>CM060915.1:279595730-280895730 GCA_030737875.1 Allium sativum
GTCGGAATCCAATCTCTAATAAGCGTCAAGTGGTTTTGTTTGTATACTATGTATGTGGAGCGTGAGATGCAAGCATTCCGCTAGATTCTAATTTATTTCTGGAAACCCTAGGCATTGATATAATACCACAATAATTATGATTTCAAAATGTTCTGGGTTATCGTAAGGTAAAAACAATCCTTGTTTATGTGTGGATCAGTCTTACGATTATGTATTCTTTTAGAAGAAATTTTCAAAATTAAGTAAACTATTTAAATCGTTTACTCACACGAGTCCCATGACCGACCCAGAGTTATTTTTCTATGTTTTCCCTATACTCTTAGGTGCTCAAATTTGTACGGGAAGTCAAGTAGTTCAGGATTTTATAGATTTTCAGTAGAAGCTTGGAGCAAGAGGCTTCAACGATAGGTATTTAAAGTTAAATTTATGTTGTGTTGTGTATATGATATACACTGATAATGTATGTAAGTTAAAATCAAGTTTTATTTCAAAAGAGATTATATATCTATTATATTTTATCCATTTCGCTGTGAGATTCGTGTTTATACTTTGATTTTGTGTATGTTCTTCTTTTTCTTCTATTCCAATTTTTCTATCTTATCTTTTCTCATCCTTTAATTTCTTTCTTCGATACCTGAGTTTTAGTGTTCTTTGGGTTAACTTAGGTTACATTTAGTTAGCTCAAAGAATAATGAAATTTGGGTCGTCGCATTTCCTGAATTATCTTAGATCCAAGTAGAAGCCTTTCTATAGATTCCCACCAACAAGTCGGTGGTCTACAGGGTCGTTCGTACAATGCTTCGGAGGGTGCCATGCCAACACTAGCCTGATAACTGTTGTTGTAGGCGAATCCTACTAAAGGAAGATGCTCATCTTGTGTCCCTCTGAAGTCTAGGATACACAGTCTTAAAAGATCCTCAAGACTCTATTCGCTCTTTCCGTATGTCCATTGGTGTGAGGTGATAAGTGGTGCTCAAACACAACTGTGTACCTTATGCTTCTTACAAGCTTCTCCAAAACTCACTGGTCAATATAGGGTCACGATCACACACAATACTGGAAGGTACTCGATGCAGATGGACCATCTCATGAAGATAAACTGCAGTTAACCATGTTGCTATCCTTTTACTCTTAATAGGGATGAAATGAGCGCTCTTAGTAAACCTGTCAACTACAACCCAAATACTGGTGTTGCCTTTCCCTGATCTAGGAAAACCATCAATGAAATCCATAGAGACTCTCTCCCACTTCCACTGTGGGACCTCCAAAGGATGAAGTATTCCTTTGCTTAGCTTTGACTTGCTGGTAAATCAAACATCGAGAAACAAACTGTAGCGACCCGAACTTCCCCGGTCTCCGAAGAGATGAGAAAGAACGAATTACTGTGAGGACAAGACAAATCAGAACGCAGACGGAAGAACATTTCATTGTTATTACAACAATTCCATCAGATACAAGAATATACAGAGTATAAATGAATAAATTACATTCGATAAATATCAGAGATTACAATAAATTACATAGCAGCGGAAAATAATACAAAGCACAACTGAAGGTGATATACGGATACATAGCTTTCCGGATATCGTTCCTGCTGTAAACCAGGATCCTGTAAATATAAATCTGCAAAACCAAAACTAATAGCTGCCCGTGTTGAAAATAAGGGCACCCAGAGTTTAGGTTAAAACAATAAACTCCAGGTCAGTCATGTGACTGGTGTGAGAACTAAAACAGTTATTTAAAACTTTACTTTAGAAGAGAGTAATTCAAGGGACCACGCCGTATAACACGGAACGGGTTTCCTCCCAAGAATACCAGTGTATAGGATAAACAACGCAATGCTTTTTCGAAAAATGAAGCTATTATAAGACCCAGGTCCCATCACACAATGCAACGCAAGCCGGAGGATAGGGTTTTACCTTATAACAGCCAAACATGCTAGGTACGTTTAAAACAAATCATTTGATACTATAATAAGTGTATAGTGTCAAAACAATTTCAATCATAAATATAAATCATAGACGGCATGAATGTCCCATACCACTATGTCGCCATACTAGTTCTACAATTAAAACTGAAATGCACGTATTGGAAACTGGATTTCCGTCATGAGTCGAGGCAAGGGGCAAGCTCCTCTCCGCGTTTGAGACACTCTAGCAAATGCCTCAGGGTTACGCACTCTGGGCAACCCCGGATCCTCTAAGGCCGGTCCTCACTTACGTTAGAGGATTGGTTATTCTTGTACACACGTTTCCCGGTGCTTACAGACCTATAATCGAGGCGCCTCGCATTCCAACAACCACATAGGTGAAAAGTATATAAATGTCAGGGCTGGTAAGTCACTGACACCACCATAGCTAGAAAGAAACGTCATGCACTCCTTGGGTCCTTATCCCGTTTTTGACTCATACCGAGGTGTGAGGCTCGCGAATCCACACTATACACAAAGCTACGCCACGTAGGCCATGCTTTGATCATCAACCACAAGACTTTGCTTTTCAACAGAAGCCTTAATCCATGCAACTCAGCGTGCCACACAGGCAATTCATGCCATGCGATTGATATCTATCGATATATAACCTCTAAGCTCGTACGTCTCAGAGAAGGGCGTTAAGCAAGAGAATAAATTCTCCGCTGCCAAACAGATATATATTTAACAGAAATCAATCAACATAGAATAAAATCCAATGTCAGACACACAATCCATTTACAAGTTCGTTCTGGGTCTGAACGAAACCGGAGGCACTTTCCTCGCATATCCATCCATCTCCAAGTACGTCTGGACGACCACCGACTGATTCCCTCATCTTAGGTGTGCAGCCCAATCAAGATCATCAGTAATCACCCAAACAATGTGAAGACTTCCGGTATTCAACCACCGTCTTCATCTTCGACACATCATCGAATCAGTTATTCAGAATGGGTATAAACCCGGTCTTTCCGAACAACCCGCATATGTTAAAAACAAATGTTACACAAACACAACATACGCCTCATTCCAATGCAGAATATCCTTTTATTCACGAAATCACATTCTTAGGGAAAGGTCCCCATAAATTTTATCAAAGATAAATTCTTCTAAATTTATCCTATAATCTTCCTTTGGATGTCATTTCAAACCAAATTATGGTTTTTCAAACTAGTCGAGATTAGAGAATCACACCGAAGTAATTATTTAATTTATTTCCCAATCCCAACCTATATATCCCATGAAGAAAAACTGGTAATACTCCATATCTAACTATGGTGTTATCGGTAAAATTAATTACCATTTCACGTTCAAATCTAATTAAAGATTTAACTATCGCTTTGGAGCAAAAATGGCGATACTCCATTCTCGCTCATTTCTAAATTTGATAATTTAGATTATAGATTCACATTTCAATCTAATTGCAGATTCGTTAAAACTCCTTTTACTGGGTTAAAGAACTAGTGTTATTTAAAACACAGTTCACGACAAACCCAAATCACATTCTATTTATTATCGGGTTAAAGAACTAGTGTTATTTAAAACACCGTTCACGATAAACTATTTCAAATCCAATCAAATATATTAGAAATTCTGATTTATTTAAAACCCCTTTTTAAATCTAATTTATTTACTTAAAAATAAATGGGTTTTAATTTCAGTTCGAAACTAGTTCATTTTGATAAATATCCATTTTTATCTTTTCAAATATGGAGTTTTTCATCCTAACTTTTCTCAAATCATTTCTTATGATTTTACATAAATTATTGATATTTTTAATAATTTTATCAAGGCCAGTACAGTTGATTTCCAACAATGGCCATCGAACTGCACTTATAGCGATCTTTTTCAAATTTGATTTGGACGTATCTCCAAATCCAACTGTTAGATTTTGAATTTCAAATATTCGTTAGAAATCTCTTTTCGATACGAACCCAACGGTTCCGGTTTTAGGAGAATCTGACGGTCGGATCTCCCGTAATGTCCGTTTGAAATAAATGGTCGAAATTCACGAACTGCCGCGGCGCGGCGCGTTCTATTCAGGCCATTATATATTATATATATAATATATATAATATATTTCGTCGATTTCTATTTAAACTGAATTTTATAAATAGTTTTGAATTCGCTTCAAAAACAATTTCAACCTCCATCTCAATTCAAATCAAAATTGAATCTTTCCTTATAAATTCGTTTTAAAATTCATTTCTATTCAATTCAAGTTTCAATTCAATTTGAATTCATTTCACTTCGTTTTAAATTCAATTGGAATTCGTTTTCAATTCGATTCAATTCAAAGTGGTTTTCTATTCGATTCAATTCAAATTGGTTTTCTATTTGATTCAAATTCGTTATATATTCAATTCGAATCAAATTCGTTTTCTATTCAAATCAAATTCGTTATATATTCAATCGAAATCAAATTCGTTTTCTATTCAAATCAAATTCGTTATATATTCAATCGAAATCAAATTCGTTTTATATTCAATCGAAATCAAATTCGTTTTATATTTAATCGAAATCAAATTCGTTTTATATCCAATTCATTTCGAAATCGTTTTATATTCAGTTCATTTCTGTTTTCTATTTGAATCAAATTCATTATATATTCAATTGAAATCAAATTTGTTTTCTATTTCGTTTAATTCAAATTTCATTTCAAAATATGCGATTTCGAAATCACTTTTCAATATTTATTTTAAAATGAATAAAATCGATATAAATATCGTTCACGCCAAAATAGCGCATCTCTAATCAATACGGCTTTATATATTCCAATAATTCCTTTATTTTATTCAACAAATGAATATTTATTTTTGTTAACACACGACTAATCTCAACGAATGAGTACTGTCCACGTGTGCCTATTTTTGTTAAAATATTTCGTTCAACACATGACTAATCTCAACGGATGAGTACAGTCAACACATGAACCTTTATTTTGATAAAGAGGTAAATTTTATTATTAAAATATTTTGTTCAACACATGACTAATCTCAACGGATGAGTACTGTCAACACATGAACCTTTATTTTGATAAAGAGGTAAATTTTCGTCGATATTATTTAAAATAATCTATTTTAAATGTTCAAAATTCGCTAAATTCGCTAAAATAAAAATTTTAAACTGGCCCAGATTTTTGGGTTATTACAATCTACCCCACTTAAAACTTTTCGTCCCTGAAAAGGAACAAATTCGAAAGTGGTTTGATTAATCAACTCTACGTTCGATTCGGCTTCCATTCTCCAACTTTTTAGTTTCTGAGAATTTTCAAAAATTTCAAAAATTTGGCTAACACCCTAAATTTTCGAAAAAATTCGCCATAACCTCCCCTGCACCGGGAGCCACGGGAAAATCCCAAAATTGCCATATAGGCCCTCTGATCTCAAAAAGAAAAAGAAAAAGCCAAGCGGCTAGCCAATAGGCTCATAAAATCATCATCACCCAAACAAAACAGTAAATTATGCAGTAAACATGTACCTATTTGTCGGGCAAACAAATTTTATTCTCTGCTCTAGCCTCCTTGCTATGACCTGTTCAATATAAGTACATGTATATGCAAACAAATGCGTCCAATTTTCAATACAGTTCAATATTTGATTCAATAAGGCATAAATGGTTCAAAAATTATCTAACAAATAAACAAACAACACAAACATCAATCAATTAGTGAATTAGAGTTTCAAATCCACAATTTTTACTATATGTAAAGAAAATCATGTTTTTAATGCCAATTCACAACAACGTGTTCTAGCTATATTGGTTTTGGTTCTCACACCAGTTTAATGGAAATATATGGATGTCACACCTTCGAAACACGAACATAAATATTGGTGATGGAGCTCCATCATCAAAATCATCTCCGAGCGACTAGAGCGTGATTCTATATCTATCTAATATATTAAAACTTCGAATATACGTTCATGACGCGTATATGCAAAATCTTTATATATTGGGTTGTCCATATTCAAAATAAATAAATAATCAAATACGTTTAAAACGATTTAAATTTTCAAAACAAAATTGTTTTCGTTTGAAATATATACTCTTCACACTCGTTCTAGGATACTACTGATCCTATCTCTAACGAGTCATTCTAATTGGATATTACTAATCCAATATCTGATGAATTCTTTCGTATGGTTCTAATGTGTCTTGTTCTCGAGCTCTGTAAACCAAAGCTCTGATACCAACTGTAGCGACCCGAACTTCCCCGGTCTTCGAAGAGATGAGAAAGAACGAATTACTGTGAGGACAAGACAAATCAGAACGCAGACGGAAGAACATTTCATTGTTATTACAACAATTCCATCAGATACAAGAATATTCAGAGTATAAATGAATAAATTACATTCGATAAATATCAGAGATTACAATAAATTACATAGCAGTGGAAAATAATACAAAGCACAACTGAAGGTGATATACGGATACAGAGCTTTCCGGATATCATTCCAACTGTAAACCAGTATCCTGTGAATATAAATCTGCAAAACAAAAACTACTAGCTGCCCGTATCGAAAATAAGGGCACCCAGAGTTTAGGTTAAAACAATAAACTCCAGGTTAGTCATGTGACTGGTGTGAGAACTAAAACAGTTATTTAAAACTTTACTTTAGAAGAGAGTAATTCAAGGGACCACGCCATATAACACGGAACGGGTTTCCACCCAAGAATACCAGTGCATAGGATAAACAACGCAATGCTTTTTCAAAAAATGAAGCTATTATAAGACCCAGGTCCCATCACACAATGCAACGCAAGCCGGAGGATAGGGTTTAACTTATAACAGCCAAACATGCTTGGTACGTTTAAAACAAATCATTTGATACTATAATAAGTGTATAGTGTCAAAACAATTTCAATCATAAATATAAATCATAGACGGCATGAATGTCCCATACCACTATGTCGCCATACTAGTTCTACAATTGAAACTGTAATGCGCATATTGGAAATTGGATTTCCGTCATGAGTCGAGGCAAGGGGCAAGCTCCTCTCCGCGTTCGAGACACTCTAGCAAATGCCTCAGGGTTACGCACCCTGGGCAACCCCGGATCCTCCAAGGCCGGTCCTCACTTACGTTAGAGGATTAGTTATTCCTGTATACACGTTTCCCGGTCCTTACAGACCTACAATCGAGGCGCCTTGCATTCCAACAACCACATAGGTGAAAAGTATATAAATGTCAGGGCTGGTAAGTCACTGACACCACCATAGCTAGAAAGAAATGTCATGCACTCCTTGGGTCCTTATCCCGTTTTTGACTCATACCGAGGTGTGAGGCTCGCGAATCCACACTATACACAAAGCTACGACACGTAGGCCGTGCTTTGATCATCAACCACAAGACTTTGCTTTTCAACAGAAGCCTTAATCCATGCAACTCAGCGTGCCACACAGGCAATTCATGCCATGCGATTGATATCTATCGATATATAACCTCTAAGCTCGTACGTCTCAGAGAAGGGCGTTAAGCAAGAGAATAAATTCTCCGCCGCCAAACAAATATATATTTAACAGAAATCAATCAACACAGAATAAAATCCAATGTCAGACACACAATCCATTTACAAGTTCGTTCTGGGTCTGAACGAAACCGGAGGCACTTTCCTCGCATATCCATCCATCTCCAAGTACGTCTGGACGACCACCAACTGATTCCCTCATCTTGGGTGTACAGCCCAATCAAGAACATCAATAATCACCCAAACGATGTGAAGACTTCCGGTATTCAACCACCGTCTTCATCTTCGACACATTGTCGAATCGGTTATTCAGAATGGGTATAAATCCGGTCTTTTTGAACAACCCGCGTATGTTAAAAACAAATGTTACACAAACACAACATATGCCTCATTCCAATGCAGAATATCCTTTTATTCACGAAATCACATTCTTAGGGAAAGGTCCCCATAAATTTTATCAAAGATAAATTCTTCTAAATTTATCCTATAATCTTCCTTTGGATGTCATTTCAAACCAAATTATGGTTTTTCAAACTAGTCGAGATTAGAGAATCACACTGAAGTAATTATTTAATTTATTTCCCAATCCCAACCTATATATCCCATGAAGCAAAACTGGTAATACTCCATATCTAACTATGGTGTTATCGGTAAAATTAATTACCATTTCAAGTTCAAATCTAATTAAAGATTTAACTATCGCTTTGGAGCAAAAATGGCGATACTCCATTCTCGCTCATTTCTAAATTTGATAATTTAGATTAAAGATTCACATTTCAATCTAATTGCAGATTCGTTAAAACTCCTTTTACTGGGTTAAAGAACTAGTGTTATTTAAAACACAGTTCACGACAAACCCAAATCACATTCTATTTATTATCGGGTTAAAGAACTAGTGTTATTTAAAACACCGTTCACGATAAACCATTTCAAATCCAATCAAATATATTAGAAATTCTGATTTATTTAAAACCCCTTTTTAAATCTAATTTATTTATTTAAAAATAAATGGGTTTTAATTTCAGTTCGAAACTAGTTCATTTTGATAAAAATCCATTTTTATCTTTTCAAATATGGAGTTTTTCATCCCAACTTTTCTCAAATCATTTCTTATGATTTTACATAAATTATTGATATTTTTAATAATTTTATCAAGGCCCGTACAGTCGATTTCCAACAATGGCCATCGAACTGCACTTATAACGATCTTTTTCAAATTTGATTTGGACGTATCTCCAAATCCAACCGTTAGATTTTGAATTTCAAATATTCTTTAGAAATCTCTTTTTGATACGAACCCAACGGTTCCGGTTTTAGGAAAATCCGACGGTCGGATCTCCCGTAATGCCCGTTTGAAATAAATGGTCGAAATTCACGAACTGCCGCGGCGCGGCGCATTCTATTCAGGCCATTATATATTATATATATATTATATATTATATATTTCGTCGATTTCTATTTAAACTGAATTTTATAAATAGTTTTGAATTCGCTTCAAAAACAATTTCAACCTCCATCTCAATTCACATCAAAATTGAATCTTTCCTTATAAATTCGTTTTAAAATTCATTTCTATTCAATTCAAGTTTCAATTCAATTTGAGTTCATTTCACTTCGTTTTAAATTCAATTGGAATTCATTTTCAATTCGATTCAATTCAAAGTGGTTTTCTATTTGATTCAATTCAAATTGGTTTTCCATTTGATTCAAATTCGTTATATATTCAATTGGAATCAAATTCGTTTTCTATTCAAATCAAATTCGTTATATATTCAATCGAAATCAAATTCGTTTTCTATTCAAATCAAATTCGTTATATATTCAATCGAAATCAAATTCGTTTTATATTCAATCGAAATCAAATTCGTTTTATATTCAATCGAAATCAAATTCGTTTTATATTCAATTCATTTCGAAATCGTTTTATATTCAGTTCATTTCCGTTTTCTATTTGAATCAAATTCATTATATATTCAATTGAAATCAAATTCGTTTTCTATTTCTTTTAATTCAAATTTCATTTCAAAATATGCGATTTCGAAATCACTTTTCAATATTTATTTTAAAATGAATAAAATCGATATATCGTTCACGCCAAAATAGCGCATCTCTAATCAATACGGCTTTATATATTTCAATAATTCCTTTATTTTATTCAACAAATGAATATTTATTTTTGTCAACACACGACTAATCTCAACGAATGAGTACTGTCCACGTGTGACTATTTTTGTTAAAATATTTCGTTCAACACATGACTAATCTCAACGGATGAGTACAGTCAACACATGAACCTTTATTTTGATAAAGAGGTAAATTTTATTATTAAAATATTTCGTTCAACACATGACTAATCTCAACGGATGAGTATTGTCAACACATGAACCTTTATTTTGATAAAGAGGTAAATTTTCATCAATATTATTTAAAATAATCTATTTTAAATGTTCAAAATTCGCTAAATTCGCCAAAATAAAATTTTCAAACTGGCCCAGATTTTCGGGTTATTACACAAACTCTGCTACATCTTTCTTCATCCTAACCCAAAAGAAAACCGTCTTCATATCTCTATACATCTTATCACCGCCTGGGTGAATAGTCATCTTAGAATGATGGGCTTTCTCAAGGATTGTCTTCAGCAAACTCCCAAATCAGGGAACACAATGCCTTCCATCTCATGGCAACCACCCTCTATCATCTATGGAATATCTATTGAGGTGACTAGAAGTCTCCCCTCTTCTGATTCTATCCAAGGTATCTGCTAGCTTTGGGTCCTCTCGCTACGAAGCCCCTATCTGATCCAATAGAGTAGGTCGCACCTATAATGATGCTAATAAACTAGGTGTAAACTCGGTGTAAACTCGGTGGAGGGTCTAAAATCAAAAGTCGATATAAACTCCAAGATTTTCCTTTCCACAAACAGAGGACTCAAAGTCATCCTCTTCCTACTCAATGCGTCTGCCACAACATTACCCTTGCCAGGGGTATAAGCAATCCCAAAACCATAGGACGCTTGGAACTCCATCAATCTTTGTTTCCTAAAATTAAGATCCTTCTGAAAGAACAAGTACTTGAGAGATTTATGATCAATATACAACTCGAAATTCTCTCTAAGTAAATAATGGCACCAACTCTTAAGCACAAATACCATGACAGCTAACTCTAAGTCATGGGTAGGGTAGTTCTTCTCATAAAATCTTAGTTGTCTACCTCCATAAAATACTACACTTCCTTCTTGCATTAGAACCGCACCAACCCCGGTGCCACATGCATCAGTGTATACTGTGAAAACCTTGTTCCCATCGGGCAAGGTCAAGACTGTGGCTGCTGTCAGAGCCCTCTTCAATCATTGGAAAGCATCCTCACAGTCAATACTCCAAGAAAATGTTAGGTTCTTCTTTGTCAGTCTGGTGAGTGGGGCTGATATCTTTGAAAAATCCTTAATGAATTTCCTATAATAGCCCGCTAAACCAAGAAAACTCCTCACCTCTGTTGCATTCTTTGGTATCTGCCAATCTTGAACTACAACTACCGTCGCGAGATCTATTGCAAATCCCATCTTTAGAGACCACATGCCCTAGAAATCTCACTTATTTTCTCCAAAGATGATATTTGTAGAACTTCGCCTTAAGCTGGTGCACACAGAGAGTTTTCAAAACCTCCCTTAAATGTCGGGCATGCTCTTCCTCGCTCTTCGAGAAAATCAATATGTCAATAAAGACCACAATGAACTTATTTAGAAACTCCCAAAACACCCTACTCATCAGATCAACAAAATAGGTGGGTGCATTCGTCAACCCAAAAGGCATAACGAGCCACTCGAAGAAACCATCTAGAGTTCTAAAAGAGGTCTTGTATATATTGTCCTCGGCCACCCTCAACTGATGAAACCCCGTAGCCAAGTCTAAATGAGAGACAGATGCACCAACAAGTTGGTCAAATAGATCATCTATCCTCAGAAGTGGGTGCCTATTCTTCTTAGTGAGTTTATTCAACTCTTTATAATCCACACATAAGTGAAGCGAACCATCTGCCTTAGTGGTGAATACCACCGGAGCACCCTATTCAGATATGCTTTGCCTAATGAACCCTTTCTCAAGTAGCTCCGCTACTTGCTTGCTGAGATCCCTCCTTTCTCTTGGAGCCATATGGCGCACAGACAATGCAACTGGCTTTGCATTGTCCATCGAGTATATACGGAAATCAATCTTGCGCCTCGGAGGTAAGCCTAGAACCTTCTCAAAAACATCAAGATACTCACTAACTATAGGTTCATATCGTAAATCGTCGATAGATGCATCAAGCGATTCTAGGAAACTAAGCATGACATACCCTTTAGGGTCACAAGAAATTTCGAGGGTCCTCCCATGGCAAGTCAAAAGTCTAACGACCCTCCTCTCACAATCTAGAATGACACCATACATGGATAGCCAATTCAACCCTAGAATCAAACCATAGCCCATGAAATCAAGTACATACATGTTGCATTCAAACTCAATGCCTAACACAGATATTCTCAAACCTCGACAAATCATAGAAAAATAAGCTGTACCACCAATGGGGTTTGAGACAACTATGGGATCCGAAACCATACTAGTACTAAGGTGCAGAAACTCAACCAAAAAAACAGATATAAAAGAATGCAAAGCGCCAAAATCAAAAAGAGTTCTAACAGGATGATTGGAAAGAGAAATCAAACCTTCAAAGGAAACATTCCAACCTCTATCTGGAGCACTGGCCACAAGAACATGCACCTGCCCTCTAGAAGATCCTGCCCTTTGACGCTGTCCTTGCCTCTTCGCGCAATCCTTAACAAGATGTCCAACCTCTCCATAATGAAAACAAGTGTTCTTCCTTTTCTTGTAATCTTTGATCACATGACCTTCACGTCCGCAATGATGACATTTCCTCTTATCTCGAGCCTTGTCGTTCTTACCTCCCTTATTTTGTTGTTGTTGTTCTTTCTTAGGCCACACTTTCTTATTTTGTATTTCCTCAACCTTAGCCTCTTTTTTCTCTCCCTTATCTTCCTCATGCATCAATACCATATCAACAAGTTTCTCGAAAGTTGCTCCCATTGAGATATGAGACATAGCCAACCCATGAAGGGGTCCATTCAATCCTTTTGCAAACCTCAAAGCTCTCTTGTGCGGGGTATCCACTAGCTCCAACCCAAACCTCGCTAGTTGATTGAACTTGTTAACATACTCTTTGATAAACATGCCTCCTTTCTTAAGCGCCAAAAACCTTTCCATTTGCATGCTTTGCTCGGCTTGGGAAAGAAACTTCTTATTGAATATCTGTCGGAAATCATCCCAAGTCTCCACTGGACTCCCTGCTTGCGTCACTTCCCACTAGAATGAAGCCTCATCTTTCAGCTGTCAAGTGGTTAACTGAATCTTTCTACGATCATCAACTTCGAAAATTACAAATAAATCCTCCGTCTCTATAAGCCAGTTCCTTGCCACAACGAAAGTCTCAGTTCCTCGGAATGGCTTCCCACCCATAGCACAGAAATCTTTACATATCTTAGAGAAATTATCAGCACGCAGAGGAGGAGCATGAGGAATGACGGCTGCAGCTGGGGGAGGGGCATTTTCTTAACCTCTGGCAGGCATCGTAGCCTTAAGATACCTACAGAACTAACCCGGTATCGTAACACCCTCAGGAATATTTGGTTCCCCAGACATGCTGAAAAGAAAAGGAAACAGGGATTCAAACAGAGAATCGAAAGATATTTCCTATGGCTTTGGAGAATATGTTTTTCAAAATAGACTTTTCTTTAGAAAATGCTTTCTTTTAAAACCTTTTTGAAAACAATTTTCAAAATCTTTTATCCGATCTTGTAACCTTCAGCTCTGATACCAAATGTGACACCCCACGTCCGTTAATGTCACTCTTTATTAGAATGCATTAAGTTCCATGAAGCTTTATAGGTAAACAGAAACATTACAAGACGGATATAAAATAACAAAGGAATTAAAACTTTCTAATAGAAAAGCTTCATGGTTCAAACCCAATTACATTATAAGTCTGTAATACTGAAAACATAAAACTTCTGCCTTGTACAAAATCATCATAAGAGTACAATAATACATAAAAAGAGCATAATCCCCAAAATATAGCCATAGTAGAGAAGAAACAAAATCAAGTAGTACATCTAAGCAGCTCCAAGCAGAAGGAAAGAAGAATCTTGATCAAGCTTGAGTATTCCCACCCTGAGAACCTGGGGGGAACATCAGAGAAAGAAGAGGAAACAAAATGAGTCAGACATAAAGTCTGGCGAGTCCAGTTACTTTTAGCATATAAATAAGTAAAAGCACCAGGACAGGAATACAAGTTGAAGAGAGATAACAGTGTCATAAGACAGGTACAACAAGGTCAACAAGATAAACTGAACAGAACATGCATTGCGCTTCTCTAATACTTTTCTATACACCAATACTAGTATAACAAGAACAAGATGATCCCAACAAGCACAAGATGGTAGATGTAGGTGTATTTCTAGTGAGAGGTTTTACCCCATACGATAACAGGCAGGCCAATAAAACTGACAGGTGCAAACACCCAGGCTCCTAAACAAGCAAGATTAGATGTACCATAATTACTACCCCCAATCTATTGGCCCCCTAACTCGTATATACCCTATGCTAGCCCCACAGTAGGGTGTATCACCTCCTAAAGTGGCAACCCTTCATTTACAAGATGTGCACAACCATATTTATAGATGTCACAGTGTAATGACCCCTTTTTTTACGGTATATAAATAATTTATTCAATTATTTAAATAATGGTTTGGTTATTTAAAATGACCAGAATTAAATAATATTGAATATTTAATTAAAATAAATAATATAATAATATATTTAATTTTTGAAATAGTCAGAAATAGTGGAATTCACAATATGGTGTGAATTGGATCATCTGTGATATTAATTCAGTTTAGAATTGAATTAGAACAACGAATATATTATTTAAATGACAGTTGAACGTATAATTATATTATGATTATAATCGAGCTCGAAATGGCACTGCAATTCGTTATTTGGTTTGAACTTCAACTGAATATGTAGGGTCCGTTTTAAATCAGATTTCTGTGAAACAAGAAACGTTCGGAGCTGGTGAATTATATTTTTCTAATGGAAAAGAAAAATCAGGATTTTGTCGGATAGATTTTCATTTGTGTCCAAATCAAATTTTAGAAAAGTCGCTATGGAATTCCTTTGAAATTTATAAATATATATTTATATTATAAAAGGATTTTATATATAAATCGAATATCGATATAACTTGGAATTTTGAAATATCGAGTTATAAATCCAATTGGAGTTGTATGATATTCTAGTGGGGATATATACAATAATATTTATTTATAAATATTTAATTTAATTATTTTTAAATATATTTATATATTTAAAATGGGTTATTTAGAGCTTTAAAAATCGCCAGTTTTGCAAAGGACCTCCGTTTTCGTCAAAACAAATTTTGTTGGATCCGCAATATTAAATTATTGCTAGATTTCAATTTTCATGATTTTTAGAGTTAGTATGTGGCCATACGGATTTTTAATATGAAAAACAGTCAATATTTTGACGGTTAAAAATACGCTGTGTGAGCAAACAGAGTCGGAATTCGACGAAACCAATTTAATTGGGTCTGTAATGTCAAACTGTAGCTGCATGGCTAGTTTCGTGATTTTTGGGTATCATATGTGATCACAAGAATTTTAAAGGACAAATAAAAACAATAGTTGCTTAAAATTTAATAAAATAATCGAAATAAAATTATAAATTCCTATCTATATAATACCCTCAACTCTTGCCTAATCCTAAGTCAGACATCCTCTTAGTCAATAAGAAATACGCCGCATCCACAAACACAAACATGAAAACGATCCTCTTTTACAATCCCAAACTAATCACAGAAATATCAATAAATTCCTAGATGAATATATTTGCACTCGTGAGTTGATTATCTGCATTTTCATGTCCATTTTGGGTGGTGCAACGCAGTGTTTGGACATCGATTTTTTAAGCGGTAGTTCTAGGGTTAATGATTTCGAGTTTTATAAACATTGATTCATGTTTTAGACATCAGTTTGGGGTTTCTTAGATCGAATGGAGGTTGCGTTCAAAGTATGGGTGATTTCGGTGGTTAAACAGTTCGATACCGAATTATAGCTGCACGAAGGATGCTGGAGAACGGAATTTGCATTTGTGCGTCGAGTGGTAGTTAAGTAGTATGAATTGAAAGAGGAGGCGGTGAGAAGTTTTTCGGTGATTTTTGTTGGATTTTAAGGTGAAAGGAGGAAGGGGGTAGGGTCGATTAAAGATCGGCAATGGCTATTGATGGGAGCAAAGTGTGTGAGTTTGTTCTAGGAAGAAGGAAGGATGGTAGAGCGGGCTATGGGTATGGTTGCAGACTACAAATAAGTATATGGGGATGGCCCAGTTGTAATGGAAAGGCCCAAGAAAAATGAAGATTTGGTTGTTGGTATTTCCATAGAAGAATCGAGCCGTGTGTGTTGGGAAATGGTGAAAACGAGAGTAGGTCACGATGGATACTTCGGAGAAGAGGAAGGAAGTAAAAACGGAGGCGGGTTGTCTTTTGACAGTGGGCCAGATTTTAAATGGTAAAAGCCCAAATGAAAATAAAGTTTGAATTTAATTTAATTAAATATATATGCAAGCTTATAAATGATATATCTCGCTCATACATGGTAAGAATTGCGAACGGTCAGATCCGTTGGGATCGTAGGGACGGACACTACATCATGGAACTGACTGAAAGGGAGCTCGTTACAATTTATAGTAAAATAAATTGTCCGTCTGAATCAAGTGATGGTTATCGTTATTAACAATGATCGTCCAATGTGAGTAAAACTCACCAACTCTACCAGTTCATATTTTTATAATGTATATTTAGAACTGATAAATGATGGTTGATTTCTGTGTATTGACTGTTTGGTTGAACTGCTAACTAATTGGTTGAAATTATAGATCTAGTTATATATATAAATATATATATATATATATATAAATTGATTCTGTTTAGCAGAATATTTCATAGTGAAATGAAATTGATGTTAATTATATTGTTTAACATCTGTGGATGCAGGGAAACAGGTCGGAGGAATCCAACAGGATACCTCAACATTTATTTTACTTTTTTCATATATTGTAATATATGATGGGATATATAACCTGGTGATGGTTATGTGTGTTTAAATGATATCGATCATTGCTATTTGGTATTTTAAATACCGTAAGAAATATTGGGATGTAGAAAAGTGGATTTTTCAAAGTTTATTTTGAAAATAAATTATTTATATAAAATCAATGGATTTTATATATATAAGGAAAAGGATCTTATAAAAGAAAATATTTGTAAAATCAAAGAATAATTATAAAAGGAAAATATTTGTGAAACAAATAAAAAAGGAAAATATTTGTGAAACAAATAGAAAAAGGAAATATTTGTGAAACAAATAGAATAGAAAAGGAGATAGAAATAAATAGGATTATAAAAGAAATATTTATTTGTTAAATAAATAGAATTGAAAAGGGAATATGTGTTGAACAAATAGAATTGCAAAGAATTTCTATTTAGAAAATACATAGAATAAGATAAAAGGAATATTTATTTATGGAATAAATAGAAGTACAAAAAGAATATTTATTTAGAAAGTGAATAGAATTATAAAAGGGAATATTTGGAAAAATAAATATTAAATAGAAATCTGTTTTAACAGATAATTGGAGAGATTAATTTATAAGTAATGTTTTTATAAATTATGTAAAATAATTTATCATAGGATAAATTGAATGTATAAGTCTGAACTTATATAGAGAAGTAGAAATTGGTTTTGACACCGATATGTTAAGTAGAAGGCAAACTCAACATTTTATAAAGGAAACTGATTTTGAAATACGAATTGAAAAAGGAGTTAATCAAAATGTGTTAACCAAAAGGGGAAAATCAAAAGGAGTTAACCAAAAGGAGTTAACCAAATTAGAGTTAATCAAACAGAGTTAATGGATTATAGTTAATCAAACAGAGATAATGGATTATAGTTAATCGATTAGAGTTTATCAGTTAGAGTTAATCAGTTAGAGTAATTGATTATAGTCAATCGATTAGAGTTAATCAGTTAGAGTTAATCGATTAGAGTTAATCGAATAGAATTAATCAAATAGAATTAATTAATTAGAGTTAGTTGAATTTGAGTTAATCGAGTTAGAGTTATCGGTTAGAGTTAATCGAGTTGGAGTTAATCGAGTTAGAGTTATCGATTAGATTTAATCAAGTTAGAGTTAATCGAGTATTAGTTAACTGAATTTGAGTTAATCTAATATTAGTTATTTAAAAAGAGTTAGTTGAATGTAGTTTATTCGAAAAGGAGTAATCGAATATAGTTTATTCGAAAGAGAGATTATCGAATATAGTTTATTTGAGAAAGGAGTTAATCAAATATAGTTTATTTGAAAAAGGAGTTAATCAAATATAGTTTATTTGAAAAAGAGACTTATCGAATATTAATTTATTCGAAGAAAGGAGTTAAATCGAATATAGAGTTATTCGAAGTAGAGTTATCGAATATAGTTTATTCGAAGAAAGGAGTTAAAACGAATATAGAGTTATTCGAAGTAGAGTTATCGAATATAGTTTATTCGAAGAAAGGAGTTAAATCGAATATAGTTTTATTCGAAAGGAGTTAGTCGAATATAGTTTATTCGAAAAGGAGTTATCGAATAGAGATTATTTGAAAGAGAGTAATACGTTGAAATTCGATTATATCGAATTCGGGAAAGTACTATTCACTTTCCGTTTTTAATCAAGATTTATTTATTTAGTTATAAATTGTCTATTTAGTTATTCAGTTGAATTAAGAATAAAACTTATATTTTGAAGTTAGATATTTCAGAAATAGGGATTTTAACACTATTGCTATAATCAAACGATTTCTGTAAAAGAAGATGATTCATAAATAGAATCCGAGAGTTACGTAAGGAAGTTTGTTAAAGATTGAGAAGGTGAACTTTGTCTATTACAAAGTTAGAAATGTTGTTTAGTTAAGGTCTGAGAGGTAGTTATACCCCAACTTGATTGACTTCGTTTTAACTAAGGAATGGTTAAGGTTCGACAGTGAAGATTGGTTAAGTGAATTTAATTAAATAAGTGTAATGGTTTGAGTTGGCATTGCGATGTTTTATTTAAACATCTGCTTAAATCTAATGTAGGAGTTTTTGAAATGTTTTCCAAATAAGAATCAGAAATGTTTTCTAATATAGAAAATAAGAAATGGAAATGTTTTCCAATGTTAATAATGTATATTTTCTAAATTTAGAAAATAAGAAATGTTGAATATATGGAAACAGGAATAGGGAAATGGATAATTGAATGACTTAGTTAAAGTAGATCAGTGTTGATTGATGATTTGCTCGGTAAGATTTCCATTTGGAAATACGACAGTTGTTTGTACACATGTTTTCCTTTGATAGTTAAATCACCGACTATCGAAGATTTTGACCATTTCTGTTGTCAATACGGAGAGACCGGGATCAGATTCATTATCTTAAAACCACTCGGTATGGGCATTAGCGTTGCGAATCAAATATGATGAAGATAATTGAAGACGAAGTTATGCAAGGGTTGTCCTGTTTACAGAATAGTACCTTCGGTTTGTCCAGTCCCAGGACAACCTGTATGGAAGAATGTCTGACAGAGTATATTTAATGGATCGCGTAAGTTGATCTCTTCAAACATATTTACATTTGGTGGCGGAGGAATTCGTTTATCTTAGCTGTATACCCATTGTATTTTTGGGGAAATCAATTTATGATTTGGCGGGTATGACTATGTGATATTCAAAGTGAATAATTGTGTGATCTGTCAGAGATAAGCGTGGCCTCTAGCCACACAACCGGGAAATGACCAAAATCGGGCAGGCAGCATGGCGAAGTAGTTGGCTGCCAAGTAGGGTGTATTATCACCTATCTAGAGATATTCATTTTATTCTATAATCTATTGTCGATGCTGTCCCATTCGGGAAATGGTTTCTGATCCCATCCGTTGGTGATATACATTCGATACACTCAAGTGAAATGAGTGGTCGGTCATGTGTGGTCGGGTTGCAAGATGTTCTTGTTGAACCCAGTGTATTCCTCTCTAGAGGTACACTATCGGCAGGTGGTTCCATACCTTGTCATAGCTGGAAATCCATTACCCAATAAGTGCTCACGGTTTTGATTGTATACTATATATGTGGAACGTGAGATGAAAGCATTCTGCAAGATGATTATTATATTGTGGTTGATAGACACTATTATAATATCAAAAGAGTTTTGATATAAAATGCAATAACCCGGAAATCCGAGCCAATTTAAAAATTTTATTTTGGTAATTTTAATGAATTTTGAATATTTAAAATGAATTATTTTAAATAATAATGATGAAAAATTTATTTTGAATAGAATTAGAATGTATATATTTATATAGATCGTCGTTAGAATATAAATAATTATTTTTAATTATAAAAAGGAATTGAAAATGGTGTCGTAGTTCGATAATTCGATTTCAAACTTCAAATGAATGTACAAGATTCAAAATAAACCGGAATTTAGCAAAACCAAAAATATTAGAATCTAATTGAGAATATCTTTCCAACGAATCCGAAAAATCGAAATTTCATAGCGGGAATCAAAAGTTATGGCCAAATGAATTTTCAGAATAGTCGCTATGGAATTTAAGCCCTTAAAAATGGGAATTTTGCAAACGACCTCGGAATTCGACGAATCCACTTTTGTTGGATCCGTGATGTCAAGTTATTGCTAGACTCCAATTTTCGTAATTTTTAGATTCAATATGTGAGCGTGGCAAAGGAAAACGTGTTTTGACCATTTCAGTTGAATTTAATCGACTGGAAAATGGCCATTTTTCAATCGGTCCCAGAATTTGATGAAATTGGTTTTGTTAGGACCGTATCTTCAATACAAAGCTTGAAAATATTTTTTGGGAATTTTTCTATTTAGTATGTGGCCCCGGTAAATTGAAATCCGCGTTCAAATTCAATATATAGAGTTATATTTTGATTTTGACAAAAACTGATCGAAACGATCGAATCAGCTTACGTTACATATCCCATTGTGATCGGAATGGGGGTAATTAGCTAGGAACGACAGTCGTTGGGTCTAGTTTCGAGTTCGACTAAAAAGTCAACTTTAAGTGGATAATTAAATAAATTAAATAACATACTCTCTCCCCTTTTATCCCTTATAACCAGTCAAACCTCACCCCCCTTCTTTCACTTTTCGTTCAATTCGATTTACCAGAAGAGAGAAAAACGAACGAAGACGGAATGACATTTGCGCCCCCTATCGCCACCATGGATCGACGCCTCCCCTCGCACCTCCGCCTGAGATGGCGATGCAGCCCCTTCCTCAAACTCCGAACCCCAGACCCCCACAAAATCGAACCACGCCGCGCCCCTTCACCGCCCAAGAACACCGTTTCCACTCTTGTTTGTTCGTGTTGAAGTCCCTGACCACCACGAGTGCCTCTCCTCCTAGTCCAATGACAGACAACAGTGAGTTTTCTATTTATTCTTAACATTTATTGTATTTTCAGTTATATAATGATAAAGGTAGGATTTTTTATAATGATAAAGATTGGATTTTTAAAATGATAAAGATGGAACTTGTATTTAGATAAAGATTATGTTTTTTTATATATAATGAAAAGTTATATTTTTATATGATGAAAAGTTATATTTTTATATGATGAAAAGTTATATTTTTATATGATGAAAAGTTATATTTTTATATGATGAAAGTATATATTTTTGTAAAATGAAAGTATATATTTTTATAACATGAAAGTTTATAATTTAATTTCAGTTTTTTTATGGCAACATTTTAAAAGGGAAACTAGTTTGAAAGGAATAGATTTTTATAGTTTAAAAGTTGAGATTTTTTTTTAAATATAAAAGAAAAATCAGTTTGTATAAATAAAAAATTAGATTTTTATTTATGTGAATAGAAAAGGTGAGGGTTTTAATATCGACAAGAAAAGATTATATTTTTAGTAAAGTAAAGATTATATTTTTAGAAAGGTAAAAATACGATTCTTATCATCCTAATAGCGGTGTAAAAATAGAATTTTTATCTATATAGTAGCAGTGTAAAAATAGAATTTTTATCCATATAGTAGCAGCATAAAAATATGATTTTTATATAATAGAGAATATAAAAATGTGATTTTTGTATATGTAGTGAATACGGGCAACGAAAGTGACAAAACGCGAGAATGGCGAAGATTTCCTACATAAGGAGGGTCGTGGCGTTTGGTTTAGCTTGGGTGATAACTCCTCACCTTTAATATATTTTTTCTAGTTATAAATATATACTAGGATGCAGACGGTGTTTAGTAGCACCCGACACCCGTCGTCCACAGACCATGGATGGCTTGTATGCTTGTTTGTTTGATTTTGATGTGTAGTTGATTGTGTGATGTGATGTGAAATGAAATAAAATATTTATATAGTTAAAAATATTTTATAGTTGAAAATAGAATTTTTAACGTGTATTTAAAATGAAATAAATATAAACAAATCGGACGATTTGTTTATATACACATATTTGACTGATATTGATTGGGACGATACATTTTACACATCGCCCGACTGCACAAATAAAATCTATGTTTGATTGTTTGAAAACCCCACATGGGTATTGGGATGATATATGACATACACTAGTCCCAATAATTAGTTGTACGTCGATCGATCGATTGACGGGTTGTTATAAGCGTTAAATATTTATATTTGATGTTTATACAGTGTAGAACGCACTCTGGATGATGGTTGATTATTTATCGTTGTTATTTTATACATGTGTTGTAGAAAATCCATATAATTAACATTATATGGTAATTGATTGGGGCTCATTCGAGTTTTGAAATAAAATATTTGAAATAGAACATTTGAAATAGAATATTTGGAATAGAATATTTGAAATAGAATATTTGAAAATAGAAATATATGAAGCCATGTTGATTATATTTACGCCATTTTGACGTAAACGATATTTATCTTGATTTTATTAATTTTACAATGAACATCGAAAATGATTTCAAAATCTGATATTTTGAAAAGAATTGAAATTCGAATTAAATGGAAAATAATTGAAATTCGAATTAAAAAGAAAATAATTGAAACTCGAATTAGATTGAAATTCGAATTGAAATTGAATAGAATTGAATTCCAATTGAAATTGAATAGAAATGGATTCGAATTGACATTGAATAAATTTGAAATTCAAATTGAACTGAAAACGAATTGAAATTGAATTAAAAATCAATTTGAATTGAAATCAATTTGAAATGAATTTGTAAGGGAAAATTCAATTTTGATTTGAATTTGAAGAGGAAGTTGAAATCGTTTTGAAAACGAATTTAAAATGGTTTTTAAAATACGTTTTGAAAGGAAATCGACGATATATATATATATATATATATATATATATATATATATATATATATATAATGGCCTGAATAGAACGCGCCGCGCTGCGGCAGTTCGCGAATTTTGACCATTGACTTCAAATGGATATTGCGGGAGATCCGACTGTCGGATTCTCCTAAAACTGGAACCATTGGGTTCGTATCGAAAAGAGCCTTCTAACGAATATGAGAAATTTGAAATCTAATGATTGGATTTGGAATTATGTCCAAATCTAATTTGGAAAAGGTCGCTGTAAATGCAGTTCAATGGCCGTTAATGGAAATCGACTGTACGGGCCTTGATAAAATTATTAAAAATATTAATAATTAGTGTAAAATCATAAGAAATGATTTGTGAAAAATTGGGATGAAAAACTCCATATTTGAAGAGATAAAAATAGATTTTTATCGAAATGAACTAGTTTTGAACTAGAATAATAATTTATTTATTTTTAAAATAAATAAATTGAATTTGAAACAGGTTTTAAAAGTAACCAGAATTTCCAATAATTGAATTGGAATGGATTTGAATCGAAATTGTCTTTGGAATATTTCGATGTTGGATTTCGTGATTATACAGATGTTGTTATGGTAATTTGAAAGATATATATATACATATCGTTATTTCCAATACGATATTTGTTGGTGATAGAATTTGATATTGAATATAAGCTGATATATTTTCTATTCAGAGCCTTGTATTTAATATCAAATGTGATTTGGGTTTGTCGTGAATGGTGTCTTCATTAATACTGTTCTTAAGCCCAGTGGAGAAAAAAAGATTAAATCTTTTTATTTAGATTTAATGAAGTGTACCAATTAAATAATATTTAATTGGAATTGAATTGGTATTGATTTTTAGGTTTATCGTGAATAGTGTTTTAAATAACACTTGTTCTTTAACCCGATAATTAATGGAATGTGATTTTGGGTTTTTCGTGGACCGTGTTTTAAATGACACTGATTCTTTAACCCAGTTAAAGATTAAAACTAAGTGGAGTTTTAATGAATCTTTAATTAGATTGAAAAGATCGAGAATGGAGTATCACCAGTTTTACTCCAGGCGATAGTTAAATCTTTAATTAGATTTGAACGTGAAATGGTAATTGAATATACCGATAACACCATGGTGTTAGATATGAAGTATTCCCAATTTTACTTCATGGGATGAATAGGTTGGGATTGGGAAATTAAAATAAATGATTACTTTGGTGTGGTTCGCTAATCCCGACAAGTTTGAATTGGTATTCAAAGGAGATTAAAGAATAAATTTAAAGAATTTATCTTTGATAAAATTAATGGGAACCTTTCCCAAAGTGTAAGAATATTTAAATAAAAGAATATTCTGAATTGGAATGAGGCGTATGTTGTGTTTGTGTAACACTTTTTTATTATATACGCGAGTTATTCAGAAAGACTGGGTTTATCCCATTCTGAATAAATGATTCGACGTGGTGTCGAAGATGAAGACGGTGGTCGAAGACCGGAGGTCTTCACGTCGTTTGGGTGGTTACTGATGATCTTGATCGGGTTGTACACCCAAGAGGAGAGAATCAGTTAGTGGTCGTCCAGATGTACTTGGAGATCGATGGATATGCGGGGTACTACGTGCCTCCGGTTTCGTTCAGACCCAGAATGAACTTGTAAATGGACTGTGTGTCTGACATTGGATTTTAGTCTGTGTGATTAATTTCTATTAAATATATATCTGTTTGGCGGCGGAGAATTTAATTCTCTTGCTTAGCGCCCTTCTCTGAGACGTACGAGCTTAGGGGTTATATATTGATGGATATCAAACGCATGGGTTGAATTGCCTGTGTGGCATGCCTAAGTGGTAGTTGATCAAGGCTTCTGTTGAAAAGCAAAGTCTTGTGGTAATGATCAAAGCACGGCCCGTGGGCATAGCTTTGTGTAACGTTGTTTCGTGAGCCTCACACCCCGGTTGTGAACCAAAAATGGGAGACGGACCTCAGGGAGGACATGCGTTTTCTTCTAGCTAGAAGTGGCGTCAGTGGTTTTACACGCCCTAATGAGTTTGACTTATGTGGTTGTTGCTGTTGCGAGGCGCCTCGGTTTGATCGGACGATCCGGGTCCGATGGAGTCATTCGTTGGCTCATTTACGCCCCAAAGGGCGGGGAAACGTAGTGTTCAGGCATAATAATCCACATCGGTGGACCGGCCCTGACGATCCAAGGCTTGCCTGCGCGCTTGCCTGAGACTCGGGCTAGACAGTCTCGAATTCGGTAGAGGACTATCTTTTGCCTCGGTTCACAGATGGAAATCCAACTTCCAAATACGTGATATTTGCGGTTTTGATTATAGAGCCTAGTATGGCGACATGATATATGGTACCCATGCCGTCTATGATTGATATTTATGATTGATATTGTTTTAACACTATACACTTATAGTAATAATAAAACATGAAATTTAGCGTATCAAGCGTTCTTTGGCTATTATAAGGTAAAACCCTATCCTCCGGCTTGCGTTGCATTGTGTGATCGGACCTGGGTCTTATAATAGCTTCATTTTTCTTTATTTAGCATTGTGCTGTTGTTTTATGCACTGGTGTTCTTGGGAGGAAACCCGTTCGGTGTTATACGGCGTGGCCCCTTGATTTACCTAACTTTAAAATAAAGATTATAACTGTTTTAGTTCTCACACAAGTCCCATGACTGACCTGGAGTTTATTGTTTTAACCTAAACTCTGGGTGCCCTTATTTTGACATGGGCAGCTAGTAGTTTTGGTTTTGCAGAATTATATTCACAGGATTCTGGTTTACATCTGGAACGATACTCAGAAAGCTTTGTATCCGCGTATTACTTCTAGTTGTGTATTGTATTATTTTCCGCTGCTTTGTAAAGTATTGTAATCTCTGATATTTATCGAATGTGTAATATTGATTTATACTTTGTATATTCTTGTATTCTGATGGAATTGTTGTAATAAACAATGAAATGTTCTTTTGTCTGCGTTCTTTTGTGGCTTGTTCTCGAACTATCCGGGCTTTCCTTACCAGGGAAGTTACAGGTTTTTACAGTTGGTATCGGAGCTTTGGTTTACAAAGCTCAGAGAACAAGACACTTTAGAACCATACGAAAAAATTCATCAGAGATTGGATTAGTAATATCTAATGGGAATGACCCGTTAGAGATGGGATCAGTAGTATCCTAGAACGAGTGTGAAGAGTATATTTTTAAAGTGAAAACAATTTTTGTTTTGAAAATTTAATTCAATTATTCGTATTTGAATAGCCATTTGTATTGATTTGGACAATCAAGTATATAGAGGTTTTAGTATACGTCTGATCCACGTGTATTGACATCTCGAATATATTCGATAGGTATAGAGTCACACTCTAGTCGCCCGTGGATGTTCTGATGGTGGTTCGAAACATCATCAGAATTTATGTTCGAGTGACGAAAGTGAGATTTCTATATATTTCCATTAGACTGGTGTGAGAACCAAAATTAGATAGGGCTTATTGTTGTGATTTGGCATCAAAAATGTGATATTTGACTATATATCAAAATTATGAATTTAAAAGCTAATCGACTAATTAATTGCTGGTTGTGTTGTTTGATTATGGTTTGATTTATTTAAAATGTTGAACCTTTAGCCAAATTGTATCGAAAAGTGAGTTGTATTGAAAATTGTTAAAATTTGCATGCATATACATGTACTTACATTGAACAGGTCATAGAAAAGAGGCTAGAGCAGAAGAATAAAATTGTTTGCCCGACAAATAGGTACATGCTTACCATAATTTACGGTTTTGTTTGGGTGATGTTGATTTTGTGAGCCGATTGGCTAGCCGCTTGGCATTTTCCTTTTCTTTTGGATTAAAGAAGGCCATGGGAGGCTATATGAAATATCCCGAAGTCCCCGGTGCAGGGGAGGTTATGGCGAAATTTTTCGAAAATTTAGGGTGTTAGCCAAATTTTTGAAAAAATTTGAAAAGTTCTTAGAAACTGAAAAGTTGAAAAACTTAAGCCGTAACGAAAATACTGGAAGTTGAGTTGATTAGTAAAACAACTTTCGGCTTCGTTCCTTTTCGGGGACGAAAAGTTTTAAGTGGGGGAGATTGTAATAACCCGGAAATCTGAGCCAATTTAAAAATTTTATTTTGGCAATTTTAATGAATTTTGAATATTTAAAATGAATTATTTTAAATAATAATGACGAAAATTTATTTTGAATAGAATTAGAATGTATATATTTATATAGATCGTCGTTAGAATATAAATAATTATTTTTAATTATAAAAAGGAATTGAAAACGGCGTGGTAGTTCGATAATTCGATTTCAAACTTCAAATGAATGTACAGGATTCAAAATAAACCGGAATTTAGCGAAACAAAAAATATTAGAATCTAATTGAGAATATCTTTCCAAGAATCCGAAAAATCGAAATTTCATAGCGGGAATCAAAAGTTATGGCCAAATGAATTTTCAGAATAGTTGCTATGGAATTCAGGCCCTTAAAAATGGGAATTTTGCAAACGACCTTGGAATTCGACAAAACCACTTTTGTTGGATCCGTGATGTCAAGTTATTGCTAGATTCCAATTTTCGTAATTTTTCAATTCAATATGTGAGCGTGGAAAAGGAAAATGTGTTTTGACCATTTTAGTTGAATTTAATCGACTGGAAAATGGCCATTTTTCAAACGGTCTTAGAATTCGATGAAATTGGTTTTGTTAGGACCGTATCGTCAATACGAAGCTAGAAAATATTTTTTGGGAATTTTTCTAGTTAGTATGTGGCCCCGGTAAATTGAAATCCGTGTTCAAATTCAATATATAGAGTTATATTTTGATTTTGACGAAAACTGATCGAAACGATCGAATCAGCTTACGGAACATATCCCATTGTGTTCGAAATGGGGGTAATTAGCTGGGGATGACAGTCGTTGGGTCTAGTTTCGAGTTCGAATAAAAAGTCAACTTTAAGTGGATAATTAAATAAATTAAATAATATACTCTCTCCCCTTTTATCCCTTATGACCGGTCAAACCTCACCCCCCCTCTTTCACTTTTCGTTCAATTCGATTTACCACAATAAAAAAAAACGAACGAAGACAAAATCACATTTGCGCCCCCCTATCGCCACCATGGATCGACGCCTCCCGTCCCACCTCCGCCTGAGATGGCGACGCCGCCACTTCCTCAAACTCCAAACCCCAGACCCCCTCAAAATCAAATCACGCTGCGCCATCCACCACCCAAAAACACCGTTTCCACTATTTTTTGTTCGTGTTGAAGTCCCTGACCACCACGAGCGCCTCTCCTCCTACTCATATGACCGACAACAATGAGTTTTCTATTTATTCTTAACATTTATTGTATTTTCAGTTATATAATGATAAAGGTAGGATTTTTTATAATGATAAAGATTAGAATTTTAAAATGATAAAGATGGAACTTGTATTTAGATAAAGATTATGTTTCTTTTATATAATGAAAAGTTATATTTTTATATGATGAAAAGTTATATTTTTATATGATGAAAGTAAATATTTTTATAACATGAAAGTTTATAATTTAATTTCAGTTTTTTTATGGCAACATTTTAAAAGGGAAACTAGTTTGAAAGTGTTAGGCCAAAAAATGGCACTAACACCCAATTGTCTAGAATTTGCGAGGAATAATAAGCTAAAACGTAAAAAATCAAGTAGAGACACGAGATTTATAGTGGTTCGGCGTTAATAAGCCTACATCCACTTCATAGTTTCTCATTTCATTCATGGATTACAATTACAAGGAATACAATCGCTCAAATACAATGAATAATTCTCTCCGAATTCATTGATTTTCATTGGAGAAGAAGGTAGTTATTGGTGGGGGAATTCGGCCGTGGCTACCATGAATGAATGAAATGCTAAAAGTCCCTTCAAATGGCCCTGTTGTGGTGTATTTATAGCTGTAGATAAGCTCTGGGCGCTTCTGGTTCGGATGGGCCACGTGGCGTGACCAGAGGAGCTCTCAGAAGTAGTGGAGAACGTGGAAAAGTGGTTACCAGGTCGTGCTTTGTCAAGTGGAGTCCGATCCGCAATTGTAGGAGTCGATTATGCCAAAAGAAGAGGTCAAACTCCGTGTGCAAAAGCAGGTCCAGTCGGTTCGGATCGGATCCGAACCGAACCAGTTGTTCGAGCAGAATGCTTGCACGCACTTTTGTGCAGAATACTTCAGGCGGTTCGGATAGAGGGTACTCCGATCCGATCCGGGGAGGGGGATCCGATCCGATCCGAAAGGAGGGATCCGATCCGATGACATTTGCATGAATAATTCAAATTTTCCATCTTTCTATCACTCCATCCAAGTGATCACCAATCAATGTAAGTTCATACTCAAGTCCCTGGCTTTGGGTAGCCTGGTCACAAAGCCGGCTAACATTTTGCCCCCCAAAGTACATCTTATCGCAGATGAGATGTGCTTTGATTAAGTCGAGATAAATCTTTTTAGAACGCCATCCATCCTTGAGGAGGCTTTATCGAATTGTTGCACTACTTCCACGGGTGCTAGTTAGTACAAATTCTGTGGAAGGAGTAGTTAAAATGATCAGGTAACCGTTTTAAGCATTGTCGAATCAAGATGTTGATTTCCTTCATGATAGGTCATATTGTATGTTTGGCTCCCGTGTGAGATCGTACATGTAAAAGTTGATGCCAAACGACGCCATCTTCGTAAGAAAGTCAAGTGCATTACTAAGCTAAGATTTCTTTAATGTGTAAGTCAATGTATACAATAGCCGTCCAAGTCATTGTATGGTGTCGGAATCTTCATATCTTGAGCTAGCATCTAGACCGTTCGGATAGAGCGCATCAGAGTCGGCATATGAATTTGTCATTTTTGCTTAGATTTGGACTATCTCGATATCAGGATATTAATCTAGGACTCCATGATTGCATCTAATCGTTATAATAGTGCATCCGAAAGCCATGATCACTTCAGATTGTTTTATAGTCCCGTGATCACATACGAGTCAGTACGAGATGTTGTTGAAAACATGCAAGCCAATTGCTGGTAGGATTATCACAATTGTAAGGCAGCAGAGGAGTTCATCATACTCTCCATTTGATGCAGTTGCCGATCAAGTCTTTGAATTCTTGCTTGATTCGTAATTTCGCTCACTTGGATGGTTGGGATGAATCACGTCATATTCTAAAGATATAATGTATATGTTCTGAATCATGCATTGAGTCAGGGTCATGTTTAAAGTCAATCTGTCAGTTGAAGTTGATGTTCCTAGCATTAGTGGAGGACGAGCGAAGTCAGTGCTTATGCCCCCAGCATTGTTGGGGGTTATGATAGGTCAATCGGACATCCAATCTTTTAGCCTTTATACTTTTTTCTGCCGCATCGGGTTCGATATGTAGGTTCAACAATCTTAGTCACCCTGTGTCGTTATGTGCACATTCCCAAGTCATCAAGGGTTGGAGTTGTATATGCGAATGGTCGAATCACATTCGCGTTGGGGTCAACCCATCTGTTTAGCCAGAAAGCAGTGATCGCCCTATTGAGTATATCAGCAAACTTAGATACTCTCCTTACATCAGACACAGTGTTGAGTAAGCTCGTCAATCTTGCAAGCGAGCGAACGTCGTTAGTGAGTTATTCGAGCTCCTTCATTCACGCTTTGGCATAATCTGAAATAGCCATCATAGTCTTGTTGAGTCTATCTCCCGTGCTTGGTTCCATTAAGCTTGACAATCAAGACCGCGGGCCCGATTAATGATATTGGTCTTTTACATGATTGTAAATTCCTGTTAATCTTTCCTGGGGCTTTTCTTTTTCCTTTATTATTTCAAGAGTTAGATGGTGCTCCATTCTGTCGTGAAGATATTGAGATCATCCATTTCAACATTAGCACACTCTAATTGCACGAATCTGCCTGTCTCAGGATAGGATTTTCCAACGTTTCTAGGAAAATCTCATGGTAGATAGATACCAAAGTTTGTTTCAGAGGTGAATCCTCCAAGTCCTCTTGGTGGATCTCGATGAAGAGGGATTTTGAAGTTTGAGATATCCAGAATACCGGATACCACAGCAATCAACACCATATATGGTCCAGATCGATGTACCGATGCTGCTGCAACGTTGAATCTTTCAAGGAATGCATGCAGGGTCTCGTTGGATCTCTGTTGAAGCATCAATTAATATTGCCAATTTGGCCCTCGCCTTTGAGAAGTTGTCGCTAATTACCTAATTTAGCACTAGTGCCCCCGGTATGAAGTCCTGAAGCGGGTGGAAGCCGGCCTCTGGCTTCTTGGTTTTGCATATGTAATAGCCGTCCATCAGGCTCATGTTCTTTAATTCTGAATGAAAATTCCTATTCGAATGTATGCGGGTTGGTCTTGGCGAGTCATTCTTTTGGTTACAGTCTAGGATCTTGCGGGGCTCCGATGATAATAAATGTGCATAAAGTCGGCAATACTCGAAACTTGTGTCCTATGCCCCCCTCTACAGTGGTTCTGCTATGCGGTGAGCACCAGATCCATTTCTTCTCTAAATTCATACTTCTTCATCAAGTCATGAGTTAAAGTTTGACATAAAATTATTTGTTCGTGTCAGACTCATGTTAGTTTTGGATCTCCCATCCAAGCTCTGAGGATTGGAGTCGAATTGCGATATGTCAAATTATTGCCACTTCGAATGCCTCTACTTTCCCCCTTCATGGGTTGAGCTGGGTTTTAAACATTGATCTGTATGGAAGCAAAGGTTGGTCGGGCTCCGTTTAAGTTTTTCGGCGGCTCTTACATATCCATCGTTTTCATCCAAAATGTCACGGTCGGAAGTTGCATGTTACAAATACCTGGGAGGAGGTTGGTTGCATCTTTGTTTTATCAAAGACGACCATGCTAACTTGTCCTAGGGTCTCATATTATCCGGACCACGGGGCAGGGAGCGTATGAGTCAAGTTCATTATCGTTTGAATTCCCATGGAGCTCGCTCTAGCGAATAAGTCGAAGCTACGAGGCCTTCCATCTATCCGAGTAGAGAAGTTATCCACCATTTTCTGTCGTTTCTGGAGAAGTTCATCTCGCTGATCCATGTGAGTTCACAAATCAGCAAGGGTACCATCCATTTCATATGTAGCTTGACATGCTGAGGGATCATCACAAGAAGAAATCTGCTACCTTCCTTCGATCCTAGCCCCTTCTGCGCCAATATCCTTAGCACGGAAGAAATTTCTATCTTCCTTCTTCTTCGCTTTTGAGTCTGAGTGTCAGGCAATTCGCCTCCGCGCAAGTTAGAAGTCAAAGCAATGGCATCTCCCTTTACATGGGGTCTTTCAATCGGGAAGTCGGTCCGGACTAGCAAATGGACGTTCACTCTGCATCCATTTCGTGGTCCTCAAGCAGCCTGTCAAGATAGAGGTATAAGTTAGTCACAGACATATAACATTTATGAATATTTTCAGCAGTGCGGCCCCAGTCCGGGGGTAATGGAGAAAGGTCGGCAGTTGTATCACATCCCTTTTAAATTTAGACATGGATGCATGGAAAAGAGACATTGCTTTATAAGCTTATGTGCTCGAGTTATCCAAGTGCTCGAGTTATCATGTTTTCCATTCAACGTATTTGTGAGGTAGCACTCGTCGTTGCACTTGGGCTATGGCCAGTCACACATGGGCGTGTATGTTGATTTGATATATCACTCTTAGGACCTCCTTTCGGTGATTGCATTAAGTCGGGTGGGAAGCTTAGCATTAGAAGTCGACGTCATTCCTTCAAACACGACCTCTTTGTTGTTGCACGCGAGTATCCCTTGTGTCTTTGCTTTGTATCTGTACATAATCTTGCAATTCGAAAAAGAATAGTTAGCTTAGTCTTGCAAGCTACTAAGTCAATCTTTAAGTCACAAGCAATTGTAGCTCGAAATGAAAACATGTTGAGTGCTAATCTATCTAGCATAGAATTATTAAATGTCAAAGTGTCAGGTGTCGTAGTTTGGAGGTATAGTGTCTGTAGCCTCCATTTAACTTTGAAACACGGGTCGCGTCCGAAGCGTGTTTGAAGTTAATTCAGAAATCTATGTCCATGCCCCCAGCGTTGATGGGAACCGGATTAAGTCATTCGGATGTCCGATCCGTAAGTCCTTTATAATCCTGTCCTCAGTCGGAGGGCAATGAAGATTGCATGCACGTCGCAGCATTGTCCTTTATACTCTCTCCCAAGTCGTGAGAGTTAGAGTTATGGGTTTAGTGGTCTTAAGTCATGGTGCACCATTCACACTAACCCAACAGATTTATACTCTCTCTCAAGTCGTGAGAGTTAGAGTTATGGACGTCGCGGATCGTCCTTTATACTCTCCCAAAGTCAGTTTGGGTTAGAGTTGTGGATCGAGTGGTCTTAAATCTTGGCGCGCCTGTCACACTCGTCCTAAGTTTATACTCATATCCAAGCTCTGAGGATTAGAGTTAGTCGGGTAGACAGTCGGGTCACATTTGCCTTGGCATCGTCCCTTTGCTCCTACATCAAGGGCAAAGTCGCCATCAGGGGTGGTTGGTTCACGTCCCTATTGATTTTATACTCCTCCCGTCGGAAGCATGGGAAAGAGTTAAAGACGTTTTGGAGAGCGGTCGAGTCACACTCATCCTCGTCTTAACATTTCCCTTTTGCCCCCACATCGAAGGCAAAAGTTATGTCGCTCATGTGATCGTGCCCCTGTTATTTTTGCACTCTTCTCGTTGGATCAGGGGATGGAGTCATAGAACTGCTAAGTGGTTATGTCACACCCGAGTATATCTCTATGTCGTGTCTGGCAAATTAAAGGCTAGAAGTTGAGGATGCCTCATTTGTATGCCTATGCATAGATATGTTGAAATTATGTGCATATATTCGCTTGTCCCCTACTTCAAGGGCAAAAGGTCCATGAATGAATGGTCAAACTTCATTTATGTCAGGTTGTTGGCATCAGGAGGGTGAATAGTTGAATCACGTTCGCCAAAGCTTTACGTTCCTCCGACTAAACCATGGAAGGAGTGGTTGGCACCAAACTTCGGGTACCTTCATCATTCATATCACATGAGTTAGTCATGTCCATAACTCAGGAAGCATGTAATAGTAAATTGTATGATTGAAAAGTAAGCATATCAAGGGGCAGTGCTGCCTCCTTTAACGGATCGAGCCATGTAGACGGTCGAACTGCATCCATCCGGAATCGAATTCCGACGTTGAACTTCAATGCACAATTATCTTGAGGCCTGCCACGTGTGAGCCAATGAGTGGATGGTCACCTCGGATCCATCTTAAGCTATACAACTTCTCTCAGGCGAAGGACGTGGCTCTGTAAACGAGCAGTTCAATCGGGCTCGTTACGGCAATGCTCCATAATTCTTCCTGTAGGTGCTCAAAGTTTGATCGGTACCAGATTCAGGGTACCTACATCATCCACCTGTTAAAGGAATGAATATCATTCTGTGCGAAGATGGCATTGCACGCTCTTTGCAGGTCCATTTTTCCTCACTACATCTTTATCAGGGGATGGCTGTCAAAATCTTTAGCTGGTGATGGACGTCTCTTCAAACCGTTGTGGGGTGGCGGTCATCTTTTTTGAATCGCCTTCTTGCCCCCATGCTAAGGGCAAGGATTGAGTATAAGGGAGTCATGGCTGCTAGGGGGATAGTCATATCTCATCCATCCACAGATATGCCTTTAGTCCCACGTTGGGAATAAGATCTAATGCACAGATAATCAATCAGCATCCAGGCTTAAGTGCTCTAAACCTTTAACTTGCCACTTCCATTGAGTAGCATCTCCTAACTAGCTAAATAGCAGTCTCTTCCAGTAACATGGCCGACATGGACCATTCCCATTCCATCTTTCATTAGGAATTTTAGCAATAGATACCAGGGTGCAATGTAAGCTCTAATTGCCGCTAGAGCTGGTCAGTTTATACCTTAGTCAGATAAACTTGACTACAATAGCATGGCTTCCAAGGCTTGAAGTAATGTTCACGTTTTCTATCACAATTGATGTATGAAGTCGAGAGCTAACGGTCGATTCATATTTGTTTTGATCTCGAACTCTCATCTCTTGACAAAGGTCATGTGTTGACTGGTGAGCAGTCAAGTTGCTATCATCCGAGCAAAGATTCACATGTCCAATCATGGCCTGCAGGGGTTCAGCTGTTACCTATCGCTAGGCACCAAAGTATGTTGACCTAACCCTTGTTAGATGGAAATCAGTCTTCCTCAATGCGATTGACAGAAAATAGCCATTTGAAAGGTTAGCTAAGTTCTTCGGGAGGTGAGACGCAGGACATTTTATTCATCACATCATACAATTGAAGTGTAGCTTTGGGATGTTGGGATCCTTAGCTGCTTTCTGGTATCCCACCATTGACAATCATGTTCACTAAGATCATATGAATCATCTTTGAAGTAGTGTTCAAACTATTCTATATAACTGTCACTCGACGCTCCGCCGATTGGACAGGTTTAAGTCATATAAATGGGATGGTCACTACTCATTAGGGAACGACATCAGTTGCATTGCTGAAATCTACACTATCGGAGTTCCAGAAGATGAGGCTACTATTAGACAATCATTATCTCGTATACTGTCGTTGATAGCAAGCTAAATCTGACTGACAGCTCCTCCCATTGAATGGCATCGGCAAATAGAGGCTATGGCTTCTGGAGGAATCCTAGTCGCTGCCATTTGGTTGTCATATTCTTTGACTATCCGCCTTATCTTCATTAACAAACTTTGATGAGTACTGTTGGTCAAAATATACGTCGAGCCGAAGGCGAGCCGTGCTCCGAGCCGAAGGCGAGGCCGTCAGCGGGTCCGGGCGCAGCGCCGGCGGGGGTCCGGGGCCCCGCAGTCCCGCACGATTTTTTCGATTTTGGAAGATGGAGTCTTTTCTGAAATGATCTTAAAAATGTGTTTTTTTCCAAAAAATAGCTGTTTCGGGTCGGATCGGATCATGCCTTCAAATTTGCGGTTCGGAGATTGTCTTCAGGTCGGGTCGGATCAGACTAGTTCCTCCGAGCCGGATCGGAGACGTCATTAGCTAGTCGGTTCGGTATATATGAAAGAGCCGGTTCGGATCTCCTCCTCCTGTTCGGATCGGTCTTCCCTACCCTGCATCTCCACTTTCCTGCGGTTCGGGTCGTGGCACCCTCTTCGGTTCGGTTCGGAGATGCATCATTGGGTCGGGTCGGGATATCAACAACAGTTGGTTTCGAGTCCTGCTCAACAAGTCGGGTCGGAGCACTGTCCCCGGGTCGGTTCGTGGTGCGACTCCTTTATGGCTCGGGTCGGGGGTACACATCCGATCCGATGATAAAGCTTGCCAGGAACTTGAAGTACTTGGCTCTCATTCGAGGTGATAGGGGATTGGGTCAGATTGAGGTGTCAGTATCGGGTCGGTTCGGGTCCGATCCGACCCGGGCACACTTGAACCAGTGACTGGAATGAAACTTGCAGCCTGCTTGTCATCTTGTTCTGTACTCAATTCATTTCTGCGAGAAGCCGGTCGCTTTTTATCTTTTCTTGTAGGCATGGAAAACGTGGATTATCTCTTCGGATTTGGTGATCCAAACAATAGAATAATAATCCAGAAAGCTGAGGATTCAATCTTCTCGGTGAAAGCACCAAAATGTTAGGCCAAAAAATGGCACTAACACCCAATTGTCTAGAATTTGCGAGGAATAATAAGCTAAAACGTAAAAAATCAAGTAGAGACACGAGATTTATAGTGGTTCGGCGTTAATAAGCCTACATCCACTTCATAGTTTCTCATTTCATTCATGGATTACAATTACAAGGAATACAATCACTCAATCGCTCAAATACAATGAATAATTCTCTCCGAATTCATTGATTTTCATTGGAGAAGAAGGTAGTTATTGGTGGGGGAATTCGGCCGTGGCTACCATGAATGAATGAAATGCTAAAAGTCCCTTCAAATGGCCCTGTTGTGGTGTATTTATAGCTGTAGATAAGCTCTGGGCGCTTCCGGTTCGGATGGGCCACGTGGCGTGACCAGAGGAGCTCTCAGAAGTAGTGGAGAACGTGGAAAAGTGGTTACCAGGTCGTGCTTTGCCAAGTGGAGTCCGATCCGCAATTGTAGGAGTCGATTATGCCAAAAGAAGGGGTCAAACTCCGTGTGCAGAAGCAGGTCTAGTCGGTTCGGATCGGATCCGAACCGAACCAGTTGTTCGAGCAGAATGCTTGCACGCACTTTTGTGCAGAATACTTCAGGCGGTTCGGGTAGAGGGTACTCCGATCCGATCCGGGGAGGGGGATCCGATCCGATCCGAAAGGAGGGATCCGATCCGATGACATTTGCATGAATAATTCAAAATTTCCATCTTTCTATCACTCCATCCAAGTGATCGCCAATCAATGTAAGTTCATACTCAAGTCCCTGGCTTTGGGTAGCCTGGTCACAAAGCCGGCTAACAGAAAGGAATAGATTTTTATAGTTTAAAAGTTGAGATTTTTTTTAAATATAAAAGAAAAATCAGTTTGTATAAATAAAAAATTAGATTTTTATTTATGTGAATAGAAAAGGTGAGGGTTTTAATATCGACAAGAAAAGATTATATTTTTAGTAAAGTAAAGATTATATTTTTAGAAAGGTAAAAATACGATTCTTATCATCCTAATAGCCGTGTAAAAATAGAATTTTTATCTATATACTAGCGGTGTAAAAATAGAATTTTTATCCATATAGTAGCGACATAAAAATATGATTTTTATATAATAGAGAATATAAAAATGTGATTTTTATATATGTAGTGAATACGGGCAACGAAAGTGACAAAAGGCGAGAATGGCGAAGATTTCCTACATAAGGAGGGTCGTGGCGTTTGGTTTAGCTTGGGTGAAAACTCCTCACCTTTAATATATTTTTCTAGTTATAAATATATACTAGGATGCAGACGGTGTATAGTAGCACCCGACACCCGTCGTCCACAAACCATGGACGGCTTGTATGCTTGTTTGCTTGATTTTGATGTGTAGTTAATTGTGTTATGTGATGTGAAATGAAATAAAATATTTATATAGTTAAAAATATTTTATAGTTGAAAATAGAATTTTTAATGTGTATTTAAAATGAAATAAATGTAAACAAATCGGACGATTTGTTTATATACACATATTTGACTGATATTGATTGGGACGATACATTTTACACATCGCCCGACTGCACAAATAAAATACGTGTTTGATTGTTTGAAAACCCCACACGGGTATTGGGATGATATATGACATACACTAGTCCCAATAATTAGCTGTATGTCGATCGATCGATTGATAGGTTGTTATAAGCGTTAAATATTTATATTTGATGCTTATACAGTGTAGAACGCACTCTGGATGATGGTTGATTATTTATCGTTGTTATTTTATACATGTGTTGTAGAAAATCCATATAATTAACATTATATGGAAATTGATTTGGGCTCATTCCAGTTTTGAAATAAAATATTTGAAATAGAATATTTGAATAGAATATTTGAAAATAGAAATAAATGAAGCCGTGTTGATTAGATTTACGTCATTTTGACGTAAACGATATTTATATAGATTTTATTCATTTTATAACGAACATCAAAAGTGATTTCAAAATATGATATTTTGAAAAGAATTGAAATTCAAATTAAATAGAAAAGAATTGAAATTCGAATTAAATAGAAAAGAATTGAAACTCGAATTAGATTGAAATTCGAATTGAAATTGAATAGAATTGAATTCGAATTGAAATTGAATAGAAATGAATTCGAATTGACATTGAATAAATTTGAAATTCAAATTGAACTGAAAACGAATTGAAATTGAATTAAAAATCGATTTGAATTGAAATCAATTTGAAATGAATTTAAAAGGAATTTGTAAGGGAAAATTCAATTTTGATTTGAATTTGAAGAGGAAGTTGAAATCGTTTTGAAAACGAATTTAAAACGGTTTTTAAAATAAGTTTTGAAAGGAAATCGATGATATATATATAATATATATATATTATATATATAATGGCCTGAATAGAATGCGCCGCGCCGCGGCAGTTCGCAAATTTCGACCATTGACTTCGAATGGATATTGCGGGAGATCCGACCGTCGGATTCTCCTAAAACCAGAACCGTTGGGTTCGTATCGAAACCAACTTTCTAACGAATATTAGAAATTTGAAATCTAACGATTGGATTTGGAATTATGTCCAAAACAAATTTGGAAAAGGTCGTTGTAAGTGCAGTTCGATGGCCGTTGATGGAAATTGACTGTACGGGCCTTGATAAAATTATTAAAAATATTAATAATTAGTGTAAAATCATAAGAAATGATTAGTGGAAAATTGGGACGAAAAACTCCATATTTGAAGAGATAAAAATAGATTTTTATCGAAATGAACTAGTTTTGAACTAGAATAATAATTTATTTATTTTTAAAATAAATAAATTGAATTTGAAACAGGTTTTAAAAGTAACCAGAATTTCCAATAATTGAATTGGAATGGATTTGAATCGAAATTGTATTTGGAATATTTCGATGTTGGATTTCGTGATTATAAAGATGTTGTTATGGAAATTTGAAAGATATATATATATATATATATATATATATACATATCGTTATTTCCAATACGATATTTGTTGGTCGTAGAATTTGATATTGAATATAAGCCGATATATTTTCTATTCAGAGCCTTGTATTTAATATCAAATGTGATTTGGGTTTGTCGTGAATGGTGTCTTCATTAACACTGTTCTTAAGCCCAGTGGAGAAAAAAAGATTAAATCTTTTTATTTAGATTTAATGAAGTGTACCAATTAAATAATATTTAATTGGAATTGAATTGGTATTGATTTTTAGGTTTATCGTGAACAGTGTTTTAAATAACACTTGTTCTTTAACCCGATAATTAATGGAATGTGATTTTGGGTTTTTCGTGGACCGTGTTTTAAATGACACTGATTCTTTAACCCAGTTAAAGATTAAAACTAAGTGGAGTTTTAATGAATCTTTAATTAGATTGAAAAGATCGAGAATGGAGTATCACCAGTTTTACTCCAGGCGATAGTTAAATCTTTAATTAGATTTGAACGTGAAATGGTAATTGAATTTACCGATAACACTGTGGTGTTAGATATGAAGTATTACCAGTTTTACTTCATGGGATGAATAGGTTGGGATTGGGAAATTAAAATAAATGATTACTTCGGTGTGGTTCGCTAATCCCGACTAGTTTGAATTGATATTCAAAGGAGATTAAAGAATATATTTAAAGAATTTATCTTCGATAAAATTAATGGGAACCTTCCCCAAAGTGTAAGAATATTTAAATAAAAGAATATTCTGAATTGGAATGAGGCGTATGTTGTGTTTGTGTAACACTTGTTTATTATATACGCGGGTTATTCAGAAAGACTGGGTTTATCCCATTCTGAATAACTGATTCGACGTGGTGTCGAAGATGAAGACGGTGGTCGAAGACCGGAGGTCTTCACGTCGTTTGGGTGGTTACTGATGATCTTGATCGGGTTGTACACCCAAGAGGAGAGAATCAGTTAGTGGTCGTCCAGACGTACTTGGAGATCGATGGATATGCGGGGTACTAAGTGCCTCCAGTTTCGTTCAGACCCAGAACGAACTTGTAAATGGACTGTGTGTCTGACATTGGATTTTAGTCTGTGTGATTGATTTCTATTAAATATATATCTGTTTGGCGGCGGAGAATTTATTCTCTTGCTTAACACCCTTCTCTGAGACGTACGAGCTCAGGGGTTATATATTGATGGATATCAAACGCATGGGTTGAATTGCCTGTTTGCATGCCTAAGTGGCAGTTGATCAAGACTTCTGTTGAAAAGCAAAGTCTTGTGGTGATGATCAAAGCACGGCCTGTGTGGCATAGCTTTGTGGAACGTTGTTTCGCGAGCCTCACACCCTGGTTGTGAACCAAAAACGGGAGACGGACCTCAGGGAGGACATGCGTTTCCTTCTAGCTAGAAGTGGCATCAGTTGTTTTACACGCCCTAACGAGTTTGACTTATGTGGTTGTTGTTGTTGCGAGGCACCTCGGTTTGATCGGACGATCCGGGTCCGATGGAGTCATTCGTTGGCTCGTTTACGCCCCAAAGGGCGGGGAAACGTAGTGTTCAGGCATAATAATCCACATCGGTGGACCGGCCATGACGATCCAAGGCTTGCTTGCGTGCTTGCCTGAGACTCGGGCTAGAAATTCTCGAATTCGGTAGAGGACTATCTTTTGCCTCGGTTCACAGATAGAAATCCAACTTCCAAATACGTGATATTTGCGGTTTTGATTGTAGAGCCTAGTATGGCGACATGATATATGGTACCCATGCCGTCTATGATTGATATTTATGATTGAAATTGTTTTAACACTATACACTTATAGTAATAATAAAACATGAAATTTAGCATATCAAGCATTCTTTGGCTATTATAAGGTAAAACCCTATCCTCCGGCTTGCGTTGCATTGTGTGATGGGACCTGGGTCTTGTAATAGCTTCATTTTTCTTTATTTAGCATTGCGTTGTTGTCTTATGCAACGGTGTTCTTGGGAGGAAACCCATTCGGTGTTATACGGCGTGGTCCCTTGATTTACCTAACTTTAAAATAAAGATTATAGCTGTTTTAGTTCTCACACCAGTCCCATGACTGACCTTGAGTTTATTGTTTTAACCTAAACTCTGGGTGCCCTTATTTTGACACGGGAAGCTAGTAGTTTTGGTTTTGCAGATTTATATTCACAGGATTCTGGTTTACAGCTGGAACGATACTCGGAAAGCTTTGTATCCGCGTATTACTTCTAGTTGTGTATTGTATTATTTTCCGCTGCTTTGTAATGTATTGTAATCTCTGATATTTATCGAATGTGTAATATTGATTTATACTTTGTATATTCTTGTATTCTGATGGAATTGTTGTAATAAACAATGAAATGTTCTTCTGTCTGCGTTCTTTTGTGGCTTGTTCTCGAACTATCCGGGCTTTCCTTACCGGGGAAGTTACGAATTTTTACATAAAAGATCATTGTCTCTTTCAAAATGATTTGAAAGCTAAATCAAATTGATTCGGATTCTCATAAGGGAAAAACCCGTTCCGTTATACAGCGTGGTCTTATGAGATATCGTTTTATTGCTCAAACTGTTTTAAATTGTTTTACTCACACCAGTCACATGACTGGCCCAGAGTTTATTTTGTTTTGTTTTCCCTAAACTCTTGGGTGCCCAATTTTGTACGGGCAGTCAAGTAGTCAATATTTACAGATATACTTGGAGAGCTTGGAGCAGGACGCTTCAGGATTATATAGCTATTGTTTATTCCGCTGTGTTGTAAGTGTTGTACTCTGATAATGTTACTGTATACATATACTTCTTTTATTTCAAGGATATATTATCTATTATATGTTGTTCTATCTATTATATGTTGTTCGTTCCGCTGTAAGATTCGTGTTACTCTGATGTTGTATGTTATTCTTCTTCTTCTTCTTCTGTTCTAAGTTTCTATCTTATCCATCCTCCCCCTTTGTTTTCTTTCTATTAGTTTTCTGGCTTCTTGTGCAATGTGGGTTGGACTTGTGTTATTTAGTCAGCTCAAATTGTACCGGAACTTCGGGACACTACACACATCGTCTTGTCTTTCCTAGCAAGCGGACCCATGCACGCACATGACCCCGTTGGAATGCGCCGTCAACACCCTCACTCAAGTGGCCTCTTATAATCAGCTTAGTAAGTGTGCCCCGATCCCAACCTAGTTCGGGGTTCCCAGTTTGATACCAAGATTGATTACTGACTGAACATGTCCCACACGACAGATGATACAAGCTTCCCACCTAGGCTTGCATCCCCACTACTAGGATTTCAACAAGTTATGCCTACTAGTTTAACAAGGTTGCATAACCCCAACAGGTTAAGTTTGCGGGCCTATATATATAAATATTACCCACTGCCCCAAGATTTACTTAACCCACCGACTGTTTCAAGCAAGATTACTTAACCCCGACTTTAGCTAACAGGTTCATGTAATCCTTACGGATTCAAACAACTTAAGTATTACTAGTTCATCACCATTCATTCATTTATGGTTACAATTCGTTAGACCTGCCACATTAAGCCTATAACTTGTGGATGCTGGATATACCGGTTGGTTTCGGACAGACTTCTTTCATAAGTCGAACTTAACCTCGTGTTTTAGCACGTCACGTGTTTGTGCACTTAGACCCCTCACATTATATTTACCACTTGTGGACGCTGGATATGTCAGGCGGTTCGGGGCAGGCTTCTACCACAAGCGTAATCTAACTCGTGTCTAAGCGCGGTTATAGTTTCTAATTACTGTAAATCTGGGCATTTTCCTTACTAACCGATTTTCATGTTTATCATGCCTAAAATTCCCATCTGTTCTACAATACAAGTTATGCCAAGATTAAGATCAAGATATATATTGTGCCTAAAATCCCAAGTTTTGGCTGAAGGTACAAATTATGCCCAAAATTCTCAATCATGTTTTACAATATGAATTATGCCCCAAATTAATCATTCCCAATCGTTCCCAATTTCGTACATTCGCGTATTTCAGTGATATGCCTAGCCTCAAAGGTAGTCTGGCTATAAAATCAAAAAGGGAAAAAGGGGAAGAAGAGAACAAGAATAGGCATAGCAAATAAAAACTGACATATGATGATATATGATATACACGTAAATGTGTATATTTTATCCGCTTATTTATCTTATTTTCCCGTTAAAATAATTGATACTTTGTATTTATAGCTGTATTTTCAGATTTTTGACAAGAAGCATGGTTTAGAGCATTTGATGGATAAAGCATGAAGAATTTGCTTAAAAAGAGTGAAGTTTAAAATTGCTAAAGCTTGAAGAGTCTAAAGCTTGAAGAACGGTTGCAATTATATTTCAGTTAAGAAGATTTTGCTCAATAAAGACTCAAACTGCATTTACATTAGCTCATTTGGAAGGCCTCTTACTCATGTTGCGTTCACACTAGCCTATTTGCTAGACCACTCACTCTAAAGCTGCGTTCACACTGGCTTATGTGTTATTTGGGGTTATTTCTTTAGTCCCACATTATGTAATTAGCTAGCTAGCCTTTGTCATATCAGCTATAAATACATTGTATCTTAGTCTTGTGAAAAACACATTGGGTTTTATTCTGTAATTCTCTTCTTGGAATAAAATCATTCTTCTTCCTCTTTTCTATTTAGTTTTAGTTTTATTTATGTTCTTGTTATTTAATTTCTGTTTTTCTTCTTCTTTAGCTATGTCTAGCTAATCCCCTTTGATTAGGGGGTGATGACGCTGATAGTATGATTCAATATGAATCACATAGCCAAAGGATGAGGAATTCATGTATATAGATCTAGATCTGAACAAGGGTTAGATCTGAACCTTAATATCCTGTGTCGTTTAAGAGCTATGCTCCTTCACAGGGTATATTCGTGTTCGGTCTAACAATTATCAGATCTAGATCTAATTTTAGGGTTTTAGAAATTAATTAGTGAATCTGTCCTGATAGTCTATGGTTGTAGAGCTGAGCTCCTGCATAGGCTATGCTTGTTGTTATTTACATATTTGTTTCTAAAAACCTATTATCGTTGATTCATGTTTGTGACAGAAACATGTATTAGATCTGGTTAATCTTTTGGCTATTGATGATTATGAATTTGATCTATGTCATTATCCCCTAATTGCTTTCACTTATTGTTAAAACTCTCTTTTATTTAATTTCTGCTATTTTCTTTGTTTTCAATCAATCAATAGAATTGGTCATACTAACAAAATAGGCATAGTGGCTTGATTAGGAAAACTAGCATAATAGGCATACAGCGACATGATTAGGCAAACTAACAAAAGAAGGATAACATGAATAAGCATACTAAGATCTAAATGGTATATTATATGTACAAGTAACGGCAGATCTATTGTGATTTCAGATTACTAATAGGCATAGGATTAGACCCAAACTTATAGGCATGTCAAGATTACATTTTAAGTGTTTATATCTAAAAATAACGTAGACTCACCGTGATTGGATCTAAAGAATAGGGAATTGATTGGAGATGTTGTAGCACAAATCTCTGAATATGTATAACTTGTTTGTGGAAGAAGAATAGGCTAGATCAGACTGAGTTGGACAGCATCTCGTTGTCGCCGTTGATTTATATGAATAAAACAATTGGATTAGGGTCCTTTATATGGCCTTAGTTCAATGAATCTGGTCAGAAAACAAGTCTACATATGCAGAATTGAATCTGGCTCGGATCTGAGGGTGTCGACATGGTTGTCGACACCCCTGTTGTGGTGTCGACCCATGGGTCTACACCCCTAGGGTGGGGTGGACCCCTAACAGTCTGAACTCCCGCCCTGCCCGCGTCTTTTGATTTCAAATTATTTTGAATTGTTATGTATGTATATAATTCTCTTGTGCTTAATCAAACTTTTAAGCTTAATAACTTCTTCATACGATGTCAGGCTTTTGCAAACTCAGAGTCTATCTTAAGCATAATTCCGAGACGAACGCAATGGCATAGTCCATTTTACTTAGTTTCAAATATTTAATTAAGTATTCCGTAGTTTATCATTATAGTTTTTTTTTTTAAATTACGGGGTGTTACAGAGCCTGAAAGTAAGGCCAAAAAATAATATAGGGTATGTCACCACTCCAAAAAAAAACACGTATGGACACAAAACTCAAAAAAAATTATATAGTGGAGGGTACCGATACAATACACTATTATATGGATACGGTTGCCTGTCAGACTCCAAAATGGACAAATGAATATACTACGGTGATCAGCGCAACGAGACGGACACAACGATACATAGTTTGCAATGCCATGATACTTCGATTAAAAACGTATTACGGACCCCCTTTTCTACAAAATCATATACACGGACATGCATATGATGGTTCATATGTCTGAATTCCACGAAATGAAAAATGACGTTCTCCTCAGAATACAGTCTAGTATTTTTAGTTCAAGTTCGCTTAAGTTACGACAATGTTTCGTTCGTAGCAATTATTAATTGCTTATTTAAATTAACACGAATGGTACAAACTTGTGTTTTTTCTATGAAATTAATTCCTATGCTATGTTCAATTAGATGCATCGCAAATATAAATTTTTCGGATTTTTATTTTACATATTTATTTTCAATTTGCTATATCGGTTTTTTTTACCGCAAATAGTCATCAAAACCCAATTCAAACGAAGCGACTGAACTTTGACATTTTCAGCATAAAATTATTTAAATCGCTTCTTAATGAAAACAACAAATTTCAAACATCAATATTTCATTATAAATCGATTTCATGATTTAAACCAATACATTCTAAGTTACGTTTATCGTTTAATTCTTATTTTAAAACCATTTTATATCAATAATCAAATTAAATTCAATAACATAAATGGTCAAAATCAACGGGATGTTACAACAAAAGGACTCAAAAATCACACCAAGTTTAGCAGTTCAACGAGAACCTTTGAAAATAATTGGCAAAGAGATAAAGTAATTAAGAAATAAGAAGGTTAAATTAGTCAAAAATGGAATCCGTATGTGATCATCACGTGCCTTAAATTGTGTTCACACCTTGAACCGCTTATCTACCGTTTGTGCTTTTATTGAGTTATCATGCTAGGAAGCTCCCTAAGTGTGCTTTCTACCTTTAATCTCATGGTGAAACCTCCATGATCCAACCAATAAATACCAGCACCCTCCTTCCTTATTTCACTTTGTTTTCTCATTTCCTCCTTACTCTCTCCCTTCTCCCTATTCCATCGCCCCCTTCAGCCCTCCCAACGCTGCAGCCTGGCCATACCGCCCCGCCAACCCTCCTAGCACCACCACTGTAACAACCCAGAATTTTGATAGGAAATAGTTATTTAATTAGAAGCACAAAATAGGAATTTCTTCAAATAATGGAATTTGACCACGAAACCTTAATCGTTGCGTTCGTCTTGGAATTCTGATCAACTTTTATGTTTGGAATTTCTCAAACAGAGTTCGTATGAAAATGTTGCAAACGAAATACGAAAAATGGACGGAAATAAATAAACATTATAATTAATAAATATATTTCCTTTTATAACCAGCCCTCATTGGGAAAACTGGCCGTAAGGCGGTCGACACCCTCCTTGGGAGCGGTCGACCGCTTCGTGCATGTAGTGCCCAATGATGGCTAGGTTTTCAGGGGTATTCTTGTTATATTTTATAATATGAATGAACGGATTTTATTTAAAATGAATCCAACGGTGCAATGCCATTTCCACTCTTATAAATAAACGGATAAGGCCTCAAAATTTTTGAACAAAAAGATGTCATTTTGAATTCACAAGAGGTACGACAAAAAGAAATAACAAGGAAAAGTGGTGCAAACGTACGTATAAATATAAATATTTGTGCGTAGTTTGCATCGACTATTCTAAAGATATATAAAAACATATATATATATATATATATACGTATATATATATATATATTTCTTGCGAATTTGAATTGTGTCTATTCCACAAATTTGGCATAAAGTGCAATAATTGTGTGATATGGTTGTTAATGGTTGTTTGTTTGTTTGTTAACTTTATATTCATATATTGATTGAAACAGTTAAATTAAACGTTCTTTAATTAAATTAAATTAAATTTTAACCAATTGTTATTTCTAAAGATTAAATCCAATTGAGGTAACTTACCTCAGTGGTTATGTTTATAATAATATAAATGTTATAAATAAATAATTGAATGCTTGTATTTCTGTTATTAGCACAGTGTTGACTGTTACAGTTATTATTGACTGTTTTTAATTAAACTGTTTATTTCATCTACCTAGATGAAAATGAATATTGATTGACCATAATTAATTAATTGAATTGAATTATGCTAACCAATTGTTTTGTAGGGAATAAAAGGTTGGAGGAATCCCACTGGATTACTCACTAATATTGATAATGTTTATCAATATGATTTGTTATGGAACGTGAAATTGGTTTATATTTCACGGTTTGGTGCTATAGTAGCCATTTCCCACTTTATTACCGTCGATTAAAAGAAATGATTTTTCAAAATCGATATTAAATGGATTTCGAGTGGTTTCAAAGATATAAATATATTTTTATATGGATTTGAAATACGATTTTGATTATAAAGATAATAGTCGAAATTAAATTTACAATTTTTATATTATATAAAATATAATTAATAGAGATGTAAAATATTATTAAATAAATGGATAAACGATATAAATTTATTGTATTGGCTATTTAAATGTTGAAATGGTTTTGTAAAGGCCTTAACGGTCGTAAAGGAAGTTTTCAAAATATCGAAATGGAATAATTGAACTGTAAATATACGAAAATGTATAAAAGAGATTGTGGAGTAATGTTTTTGTAATAAATGATCATTTTTAACAAACGTTGTTTAAAATATATGAAATGTGATTTAATAACATTTCGTGAATAAGATTAAAAAAATCGACGGATTTGGAAATGAGTATTGATTTGGGAATAAGATTTCAGATTTTTAAATGAAATAAAAGTTGAAAATATGAATATGGATTTATAAATGAGATTGAGATTTATAAATGGGGTTTGGATTGAAATTACAAATATGAATTTATAACTGGATTTAATTCGGATAGTTGAAATAGACTATTCAATCAATATTTTCCCAAAATATAATATAATTGGGTATACAAATATGAGTTGATTTTACGTGAAAGAGTTGTAAAATAAATTCCTAAGATAAGGGAATTGAGTAAGTATAAATTGAAAAGTTGGGAAATGATATGAAATGGCTAAGTGAGGTTTATTCCGAGGTTTAGAATGTGGTATTCCGAAGTTCGGAATGATTAATCAAAGTGAGTTATATTCCGAGGTCGGAATGTGATATTCCAAATTTTGGAATGTTAACTGAAGATAGGAGTATAATTGAAGTTAAAGGTTTGGATAACGACAAGGAATATTAGTTGCCAATTATGAATTGCAAATGGGATTTTTAAATGAAGTTAAAGATGTGGAAATGAAAACGAATGATAAGTTGTCATAATAAATTTACAAAAGATTTTAAAAGGAATGTTTCTTGATCCTTCAACTATCCTAGAAACTATAAAACTCCCCCTTAATCCAAGAATAAACTTAGACTGAACTCTAATTCCCTTAAGACTTTAATCTAGACTAAGAAATAATTCTGATAAGATATCCTTAAAACTATGATACAACTTAAATTAATATAACTCAAGTAAGCAATATAATCTAAACAATCAACCAATTTAAGTTTTGTTGTCACAGAACATCAATTCAAATAAAATAAAACCATACATTTCTTGTAACTTCTATTTATTCTAAAAACCTATAAAGCTCATGCTTTAATCTAATACTATAAGAACTATAGGTGAAGAAGTGAAATCTGAAAAAGATAACTATATTATTTAATACCTACATATGTGTAAGTATATTTTTAACTAATTATCAATTATAAATGGAATTCAACCATGTCAAGCAAGTCAATCAAGTTATTTAAGTCAAACAAATCATACAATTAAATTAAGTTAAACAATTCAAATAAGTCAATCAAGTCAAGCAAATCAATCAAGCCAAAAACAATCAAGCCAAACAAGTCAAGCAAATCAATCAAGCCAAACAAGTCAATCAAGTTAAACGTATATGTTATGTATTTAATTTATAATATCTTTTTTGAGTGATCATAAATTTATAGTATTTGGAGGGACTGCTTGCAATTGGCAGCTTCCATCAGCCATCCACTTCAAGTGAAGTTGAATGGTTCAACATCTTCAAGACAACAAGATGGAAAAGCAAGAAAACTTGTTTACTACTTAAGCTTTTGAAGAAGTTTATTGCAGGAGTATGGAGAGAGAGAAATAACCGAATCCTTGGCATTGGAAGTCTTATGGCTGATCAAGTTTGCATGATGATTCATAAAAGCGTGATGAAACTGTTCACCTTATAAAGAATTTGGTTATATGATATTTTTATATCTTGATAGCTCCATGTATAAATGCATGTAAATTCTTTTGTGTCAATAAATAAATTCCACTTGCCTTTCAAATTTATAATCCTACTTATTTTAGTTAGATAAAAAAAACTTCCTATATAGTATACTTGTTGTGTGTAGAGTAAAAAGTTAACATGTAATGCAATGTGTGAAGTATGTTGATTATAATGTAGTGTGAACTATATGTCATATTAAAATCAATATGAGATGGTATATTTAATGAAATGTAATTTGTGATGTGAATGATAGTAATTTGAGATGCATTGTAATTTATAATAATGACGTACGATATGTATTGATAATATGCAGAATGATTTGGTGATGATATCTATTTCAGTAAAAGATATTCAAAGTACTATCCAACTATTATGCATAGACATATATATTATAAATTATTTTTTATCAAACAAAGGTAACATATATTAATCTCTAGACTTAGGTTAATGATACTAATGAAAGAGATTAAAAGAATAGTATATATAAGAATTTAATGGTTAAAAAATATGTTAATGATAGGTAGTAAAATATTCAAAATAATTTTATGATAAGTATGGAGTTAAATAATCTTAGTAAGATGCTTCTTTAAATATATTAAATATTGAAGGTATCTTTAAAGAGAATATAAAATTTTATCATATGAAGTAAACTATAAACATATATTCACAATTTATATAAAAATTTATTTTAAAAGGACTTAAAATTTAATGAGATATACATTAATCTTTTTGATAGAAAAGCAGAGTTGAAACAACAGTTTATTATTGAAGAATTATAATACAAGATGATATAAATTGTATAGAGGATTCATCTATTTATAATACAAGAAATAAAGGTAAATATGCATAGATAATGGCCATGTGACCGTTGCTTTGTTATAATGGGCATGTAACGGTTGATTTGTTATAATGGGCATGTGACCGTTGCTTTGTTATAATGAGCATGTGACCATTGCATTGTTATAATGGGCATGTGACTGTTGCTTTTCCATTATTCTTTCTTTCCTTTATTACCGCCCCTCAAATTAAGGCTAGGGTTTGCAACCCTAATTTTCCATTTTGTGGACTGACGTTGGTAAAGAGTAAGCAGTTTCAATCCTTCGTCATACTGGTGAAGATACAGGTAAGATCTAGGTATGAAAGTTTCATCTTTTACTTGGTATTTGTTTGTAACTATTCGATTCCAAGTGCATCTCTGAATTTGTGGAAATTTTTGGCTGAGAGTGATTTTGTAAGCATGTCGGCCCTTTGATAGTAAGCTAGAGTATGATTCACTTGTAAAATTTTCTTTTGAACTTGCTCTCGAACAAAATAGATATCGATTTCTATGTATTTGGTTCAACTATGCTGATTAGGATCTACTCTCATGTAGATTGTGCTCAAATTGTCACACCAAATTATAGGATTTCGGTTAGAAGATAGTTTTAGCTCCTTTAACAATGATTGTAGCCACAAAACTTCAGCTAAAGTTCTAGCAACACTCCTATATTCCGCTTTTGTGCTTGATCTCGAGATGGTTGTCTGTTTTTTAGAGCACCAAAATGTTGGATCTAGACTAACCATAGAGGGGGGTTGAATAGGGTTTATCACAGTTTTTCGATGAATTAAAAAAACTGTCGGAATATTAAATAATAAACAGATCATAGAATGCAGCAGAAATAAAAAGCAGAAAGGAAATAACACACAGATAAACCCAACTTCGACAAAATCCTGCCTGCTGCTGCATTCCTAAAGGTTTCTACTAGGTGTTATAAACAGATCCCGCTTACAATCCCATGTAAACTCGCAGCACCTGCTCCTGTCCTAACTCTACGCTCAAAACCCTAGACTGGTCTATATCCAGTAGACCAGATTTTCCCCTAGTTTTATAGACACTAGTAGACTGTCAGTTATCCCCTAACTGAATACCCTAGAGTTTTACAGACTCTAGAAAAACTGTTTTGATAGTTTACAAAAAAAAAAAAATGCAACATAATAAACCAATCAAAACCCTAGATTAAAAAAACAAAGGAATTTAAATCTCCCTTCACTTCAAACCGGCCGACCACTTTTCATTTGAGTGCACCCTTGAAAAATTGTCCCGATTACATTGAGAAAGAGAAATGGCGGAGGCTGATCACTTTGGGGCTATGGTTTTTCCTCGAATCAATTCGACTTCAAAAATTGGCTTTGAATAATACTCTGATGCTCTAGTTCTCTATGCACCTTTGTCGATTGATTCGTCATCTTTCTCTGGTGACCAAAACTGTTAGTTAATTCTGAAATTTCGAATCTTTGCTTGAGATGATTTTTATTGGTTTCGATGCATGCCTGTGATGAATGTGGGTGTTGAAATAGGATTAGAAAATCCTATTATTGCTCTGATTTCGTAATTGTGACTTGGCCTGGTTGATTTTGGTTTCCCCTTTTGCTTTTGTTGATAAATTCGACCTTGGTTTGTATGGCTTGATTGGAAGAATTTTTGCATAAATAACATGCTCGATTTGTTGCCATTTAAAAATAAATTTCCATGAATTTATTCCGGACTTGTTTTGCTGGTCCAAAATAGGAAAGATGATATCCCCAATATTTTGAAAAAAAAATCTCGAATTGATTTTTTCCACACTCCTACTATAAATGCTTGATTTCAGAAAATTTAAAACTTGCTATACATTGTAATCACTGGGATTTCTACCATGATTGAATTGATTTAAATCTGCCTTGAATGAATTGAAATGGCAATGCCTATTGCTCTGATTTGTTGGTGATAAACTTTCCTGAAACGTTTGTGGCCCCTTGAACAATTATTTGCACATACTCATCTCGACATTAATTGAATAAATCAACTCTGGAATTCAATATATATTTTTGGTTTTGAAAAACTTTCCATAGCAGTCGAAATTCATTGTCCCTTACTTGATTGAAGCACTGTCCACTCCTACATATTTAACTTGTTGACTACTAAAAAACCACGCTGTGTAATTTCTGGAATTGAATTCCATTGAAAAAACTGATTTGCAGAAAAAACATCTGGCTCTTTTAAAAAAACTTGCCATAAATATCACTTGTATTCGAGTTGCACACATTTATTTATTTACCATGAATACTTGATCATGTTGGAGTATTTAAAATCCATCCTCACTGATTTTTTGTTGCATATTAGCTCCATTCACCATGTATATGTTGCATGAACCATAGAACTAAATATTGCATTTCTGGAAATGTAATTTCCCTTTTACATGATTTCCTAAATTGCTATTTTGTATTCATTGACCCTTTTCCATGTTGTTGCCTTCTTCATGCATTGACTATGCTCAGCCATATTTTACTTATTCTAGTGTACACACACTTGTTGTATACGCCACATGCTTGTATTTATCATGCTCCATTTGCTGCTTTGTATGCTTGACATACATGAAGTTTACACACTTGGTCATGCCATATTCACCTGAGTTCATGCTTATTGTAATAACTGCTCCACCGTTGACCTTGATTAAAAAAACTGTGCTTTATGTTTGTGTCTCTTCTTGTCATGTACACCACTTCTGCATGTATGTGTGTCTGCACTTGAATTGGTCTGAAAGTGAATTACTTGTGCGACTATTTTGTGAAAGTTTTCCATGTTTGCATGTCCATTGTCTCGGGTAAACTGCTATTCACAATACTGAACTGATTTGTCCATGCTAACTTGATTTAAATGTAATCATCCATGCTATTACCATCCTGATCTTGAGTTGATCTGCCATGTTTGTTGTGTGCTGCTTTATTTCCAAAACAGTCTCAACCATTGACTTGTGTTAGCTGCTCCATATATATGCCCCCACTTGACATTTGTAAAAGCTGTTTGCACTTTCATTTGTAGACCTTGCTATGTATCTGGTCCGTGCCCTTCATGTATACATGTACCATGCTTTGACCTTTTGCTCGATCACTCATGCCTTGTATCTTGACTTTTGATTTGAACCATGATTTGCTGTGTTGACTTTATATTGAGTTGTTTTCATGTGTACACTGAGTCGAGAAGGTCCACGTGGCTACTCCTCAGATGCTCGTTGATTGGCGAGGCAGTGCACACATGTATTTTCATACACGTGTGTATATGCAGCCATCAAACTGATTTTCTTGTCCTTGTACTGAAATATTATATATATATATATATATATACATTGACTGCCTTGTGGTATTTACAGTGTATCACTGAGAATATCACAAGCTGTCTAGACACAGTCGAAAAAATCAGATCGAGTCAGAAAAATGATGAGAAACAGACCAAAATTCTGGGGCAAATAAATTTTCAAAATAAAAAATATATTCACTAGAATTTAGAATAATATTTCTATTCCAGATACTGTGGGTTTCTGTATGTGACGGGTATGAAGACTGGACTGACTGAATAATGCTATGAAGACAGAAGACAGAAGTTTTAAGCAGTGCCAATTTGTATAACAGTGAAAGTGTCTGTATAAATATATCTAAGTGATGAGTGATATAGCGAGGAGTTTTGTATATGACATCTGATATGACATGAAATGTAAAATAGAGATGTACAAATAGTGGAGTATAAAATTTGTACTGTTTGATACTGAAATAAAATATTCTATTCAAATAAAATACTATGAATATTTAAATTTCTATACAGTTGTATTTTATTTGAATAGAAATATTATATTCGTTTATGTTGTATAGTATATGAAACAGTATAATTACAAACACATAAATAATAATATATATTTAGTTGTTATCATCAAACAAAAATCATATAATTGTGCATACAACACTGTTATATACAACAATCTCCCCCTTTTGATGATGACAAACAAATATAAGATTTTGAGCATAAACGTGTTTGAAAAAAAATGAAATATATTACTTCCCCTATTTAAATGCTCCCCCTACAAGTGTGCATGAGTTGCTCCCCCACAAGTGTGCATGAGTGAAAGAATTGAAAAGTAATAAATTTTCAAAATTAAAAATATTTATAAAATTTTCACTCTTAAATCAAAATCTCAACCCATTCTCCCCCTTTAGTTATCATCAAAAGGATTCTGAAATTAAAATATATATGAAAAAAGAGTAAATAATATAATTTCAGCTTAAGAGGAAGAACGGTCACCACAAATTTCAATCAGTCAAACAAAAATCTTAATAAACTGAGAACATGTGGCATATTTCACAATATAGAGAGTGACGGATTTACGATGAAATTTTATATATATTGGAGAGAGTTAAAAAACAAATAATTCTAATTATTTCCAAATTTTTATTTTTTATATAAAAATGATGCATAAAACAGTGACGGATTCAGACTATAATTATAAATTCAATTTAAGTGACAAAATCGAATAATCTCAAATCCCAATATCTATCAATCAACAAATCACAATACGTCATAAAATTTCAACACATTTCACAAAATAGAATATGGATTGATAAGCTGGTTTTTGTACACCAAGGAGAATTTCATATAAAGGTTTATTGTAACACCCCACGTCCATTAGTGTCACTCGCAAAGGGAATGCACTAAGTTCTGTGGAGCATTTTGGGTAAAAGATGCAGATAAATTACAAGACATACAGAAATTAAATAGCGGAAAATAAAACTTTGCTTTATTGATAAAATAGTTTGTACAAAGATTTCTTTACAATATCAGAGTATCATCTGTTTTACAAAATAAAGAAGCATAAAACAACATTTATATTCCCCAATTTTAGCAAGAGCCAGCCACAGCATCTGAAAAGAGAATCCAAGCAAAACTTCGGCAAATCTTCAAGCCGGGGAAAGAGTGACAGTCCAACTTAACCTGAGCTATACTATTCCCTCCTTTACTACCTGGGGGGGAACGGAAGAAAAGAAGACGAAAGAAAAACAGAGTCAGACATAAAGCCTGAGTAAGTTCAGTAACTTCTAGCCTATGAACATGGAAAAACAAAACGACATGAATTAACTGAATACAAGATAACACCATGATGATAGGGTTGGCAAGGTCACAAGATTAACATAAGATAGTTACAAGGTATGCTAAGATAAGATAAATTGGATATGCTCTAATATTTTCTCCGCCTCGCTATTTCCTTGTTATATCAATTTCTATATCTCTGCACCGCCTAACTAGTGTCCCAACTAGTAACGATAACGTGATCCCAGTCCCTATAGTTTCCATTGCCTTCAGGCCTACATTAATTAATTGTTACCTAGATTTACATCTAGGGTTTTCTATCAAGTGCTTTCTAGTTTCAACTAGAGTTTACGCTGTCTGCTAAATGCTTCTCGGATTCAGGATTTATGCCACCTAGTTCAACTAGGAATTATGCTACCTGTCGAACGATGCCCCCAAGTCTAGGACACACTACCTAGAGTGGTATATGTTCCTATACTTCCCCACGCATGTATCGCGAATCGTTATCGCTTGTCTAGATGCACATGTCCTGTAATGTGCGACCCGAATCCTGTGTCAGGGAAAATCAAGGAATACATAACTCGGTCGGGAGCTTTTAGATATCTGCCGATGCAGATGCTAAGGTCTGTTTTTGTTCCAGTGGCTATGGTCCCACTTGACCCCTCCCTCAACTAATGAAAGGCACACCTTGAAAAATGAGAACTATACGCCGGCCCCCGGTGCCCCACTATCCTATGGCCATCCTCACTCATAACTAGATAGCAAGTATATGGTCTTTTGGAGTTCTCCGCCTTTCCACTTCACGTATCTCGATTGACTCAAGATGGATGGTAGACGACGAGTCGCTATCACAGGGCTACCGTTTGCTCGCCGAATCATGTCGGTCCATCCTAGTCTTTAGGTTGCCATGTATTGCAACCAAGGCATACCCCTGGTTCTTCTACGCAGACCTTAACCTCTGTGGGCCCAGGCGGATCATCTGCAGCCTCACAGAGCGATACCAAGAGTACCCTCACGTCCCCTTGAAGCCTTGGGCTTCGTAACCCAATTCGTTGGAGCCTTCTTTCTACTCAGACGGACATTCGCTCCTTCCCGCATTATACTAAGAATTACTACTTAGTTTTATTAACTAAGATTTACCAGTTAGTTTCCAGAATTGTTGTTTTTTTAACTAAGGTTTACTACTTAGTTCCCTTTCCCGTTAAGTGTCATTAGTCAATTCAAGCCAACTTAACCCTCTTCATTCATCCTGTTATGCTGGTTAAGTGTTATCAGTAATTCATGTTGACTTAACCCCACCACAAACCAAGTTATATTGGTTAAGTATTTCTTATTACTTAACCCTACCCATTCACCCTGTATTGGTTAAGTGTTCCTTTTTAACTTAACCTTGCCCGTCTGTCTTAACTAACATGTTATTAATGGTTAAGTATTATCCCTTCATGCTTCAGACTTAACCTCATTCCTTTATCACAACCTGATGGTTAAGTGTTCCTATAGTCTAGCCCAGCTAACATATCAAAATTGGCTAAGTGTATTAGATTTTACTTAACCCCAACCTCTAGTCTAGTTAACATATTAATTTGGCTAAGTGTATTAACTTTATTTAACCCCTATAAGTCTCGTTTTGCTACCTTGAGTTTGGTTAAGTGTCTCTATGGACTTAGCCCTCCCATTCTAGCTTAACTGTGTTAAGTTGGTTAAGTGTTCCTATGGACTTAACCCTCCCATTCTAGCTTAACTGTGTTAAATGTCAGTCTGAACCTAACCCCACCCATCAGTCTAGTTATCATGTTGAACTGGTTAAGTGTCTTAGTTAACTTAACCCTACCATTCTTGTTCTAGCTTTAACTAAATAAATTAAAGCCGCGACCACTCACATTAGACAGATATTGTTGCGAGTACTGGATGTGTCGGTTGGTTCCGTGCAGGTTTACATCGCAACTCAGTCTAACCTCGGGTTAGGCATATTCGTGTTTTCTGAGTTCATAGGGTTTTGATTAAACTTCAAATCGGGTTTTGAAAGTAACCATCCCGTCCGTCAGATCAGTTAGGGATAGCCAGGAAGAGCAGGAAACTTGTATTTTCCAAACCCAAGCCTAGACACTGTCCTCTCTGTCACCTTAGAACTTTCTGGTGCATTATTAAAAGAGATGTCGTTTAACAAACCCTTAATTTGTCTAAGTTTACATTTCTCATTTAGAACAAATTCCATAAGTAAATTATTCCTAATTTACTTATTTCCTGATTCCTCTTTTAATGTAAATTGTCAACATTCATTCTTATGGCCCATTTTTTCCTCTAAACCATGTTTATGCTTTTTGGTATGTAAACTGTACCAAATTAAGTGTCATTAACCATGATTTTGCTAAACCTGCCAATTACTCCCAATTATGGCCAATTTCAAATTTATGCCAATATACTTACTGTGCCAAATTAGCTAATCCAATTCTGATTCAACATTCTAATTCATGTCAAACTAGACTTATTACTCTAGTTCACTATTCATGTAAACGCTAGATTTACATGTCGATACTAGATTCAGGTTACACAATCTATAATTCATATCAAATTTACCCAATTTGTATTCCTATGAACATGCCATAATACCTGTTCCCAATTTATGCCAATTTCCTAGTTTATAACTATGTTTTTAGTAAATTTTATATTTTGCCCAAATCGTATTCCCACCGTTCATACAATCGTAATTCAATCTAGATTACAGATAAATCTAGATTCGTAGAAAATAGGGAATGAACCAAAGATGCTAGGCAAAAGATAGACATAATAACTGGCATAAAAAGGGTTGCATAACTACGTTGGTTTAAGAACATAGGTAGACCTAACTTAATAGGTAAATTCCCAAGGTCTAAAACCAAGGATAGACAGAATAGAGATGCAGGTTCATGGACATGGGTAAACCTAACTTAATAGGTAAATTCCCAAGGTCTAAAATCAAAGAAAACAAAGAACAACAGCATAGATAATCGGGTTCACAGTCACAAAACTTAAACACTTTCCTAGTCATGAACCATAGGTGTTTAATCACAATTGTCCCATTTATGTCATAGATGATAGTTTTGCTTCCTAATCAAAGGTATAGGCTTGTGTTCATAGTCATGGAAATAATTCTCATAGTCACAGTCACAGTCATAGGCAATATCCATAGTCATAAGCAATGTTCATAGTCTTAGGCAATGTTCATAGTCATAGGAAATGTTCATAGTCAAAGAGGCATATGGTTCTGAGGTCCATAGTTTCATAGTCACAGTCTTATTTGTCCTCGAATCATAATAGTTCTTAATTTGGTCGCAAGAAATAGGCACTGATTCAATAGAAAGAATTGGCATACTCTTTTATTCCTTTAATTTCATGTCACGAAAAGAGAAACGTTCAAATCTAGAAATAACTGACTTATAGAGATTAGATCAGAACAGAAAGATGGCGTTGCTAAGATTCGTAGAAAAACAGTCGTTGAAGTCGTTTTGAACTTCCTCCTGAATCCTAGCTTGACTTGAACCTCTTCTTGAAAGTCTTTTAACAACATCTCCTCGTCTTGATTTATTTTATATATATATATCTATTTATTATTTAATTTAAGAGGAGGAGAAGAAGCCATGTTTGTCAATAATCTTTGCAGCATATGGGTAGAAAAGAATTGTGAATAGAGAAGAAGACTAGGGATGTTTATATAGTGTTAGGCGGACGAACCTAGTCAGAATGGCGTCCAGATACATCAGAACGAACAGGGTGTAGAAGGCTGGAAAAACAAGGGGGTCGACCCCTAGGTCGACTATGTAGTCGACCTGTGTGCCCCAGGTCGACTACCCAGTCGACCTGGGTAGCCCAGGTCGACTACCCAGTCGACCTGGGTGTCTTCGGCGGGAAAATTCCCGCCCTGGCCAATCCGGCCCGATTTTCAAATTTGAATTTGTTTTCTGTCTGTTCGAATTTTAAACTAAACTCTAAACTTCCGGAGGCCATATCTCCCTCATACGGACCCGATTTACGCAAACTCGGACTCGTTTTCATGCAGAATTCCGAGACGACCGCAATGGCACAGCCCGTTTCCCTCGATTTTGATTTTAACTTTTAATTCTGCCCTGATTTGTGAATCCTAGTGTTTCAGATTTACGGGGTGTTACATTTATTAAGAATTTTATTTTTATTTTCCTTTTTATTTAAGAGCACACTGACCACGCATAACCAGAGCTTGGATTTTTAAATGAGGTTAGTTGCAGCTTAAATCATAAGCTGTCTCTTAACCATGCATGACCAGAGCCTGGATTTTTAAATCAAGTTAGAGACACAGTTATATATTTATTATATATTTATCATTTTTAGTTTCAAAATGAAAAACTCCTCAGTATATAAAACCAAAAATGGATGATAGAAATGCGGTAGGTACAGAAATGGTTTGTGAAATAAATTTCTAAATTAATTATATTATGAAATATGCTCGACTATACCGGGATTATTGAAAATTTTCAATTATCACTAATTCTGAATAATAATAACATAGTCACAATTCCATCACAAATATTTTCACTGTTTATTCAAGATGATTTTTAAAAAAATATCAAACTCTCCACATTAATATAGAATTATCATGGATGGCAGAAAGATGCTAGATAAAGGAGATGGTCGTGAAATAATTTCCAATTCAAAGATATTATAATAAATGTTCAACCATCATGAAAAAATCTAAATAAAATCTCCTCTTGTTGTGAAATATACTGCAGTCACAATTCATCACAATTTCAAAATCAGATAATGAATTTGATGAATTACAAATACAGTTCAATTTGGGTATTGATTTCAATTTCTGAATAAATAATCAATAAATAATTTTAAAATTGAAAATCAATTACAAGAGGAATTTAAAATGATTTATATAGGACAAAAAAATAGTATGTGGAATTTGTACAATGTGAAGATTCAAACAGAAGAAAAAAATGAAGGGTTGATACCAATTGTAGTCTACTTTATTGAGAAATTTAATCACACCCCAGCGTGGATATCTCAGAACAAAGAATTTTAAACACAAAACAAGTTAGACAAAAATAAGCACACAAATTTCATTTATCAGAGCAATAAACAGTTTTGACTCAAAACCAGCAGTTCTAGAGTGCATTTTCAAAACAGTATCAGAGATGGTTCCTTTTATCAGAGCAGCATAAAGATTTGACCAATACAGACAGTTTCAAAAGCATTTTTTTAAAAAAAATCAGAACACAACAAAAATCAGTTTCAAAAATGGACTTGTCAAGAGAAGATGTTCCGCATATTTATTTCAGAAGTTCATAACAGATGATTCATGATTCAAGATTAAAAATATAGTTTATTTTAAATCATTTGAAGAAATATGAGAATATTTGGATTTAATGAATCAATCACACCAAATTAAAAAAAATTAGATTTGAGATGTGTGTAAGATTCAAGAAATCAATAATTTCAAATGATTTCAAACAAACAAATATTTAAATCAAATAACCATGAATTTATTGTGAAATTTAAGACCATATTTATAAAGAATTTTCAAAAATATCTCTGACCAGTATGAGAGAAATTTCAGATCCTTTACATCAAGTTTGAGAAATATTCATGATTGAAATAATTTATTTGAAATCACTTGAATCAATGTCAAGTTTTGAGATATAATGAATCCGCCACACAAGATTTATAATGTTAAATTTAAGAGGTATGTGAGATACAAAATATCAAGAATTTCAGATGAGTTCAAACAAATAAAGTTCAACAACACTGATCATGAATAAAAAAAGAATTTCAGGATGTATCACTGTAAATCAAGACAAATTAAAATATTCAAGCCAATCTGAAAATTTCTGAAATTTTCACAACTGATAAATAACAGAGTGACGTAATGAGTATAAATTTTCAAGACTTTCCAAAATGAATTAGAAGAGACTCAAAACAGCAAAGGTGTGTGAAATTCCACAAAACTTTCAGATCTTCAAAAATTTAGAATTCTAATCAATAGTGTTCAAGATATGACAAGAATACATCAACACTGTTATGAATTCAGAGAATCAGAAAACAAACTTCAAATCAATTGTAGATATTTACAAAAACAAAATCAAGATCTGGAAAAGATTAAAAATATCAAAATGTTATACACATGAAGTGAATTTCCAGAACATATGGATTCTACAATTGGAAGTTTAAGAAAGCCCAGAATAAAGGAAAAAAAATGGCAGTGATAAAAAACAGAAACAGAAAGGAGATAGAAGGAGAAATAAACAAGAAAATAAAAAATATTTACAAAGATGAGTTTAGAGATCATACCAGAATCCAATGTGAATCAGGATCTCTAACTCAACAGTCTTGGCTAAGGAACTGTGAAAAATTCAAGGATATGAAGCAGTTTGAATCCAGTTTCTCTTTAGCAATGCAGTTCCTCAGCCTCCTTCGGTACCTAACTGTTAAGAGAATTTAGTGGTCTAACGAAAGTAGTAAAACCACTCACAGTTTTGTTCACATCTTTTGGTACCCAAATCGGTTTGTATAACAATCCGTTAGAATCAGCAAAAGTACCCTTTGGAACCCAAATTCGTTTAGTTTTTCCAAAATTTATTTTATTTCTTTTTGGGTCCACAACTGTTCAACTGGATTGTTGTCGAACCAATTCTTGTCTCGTTTGTGATTCAAAAACCTTTTGGAATTTTCAAAATTCAAATTTTCAGAAAGACCCTTTTTGAAGCAATTTAACGGATTTTTAAAATCACAAGAATTCAATATATCAAAATCATTTGTTTTCCTAAAACCGAGACCATTCCTATTACTAAAAGAAACCGAGACCATTCCTATTACCAGAAGAAACTTGATTTTTCAACAGCATATTCAAAGATTTTTCTCCAGTAGAAAAATGTTTCAAACTCAACTCAAGACTATTGATTTTTGATTTCAAAAGATCATTCTCAATTAGAAGCTTCTTAGTTTTGATTTTAGACTCAGAAATTTCAGTATCGAACTGTTGTTATTTTTCAATCTCAAAAATCTTGAAATCCTTAATTTCATTTTCAAGCTCTTTTAAAATCAAATCTGTTTACAACAGACTTTGTTTTTCAACAAATTCATATTCTGAATTTTTGTTAATCTTAAAATTTTCAAATTCCTTTTGTAAAAAGTTGTTTGTACTTTCAAGTTCAGTCTTGTTTTCTTTTGAAATCAAAATTTCATTTTCAAGCTTTTGAATATTTTTATTTTGATAAACAAGGTTATTTTCCAAAACAAAACAACTTTTACAACTAGAATTTGAAGATTTCTTGTCCTTCTTAAGTTTTGATTCCAAAATATTGTTTTTGCTGATCAACTCAAGTTTTTCAGATTTTAGAATTTTATTTTTAGACTTTAGGTTCTCAACAGATTCAGTTAAACCATTTAAGCGAGAAATTAAATTTTTACAAGAAAGATCTCCTGTTGAGTCTCCATCTGGATATCCATCTGTACAACCTATTAAGCAAAAATCAGAAGCTAAGTTGACTTTCTGAGGTTTTGAGCAGTTGTCAGTATTTCCATACAGCGCGTTGAGAGTCTGCCAGATTTCCTGCGCAGTTAAACAATAGGAAATTGGGTTATATTGTACATCATCAATATAAGAATATAAAGTATGAGTAGCTCGTAAATTAAATTCAATATCACTTCTACCAACAATATCAAATCCATTAATAATAGTATCCCAACATTTAACATCAACAGATTTTAAATATAAATCCATTTATAATTTCCAATTTAAAAATCTGTACCATTAAAATAGAAGGAATATGACTGGACTGACTCTCAGAGGACTGACAATTAGGATGACCCATTACTCTAGAGTTAATGAAATACCGGGGTCTGATACCACTTGTTGGATCTAGATTAACCCTAGAGGGGGTGAATAGGGTTTATCACAGTTTTTCGATGAATTAAAAAAACTGACAGAATATTAAATAACAGATCACAGCAGAAATAAAAAGCAGAAAAGAAATAACACAGAGAGATACCCAGCTTCGGCAAAATCCTGCCTACTGCTGCATTCCTAAAGGTTTCTACTAGGTGTTATAAACAGATCCTGCTTACAATCCCATGTAAACTCGCAGCGTCTGCTCCTGCCCTAACCCTGTGCTCAAAACCCTAGACTAGTCAATATCCAGTAGACCAGATTTTCCCCTAGTTTTACAGAACTAGTAGACTGTCAGTTATCCCCTAACTGAATCCCCTAGAGTTTTACAAACTCTAGAAAAAATGTTTTAACGGTTTACAAAACAAATTTAAAATACAACATATTAAACCAATTAAAACCCTAGATAACAAAAACAAAGGAATTTAAATCTCCCTTCACTTCAAACCGGCCGGCCACTTTTCATTTGAGTGCACCCTTGAAAAATTGTCTCGATTACTTTGAGAAAGAGAAATGGCGGTGGCTGATCAATTTGGGGCTAGGGCTTTTCCTCGAATCAATTCGACTTCAAAAATTGGCTTTGAAGAATACTCTAACGCTCTAGTTCTCTATGCACCTTTGTCGATTGATTCGTCGTCTTTCTCTAGTGACCGAAAACTATAAGTTAATTCTGAAATTTCGAATCTTTGCTTGAGATGATTTTTATTGGTTTCGATGCATGCCTGTGATGAATGTGGGTGTTGAAATAGGACTAGAAAATCCTATTATTTCTTTGATTTCGTAATTGTGACTTGGCCTGGTTAATTGTGGTTTCCCCTTTTGCTTTTGCTGATAAATTCGGCCTTGGTTTGCATGGCTTGATTGGAAGAACTTTTGCATAAATAACATGCTCGATTTGTTGCCATTTAAAAAGAAATTTCCATGAATTTATTTCGGACATGTTTCGCTAGTCCAAAATAGGAAAGATGATATCCCCGGTATTTTGAAAAAAAAATCTCGAATTGATTTTTTCCATACTCCTACTATAAATGCTTGATTTCGGAAAATTTAAAACTTGCCATACATTGTAATCACTGGAATTTCTACCATGATTGAATTGATTTAAATCTACCTTGAATGAATTGAAATGGCACTGCCTATTGCTCTTATTTGTTGGTGATAAACTTTCCTGAAACGTTTGTGGCCCCTTGAACATTTATTTGCACATATTCATCTCGACATTAATTGAATAAATCAACTCTGGAACTCAATATATATTTGTGGTTTTGAACAACTTTCCATAGCAGTCGAAATTCATTGTCCCTTGCTTGATTGAAGCACCGTCCACTCCTGCATATTTAACTTGTTTCCAACAAAAAAACCATGCTGTGTAATTTCTGGGATTGAATTCCATTGAAAAAACTGATTTGCAAAAAATACATCTGGCTCTTTTAAAAAAAAAAACTAGCCACAAATATCACTTGTATTCGAGTTGCACACATTTATTTATTTACCATGAATGCTTGATCATATTGGAGTGTTTAAAATCCATCCTCACAGATTTTTTGTTGCATGATTAGCTCCATTCACCATGTATATGTTGCATGAACCACAGAACTGAATATTGCATTTCTGGAAATGTAATTTCCCTTTTGCATGATTTCCTGAATTGTTATTTTGTATTCATTGACCCTTTTCCATGTTGTTGCCTTCTTCATGCACTGACTATGCTCAGCCATATTTTACTTATTCCAGTGTACACACGCTTGTTGTATACGCCACATGCTTGTATATATCGTGCACCACTTGCTGCTTTGTATGCTTGATATAAATGAAGTTTACACACTTGGTCGTGCCATATTCACCTGAGTTCATGCCTATTGTAATAACTGCTCCACCATTGACCTTAATTAAAAAAATTGTGCTTTATGTTTGTGTCTCTTCTTGTCATGTACACCACTTCTGCATGTATGTGTGCCTGCACTTGAATTGGTCTGAAAGTGAATTACTTGTGCGACTATTTTGTGAAAGTTTGTCGTGTTTGCATGTCCATTGGCTCGGGTAAACTGCTGTTCACCATACTGAACTGATTTGTCCATGTTAACTTGATTTAAATGTAATCGGCCATGCTATTACCATCCTGATCTTGAGTTGATCTGCCATGTTTGTTGTGTGCTGCTTTATTTCCAAAACAGTCTCGACCATTGACTTGTGTTAGCTGCTCCATATATATGCCCCCACTTGACATTTGTAAAAGTTGCTTGCTCTTTCATTTGTAGACCTTGCTATGTATCTGGTCTATGCCCTTCATGTATACATGTACCATGCTTTGACCTTTAGCTCGATCACTCATGCCTTGTATCTTGACTTTTGATTTGAACCATGATTTGCTGTGTTGACTTTATATTGAGTTGTTTTCATGTGTGCACTGAGTCGAGAAGGTCCACGTGGCTACTCCTCAGATGCTCGTTGATTGGCGAGGCAGTGCACACGTGTATTTTCATACACGTGTGTATATGCAGCCATCAAACTGATTTTCTTGTCCCTGTACTGATATATTATATATATATATATATACACTGGCTGCCTTGTGGTATTTACAGTATATCACTGTGAATATCACAAGCTATCTAGACACGGTTGGAAAAATCAGATCGAGTCTGAAAATGATGAGAAACACACTAAAATTCTGAGGAAAATAAATTTTCAAAATAAAAAATATATTCACTAGAATTTAGAATAATATTTCTATTCCAGATATTGTGTGTTTCTGTATGTGACAAGTATGAAGACTGGACTGACTGAATAATGCTATGAAGACAGAAGACAGAAGATTTAAGCAGTGCCAATGTGTATAACAGTGAAAGTTTCTATATAAATATATCTGAGTCATGAGTGATGTAGCGAGGAGTTTTGTATATGAAATCTGATATGACATGAAATGTAATACAAAGATGTACAAATAGTGGAGTATAAAATTGTACTGTTTGATATTGAAATAAAATATTCTATTCAAATAAAATACTGTGAATATTTAAATTTCTGTACAGTTGTATTTTATTTAAATAGAAATATTATATTCATTTATGTTGTATAGTATATGAAACAATACAATTACAAACACATAAATAATAATATATATATTTAGTTGTTATCATCAAACAAAAATCATATAATTGTGTATACAACACTGTTATATGCAACACAAGAAATAAGTCTTTCTCTTACATAAATGCAATAACCAAAAATTGATTTTCTATCATCTATATCTGTAGACCAGTTTGCATCTGAATAAGTTGTAAAGTTTAAGTCTTTGTTGCCTTTTAATGATAAGCCAAAGTTGATTATTGCTTCCAAGTATCTGAGTATTCTTTTCACTGTTGTCCAACGCTCACTTCTGGGTTCCGGCAAAAATTGAGATACTTTGTTAACATTGAAAGAAATATCAGGTTGTGTTATAATAGCATATTGTAATGATCCTTCAACATTCCTGTATTGTTTGATATTTGAGATAGCTTCCCATTGTTCTTTGACAAGTGTTGGTTTGATATCATAAGAGTTGGTTGGCCATTTGCTTCAATCATGTTTGTCTTGTTTAGAAGCTCTGTAATATACTTTCTTTAGCAAAGATGAATTTCTTTGTCTGATTTTCTAGTAACTTCTTCCAAGGAAATAAGATAATTCACCAAAATCTTTTGTTGAGAACCGACTGTTCAAATAATCTGCCAATTTTTTTATTTTAGTTTCACTACTGCCTGTAATAAGTAAATCATCCACATATATTAATATATAAGTGGTAGATGATTCACTGATTTTTGTGAATAGAGATGTGTCAGATCTAGTAGGTGAGTAGCCTAGTGTTGTCAAACCTCTTTAAGTCTTTCAAACCATACTCTGGGTGCTTGCTTCAGATCATAGAATGCTTTATTCAGTTTATATACCAATGTTGGGTCTTATGTATAGCCTTGTGGTTGTTGCATGAATATCTCTTTATGTAGATTCCCATTTAAGAATGCATTGTTGACATCTAGCTGCTTGAATTTTCAGTTATTGCTTAACGCTATAGTCAATGTAAGTCTAATAGTTGAGGGTTTTACCACTGGTGAGAAAGTTTCATTATAATCAAAACCAAGCTCTTGTGTGAATCCTTGTGCAATAAGTCTTGATTTATATCTATTCATGGACCCGTTTGGATTCTTTTTCAGTCTGTATACCCACTTGCATTCAATTATATTCTTGTTGTTTGGTGGACTCGCTGGTTACCACGTATAATTGTTCATTAGTGCTTGATATTCTTCACCCATTGCATTTCTCCATTCTTTGTGTTTGACTGCTTATCGATAACTATTTGGCTCTTCTTCAGTAATGACTGCAGTATAAGTCTTTGGTTTGAATATGCCTCTTTTTGATCTGGTTATCATTTGATGTCCAGTTTGATGCTGTGATGGTTGAGTTGGTGAGTCATTTTGTCTACTGCTAGAGTTTTGACTGCTATCATTGCTGATTTCTTCTCTTGTTTCTTCTAATTGTCTGCAACTTGATTCTGTAGGTGAATGAATGACGTGGCTAGTTTGCTTTGGAAGATCATCATTAGTTTCATTATCACTGTGCTAGCCTTCAGAGTTACTAGCGACCTTGTTACCATTATCTCAATGCCATGTGCCAGCAATGTTGTGTAGATCAGGTATACTAACCTTTGGATTATATATTTTGGCTATGGTTTGTATATCTGATCTGCTATAAGGGAAAATATTTTCTTCAAAATAACATGTTTGCTTGTAAATATTCTACCAGACTTGTCTATACATCTCAACCCTTTTTGATTATTGCAATAACCTATGAAAGTGCAGGGTTTAGATCTATAGTCAAGTATATGATTATTATAAGGTCTAAAGTAAGGGAAACACAGGCAACCAAATGTTTTTAGACTGTTGTAATCAGGTTTGACATTAAATAGCTTTTCTAGAGGTGTTATGTCTTTCAGTACTTTAGTGGGCATTCTATTTATTAGATGCACAACAATACTGAAAGCATCAGGCCAAAATTTAAGTGGCAAAGATGCTTGAGCTGACAAAGTTAAACCTGATTCAACTATGTGTCTATGTTTCCTCTCAACTATATCATTTTGTTCATAAGTATAGGGACATGTTACTCTATGTATATTACCCTTACTTTTGAAATAATCTGTCAGGGGTTTATATTCTAATCCTCCATTAGATTGCATGACTTTAATTTGACAGTTTATTTGGTTTTCAAACATATTGATAAAACTGATGACAACATTTTTAGTATCAGATTTAGCTTTTAAAACGTATATCCAAGTATATTTAATGTAAACATCAACAAATGATATATAGTATTTTTATTCTTAATCAGAAAATATAGGAGATGGACCCCAAATATCAGTGGTAATTAATTGACCAGGTTTGGAATACACGGTTAATGAATCAGAGAATGATAATTTGTGGCTTTTTCCCATCTGGCAATAAATAGATGCGTAAGGTAATTTTGCAAGAATAAATTTTATTTTATTATCATTAAGAATTTTTGTTACAATGCTAGCACTAGGATGTCCTAACTTATAATGTCATAAGTCAAAAGTACTTCTAGTTTGAACTTCATCAATTATATCAGTCAGATTACAATGTGGGTGATTATTCATAGTAGTATTGTGGTTGCTGAAATTGAATTCATAAAGTCCCTTCACAACATTATCCCAAAGAAGAATTTCCCTAGTTATTATGTCTCTAACTACACAATATTTTGGGAAAAATTCAAAGTATGCATTATTATATTTAGTAAATTAAGACACACTAATTAGATTTTTCTTAATAGTGGGTACTCATAGTAAATTATGCAAAAATAACTGCCTATTACCAATGATACTACCAGTGCCAGTATGAGAGATTTTAACACACTTACCATTTCACATGCTTATAGTTTGATTACCTTTGTATTCTTTATTTCCAAGATTCAGGTTGTTCAGATTGTTAGTGATATGATGGATAGCTCCTAATTCTGGGTACCCTGATTCATCTTGAATATGATCATCTCTGGCTTGTTCATTGTGATTCCTTGTGTCGTTGGTATGATTAGTCGCATCTCCCTGTCCTTGTGCTAAATTAGCAGTAAAATTGGTGTTTCTTTGATTGTTGTTGTGGGCTTGGCCTGCTGAGTAGTTTGTATTTTATCTGAAATAGCACTTGATAGCAGTATGGCCAATCTTCTCACATATTTACACTTTGGCCGATTGTTGTTGTTGTTACTCTAGCATCCTCTTCCTTTACCACCTCTACCTCTGGTGGCGGGGTTGCCCCTCTGAAAGGCTTGCTCATTTCTGTAATTATTGTTTGTCTGATTTCTGCTATTAACATTGCTTTTATTAACTGCATAGTTAATTAAGAAGTAATTTTCTTGAGTTTTCTTGATTTCAAGCCTAGCTTCATGTGCTAATAGAATTGAGTGAACATTCATTGAGAGAGGAGAATTCCTTATGTAAGGAAATTATGGCTTCTACAGCCTCATATTCTTCACTTAAGCCATTGGGTATTGTTAAGATTTGCTCAGAATCTTGCACTTTATGGCCAGTCTCTTCTAACATGTCGCAGAAAGATTTAATTTTTCTCAAGTACTCTCTCATGGTAATGTTGTCTTTCCTTATCTTTTGCAATTGTCCTTTGTAAAAGATGACTTTAGCAGCTGAGTGGTTGTTGAAAACTTTTCCTATTGTTGTCCATATCTCGTTAGCACTTTTGCAGCCAATCACTTGTGGTAATAAGCATTGATTGATAGAAGATAGTAGCCATGAACTGATTAAATGAACTTGCATGTGGTATTTCATGTATTCTTCATTACTGACTATTTTATTCTCTTGATCGGTAATTAATTTTGGTGGAACTGATAAAGTCCCCATGATGAAGCCTTCAAGGCCATAACCTTGGATTGCAATCTCGATCTGTAGTTTCCAAAGCAATTAATTGTTTTCATCTAATTGCACTATAATTAGTCATGATTGAGAACTAATTACAGTTTTGGTGAGTTTGTCAATAGCAATGAGGCTTTCAATCGTTCCAGTACCATTGTCAGAAGCCGATGAAGCAGTATCATTGGCCATGATGACCAAACTATGAATAATCAGATGACTATTAAGCCTTAATGAAGCTCTGATACCATGATAGAAAAGTAGAGATGAAACAACAGTTTATTATTGAAGAAACGTAATATAAGATGATAAAATTGTACAGAGGTGTCCTCTATTTATAATACAAGAAATAAATGTAAATAGACTTGAATAATGGGCATGTGACCGTTGATTTGTTATAATGGGCATGTGACTGTTGCTTTGTTATAATGAGCATGTGACTGTTGCTTTGTTATAATAGGCATGTGACCGTTGCATTGTTATAATGGGCATGTGATCGATTCTTTCCTATTATTCTTTCTTTCCTTTATAACTTGTGATACAAATCAATTTTAAATTTAAACTTTAGAAATCAAAATATATTAATTTGCTAAAGAACTATTTATATTTAAAACTATAAAAGAAATCTATACTTAAAATAAAATTATTTTTGATGAAATCTGGTAATGAAGTAAACGATAAAACCATAACTTCTTATATTTTAACTATAATTTGAAGACATAAAAAAATGTGTGTATATATATTTTTATATCAAAATATTAAGTTAAACATACAAATTTTATAAATCTTAATAAAATAAGAAATTAAAATTAGTATTAAGTTACAAATAGTATTTATGATAATGAACCCAAAATTGTTATGAAATTATATGTGAAAATATAAGTAAAACTATGTATGTTTAAACTTCATACAAAGGATATATAAATTTATGTTTTATAACAATATCAATTGTTCAAAAATTATTTCAAGCATATATCTGTGTACTCTGTATAAATTTATTGATTTTTATAATTTTAATATTTTTTTTTAAACAAAATATATGAAACATAAGTAGATAAACAAAATTAATAATTAGAGTTTGAACAGACATTTTCATACTAAAAAGATGTCCTTCCAATTTTTTAAATCCAAATCAAACAGTTGTGAAATTTGAATTTAGAATATGAAAAGATTTTAATTAGATTGGTGCATTGATATGTATATTATGGTGTATCGACATATGAGCCAAAATGTCTAAAATTATAAAAGAGATAAATTTCTATACCTAATTATGTGCACGGATGTGTATTCGAAAATTCAATAACAAATATAAAATATTTGTAAAGCGTACCTCTTTTGTCAATCCTTCCTTTTATTGTTCTTCCATTATCAAGAACCACACATTCACATCTTTCAGAATTTGATGATGAGATCTGCTCTATTGCGACAGGCTCATTTTTCTAATCAACATAGTATATTCATTTGCTGAATTTGAAGACCATATGTGAAAGATACCGATGATTTAGCAGTTTAACCAACTTGGCGCTAAAATTTTGAATTTTGAATTTTGAATGAATGGACCCTTCAACTACTATGTAACACCCCACACCCGCTAAGGTCACTCACTAAGGGAATGCCTTAGCTTCGGTGGAGTATTTAAGTGAATATAGAACTGAAAAATTACAACAAGACAGATATAAGTAATACTTGATATTTAAAACATCATTTCATTGCAGCAGAAGGTAAACATGTTTGGTTACATATCAAAACCAACAAGAGTCAAGTACAAAATATCCATCTCGTTAAAACATAAGTACATAATCCCACTACATACTAATAGCCATAATAGGAAAGATAACCGAGCTTTTCTTCAAGAATCCAAGCTCCAAAAGAGTAATAAAGCAATCCGATCAAAGCCCACTAGTGCTAGGCCCACGCTGATAACCTGAGGGTTGGGGGAAAAATAGATAAAAACAACGGGGTCAGACATAAGTCTGAGTGAGCCCTATACCCTTAATAATACAATCATTAAAGTAATTAGGGTATGATATAAACCTGGTATGGTACGACTGGGGATAAATGACTACACTAAGCAGCCAACTAGACTTAGGATGAACTAAGATAACGGTAAAGACGCGCCTATCCACCCAAGGATAAATACTACACTGCACCACCCCAGATCCACCCACCCAAGGGTAATTCCTACACTGCACCACACCAGATCTACCCACCCAAGGGTAATTCCTACTTAAAGGTTGATCCCACTAAGTGTACTTAGTAATTTTTAATAGTATTTCGTGTATCCCTAGCTGACTACATAGGTGCCGTCTGCCCCTATCTCCACTAGGTGTACCCCCAACTTAGTAATTTTAATAGTAGTCTCTTGTACCCCTAGCTGACTACATAGGTGCCGTCTGCCCCTATCTCCACTAGGTGTACCTGCTACTCCCTAAGCGATCGGCTCCCTACCGTAGATACCCGTGCTGGCCCCACAGTGGGGTGTATCACTCCCCAAAGTGGCAACCCGATACAACAAATGGTGCACGGCTTATATCTACACGATGCAACAACGTCTTACCTACCAGCCCGAGTCCACACACGCATATGAAACCCGTTGGACTCGCATTGCCACCGCTACCCTGTTTTGGCCTCTTATAGTCAAGCCCAGTACGCGTGTCCCGTCCTCGACATGGGTCGAGCCCAATAAGATACATATGGGTTACTGGTTGAAATGGGCCCCCACAAGCTACTACTACTTAAGCTTGTCATTTTATCTAGTGCATCCCACTTAACCCCTTTTTCATAATCATGCCCACTTACATGTTTAAGGTTCGGTTAAATCATCTAATCATATTTCAATTGCCACTCAAGGCACCCACTAGATTTCCACATGCCACCCAGGGCACCCACTTAACCCTTTAATCATGTTTAATTACATGTTCCACTTTGGTTAAGTACTCTAGTCGTATTCTTTATTGCCACCCAAGGCAACCCACTAGATTTTTCCACATGCCACCCAAGGCACCCACTTAACCCTTTAATCATGTTTAATTACATGTTCCACTTTGGTTAAGTATTTTAATCTTATCTTCCATTGCCACCCAAGGCAACCACTAGATTTTCCCCATGCCACCCAAGGCACTTACTTAACCCTTTAATCATGTTTAATTACATGTTCCACTTTGGTTAAGTATTCTAATCGTATTTTCTATTGCCACCCAAGGCAATCACTAGATTTTTCCACATGCCACCCAAGGCACCCACTTAACCCCTCATGTCCCTCTACATGCTAATATGGTTAAGTGTTTCTTAATTGATTAAGAACGTAACCGTTGTAAAGACCTCTCACATTAGACTATCTTTTATGGCAGCTGGATTTGCTGGTCGGGTCCGGGCAGCCTTACGCCATAACCGAGTCTAACCTCGTGTCTATACACTTGTCACGTATTTAGTTTGTGCCTAAGACCTCTCACATTGGGCCAATCATTTGTAGCCGCTGGATTTGCCGGTCGGTTCCGGGCAGTCTTATGCTACAAAAGGGTCCAACCTCGTGTCTTAGTCGATTAATTACACCTAATTAATCACCCCCGAATTAATTTTCCCTAATTAATTCCAATTTTAATGATGTACATAATTGACTCAATTATGTCCATCCACTTTATCGTATGCATAATCATACCAATTTCACACCATTTCATTAACATGTATATTAACCCCATCGTTCCCCATGTAATTCGCTAACACGATATAAAAGGGAAGATTCATCACAAATACAATGGGTTCAACTTGCATAACATTAGCATCAACATGGGTTTAAAGGTGTCAACATGCATATAGCATCAACCCAACTAGCATAAATGATCAACCCAAACTTGCATGAATCACATATGTCATAAGGAGGTTAACTTGCATAAGTTATTCATGTCATACAAAGGGGTAAACTTGCATATGTATGTATGACATACAAAGGGGTTAAATTGCATATGTATGCATATCATACTAAGGTGTAAACTTGCACGTTACTTGCATATCATCAAACACCAAACTTGCATAACATGTCATATATGGACTTGCATATAATCATACACCAAACTTGCATAACATATCATATATGAACTTGCATATAATCATACACCAATCTTGCATAATCATGGTGTCATAATGGATCAATGTTTATCATAGCAACTAGCATCATGAACACTTGCATAACTTGCATAACATCATGATCATATAGCATATAGCTTGCATAACTTGCATAACATCATGAACATGTAACATATGACTTGCATAACTTGCATAACATCATGAACATGTAGCATATGACTTGCATAACTTGCATAACATCATGAACATGTAGCATAGGACTTGCATAACTTGCATAACATCATGAACATGTATCATATGACTTGCATAACTTGCATAATACCACAAACACATAGCATATGACTTGCATAACTTGCATATCATCATAAACATATAGCACATAACTTGCATAACATGCATAACATCATTAACACATAGCATATAACTTGCATAACATGCATTGATCCACATTCATAGCCATAACCTCATCATATCCTATCATAATCATTTCAATAATTGGTTATTAAGGCTATAGAAAACTCACAACTTGTTGATTAGCATTCCTAAGAAGAAGATTAAGTTGCTAGAGTTGATTAGAGATTGATTTGAGAAGCTATCTTCCTCTTTAGATTGATGGAGGCTCCTTCAAGTTGCATTTTGATGGCATAACGGTGTTGTAGCTATTTTTAGTATGAATTAGGGTAGTCTTAGGGTGTATTTATAGAGTAGTTAGGTGTTTTAGGCCCTTAGATTAACCCTAAATCAGATTAGAGCCATCAGATCACGTCCTAGCCACTAAAACACAGCCTAAAAGACAAGCTGGTGCACCCAGGTCACCTGGGCTCGACCAGGGAGGTCGACCCCCAGGTCGACCCTAGGGTCGACTCCCCAGTCGACCTGGGGGGGGAGGTCGACTCCCCAGTCGACCCCCAGGTCGACCCCCTGGGTCTGGCGGGATTTTTCCCACCACTTCTGAAAATCTGTTTTTAAATTTCTGAAAACTTCTTTGGGCCTTATCTGGGTCATACGGACTCCGATTTTCGAAAACTCGGACTCTATTTCGCGTATTTTTCCGAGACGAACGCAATGGCATAGCCCGTTTCCCCTGATTCAAATTTTTAAATTTAATTCTTCCCTGTTTTATATTATAGCTAGTTATTCAACATTCGGGGTGTTACATTCTCCCCTACTTAAAGGATTTCGTCCCTGAAATCTCTAAGTCAAGAAGAACGTATCCTACCATCCAAACAACCATCTACTCAAACCATCAAACACTGGCATCCATTGTCCTTAAAATTTCTAATGTTGTATGAACATATGCAAAGAGTGTGTGTATATGTTCCCTATCTAATGCAAAATCAGGCGGTCAGTTGACCTCCTTAATGCAAACCATGATAGTGCCATGCGTCCAATATGTATGCGAAAGAACCTTATTGACACATACTATTTCTACATGAGTGCACAATCTTTCACCAAAATGCATCATCCATATGATAGCACAACCATTTACATCCATTAATATAGCTACCTACACACAATTATATGCAATATGAAGTGATTGAGCCGATCTAGTGCCTAGAGTGTGTGTATATGCATCCACGAGCAACCACTAGCAACCACTTGCATCCACACACATCCATCAAACATAACATGTCTCAAACACATGTTTCAACCATAGGTTTACCCTATCTTAAGGTCAGGGATACTAATGAGAGGACATCCTAAAGATAAGATAAGTACTAGACAAACGATAAAGGAGAAGTCAAAAGACATACCCTCCAAAAGGAATGGGTATAGTGAACGCATCTTCGCTTCTGTCTCCCAAGTAGCATTGCTCTCATCCTCTCCCCATTGCTCTTTGACTAGTCGAACCTCTCTGTTTCTCAACTTCCTAATCTCTTAACCAAGGATGCGGGTAGGAGCTCGTCGAATAGTCGCATCACGCTCTACCTCCACTTCTCTAAGCAAGCTCGGCTCTACCGCCTCTGCGGTCTCATGTGGGCACTTCCTCAAATGTGACACATGGAATACGCCATGTACCCCACTAAGTCTCTCAGGATAAATCCACTCTATATGCCATGGAGCAGTCCTCTTGCTCTTCACGGGTATGAAACGGGCGCTCTTAGTAAGTCTGTCTACCACAACCCAAATTCCCGTATTACCCTTCCTCGATCTCGGTAACCCATCAGTAAAATCCATCGAGACACTATCCCACTTCCATTGTGGAACTTCCAATGGGTGAAGCAACCCACCTGGTTTCTCTTGCTCTTCTTTCACTTGTTTGCACACCAAGCATCTAGCGACATACTCGGCCACATCTTTCTTCATATCGGCCCAAAAGAAAACTCGCTTCATGTCCTGGTACATGTTGTCCCCCACCCGGATAAATGGTCATCCTAGAACGGTGTGCATCATCAAGAATAGCCTTCCTTAACCCTCGTCTCGCGGTACAAAGTCGACCGTCTCTACGCAACCACCCCTATCATCTAGGGTGTACCTACTCAAATGGCTGGACGACTCCCCCCTTATGAGCTTCTCTAGTAACTCAACCAACTGTGGGTCGTCCCGCTGTGCCTCGCCAATCCGCCCCCAAAAGAGTAGGTCTGACCTCTAAGGATGCTAGCAAACTTGGTATAAAGTCAACGGAAGGTCTGAAGTCAAACATCGAAATAAATTCCAAGCTTCGCCGTTCCACGAACAACGGACTCAAGGACAACCTTTTTCTGCTTAAGGCGTCCGCCACCATGTTACCCTTGCCCGGGGTATACGTTATCTCGAAATCATAGGATGCTAAGAACTCCATCCACCTTTGCTGTCTCAAGACTATGCACTTGAAGTGTCTCCAACACTTCCCTAAGATGTAGGGTATGCTCTTCTCCACTTCTGGAGAAAACCAGGATATTCTCCCATGCAAAATCGTCACAACTATCCATATCTCACGCAGACCATCCTAGTCGAACTCGACATCCCCCAAGTGCAAGCCCCAAAGGCCTAAACCAATATCATACAAACACCCAAGGGATACCTCCTTCGAATTCAGACGACCTACGTGAGATGATACTAGTAAAAACGGCTAAATAATTAAGCCCTTGTCCAACTCTGGATGTCCTTGCCAATCTCGCCCTACAACCACCGTTGATCAAATAGCTGGCTTTGCTTAACCCATTAAGCACACACGAAAACTTATTTCGCCCTTAGAAAAGACCAAGATGTCATCCACAAAGACCACTACGAAGTTATTTAGGTACTCCCTGAACACCCTACTCATCCAATCAACCAAGTATGCGGGGGCGTTCGTCAAACCAAATGGCATCACAAGCCACTCATATAAACCATCCGGAGTCCTAAAGGCAGTCTTCTCTATACTATCCTCAGCCACTCTCAACTGATAAAACCCCGTGGCTAGGTCCAATTGCGAAAACACTGAGGCGCCAACCAACTGATCAAAGAGATCATCAATCCTCGGCAATGGGTGTCTATTCTTCTTTGTGAGTTCGTTGAGTTCTCTATAGTCTACACAAAGCCTGAGGGACCCATCCGCCTTCGTGGCAAAAACTACTGGAGCTCCTCCCCCTCCGATATACTTCGTCTTATGAACCCCTTCTCAAGCAACTCCCCTACTTGCTTATGGAGTTCCCTCCTCTCACGAGGAGCCATGTGGCGCACTGGTAAAGATACTGGTTTAGCATTATCCACCAGATATATTCGGAGGTCTATCTCCCGCTTCAGAGGTAAGCCCTTCACCGCTGCAAACACACCTGAGTATTCCCGGACCACTCTAACAGATCGCAAACTCTCGACCGAAGTGTCAAGCGATTCAAGATAACTTAGCATAACAGAATCTATGGGATTACAAGAGACCTCGAGAGTGTTCCCCAAACGGGTCATGAGCCTAACAACTCTCCTTTCGCAATCAAAAACGGCACCATTACTGGATAACCAGTCCATGCCCAAAATCAACCCATAGCCCGTGAAGCCCAAAAGCATCACCTCTAAACTCAACGCTAAGTATAGAAATCCTCAAACCCAAACATATCATGGACAAATAAGTGGAGCCCTCCCCAATTGGGTTTGAAACAACCACGGGATCATCTACCAAACTGGTGTCTAGGTGCAGTGACTCAACTAATGATGATGAGATAAACGAATGTGGTGCGCCAGAGTCGAATAAAGTTCGAACAAGATGATCGAGAGAATCAAATTTCAACTTAGACGGTCCTACCCCCATCAGGTATACCCGTCGTGAGGGAATACATCTACCCTCCAGAAGATCCTGTACTTCGTCCTTACCTCTTTGGACAATCCTAATAAGGTGTCCTATTCTTCCAAAACAACTAGCCTTCCCCTTCACATTCTCCTTTCGTGACCTCCCATCATGATGAGGTTTCATTCTTTATTTACTTAACAGTTATTTGCACCTTCCTCCCTTGTCCATCTTAAAGGTACTTACAAGCCCTCCACCTCCTTGGACTAACTTCTTAGCCCGACAAACGTATTAGTCCCTTGAAGTGGTTCTTCCGTCCTTCATTCGGAAGTCCTTATTTATCTTAAAAGATATCTATATGCGGAGGGGCAATTCAAAGAGAAAGAGAAAGAGATTCAAAACAGAGAATCGAAGGAAGGATATATGGCTATTGGGGATTATGCTTTTCTTTCAAAAACTTTTCTCTTAAAAGACATGTTTTCGAAAATACTTCTTCTAAAAATGTTTTTAGAAAATAGTTTTCAAAAAATTTTATCTGTTCCGGTAACCTTAAGCTCTGATACCACGTGTAACACCCCACACCCGCTAAGGTCACTCGCTAAGGGAATGCCTTAGATTCGGTGGAGTATTTAAGTGAATATAGAACTGAAAAATTACAACAAGACAGATATAAGTAATACTTGATATTTAAAACATCATTTCATTGCAGCAGAAGGTAAACATGTTTGGTTACATATCAAAACCAACAAGAGTCAAGTACAAAATATCCATCTCGTTAAAACATAAGTACATAATCCCACTACATACTAATAGCCATAATAGGAAAGATAACCGAGCTTTTCTTCAAGATTCCAAGCTCCAAAAGAGTAATAAAGCAATCCGATCAAAGCCCACTAGTGCTAGGCCCACACTGAAAACCTGAGGGTTGGGGGAAAAAAGATAAAAACAACGGGGTCAGACATAAGTCTGAGTGAGCCCTATACCCTTAACAATACAATCATTAAAGTAATTAGGGTATGATATAAACCTGGTACGGTACGACTAGGGATAAATGACTACACTAAGCAGCCAACTAGACTTAGGATGAACTAAGATAACGGTAAAGACGCACCTATCCACCCAAGGATAAATACTACACTGCACCACCCCAGATCCACCCACCCAAGGGTAATTCATACACTGCACCACACCAGATCTACCCACCCAAGGGTAATTCCTACTTAAAGGTTGATCCCACTAAGTGTACTTAGTAATTTTTAATAGTAGTTTCGTGTACCCCTAGCTGACTACATAGGTGTCGTCTGCCCCTATCTCCACTAGGTGTACCCCCAACTTAGTAATTTTAATAGTAGTCTCTTGTACACCTAGCTGACTACATAGGTGCCGTCTGCCCCTATCTCCACTAAGTGTACCTGCTACTCCCCAAGCGATCGGCTCCCTACCGTAGATACCCGTGCTGGCCCCACAGTGGGGTGTATCACTCCCCAAAGTGGCAACCCGATACAACAAATGGTGCACGACTTATATCTACACGATGCAACAACATCTTACCTACCAGCCCGGGTCCACACACGCATATGAAACCTGTTGGACTCGCGTTGCCACCGCTACCCTGATTTGGCCTCTTATAATCAAGCCCAGTGCGCGTGTCCCGTCCTCGACATGGGTCGAGCCCAATAAGATACATATGGGTTACTGGTTGAAATGGCCCCCCACAAGCTACTACTTAAGCTTGTCATTTTATCTAGTGCATCCCACTTAACCCCTTTTTCATAATCATGCCCACTTACAAGTTTAAGGTTCGGTTAAGTCATCTAATCATATTTCAATTGCTACTCAAGGCACCCACTAGATTTCCACATGCCACCCAAGGTACCCACTTAACCCTTTAATCATGTTTAATTACATGTTCCACTTTGGTTAAGTACTCTAGTCGTATTCTTTATTGCCACCCAAGGCAACCCACTAGATTTTTCCATATGCCACCCAAGGCACCCACTTAACCCTTTAATCATGTTTAATTACATGTTCCACTTTGGTTAAGTATTTTAATCTTATCTTCCATTGCCACCCAAGGCAACCACTAGATTTTCCCCATGCCACCCAAGGCACTTACTTAACCCTTTAATCATGTTTAATTACATGTTCCACTTTGGTTAAGTATTTTAATCGTATTTTCTATTGCCACCCAAGGCAATCACTAGTTTTTTCCACATGCCACCCAGGGCACCCACTTAACCCCTCATGTCCCTCTACATGCTAATATGGTTAAGTTTTTCTTAATTGATTAAGAACGTAACCGTTGTAAAGACCTCTCACATTAGACTATCTTTTATGGCAGCTGGATTTGCCGGTCGGGTCCGGGCAGCCTTACGCCATAACCGAGTCTAACCTCATGTCTATACACTTGTCACGTATTTAGTTTGTGCCTAAGACCTCTCACATTAGGCTAATCATTTGTAGCCGCTGGATTTGCAGGTCGGTTCCGGGCAGTCTTATGCTACAAAAGGGTCCAACCTCGTGTCTTAGTCGATTAATTACACCTAATTAATCACCCCCGAATTAATTTTCCCTAATTAATTCCAATTTTAATGATGTACATAATTGACCCAATTATGTCCATCCACTTTATGGTATGCATAATCATACCAATTTCACACCATTTCATTAACATGTATATTAACCCCATCGTTCCCCACGTAATTCGCTAACACGATATAAAAGGGAAGATTCATCACAAATACAATGGGTTCAACTTGCATAACATTAGCATCAACATGGGTTTAAAGGTGTCAACATGCATATAGCATCAACCCAACTAGCATAAATAATCAACCCAAAGTTGCATGAATCACATATGTCATAAGGAGGTTAACTTGCATAAGTTATTCATGTCATACAAAGGGGTAAACTTGCATATGTATGTATGACATACAAAGGGGTTAACTTGCATATGTATGCATATCATACTAAGGTGTAAACTTGCACATGTTACTTGCATATCATCAAACACCAAACTTGCATAACATGTCATATATGGACTTGCATATAATCATACACCGAACTTGCATAACATATCATATATGAACTTGCATATAATCATACACCAATCTTGCATAATCATGGTGTCATAATGGATCAATGTTTATCATAGCAACTAGCATCATGAACACTTGCATAACTTGCATAACATCATGATCATATAGCATATAACTTGCATAACTTGCATAACATCATGAACATGTAACATATGACTTGCATAACTTGCATAACATCATGAACATGTAGCATATGACTTGCATAACTTGCATAACATCATGAACATGTAGCATAGGACTTGCATAACTTGTATAACATCATGAACATGTATCATATGACTTGCATAACTTGCATAATACCACAAACACATAGCATATGACTTGCATAACTTGCATATCATCATAAACATATAGCACATAACTTGCATAATATGCATAACATCATTAACACATAGCATATAACTTGCATAACATGCATTGATCCACATTCATAGCCATAATCTCATTATATCCTATCATAATCATTTCAATAATTGGTTATTAAGGCTATAGAAAACTCACAACTTGTTGATTAGCACTCCTAAGAAGAAGATTAAGTTGCTAGAGTTGATTAGAGATTGATTTGAGAAGCTATCTTCCTCTTTATATTGATGGAGGCTCCTTCAAGTTGCATTTTGACGGCATAACGGTGTTGTAGCTATTTTTAGTATGAATTAGGGTAGTTTTAGGGTGTATTTATAGAGTAGTTAGGTGTTTTAGGCCCTTAGATTAACCCTAAATCAGATTAGAGCCGTCAGATCACGTCCTAGCCACTAAAACACAGCCTAAAAGTCAAGCTGGTGCACCCAGGTCACCTGGGCTCGACCAGGGAGGTCGACCCCCAGGTCGACCCTAGGGTCGACTCCCAGTCGACCTGGGTGGGAGGTCGACTCCCCAGTCGACCTGGGTGGGAGGTCGACTCCCCAGTCGACCCCCAGGTCGACCCCCTGGGTCTGGCGGGATTTTTCCCGCCACTTCTGAAAATCTGTTTTTAAATTTCTGAAAACTTCTTTGGGCCTTATCTGGGTCATACGGACTCCGATTTTCGAAAACTGGGACTCTATTTCGCGTGTTTTTCCGAGACGAACGCAATGGCATAGACCGTTTCCCCTGATTCAGATTTTTAAATTTAATTCTGCCCTGTTTTATATTATAGCTAGTTATTCAACATTCGGGGTGTTACATACTATAAGCCCAAAAGTCATATCCTTTCATAAACTTTTCTCTTCTTGATTGGTGAACGATCATCTTGGTGTCTTTCGGTCAGTGGTCATCGAACTTAACTCTTCTTCCGCAAAACAACACAACTTTTCAAAATAACTAATTTTAATTTTCAATAATAACATGATGATGATTCTGTGACATATCCATATAAGAAAAATAGTGTTAAAAATGACTATTTTAAACTTTTCAAAAAACAGATTATGATAACTTTATTTTTCAATAAAATGCAGACCTATCTAATACCGATGCAATGCATGAATTTAAACTAGTGTTTTAAATCATTTCAAAATTTTCCATTTAATGTTTCCAAAATTCAGATGATGAACTTTTGAAAACCTATGCTCTGATACGGCAAAACTAACACTAGATTTGGGAGGTGAGTAGTGTTTATTAGAAATTTATGAAAATCTTAAACGTAATCGATCTACTATATGAATCAAAAACACAGAATTAAACCCAGACACAGAAATAAATAAATCTAAAATGCAGAAAAGGAAAGAAAACGCCGGATTTTATAATAGTTCAGATTACTCCTAAGTCCTGTCCCACGCAACGCTGGATTGCACATAGTTTTATTATTATCAATATCCAAGTACAACCCCTTGATTTCATGGCTGTAAGGTTAACACTGATCCAAACACCCTTGATTTCGTGGCTATAAGGTTAACACCGCTCCCTTTCCTTGATTTTAGGGCTACAAGGAAAACACCCTTTCCCAAACACTTCCCAAATGATTACAACAGCCCTAGAACTCTTCAATATCACTTCAATTCAGAGATTATTTGATAGAGATTGAGAAGAGAAGAAGTTTGATATAATTTGAGTAGAAATCGGCAAAGTATATGTGTAGAAATCAAGAAAATGGTGTACTTTAATGGTGGTATGAAAAGGGGTGAAGTTAGAGAAGAAGAATGATAAAAAATTTCGAAATCAGCCCCTACTTATGGTGTCTCAATGGTTGCAACGTTTCAGAAACGTTACAAACAGTGAAAATGCACTTTCTTTGAAAATTGAATTTATGACAGTTGCATGTCGACATAGCCAAAAATGTTTGTCGACATATGTCCTATATTTTGATCTTTTAAAACAATTTTCAAGTGTTTAAACTAATATATATTATGGAAATTCTTGAAATAAAAACTAGTGTTTAAAATAGATTTTCTAAAGTATAAAAACATAGTAACATATTATATAAACATATTCATAAAGTTATAAGGTTTAAAACTGATAAAACTATATAATTATAAACACATATATATATATATATATATATATATATATATATGTTTGAACTCATAAGATAATAGTTTGAAATTATTTAGAAAATAATTTGAATCAAGATTTGAATTTTGAAAATCACAATTTTGAAAAACAGAATTTTAAAATCAAAATTTTTAAATTTGAAAAATAGAATTTGAACTTGAAGCGCTATTCAAAGTCTTACATATAAACTAGACTCTATTACTATTTTTTTTTTGAACCCTTGAAATCTTGATATCTTGATAATTTGATAACTCATGAGTCTTGAATCTCTTTTGAATTCTAAATCTCTTGAAATTCTAAAACTGTACAGCCTTTAGTATTTAAGTCATGTATACAAACCCTACATTTATATATATATATATATATATATATATATATATTCTAGATAGAGATGTTAGTATATATTTTATAATCAATTAATGATAATTGAAATAAGGTTGTTGTCATCAAAACTTCATTCTCCAACAATAATGTTGGAAGCAACTGAGCGAGCACAATTGCCAATGTGATGAAGTTAGGCTATTTACAAGTAGATGACCATCTCATTGTTTCTCTTGTAGATAGAGGGAGGCCATAGACGCTAATTTTTCACTTAACTATTGGAGAGATGACAGTTACTCTTGGTGATGTTGCAGTTCTTTAAGGATTGCCTGTATTAAGGTAAACCTATGGCTGATGGCAAGCATCATGACTATATACAACTACGTATAGATTTATTGTGTGTTAGTCCTCATTCTAGACAAATTAGGGGTAATGACATGGTTAAAATTAAATGGTATAGACGCGATTCAGCTCATGACCTAGCTTTAGACGCCATAGATGTTCAGATCCAATAGCGTGCTAGAACAATAATCACGCACATCATTACTTTGCGTTTGATGTGTGATCACTCCAAGACTCGTGTGGACTTAAAATGACTTCCATATCTCATTGATTTAATGTAGGAAATATTCATGGAGTAATGACGTTTTGTGTTACACGTACAAAGAGCTATCTAGTCAATAATTTATGCTTAAACATGTTAGCAGTTGTTTGATGCTTGTACAAGTATGCATTTTCGGTACATAGCCTATTAATTCTTTTGTAAATGTTTATTATGAAAATATATGTTAAAATACTTTCTAATTTCTTAGCTTTGGTCATGGACGTACCGTTCCTTTGGACGTATTTAAGTGTGGAATGTTATCATCGGTAACACAATGTATTTAGGCTCTAGGTATTATTTTTAATCAGATGATAAAGTTGTCTAATTCAATATATATAAGTTGTCGTTGATGTTGTTTTGTTCTTCGACATATGGATTAGTCTTAAATAAACCTCTCAGATGTCGCAGCACAATGTAGTGTTTTATCATAATGAGTTGGATATCTTAGACGTAGCTTTAGTGGCATGGACGCCTGACATGCAGGATTTATTGCAGGAGCTTCCAGCTGTATGCTGCAAGATATCTTTGGATTATTAGGCTCCCCTTCATTTGCAACATATGGATTGCACATCACTTGCCCGATTGGGTAATGTGATAGTTTGGTATGGTACAACTTATACTAGAAAATGCTCCACTACATATGAGGAGTATCACGAAGAGGACATTGTCACTGCAATTGATATATGGAGTCAAAGACGACTGTTTAGCTAGTTTGAGCAAGGGTTGATCACTCCACCTGAGACTTATATGAGTTGGTAATAGAACATCACGTGTAGATATGTATCACATGCCCCCGTACAAGCAGTCCACTATAGAACATATACCCCTTGTACGCCACTTGAGAGGAACGTGGTATGCATTTTCAAGCAATTGTGATTGAAATAATTATGTGTTTTGCTAACCAATAATGTGTTATAAAGGCTAATGAACAACTCGAACAAAGACTTAATCATGATGCTTTGTCCAAAGGTATGTGCATAAACATTAAAAATATTTTGAAGGTCATACTTGGTAGTAATAAATTAGAAAGACCAAAACGTACTTCAACTCTCATTCGTCCCCCTCCACCAACTGACGATTGATGTGCCTTGTCGCAAGCCTATGAGAGGTAAATGTACTTCATTGTCTCAACCTACAGAAGAATATATTCATGGTCCTTCACAACCAACTTATGCATTTGATCCCAATACCATTTTCAGTCACTGAGAAGATGGTAGTGGATTGGTCTTGATATTTGTTATGGTTATGGGTGTTAGAACTTGTTGTCATTGATGTAGTATTGGTTTGATAACTTTTTATGGTTGTGCCATGAATATCTGTTATTTTGTTAATTGTCATTTGATGTGCAATGTTTGCACTTGATGGTAGAAGAGGTATAATTGATTACAAAACTCATTATTTTTATGGTATTGTGTTTTGCCGTTGTTGACTGTGCACATGGTTTTGATCATTTACTTGAGAGAATTGATGGTTTTTCATGTTGGATCTTTCTGGCCTATGTTTGTAGCAGGTTGGAATTAGCAATTTTTAAGAAATTGCACGTTGGCGATTTTTCGAAAGTCGCCCAGATGAAAATCAGTAAAACAGGTCTATATTTGTAATTACTTTACAAACAGATCTATTCTTGTTATAACTTTATAAAATTAGTCTAAATGAGCAAATTTTCCAAGAACTTATTATACAAATAGAGTCTTGTTATTGACACTCCAACTATTGTTGAAAGGACCATTTTTTAAAAACACTCCACTCTTTGAAAAATTGTTAAGGGGCTACACAAACATATTATTTCACATTACACAATATACCCGGATTGCCCCTTTGAATTAGTTTTTTAAAAAGCTTATTAGACAAGGGAAACCGAATTAAAATAAGCAGTTCGTCACCACTGTATCGAACACAGCACGTAATCAATTATATATGTATTCAACAGTGATATGTCAAAAATTAATAATCATTTCGGTGTATTGCTTTTGTAATTATAAAATTCGACATATTTATGTCGACCAAAAAAAAAAAAAATCGAACCTGCTCCTTTAAAAATGCTTATCCTATAAAATTTAAAAAATATCGATATATGCGAATTAAAAAAAAAAAAAAAAACTACAACCCTTGCAATATTTGTTAAAGTAAATTAGTTTTATTTGTTAAGGGGCTAAATGGGTAATAAGATAACGCTACCTTTATTTGTTAAGGGGTTACTTTCCTCATTGGTACTCCATTTAACAATTATTGGAAGAAAAAAAATTGATCACTCCTTAACAATATTTGTAGTGTCAATAACAAGCTTTGTTCCTAATATTAATGTATGCATGCACATATTTAAAATGCACATGACTTTGTATATGCATACTTTCAGAATATGCGTTTATAGAAACGAAAAAATAGATCTATTTTAATAATAAATTTAGATAAACTTATTATCGAATTATGTTTTTCAAGGATTCATATATATAGTGTTAATAAAAAGAATTTAATGAACATGATTTCACGGTGTCTTTTCGAAATACTGGAAATATCCTTATCTGTCAACGGAATTTTACCATAGATTTGCAATATTTATCACTGTTCATTTTCCGATGATCAGTCATTGGAATTTTATTACAATTTCGGCATGGATATCAACAATAAAATAATTTGAAATAAAAGTGTTATAACTACAAAACTGATGCACTTACAAAATACATCAATCACCTCATTTTTTGTTAGATAAAAAGTAAATATATTTAGATATTAGATGCACGTGCATTAGTTTTGTACCAGTTTCCTATGGGTTCTTTGGAAACTTCACATCTTTGCATTCACGTTTCTTAGCACGTTATCATGACAGCATGAATGATAATTTGGTTAACATATAAAACTATAGGCACTCTCCGGCGTCTTTCTAAGTAGGCAACATCCACTGATTATCATAAGTTATTCATAAACCAATTATCATGTGACTGGTACCAAGCATGGTTGTTACTGGATTTGGCCGTCGATATCATATGTTGAAACACAGTAATCAAACATAAAATTGATTAGGAGGAGTAGTCGGAGGATCTGATACATGGGTCATTATTGATATATATTTAGAAAGAGAAAATTTTGGGAAGATATTTAGAAAGAGATATTTTTGGGAAAACATACAAGATATTCAAGAATATTAGATAAGCTTGATTTATGGTGATTGGTATCTTTTAGTTATTTCCTTAAACGAAAAGATTTGCCAAAATATTTGAGAATATTAGACAAGCTAGATTGGTTGATATATTTCCTACTTTATTTGTACCCACGGTAGGGTTAGAAATCTTGATTGATTGCCTAACAACTTATATATGTATTGCTTTGTTGAATCAATAAAATCATAACATCTTGTCGCAATTCTCCAACTGTCAAGAACAGATCAGTGAACCCATATGCGCATCTTGTCGCTCCCCCTGCATACAGGGAACGGCCACCAGATATTGTCACTAATACTATTGAAGCTAACTCAAATGAAAATGCAAGATCAAACACTCCGGTTACTCAGAGTAAGAAGAAGGAGATGCTCAAGAACTTGCATGAAAATGGATAGCCGTCTCTACTGGTAGAAAGCACTAAGGCGAAAGTAATGTCAAAACCAAATGTAATTTGCTTGGTAAAGTTGATGATGTAACTTGTGTGATTTGAAATGTTGTAATTTGGCTTCCCTATTTGGAAGCACCTAGTTGATATACATTTTGTATATCACCTGTTTTCACTGTATATTTTTTTCTTTTTAATAAAACAGTGTTACGGAACACTATAAAAACCGGTCGGCCTTGCCAAAAAAATAAAATCATAACATTCCGTCTATCTTTTCCTGTCATAAACCCCTAATTGATATTGTATTATATATTCAATTTAGTTATAGTACGTGCTTTTTACATTGAAGAATGCAATTATCATGAGTTTTGTACCATATGACTTCTTAAGTGGTAGAAAGAGTAAATGAAATCTTTATGTTGTTTTATTGTAATAATTGCCAGGTGTCATTATATTTTGTGTTTTTTTGGGTATAAAAGGGAATTAGATGTAACTGGCTCTATCTGGCGTCTTGAGTCAAATAGAGAAGTGAGTAGATTTCTTTTAGTTTCATTCATTTTTAGCTCTGCAATATCGTGGGTTGTTTTTTTTGGTATAATGAACAATCCAATTCTACAAACCGTATCACACAAATTTTGATCATGAACTTGTAGTAGACAAACGTCTAGGTAAATGATAATAACTGCAAAAATATTTTGATTATTATTCTATCCTTCTTGGTAGTAGTGCTTGATTGTCAAATGTTTATGCTTGTAGATCCTTAATCTTTCCAGAGGAAAATGGTCAAATTTGGGAAAAAATTGATGGCAAATCAAATTCCAGAATGGAAACGGTATGCTTTCTTCAGTATTTGCTACACATTTTTGAACGATTTTGTGTTCCCAATTAATGATATATTCTTGAAACAAAAATGTCTGTGTCATTGGCTAACTCAAAATTTCTGTTGAGCCAAAATTCATTAGACTATTTCATGTATTTTCCTGCTTCACCATTGATTAGCAGGCAAATTTAAGCTGTCCAGAAGTGATGTAATATGGTACTTTATTTTCTTTCCATGGAAACACTTCGCTGTCTGTTTCTGTGAATGTTTATGTTAGAAAAATTTCAAACAACCATTATATAATTAATAATATTTCTCAAGACCTAATGCTATTGCTGTCCTCATATTCGTTGCTTAATTCTTGCATAGCTTCTGCTTTACATGAATTTTTCTGGTTCCTTGATATTTTGGGATCTTTAGGTACTATATTAACTATAAGTTAATGAAAAGGAAAGTAAGACATTTTGCCCAAGAAACACAAGAAGGTGGAAATGACCAGCGACGTATTCACAAAGAGTTTTCAAGGATGCTCGATGATCAGGTAATTTAGAATGGTCGTATATGCTATTCAGTTTTCAAGCCAAAAAAATATTTCAGTTAATTATATATATAGGTATGTATGTCTGTGTGTGTATTGTTATTCAACTTTACTATAATACCCGAAGTACTTATGGGTATTTCACCGAATAAAAGAGAAAAATATGGGATTCTACATCCTAATTTTAAGGATGAATTCAAGTCCCTGCATCTTTATATCACCTTTGGATATTTTACCTTATTTTCATTCTGGTAAAATAGCATTTTTGATTGTTATAACTATGACGCTTCATTTACACATCTATCAGCCACATTTACCATCGATAGTAAATGGAAAAACTGTGTCATGTTATATGATTGCATATGTGACTTCATTCTTCCATCCGTGTAGATTGAAAGGACTGTCCTTTTCCTCTTACAACAACAAGGAATTATTGCACGCAGAATACAAGAACTAGGAGATCAACGTGCACTTCTTTTAGAAAATCCAGAAATATCAAAGATCTTTGAGTTTAGAGAAGCATATAGAGCTGTGGGAGAAGACCTTCTAAACCTTCTTAAGTTTGTTGAACTGAATGCAACAGGAATAAGAAAAATTCTAAAGAAATTTGATAAAAGAATTGGATTCAGATTAACAGACTGCTACGTGAGCACTCGATCCGATCATCCATATTCTCAGCTTCAACAAATTTTTAAGCAAGTGGTAACCATTCTACTCTGATCTTTTATATCATTTTATCTTCATTCTTTACAATACAGATGATGATGAAAAAAAGAAAAAAAAAAGCCTTAGAAAGATGATTAATTCTCTTAGCAATTTTACGAGTGTAGGGCATCTGTGCAGTCACTGGTGCATTATCCCGTAACATTGCTGAACTTCAGTATGGTCAAGGAAGCTACTTATCAATATACGACCAGCCACTTGTTGTGTTGAAAGTAAGTACTGAATAGAAAGTGTTTAAAGTTTATAGAACATGGTAATCGGGCAAAGGACAACAACAGACTTTTAAAGTAATAACTGACCAACGATGGGGAGTAATGTCAATATAGCCTCTTTCCTAACGCCTTTCATGTGAATATAGCCTCTTTCCTAACGCCTTTCAGATAAATAGCATTGGGCGAATTTTAGTATGTTACATTCATATTGTGTAGTAATGTCAATAAAAGCAGCAAACTTAAGAGAGAAAAGAGAGGAACGACAATTCACATAAGGTTGGCTGCATTAGTTAGTTAGCAGTTCGAGAAAACCTACAATCGGGGAGTTTTCCTACTTCATTTCGCCTCATGGCGGTCCAGTAGTTGGTGCTTAAATGTGGCGAAGCAGGAAAAGTCAAAATCGAGGAGTCACATTTCTTTGTGCATGGATAGACGTTTATGAGTACTATAGAGTAAATCAAATTCCCTATATCCAAAATCTCTTATCCCACTGTATCTAACTAAACAAGACCCCTGAATTTCACATTTTTACTATTAAACCTTCTTTTTCTTTCCGACTTAATTGCAAAAAAAGTAAAAAATAGGGAATGCTTATTGTTTGAGAACAGAAAAACAAGGGATTTTGGGTGCAGAGGATTTGCTCTCACTATAGAGTGTGTAATTGATTTCTAGAGCCCTATTCAGCTATAAATAATTATTTGAAATAGTAAATACAGCTAAATTGATTTCTGGTTGGTTCTCAAAAATCCATTTAAACTTAATGAGAGGTAACTTTAAAAAAAAAAAAAAAAAAAATAAACGCACCAGATAGTTAGTTGAAAACTAGTTAGTAAATTAATTTCTTTTAAGTTCATTTCATGCTTGCTGTTGGAGATGCTGAAATTCCGACTTATATATTTTTGTTCCTCACCACGCGATCAAATATTGGCACTCTGATGTAGATACTTATAGTAACTAAAGGGAAATCAATTATACGGCACGTTCATTTATAGAATTCATGGTATTAAAAATAGGCATTGATGTTGGTAATGAAGCAAAAAGTTCCTAGTTAGAAATTAATTAGTAAAGTGTAAGTTTAGTAAATAAAAAATAGTCAAATGTTCCAACTTAAATAAATAAATAAACCTTGCACTTGTTTATATCTATAAGAAAAATCTTTCCATATCACCGGTAGTGCGGTAAAAGAGCGATTCTCTATGGGAATCCCATAGAAACAGAAGTAGCAGGTTATTTTTCTACTTGGCTATTTTATAAGTCTAGATAATAGATATACAACCATTATAACGTTAACTGGCCATTGGGCTCAAAAATAATTTTTGTCCTAATCACTAATTTTCTTTATGGTGTATATATGTATTTATGTTATATGCAGGATCCTATAATCAATTCTATAAATGCATCAATTGATAGGCTGATGCATTCATCAAACGCGCTTCAATTTTTAGGGCAAGGAACGCTTATTGTTCAAGAAGACATCCCCAGTTCCGGAGAAGATGACGTGGACAGCGAGGATTATCATGTCATGTCATTACTTCTGAACTTAGCAAATACTTTCCTTTACATGGTCAATACGTACATCATTGTTCCAACAGCCGATGACTACTCAGTAAGCCTAGGAGCAGCAGCTACAGTTTGTGGTGTGGTCATAGGTTCTATGGCAGTAGCACAAGTCTTCTCTTCCGTTTACTTCAGTGCATGGTCTAATAAGTCCTACTTCAAACCCCTTGCATTCAGCAGCATTATGTTATTCTTAGGAAACATATTATACGCTTTGTCTTATGATCTTAATTCCATTTCCATTCTTCTTATTGGTCGCCTTTTGTGTGGGTAAGCACTAAGCAGTCTATGAATTCTTCATGTACAGTCTATCCCATGCATGTTTTCTTGTATTATATTTACCTTCTTTTTTTCTTTTACCCAGACTGGGTTCTGCAAGAGCAGTGAACAGGCGATACATCGGTGACTGTGTACCACTTAAGGTCCGAATGCAGGCATCTGCAGGGTTTGTTAGTGCTAGCGCTTTAGGGATGGCTTGTGGACCTGCACTTGCTGGTTTGCTTCAGATGAATTTTAAAGTATACTCTCTAACGATTAATCAGAATACATCGCCAGGGTGGATTATGGCTATTGCTTGGGTCGTATATTTAGTTTGGTTGTGGTTCTCATTCAAAGAGCCAGCTCGTGATACCGAGGAAACTCATGAGCCTTTGGGTTAGTTTCAGCTTATAATTATCACCAACTAATTTTACTTTGTTATTCTTAATTAGATGAATGGTTTTTAGTTGTTCATATATGCGTTAACTGAATGACATATTACACGGAAAAGACCTATCTTATGCGTATATAATAAGAGACAACTAGTTCTTGCTTTTAAGAGAGACTGCTGATTAAGAATCACAAATTGATGCACATACATATGCATACATGTGCTATTGGATGGATATTACTATGCTAAAGCTACTACCACTGCTTGTTTACTAGCTGGCCATGTGAACACTGGAGATTTGGAGAATGGTCTAGCTCAACCATTGCTTTTAAGCGATAAAGAACAAGCTGATGAAGACAAGGACTTAGAAGACGAAGACAGTGAAGAAACGCATGAAGATTCACATACTGCCGCGAGTTCAATTGGCGCGGCATACAGATTACTTACACCATCTATAAAGGTTACAATTCCTTATTTAACCATTTTGTGTCTAAGTAGACTTTCCTATGTATGTATATGTATGCATATATAGACATACACAGAGACACATACATACAGATACCTGGTTGAAGCCAAATGCCCATGCATAATTCCATTGATTGTAACAGGTCCAGCTGTTGATATATTTCATGCTCAAATATGCTATGGAGATCTTACTCTCAGAATCAAGTGTCGTCACTACGTTCTATTTTGGCTGGAGCGCTGGTCAAGTGGCGATTTTCCTAGCAATCCTTGGACTTACTGTCCTTCCTGTAAATGCAATCGTTGGAACTTACGTTAGAAACATGTTTCAAGACAGGTAACCAGAATGTTATTCTTACAACCATCAAATGCTATCCAGTAGAAATTTCTTGTAGAAAAAGTTTTGTTGATGTTGTCTTCTGCTTACTCTAAGCTTAAGTGCTAATGAATTGCATATCACACAGACAAATCTTGCTAGCTTCTGAAATACTGGTGTTAATAGGCATCACCTTGAGCTTTCATGTCACTAGCAAATACTATGTGCCACAATATGTCATCTCCGCCCTTATTACATTTGTTGCTGCTGAAGTTCTCGAAGGTAACCGCCAATTCATTATTTAAAATGACGATATGGTTTCTTTTACAGCTAAATACTTTTTTTATTTCTATTTTTTAAGTTTTATAGCGTAAAAGATTAAACTTGGAAATACATGTTAACAAGTGGTATGTGGAATTTTCCTTTTTTACTGTAGGTGTGAACCTCTCGCTCTTATCTAGGGTAATGTCATCTCGACTAGCGCAAGGGACATACAACGTAGGACTTCTATCAACAGAGGCAGGGACACTAGCAAGAGTAGTGGCTGATGGCACAATCACTTTGGCGGGATATTTGGGTCGGGATCAGTTGCTCAACATAACCCTTTTGCCTTCTTTGTTCATCTGTGTTGTTTCTATAGTTGCCACTTTCTTCACGTACAACACTCTCTACTGATAGGAATAAGCCTTTGGTTTATGTATCAATGTTTATGTCTAGCTTGTATATGCATTTTCATTCATTATCGTCGTGTATGTAATTGTTTGTTGACGAGTGGAAACCCGTGCGTTGCACGGAAGCATAGAGTACGGGGTGTTGTAGTTTGCACGGGAGCATAGAGTACGGGGTGTTGTAGTTTGCACGCGCGTGGTCGTAACGGCATGCGCTTCGCGCGAAGAGCGTAACGGCACGCGCTTCGCACGTGATGATGGCACGCGCTTCGCGCGTAATCAAGGCACGCGCTTTGCGCGTGATGATGGCATGCGCTTCACGCATGATCACGGCTCGCGCTTCGCGTATGGACCGTTGTGCCACAAATATTATGTAAACAGATATATAGCTCTGTCTCATAAACCTTTTGCTTGCTGGGCTTGCAAGCTTTCCATGCATCTTTTTGAACATTAACATAAATACACTATGTGAAGACATTAATCATATAAAAATTTCTAGCTCTTACAATTTGCTAAAACTCCATGGAGAGAATTTTATTACATTTCGTGGAATAATTTCAAAAAGCATTGAAGTATATTAATAACATAACAGTTAAATGATATTTCTAAACAATTAAATGTGTATATGAATGATAAAGTATTTTTTTTGTTCTTGCAAATTAGACATTCCTGTGAAGTGTAATGTGATCACAACACTCCAAATTTACTTCATATTTGATGTTGAGTAATTAATGCTTCATAGGCTTGTGATATCATATGTTTGCATCCATTTACGTAATGAAAAGATTATTAAGTGCTAAATAAGATATACTGATAATAATATAGGTACCGTAATAAAAGGCAAACTCTGAATTAGTGCAAGTTGATTCATAAATAGCAATTCCTAATTGGTGGAATACTGAAAGTTGAAAACATAAGTATGGTGTTAAATAATATGCAAAGAAACAAATATTTATGATTTTACATAGTTGCTCGACAACAACTTGGTCAAATTATATATGGGTGAAGAAGACAAATAACATTAAAAAAACATAGTTTATATGAAATAAAGAAAATAATTATAGCAATATTTCAAAACTTTCTAAGGAGTTATATGATATTTTTAGGAATCCAAATTAGAAAATGGAAATCTAGCAAGAGTAAAAGCTCAAATCCTATTGAACTAATTATTTCTTTAAAAATGCCTAATTTTTATAGGTGGAATAAGAAAACACCTGTATCAGAAAACTACAACATGTTGACCAAAATTTGGTAAGCCAAACTATCCAAAGTTGAAACCACAACGCCAATTTCGGATGCATTTGATTAAAATAGATTTGAATCAACAAAGGATATCAGTTATGTTCTTTGTATTCCTTGGTTGCATTTGATTAAAATAGATTTGAATCAACAAAGGATATAATCAAGGTTTTATTGGATAACATTAATGTAAAGAAAGGAAAATGCACATTAAAGGAAGAGAAATTTAATTTCCCTATGTTGAAGATTACTAATTTTAATGTTCATAAAAAAATGAAATCAAACTCTAAGCCACTTGCCTGATAAAATTAGATTACAAACTGAACATCATTTACCAAAATCAAGTACCACTTATATGATGCATTTAAAGACTAAAAAAATAAGTTGAGAGTATAAGGAAAATTTCATGTGGTCCAATATTTTAATGTCAAATATCAATTAACTGACAAATTTATCAAGCGGATTTCAACTTGCATGTTACTCCATTTCCTAAAACCTTAACTATTTAATGTAACATATATTTTAGAAAATGAAAACGGTATAGATCAATCTTTTATAGCAAGTTTTAATACATTATTATATTTCAGCTGTGCTGTAGACTATAACTTAATAAATTTCAATCACTAAAAATTCCATTCAAAAATAAAATAAAAAAACATGAAATGGTATTGGGCAAGAACTATTTTGAATTGTTTCCAGTTTTGATCAACATTTTTGGGGCAAGAAAACATACGGCGTACATTCAAAGGGCTATAAAATCATACAAATTGATTCCATATATCACGCAAGCTTTCAATGCCAATTCAATCCAAATAACTGCAAACAATCATGCAACAAAATCCACCGTTCCTCAATTATAGGGGATGTGTTTTAATTAGATGGTGGATTTGTTTTTGCGGGATTAAATCTCAGCCGCTCTTTGTCTCCTTGTTTGTCTAAGGGTTTGTCTAGGGGGGGAATTTTATTATATAGATATTTGTTGTGGTAATTATCATTGGATATGCATTGTAAAGCCACTTTGTAAATTTTGGTGCAGTAGAAAGGCTGCTTTCAAGGCCAGATTGTTTAGGTCCTACTACAAACGTCCTTGTTTTCCATATTTCCATTCAGAGAAGATACTGTATTCAAATGGTGGTATTCCTGCCATCGCTCGATTATTTTATTGATACGATATTATCCATTCCTTTTAATTGAACATGGAACACTAGGACAGATTGATATTTTATATTATCATCCAACAGAACTATCGTATTTCTCCAATGTAATGAAACAGTGTGTTGATATAGCATCTCTTTGTAATTAAGATGCTACAACATGGGTATACGGTAATATCTTTACACTATTTATCAAGTATACGGTTCAAGGGTTTCATGAGTTCCCCACCGTTTTTAAATGATTCAGATCGATAATAAACTACATATGTCTAACCAAAATATTCCAAAAGGCAAATTGTTAATGAGAATAAAAATATAAGAATAAAAGAGAAAGCTGAACACAAAATCTCACAGCTAAAGAATAACATATAATAATTGTTAGAATACAAAGGATGAATGACATATACTTTAGTCCCACATTGACAAAAAGAAGATTAACTCCATGTATTTATATCTATTCCTCATTCTCTATATTGGCCTTTAGAGTCAGGTAATTTTGTGCAAGGGGGAGCACCTAGATCATATGAACCAAACACCCGCGCCGCCCGCTCGTCCCGTACCGGGCCGGGTCGGATCGGGTTCGGGTTTGGGCTTGGGCTTGGGTCTAGAAAGAAATCTTATTTTTGCTACGAAAAAACTTAAACCAATTTGATGGATTTTTTGAAACGATGGCGGGTTTAAATTCAAACAGATGCGGGTGCGACCCGTTACAGTTTAAATGAGCGGACACGTTCATTTGAACTCAGACGGCAACGGAAAATCCTCGAATATCTGCCATTAATGATCATCACAGTCAGTACATAATCACTACAATCTCGAGCATCTTTCTCGTCTGTTTTACCCTGGGAGGCTTCGACAGAAATTCTTAAGGAAACTGTTAATACATGCCTCTGACGAACTCGGTTAGACATCAACTTTGGTTGTTTAACTTTTGTGTGCTATATAATAGTAACACTGTTTGGCACAAATAATAATTCTGTCGCTGAATTGATTTGTGTGCAAATCATTTTCTTTGTTCATTGAACAGATAGCAGTACTGTTTCTGATTTGGAACACTTTAATTTTGTTACAAATTAGAAACGCTTATACTCTGTTACAAATTATGTTTTGAATACAGAAGATTCAACATCTTAAGATTTTCATCTTTACTGTTTAAAAGATATACGTAGCAATATCGTGTATAATCATCAATAAATGTGATAAAATATTTTTTCCTATCTCTTGTAGGTAAGTTTTTGAAATCACATAAGTCAGTATGAAAAACAGAACGTTAAAAGATACGATTAATGCAATGATTTTAACGTCTGGTCTACCGACGAACTTGTGGGGGGGGGAAGCCTTGAATATGTCTAATCACATATTAAATAAAGTTCCTCACAGCAAAACGGGAAAAATTCCATTTGAGTTATGGAAAGGACACTTACCAAGCTTTAAATACCTCAAAGTATGGGGTTTCTTGGCAAAAGTTCCTATCCCGCCTCCAAACAAGGTCAAACTTGGAACAAAAACAGTAGATTGTTACTACTTAGGGCCAGCCCAAAATAGTAGTGCATATAGATTTTTGGTAATCATGTTCGATATAGTCATATAGATGATATCCATATAAATACAATCATGGAATCAAGAGATGCCTCCTTCTTTGAAGACGTGTTTCCACACAAAAGAAATGAAGGAAATAATGTCCCCAAAAGGACACAAGAAGAATCAAGTAGACCACATGAAGATGAAACTCATCGTGAAGTTGATGAAGTTGAACCAAGAAGAAGCGTAAGGGCCAGAACTTCCAAGTCATTTGGGTCTGAGTTCCTCACTTACGTACTTGAACATGAACCTCAAACATATAAAGAGGCCATGTCATCTTCTGAATCTTCGTGTTGGAAAGAAGCAATCCAAAGTGAGATTGATTCAATTCTAAGTAAAAAAACTTGGGAAATTGTTGATATTCCACCTGGAATAAAACCAATTGGCTGCAAATGGATTTTCAAGAAGAAAATGAAAGTAGATGGCTCTATTGACAAATATAAAGCCAGATTAGTAGCCAAAGGATATCATCAAAAAGAAGGAATAGACTTCTTTGATACATATTCACCCGTTACACGAATAACCTCAATAAGAATGTTAATAGCAATTGCATCCATCTATAATCTAGAGATTCATCAGATGGATGTAAAGACAGCGTTCTTGAATGGAGATCTCGATGAGGAAATCTACATGGAGCAACCTGAAGGATTTATATCCTAGGGAAATGAAAATTAAGTCTGTAAATTGGTAAAATCATTATAAGGACTCAAACAAGCTCCAAAACAATGGCACGAAAAATTTGATAGTGTCATGATGCAAAATGGTTTTCGTATAAATGAATGTGATAAATATGTTTATTATAAACAAATTGAACAGTCATATGTCATGATTTGCTTATATGTGGACGATATGTAAATCTTTGGTCCTAACGTAAAAGTTATAGAGACCATAAAGAAAATGCTGATCAACAATTTCGATATGAAAGATTTAGGAGTTGTAGATGTTATTTTGGGAATCAAAATAATAAGAACCCCTAATAGAATTGAATTATCTCAGCCACATTATGCAGACAAAGTGATTGAAAGATTTCAAAATCTTGGGACTAAAGGAGTAAAAACACCTTTTAATCCGTCAGAAGTACCACATAAAAACACTAATGAGAGTGTAATGAAACTAGAACACTCTCGTGTTATAGGATGTCTAATGTATCTTATGAACTGCACGAGACCAGATATAGCTTATGCAGTAAGTCGACTAAGCAGGTATACAAGTAATCCAGGAAAAGAACACTGGAAGGAACTAATGAGAGTACTTGGACACTTAAAGAATACCACAAATTATTCCTTGCATTACGGAAAATATCCAGACGTATTAGAAGGATATAGTGATGCAAATTGGATTGCTGATTCAGAGGAATCAAAATCCACAAGTGGTTATGTTTTTACTCTAGCAGGAGCAGCAATGTCGTGGAAATCTACTAAGCAAACATGCATAGCTTGATCAACGATGGAATCTAAGTTTATTGCTTTAGATAAAGCAGGCGAAGAAGCAGAATGGCTTCGTCACTTCTTAGAAGATATTCCACTTTGGCCTAAACCTGTAACGGCCATATGTATTCACTGAGACAATCAAGCAGCACTAAGTAGAGCAAAAAACTTTGTGTATAATGGCAAATCTTGACACATTCGTCGACGCCATAACACGGTTAGGCAATTACTCTCAAATGGAACGATCTCCATTGATTATGTAAGAACCAATGATAACCTAGCGGATCCATTTACAAAAGGGTTATCACGAGAGAAAATTGACTGCGCATCGAGGGGAATGGATTTAAAAGCCTAAACCAAAAGAGTTATCTTATACGGAAACCTATCCTAGCGACTGGAGATCCCACGGACAAGGATCAAAAGGCAAACCAGTTCTGAATAACTCAAGACGTAATGCATTTGCTCGGACATAGTCCTACTCCATTCCTATAGTGCATAATATAAAATGCATGCCAATAGAAGTTTCACAGGTTAAAGCTATGCTTTTTAATGATGACCATATCTTGTAAAATAACAAGTGGTGTATATGTAGGATACTCCAAATGGTAGCAATCACCTATGTTAGTGTGAGCTGGGTCGGCTCTATGAGAATATTAAAGGCTTAAATTCTCTATATACACTCGCAGAAGCAGAAAAGTGTTCCAGGACCAAAATGGACACAACCAAGAGATTGGGTGATAAGGGAAATAATGTTTTGTTAAACTTATTGTCTGGTTATACATAAACGGCTGACGGTTCAAGATGAAATAATTCCCCGATTAGCCGAGTATATCCGATGAGTTTTAACTAGGGAAAGTTCAAAGTGAAATATCTACTTATCCTCAATAAAACATTATTCCATATGTAGTCTGTGATATTCCACTTTGTGTGGGGGAAAGTATATTATCATTCAAGTGGGGGATTGTTTGAATTCAAAGGATGAATGACATATACTTTAGTCCCACATTGGCAAAAAGATGATTATCCTCATTCCCTATATTAGCCCTTAGGATCAGGTAATTTTGTGCGAGGGGGAGGAGCTAGATCATATGAACCAAACACACACGCGCGCGCGCCGCCCGCCTGTCCCGAACCGGGCCGTGTCGGGTTCGGGTTTGGGCTTGGGCTTTGGTCTAGAATGAAATCTTATTTTTGCTACGAAAAAACTTAACCAATTTGACGGATTTTTTGAAACGATGGCAAGTTTAAATTCAAACGGATGCGGGTGCGACCCGTTATGGTTCAAATGAGCGGACGCGTTCATTTGAACTCAGACGGCAATGGAAAATAAACAGCTGCGTTTTTTCAAACGGGTGCGACCCGTTAACGCATCCATTTGAAAACTATATATACATGGTGATTCTGATCAAATCATCAATTGAATAGTTCGAACGTTTTCGTCTTCCTTCCGCTGTATACATCCTCGAATATCTGCCATTACTGATCATCACAGTCAGTACATAATCACTACAATCTCGAGCAGCTTTCTCGTCTGTTGTACCCTGGGAGGATTCGACTGAAAGTCTTAAGGAAACTGTTAATACAGGCCTCAGACGAACTCGGTTAGACATCAACTTTGGTTGTTTAACTTTTGTGTGCTATATAATAGTAACACTGTTTAGCACAAATAATAATTCTGTTGCTGAATTGATTTGTGTGCAAATCATTTTCTTTGTTCATTGAACAGATAGCAGTACTGTTTCTGATTTGGAACACTTTAATTCTTTTACAAATTAGAAACGCTTATACTCTGTTAGAAAGTCTGTTTTGAATACAGAAGATTCAACATCTTAAGATTTTCATCTTTACTATTTAAAAGATATACGTAGCAATATCGTGTATAATCACCAATAGATGTGATAAAATATTTTTTCCCATCTCTTGTAGGTAAGTTTTTGAAATCACATAAGTCAGTATGAAAAACAGAACGTTAAAAGATATGATTAATGCAATGCTTTTAACGTCTGGTCTACGACGAACTTGTGGGGGGAAGCCTTGAATATGTCTAATCACATATTAAATAAAGTTCCTCACAGCCAAACGGGAAAAATTCCATATGAGTTATGGAAAGGACACTTACCAAGCTTCAAATACCTCAAAGTGTGGGGGTGCTTGGCAAAAGTTCCTATCCCGCCTCCAAAGAAGGTCAAACTTAGACCAAAAACAGTAGATTGTTACTACTTAGGGCTAACCCAAAATAGTAGTGCATATAGATTTTTGGTATTCAAGTCCGATATAGTCATATAGATGATATCCATATAAATACAATCATGGAATCAAGAGATGCCTCCTTCTTTGAAGACGTGTTTCCACACAAAAGAAATGAAGGAAATAATGTCCCCAAAAGGACACGAGAAGAATCAAGTAGCCCACATGAAGATGAAACTCATTGTGAAGTTGATGAAATTGAACCAAGAAGAAGCGTAAGGGCCAGAACTTCCAAGTCATTTGGGTCTGAGTTCCTCACTTACGTACTGTAACATGAACCTCAAACATATAAAGAGGCCATGTCATCTTCTGAATCTTCGTGTTGGAAAGAAGCAATCCAAAGTGAGATTGATTCAATTCTAAGTAATAAAACTTGGGAAATTGTTGATATTCCACCTGGAATAAAACCAATTGGCTGCAAATGGATTTTCAAGAAGAAAATGAAACTAGATGGCTCTACTGAAAAATATAAAGCCAGAGTGGTAGCCAAAAGATATCGTCAAAAAGAAGGAATAGACTTCTTTGATACATATTCACCCGTTACACGAATAACCTCAATAAGAATGTTAATAGCAATTGCATCCTTCTATAATCTAGAGATTCATCAGATGGATGTAAAGACGGCGTTCTTGAATGGAGATCTCGATGGGGAAATCTACATGGAGCAACCCAAAGGTTTTGTATCCAAGGGAAATGAAAATAAAGTCTGTAAATTGGTAAAATCATTATACGGACTCAAACAAGCTCCAAAACAATGGCACAAAAAATCTGATAGTGTCATGATGTAAAATGGTTTTCATATAAATGAATGTGATAAATGTATTTATTATGGACAAATTGAACAGTCATGTGTAATGATTTGCTTATATGTGGAAGATATGTTAATCTTTGGTCCTAACGTAAAAGTTATAGAGACCATAAAGAAAATGCTGATCAACAATTTCGATATGAAAGATTTAGGAGTTGCAGATGTTATTTTGGGAATCAAAATAATAAGAACCCCTAATGGAATTGAATTATCTCAGTCACATTATGTAGACAAAGTGATTGAAAGATTTCAAAATCTTGGGATTAAAGGAGTAAAAACACCTTTTAATCCGTAAGAAATACTGCATAAAAACACTATTGAGAGTGTAATGCAACTAGAATACTATCGTGTTATAGGATGTCTAATGTGTCTTATAAACTGCACGAGACCAGATATAGCTTATGCAGTAAGTCGACTAAGCAGGTATACAAGTAATCCAGGAAAGAACACTGGAAGGCACTAATGAGAGTGCTTGGATACTTAAAGAATACCACAAATTATTCTTTGCATTACGGAAAAATATCCAGCAGTATTAGAAGGATATAGTGATGTAAACTGGATTGCCGATTCATAGGAATCAAAATCCACATGTGATTATGTTTTTACTCTAGCAGGAGCAGCAGTGTCATGGATATCTACTAAGCAAACATGCATAGCTCGATCAACGATGGAATCTGAGTTTATTGCTTTAGATAAAGCAGACGAAGAAGCAGAATGGCTTCGTCACTTCTTAGAATGTATTCCACTTTGGCTTAAACCTGTAACGGCCATATGTATTCACTGCGACAATCAAACAGCACTAAGTGGAGCAAAAAAATTTGTGTATAATGGAAAATCTCGACACATTCGTTGATGCCATAACACAGTTAGGCAGTTACTCTCAAATGGAACGATCTCCATTGATCATGTAAGAACCAATGATAACCTGGCGGATCCATTTACAAATGGGTTATCACGAGAGAAAATTGACTGCGCATCGAGGGGAATGGGTTTAAAATCCTAAACCAAAAAGAGTTATCTTATATGGAAACCTATCCTAGCGACTGGAGAATCCACGGACTAGGATCTATAGACATACCATTTCTGAATAACTCAAGACGTAATGCATTTGCTCGGACATTGTACTACTCCATTCCTATGGTGCACAATATAAAAAGCATGCCCACAGAAGTTTCACAAGTTAAAGCTATGCTTTTTAATGATGACCATATCCTGTAAAATAACAAGTGGGGTATATGTAGGATACTCTTAATGGTAGCAATCACTTATGTTATTGTGAGCTGGGTCGGCTCTAAGAGAATATTAAAGGCTTAAATTCTATATATACCCTCGCAGAACCAGAAAAGTGTTTCAGGACCAAAATGGACACAACCAAGAGATTGAATGATAAGGGAAATAATGTTATGTTAAACTTATTATCTAGTTATACATAAACGGCTGACGGTTCAAGGTGAAATAGTTCACTGATTAGCCAAGTATATCCGATGAGTTTTAACTAAGGAAAGTTCAAAGTTAAATATCTACTTATCCTCAATAAAACATTATTCCATATGTAGTCTGTGATAATCCACTTTGTGTGGAGGAAAGTATATTATAATTCATGTGGGGGATTGTTAGAATTCAAAGCATGAATGACATATACTTTAGTCCCACATTGGCAAAAAGAAGATTAGCCCCATGTATTTATATTTATTCCTCATTCCCAATATTGGCCCTTAGGGTCAGGTAATTTTGTGTAAGGGGGAGGACCTAGATCATATGAACCAAACAAACACGCGCGCGCGCCGCCCGCCCGTCCCGAACCGGGCCGGGTCGGGTTCGGGTTTGGGCTTGCGCTTTGGTCTAGAATGAAATCTTATTTTTGCTACGAAAAAACTTAACCAATTTGACGGGTTTTTTGAAATGATGGCGGGTTTAAATTTAAATGGATGCGGGTGCGACCCGTTACGGTTCAAATGAGCGGGCGCGTTCATTTAAACTCAGACGGCAACAAAAAATAAACGGCTGCGTTTTTTCGAACGGGTGCGACCCGTTAATGCATCCATTTGAAAACTATATATACATGGTGATTTTGATCAAATCATCAATTGAATAGTTCGAACGTTTTCTTCTTCCTTCCACTGTATACATCCTCGAATATTTGCCATTACCGATCATAACAGTCAGTACATAATCACTACAATCTCGAGCAGCTTTCTCGTTTGTTGTACCCTGGGAGGCTTCGACTGAAAGTCTTAAGGAAACTGTTAATACAGGTGTAATGACCCGCATTTGCAGAGGTATTACAATTTATTTATTTAATTATATAAATAGTGATATAGTGAATTAAATGGTCATGGAATTAAATAATGGTGAATATTTAATTAAAATAATATATTAAATAATATAGTTAATTCTGAAATAAAAAGTATTGGCTGAACTGACGATATGGTGTGAACCGGATCATCTGTGATATTTAATTCAGCTTGGAATTGAATTTGAATAATGAATATATTATATAAACGACAGTTTGAACATGGAATTATAATATTATTAAAATCGAGCTTGAAATGGCGCTGCAGTTCATAAAATGGCGATTCGAATTTCAACTGAATGTACAGGATTCGTTTTAAGCCGGATTTCTGTGAAACAAGAAACGTGTGGAGCTGGTGGAGTATATCTTTCTAGTGGAAGAGAAAAATCACGATTTCATCATGTAGATTTTGATTCACGTCCAAATCAAATTTCAGAAAAGTCGCTGTGGAATTCCTTTATAATTTATAAAGGAATTATTTATATTTTAAAAAGGAATTTCAATATAAATCGAATATCGGGTTGACCCAGAAGTGAATATCGAGTTAGAATTCATATAGGAATATTCTAGAGCCGTATGGTATTCCACTGTGAATATATACGATAATATAAATTTATTTATATTTAATTTAATTATATTTAAATATATTTATATATTTAAATGGGTCATCCAGAGCTTTAAAATAACCACTTTTGCAAACGAAGTCGGAATTCGATGAAACTAATTTTGTTGGATCCACGATGTCAAATAGTTGTTAGATTTTCTGTTCCGTGATTTTTGGGGTCACTGTGTGGCCGTACGGATTTTTAGAGTGAAAAACAGTCAGTATTTTGATGGTTAAAAATACGCTGCGTGAGCATACGAAGTCGGAATTCGACGAAACTAGTTTCGTTGGGACCGTAATGTCGAACTCTAGCAGTATGTCCAGTTTCATGATTTTTGGGTATCGTATGTGGTCACAGGAATTTTTAAGTAAGAACACAAATAGCGTAGGAGTAAATATTAATTTAATAATCGATTTAAAAATTAATAAAAACTACCCTATAAAAGCTCCTCTCTTAAATCTAATTCCTGAACTATCTGATCAAATGAAAATGAGCCGCTGCTTTGGTGTTATCAGGAAAACCAAATCGTGACAAAAGAAAAGAAAAATTAAAAGAATTAGAAATAAAATCCAATAAATCACAAGGTCGGTTTCTTTGGATTCGTATGGAGATGAGCTTCTACCGGTGTCAGTTTGGAAGGGTTCGATCCTATTTTTGGTTCGCTGAAGTTAGACAGCGAGACCTAGGGTTTGTTGTCGAGCCATGGGGAGGAGGTTCGAGAGCGTCTTGAGGGCATTGATGAGTCTGCAATGGCAACGAGCTCGTGTGGTGCGATTTTGAGATGGTTTCACAGACATTGATGTTGATACTTGTACGTTTCCATGGGATTTTAGACTAGAGATGGAAATCTCATGATGAGTTCGAGTTTTACGGTTTGGATATGGGGTAATGCGGATTTTTATAAGAAGAATGATGGTGCATTTTGTTTGTGGTTTAAGCAATTGTGGAGGGAGCAGTTGAGATCCGAAGATTTGAGGAATGGTGCGTGTAACAGAAAGAGGGAGGATGGGATTTTTCACTTCGGGGAAGAAGGTTTTGGGAGCGGGTCTGGACTATTGCATTTGGGAGCGGGCCTGGTAATATTAAATGAGGAGGGTTTTGGGCCTTGTTTTAAAGTGAGGCCCAGTTCTTTAAAATCCAAGTTTTTTGTTATTTGAAAGAGTGTTTAAACTTCGAAATGGAAGAACTTTAACATACGATAACGGTTTTCATCAAATCAGGATCCGACAGGATCGTATGAACGCACACTAGACGATGGAACTGGTTGGAAATGATTCTGAGCTTGTCGAGATTTATGGTGAAATAAAACGTCCGTCAGAATCAAACGACAATTTATCGTTTTTAACGATAACAGTCCAATGTGAGTAAATCTCACTAACTCTGAACAGTTTATAATTTCATGTTGTATTTTTAGAACTGTTAAATATTGGCTGATTGACTGTGTTTTGACTGTTTGATTGAACTGCTAGTCAGTTAGTTGAATTTCTATATTGATTCTGTTTAACAGAATATATCATATGGAACTGAAAGTGATGTTGATTTTATTGTGTAACTTCTGTGGATGCAGGGAAATAGGTTGGAGGAATCCGACTGGGTTCCTCAACAGTTAATTTATTGTTTTTCATATATTGTGATATATGATGCGATATATAATCTGTTGTCGATTATATGTGTTTGAACGATATTGGTCATCGTGATTTGATGTGTTAAATACCATAACATACCAGAATGGTGAAAAGGGAATTTTCAAAATGAATATTGAAAATAGATTATTTGTAAAATGAAAGGATTTTATAAAAGCGATAATATTTATAACAATCAAAGGAGATTTTATAAAAAGGAAATATTTAGAAAATAAGTAGAGTTATAAAAAGGAAATTTGTTTATAACCGAATAGGATGTTATAAAAAGGAAAACGTTATAAAAAGGAAAACGTTACTAAAAGGGAAATCATTTGTAAAGTGAAGAACCGTTACTAAAAAGTAAATCTTTATAAATGAATAGTTTATTCGAAAAGGAGTTAATCGAATATTAGTTATTCGAATAAAGTAAAAGGAAAGGAATTATCGATTATTAGTTAATCGAAAGGAGTTATCGATTATTAGTTAATAGAAGGAGTTATCGATTATAGTTTAATCGAAAAGAGTTATCGATTTGTTTAATCGAAGTGAGTTATAGAATATTGGTTATTCGAAGGAGTTATCGATTAGTAGTTAATCGAAGGAGTTATCGATTATAGTTTAATCGAAAAGAGTTATCGATTTGTTTAATCGAAGTGAGTTATAGAATATTGGTTATTCGAAGGAGTTATCGAATTTAGTTATTCAATGGAGTTAATCGATTAGAGTTAAAATAAAGGAGTTAATCGAATATAGTTTATTCGAATAGAATCAATTGAGTTAATCGAATATTAGTGATTCGAATAAAGTAAAAGGAGTTATCGAATATTAGTTATTCGAATAAGAGTTAAATAGAGTTATCGATTATTAGTTATTCGAATAGAGTTAAATGGAGTTAAAGGAATAAATCGAATATAGTTTATTCGAATGGAATTAAAGGAGTTAATCGAATTTGGTTTATTCGAATAGAGTTAAAGGGGTTATCAACTAGAGTTAAATCAAATAGAGTTAATCAAATAGCGCTAGTCCAATAGAGTTAATTGATAAGGGTTAATCGAATAGAGTAAATTGAATAGAGTTATCGAATATACCTTATACGAAGGAAAGAATTATCGAATAGAGATGATTCGAAGGAGAGTTACGTAAGGAAGTTTGTTAAAGAATTAAAAGGTGAACTTTGTCTATTTCAAGGTTAGAAACGTTGTTCAGTTAAGGTCTGAGAGGTAGTATTACCCCAACTTGATTGACTTCATTTTTAACTAAGGAATGGTTAAGGTTCGATAGTGAAGGTGGGTTAAAGGAATTTAATTAATAAGCGTAATGGTTTGAGTTGGCATCGCGATGGTTTGTTTAAAACATCTGTCTAAGTCCAATGAAGGAGTTTTGGAAATGTTTTCCAACTAAGAACCAAAAATGTTTTCTGATATAGAAAACAAGCAATGGAAATTTTTTCCAATGGTAATAACATATATTTTCTAAATTTAGAAAATAAGAAATGCTGAATATAGGGAAACAGGAGATAAGTAAATTAATGAAATAAGGGAAATATGAATATATAGATATATATATATATATATATGATTGATGATTGATTGATAGAATTTCCATCTGAAAATAATATCGTTGTTTGCACACATGTTTTTCTTCAATAGTTAAATCACAGACTATCGAAGTTTTGACCATTTTAACGTTGTTAATATGGAGAGACCGGTTGGATTATTATCCAAAGGACCACTCTGTATTGGCATAAGCGTTACGAATCATATATGCCAAAGATAATTGAAGATGGAGTAAAGTGCAAGGGCTGTTGTATAAATCTTAGATAACAGTGTCTAAGATGGATATACTGAATAGTACCTTCGGTTCATCATGTTCCTGGATGACTTGTATGGATGGATGTCTGACAGAGTACTTCCGGATGATCACTTACATTGATTTCTCCAACCGTACCAAGAGTGGAAGCGGAGAAGGAAACTTCTTTTAGCTAACACATAATGTATTGTTGAGGACGTCAATCGGTGATCTGATGGATTTGACGATGTGGCATTCGAAGTGAATCAGATGTGATGATGAAGCGTAACCTCAAGCCTCATCAACCGGTAAATGACAGAAATCGGGCAGGCAGAATGGCTAAGTCGGTCGCTCCAAAGTAGGGTGTATAATCACCTGATCTAGAGTTTCATTTATTTCTAAAAATCTACTGTTAATGTTGTCCCATTTGGGAAACGGTTGCTGATCCCGACCGTTGGTGATATACATTCGATACACTCAAGCGAAATGAGTGGTCGGTCATGTGTGGCCGGGTTGCAAGATGTTCTTGTTGAACCCAGTGTATTCCTTTGTAGAGGTACACTAGCGAAAGGTGGTTCCATACCTTGTCATAGTTGGAAATCCATTACCCAATACGTGCTTGAGGTTTTGATTGTATACTATATATGTAGAACGTGAGATGAAAGTGTTTCTGCTAGATGATTATTATATTGTGGTTGATAGACATTATTATAATATCAAATGGTTTTTGATATAAAGATATTTTGGATTCTCATAAGGGAAGAACCCGTTCCGTTTTACGGCGTGGTCTTATGAGATATCGTTTTACGTGTTCAAACTGTTTTACTCATACCAGTCCCATGACAGACCCGGAGTTTACTTTGTTGTTTTCCCTAAACTCTTGGGTGCCCAATTTTGTATAGGTAGTCAAGTAGTCAGGATTTACAGATATACTGGAAGAGGTTGGAGCAGGAGGCTTCAGGATTATACAGCTATAGTTATTTCCGCTGTGTTGTAACTGTTGTACTTTGATAATGATGTATATTCAAGTACAAATGTATATTTCAAGTTATGTTATATATATTATATGTTATTCGTTCCGCTGTGAGATTCGTATTACTCTGATGTTGTGTTCTTCTTCTTCTATTCTAAGTTTATATCTTATCTTTCTTTACCCTCTAATTTCTTTCATTAATTACCGGGATTTTTTCGATGTTTGGTTATCAACATCAAGTTTATGTCGATAACCAAAGTCTCTAAAAATCCGGGTCATTACAATTGGTATCAGACCATAAGGTTAAGTGAATTACCTTGGCTCTGTGGCGTGACTCGGTAGAGATAGGGTTAGTAATACCCTAGATTGAGTTTGAGTGTATTTATATGAGTGAACATATTTGTTACTGATATAAAGTGGTTTTATATTGTGGAGATTTATTGGTTGAGTTGTTTATGAGTTTTGGTCGATCAGTTTGATCCACTGTATCGGTAGGAGTTTATAAACACTCGAATACGATGGGTCGACGCGATATATTTTGAAAAGAGGGTAAATTAAAATAAATTTACCCAAGGTATATCTTGATATAGAGAAGATATATATATATCAAAATTATATTATAGTGGATATATTGGTTGTTATTATAATCGAGTAAGATTATAAATAAAATGGTTATGTAAATAACCAATCAGAATTCATATAAGTGAAATATGTGAAATCAGGTGAGTTGAATCTGAAATTTTAAACTAGAAATTGAGTTAAAACTCTGGAAAATTGGATAAGTGTTTGTAAATAGATTTGGATTAAAAATAAGGAAAATTTAAGATCCTGGGAGATTTTAAATTGTTTTACAAGCGGTATGAATTATATTTTGAAATGAATTTCAAAGTGGAAATGTTTAGAAATGGTTTTATAGTATTGAACTCACTTCGATCGCTGGAAAATAGATTCCGACGATGACAGCTGCATCATCAGTATTCATTTTGAGTTGTAAGTGACGAATTACTACCAGAGATACTGTTTTGAATTTGTTTTGGGAAAGACAAGTTGTGTAGAAATTCAAATGGGATTTATAATATAGAATTTGATATATAGAATTTGAATAATAGAATTTGATATATAGATTTGAATAATAGAAGTGATATAAAATTTGAATAGAAATTGAATAGAATTAACTAAGTCGAAGAGGAATTAGTTAATCGAGTTTTGAATTTGAAGTTGAACTTTGAAAGGTGAATTGGATTTGTAAATTGATATTCGAAATCGAATATAGAACTTAAATTTGAAATTTGGATTCAAATTAGTTAATAAGCAAGTTAAAATATATTTGAACATGTCATGTTAAAATATAAAAGTGAAATAGACTAAAGAGTTAATTAACAAATTAATTAACAAATTGAGTTAAAACGATCAAGTATAGTTAAAATAGATTGGGCAGGTATAAATATACATGAGATAGGTATGGATAAGGTATGAAGGTATATAAATAGAATGCTCGACAAAAAGGTATGTATTTAATTCATATATGAGATTTTATGCGCTGTATCGGCTAGCCGCTTGGCTTTTTCTTTTTCTTTTGGATTGGTGAGGGCCATGGGAGGCAATTTGAAATATCCCGATGCTCCTAGTACATAGGAGGTTATGGCGAATTTTTCCGGGAATTTAAGGAGTTAGAATATTTTTAAGATAATTTGATAGTTAGAAATCAACGTATCGATATATATATATATATATATATATATATATATAGAAGTCAATAAGGAAACGAACTTAGAAATAGAATAGTAAAATCAAAAAGGAAGACTAAGAATAAAATCTAGTAAGAATAGAAAGAGGGAGCGTATACGTGTTTAAAAGTAAATAATTAGTTGTACTGATTATTCGAGTAAGTAATCATATATGTTTTGACATTATAAATGATATTCAGTCAAGGTCTGAGAGGTAGTTATACCCCAACTTGATTGATTTCATTATTAATAATTAAATAGTAAGTTTTCAAGCTCGAAGATCAATGTTGAATAAGAGTTAGTTGAATATAGTATTTGGGTTGTCGTAACGATGTTTTACACAACATCCGTTTTAACCCAAATAAGTGTAAGCTTTGAAATATAATAAAGAATATTTCCTAAGTATAGAAATAAACGAGATCGAAAAAGAGATAAGTAATTGGAATATTTTCCAATTATAAATAGCATATATTTTCTAAAGTTTAGAAAATAAAGGAAGGCGATATTCGGAAATGTTTTCCAAATAACATAAAAGGCCAATATGGTTATTGAAAATATTTGGTTAACAGATATGGATAAAGAAATAGAGAAGTGATTTAACTAATGGAATATTAATTAAGGGCTCAGTGACATGTTCAAAAGGAAAATTTGATTTTTAAAAAGAGTAAACTGTTTGAAAACTCCTAGGGAAAGACTGTTTGAATTAAAAAAAAATTTAACAGAAATTTGTGAAAGCAAAATTGAATTAAAGTTAAGCCAGTAAAGTGGTAATTGAGATTGAATTAGAATGATATCAAGACCAATTGGATTGTGAGATTCAAATTTGAAGTGTAATGGGATAATCAAGTTAAGAGTTGAGAATCGAGAAGAAACTCGAGTTGAAATGATATTTGGCTCGGATATAAGCGAATGGTTGTGTTGTGGATAAAAGCAGATTGGAATTTGATTGGGATGACCCTTGTATCCGCTGAATTGATAACATGTGGAAAGGATGAAATGATATGCCGACAAAAGGTACAAGTTTATATTTCTATTGGATATAAGATTTATGAGCCAAAATGGCAAGCCCCTTGGCTGTTTGATTTTCTTTTGGGTTGGAGATGGCCCAGAGAGGCAAGTTGGAGTTTGACCTATTAACCAGTACAAAGGTGGTGCTGGCGAAATTTTTCAAAAAGTTAAGGTGTTAGAAAATTTTCAGGTTTTTTGAAAATTTCCGTTGATAAGAATTAATTAATAATTTAATTGAAATTAAATTGGTTCAGTTGAAACTAAAGTTAAGAAGTGAAAAAATATGTTCTAACCAGTCGATAGGGTCGTTCTCTACCTTAGCAATTTTGAGGACGAAATTATTTTAAGTGGGGAAGATTGTAGTGACCCGCATTTGCAGAGGTATTATAATTAATTTATTTAATTATATAATAGTGATATAGTGAATTAAATGGTCGTGGAATTAAATAATGGTGAATATTTAATTAAAAAATAAATTAAATAATATATTTAATTCTGAAATAATCAGAATTGGCTGAAATGACGATATGGTGTGAACCGGATCATTTGTGATATTTAATTCAGCTTGGAATTGAATTTGAATAACGAATATATTATATAAACGACAGTTTGAACATGGAATTATAATATAATTAAAATCGAGCTTGAAATGGCGCTGCAGTTCGTAAATTGGCGATTCGAACTTCAACTGAATGTACAGGATTCGTTTTAAGCCGGATTTCTGTGAAACAAGAAACGTGTGGAGCTGGTGGAGTATATCTTTCTAGTGGAAGATAAAAATCGGGATTTCGTCATGTAGATTTTGATTCATGTCCAAATCAAATTTCAGAAAAGTCGCTGTGGAATTCCATTATAATTTTAAAGGAATTATTTATATTTTAAAAAGGAATTGCAAAATAAATCGAGTATCGGGTTGCCCCAGAAGTGAATAACGAGTTAGAATTCATACAGGAATATTCTAGAGCTGTATGGTATTCCACTGTGAATATATACGATAATATAAATTTATTTATATTTAATTTAATTATATTTAAATATATTTATATATTTAAATGGGTCATCCAGAGCTTTAAAAATAGCCACTTTTGCAAACGAAGTCGGAATTTGACGAAACAAATTTTGTTGGATCCGCGATGTCAAATAGTTGTTAGATTTTCAGTTCTGTGATTTTTGGGGTCACCGTGTGGCCATACGGATTTTTAGAGTGAAAAACAGTCAGTATTTTGATGGTTAAAAATACGCTGTGTGAGCATACGAAGTCGGAATTCGACGAAACCAGTTTCGTTGGGACCGTAATGTCGAACTCTAGCAGTATGTCCAGTTTCTTGATTTTTGGGTATCATATGTGGTCACAGGAATTTTTAAGGACGAATACAGATAGCGTAGGAGTAAATATTAATTTAATAATCGATTTAAAAATAAATAAAAACTATCCTATAAAAGCTCCTCACTTAAACCTAATTCCTGAACTATCTGATCAAATGAAAATGAGCCGCCGCTTTGGTGTTTTCAGGAAAACCAAATCGTGACAAAAGAAAAGAAAAATTCAAAGAATTAGAAATAAAATCCAATAAATCACAAGGTCGGTTTCTTTGGATTCGTATGGAGATGAGCTTCTATCGGTGTCAGTTTGGAAGGGTTCGATCCTATTTTTGGTTCGCTGATTGTTGTCGAGCCATGGGGAGGAGGTTCGAGAGCGTCTTGAGGGCATTGATGAGTCCACAATGGCAACGAGCTCATGTGGTGAGGTTTTGAGATGGTTTCACAGACATTGATGTCGATACTTGTACGTTTCCATGACCAGAGACAGAAATCTCATGATGAGTTCGAGTTTTACGGTTTGGATATGGGGTAATGCGGATTTTTATAAGAAGAACGATGGTGTATTTTGTTTGTGGTTTAAGCAATTGTGGAGGGAGCAGTTGAGATCCGAAGATTTGAGGAATGGTGCGTGTGACAGAAAGAGGGAGGACATGATTTTTCACTTCGGGGAAGAAGGTTTTGGGAGCGGGTCTGGACTTTTGCATTTGGGAGCGGTCCTGGTAGTATTAAATGAGGAGGGTTTTGGGCCTTGTTTTAAAGTGAGGCCCAGTTCTTTAAAATCCATGTTTTTTTTATTTGAAATAGTGTTTAAACTTAGAAATGGAAGAACTTTAACATACGATAACGGTTTTCAACAAATCAGGATCCGACAGGATCGTATGTACGCACACTAGATGATGGAAATGGTTGGAAATGATTCTGAGCTTGTTGAGATTTACGGTGAAATCAAACGTCCGTCGGAATCAAGCGACAATTTATCGTTTTTAACGATAACAATCCAATGTGAGTAAATCTCACTAACTCTGAACAGTTTATAATTTCATGTTGTATTTTTAGAACTGTTAAATATTGGCTGATTGACTGTGTGTTGACTGTTTGATTGAACTGCTAGTCAGTTAGTTGAATTTCTATATTGATTCTGTTTAACAGAATATATCATATGGAACTGAAAGTGATGTTGATTTTATTGTGTAACATCTGTGGATGCAGGGAAACAGGTTGGAGGAATCCGACTGGGTTCCTCAACAGTTATTTTATTGTTTTTCATATATTGTGATATATGATGCGAGATATAATCTGCTGTCGATTATATGTGTTTGAACGATATTGGTCTTCGTGATTTGATGTGTTAAATACCATAACATACAGGAATGGTGAAAAGGTAATTTTCAAAATGAATATTGAAAATAGATTATTTATAAAATCAAAGGATTTTATAAAAGAGATAATATTTATAACAATCAAAGGAGATTTTATAAAAAGGAAATATTTAGAATATAAATAGAGTTATAAAAAGGAAATTTGTTTATAACCGAATAGGATGTTATAAAAAGGAAAACGTTATAAAAAGGAAAACGTTACTAAAAGGGAAATCTTTTGTAAAGTGAAGAACCTTTACTAAAAAGTAAATCTTTATAAATGAATAGTTTATTCGAAAAGGAGTTAATCGACTATTAGTTATTCGAATATTAGTTATTCGAATAGAGTTAAAGGAAAGGAATTATCGATTATTAGTTAATCGAAAGGAGTTATCGATTATTATTTAATCGAAGGAGTTATCGATTATAGTTTAATCGAAAAGGGTTATCGATTTGTTTAATCGAAGTGAGTTATAGAATATTGGTTATTCGAAGGAGTTATCGATTATTAGTTAATCGAAGGAGTTATCGATTATAGTTTAATTGAAAAGAGTTATCGATTGGTTTAATCGAAGTGAGTTATAGAATATTGGTTATTCGAAGGAGTTATCGAATTTAGTTATTCGATGGAGTTAATCGATTAGAGTTAAAATAAGGGAGTTAATCGAATACAGTTTATTCGAATAGAATCAATTGAGTTAATTGAATATTAGTGATTCAAATAAAGTAAAAGGAGTTATCGAATATTAGTTATTCGAATAAGAGTTAAGTAGAGTTATCGAATATTAGTTATTCTAATAGAGTTAAATGGAGTTAAAGGAATAAATCGAATATAGTTTATTCGAATGGAATTAAAGGAGTTAATCGAATTTGGTTTATTCGAATAGAGTTAAAGGGGTTATCAACTAGAGTTAAATCAAATAGAGTTAATCAAATAGCGTTAGTCCAATAGAGTTAATTGACAAGGGTTAATCGAATAGAGTAAATTGAATAGAGCTATTGAATATACCTTATTCGAAGGAAAGAATTATCGAATAGAGATGATTAGAAAGAGAGATACGTAAGGAAGTTTGTTAAAGAATTAAAAGGTGAACTTTGCCTATTTCCAGGTTAGAAACGTTGTTCAATTAAGGTCTGAGAAGTAGTATTACCCTAACTTGATTGACTTCATTTTTAACTAAGGAAAGGTTAAGGTTCGATAGTGAAGGTGGGTTAAAGGAATTTAGTTAATAAGCGCAATGGTTTGAGTTGGCATCGCGATGGTTTGTTTAAAACATCTGTCTTAGTCCAATGAAGGAGTTTTGGAAATGTTTTCCAACTAAGAACCAAAAATGTTTTCTGATATAGAAAACAAGCAATCGAAATGTTTTCCAATGGTAATAACATATATTTTCTAAATTTAGAAAATAAGAAATGTTGAATATAGGGAAACAGGAGATAAGTAAATTAATGAAATAAGGAAAATATGAATATATATATATATATGATTGATGATTGATTGATAGAATTTCCATCTGGAAATAATATCGTTGTTTGCACACGTGTTTTTCTTCGATAGTTAAATCACATACTATCGATGTTTTGACCATTTTAACATTGTTAATATGGAGAGACCGGTTGGATTATTATCCAAAGAACCTCTCTGTATTGGCATAAGCTTTGCGAATCATATATGCCAATGATAACTGAAGATGGAGTAAAGAGCAAGGGCTGTTGTATAAATCTTAGATAACAGTGTCTAAGATGGATATACTGAATAGTACCGTCGGTTCATCCTGTTCCTGGATGACTTGTATGGATGGATGTCTGACAGAGTATTTCCAGACGATCACGTTAATTGATTTCTCCAACCGTACCAAGAGTGGAAGCGGAGAAGGAAACTTCTTTTAGCTAACACATAATGTATTGTTGAGGACGTCAATCGGTGATCTGATGGATTTGACGATGTGGCATTCAAAGTGAATCTGATGTGATGATGAAGCGTAACCTCAAGCCTCATCAACCGATAAATGATAGAAATCGGGCAGGCAGCATGGCTAAGTCGGTCGCTCCGAAGTAGGGTGTATAATCACCTGATCTAGAGTTTCATTTATTTCTAAAAATCTATTGTTGATGCTGTCCCATTCGGGAAACGGTTGCTGATCCTAACCGTTGGTGATATACATTCGATACACTCAAGCGAAATGAGTGGTTGGTCATGTGTGGCCGGGTTGCAAGATGTTCTTGTTGAACCCAGTGTATTCCTTTCTAGAGGTACACTAGCGAAAGGTGGTTCCATACCTTGTCATAGTTGGAAATCCAATACCCAATACGTGCTTGAGGTTTTGATTGTATACTATATATGTAGAACGTGAGATGAAAGTGTTTCTGCTAGATGATTATTATATTGTGGTTGATAGACATTATTATAATATCAAAAGGTTTTTGATATAAAGATATTTTGGATTCTCATAAGGGAAAAACCCGTTCCGTTATACGGCGTGGTGTTATGAGATATCGTTTTACGTGTTCAAACTGTTTTAAACTGTTTTACTCATACCAGTCCCATGACTGACCCGAAGTTTACTTTGTTCTTTTCCCTGAACTCTTGGGTGCCCAATTTTGTACGGGCAGTCAAGTAGTCAGGATTTACAGATATACTGGAAGAGCTTGGAGCAGGAGGCTTCAGGATTATATAGCTATAGTTATTTCCGTTGTGTTGCAAGTGTTGCACTTTGATAGTGATGTATATTCAAGTACTGATGTATATTTCAAGTTATGTTATATATATTATATGTTATTCGTTCCGCTGTGAGATTCGTGTTACTCTGATGTTGTGTTCTTCTTCTTCTTCTATTCTAAGTTTCTATCTTATCTTTCCTTACCCTCTAATTTCTTTCATTAATTACCGGGATTTTTTGATGTTTGGTTATCGACATCGAGTTTATGTCGATAACCAAAGTCGCTAAAAATCCGGGTCATTACAACCGGCCTCAGACGAACTCGGTTAGACATCAACTTTGGTTGTTTAACTTTTGTGTGCAATATAATAGTAACACTGTTTGGCACAGATAATAATTCTGTCGCTGAATTGATTTGTGTGCAAATCATTTTCTTTGTTCATTGAACAGATAGTTGTACGTTTCTGATTAGGAACACTTTAATTCTGTTACAAATTAGAAACACTTATACTCTGTTACAAATTCTGTTTTGAATACAAAAGATTCAACATCTTAAGATTTTCATCTTTACTGTTTAAAAGATATACGTAGCAATATCGTGTATAATCATCAATAAATGTGATAAAATACTTTTTCCCACCTCTTGTGGGTAAGTTTTTGAAATCACATAAGTCAGCATGAAAAACAGAACGTTAAACGATATGATTAATGCAATGCTTTTAACGTCTGGTCTACCGACGAACTTGTGGGGGGAAGCCTTGAATATGTCTAATAACATATTAAATAAAGTTCCTCATAGCAAAACGGGAAAAATTCCATATGAGTTATGGAAAGGACACTTACCAAGCTTCAAATACCTCAAAGTGTGGGGGTGCTTGGCAAAAGTTCCTATCCCGCCTCCAAAGAAGGTCAAACTTGGACCAAAAACAGTAGATTGTTACTACTTAGGGCCAGGCCAAAATAGTAGTTCATATAGATTTTTGGTATTCATGTTCGATATAGTCATATAGATGATATCCATATAAATACAATCATGGAATCAAGTGATGCCTCCTTCTTTGAAGACATGTTTCCACACAAAAGAAATGAAGGAAATAATGTCCCCAAAAGGACATGAGAAGAATCGAGTAGCCCACATGAAGATGAAACTCATCGTGAAGTTGATGTAGTTGAACCAAGAGGAAGCATAAGGGCCAGAACTTCCAAGTCATTTGGGTCTGAGTTCCTCACTTACGTACTTGAACCTCAAACATATAAAGAGGCCATGTCATGTTCTGAATCTTCGTGTTGGAAAGAAGCAATCCAAAGTGAGATTGATTCAATTATAAGTAGTAAAACTTGGGAAATTATTGATATTCCACCTGGAATAAAACCAATTGGCTGCAAATGGATTTTCAAGAAGAAAATGAAAGCAGGTGGCTCTATTGACAAATATAAAGCCAGATTAGTAGCCAGAGGATATCGTCAAAAAGAAGGAATAGACTTCTTTGATACATATTCACCCATTACACGAATAACCTCAATAAGAATGTTAATAACAATTGCATCAATCTATAATCTAGAGATTCATCAGATGGATGTAAAGACGGCTTTCTTGAATGGAGATCTCAATGAGGGAATCTACATGGAGCAACCCGAAGGTTTTATACCCAAGGGAAATGAAAATAAAGTCTGTAAATTGGTAAAATCATTATATGGACTCAAACAAGCTCCAAAACAATGGCACGAAAAATTTGATAGTTTCATGATGCAAAATGGTTTTCGTATAAATGAATGTGATAAATGTATTTATTGTAAACAAATTGAACAGTCATATGTCATGATTTGCTTATATGTGGACGATACATTAATCTTTGGTCCTAACGTAAAAGTTATAGAGACCATAAAGAAAATGCTGATCAACAATTTCAATATGAAAGATTTAGGAGTTGCAGATGTTATTTTGGGAATCAAAATAATAAGAACCCCTAATTGAATTGAATTATCTCAAACACATTATGTAGACAAAGTGATTGAAAGATTTCAAAATCCTGGGATTAAAGGAGTACAAACACCTTTTAATCCGTCAGAAGTACTGCATAAAAACACTAATGAGAGTGTAATGCAACTAGAATACTCTCGCGTTGTCGGATGTCTAATGTATCTTATGAACTGCACGAGACCAGATATAGCTTATGCAGTAAGTCGACTAAGAAGGTATACAAGTAATCCAGGAAAAAGAACACTGGAAGGCACTAATGAGAGTGCCTGGATACTTAAAGAATACCACAAATTATTCTTTGCATTACAGAAAATATCCAGCCGTATTAGAAGGATATAGTGATGCAAACTGGATTGCCGATTCAGAGGAATCAAAATCCACAAGTGGTTATGTTTTTACTCTAGCAGGAGCAGCAGTGTCGTGGAAATCTACTAAGCAAGCATGCATAGCTCGATCATCGATGGAATCTGAGTTTATTGCTTTAGATAAAGCAGGCGAAGAAGCAAAATGGCTTCGCCAATTCTTAGAAGATATTCCACTTTGTCCTGAACCTGTAACGGCCATATGTATTCACTGCAACAATTAAGCAGCACTAAGTAGAGCAAAAAACTTTGTGTATAATGGCAAATCTCGACACATTCGTCGACTCCATAACACAGTTAGGCAGTTACTCTCAAATGGAACGATCTCCATTGATTATGTAAGAACCAATGATAACCTAGCGGATCCATTTACAAAAGGGTTATCACGAGAGAAAATTGACTGCGCATCGAGGGGAATGGGTTTAAAAGCCTAAACCAAAAGAGTTATCTTATACGGAAACCTATCCTAGCGACTGGATATCCCACGGACTAGGATCAATAGGCAAACCAGTTCTGAATAACTCAAGACTTAATGCATTTGCTCGGACATAGACCTACTCCATTCCTATGGTGCACAATATAAAATGAATGCCTATAGAAGTTTCACAGGTTAAAGCTATGCTTTTTAATGATGACCATATCTTGTAAAATAACAAGTGGGGTATATGTAGGATAATCATAATGGTAGCAATCACCTATGTTAGTGTGAGTTAGGTCGGCTCTATGAGAATATTGAAGGCTTAAATTTTCTATATACACTTGCAGAACGAGAAAAGTGTTTCAGGACCAAAATTGACACAACCAAGAGATAGGGTGATAAGGGAAATAATGTTTTGATAAACTTATTGTCTGGTTATACATAAACGGCTGATGGTTCAAGATGAAATAATTCACCGATTAGCCAAGTATATCCGATGAGTTTTAACTAGGGAAAGTTCAAAGTGAAATATCTACTTATCCTCAATAAAACATTATTCCATATGTAGTCTGTGATATTCCACTTTGTGTAGGGGAAAGTATATTATCATTCATGTGGGGGATTGTTAGAATTCAAAGGATGAATGACATATATTTTAGTCCCACATTGGCAAAAAGAAGATTAGCTCCATGTATTTATATCTATACTCATTCCCTATATTGGCCCTTAGGGTCAGGTAATTTTGGGCGAGGGGGAGGATCTAGAACATATGAACTAAACACACACGCGCGCGCGCCGCCCTTCTGTCTCGTACCGAACAGGGCCGGGTCGGGTCGGGTTCGAATTTGGTCTTGGGCTTTGGTCTAGAATGAAATCTTAGTTTTGCTACGAAAAAACTTAACCAATTTGACGGGTTTTTTGAAACGATGGCAGGTATAAATTCAAACGGATGTGGGTGCGACCCGTTACGGTTCAAATGAGCGGACGCATTCATTTGAACTCAGACGGCAACGAAAAATAAACGACTGTGTTTTTACGAACGGCTGCGACCCGTTAACGCATCCATTTGAAAAATATTTATACATGGTGATTCTGATCAAATCATCAATTGAATAGTTCGAACAATTTCTTCTTCCTTCCGCTGTATACATCCTCGAATATCTGCCATTACTGATCGTCACAGTCAGTACATAATCACTACAATCTCGAGCAGCTTTCTCGTCTGTTGTACCCTGGGAGGCTTCGACTGAAAGTCTTAAGGAAATTGTTAATACAGGCCTCAAACGAACTCGGTTAGACATCAACTTTGGTTGTTTAACTTTTGTGTGCTATATAATAGTTACACTGTTTGGCACAGATAATAATTCTGTCGCTGAATTGATTTGTGTGCAAATCATTTTCTTTGTTCATTGAACAGATAGTAGTACTGTTTCTGATTTGGAACACTTTAATTTTGTTACAAATTAGAAACACTTATACTCTGTTACAAATTATGTTTTGAATACAGAAGATTCAACATCTTAAGATTTTCATCTTCACCGTTTAAAAGATATACGTAGCAATATCGTGTATAATCATCAATAAATGTGACAAAATACTTTTTCCCATCTCTTATGGGTAAGTTTTTGAAATCACATAAGTCAGTATGAAAAACAGAACGTTAAAAGTTATGATTAATGCAATGCTTTTAATCTGGTCTACCGACAAACATGTGGGGGGGAAGCCTTGAATATGTCTAATCACATATTAAATAATGTTCCTCACAGCAAAACGGGAAAAATTCTATATGAGTTATGAAAAGGACACTTACCAAGCTTCAAATACCTCAAAGTGTGGGGGTTCTTGGCAAAAGTTCCTATCCTGCCTCCAAAGAAGGTCAAACTTGGACCAAAAACAGTAGATTGTTAATACTTAGGGCCAGCCCAAAATAGTAGTGCATATAGATTTTTGGTATTCAAGTCCGATATAGATGATATCCATAAAAATACAATCATGGAATCAAGTGATGCCTCCTTCTTTGAAGACGTGTTTCCACACAAAAGAAATGAAGGAAATAATGTCCCCAACATGACACGAGAAGAATCAAGTAGCCCACATGAAAATGAAACTCATCGTGAAATTGATGAAGTTGAACCAAGAAGAAGTGTAAGGGCCAGAACTTCCAAGTCATTTGGGTCTGAGTTCCTCACTTACGTACTTGAACATGAACCTCAAACATATAAAGAGGCCATGTCATCTTCTGAATCTTCGTGTTGGAAAGAAGCGATCCAAAGTGAGATTGATTCAATTCTAAGTAATAAAACTTGGGAAATTGTTGATATTCCACCTGGAATAAAACCAATTGGCTGCAAAATGGATTTTCAAGAAGAAAATGAAAGCAGGTGGCTCTATTGACAAATATAAAGCCAAATTAGTAGCCAAAGGATATCGTCAGAAAGAAGGAATAGACTTCTTTGATACATATTCACCTGTTACATGAATAACCTCAATAAGAATGTTAATAGCAATTGCATCCATCTATAATCTAGAGATTCATCAGATGGATGTAAAGACGGCGTTCTTCAGTGGAGATCTCAATAAGGAAATCTACATGGAGCAACCCGAAGGTTTTATATCCAAGGGAAATGAAAATAAAGTCTGTAAATTGGTAAAATCATTATACGGACTCAAACAAGCTCCAAAACAATGGCACAAAAAATTTGATAGTGTCATGATTCAAAATGGTTTTCGTATAAATGAATGTGATAAATGTGTTTATTATAAACAAATTGAACAGTCATATGTCATGATTTGCTTATATGTGGACGATATGTTATTAGTTGGTCTTAACGTAAAAGTTATAGAGACCATAAAGAAAATGCTGATCAATAATTTTGATATGAAAGATTTAGGAGTTGCAGATGTTATTTTGGGAATCAAAATAATAAGAACCCCTAATGGAATTGAATTATCTCAGTCACATTATGTAGACAAAGTGATTGAAAGATTTCAAAATCTTGGGATTAAAGGAGTAAAACACCTTTTAATCCGTCAGAAGTACTACATAAAAACACTAATGAGAGTGTAATGCAACTAGCACACTCTCGTGTTATAGGATGTCTAATGTATCTTATGAACTGCACGAGACCAGATATAGCTTATACAGTAAGTCGACTAAGCAGGTATATAATAATCCAGGAAAAGAACATTGGAAGGCACTAATGAGAGTGCTTGGATACCTAAAGAATACCACAAATTATTCTTTGCATTACGGAAAATATCCAACCGTATTAGAAGGATATAGTGATACAAACTGGATTGCCAATTCAGAGGAATCAAAATCCACAAGTGATTATGTTTTTACTCTAGCAGGAGCAGCAGCGTCGTGGAAATCTACTAAGCAAACATGCATAGCTCGATCAACGATGGAATCTGAGTTTATTGCTTTAGATAAAGCAGGCGAAGAAGCAGAATGGCTTCGTCACTTCTTAGAAGATATTCCACTTTGGCCTAAACGTGTAACGGCCATATGTATTCACTGCGACAATCAAGCAACACTAAGTAGAGAAAAAAACTTTGTGTATAATGGCAAATCTCGACACATTCGTCAACGCCATAACAAGGTTAGGCAGTTACTCTCAAATGGAACGATATCCATTGATTATACAAGAACCAATGATAACCTAGCGGATCCATTTACAAAAGGGTTATCACGAGAGAAAATTGACTGCGCATCGAGGGGAGTGGGTTTAAAAGCCTAAACCAAAAAGAGTTATCTTATACGGAAACCTATCCTAGCGACTGGAGATCCCACGGACTAGGATCAATAGGCAAACCAGTTCTGAATAACTCAAGACGTAATGCATTTGCTCGAACATAGTCCTACTCCATTCCTATGGTGCACAATATAAAATGCATGCCTACAGAAGTTTCACAAGTTAAAGCTATGTTTTTTAATGATGACCATATCTTGTAAAATAACAAGTGGGGTATATGTAGGATACTCCTAATGGTAGCAATCACCAATGTTATTGTGAGCTGGGTCGGCTTTATGAGAATATTAAAGGCTTAAATTCTCTATATACACTCGCAAAACCAGAAAAGTGTTTCAGGACCAAAATGGACACAACCAAGAGATCGGGTGATAAGGGAAATAATGTTTTGTTAAACTTATTGTCTGGTTATACATAAACGGCTGACGGTTCAAGATGAAATAATTCACCGATTAGCAAAGTATATCCGATGAGTTTTAACAAGGGAAAGTTCAAAGTGAAATATCTACTTATCCTCAATAAAACATTATTCCATATGTAGTCTGTGATATTCCACTTTGTGCGGGGGAATGTATATTATCATTCATGTGGGGGATTGTTAGAATTCAAAGGTTGAATGACATATACTTTAGTCCCACATTGGCATAAAGAAGATTAGTTCCATGTATTTATATTTATTCCTCATTCTCTATATTGGCCCTTAGGGTCAGGTAATTTTGTGCGAGGGGGAGGACCTAGATCATATGAAATAAACACACATGCATGCGCGCGCCGCCCGCCTGTCCTTAACCGGGCCGGGTCGGGTCAGGTTCGGGTTTGGGCTTGGGCTTTGGTCTAGAATGAAATCCTATTTTTGCTATGAAAAAACTTAACCAATTTACGGGTTTTTTGAAACGATGGCGGGTTTAAATTCAAATGAATGCAGGTGCGACCCGTTGCGGTTAAAATGAGCGGACGCGTTCATTTGAACTCAGACGGCAACGAATAATAAACGGGTGCGTTTTTTCGAATGGGTGCGACATGTTAACGCATCCATTTGAAAACTATATATACATGGTGATTCTGATCAAATCATCAATTGAATAGTTCGAACGTTTTCTTCTTCCTTCCGCTGTATACATGCTCAAATATCTGCCATTACTGATCATCACATTCAGTACATAATCACTACAATCTCGAGCAGCTTTCTCGTCTGTTGTACCCTTGGAGGCTTCGATTGAGAGTCTTAAGGAAACTGTTAATACAGGCCTCAGACGAACTCAATTAGACATCAACTTTGGTTGTTTAACTTTTGTGTGCTATATAATAGTAACACTGTTTGGCACAGATAATAATTATGTCACTGAATTGATTTGTGTGCAAATCATTTTCTTTGTTCATTGAATAGATAGCAGTACTGTTTCTGATTTGGAACACTTTAATTTTGTTACAAATTAGAAACGCTTATACTCTGTTACAAATTATGTTTTTAATACAGAAGATTCAACATCTTAAGAATTTTATCTTTACTGTTTAAAAGATATACGTAGCAATATCGTGTATAATCATCAATAAATGTGATAAAATACTTTTTCCCCTCTCTTGTAGGTAAGTTTTTGAAATCACATAAGTTAGTATGAAAAACAGAACGTTAGAAGATACGATTAATGCAATGCTTTTAACGTCTGGTCTACCGACGAACTTGTGGGGGGAAGCCTTGAATATGTTTGATCACGTATTAAATAAAGTTCCTCACAGCAAAACGGGAAAAATTCCATATGAGTTATGGAAAGGACACTTACCAAGCTTCAAATACCTCAAAGTGTGGGGGTGCTTGGAAAAAGTTCCTATCCCGCCTCCAAAGAAGCTTCAAATACCAAGCTTCAACTCATTCTAGGGTACTACTGACCCTATCTATAATGAGTAAAACCCCACCAAAGCTTAGGTATTCGCTTAACATAAGCTCTGATACCACTGTAATGACCACGAGGATTTTCGACTCCGAAAATCGACACAAAACCCAGCTTCGACTGTTCAAACATTGAAAATACCGTATCATTAATAGAAGAAATTAGAGGGTGAGATAGAAAAGATAGAACTAATAGAATAGAAGAAGAAGAACACAACTGAGCATAATCAAAGTAAACACGAATCTCACAGCGGAACGAATAAAATATATTATATAACATAACTTTTGAAATAGAAATCAGTAACTTTATATACATACCATCATCAGAGCACAACAGTCATTTCTGGAACAGTTATGAACACATGTTTCCAGATACAAAACAAGGTCCACAGCGGAAAATATGATAGCCTATAGCTAACCGGTGAAGCCTCCTGCTTCCAGCTCCTTCAAATAAATCTGTGAAATCCCGACTACTTGACTGCCCGTACAAATTTGGGCACCCAAGAGTTTAGGGAAAACAAAACAAAATAAACTCTGGGTCAGTCATGGGACTGGTGTGAGTAAACTCCAACCACTTGTTTAACTTTAAAAATCCTTTCAAAAGAAAAGGTAATAGTAAGACCAGCCCACACATAAACACGGACGGTTTTTACCTTACTATAACCCAAATCACTTTGATACGAAAATCTAGTGATATTATAATAATGTCTACATCAAGTAAATAACCAAATAGCAGAACGCTTGCATCTCACGCTCCACATATATAGTATAAAATCAAAAACCGCATGGCGCTTATTGGAGATTGGATTTCCAACATGACAAGGTATGGAACCACCTTCCGCTAGTGTATCTCTAGAGAGGAATACACTGGGTTCAACAAGAACATCTTGCAACCCGGCCCACACATGACCGACCACTCATTTCGCTTGAGTGTATCGAATGTATATCACCAACGGTTGGGATCAGCAACCGTCTCCCGACTGGAACTGCATCAAATAGAATAAGAAACTAAATGAACCTCTAGATAGGTGATTATACATCCTAATGGGTGCGACCCACATAGCCATGCTGCCTGCCCGATTTTTGTCCTTTCCCGGTTGTTGAGGCCTGAGGCTACGAATACTTACCATTCATTGATGACACCATCACTTTGAATGCCACATCGTCAAATCCGTTAATCACTAGTTGAGTTTGCACAAATATTCTGGATGTTATGCTAAGGGAATAAATCCGTTGCAACCATATATATTTATACAGACCAACCCATTTGATCATTGGAAATACTCTGTCAGACATTCCTCCATTTACGTTCGTTCTGGGATTGAACGAAACCGAAGGCACTATTTCTATTTAATAGAAAGAGTCCTTGCACTTTACTCCGTCTTCAATATATTCAGCATACTTGGTTCGCAACGCTTATGCCGATACGGAGTGGTTCTTCGGATAATAATCCAACCGGTCTCTCCATATTGACAACGATGGTCAAAACTTCGATAGTCTGTGATTTAACTATCGAATAAAAACAAGTGTTCATCCAAACATATCAAACAAATCACTGAGCTCTTTAATTAATATTTCATTAATTAAATCTCTTCTCCATTTCCTTATCAATATTTGTTAACCAAATATTTTCAATAACCATATTGGCCCTTTACGCTATTTGGAAAGCATTCCCCAATATCAACTTCTTTTATTTTCTATATATTAGAAAATATCTCTATTTGCAATTGGAAACAATTCCAATCACTTATTTCTATTCCGAATATTTTAATTATACTCAGGAAATATTTACTTGTTATATTTCCAAAATTCCATCACTTGGGTTTAAAACGAATGTTGTGTAAAACATCGTTACAACAACCCAAAATATTTTATTCAACTAACTCTTTTTCAAACACTTCTCTTCAAGACTGGATCTTGCTATTTAGCCACTAAAAATGAAATCAATCAAGTTGGGGTAAAATTACCTCTCAGACCTTAACTGAAAACATCCTCAACTTCAAAACGGCAAAACCATACCTCGAATAAACACACTATACAATCCAATTGTTCATTTTTAAAACATGTATAAAGTTCGCTTTCTATTTCTAATTTATAGATTTCCCTTTTTGTTTACAATATTCGATTTTTATATTCACTTACCTATCGAATTCTATACGTCGATACAATGATTTCTAACTATCAAAATATCTTAAAAATATTCTAACTCCTTAAATTTCCGGAAAATTTCGCCATAACCTCTCCTGTATCGGGAGCATCGGGAAATTTCAAATAGCTTCCCGGTAACTTCTCATCTCAAAAAGAAAAAGAAAGGCCAAGCGGCTTGCCGATACGGCGCGTAAAATCTCATATATGAATTAAACATGTACCTTTTTGTCGGGCACATACATTAAAAATCTTCATATACTTTATATACTTCATTCCATACCTGTCCAACACCTGTTCAATTGTTTTCCATTCAGTTTAACTCAATCCAATCGTTTGAATTCAGTTTCGCTCATTTATTCTTTAATTAGCTATTTTGCCTATTTCACTTCTTTGTTTGAACATAACACGTTCAAATAAAATGTTTAACTTGCTCGCAACCAAATTGAATTTCAATTTCAATTCTAGTTTCCTTTTTGATTTCGAATATAAATTTTCAAATCGAATTTACTTATTCAAACCCCAATATCCATTCGAAATCTCATTAACTAATTTCTATTCAATTTAGTTAATTCTATTCAATAAATCAAAATCTGGTTTCTGTTTCAAAAATCATATTCATTTACACAACTTGAATTCGCATATATTTTACAACTCAACTCTGAGATTTTCTAAATAGAAAATTCGGATTTTTTCCGCTTAAAATCCTTTTATAACATTAAATAAACCATTATGGTTTTAAAACAATTCTGGCGCTGCTTTTCTGAAAATTTGATTTTGATATAACTCAAAATATATACGACGAAATCCAGATTTTTCTCCTTTATTAGAAAACTATTATCAAATCGGTCCTGATGTTTCTTGTTTCGAAGAATTCCGACTCCAATTGAGTTCTGTATACTCAATTGAAGTTCGAGTCGCCAATTTGCGAACTACAGCGCTGCGGCGAGTTCGTTTTAATTATATATATGTATATAAACTTTTAAACTTCGTTAAAATGAATCCAACTCCATTTTAACTCTATTTGAATTTCTTGATTCAAATTCCAATCTCGCTTTTATTTGAATTCTATATTCAAATTCCAATTCCTTTTCTTATTTGAATTCTATGTTCAAATTCTATTTCCTTTTCTATTTGAATTCTATGTTCAAATTCTATTTCCGTTTCTATTTGAATTCTAAATTCAAATTTCCATTTCCTTTTCTATTATTCAAATTCTATATTTTGAATTTCCTTTATTCAACTCCCATTTAAATTCCTATATTCAAATTCTATAGTTGAATTTCCTTTTCTATTTTATATTCAAATTCAATACTTGAATTTCTATTTCAATTCCATATTCAAATTCAATACTTGAAATTCCATTTGAATTCTATTATTCAATTTCTGTTTCAATTCTTCTTTGAAATTCTATATTTCAAATTCAATTCAATTCTTCTTTGAAATTCAATATTTCAAATTCAATTCAATTCTTCTTTGAAATTCAATATTTCAAATTCAATTCAATTCTTCTTTGAAATTCAATATTTCAAATTCATTTATTCAAATTCCTTTATTCCTCTATTCACATTCCTTTATTCACATTCCTTTATGAATTTCTATATTCAAATTCCATATTCAATTCTGTTTGAATTCTCGATTCAAATTATATATTCAATTCTGTTTGAATTCTCTATATTCAAATTCCTTTATTAAGTTTCCATTTGAATTTCTATATTCAAAATTCTATTTCAAATTCTTTTATTCAAATCCCTTTTGAATTCCTCTTTGAATTTTCTTTATTCAAATTTCAAATTCAATTCTATTTGAATCTTCTATATTCAAATTTCAAATTTCAATTCTATTTTAGAAAAATAGAATTTCCTTTCTAATTCTCAAATATCCTTTTTCATGATATTTTTAAATATCATTACTTAAGCCCAGTGATATTTAAACACACAAAGCAACCAATTATTTATTTTTCTAACACATCATATATTACAATATATATGCAAACAAATAAACAAACAGATAATATATTTTTGAGGAATCCAGTTGGATTCCTCCAACTTGTTTTCCTGCATCCACAGATGTTAGCACATAGATAATACCCATTCTGCTTCGTGGCAGAATATCATGGTATAGAAGGTCATCCACTAATCATAGCGTGGGGCGTATAGGGTAATCATCCGCTATGAAACTGCGGGCATCCGCTAATGAGACTGCGGGAATCCAACCAATCAATCAACCCAATATATATATATAATAGCCTAAATAAATAATATATATAAAACAAGCAGAAAAATCCAAACAAGCAATAATGATTATTTTTACAAAGTAAAACTAATTATAAATAAAAGGTGAGTGAGATTTACTCACAGTGATTTTATTTGCCGAATATCCAATGAAGCCAACTATATAGATTTCACAGTGATTTCTCCAATCGTCTGTTTTTCAAATACAAAACAATATAAATAAAATTTCAGTTTATTAAATTAGCCTAATTCAATTTAATTAATTACTCCAGTAATATAATTCCAATTTAAACCTTAATTTTGTTTAAATGATTAGTTTACCCGTTTATCTCTTTACTAACTAATCTCTATCTATTTAATCCATTACCAATCATATGACTAATTTGTTTTAAATCAGTTGCTTGTTTATATAGATCAATTCTCCTTATAAATTTAAAATTTAAAAATCAAAAATTACCTAAATCTCGTTCCTCTCCAATTGAAATGCACCGAACACGCACCTACTTCTTTCCATCATAAACAAAATAGATCGAACACCCCAGATCCACCCAAAAGCAAAAAGAACGATGCCCAGGACAGCTCACTTTCCTTTTTCCATGTCCCTCTTCCTCTGACTGAGTAGCACACTCCCTTTCAAGAACCAAACCAACCCGACAAACTGCCAAAGTCGCGATAGTGAGCTCGACCCAAAACCCAGAAATCGACAGCCTTCAAAATAGGATCACTGTCTTCGAATAACACCTTGTATCGAAGACTGGACCTCACCAAAACCCTACTGACCTGCCGCACCCTTCTTCAAGGACAGACGCTCCTTTGTGAACCCACCGAACAACCCTTGCTTGCCTCCGACGATGTAGTTCGCCATCGCAGATCCAAATCCCAATATTGATGCCCAAGCTTTCTGCCTAAATCGCGACTGGACTTGCCCTAGACCACATCGAAGATGTCGAGCTTCATACGCCATCGCGTCGACCCTAAACCCCCAAATCGATGTACACCCCCTTGCCTGAATCACGAAATCCCTTCCGTTCCCTTCCCACCGATGACTGCCGAGACCACGACCTCCCTCACGCGCCCGCTCCAACATGAGTTTAACACCCGATGGACTCCTCACATCAGCTGATTCCAGGGTTTTCATTATACTTCGATATTTGGGATTTAACAAAGAAAGAGATCATCCATTTATATATGAATTTAAGCTTTCGGTTTAATTTACTTTGACAGAATGAAAATTTTAAGGGAAAATTAAAGGGGAATGTCGCGATTTATAGAAGGAGGGAGAGACCAGAAGTACACGAGTAATAAAGGGATGTAGGATGAAGTACAATGCATATTTAATACGATTTGATTTCTATTTAATGCGATTCGATATAAAACGATTTTTATTCTTTTTAGAACGATATTGATTTGATTTTGAATCTATCCACAATAAGATATCTCGGGGTTCACAATTAAATATCGTGAACCGCTATTTTAGCGTATCGACCGTCTTTACAATGTTATAACGCTATTCTGCACTGAATTGAATATATTTAAATTTTTAATTTGAACGTAAATACAAATAACCAAAATAAATTAATATAATATAATTTAAATTCAATAACAAATAAATTCTTCAACAATAAATCACTATTATCGTCGTTTATATTAAAATAGAATATATATTGATCATCTGAACCATTTCGATTCAGTTTTATCTTCGAATTGAATTATTTCAATTCTCGTATTTCGATGATTATCAAAATAAATTGTATTTCGATTATTTGATCGATAATTCACTATAAAAATTCTTTTATATTATAAACTCAATATTAAACCGATACTAAATATTTAAAATAACTGTTCGAAAAATCCAGGTCGTTACAATGATTGTAAGCAGTCAAACGACGACGGTGGGTGCACAGTGCAGGTCTAACGAGGTGCGGGCGTGCACACACTCCGGAGCAGATAACCAGGGCACTGGGGACACCAGTAGTATAACCTATGCCTTCTAGTTTTGTGTCGGGGCCGCCACCATGGGCCTTGATACACCCCATGGTGGGACCAGCATAGGTATCTACAATTCTTGGGGGCCGTATGACACATGTTAACGCGAGTAGGAGCCGATCTTTAGAAAATGGGGATCACTTCACCCTCACCACAGGGTGCCAGTTAGAATAAACTCAAATAGGTGCAGAGATATAGTATGGGTGCGATAGTACATTGGACACTTCCTTAGCTTGTGACACTTCCCTATTTTTAGTTTACATCCATCATACCCTTTTCTTATTCACATACCGAAGAGTTACTAGATTTACTTAGGCTTTATGTCTGACTCTATTTTCTTTTCGTCTTCTTTTCTTTCGTCCCCCCCCAGGTCCACAGGGAGGAAACAGCTCAACTCAGTCAGACTCTTTACAAGCACCAAGAACGTAGGTGTATGATTTGGATCTTTCTTGCTCGGATAATGGCTTTGGATATCACTATGGGGATTTTTGTCACTTTATTTATGTTTTCATGCTTCTTTAATAATCAAGGCAGTTATGAGTTTGTAATATTGGAAGTATTTTGAGACAATTATGGAAATCTTTTGTTTGATACACATATTGATGAAATAAAAGTTTTTTTGGTTTCCGCTGTTTAAAATATGTGTATTTATATCTGTCTTGAGTTTATCTGTGGCTTTTACTTATAAACCTCCACCAAAGTTAAGGCATTTCCTTTGTGAGTGACCTTAATGGAGGTGGGGTGTTTCACTTGGTATCAGAGCATAGGTTTACCAGACAAGATAAAAGTTTTTGAAAATTGTTTTCAAAAAGAAAGTTTAAAGAAGCATTTAGAAAAAGTGTTATATTTATAAAAAGACAAAATCCCCCAAAGCCATGTGCCCTATCTATCCCTCTCTATCCTTCGTTTTGAATTTTTCCTTTCTGTTTCAGCATGTCTGGAGACCTTAACCTTCCAGAAGGAGTGTCGATTCCCGGCTGGTTTAGGAGGTACTTAGAAGCAAGGTCCAATGGCGCGGGCCCAGTAGACATCCCTCCTCTAGTGGCCGCGGTTCCTCCTCCTCCTCCTCCTCCTCCGCCCCCTCGTGGGAATGCCTTCGCAAAAACATGTACAGACTTCAAGGCTATGGGTGGAAAAGACTTTTATGGGACAGAATCTTTTGTTGAAGCAAGAAACTGGTTAAAGGAGACTGATGATTTGTTTGTCATCTTTGGAGTGGATGACAGGCGAAAGATTCAACTTGCGGTGTGGTTACTTAAGGATGAAGCTTCCTATTGGTGGGAAGTTACTAATGCTCAGAAGGCGGTGGAAACATGGGAAGACTTCAGGACAAGGTTTGAGATGAAATTCCTCTCCCAAGCCGAAAGAAGCCTGCAAATGGAAAAGTTTCTAACTCTGAAACAGGGAAGCATGACGATCAGGGAATATGTTAATCAGTTTAATCAGCTGGCCAGATTTGGGCTAGACTTAGTAAACACCCAACACAAGAAGGCACTTCGCTTCGTCAAGGGTTTGAATGAGCCTCTACACAGCCTTGCCATGACCCATGTATCCACGGGAGCGACTTATGAAAGCTTAGTGGACATGGCGTTGCTACACGAGGAAGACCACGACAAGAAAGAAACTAAGGGGGAAGAGCAGAAAGAAGGTCTACAAGCAAAGAAAACAGACTTCAAGAAAGGAGGGAAGAATAATAAGCCCCATGATAAGAGAAGGTGCAATTTCTGTGGCATTGTGGGCCATATATCAAAAGACTGCCAGAAAAGGAAGGCGAAGATGGGTGGTTGCTTCCATTGTGGAGAATCTGGGCGCCAAGCTAAGGACTGCCCAAAGAAGAAAGGGCAGGGACAGAAAGCCAAATCCACTTCAGGGGGTCAGGTTCATGCGCTAGTGGCACCTCAGCAGGAACGAGGTAGTAATATTTTTGTAAAAAGTGTAGTTTATCTTTATGATCATCCAGTTCGTACACTTTTTGACTCTGGCGCATCACACTCTTTTATTTCATCTGCCTTAGTAGAATCTCTACATCTAGACACTAGTATGGTAGAAGATCCCTTAGTAGTTTCAAATCCAATTGGGGGCTCTGCTTACTTGTCTATGGTTTGTTTGGGTTTGAAAATCTCTATTCTCAACGTTGAGTTTAGTTGTAGTGCCTTTGTTTTGGGCTTCTCGGGATATGGTTTGATCTTTGGCATGGACTGGTTATCCAGTAATAGTGCCATTCTTGATTGTGAGAAAAGAGTAGTTAGACTCTTGACTCGGCTTTGTAATACTCTGGAAATTTCTTGTAATCCTTTGAATGCTGTTATGCTTTGTTATCTAGAGTCGCTTGATGCTTCTGATGAGAATTTGCAATCAGTTAGAGTAGTCCGGGAATATTCGGATGTCTTTGAGGAAGTAAAAGGCTTACCTCCAAGGCGGGAAATAGACTTCCGCATATATCTTGTGGATAACGCAAAGCCTGTAGCTTTACCTGTCAGACACATGGCTCCAAGGGAGAGAAAGGAGCTCGGTAAGCAGGTAAAGAACTTCTCGTAAAGGGGTTCATTAGACGGAGCATTTTGGAATGGGGTGCTCCAGTGGTGTTCGCAACCAAAGCAGACGGTTCGCTTCGCCTTTGCGTCGACTATAGGGAGTTAAACAAATTATCCAAGAAAAATAGGCACCCTCTTCCCCGAATCGACGATTTGTTTGATCAGCTTGTAGGTGCGACGGTCTTCTCCCAACTTGATCTGGCAACTGGGTTCCATCAGCTAAGAGTAGCTGAAGACAGCATTGATAAGATAGCGTTCAGAACCCCAGACGGTTTCTTCGAGTGGCTTGTCATGCCTTTCGGGTTGACAAACGCACCCGCTTATTTCGTAGACCTAATGAGCAGGGTGTTCAGAGAATTCCTCAACAAATTTGTGGTTGTCTTCGTAGATGATATCTTAATCTTCTCAAAGAGTGAGGAAGAACATGCTCAGCATCTGAAAGAAATCATGGATACTCTCCGTGCACATCAACTAAAAGCCAAATTCTCCAAGTGTCACTTCTGGAGAAAAGAAGTAAGGTTTCTTGGGCATATAGTGTCCAAAGAAGGGTTGGCTGTCGACCCCATGAAAGTGGTGGCAGTATAAGATTGGAAGACACCAAGAAATGCAACCGAAGTTCAAAGCTTTCTTGGGCTAGCCGGTTTTTACCGAAAGTTTATTAGGGATTTCGCGAAAATATCAGCCCCACTCACAAGGCTAACAAAGAAGAATCTGGCGTTCATTTTGGATTTGGACTGCGAGTTTGCTTTCCAACGATTAAAAAGGGCTCTTACAATAGCCTCAGTTCTAACTCTGCCTGACGGAATCAAAATGTTCACAGTATACACGGATGCATGTGGAACAGGACTAGGCGTTGTTCTAATGCAAGAAGGAAGGGTAGTAGCTTATGGCGGAAGACAATTGAAGGTTCATGAAAAGAACTACCCAACCCACGATCTTGAGTTGGCTGCCATCATCTGTGCACTTAAGTCTTGGCACCATTATCTCCTAGGTGAGAAGTTTGAATTATACACTGACCATAAATCATTGAACTGTCTCTTCTCCCAAAAGGATCTTAACTTGAGGCAGCAAAGATGGATGGAGTTTCTTGCCTCGTATGATTTTGAATTTTCCTATACTCCCGGAAAAGGCAATGTGGTAGCAGACGCATTGAGCCAAAAGAAACTGACCCTAAGCTCTCTCTTTGTGGAAAGGCAAAACTTGGAGTATATAGCCAGTTTTAACTTTAGGCCCTCCTCGGATTTTGTACCGGGTTTGTTAGCATCTCTCGAAGTACGCCCTACTCTCTTAGACTCAATAGGGGCTGCACAACGTGAAGACCCCTGGCTTGTTGATTTGATTGATAAACTTATTAGGGGTGAGACTTCTAGTCACCTCAGTAGATACGCCATCGATGATAAGGGTTGACTGAGACGAGATGGAAGATTATGCGTCCCACAAGCAAGGGAGTTGACAAAGAAGGTTCTCGAGGAAGCGCATCATTCCAAGATGACTATATATCCTGGCGGTGATAAGATGTACCAGGAGATAAAAAGGACTTTCTTTTGGAGCGGCATGAAGCAAGACGTGGCAGATTTCGTTTCTAAGTGCATGACCTGCCAACGGGTCAAGGCGGAACAAAAGAAGCCTGGAGGACTACTTCACCCTCTAGAGGTCCCACAGTAGAAGTGGGATAACATTTCAATGGACTTCATTGATGGACTGCCAGGTCAAGAAGAGGCAACACTAGCATTTGGGTAATAGTGGATAGGCTTACTAAGAGCGCCCACTTTATACCTATCAAAAGTAGAAGGACTGCCTCATCTCTAGCATCTCTTTATCTCAAGGAAATAGTTCGACTCCATGGGATACCCTCCAGCATTGTTAGTGACCGAGACCCTATCTTCACGAGTGAGTTTTGGCGGAGTCTGCAAGAAGCTGTAGGCATGCAGTTATGTTTGAGCACGACCTATCACCCCCAAACCGATGGCCATACAGAAAGGGTGAATAGAGTTTTAGAGGATCTTTTAAGACTTTTCGTTCTTGACTTTGGAGGGATGTGGGAGGATCACCTTCCTTTAGTGGAATTTTCCTACAACAACAGTTACCAAGCTACCATCGGCATGGCACCCTTCGAAGCCTTGTATGGAAGACCGTGCAAATCACCAACTTGTTGGTGGGAGTCTACAGATAAGCTTATACTTAGGCCAGACATGATTCGAGAAACTTCGGAGAAAGTGGACTTGATACGTAGGAGAATGAAGACAACCCAAGACAGACAGAAATCCTACGCTGACAAAAGAAGGACCGGCCTTGAGTTTGAGGTTGGGGACAGGGTTTTCCTTAAGGTATCCCCTTTAAGGAACGTTGTTCGCTTTGGATCCGCAGGAAAGCTAGCACCAAGATTTGTAGGACCGTTCCCTATCATCGAGAAGATTGGCAAAATGGCTTATAGAGTAGATCTGCCTGAAAGATTGGCCGGAATTCACAACGTCTTTCACATTTCTCTTCTCCGGAAATGTCTACATGAATCAGCGGAAGTGGTGGAGCCAAGCATTCTAGAAGAAGCCGAAGTGGAACGTGAAGCAACTGTGAGGAGAGTTCCAACTCGAATCGTAGGAACTGAAATCAAAATGATACGCAACCGCGAAGTGAAGCTCGTTAAGGTACAGTGGAGCGACGCCGAGAAAGACGCGACTTGGGAAACCGAGGACAGAATACGCGCTGCCTATTCTCTTCTTTTTGAGGGTACATCTTTAACCTCTCTTTTTTTGCTTAAGTTGTGCTTGTATCTATCTTTTTAGGTATATCTCCTCGATATTAGCCTTTATCCTTGGGTAGAAACCCCTTTTTGATGTAAACATGTATTTGAAACATGTTATGGTTGATGGCTGCAAGTGGTTGGTAGTGGTTGCTCGTGGATGCATATACACACACAACCTAGGTCTTAGATCGGCTCAATCACTTCATACTGCATATGCATATATGTATTCTTATTTGTATATGGTTGAAAACTTGATATGCTATCATATTGTCGTCGCATTTGTATGAATAGTTGTGCACTCACGTAGAATTATGAGTAGCAAAAATTTGCATACATAATGGATTCATGACACTTACATGATTCACATTAAGGAGGTCAACTGAATCAGTAGGCCGCTTGATTTCTGCATTAGATAAGGAAATATACACACAATATGCATATGATCATGTAGCATTAGAAGTCTTTTAAGGACAGTGGATGCATGTGTTTTTTGATTGAGTAGATGGACTGTTGGATGGTAGGATATACATTCTTCCTAACTTGAAGATTTCGGGGACGAAATCCTTTTAAGGGGGAGAATGTAACATCCCGTGAATTCTATAACATTAAGCTTCACAAATTAAAGTATAATTAATTATAAATGATGAAATCAAGGGAAATGGGTTACACCATTGCGTTCATATCGAAATTCTGCTTGAGATAGAGTCCAAGTTTGCGTAAAGCGGGTATCGTATGTAGAAGATATGGACGAACGAAGTTGGGCAGAAAAACCAGAAAACGGGTCAGAATGCACTGGCGCACTTGGGAAGTGCGCCGGAACAAAGTTGAACTGGCGCACTTATGAAGTGCGCCAGTACATTTTTAGCCTGGCGCACCTACCAAGTGCGCCCAGGTCAGAAAGACCTGCTGGTCAGGTCCTGGCTGGCCTGGTCAGGGTCTGGTCGAATTCTGATGCTTGGCTGAATCACTAGGGCTTACGTGTCATATCTTGATTGGCTCTTTGAACTTTGTATGGTCTAGATTCCTCCTATCTTCATCTGACGGCTCAAAACAATTTAAAATTCTATAAATACAACTCAAGTCTAACCCTAAATTCACACAAATAATAGAATACAAAAGTCGTCATGGTGCTGGAGAGGAACTAGGAATGACCGTCAATTAGAAAGCCTAGAGACAAGCCAACACTAAAGCCTAAGAGACGAATCAAATTAAAAAGAAGATCAAAGTTCAATCAAATCAATCAACGCAACGTTAGTCTACCCAAAGAAGCGCATCTCAGTTTCAGAATTCAGAATCCAGAATTCTAGATTCTGCATTCGTTGTAAGTATAGTGACCTTTCAAAATATGAATAAAAACTGTGATGTGATTCGATGTAAATGAAAATAGAATCGTGTTATTATATCGTATAAATTTTGTGTATTGTAACGATTCTATCATGACTTGTGTATTGATGTTTGTGGCATAAATCGATTGATGCAAGCCTATTGAACAATTGTATATGAAAACAATGGCACTTGCAAGTTTGTGGCAAAAACTAGAAATTGATCCCTTTTTGTATATGTCGATGGCATGGACTATGTATATTCCCTTAGTCTAAATTAGAATTTATGTAAACATGTTATAGACCTTTTATGCCTACATGACTCAAAACCTATGATATCATTCTTATGTTTATTGGAAAGTATAATTAGATCTATGTTTGCAAGTATAATTGGATCTATGTTTCATAAACTATCTAAGTTCATGTTTATTTGCAAAATATGATTGGATCTATGTCAAACATCGTTTGGGTTTCATAAACTATGCAAGTTCATGTTGAAATAGGCTATGTGATTAGATGTAAAAATTGTACATTTTGATGAGTATATAACATGCTAGTTTTGTGGTCGATATTATGCCAAGTTAAACATGTTTAAACACAAGTTTGTATTTGCCTAAACTATGCCACTTCATATGTCACCTACTTAGTCATACTTTGATCTGAATGCAAGTTCACATGACCCATGTTATATGTTAGTTGAATCGCCAAATTGCAAGTTCATGCGCCACACACCTTTATGTATTACATGTTCTTGTTTTCCCCTTTTCCTAACGTTTATAAAGTTAGGCTGAATTGTGACAAGCCCAACACATGTTATAAAGTTGCGAACACATGGGGGTAATAACGTTGGGTATAAAATATGAAAATATATGTTGGCATGTTTGGCACATGCCAATGATTATGACACATAAGCGGTATGAATTGAAATACCCAAAAATAAAAAGATATGACATTTACATATAGTTGAGAAGTAATCAAATATGTAAATTTAGAAAACACGATATGCTTAACCTGAGGTTGGATTGAGTTGTGATGTAAACCTGCCCGGACCCGCCCGGCTGTCCAGTAGTCACAACAATACCTATCCAATGTGGGTGGTTAAGCATTGAGCCCAATAAGGACCCGAGGTTAGACTGAGCTACGGTGTAAACCTGCCCGGAACCGACCGGCACATCCAGTAACCGTAGCAATACCTGTCTAATGTGAGTGGTCTGGTGCTCTTAAGAGGCTAAGGACAAATGGTAGGGTTAAGTCAACTATAACACTTAACCAAATTGAACATGTTAACAAGAATTGATGGGAGGGGTTAGGTAAATACAGACACTTAACCACTTAACATGTTTGACTAGAAAATCCTGGTAACGAGGGGCTCGTTTCAGCAGTAACCCAAAGTTAGGTATCAACGGTACCCTGAAACTAGGCAGGGTGGGGCACGATTACTGGGCTGATTGTAAGCGGTCAAACGACGGCGGTGGGTGCACAGTGCAGGTCTAACGGGGTGCAGGCGTGCACACACTCCGGAGCAGACAACCAGGGCACTGGGGACACCAGTAGTATAACCTATGCCTTCTAGTTTTGTGTCGGTGCCGCTACCATGGGTCTTGATACACCCCATGGTGGGACCAACATACGTATCTACAATTCTTGGGGGCCGTATGACACACGTTAACGCGAGTAGGAGCCGATCTTTAGAATATGGGGATCACTTCACCCTCACCACGGGGTGCCAGTTAGAATAAATTCAAATAGGTGCAGAGATATAGTATGGGTACGATAGTACATTGGACACTTCCTTAGCTTGTGACACTTCACTATTTTTAGTTTACATCCATCATACCCTTTTCTTATTCACATACTGAAGAGTTACTAGATTTACTCAGGCTTTATGTCTGACCCTATATTTTCATCTTCTTTTCTTTCGTTTCCCCCCAGGTCCACAGGGCGGATACAACTCAACTCAGTCAGACTCTTTACAAGCACCAAGAACGTAGGTGTATGATTTGGATCTTTCTTGCTCGGATAATGGCTTTGGATATCACTATGGGGATTTTTGTCACTTTATTTATGTTTTCATGCTTCTTTAATAATCAAGGTAGTTATGAGGTTGTAATATTGAAAGTATTTTGAGACAATTATGGAAATCTTTTGTTTGATACACGTATTGATGAAATAAAAGTTTGTTTGGTTTCCGCTGTTTAAAATATGTGTATTTATATCTGTCTTGAGTTTATCTGTGGCTTTTACTTATAAACCTCCACCAAAGTTAAGGCATTCCCTTTGTGAGTGACCTTAATGGAGGTGGGGTGCTTCAAAAGATTTAGGAGTTGTAGAATCAAAATAATAAGAATCCCTAATGGAATTGAATTATCTCAATCACATTATGTAGACAAAGTGATTGAAAGATTTCAAAATCTTGGGATTAAAGGAGTAAAAACACCTTTTAATCCATCAGTAGTACTGCATAAAAACACTAATGAGAGTGTAATACAACTAGAATACTCTCGTGTTATAGGATGTCTAATGTATCTTGTGAAATGCACAAGACCAGATATAGCTTATGCAGTAAGTAGACTAAGCAGGTTTACAAGTAATCCAGGAAAAGAACACTGGAAGGAACTAATGAGAGTGCTTGGATACTTAAAGAATACCACAAATTATTCTTTGTATTACGGAAAATATCCAGCCGTATTAGAAGGATATAGTGATGCAAACTGGATTGCCGATTCAGAGGAATCAAAATCCACAAGTGGTTATGTTTTTACTCTTGTAGGAGTAGAAGTGTCATGGAAATCGACCAAGCAAACATGCATAGCTCGATCAACGATGGAATCTGAGTTTATTGCTTTAGATAAAGCAGGCGAAGAAGTATAATGGCTCGTCACTTCTTAGAAGATATTCCACTTTGGTCTAAACCTGTAATGGCTATATGTATTAACTGCGACAATCAAGCAATACTAAGTAGAGCAAAAAACTTTATGTATAATGGAAAATCTCGACACATTCGTCGACGCCATAACACGGTCAGGCAGTTACTCTCAAATGGAATGATCTCCATTGATTATGTAAGAACCAATGATAACCAAGCGGATCCATTTACAAAAGGGTTATCACAAGAGAAAATTGACTGCGCATCGAGGGGAATGGGTTTAAAAGCCTAAACCAAAAGGAGTTATCTTATACGGAAACCTATCCTAGCGACTGGAGATCCCACAGACAAGGATCAAAAGGCAAACCGGTTCTGAATAACTCAAGACGTAATGCATTTGCTCGGACATAATCCTATAGAAGTTTCACAGGTTAAAGCTATGCTTTTTAATGATGACCATATCTTGTAAAATAACAAGTGGGGTATATGTAGGATACTCCTAATGGTAGCAATCACCTATGTTAGTGTGAGCTGGGTCGGCTCTATGAGAATATTAAAGGCTTAAATTCTCTATATACACTCGCAGAACCAGAAAAATGTTTCAGGACCAAAATGGATACAACTAAGAGATTGGGTGATAAGGGAAATAATGTTTTGTTAAAGTTATTGTCTGGTTATACATAAACGGCTGACGGTTCAAGATGAAATATTTCACCGATTAGCCAAGTATATCCGATGAGTTTTAACTAGGGAAAGTTCAAAGTGAAATATATACTTATCCTCAATAAAACATTATTCCATATGTAGTCTGTGATATTCCATTTTGTGTGGGGGAAAGTATATTATCATTCAAGTGGGGGATTGTTAGAATTCAAAGGATGAATGACATATACATTAGTCCCACATTGGCAAAAAGAAGATTAGCTCCATGTATTTATATCTATTCCTCATTCCCTATATTTGCCCTTAGGGTTAGGTAATTTTGTGCGAGGGGGAGGACCTAGATCATATGAACCAAACACACACACGCGCGCGCCGCCCGCCCGTCCCGAACAGGGCCGTGTCGGGTTGGGTTCGGGTTTGGGCTTGGGCTTTGGTCTAGAATGAAATCTTATTTTTGCTACGAAAAAACTTAACCAATTTGACGGGTTTTTTGGAACGATGGCGGGTTTAAATTCAAACGGATGCGGGTGCAACCCGTTACGGTTCAAATGAGCGAACGCGTTCATCAAAACTCAGACGGCAACGGGAAATAAACAGCTATGTTTTTTCGAACGGGTGCGACCCGTTAATGCATCCATTTGAAAACTATAAATACATGGTGATTCTGATCAAATCAATAATTGAATAGTTCGAACGTTTTCTTCTTCCTTCCGCTGTATACATCCTCGAATATCTGCCATTAATGATCATCACAATCAGTGCATAATCACTACAATCTCAAGCAGCTTTCTCGTCTGTTGTACCCTGGGAGGCTTCGACTGAAAGTCTTAAGGAAACTGTTAATATAGGCCTCAGACGAACTCGGTTAGACATCAACTTTGGTTGTTTAACTTTTGTGTGCTATATAATAGTAACACTGTTTGGCATAGATAATAATTCTGTCGCTGAATTGATTTGTGTGCAAATCATTTTCTTTGTTCATTGAACAGATAGCAGTACTGTTTCTGATTCGGAACACTTTAATTTTGTTACAAATTAGAAACGCTTATACTCTGTTACAAATTCTATTTTGAATACAAAAGATTCAACATCTTAAGATTTTCATCTTTACTGTTTAAAAGATATACATAGCAATATCATGTATAAACATCAATAAATGTGATAAAATACTTTTTCCCACCTCTTGTAAGTAAGTTTCTGAAATCACATAAGTCAGTATGAAAAACAGAACGTTAAAAGATATGATTAATGCAATGCATTTAACGTTCGGTCTATCGACGAATTTGTGGGCGGAAGCCTTGAATATGTCTAATCGCATATTAAATAAAGTTCGTCACAGCAAAACTGGAAAAATTCCATATGAGTTATGGAAAGGACACTTACCAAGATCCAAATACCTCAAAGTGTAGGGGAGCTTGGCAAAAGTTCCTATCAAGCCCCCAAAGAAGGTCAAACTTGGACCAAAAATAGTAGATTGTTACTACTTAGGGCCAGCCCAAAATAGTAGTGCATATAGATTTTTGGTATTCAAGTCCGATATAGATGATATCCATATAAATACAATCATGGAATCAAGAGATGCCTCCGTCTTTGCAGACGTGTATCCACGCAAAAGAAATGAAGGAAATAATGTCCCCAAAAGGACACGAGAAGAATCAAGTAGCTCACATTAAGATGAAACTCCTCGTGAAGTTGATGAAGTTGAACCAATAAGAAGCGTAAGGGCCAGAACTTCCAAGTCATTTGAGTCTGAGTTCCTCACTTACGTACTTGAACATGAACCTCAAACATATAAAGAGGCCATGTCATCTTCTGAATCTTCGTGTTGGAAAGAAGCTATCCAAAGTGAGATTGATTCAGTTCTAAGTAATAAAACTTGGGAAATTGTTGATATTCCACCTGGAATAAAACCAATTGGCTGCAAATGGATTTTCAAGAAGAAAATGAAACCAGATGGCTCTATTGACAAATATAAAGCTAGATTAGTAGCCAAAGGATATCGTAAAAAAGAAGGATTAGACTTCTTTGATACATATTCACCCGTTACACGAATAACCTCAATAAGAATGTTAATAGCAATTGCATCCATCTATACTCTAGAGATTCATCAGATGGATGTAAATACGGCATTCTTGAATGGAGATCTCGGTGAGGAAATCTACATGGAGCAACCTGAAGGTTTTATATCCAAGGGAAATGAAAATTAAGTCAGTAAATTGGTAAAATCATTATACGTACTCAAACAAGCTCCAAAACAATGGCACGAAAAATTTGATAGTGTCATGATGCAAAATGGTTTTCGTATAAATGAATGTGATAAATGTGTTTATTATAAACAAAATGAACAATCATATGTCATGATTTGCTTATATGTGGACGATATGTTAATCTTTGGTCCTAACGTAAAAGTTATAGAGACCATAAAGAAAATGCTGATCAACAATTTCGATATGAAAGATTTAGGAGTTGCAGATGTTATTTTGGGGATCAAAATAATAAGGGCCCCTAATGGAATTGAATTATCTCAGTCACATTATGTAGACAAAGTGATTGAAAGATTTCAAAATCTTGGGATTAAAGGAGTAAAAACACCTTTTAATCCGTCAGAAGTACTGCATAGAAACACTAATGAGAGTGTAATGCAACAGGAATACTCTCGTGTTATTGGATGTCTAATGTATCTTATGAACTGCACGAGACCAGATATTGCTTATGTAGTAAGTCGACTAAGTAGGTATACAAGTAATCGAGGAAAAGAACACTGGAAGGCACTAATGTGAGTGTTTGGATATTTAAAGAATACCACAAATTATTCTTTGCATTACGGAAAATATCCAGCCGTATTTGAAGGATATAGTGATGCAAACTGGATTGCCGATTCATAGGAATCAAAATCCACAAGTGGTTATGTTTTTACTTTAGCAGGAGCAGCAGTGTCGTGGAAATCTACTAAGCAAACATGCATAGCTCGATCAACAATTGAATCTGAGTTTATTGCTTTAGATAAAGCAGGCGAAGAAGCAAAATGGCTTCGTCACTTCTTAGAAGATATTCCACTTTGGCCTAAACCTGTAACGGCCATATGTATTAACTGCGACAATCAAGCAACACTAAGTAGAGCAAAAAACTTTGTGTATAATGGCAAATCTCGACACATTCGTCAACGCCATAACACGGTTGGGCAGTTACTCTCAAATGGAACGATCTCCATTGATTATGTAAGAACCAATGATAACCTAGCGGATCCATTTACAAAAGGGTTATCATGAGAGAAAATTGACTGCGCATCGAGGGGAATGGGTTTAAAAGCCTAAACCAGAAAGAGTTATCTTATACGGAAACCTATCCTAGCGACTGGAGATCCCACGGACTAGGATCAATAGGCAAACCAATTCTGAATAACTCAAGACGTAATGCATTTGCTCGGACATAGTCCTACTCCATTCCTATGGTGCACAATTAAAAATGCATGCCTATAGAAATTTCACAGGTTAAAGCTATGCTTTTTAATGATGACCATATCTTATAAAATAACAAGTGGGGTATATGTAGGATACTCCTAATGGTAACAATCACCTATGTTTGTGTGAGCTGGGTCAGCTCTATGAGAATATTAAAGGCTTAAATTCTCTATATACACTCGCAGAACCAGAAAAGTGTTTCAGGACCAAAATTGACACAACGAAGAGATTGGGTGATAAGGGAAATAATGTTTTGTTACACTTATTGTCTGGTTATACATAAACGGCTGACGGTTCAAGATGAAATAATTTACCGATTAGCCAAGTATATCCGATGAGTTTTAACTAGGGAAAGTTCAAAGTGAAATATCTACTTATCCTCAATAAAACATTATTCCATATGTAGTCTGTGATATTCCACTTTGTGTGGAGGGAAAGTATATTATCATTCATGTGGGGGATTGTTAGAATTCAATGGATGAATGACATATACTTTAGTCCCACATTGGCAAAAAGAAGATTAGCTCCATGTATTTATATTTATTCCTCATTCCCTATATTGGCCCTTAGTGTCAGGTAATTTTGTGCGAGGGGTAGGACCTAGATCATATGAACCAAAAACACACGCGCGCGCTCACCGCCCGCCCGTCCTGTACCGAACCGGGCCGGGTCGGGTCGGTTTCGGGTTTGGGCTTGGGCTTTAGTCATGAATGAAATCTTTTTTTTGCTACGAAAAAACTTAACCAATTTGACGGGTTTTTTGAAACGATGGCGGGTTTAAATTCTAACGAATGCGGGTGCGACCCGTTACGGTTCAAATGAGCGGACGCGTTCATTTGAACTCAGGCGGCAACGGAAAATAAACTGTTGTGTTTTTTCGAACGGCTGCGACCCGTTAACGCATCCATTTGAAATCTATATATACGTGGTGATTCTGATCAAATCATCAATTAAATAGTTCGAACGTTTACTTCTTCCTTCCGCTGTATACATCCTCGAATATCTGCCATTACTGATCATCACGGTCAGTACATAATCACTACAATCTCGAGCAGCTTTCTCGTTTGTTGCACCCTGGGAGGCTTCGACTGAAAGTCTTAAGGAAACTGTTAATACAGGCCCCAGACGAACTCGGTTAGACATCAACTTTGGTTGTTTAACTTTGAGGGCGCTATATAATAGTAACACAGTTTGGCACAGATAATAATTCTATCGCTGAATTGATTTTGTGCAAATCATTTTCTTTGTTCATTGAATAGATAGCAGTACTATTTCTAATTTGGAAGACTTTAATTCTGTTACAAATTAGAAACGCTTATACTCTGTTACAAATTCTGTTTTGAATACAGAAGATTCAACATCTTAAGATTTTCATCTTTATTGTTTAAAAGATATACATAGCAATATCGTGTATAATCATCAATAAATGTGAAAAAAATACTTTTTCCCACCTCTTGAAGGTAAGTTTTTGAAATCACATAAGTCAGTATGAAAAACAAAACGTTAAAAGATATGATTAATGCAATGCTTTTAACATCTGGTCTACCGACGAACTTGTGGTGGGAAGCCTTGAATATGTCTAATCACATATTAAATAAAGTTCCTCACAGCAAAAAGGGAAAAATTCCATATGAGTTATGGAAAGGACACTTACCAAGCTTCAAATACCTCAAAGTTCGTCGGTAGACCAGAATGGATACAACCAAGAGATTGGGTGATAAGGGAAATAATGTTTTGTTAAACTTATTGTCTGGTTATACATAAACGGCCGACGGTTCAAGATGAAATAATTCGCCGATTAGCCAAGTATATCCGATGAGTTTTAACTAGGGAAAGTTCAAAGTGGAATATCTACTTATCCTAAATAAAACAATATTCCATATGTAGTCTAAGATATTCCACTTTGTGTGGGGGAAAGTATATTATCATTCATGTGGGGGATTGTTAGAATTCAAAGGATGAATGACATATACTTTAGTCCCACATTGGCAAAAAGAAGATTAGCTCCATGGATTTATATCTATTCCTCATACCCTATATTGGCCCTTAGGGTCAGGTAATTTTGTGCGAGAGGGAGGACCTAGATTATATGAACCAAACACACACACACGTGTGCGCCGCCCGCCCGTCCCGAACCGGGCCGGGTCGGGTTGGGCTTGGGCTATAGTCTAGAATGAAAACTTTTTTTTGCTACGGAAAAACTTATCCAATTTGATGGGTTTTTTGAAACGATGGCGGGTTTAAATTCAAACGGATGTGGGTGCGAGCCGTTACAGTTCAAATGAGCGGACGCGTTCATTTGAACTCGGATGGCAACGGAAAATAAACGGCTGCATTTTTTCGAATGGGTGCGACCCGTTAACGCATCCATTTGAAAACTATATATACATGGTGATTCTGATCAAATCATCAATTGAATAGTTCGAACGTTTTCTTCTTCCTTCTGTTGTATACGTCCTCGAATATCTGCCATTACTGATCATCACAGTCAGTACATAATCACTACAATCTCGAGCAGCTTTCTCGTCTGTTGTACCCTGGGAGGCTTCGACTGAAAGTCTTAAGGAAACTGTTAATACATGCCTCAGGCGAACTCGGTTAGACATCAACTTTGGTTGTTTAACTTTTGTGTGCTATATAATAGTAACACTGTTTGGCACAGATAATAATTCTGTCGCTGAATTGACTTGTGTGCAAATCACACTACAAAAAAATTATCATATTACAACTATTCATTTGCAACTTACATAAGACAACAGTTGTAATAAATACTATCTAATAATAATAAATATGTTTTTAACAACTGTATTTATGCAGCTGTTGTAATATAAATATATAACAACTGCCTTTTCGTATACAGTAGTAAATATCCATCTATAACCACTCATTTTTGGTGTTGTCATATTTATGTCACCATTCCTTGGTTTCCTAACTTAAAAAATTATTATCAGACTCCAAAAGGTTTTTAGGCCGCGCTTTCCCCAAATTCCTAATATCCAACCCTAAGCTCTGTCGTTCTCCACAATATACCCTAATCAATCGTCGATTTCCACGATTAAAAAATAGATCTCCTTCCACAACCGTTATCCACCTATCTAGGTTGCAATCATGGAACCTCTTTACTGTCGCCATCAGATCTACTTCAACGGAAGCGATTCGGTTCGTCTTTAAGGTAAAATTAGATTCCTTTTTCTATGGCCATTTTTGTTGTGATTTGTTATGATTTGAAACTCGAATTTGCTGTGGCTTGTTAGTTTTTAACTTTTATTTGGCATCTATTCCTAGATCGTTTAATGCTTTTCATAATATTTCAGGCCTGTGATGGAAGGGAACATATTGATTAATTGAAGCATTTCATGCTCTACAATGGCCTTCCAGTGTAAGTTTTATCAGGCATTACACTTCAATCTTCATTCATTTTGTGTTCATTTTAACTCCTTAGAGGATTTTGGTGAATTTTCCCCAAATTCTGCGTAAACTGTCTACTGCTTGATATGATTTTACATATCACCGTTATGAAACACAATATATATTTGAATAATATCAGTTAATGGTTGAGCATCCTGTTCTATTTATCGTCTGTATGTAACTACAAGTGAAATTTGCTAAGGTATGGTGGCAGCTTTTTAGTGTTTGTTTTGTCACTTATTCCGACCAATATATACTCTCAATTTAGCTAGGAAGAAATAATTCGATTAGATAATATTGCATTATCACATAGTAAAATGTATAGTCAATATGTATATTTTCAGAATCAGAATGTTGATAGTGTATGCCATCTCAGTCTCACATCTAAATATTTAAATATTGACCATCAGTTATTAAGACTTGAGTGTCAATGAGTACACATGAAGTACGATGAAGTTTATGAGATCACATGCATTATTGGGGATTTCTGCAATATGTTTAAGAGTGTTGCTAAATGCATACAAATATGCACTCCTTTCTACCCAATTTGAGAAATGAAAAGAAAAACCAAGAATCACTTTCATTACCCAGTTGATCCCTATTACAATGCCAACTGGTAATTGGTAATGTATAATGGTTGTTGTCGATCAGGAGTTATGATCCGCGTCATAATTTTAAGTGATAAGTTGTAAGCAAATAGGTAGGATATGCCACTTCATTCTTTCGCGGTACCCACACATAAAGCTGCTCATTTTCTCCCTTTAGATTTGGAACTCCCATTTTTCATTACTGGAGCAAACATGTAATTTTAATTCCGCCCTCATATATTCATCTATCTCTTCACTTGTAAAGGCACACGAAACATTGAATTAACGTCAATATTCGCATGTCTGCAAGTGCTGCCATAGCGGATGTACGCTCTCCTCCTCTAGTGAGTAACGCACTGAAACAAGGTCCAATGGTATGCTATCAATTATCATCGTTAGTATGTAAGTATGCATGCATGTATATGTATAGGCGAGGTTCATTGGGCTGACCTGAAAAAAAAAACACCAGGAACACAGATCAGCACGGTACATACTACAGTAGTACTTGGCAGCAACAGGATGTGGAAAGGGTCATGATAAGAGGAAGCGCATGTATGTGATAGGCAGTGTAAGGCTGAGTTCAGAATGTGACTTAGAATATATAGGAGGAAGAGGAAGGTCAAGCAATGGAGGTGGGCGTAAAGGGGACAATGGATGCTTTGTGCTGTGGCAGATGTGGCCAGGAATGTGGTTGGTGGAGTTGGTGGTGGGAGGGAACAAGGTTATTGCAGGTTGCAATGGTAAAGTTGTCTGGCTGTGCTTGCCTTGGCTTGGGACTAGTGCAGCTAAAGGACCTCATCAGCCTCTTAGGCGGCTCATTCAAGTACGCATACCTTTGCTATAATATTCTTTCATATTTCAAAATAGTAGCTCACCTGATCTTTACGGACAAAAATGGTATTTTACTCGTTGTGTACTCATTTTGATGTCCCGCATCTTACCACTTTTAGAAAATATCATTAGGCTATACAGCCTATGTCAGGAGAATTTTGTTTCTAATGAAGTAAGTATTTTCCTTTTTTGCATTTCCATTTTTATATATTTTTTATTTTATATGCACCAAGTTAAGAAGACCTGCATGATTTTAATTATACACTTTGGCCCTTACTCAAAACTTATATTGGGTCCATTACTAATGTGGATGGTTATCTGGACAACCTATGGCAAGGGTTGCTGCTGTGACTAATACCTTTCTTTTGTCTGAAGCAGTTTCAGCAAGACAAAGCTACATGAAAGGCATAGTTGAATTAGCACCTAATAAGACGTAATGGGACTTTTGGACCGGACAAAACTTGGATCCTGAGCTTGAGGTTAAGCAACAAAATATTTTAAATGCTAAACAGGTCTGATTTGTTGATGCCAAATATGTAATACAGGCTGCTTAGAATAATATTTTGCTAACTGCTGTTATTTCCTTCAGAAGTTGACTAGAGCGATCATCGAACTGAAGAGGCATTTTAATACACTTGAGATTCATAATTTTGGTGATATCGGTAGATTTGATTTGGATCGTGTGGCTTTCCAGGGGAGTCAAGTGTCTTTGAGGTACGTTATGGTATGATTTTCAAGTACGTCATTTGATTTCATGTTTGCATGTGGATCTGCTGCATAATCTAAATTTACATTGAGTTGAATCATGAAATATTAGAAGTTTATATTGCTATGCATGTGCTCTGTTTTGTGTCCAAATTACTCTCGTGAAAGGATCTTTGATTACTATCAGTTGTTGGTATGTAATTTATATGCATATTCATATTTGATAACTTTCTACCTGAATCCATCCACCTTGTAATGTTAAATAATTTGCAAAAAAATTAGTAATTATTCCAAATTTAAGTAAAACCAACTAATCCACTAATGGATGAGTCTTACGGATTGTGCAAAGACTAGGATATAAAGCACAGGCAACATGAATATGCGGATGTTTCTGTCAAGCTTGCACTAGCAACATGAATAAATTTGACTCACGGCTAATTAAAGTAACAAAATATGCTAATGTTTCTTCAAATGGAGCCAGAATTTAACATAATAGAGTTCAACATAAAAAATATGAATGTTTTGACCAAATGTACATCAGAAAAAAAAACACAGCTAAATAGTAGATGACATAGATAATCAGAATAGCATACACTGAACTGCTAGTGTGCATAAATATACAAGATTGACTAAGGCAGAATCCATCATATAAATATACAGTGGAGAAAATAAGTTAAATATCAACTAAAAAATGGTTATTCGGATGAAACAGTGCAAAATGAGTGAGTTAGTTTATACTGCATAAGTTTGACCATAGACTACCAAAAAAAGTTGCAGATGATGAATTAAGTAGCTTGTATCTTTTGGAATTTCTCCAGCCAAGTTATTGGCAGATAATCTGGCCGAATCAAACTAAGTTAACATAGTAGCTCTGTAATATCAGGAAACTAAAGAGACAATGTTATATATGTTCATCCGAAACGGCAATATTATTGATTAAGTTCTCCGGTTTCACGCTTGCTTCTTACAGAATTCATGTAACTTTTAGCTGTTTATTAATTTATATCAAAAATTTACAATGATCGGTTACCATGTTAGAAAAAAATACAAAAAATGAATTCAAATTTAAACTCTTTTCTTTGAATAAGAGAAATCATGTACAGATAACTGTGAAATAAACTTGTAAGTTAGTTTTTGCTTACAGACATAAAACTAAAAGTTACTATGTTATTTGTTCTGATCCATTTGAATCACTAAAAGCATCATCTGCAAGACGAAAATCACTAAAAGCATCATCGTATGTTTTTGTTCATACACATAACCAATATAGTATTATTTTATAATGGAACCCATATAGTATTATTTTATAATACATAGTCAGCCCTATATCAGGATAACCTGCATTTTACCGCCTATTGGTTTTGCTGTAGAGCAAAAAATAGGATCCTGTGTCAATGCATCTACACTACAGTGTTTTATGTTTTTGAGAACTATAAATTTGTCCATTCTTATGTCTGAATAAATCTGCACATTAACTGTTTATATTTTCCTAATACGTGCATATGTGTAAAATTGTGGTGATGGGTCAAAAAGACTTGTAACGGAAATGTTGGCTTGTTCTGGGTTAACCTTATTTATTATTTCTATCTGTTTATCTTATCTAATTATGATGTCATTGATCTAGACATATAGGGTCAACAAATGATATTAGTCTCTGAGAAATTACATGAAAGTAAGAACATTGCATGAATGCGATCATCTCTAATCTGGTTATCCATTAAATTTACTTTGTGGTTAATGTATCTTGCTACCGGTTGGAAAATGCAAACTTTGAAAGTTATGAAGGTTTTAGTATAGATTGAAAGTTCCAGTAGAAAGAGACTTTGGTTTACTTTCTACACATAGTGCCCTGTTACTTCTGGTCCTCTATGTTGGTCAATGTGATCACATGTATAACAAGTGTTGGCCCTATTGTTTTTGTCGCCCTAGAAAAACTTCTAGGACAACATAAGTTTTATTACACGAACATAAATTTCTAGTGTCAAACCTGGGTTGTTGGACCAAATTTTCGAAGTGGTTGGCATTCTATACAGACTGCTGTATAGGTATTTAGTATGCTGTTTTATTATACAAGTCAATAAATGATATTTAGTATGCTGTTTGATAACCATATTTATGAATAAAACTGCATTTAATTGTTTGTTGTTATTCTTTTGCGGTCATGTTGAAATAGTAACAACGCCTCAAACGGTGGTAATATGCAAGTCGAGAATCATTCTAGAAAGTGCAAACTTTTGAGTTGGCAAAGAAATGTTGTTGCAGAAGCAACAATTGCATCAACTGATTCTGCTGCTTTAGTGCACCGATTACCGTTACGAGCGGATGCTTGGAAGATGTGGGTTGATACGGTAGTGGATCCTCAAGCTATTCTATACAGACCTACTTCAGATATCTACACTATTGGGCAAACAGTTGGGAAGAGTATGTCTCATTTGATTTGTATGTATGTGTACTTGTATTCTTATTTGTTATGGATTTGACTATGTTTTGTAATGAAGTTATAAATTCAAAAATGGTGTAACTTGAATTGTTTTCGATTATTATTATGAATGCGAAATGTTTGTATTATTTTAAGTAACTTAAATGACTGTCGTTATTATTAATGAAATATTTGTTTTAAATATAATGCTGTAAAAAATTTTGATTAATATAAGCTATAAAAGTTTATTACAACTATTATAAATAGTTGTTAATCGGTAACACAACTGATGAAAATAGTTGTTGAAATGTGTCTTTTGCAACAACTAAAAACTGTTGTGAAAGGAACTTGTAACAACTGTTGTTAGTTGTTGCAATAAAGATAATTGTTATACAAAAGGTTTTTTACAACAACTTAAAGCTGTTGTGGAAAGAATTTTGCAACAGCAAATGTTAGTGGTCAATAACTATGTTACAACTGACGTTGTCTGTTGTAAAAGACCTTTTTACAACAGACGGAAACAGTTGTAAATAGGCCAGCTTATTACAACTCCGGATACTAAGACTGCTGGGTGCAAGTTGTAATAGACGTATTACAACTGTTTTTGACAGTTGCAAAATGCTATTTCTGTTGTGTCATTTTATTTGTTCATCGAACAGATGGCAGTACTGTTTCTGATTCGGAACACTTTAATTCTGTTACAAATTAGAAACGCTTATACTCTGTTACAAATTCTGTTTTGAATACAGAAGATTCAACAATAATCTCATAAATAAATCATAAAATTGTTTACAATATCAGAGTTAAAAAAAAACAATAGACATACCATGCAATGCAATAGAAATATACTAATAAATATAGTTTTAGAATCTACCTTTTGTTCCAAACATTCAAATTTGAATAAATTTCAATTTCATTTTGATCTAATTTAGTCGTAATTAGATTACTTTCAACTTAAATTCAAATTTAGGACTAAGGTTAACTAAATCCCTTTCAACTAAAAATCAAAGTTAATTAAGTCAATTAAATTTCAAAATCATTAATCAATTCAATAAGTTTGACTTAATGTCGTAAAAAAATGTTCAAGTTTCCAATTTCAATTTTCAAGATTTATAACCAATAATTTCAAGTCAAAATTTATTAATCAATTCCATTAACAAATTCAAAATTATGAATTTAAGAGTAATTCATTTGAACAAATTCGATACTCATAATTTATTTTTCTATTTTATGGCCAAAAGAATCTAAATAACATGAGTATATATCATTTCAGCTCAATCAAATTTCATAGGTATACATATCATTTCAACTTATTTCATAGTTTAGGTAGTCGATGTTCAAAAGATGTATATAACACTTATACGATTTCAATGATATACAGGATGATAACAGAGACACATCATAGTCACTAATCATCAATATTAAAATCACCCAATCAACCATCATAACAACCAATAATCATACATATGTAACAACGTCCATATCGATCAATAAATCACATCAGTCACTAGTTATTCAATGTCTTACTAGTAATTCAATTTTTACGACAAATTAAATGTTGATTCAATTCAATGTTAATTTAATGTCAATTCAAATTCAGTCCATTCATACTAAATTTAAACATATATTTAAATTTTCAAATAATCAATCAAATAGTATGACATATGAATAAGAATTATCACATATTGAATGTTAGTTAGCTGTTATATCAAATTTTGATGTGAATTTAATTTCTCGGATAATAGTTAAATAAATCATGTTGTATCATAAATTTAATTTAAATTGCAATGGGAATATTAGTACTTTGTAAGTGGGTTTAAAAACTTACGACTTCAATTTAACAATCGTAAATTATTATTTTGAAATTAACTTGTATTCTTTTTATCAAATCATATCTACATTAAAATAAAACGTTCAATGTTATTTTTCTCAAAATATTATTTTAATTACATTAAAATACTCATTTTATTTAACGTAAATCACGCGTTGTCTGATATTAACTTGTTATCACAAATTATACCGTTACCTTTTTAAATTTAAAATTCCACTTCAATTAAAATACAATCAAAATTATCATAGACTTTAGTTTTATTCTAGTAATTCAACGTATGTCACACATTAAAAATTTGATAATCTATTCATTTTCATGCCCCTAGATTAATTCAATATTTAATTTTAATTCAATAAAATTTTGATTTCTAGCAACTTAATTCAAAATTTTATATTTTTAAATTATCAAAACAAAAAATAATGTCGAGGACAAAATTAGGGTATTTTCCAACCATTAGGACGACCTGCTGAAATTTTATTCTAAAAGACAAAACATCAAATTTTAGGTATCAGTTTTACAACGTGCATGATATCCAAATTTGACTACTAGTTTTTAAGTATTAGATTTACAATGTGTATGGTATCAAAATTCAACTATCAGTTTTTAAATATCAATTTTACGGTAAGTTTTACGGTTTGTACTATCCTTAAAAATAATTTTTTGATGATTTGTCGTCGAACTTGAAAAAGTTATGAAATTTGTCTTTCACAGTTAAATCCCGTTATGAGAACTGCAATTTTTTAGGAACCCTACAGTGAATCCTAATATCCACGAATGAAATTTATGAAATTCTCGTGTCTCTTTTGGAGGTTCCGAAAGATGTAGAATTCAATGGGATTCTTATTAAAAATGCAACAAACCAATCTAATAAGTATAAGAACATATCCAATGCAATTGAGTTTACTTTAATAATTCTTCTTAGGTTAAGCACAACGATGAAGCTTTTCATAGGGTAAAACCCACTTACTGATTTGAACCTATATGGACTAGAAAAGTATTAGCGTAACTTTGTATGAGTATCCAATATCCGTTTTAGTCCACAGTTGAAATACGTCCGTTCAAATTCATTTGAATTTCATTTAAAACAACATAATTTGTATGAAGAAAAGACCAATTTCATTGTTTAATTGCTTTGTAGAAGAGGAACATGTAATTTGACGACGCATGCTTGCTCCTTTTATGTTAGGTCAATATGGATTCAAATCCTCTGGACCCAACTAACGTAATGAGGCCCCGTGATTCAATCCCTTTGCAATTAAACCTACGTTGTTTCAGGGATTTAATTACAAAAATATTAAAATTAGGAAATCTCATTGGTTGGATCGAGTGGACCAGCCTTACTTTGAAGGAGAGGAATTGCACCCGGTCGAATTCGAGTTTGTTCACATTTTTTTTATGGTAGTGTGAACAAAACACTGTTTTCTATTGGTGAAAATCGGAGAAGGGGGGTTATGATTCTTCCACACTACCAAAAAGCAGTGTGAACAAACTCACAATACACGCTTTAAATTATTGTTCCTAGTGTTCTGGTTGATAATATATCTGACATGAGTCATTGATATGAATGCGTGAGAGGAATGCTAATGATCATACGATATTCGATGGCATCTGAATGTGGGTAATTGAATTTGAGACGTGAAAATACATGTTGGACGGTAAGATTATATCTAATGGATTTTACTACCGGAATTTTTAGAACACTAACTCTAGTTTTCTATTATTTTTCAGTCTGTAAGTTCTTGTCAAATATAAGTACATTTATAACGTTACAGTATAGATGGTACGGTACTTATATTTTTATAAGAGCTTACGGAGTTAAAAATTATAGACTGAAAACTGGTATAAAACAAAATGTCAAACATAATGTGACAGTATAACATTTATCTGGCTGTCGTGACATTATGTTAACATATCGTGACATTGTGTCAACATAATTATGCCACATTGCTACTTATATTTTTCAGTCTATCGTGACATTATGTTGACATCCCCCCTTTTATAACGTGACAGTACAGTATGGTACTTACATTTTCATTTTTTATTCTAATTTTCAATTATGGTGTACGAAACAAAACAGTAGGCATCACACAACATAATGACGTCGTAAGCGAAATGAACTGAGATAGAAGGGGACAATTCAGCCAATATTATTTGGCTAGAAAAATTACATAAAACACCGTGCGATAGAATCATATATACATACAGACAAATAGATATTTTCACTTCTAAAGTCAATTCTAAAATCAAGTTTTATTTGTATAATATTTACACTTCGTTCATACATTAAAATTTGTACTCTCGTCCATGTGTGAAAACCAAGATTTTTACTATATGTTTAGTTTAGTTTATTGTATTAAAAGGGCAAAAATGTATAGTCTTTAAAAGTTTAAGACTTGTTCTAATTGGGATTAAAGTTTTTCCCTAACTTTTAGTTTTATTTATGAGGTAATTAGGGAGAAAGACAAACTTTACCAAAAAATTAGGTTGAAGGACGCCAAGTTTTACTTTTAGTCTGAAGGACAAACTTTAAACCAAAATTAAGTTGAAGGAAAATGCTAAATGTAATTAACATTATATTCAGTTTTTTACACTACACGAAAATGCTAGTTTTAACCAGCAGTATTCAGTTTTACACTGCAGAAAATGCTAATTATATTTAACATTGTCCTTCAGCCTAATTTTTTTCAAAGTTTGTCCTTCAGCCTAATTTTTTTCAAAGTTTGTCTTTCAGCCTAAAAATAAAACTTGACGTCCTTCAGACTAATTTTTTTTAAAAGTCTGTCCTTATGCCTATTTCCGCTTTATTTATTAACAGGAAAATTGTGTGAAAAACAAAAAGAAGGAAAAACTATGCAAAGAACAAGAGACAAAGAAATTAGCCAAAATGACAAAGTGTAGTGTAAAATTTGAAATGATAGCGGGCCCCTGAATTCAAAGTTTAATGTAAATTTGTCCTTGATGGTAAAGTTTCTGTTGACTGTCGTTATGGGTAAAGTTTTGGTTGATTTTGTCCTTATGGCTAAAACCCCCTTAATTTAACAGGTTTGTACAAAAATTGGAAAAGGCCAAAAACAAATTAGAAAAATTCCACGTATTATGTTTTTATAAATGTGAACAAATTTTGTTTTTTCTAGTCTCTTAGGGCATTTTAATTTTCATTAGTACGAGCTATAGTAATAATTGAAGTATGCTAAAATTGTCGAAACTTCACAGGTAACAATTGGTGCAAATCTTAAATTTGCATGACAATAATATAGTGCACACTAGCATTGCATGATATGTTTTTTTCATGCAAAGTTATAATAAAAATCTTGTAAACTACTAATGATTGTTTGATTGCTTAGACTATAAAATTATACATCAATCAAAATCGACACTTGGTATTAATGAAACATGTTATTTTCTTTTGATGAATTTTGACTAAACTCCAACGATCCATATTTGGTATGTGATATATTGGTGTGAAAGTATAACATCTTCAATTTTATGGACGCATTATTAAGATTTTTAGTTAGATAAATTAAATAGGATTACGTGTGATGATATGAAGTATTAGATTTGATTAGTAGTTAAGTCGAGCCTTAATGAATAATCCAATGAGGCACATTGAAAAAAAGTAAATAAAGAATTAGTAGAAGAAGGATTATGAAAAGGGTAGAATAGAAAAAGATCACTTTCTAATATTTTAACCCTTACTACCTCTCATACTCTCATCACTTACATTCTCACAAACTTAAGAAAATAATCAAGGCTGGCCATAACAAGGAAAGAGTTAAGAAAGCTAAAGGAAGGAATCTATAACTGAGGGATCGAAATCAAATCACCAGAAATCTAACCCTTCCTCTTTTCAAAACAAGGGAAAAAATGATTTTCGTACCTTCACTATGCTTGTTGATTCGGTTCTAAAGCAGATCCGATTTGTTGGAAGTTTTTATGTTCATTTATGCCAAGTTTATATATACATACATATTACACGCCTGTTGATGATTTAAATAATTACTCATGAAATTATCATTAATGTTTGATTTAAACCCTATTATATGCCATTCAAAAAGACTTGAAAATTTGATATAATGTGGGTAACGTTTCTGGGAAGCAAGTTTCAAATTTTATAATTTTCCAAAAAAATATGAATGTTTGCTAAATTTTCTAATGCTAGAAAGTAATTTAATTTGGGTTTAATTATTTGATGAGATTAAATAATGTTTTCATATCCAAAATCAATATGTGTCAAATTAAATATGATTTTTGGGTTTTTTTTACCATAGCTTTCTGATGTAAAACGAATTTTTTTAAGCAAGTAAAAACATAAGTATTTTAACTAATTAAATGATTTTGAAATTATGGGGATGCTAAGATTTTGAATATTTAAATCCTTAGATCGATGACACAAATCTGAATAGAAAATTTATCGTCAAAACTAGATTTTGCCAAATATTGGGGGTTGATGAAAAGTATTGCTTTATATAGCAAAATTGCAGTTTTATGTTAATAACGGTTTTGCCACGTACAAAGCAGTTGCTTTGCTTTGCACTTAGTGGCTTTGAATAGGTCCGTTTTGCTAGTTCATCATGTGAAAAAGTGCATGATGTTAAGGAAATTTAGCATGGAGTTCTCCGAAGCAAGATGAGGCAAAGAAATGACTCAACGCAGTGCTATGCTTTATAAAGAGAGAGTCGCATTTTAAAATGGTTTCGGAATAACCAACTTCCTTATTTTGTTATGCTTCAAAACAGTTGCTTCGAGCAATCTGGTTTTGTTTCGATGTAGTCGCTTTGAATCATTTTGTTCCGCTTCGAAGCTGCTTTTGTATTTTGGTTTCGAAAGGATTTATGCATTGTTTCACAAAGCTAATTTTTAGGGCTTGAAGCACCCTACGTTTAATTTGAAGCACCCATACTATTTTATCTCGCTTCAACACCAGATAGATGCAAAGGAAAGTGTTCCACTTTAACGCTATAGACGTGTGAAGCCAATTTTGATTTTGAATGAAGCTATAAATACTTTATATTTTCCTTCTTTTTGACCCTATAGTAAAGGCGAAGCAATTCAAAGCATTATGAGTAGTGTTGCATTATTTTAAATACTTGCTTCAACGGTTTTGGCTTGACTTCTAAATGTTCTGAAATATGTTTACTTCTAATACAACTCGATTTTCACTGACAATGTAATGTCTCGTATTTTTACGGTATAGTAATTAATTTATTTAATTATTTAAATAGTGATTTAAAAATTTAAATGGTTGTTTAATCAAATAATATTTAATATTTAATTAATATGGATAATAGAATAATATATTTAATTCCGAAATAATCGGAAATAGTGGAATTCACAATGTTGTGTGAATTGGATCATTTATAATATATAATTGAGTATAGAGTTGAATTATATTAACGAATATATTATATAAACAACAGTTGAACGTATAATTATATTATAATTAAAATCGAGCTCAAAATGGCACTGCAGTTCGTAATTTGGCAATTCAAACTTCAATTGAATATACATAATCCGTTTTAAATCGGATTTATGTGAAACAAGAAACGTTCGAAGCTGGTGAAGTATATTTTTCTAATGGAAGAGAAAAATCAGGATTTCATTGTATAGATTTTGAGTTATGTCCAAATCAAATTTTTAAATAGTCACTATGGAATTCCTTTATAATTTATAACGATTTATTTATATTATAAATGGATTTTCAATATATATTGAATATTGATTTGTCCTGGATTTGAAATATCGAGTTATAAATCCCGATATGGTTATTTCAGAGCTGAATGGTATTATATGTGATAATATTAATCTATTAATATTTAATTTAATTGTTTTTAAATATATTTATATTTAAATGGGTTTATTTAGAGCTTTAAAAATTGCCAGTTTTGCAAATGAACTCCGTTTTTGACGAAACTAATTTTGTTAGATCCGAAGTATTAAATTATTGCTAGATTTCAATTCTTGTGATTTTTGGAGTCAGTATGTGGCCGTACGGATTTTTAATGTGAAAAACAGTTAGTATTTTTACTGTTAAAAATACGTTGTGTAAGCAAACGGAGTCGGAATTCGACGAAACAAGTTCCATTGGGTCCGTAATATCAAACTTTGGTTGTATGTCCATTTTCATGATTTTTGGGTATTATATGTGATTATAGGAATTTTTAATCAACAATACAAATAGAATTATGATAAAAATAAATAAAATATTGAATATAAAAATAATATTTTCCCCCTATAAATAACCCTTTACTAACCCTAAATTTTTGTCAACTCCTCAACTCGGGTCAAATGTGAGTCGTCATGTTTTGCTTCCAAAAAATCAATTCATGAGAAAAACATTATTTTTAAAAATCCAAATGAATTCCAATAAAAATGTATATATATTTCAATTCCTGAAGGTGTCCTCCTCGATTTCATACTGGTTTCGCCTGGTTCGAACCAAGTTCAGTCCGCTGTCATTTTTTTTTTCAACAGCTAGGGTTCGAATTTCTAAACATTTGGGGTTTTAATTCGAATAACGGATATTGTAGTGATATTGGTGACGTTGTGGAGGTTCGGTTGTGGGAATCTGGAAGGATTCGATTATAAATTTTGTCGATGTACTGTAGAGGAGGGCTGCGAATTCCTGATGTCGCGGTAAGGGGAGGGGTGACGAGTTGCTTATTGAGGTGTTGAGGTCGGATCTCTCGCGAAGGAGATGAAGTCAATGATTTCAGTTCATGTTTTTGTGTAAAACTGGAGGTGGCATTGGAGTGAGTGGTTACGGTAATGGCTGTATGTAAGGAGCTGTGCGGGTTTGTGAACCATCGGGAAGAAGGTGTATGCGAGTTATATGTTTTGGTATCGGTAGATGGAGAGAGAGAGGTCAGGAGGTTATTGGTATATTTAATTTTATTTTTACGGTGAAAGGAGGAGGAGATAAGATGGATGGAGTCGTTGTAAAAGGTGTTTATGGCAAGAGCATGTTCTAACAGTTATCAACGGGGAAGAAGGATCACGATGGTTTAGGGTTGAAACACGTGGGTGGGCCAAACTTTGAGGTAAAGCCCAAATAAAAATTTGATGAAACAAGATCCGTTGGGATCGTACGGACGGTGGCTACACAATGGAACTGACTGGGTGTGAATTGGAGCTCATTACAATTTATTGCAAAATAAATTGTCCGTCTGAATTAACAGATAGTTAACCGTTGTCTAACGATAATTGTCCAATGTGAGTAAATCTCACTAACTCTGCTCAATTATATTTTTATAACGCATTTTTAGAATTGATAAATGATGCTTGATTGCTATGTGTTGATTGTTTGGTTGAATTGCTAATTTATTGTTTGGAATTACAGATAACGATATACACACCCATCGTCAAACAAACATTGATTCTGTTTATCAGAATAGGACATATTGAAATGAAATTGATGTTAATTATATTGTTAACATCTGTGGATGCAGGGAAACAGATCGGAGGGATCCAACTGGATTCCTCAACATTTATTTTACTGCTTTCATATATTCAAATATATGATGTGGTATAAAATCTGTTATTGATTATGTGTGTTTGGATGATGATTGATCCTTTTGATTTGGTATTTTGAATACCATATGAAATACTGGAATGTAAAAAGGGGATTTTCAAAGTGGATTTTGAAAATAAAATATTTATGTAAAATCAATGGATTTTATATAAAAGGAAATATTCATATGAAATAAATATAATTATAAAAGGTAATATTTTGGAAAATAAATAAAATTAGAAAAGGGATTATATATAAAATAAATAGAATTATATAAATGAAATATTTGTATAACGAATAGAATTGAAAAGGGAATACTTGTAAACATTTACAAATAGAATTGAAAAGGAAATATTTGGAATCATTTATAAATAGAATTATAAAGGGGATATTTATTCAGAAAATAAATAGGAGTTATAAAAGGGAGTATTGTATAAAACGAATAGAACTTTATAAAAGAAAATAAGTGGAAATAAATATTGAATTGAAATCTGTTTTTAACAGATGAATGGGAAAGATTAATTTAAAGTAGAATTAAGTAGAAATATGTTTTAACAGATAAAATGTAGAAGATTAATTTATAAATAATGTTTTATAAATTAAGTAAATAATTTATCATTGGATAAATTGAATATATAAGTCTGAAATTATATATAGAAGAAAAAAAATTAGTTTTAACACCGATATTTTAGATTGAAATTGAATGTAGCATTTATAAAGAGGATTTATAAATGAGATTTAAGTGTTAGAAATAAAAAGGTGTAACGACCCGCATTCTACGCATCGAAGGATCATAGAATATTTATTTCTTTCACATACGAAGTCGTATGGTCTTGTAACTTTGGGAGACGACTATTGGGGTCATTTCCCATGTTCATGATTTTTCCCCAAATTTTAAATGAGCATTTTGCCCCTAGCTGATCTTGTTTTGACCATAACTTTTGATTGGAAAGGAGTTTTGACCTGAAACCACTTCCATTGGATCCGGATGATGGTTTACCTTTCCGTAGAGTGGTCATATTAGCCAAACGGACTCACCATTTGGGAGATATGGCCGAAACAAGTTTCAGATGGTGAAAAACATCTTAATTGGACTTAACCTGGTGATTAACAGCTAGGCCCAAAGGGGAATTTCGGGATTAGGAGTTTAAAAGGGCTGTTAGAGTTTAGAGAATACTTTTTTCTCATTTTTCAGCCGTCACTATTCATTCCTCTCAACCTAGCCATGGCCTCCAACATCTAAAATACCATCTAATCACCGTTTAATCAAGTATTAGCCTAATCTACATCAAATTGAGGCGGATTAGTATAGAGATCGAGATACAGCTGCTGTGTTGCCTTGGGGACAGCGCCAAAACAGAAGATATTTCAGATTTAGTATTTTATTTGTGGCCAAGGTGAGTGATTTACAAAGTTTCTCACTAATTACGGTTAATTAGGGGTTATTAGTGTTGATTAGGGAATTTATACATTAATAAATTCTGGAAAAATATTTATAAAATTCGAAATGATGTTTTAGACCTCTGTTAGAAGTTTGGGTTAATTTGGTTAAGCTTTGCTAATCATATCATTAGATTTGTTTAAACATGCTTAAGGGAAAATATGGGGTTTTGGCTATGTTTGATCCGTTTTAACCTATCATATTGTTGTTTTGCTGTTTGTGAATGATTATACATGTTGTTGTGACTGCATGGAATGCTTTATGATTGATTAGAAAAGTTAGATTGGTTGAAAACGCCGTCGTATGTCATAAAACAGTCGCTGGAAGAGTTGCAGGAAAATGAGCAGGACCCGGATCGGATCGCCCCTCCCTACCCCGACCCGACCCGATCGTGGAGCGCCTCACCTTTCACGAGTCAGCATGCCACCACGAGCCGACCTGGAGTTTGAGTCACGATCTCGAGTCATGAGCTGGAGCAGGGGCCGCCACGAGTCGAGTTAGAATGGAAATCACGACCCCTCACGAGCCAAGCATGGTCACGAACTAGAATGGAACTGACGACCCGACCCGAAGTCACGACCTGAACTGAAGCATGCACGACGACTCAAACTAGAAGCACCCAACCCGACCCGATGGGTGAGCACGACCCGACCCGAACAGGGGTGGTGACCACGGACTGAACGAGGAAAAGAGAACCGATCCGAACCAGTATGGTGACTGTGAACTGAACCAGGAAGCTTGAACGCGAGGCATGAGCTATGAGCTGAATGAAGACCGATCCGGAGGAGGAGACCAAAAACCGAGATGCAAAGGTAGTCCAAGTGGGAAGTTTGTACCTAGGATCCAGTTGGGAACCAACGAGTTAACTTCATGATTGGACTTTGCTGCGGGACGTGTGCTAAGGAGTTGTCGATGTCTATGACTTTGGATCACTATGTATGGGGGGTACGTGGACGGATTCAGGGCCACAGTGGCCTAGGTACGACTAGTGGGCTATAGACCAATGAAGTGGGGTCATTTGAAAAGGTTTGGTCATGATCCCATGGGATAAGCTTGGTGGTAGTAGTAGTTGTACAAGTCGAACTCTGTCATTACCTCGATGGGTATAGTGATCAAAGAGGTGGATATCGTATGCTTTACGCACTGAGTGAGAGACGTGAGGATGGTTACCATGCTTGATTTGTTTGCTATCACTATGACATGCACACCCCCTTCCCCATTATTTTTACACCCCCTGTTTAGTGGTCACCTTAGAGTATTGTACGGTATGTAGTGCTAACTCTTTGGTTGCAAGTCCAGGTTCAGGTATGGTTTAGTATACCTGTTATTGTTCTGTTGCTGCTTATCGCTCATACCAGACTTTTGTCTGACCCAGAGTTTTATGTCTCTTCTTATTACTCTGGGTACTCTCACGAGAAGACTAGAGACAGCTTAGGTGGTATGCACGAGTAGCTGTACCGGAGACGAGCAAGAGGCTTCCACGTATGATATATAAATATTCTCCCTGTGTCGCTGCTGGTCACTACTTTGGGCATTAGTAGTGTACCTTTCCTTTCTTTTAGCTTAGAGACAGTTTTAAAGTTGTAATAATGATGATGTGGAACATAAGCTGTATTTGGATTTTCCGCTGCTATGATGTTTAGTTTTCAGCTTATGCACTGTCTCGCCTGTTTTATGTTAAGTATGTTGTTATTATATTTTATCCCATGCGCTGTGAGACATTCTACAGGTTCTTTGTTAGTTCTCCAGTTAGTTCGTTCTCTTCTTTCCTTTCTTTGGCGACCGTTCCGTGCTAGTCGGTCATGTGTACAGCACACTTTCGGAAGAAATGTCGGCCGGTGCGGGGCGGGCCGTCACAAAAGGAGATTTCGTATGAATAATTCTATAAATAAAAGTATAAATAGAATTTGGAAATTGAATATTATTTTTAAATACGAAATCAAACTGATTGATTATATAAAAGAAATATTATTCACATTCGATGTGAATAATGGATTAAATTAAATATTTTATAAATGTAATTTATAAAGGAAACTGGTTTTGAAATAGGAATTTAAATTGGAGTTAATCGAATATAAATTATTCGAAGAGAGTAAATCGAATATAAGTTATTCGAAGAGTGTAATCGAATATTAGAGTTAATGGAATATAGTTAATGGAATAGAGTTAATCGAATTAGAGTTAACCAAATTAGAGTTAATCGAATATTAGTTATTCGAATTAGAGTTAATCGAATACCGGTGATTGGAATAGATTTATAGAATACCGTTTATTCGAAGGAGAGATTATCGAATATAGTTATTCGAAAGAGAGTTATCGAATATATATTATTCGAGATAGAATTATACATTTAAATTCGACTATATCGAATGTAGGAAAGTACTATTTACTTTCCGTTTTAAATCAAGATTTATTTATTCATTAATAAATTAGTTGTTTGTTTATTTATTCAAAATTAATAAATAAAAATTATATTTAAGTTATTATATTTCGAAAGCATGGACTATAACGCTATTGTTATAATCAAATGATTTCTGTAAAAGAAGTGGATTCATAAACAGAATTCGAGAACTACGTAAGAAAGATGTTGATGATTTAAAAGGTGAACTTTGTCTATTTAGAGGTTAGAAATGTTGTTCAGTTAAGGTCTGAGAGGTAGTTATACCCCAACTTGATTGATTTCATTTTTAGCTAAGGAATGGTTAAGGTTCGATAGTGAAGGTTAGTTAAGTGAATTTAGTAAATGAGTGAAATAGTTCATGTTGGCATAGCGATGTTTTATTTAAACATCTGTTTAAATCCAATGAAGGAGTTTTGTGAAATGTTTTTCAAAGAAAAATTGAAAATGTTTTCTAATATAGGAAATAAGAAATGGGAGTAAATATGGAAAAGTTTTCCCATGTTAATAACGTATAGTTTTTAAAGATATAAGCTGTGTGGTAAATAGGATTTAAGAAATATGAAAAAACGGGAATACGGAAATGAAATAAATTAATGACAAATTAAATTAAAGGGGATCAATGTTGATTGTTGATTTGCTTGGTAAGATTTCCATTTGGAAATACGACCGTGGAGCGTGAGATGCAAGCGTTCTGTTAGATTGTATTTACTTGTGATTAGAAATTATTATAATATCCGAAAAGTATTGATTTTGAAATTTTTTTGGGTTATCGTAAGGTAAAAACCATCCCTTTTTATGTGTGGATCGGTCTTACGATTATCTTTTCTTTTGAAAGGGATTTTGAAAAGTTAAACTAATGTCTAGAGTTTACACACACCAGTCCCATGACTGACCCAGAGTTTATTTTGTTTTTTTCCCTAAACCCTTGGGTGCCCAAAATTTTACGGGCAGTCAAGTAGTCAGGATTTACAGATACAATAGATGGAGCTTGGAGCAGGAGGCTTCAACAGCATTTTATAGCTATTGTTTATTTCCGCTGCTATATAAGTGTTTACTCTAATATACAAAATACAGATTTGTGTTTCAATGTTACTTTGTATACTATATTTTATTTGTTCCGCTGTGAGATTCGTGTTACTCTGATGTTCTAGTGTTCTTCTTCTTCTTCTATTCTAATTTTCTATCTTATCTATTCTCACCCTCTAACTTCTTTCTATTAACTATCCGGTATTTCCGATGTCTGAATCATCACATTGGTATTTGTGTCGATTTTCAGAGTCGAAAATCCCTGGGTTATTACAGACAAAGAATTAAGATCATATATTTTAGTATGAAATTTTTTGTAGTAAAGGTTATAAAGTTCCCTGTTTTAAAGAATGATTTCAAGTAGGCCGAAATATAAATGTCCAATGTTTTCAAGGAAATAATTATGTATAATTAACCTAAAATATACTATAAGTAAGTGTTCCTATCACCATTGGATATATAAGATATAAATAGATTTGATTCAGTAGACTAGAAGACCAAATGAGACTGATGTAGGGTCGCGCCCTTTACTTTACCTATCATCCCTAGTAGAATTTGTCCAACATTCCAGTGCATAGGGGATGATCATGGTAAAACAAATTTATGGAACGTACAGAAAGAGACGCAATGAGATATGTCATTGACGAGCTCGTAAAACCATTATATTCTTAATTGGCCTAGAAAAATTAAGAGAAAAACAGGAAGTCAATAAGAGAGATATCTGGATGGCTAGTCTAGTTGGTTTCTAAATGGGTAAATAGAATAATTTGGTGAATTTGATAGGCCCGAGTCAGCTTGGAAGGCTAGTAGTTACACTGGTAAAACTATGTTAAGGAGAAATATAATCAGATATATCCATAAGACATCTACTCAAGCCATAGAGCATGAATGCATATGATTGATTATGATTAAAAAATGACTATTATGATTAATAACCACCGTGATTACAGATGCAACATTCATCGATTAAATGATTTCATTATGGATATTAGTGAGGAAAACCCATTCCGCTTAGCGGCGTGCTCTCACTAGCAATTTGTTTGTTGGAGATGACATATTATTATTATTCATACCTGACTGTTCTTTTGACCTAAAGTTTTCGTCTTCCCCTTTCAATGGTCGATTGAGAAGTTAGAGATTAATTTTCAGGTTCTTAGGTCCTTTGGCAAATGAAATTAGTAGATGTGTTAGAGACAATCACCAACTGTATTATGAGCTATTTTGGAATCCGTTGTGTTTTTTATTTGATGTTGCAATAACTATCTATTGTCATCGATATTCTGATTAATCTAGAGGAATCTTCATATGTTGCTCTAGAAATATTTATGTAATTATATTTTATCTGAAACCAGAAAGAGGCTATGGGATTATGTGATTCAATCAACGTGAAATGTTAAAGTTCTATTTGGAAGCTATATTAAATTGTGTTTCATGTTGTATGTTATTGGTATTGATATCATTAACACACTATGTTCGGGCATTAGAAATTAATACTATAGATGACTGCAACGTTTGTAGCGTATAGTTTCAAGCCCTGAAATTTGGGACATTGCAGTTTGGTACCATAGCACAAAGCTATGAAATATTAAAAGGAATTTTTAACTTTATAATGTTTCTGAAATATAATTTTATTAATTTTAAAAAATAAAGTGAGGTATGGGATAACATTATAGTAACATACTTATATTTTATTATATAATCATACAGATCCCATCTCTATTGTTCTCTTTCATTTGGATCTAAGGCCATTCTTTCATAACTAACCATGATTCGTTTGATGATTTAAGGATGTAAAATATGGATGTAGGAAATGACAAAGTCAATCTTGGCGGAGAAAGCACCATATCAGATGGCAATGCTCGACCCAATACTCGGAGAAACTTAGGTTAATAACCTACTGGAATTGCTAAAGCTATAATAAGGACACCACCAGAGGACACGTGATTCTTGTACAACTTCTTTGCCCACTTGATTCAAGCTGGGAATGTCACTGGACTAAGAGGCAATGTTGGAGGATTCAACCCCAGAATTCTGATAAAAAATTATGCTAGTTAGAGTTAGGATTATATCAAACTCTAGGAAAAAAAATTTATTGGTCCAAAGATGATCTTAAATTGGAGGATAGGCTATTTTATTGGGACAGAATATTTAATTTTCTTGGATTAAACGATATGCAAAATAGAATGTCGACATCCATACAACTAGATGCATTGTATTCCCCCAATACAACGTAAGTACTGGTATGGCGGAAGATGATATGACTTAGGAAAAATTTCGTAGAAGGTTTGAAGGGATGTTTATATATGAAGTTGCCATGTCCACTTTTCTTAAGAAGTTCATAAAGTTGGAACAAGGAGAGATATCAGTGCTTGAATATGCTACGTAGTTTAAAAATCTATCTCATTATGGATATGCTACTTTTAATAAGCTATCAACAGAAGCAAGAAGTCCATTCGATGGATGATGCCAAAGCTTGCAAAGACTATTTTGCTGAACATAAGGGCTACTTGTGATGAGAAGGTGGAAATGGCATTTAAGAATGAGGAGATGTTTTCTTTTCATAATAAGGAGATTGAAGGAGGTCAAAGCGAGCAGAGTCAGAAAGGAAATTTCATCCTAAGAAGGGAGCTGTAACGACCCAAACTTCCCAGTAAAGGAAAGACTGGATTGCTTTGAGAACAACACACATCAGAACACAAACTGAAGAACATTTTATTGCTGATTACAACAATTACATCAGAGTACAAGAATATAACAGAGTACGAAAGAATAATATACATTGGAAATACAATATTAGAGATTTAAATTACATTTAAATGGCAGTGGAAAAATAATACAATATACAACCGAAAGGAATACACGGATACAGAGCTTTCCGAATACCGCTTCAGCTGTAAACCAGGATCCTGTAAATAGATCTGCAAAAGCTACTCGACTGCCCGTATGGAAAATAAGGGCACCCGAGTTTGCCAGTGAAACAAACTACAGGTCAGTCATGGGACTGGTATGAGAAATCTTAACTTAACCTATCTAATAATAAGGCTAATCACAGGACCACGCCGCTAACGTGGAACGGGTTTACTCCATTGGATTGCCAGTGCATAAAATAAAGTAAATCGTTAAACAACGCAATGCTTTTTAGAAAAATGAAACCATTATAAGACCCAAGTCCCATCACACAATGCAACGCAAACCGGAGGATAGGGTTTTACCTTATAATGGTCAAAAGATGCTTGATACGATAAAACGGATTTAATATTAGTGTGTATATATATGGGTATGTATATATTTCAAAAACAATTTCAATCATAATGTATCAATCATAGACGGCATGGGTACCATATATCATGTCGCCATACTAGTTCTACAATCAAAACCGCAAGGTCGTATTGGAAATTGGATTTTCCATCATGAGTCGAGGCTAGGGGCAAGCTCCTCTCCGATTCGAGACACTTTAGCAAATGCCTCAGGATCCCCCGCAGTGAACCCTTGGATGCGGTAGGGCCGGTCCCCGCCTATGGGCAGTGGATTGGTTATGCCTGAACACACGTTTCCCGGTTCCTTTGAACCTATAATATGACCACTATCGGCCTATAAAAATCCGAGGCGCCTCAAAATCCATCATCCACATAAGTAAAATGTCAGGGCTGGTAGGTCGCTGACATCACTCTAGCTAGAAAGAAACGTGTGCACTCCCTACGGTCCATATCCCGTTTTTGACTCATACCGGGGTCTGAGGCTCAAGAAGTCACGATATACAAAAAGCTATGCCGTAATAGGCTATGCTTTGATCATCCCACAAGGCCCTGCTTTTCAACAAAAGCCTTGATCAATTGCATCTTGGCGTGCCACATTGACAATTCACGCCATGCGATCAATCACTATTAATATATACCAGGGTGTTTAGTAGAGAATAAATTCTCTACCACCAAATAGATATACATTAATAACAATCAATTTAATTCGCCTGGAACAAAATCCAATGTCATACACGCATCCATTTATAAACTTATGCTCTGGGTCTGAGCGAAAGCCAAATCCGAACAATCAACAATAGTCCGGACGGTAACCACTGTGGCCCCTTCAAGGTAGCTACTCCAATCATGGGCATCAGTAGCAACACATCCATTCGATGTGAAGATCGTCGGTCTTCAATCACCGTCTTCATCTTCGGCTCTTCATCGCCGTAGTTATTATTCGGAATGAATTGTACCCGGTCTTTCCGAATAACTCGCGTATTTTTATAATTAAAATCAAGTACTATAAAAGCACATCCAACGCCACATTCCAATTCAGAATATTCTTATAAATAAAATATTCAAATTATTCTATTAAAGATAAATCCGTTATCTTTATTCTGTTAAAGATTTATTAAAACTCCAATTGGTTTGTCAAAATCATTATTCAATGATTACTTAGATTTAAGAAATAAATCTTATTCTTTACTGGACTAAAGAACTAATGTCATTTAAAACATAGTTCACGGTAAGCCCAAAATCATCTTCCATAAAAATATGGAATCTTCACAGAAATCAAATCAAAATATAATCGTTATAAATTTCTGTATCCGACCAATAATAAAAATGGAATAACGGCAAAGCCTCTTAAATTCCATTTGTAGTATCGGTCTTCTTTTACAGAAGCTTATCTCGGTTATTATTGATTCGAATTCCATTTAACTCCAATCTAATATATTAAATTGGAAAACTCTACTTTTGGAAATTTTCCAATTAAATCTATATAAAAGATCTATAAATTCCAAATCCTATTTTCATTGTCAGTTGGGTTAAAGAACACATGTCACTTAAAACACAGTTCACAATAAACCCAACTCACATTTCAATTACTAATATAATTGAAACTTTAATGATCTAAATTAAAAGATTATTCTTTTCATACAGGGTTTAAGAACAGTGTTATTTAAGACACTATTCACGACAAACCCAAAATCCAATTTATTTAATTTAACTTAAATTAAATATAAACAAGTTGGAAAAACTTCATTAAATATAATCTTAATGATTTATACTAGTAAGTCACTAGTTCATTTCAATAAATATATTTTTCTAAAATATATTCTTTTCTAAAATATATTCTAAAATATACTTTTCTAGAATACCCTTTATTGGAATGCGACTCAATTAACATCCAAATATTGCATAAAATCAACAATCATGATAAATAACTATCACACAACAAAAAAATCAACCAAAGTAGATTCTACACTAAATGTTGGGACTAGTGTAGGATCATCCCAACACCCGTGTGGGGTTTCATCCAGCAATCAAATAATAAATTATTTGTGCACTTGGGCGATGTGTAAAAATTATCGACCCAATCACATAAACAAGTCGGATGACTTGTAAATGGAAGTGTAATATTCAGTGTGAATATACTTAACATTATAATTAATACCTCAAACATCTCAACATCACAGACAAACATATAAACAAGTTCATTTTCCTTTAATCCTTTCTAATGGAACAAAATGAGAATTTTGTTTCATCTTTTCTAATGTAAACAAAATGAGAATTTGTTTCATCCTTCCTAATGTAAACAAAATGAGAATTTGTTTATAACTCAAATGCGAACAAAATGTGATATTTTGTTTATGACTCAAATGCGATGAAATGTGATATTGTCAGGTCCTTTTTATGTAACCAAAACCTAATAATGTTGCTTGACTTCTAATACAAACAAAGTGAGATTTTGTTTGTTCTTTCTTATTGCAAACAAAATAATTTTTTTTTAATGCAAACAAAAATATGATTTTGTTTTAATATTTTCAATGTAAACAAAATGGTTATTTTCTTCAATGTAAACAAAATGTGAGTTATGTTTAATAACTTCTAATATAAACAAAATGAGAATTTTGTCTCATAAACTTTTAATGCAGACAAAAATATGTATTTTGTTTATTCCTTTAAGTGCAAACAAAAATGAATATTCTGTTTCTTCTTTTCAATGCAAACAAAATATGATTATTTTGTTTATTCTTTTCTATGCAACAAAATAGTGATTCTGTTCATAATTTCTAATTATTCCTTTTTTAATGTATAAAAGTATACATTTCCTACTCTTTTCCATTTAATACTTTTTGGCAAAAATGTTGTTCTTTTTCATTTAACAAGATATGATAAAATATTAACCTTTTTCATTTAACAAAATATGATAAAATGTTACCCTTTTCTTTTCATTTAACAAAATATGATAGTTTTGTTCCTTTTAACCAAATATGAGAGTTTTGTTATTCTTTTCCTTTTAACAAAATAAGAGAGTTTTGTTATTCTTTTCCTCAAAGTGACAAAAATGAATTCTTTTTATTTCAAGGGAAAGAAATGTTAATTTTGTCCTTTTCTTCCATGTAAACAAAATGTATAATTTTGCTCAATTCTTATTTGTAAACAAAATGGTGTAATTTTCTTCTTTGTAAACAAGATAGTGTAATTTTCTTCTAATCCTCTTTAACATAAGAAAATGTTAATTTTCTTTTAACCTTTTTAATGTAAGAAAATGTTAAATTTCCTTTAATCCTTTTTATATAAACAAAGTGGTGATTTTTCTTTACTAATTTTTCTTTTGACAAAAATGTTGATTTCTTTGCTAATTTTCTATATTACAAAAATAAACTTTTTCAAATCCATGTTTTAATTTGCATCTTAGGAAGCAAAAATAAAGTACAACTCCTAGTGTATGCTTTTATTTACACTTTAGAATGAAAATAAAAGTACAACTTCTAATACGGGGTTTATTTGCACCAAGGGATGCAAATAAAAATAATGTAACTTTTTAAAACGGTGTTTATTTGCAACAAAGAACGCAAGTAGAAATATCTCTAATTCTACGGTGAAAATATGACATATGAACACTTATGATACAAATGTGAATTTTTATCGTACAGCAATCCATAACGCAAATGATATCATTTCAAAGGTGATAATATTTTAACAAACCAAATCATGTTTTTAACATATACCGTTTAATCCTCTTATATAAACAAAAATTTTATATTTTTGTTTTAAACAAATTATAATTAACAGAAATGTCAATTTAACAGTACAATGAACAAAATAGTAAATTTGTTCAAACTAGTTTAAATTAATAGAATTATTTCAATTCCAACCGTCAAATAAACAAAATGATAGTTTTGTTTTGGTCTAATCCAAATTAGCAGCAAGGTTAATTTTAACAATAAAATGAACAAATAATAAATTTGTTCAATCAAATCCTAATTAACAAAAATGTAACTTTTTACAATTCTATCGCCACAATCAAAATAAATCAAACAGATGTGTATTTACAATTAACACAGAATAATAACAGTATGAATTAACTGCAGATTCATAACAATAATTTCAGAAATTTATTTCAAATTTTAAAAGAAATAAATTTATAGATTTCTCACATTGCTTTATTTCAGATCTGAAATTCTCCTGAAATCCCAAAGTGACCCTTTTCTGTTCTAATCTTTTTCGTTGTGTAGATCTCATCACTACGGTTCTAACGGATTCAGTCTCGTCCATTTCTGATAAGTTTTGAATAAGATACAAAGCTTTAAATTTTGATTACGTTAATAAATAAATAACATTATAATTGACTTTAATTACATCCTTAATTACCTAGGATTAGGCCGCTACTCTTTCTTCTTCGTTCGTGTTGCCTGGAACCCCTAAACCCATGTACCGATTTGCAAAGCCACCATCGCACCTCACCACAGGCCGCCATCGGCCGATCCGTTGCGCCCACGTCGAAGCCCCTTCAACCACCTCCTCGCGCCTGGCTCCTGGTCGAACTCGCAACCCCCTGCTCGCCTGAAAACGTACACGAGCGTGCTGAGTTTGGGGACGAAATTCGAGCACCACCGATCGTTGTTTCAGATCTCTCCGTATCAAAATGAAGATCACTCTCCGCTCTTTGATTTTTGTTTTGGGTCATACATCATTGATAATTAGAGAGGAATTAGCAAATGAATTTTAGAGGATTCTGGCCATTGAAGAAGAATACGGCGGCTGTACGTATTGGGCTAGGGTTTGCGTATTTTGAGTGTATTTCTAATGGTATTTATAGGTGTATATTAATTTATTATTTAATTCTTCTTGAAAACTCAAAGAAAATAGTCACGAACTACAAACGAACTCCAACGAGTGTCGCCCCTAGCTAATAACCCCCGTCCCGGACACAATGGAATATGTTTCGTAACCCAACTCGGCTGTTACGATATGTTTTTCTTGAATTTACATTAAAAATCATTTAATTATTAAATTCAAACGTACATTTTAAATTTCCGGGACCCCATACTGACTCTAAAAATTACTGAAAAATTATTTCTGGTTATGTTTTGACGATACGGTTCTAACAAGACTAATTTCATCGAATCCTGAGACTATCTGAAAAATGGTCATTTTTAAGCTGATTAAATTTGACCGAAACTGACAAAACACGTTTTCCTTTGCCACGCTCACATATTAATTCGAAAAATTCTGAAAATTGAAATCTAGCAATAATTTGACATTCCGGTTCCAACAAAAGTGGTTTCGTCGAAAACCGAGGTCGTTTGAAAAATGACTATTTTTAAGGCCAATATATTTAATATTAAAATGCATTTTTAAACAAATAAATTCTGAAACTCAAAATATATAAGTGTTTACTATTTTTCAATGCAGAAACGTCATTCCGAACTCAATGGAAGTGGTTTTGAGTCGAAATTCCTTCATATGTGAAAAGTAGCCTTTCAGGCCCTATATAATATATATTAATTCTACAGCGACCTTTCTAAAAATTGAATTGGCCATAACTTTTGATTTTTAAAATGAAATTTCAGTTTTTCAGATTCATTAGAAAGATATGATTAAGCAGATTTAAATATTTCTGGTTTCGCTTAATTCTGATTTAAAATGAATCATGTACATTCAGTCAAAGTTCAAATTCAAATTTTCAAACTACAGCGCTGTTTTAAACTCCTTTTATAATTAAACTGAATATATTCATTTTAAAATAAATTTTTAGTCGTTCCTATTTAAAATAAATTATCTTTGAATATTAAAATCCATTTAAATTTCTAAAATAAAAATTTTAAATTGGCTCCAAATTCCGGGTCGTTACAATCGCCCCCACTTAAAATCTTTTCGTCCTCGAAAAGGAACGAAGCTAAGAAATCGTTTAATTAACCCACTCAACTTTAAATTTTACTTATTGGTTTCAATTAATTATCATTCTAATATTTTAATTAGTTAAACTAATAATCAAACATCACAACCAGCAATCAATTAGGCGATTTACTTTTCAAATATATAATCTTTATATATAGTCAAAAATCGTATTTTTAGTGCAAATCATGGCAATTGTCCTAACTAAGTGTTGGTTCTCATACCAGTCAATGGAAATATATAGAAATTCCACTTTCGAGACTCGAACATAAATACTGGTGATGGTCGACATATCACCAGAATTATCTCCGGGCGACTAGAGTGTGATTCTATATCTATCCAGTATATTAAAACTTCGAATATCCGTTAATTACTCGTATATTCGAAATCTTTATATACTTGATTGTCCACATAAAAATATAATATACTCAAATACGTATTTTTAGATAAAATTTTCAAAACTAAATTTGTTTTCATTTTTATTTTAAAGAAAATAATACTCTTCACACTCGTTCTAGGATACTACTGATCCTATCTCTAACGAGTTATTCTCATTGGATATTACTAATCCAATCTCTGATGAATTCTTTCGTTCAGTTCTAATGTGTCTTGTTCTCGAGATCGGTAAACCAAAGCTCTGATACCAACTGTAACGACCCAAACTTCCCAGTAAAGGAAAGACTGGATTGCTTTGAGAACAACACACATCAGAACACAAACTGAAGAACATTTTATTGCTGATTACAACAATTACATCAGAGTACAAGAATATAACAGAGTACGAAAGAATAATATACATTGGAAATACAATATTAGAGATTTAAATTACATTTAAATGGCAGCGGAAAAATAATACAATATACAACCGAAAGGAATACACGGATACAGAGCTTTCCGAATACCGCTTCAGCTGTAAACCAGGATCCTGTAAATAGATCTGCAAAAGCTACTCGACTGCCCGTGTGGAAAATAAGGGCACCCGAGTTTGCCAGTGAAACAAACTACAGGTCAGTCATGGGACTGGTATGAGAAATCTTAACTTAACATATCTAATAATAAGGCTAATCACAGGACCACGCCGCTAACGCGGAACGTGTTTACTCCATTGGATTGCCAGTGCATAAAATAAAGTAAATCGTTAAACAACGCAATGCTTTTTAGAAAAATGAAACCATTATAAGACCCAAGTCCCATCACACAATGCAACGCAAACCGGAGGATAGGGTTTTACCTTATAATGGTCAAAAGATGCTTGATACGATAAAACGGATTTAATATTAGTGTGTATATATATGGGTATGTATATATTTCAAAAACAATTTCAATCATAATGTATCAATCATAGACGGCATGGGTACCATATATCATGTCGCCATACTAGTTCTACAATCAAAACCGCAAGGTCGTATTGGAAATTGGATTTTCCATCATGAGTCGAGGCTATGGGCAAGCTCCTCTCCGATTCGAGACACTCTAGCAAATGCCTCAGGATCCCCCGCAGTGAACCCTTGGATGCGGTAGGGCCGGTCCCCGCCTATGGGCAGTGGATTGGTTATGCCTGAACACACGTTTCCCGGTTCCTTTGAACCTATAATATGACCACTATCGGCCTATAAAAATCCGAGGCGCCTCAAAATCCATCATCCACATAAGTAAAATGTCAGGGCTGGTAGGTCGCTGACATCACTCTAGCTAGAAAGAAACGTGTGCACTCCCTACGGTCCATATCCCGTTTTTGACTCATACCGGGGTGTGAGGCTCAAGAAGTCACGATATACACAAAGCTATGCCGTAATAGGCTATGCTTTGATCATCCCACAAGGCCCTGCTTTTCAATAAAAGCCTTGATCAATTGCATCTTGGCGTGCCACATTGACAATTCACGCCATGCGATCAATCACTATTAATATATACCAGGGTGTTTAGTAGAGAATAAATTCTCTACCACCAAATAGATATACATTAATAACAATCAATTTAATTCGCCTGGAACAAAATCCAATGTCAGACACGCATCCATTTATAAACTTATGCTCTGGGTCTGAGCGAAAGCCAAATCCGAACAATCAACAATAGTCCGGATGGTAACCACTGTGGCCCCTTCAAGGTAGCTACTCCAATCATGGGCATCAGTAGCAACACATCCATTCGATGTGAAGATCGTCGGTCTTCAATCACCGTCTTCATCTTCGGCTCTTCATCGCCATAGTTATTATTCGGAATGGGTTGAACCCGGTCTTTCCGAATAACTCGCGTATTTTTATAATTAAAATCAAGTACTATAAAAGCACATCCAACGCCACATTCCAATTCAGAATATTCTTATAAATAAAATATTCAAATTATTATATTAAAGATAAATCCTTTATCTTTATTCTGTTAAAGATTTATTAAAACTCCAATTGGTTTTAAATGTCAAAATCATTATTCAATGATTACTTAGATTTAAGAAATAAATCTTATTCTTTACTGGACTAAAGAACTAATGTCATTTAAAACATAGTTCATGGTAAGCCTAAAATCATCTTCCATAAAAATATGGAATCTTCACAGAAATCAAATCAAAATATAATCGTTATAAATTTCTGTATCCGACCAATAATAAAAATGGAATAACGGCAAAGCCTCTTAAATTCCATTTGTAGTATCGGTCTTCTTTTACAGAAGCTTATCTCGGTTATTATTGATTCGAATTCCATTTAACTCCAATCTAATATATTAAATTGGAAAACTCTACTTTTGGAAATTTTCCAATTAAATCTATATAAAAGATCTATAAATTCCAAATCCTATTTTCATTGTCAGTTGGGTTAAAGAACACATGTCGCTTAAAACACAGATCACAATAAACCCAACTCACATTTCAATTACTAATATAATTGAAACTTTAATGATCTAAATTAAAAGATTATTCTTTTCATACAGGGTTTAAGAACAGTGTTATTTAAGACACTATTCACGACAAACCCAAAATCCAATTTATTTAATTTAACTTAAATTAAATATAAACAAGTTGGAAAAACTTCATTAAATATAATCTTAATGATTTATACTAGTAAGTCACTAGTTCATTTCAATAAATATATTTTTCTAAAATATATTCTTTTCTAAAATATATTCTAAAATATACTTTTCTAGAATACCCTTTATTGGAATGCGACTCAATTAACATCCAAATATTGCATAAAATCAACAATCATGATAAATAACTATCACACAACAAAAAAAATCAACCAAAGTAGATTCTGCACTAAATGTTGGGACCGGTGTAGGATCATCCCAACACCCGTGTGGGGTTTCATCCAGCAATCAAATAATAAATTATTTGTGCACTTGGGCGATGTGTAAAAATTATCGACCCAATCACATAAACAAGTCGGACGACTTGTAAATGGAAGTGTAATATTTAGTGTGAATATACTTAACATTATAATTAATACCTCAAACATCTCAACATCACAGACAAACATATAAACAAGTTCATTTTCCTTTAATCCTTTCTAATGGAACAAAATGAGAATTTTGTTTCATCTTTTCTAATGTAAACAAAATGAGAATTTGTTTCATCCTTCCTAATGTAAACAAAATGAGAATTTGTTTATAACTCAAATGCGAACAAAATGTGATATTTTGTTTATGACTCAAATGCGACGAAATGTGATATTGTCAGGTCCTTTTTATGTAACCAAAACCTAATAATGTTGCTTGACTTCTAATACAAACAAAGTGAGATTTTGTTTGTTCTTTCTTAATGCAAACAAAATAAATTTTTTTTTTAATGCAAACAAAAATATGATTTTGTTTTAATATTTTCAATGTAAACAAAATGGTTATTTTCTTCAATGTAAACAAAATGTGAGTTATGTTTAATAACTTCTAATATAAACAAAATGAGAATTTTGTCTCATAAACTTTTAATGCAGACAAAAATATGTATTTTGTTTATTCCTTTAAGTGCAAACAAAAATGAATATTCCGTTTCTTCTTTTCAATGCAAACAAAATATGATTATTTTGTTTATTCTTTTCTATGCAACAAAATAGTGATTCTGTTCATAATTTCTAATTATTCCTTTTTTAATGTATAAAAGTATACATTTCCTACTCTTTTCCATTTAATACTTTTTGGCAAAAATGTTGTTCTTTTTCATTTAACAAGATATGATAAAATATTAACCTTTTTCATTTAACAAAATATGATAAAATGTTACCCTTTTCTTTTCATTTAACAAAATATGATAGTTTTGTTCCTTTTAACCAAATATGAGAGTTTTGTTATTCTTTTCCTTTTAACAAAATAAGAGAGTTTTGTTATTCTTTTCCTCAAAATGACAAAAATGAATTCTTTTTATTTCAAGGGAAAGAAATGTTAATTTTGTCCTTTTCTTCCATGTAAACAAAATGTATAATTTTGCTCAATTCTTATTTGTAAACAAAATGGTGTAATTTTCTTCTTTGTAAACAAGATAGTGTAATTTTCTTCTAATCCTCTTTAACATAAGAAAATGTTAATTTTCTTTTAACCTTTTTAATGTAAGAAAATGTTAATTTTCCTTTAATCCTTTTTATATAAACAAAGTGGTGATTTTTCTTTACTAATTTTTCTTTTGACAAAAATGTTGATTTCTTTGCTAATTTTCTATATTACAAAAATAAACTTTTTCAAATCCATGTTTTAATTTGCATCTTAGGAAGCAAAAATAAAGTACAACTCCTAGTGTATGCTTTTATTTGCACTTTAGAATGCAAATAAAAGTACAACTTCTAATACGGGGTTTATTTGCACCAAGGGATGCAAATAAAAATAATGTAACTTTTTAAAACGGTGTTTATTTGCAACAAAGAACGCAAGTAGAAATATCTCTAATTCTACGGTGAAAATATGACATATGAACACTTATGATACAAATGTGAATTTTTATCGTACAGCAATCCATAACGCAAATGATATCATTTCAAAGGTGATAATATTTTAACAAACCAAATCATGTTTTTAACATATACCGTTTAATCATCTTATATAAACAAAAATTTTATATTTTTGTTTTAAACAAATTATAATTAACAGAAATGTCAATTTAACAGTACAATGAACAAAATAGTAAATTTGTTCAAACTAGTTTAAATTAATAGAATTATTTCAATTCCAACCGTCAAATAAACAAAATGATAGTTTTGTTTTGGTCTAATCCAAATTAGCAGCAAGGTTAATTTTAACAATAAAATGAACAAATAATAAATTTGTTCAATCAAATCCTAATTAACAAAAATGTAACTTTTTACAATTCTATCGCCACAATCAAAATAAATCAAACAGATGTGTATTTACAATTAACACAGAATAATAACAGTATGAATTAACTGCAGATTCATAACAATAATTTCAGAAATTTATTTCAAATTTTAAAAGAAATAAATTTATAGATTTCTCACATTGCTTTATTTCAGATCTGAAATTCTCCTGAAATCCCAAAGTGACCCTTTTCTGTTCTAATCTTTTTCGTTGTGTAGATCTCATCACTACGGTTCTAACGGATTCAGTCTCGTCCATTTCTGATAAGTTTTGAATAAGATACAAAGCTTTAAATTTTGATTACGTTAATAAATAAATAACATTATAATTGACTTTAATTACATCCTTAATCACCTAGGATTAGGCCGCTACTCTTTCTTCTTCGTTCGTGTTGCCTGGAACCCCTAAACCCATGTACCGATTTGCAAAGCCACCATCGCACCTCACCACAGGCCGCCATCGGCCGATCCGTTGCGCCCACGTCGAAGCCCCTTCAACCACCTCCTCGCGCCTGGCTCCTGGTCGAACTCGCAACCCCCTACTCGCCTGAAAACGTACACGAGCGTGCTGAGTTTGGGGACGAAATTCGAGCACCACCGATCGTTGTTTCAGATCTCGTCCGTATCAAAATGAAGATCACTCTCCGCTCTTTGATTTTTGTTTTGGGTCATACATTATTTCGTGATAATTAGAGAGGAATTAGCAAATCAATTTTAGAGGATTCTGGCCATTGAAGAAGAATACGGCGGCTGTACGTATTGGGCTAGGGTTTGCGTATTTTGAGTGTATTTCTAATGGTATTTATAGGTGTATATTAATTTATTATTTAATTCTTCTTGAAAACTCAAAGAAAATAGTCACGAACTACAAACGAACTCCAACGAGTGTCGCCCCTAGCTAATAACCCCCGTCCCGGACACAATGGAATATGTTTCGTAACCCAACTCGGTTGTTACGATATGTTTTTCTTGAATTTACATTAAAAATCATTTAATTAATTAATTCAAACGTACATTTTAAATTTCCGGGACCCCATACTGACTCTAAAAATTACAGAAAAATTATTTCTGGTTATGTTTTGACGATATGGTTCTAACAAGACTAATTTCGTCGAATCCTGAGACTATCTGAAAAATGGTCATTTTTAAGCTGATTAAATTTGACTGAAACTGACAAAACACGTTTTCCTTTGCCACGCTCACATATTAATTCGAAAAATTCTGAAAATTGAAATCTAGCAATAATTTGACATTCCGGTTCCAACAAAAGTGGTTTCGTCGAAAACCGAGGTCGTTTGAAAAATGACTATTTTTAAGGCCAATATATTTAATATTAAAAATGCATTTTTAAACAAATAAATTCCGAAACTCAAAATATATAATTGTTTACTATTTTTCAATGCAGAAACGTCATTCCGAACTCAATGGAAGTGGTTTTGAGTCGAAATTCCTTCATATGTGAAAAGTAGCCTTTCAGGCCCTATATAATATATATTAATTCTACAACGACCTTTCTAAAAATTGAATTGGCCATAACTTTTGATTTTTAAAATGAAATTTCAGTTTTTTCAGATTCATTAGAAAGATATGATTAAGCAGATTTAAATATTTCTGGTTTCGCTCAATTCTGATTTAAAATGAATCCTGTACATTCAGTCAAAGTTCAAATTTTCAAACTACAGCGCTGTTTTAAACTCCTTTTATAATTAAACTGAATATATTCATTTTAAAATAAATTTTTAGTCGTTCCTATTTAAAATAAATTATCTTTAAATATTAAAATCCATTAAAATTTCTAAAATAAAAATTTTAAATTGGCTCCAAATTCCGGGTCGTTACAGGAGCTTAAAAGGGAATAACTGTTAAAAATAAAAGGCTGATTTAGTCTTCTTTATGTGTGACAAGAAGCACTACAACATAATGGTCATTTGGTAACCCTTTTTTCTTCAATTGCCAACACTTGTTTGTGTTGCACGGTAGTCACAATAATATGCGTTGCTATGTTAAAAAAGTGTTACGAAAAATACATAATTATAATTTTTTTATTGTCAACGCTTATTTGTGTTGGTTATGCTGGTTTCTAAGGGCAAAAACATAAACTAATGTCCATAGCACTATTTTCGATCACTCATTCATTTGCCCAATACTTTTAACAAAAACGACCGCCTAATTCAAAAATACGCATATCACGATTTCAAAAGAAAAAAAACTTACAAATCCCAAAATCGAAGATTAAAAAAATTCGAATCCGTTCCTCTCTAATCGAACATTAAAGAATCGGATTTTGGGGGGCGCATTCAATTTTAACATTAGAGAATCGATTTGGCTTCGGGGAACAACTTGCATTCAGTCACATTCAATTTTGGGATCTTTGTTCGTATGATTCTTTATTGTTTGTAATTCCAATTTCTGGTATAAATTTTATTTAGTTTCTGCTTTGTCGATTTCAGGTATAAATTTCATTTATCTCAAAAAGGGTTTTGTTATATGTTATTCAGATGTGTAGTTTTAAAATTTAATGTTATGCCAAGATATATAGCATGTCTAGTTTTAAAACATTACATGATATTATACACAGATAATGTTATTGTAAATTGATCTTATGGTGATTTTCGAGGATTGGAGATGATATCTGAAAGATAGTGAAATATTGGACATGAGTGTTGCAAGGTTATGTGAGGTATAACCCGTCGAGACTTGAAATTTAATGTTATAAGTGAGAAATTTGGTAACAAAAAAATAAAAATACCAAAAGGAAATAACATCAATATTCTGCAGTGCAGTTTGGACAGAATGTTCTTGTAGCTATCATCTAGTTTAATGGTATGTTTTGAATTATAATAAACATGAATCGGTATATGGCTGCTTCGATAAGGAGATTATGAATTGTAGTTGTCTGTTGTAACTGATATTCTATGTCGTTACTTGATTATGAATGTTGTTTATTGATATTGATTGAGTTATACTTTTTTAAATTGAGAATAATATTAGTTTTGGATCCATATTAAATATCTTCTATATATTATAATAATATTAGTTATTAATTGTCATTTTAGCAACATTAATTGACTATTAATGTTATTTATTGACTATTTATAAGAAAATCTACCAATGCTTACAAGTGTTGCGAAAGAAAATTTACCAACGCTTATAAGCGTTGCGAAAGAAAATCTACCAACGCTTATAAACGTTGCGAAGAAAGATCTACCATTGCTTATAACCGTTGCAAAGGAAGATATACCAATGCTTATAAGCGTTGGAAGAGAAAATCTACCGATGCTTATATGCTTTGGAAATAAATTGTCATGCCCTCATAGCAACACTAATAAGTGTTGCTGAAATTGTTTGTGATGATTATACTCCTTGGTAATCACCTATTTTGGTGTAGTAAAGAGTCACTATGCTAGTGAATGTCAATCAGGCAATAGCAAGGCTGGTGTAGCAAAGAAAAATGTGAAGTGCTTTAACTTCAACCAGGTTGGACATTACGAGAATAAGTTCTTGGAGCTTGTTAAGGGGAAGCTTTTACTTTAGAGCCATTGTCTTGTGGACCAACTACTACAGAGGAAGGAAAAGCAATGTTTTAAGGTAATCTTTTGATTCATAACATACCTAATAGAGTACTGTTTTATACTTGTGCATCATATTTTTTATCTTTAAATGTTAGATACATAAGTTATTTTAGAAACATGGTATCTGTAACGACCCAACAAAATTCAACGCCCGAATTTCAACAATAATACTTAATTATGTATTACTTGCAAAACTCAAGTATTGAACACACCAGATAGTTAATAGAAAGAAATTAGAAGGTGAGAAAAGATAAGAAAGAAGGATTAGAATAGAAGAAAAAGAAGAAGAACCAAGCTAACCACAAATACACAGAGTCTCACAATGCAGCGGAATAAAATATAATACAAAAATTAATCTTTATTGGAAACTTGAAATAATACTTACAATTATTAGAGTACAGTGGACATACAATATATCTTAATAGCTATAACAATCTTTCCTCATTTACAACACACAGCGGAACAATATCTATTATAGCCTGAACTTCTTTAGCTCGCCTCCTGGGTTTGTATCATCTTCTCCTGAACCTGCGAAACTCGGTCTGACCTAACCATTACAAACACCAGGATCAGTCTGGTGAACCAGCATGAGAAAAACCCACTAAATTATTGGTATCATCCAACTTGATTATAAAGTTAAAAATCTTTTGAAATAAAAAGATAATCGTAAGACCAATCCACACATTAACACGGACGGTTTTTACCCTATGATAACCCAAACCATTTTGAAATCATAATTATTCCAATATTATAATAGTATCTAAATAGAAATAAATAACCATCTAGCAGAACACTTGCATCTCTCGCTCTACATACATAACATGAAATTGAAAACCGTGGGCGCTTATTCTGACTATGACATGGTATGGAACCACCTTCCGATCAGTGTACTCTAGAGGGGATACACTGGAGTTCAATAAGAACATCTTGCAACTCAGCCACACATGACCGACCACTCATTTCTCTTGAGTGTATCGAATATATTATCACCTTATGGTTGCTAGCAACATAACCGTTCCCGAGAGATACAAAAATGAAAAGATGAAAAAAATGAATATTCTTTAGAAGGTAACAATACATCCTAATAGGAGTAACCCACTTAGCCATGTTGCCTGCTCGATTTATTTCATTTCCCGGTTGTTATGGCTTGAGGTTATAAAATTATCTTTTTAGAACATTTGGCCACCATTCACTTCGAATGCCACATTGTTAGATCCGTCCAATCACTAATTGACGTCCACATATATACTTTGGATGTTAAGCTAAAGAAGTGCCCTCTTTGCCACCAACTTGTATATTTGTAAAAATCAACGTAACTTCTAGGAAATACTCTGCTAGACATTCATCCATATAAGTTGTCCAGGGACTGGACAAACCGAAGGCACTCTCCTACAATATCCTAGGAATCGCCCTATGGATAAGTAGCGAGTAGTCCTTGCCATACGTCGATTTAAACCACGATTTGATCACCATTTAGAATATCTTTGGGCGCGACTCTAGAGAATTCGACAAGTAATTCTTTCGCTTATGAAGATCCATGGTCTTCACTGCTCCATCTTCAATCCATATATTCTTTGTTTACGTATTATTTGATTCGGAATGGTTTTCGAATATAATATCGATCCCGGTCTTTCCATACCAACAATCGTATAGATCGGATTTGGTAGTCGGTTATTTAACTATCAAATAAACAACCATTCATCCATAAATGAAAATTGAATTTACTTATTTAACATTCAACATCATTAAGCCTTTTAACCATTCTTTAATTTAAAACTTCTAAATTTTTCCAATGATTGGAGTACTCATTCTTCTTATATTAACATAAGAATATTTAAAAACCCTTTCATTTTAAAATACTTTTAAGAACATATTTCTCACCTCGGTCATTAGTCGCTAACCGTAAATTAGTAAAAGAATAACTCCCTAAGTATGAACCCTGAAGGCCGAAACCAACATCAGATCGACACTTAGAAAGCCATTCAACTCGACTAATTTCCAGTCAGTTTCTAATTTCCTTAACTCCATTTCTTGACTTCTAAACGAATAGAAATTCCAAATATCCATTATCACTTGAAAGATATTCATCTCATCTTATATGAAGTTTGATTAAATTCAAATTACTACATCCACTTATAAACTTACATGAACTTTGATTAAATTCAAATCACTATCATGTTATAAACTTATATGAAGATTCAGTTAAATTAAAACCCTTATATATAATTCTTTATTAAAGTATATTTTTACTATTTAATTTATTTCGACTTAAATCTGATTAGAAATTTAAAATTTAAAACCCTTTCTAATTTTCCTTCTAACGAATTTCTATTTTTCAACTTATTTGCTTTAATCCCAATTCACCTCACCCATGAATAATATTCCTTAATACAAGTTAATTAGTAAACCTGAATTCATACTTGCAACTTCAAGTTTAAATTCTGTTTATAACTTCTATTGAGTTATTTCATAAAATCTCCTTTATATTTTCCATTGCAATTGGAAAATTTAAACCTATTTCAAATATCGGTTTTAAAATCTGGTTTCTATTTTCTTTTCCCAACTCACACATAATTTATATTTTTCCCAAGTCCCCAATGAAAATAATTTCACTTCTTTATAATGTCGCTTATAAAATTGCCTCTTCCAAATATTTGTTTAAACAAATATTTACTTTTAAATTCTATTTATAATTCGCATTCCAAATAGCATTTCTATTTAAAATTAAATATTTCCTTTAAAATCCTTTTATATTTCAAATTCAGTTTAAAATCCATTTATTATTGAGGGTAATCAGAATATCAAAAATCAAGGTCTAGTGCTACTTACTCATCCAAACATTTTATAAAATATCACAAGTTATAAATCACATCAGCGTATATGTGAAAATAAAATAAAACATAGATTTTAAGGAATCTAGTTGGATCCCTCCACTCTGTTTTTTTTTGCATCCACAGATGTTAGTCAACAATAATTGTAACGAACAGGGAATTTCGGCCCTGAAAATCGACATAAATAACTTTACCGTAACTCATGCCGACCTTCCAAACACCCAAAACACTGGACGTTATTAAAAAGAAATTAGAGGGTGAGATAAGAAAGAAAGAATTATTAGAATAGAAGAAGAAGAAGAAACAACACAACACAGAGTCTCACATTGCAGCGGAAACAAAATATAATACAGAATAAATCTTTACTGAGAGCTTTTGAAAATACTTACAATATCAGAGTACATCACACCACAGGACAGTTATAATAACCTGTTACCATATACAACACACAACGGAATAGTAGCTATGTAATACCATACGTATGAACATCTCCAGCCCGTCTCTGGACTTTCAACATTCGATAACCTGAACCTGTACACCACGGGCTAACCCGAACATTTACAAAACACCGGGTCAGTCTGGTGAACCAGAGTGAGATAAACACACACCGTATTAAGGGTATCACACAACCTGAGTTTAAAGTTAAAATCTTTCAAAGAAAAGGATAATCGTAAGACCACATCCACACATAAACACGGATGGTTTTTACCATACGATAACCCAAAACAATTTTTGAAATCAATATCTTTTCTGATATTATCATAATGTCTAAATACAAGTAAATAAAATCTAGTAGAACGCTTGCATCTCACGCTCTACATATATAGTATACAATCAAAACTACGGGCGCTTATTAGAGATTGGATTCTGACTATGATAAGGTATGGGACCACCTACCGATAGTGTATCTCTAGAGGCGAATAGACTGGGTTCAACAAGAACGTCTTGCAACCCGGCCCTCACATGACCGACCACTCATTTCGCTTGAGTGTATCGAATGTATATCACCAACGGTGGTAGCTAGCCACCGTCTTCCCGAAAAGGGACAGCATCTAAATAGATTTGAGAAACAAAAGGATTTTATCTAGACAGGTGATTATACATCCTAATGGGAGCGACCCACATAGCCATGCTGCCTACCCGATTTTTGTCATCTTCCGGTTGATGAGGTTTGAGGTCAGATTAGCCTTTGAACATCGGTCACCATTCACTTTGAATGCCACATCGTCAGATCCGCCAAATATCACTAATTGACGTCCACAAAAGTACTCTAGTGGTTAAGCCAAGAGAACCGTCGTCCTCCGCCACCAACTATGGTACGTTTGAAGAAATCACCGTACGTAATTCCTTTGGAAATACTCTGTTAGACATCCGTCCATACAAGTCATCCAGGAACATGATGAACCGAAGGTACTCTCCTACTGCATCCAATATAGGAATCACCCCATGGATTAGTAGCGAGAAGTCCTTGTAACCTGTAGATTCCAACCACGACAGAACCACAGTTTATCTCTGGCCGCTAAACGAGAGATTATAAGTAGTCCTTCCGCTTATGAAAATTCACGGTCTTCAATGCTCCATCTCGATCATCTTCTGATCTCTTCACGTATTTGTTGGTCAGAATGGTTTTCGAATATAAATTCGAACCCGGTCTTTCCGTGCCAACAATCGTATTGGACAGATTTGATAGTCGGTGATTTAACTATCAAAATAAACAGTGTTTCAATCATGACAATCCAGTGAATTCACTGGTTCAGTATTCAGCATCGCTTGGCCTTTTAATTAAACAAATGTAAATTTAAACTCTTAAATATTTTGATATTATAGATATAGCTTTCTCGCTTCTTATTTTACATAAGATTTTCTTCAAACAAATTCATTACTTGGGGTAATCCTATATTCTATACAGTTGTCTCTTTCCACTTACAAACATTAGCCACATTATTTTATTTTATAATATTGGAAAACCACTTTAACTCATTACTCGTAAAACGATGTTATGAAATCTTATATATTTTATTACTTGAAACAATACACAAGTTTATTATGATAGAATAAAACTCAGTCCTACGTTTTCCTTCTAATTCGAAAATATCGTTATATTTTTGGCAACTCCTTTTGTTTCCTTTCTACTTTGGGAATCCTTATTATATATATATATATATATTCCAAATTTTCCACCGAACGTTGCGTTATTATTTCACTAACGGAAATAATAAACTATCACCAACCTCTTTTACAATTACAACTCATATCATCCTCAGATAATTCTGAAGTCGTTCAAGTTGGGGTATTTTAATTACCTCTCAGACCTTGATCAACAACGTTCATAATTAAGATAAATATAAGTTGTAATCCAAAAGCCAATATTTCACTCCAATCTCAAATCAAATTCCATTTAACTATTATATTCAAAAATACGATTTCAAAACCCTTCTTATTATTTTGAAATTTCTCTTTCTCAGATATAACCATCTTTCTTAATTCAATAATTAACACTCCTTTATAAAACACCACTTTTAACCTTTTTCACTTTTAAACCATTTCATTTAAAAACCAGATTTTGTTATATAACCTTATGGCCCCCTTCTTTATCCAAATTCACTTCTTCAAATCTCTTTTCAATTTTATTTCATCATTTCCTACTTGGAATCCTTATTTCAATTCCAATTGTACCGAATCCCATCTTCTCAAGTAACGTTAATTTAGAATTAACGATGCAACACCTCAAACTCCTCTTTTATAACTTTGGTTTATAATAGAACCTTTTTATCTTAAATCTCTATTGATTAAGTAACATTTAATTTTAAGCGATAACATTCGCTTAAAGATTCCTTTTATAACTTTGTTATAAAAACATAGGTTTAAACAAAACCCTATTCATAACTCCTTTTACCTTTCCATTAGATTTCATTTCCCATTCTGAGTACTTTTTACATGAATTTCCACTAAAAGTATTCCCTTAAATCATTATCAATTAAAAATAATAATTTACTTCGATAGTTAACTACTTCCGTAGTAAACCCCTTTATTTACTAGAATAAATATTAATCCCTTTTTTTTAAAGATCTTATTAAAATTTAAAACAATATTCACTAATCAATTTTATTAGATTAATTCAAATCAATTAAATAATCAATTTCAAATAAACATTCGACTTGGTTGCTCAACGCGGTTATCTCGTTAACCGATTCTACTCGTTTTCACTTCAAATTAATTAATAACATAATTAATTTAAATAATCCCATTAAACTTTTCTTAACAAAATAATAACCCAACTTACCGGTTAGATTAATTTCTATTTACGAGTTTATAAATCTGATTAACATCAGAAATCACTTTATAAATTCAATTTATAACAATCAAAGTCTTAAATAAATAAAATGTTTATTTATTTTATTTTATTTATTTATTTACCTTTTATAACTTTATTCAAAGTAATATATTTCAAAATCTATACCCAGTTATAAAATAAATTTTATAACTTCAATTCTATCCGTTCACCTGACGGTAAATCGATATGAATAATTTTTTTTACTTTTTGGCCATTTACTGCCGATTACTCAACCAATATTCCTCATTGGTTAAACCCAAACACAGGTTGGATTTCCAATCAGTGATCAATACCCAAATCAATTACCCAAACATGACGGTTCATATGATAATATGAAATAAATAATATATTTTGAGGAATCCGGTGGGATCCCTCCAACCTGTTCTTCCCTGTATTTAAAACGGTTATCACAAACCAGATCATTCAGTTTCATTTAACTGATAATAACGAAAATTTAACATCAGCCAATTCACAATAAATGCAACCAATTCAAACAATTTAAACACGTTTATTTTATAAACGTGACCAATCAAGGTGAGTTACCTTTATTGGAACCAATCGTTATAATAACGATTTGGTATTTTACTAAAATTAAACGATAGTTTAATTTCACCAGTTAAATCAACAAATAAATCATAACTAGCAAACAGTCAACCATCAACAAGCAGAACACACAAAATAAAAACCTAATTTATATAAAATATAAATAGGAAAAACTGAGTGAGTTTAAATCACCTTGATTCGTTTTCGGTTCGGTTTCTGGTTAAATTAAACAACTGTCTAATTTAACAGAAAAATCATGTTGATTCCAATCTTGTCCAGAGCCATTCCATGGTATTGGGCTCGTCGCCACGATTACAACATGACTTGTATGATTCCATTCTGGTCATAAAGTAAGAAGTTATTAACATCTAGTTTAAATGGTTTAATTAAAATTAAATAAACGTTTTAATTATAAAAAATTATTAACTAATTACGTTTATAATTTGATTTGGATGGACTAATTTTCTCCATTGTTTTTTAGGCTCACGTGTCTACAGTTCGAACACCCTTTAAAAGAATTTGACCGATACTTTCTCCTTTGACTTCCTTACCATCCACCTGGACACAAGTTATCAAAGTTTTGATAAATAAGATTTATCACTTAATTAAGTATTAATTAAATTTTAAATTATTTTACTTAATAGTCCATGCGAACGTTCCTTGCATCCTTCTGGTTTCAATTCGATCTTTGAGAATAACAGTTTCACTGCTTCATCTCTTTTGAAATCCCAATTTCCTGTTCAATCCACAAAACCCATGTTTAATTAACCATTCATTTACATTTGAAATTGACCTAGTCCGTGTGTTTAAACGTTAGCAGATGTGATTACGTTTAAGGAAAAATAGGTTGAACATTTCAATCGTTCCATTGTTCAACAGTACTCATTTGTCCCTTTTCGTTGCCATAGGATTCCATCTGCAGCAAATTCATATTTTTCATAACGTTAGATTTTAATTAACTAAGATTTATTTACGGATTAAGCTTAACAATAAAACTATATTTACTTATCGTATTCTATGTTTGGGATAACCATACAGCGCCTTCTCTCCTTCATTCACCTTGAATCCCGTATTGATCCCTTGCTGCTCCAAAACCGAACAAATCACGTTCCTTTGTGATGCCAACATCCACGCCTTTAATTCATTGATCCATAAACTTCTGTCTCATCATGTTTCCTTCAATCCTTCTGAATCACGTCAGTTACCACAATCCCTCTCCAAACCCTCACCCTTTCTATATCCAAACGCCAGACCGACCCGCACCACCAAAGACTTCACCAGCCTCCTCCGATGATCGGACGTCGATCCGACAACTCTAGCAGAAGTGCGCCACCATCGCCATGCTTGGCCTCAAGTCTCATGCCACCCCATGCAGAAACGAACTCCCAGAACCCACCGAAGCGCACATGGTTTCGAGCTCCTTTCCGTCCACCTAGCTGCTCGAACTAGATCATGACGGGTCGGATTGAAGGCCTCACTGAGTTGAGTAATTTTGCTGTAGAGGATTTCTTAAAACAAACAAGAAATTGGAAGATTTTGGAAGGAGGAATTAACGTGATTTAGTTCGTTCAATGATTTAGGCCCGGTGCAGACAAGAAAGAATGGGATGGTTTTGGTATTTATAGGGTGATGGTTTAATAAAATATTATTAATCGAAACTTCATCGTGAAGTAGTTGATAAAAACCCCTACAAACAATCTCTGTTAACTGATAAAAAACTAATCTTAATGTGAAAAGGTATTCCGGATCCAATGGGACAAGTTTCGTCAAAATCCGAGGTCGTATGAAAAAATTTCCTTTATAAAACCAGAAATAAACACGCGTTTAATATTTCCATGATCACCAGATAAATCAAATCAACTTTAAACCTTGCAATCCTATAATAATTCTTCAATACGAACCCAACGGCACCAGTTTCGTCGCATTCTGAGATTGTTTCCCCGGTAGGCTATTTTTAGGCGTACCGCAATCCCATTATGAACATCAAATTTGTCGGTCTTCAAAAATAACAAACTATATATATATATATCCTGACTCTAATCGACGATACGAACTCAACAGTATTGGTTTCACGGCCTAATTCGATCGTCTGTTCAAGTTATACTCAAATAACCCTTTATTACTTTAATTACGCGCTATAGAAATTGAACGGGCGTTTTTGGCTACCGTGGTCACATACGACATCGGTTTTCCACGCCATTCAACATCATACAATAATTTAACGCTACGATCCCAATGAAACTGATTTCATCGAAATCTGAGTCCGTTTGCAAAACGGCTAATTTAACGCGTATATTTTAATAACGATTTTCCATAACAACTATTTCAAAATTTGATTTGGCCATAACTAACAATTCATAACACGAAATCTGAATTTTTCTCTTTCATATGAAAATTATCATCAACACGGTTCCATCATTTCTTGTTTCACAGAAATCTGACTTATATCGGATCATGTACATTCAATTAAAGTTCAGAATTCAATATTACGAACTGCAGCGCCGTTTCGAGCTCGATTTATATTATAAATAAAATTAATGTTCAACTTCATTTTAAATAATGAATTAAATATTAAAATTCATTAATACTCCAAATATAATATTTAAAATAAATAAATTAAATTAAATATTTGACGGCCAAAAATACGGGTCGTTACAATAATAATACCCATCTTGCTTCGAGGCAGGATATCGAGGTATAAAAGGTCATCCACAATATTTATTGTGGGGCGCATAGGGAAATCATCCGCAAATGTGTGTGTGTGTATATATATATATATATATATATGCGGGAATACACCCAATCACCAATAATATATATATATCCTATCACCAATATTATGTATATAATATTATATGTATACTGTTATAACTTTAAATCAATCAATTTATCATCCAACTAGTAATAAATTAAATTTGAACTATTAAAAATAGTTCCCAATAATTAAACTGAGTGAGTAACTGACCTCGATTTTCCTTTTGCTGAATATCCAATTTAATTCCATGTCGTCTCGACTACACATCTACTCGAATGAATTTACTTCACACCTATGATTATTTAAATTTTATTGAATGATTAAGCGGTTTTAATTTAAATTAACTATTAAAATAAATAATCAAATTATTCTATGTATTAAAATTTTACAAGAACATATAACTTGTTTTCTAATCTTGTCCAATACACTTCATCCTTCTCCTAACAGTATTACCAACGAACAGCCTCTGATCGACCAATCCAAACTCCTCTAATGCCAGTCACCTTTCACCACACTTAAGCATCCACATTCCAAAAGAAACACGTATCTGAACCCTCCAGATATTTCACTGTCGATCACATAGTCACCTTGTCTAGTTTGAGCTCACTTCGGTACATCACACAATCCGACATACCACTGCACGGACCCAGTCATCCACTTCCCCATTATTCTCAAAGATTTAGAGATCAAACCCACCTTTCTCTCCACTATCGAACTCCACAAATACCTAGTACCTCAGTTCATCGTCAAACTACATTCTTGATCATCTACATAGCAACTCTGTCCTCCCCAAATTCTCAGTCCCTAATCACCATATACACAATTCCTACAGCCACGTCGAACACTCCTGTCAGCAGATAAATCAAACTATACCTCGTTCGAACTCCTCCAACATCGCACTGACCTCTCATCCCATCGCGCCACTCAATGGTACCCATACTGATCCCCTTTATGCAAATCTCTCTCAACCCAGATCTGAATCCCCTTTGAACCCCCTAAATTGCGAGCTTTCTGGTCTATATGTCGAGCTTCAAGTCTTCAGGAAAGATCGAGTTGCAGATGATACGCGATGGTCTTTGAATCACGATTGACGATTTCAAACTTATATATACACTTGTATATATATATATTGGTGGAAGGATTTCACGAATGGCAGAAAATAAGAATGAAATGAATTTAGTATGGCTGGATAACGAATGCGAGAGGATTTATATCGGTGAGGGATTGGAGGATATAAACAATGCCGAATCAGGTGGGTTAGGAATAGGCATATATTTGCGGTGTATGGAAGCTTTGGGAATAAGGAATCGAATTCAGACTTGAAAATGAAAGATGATAGCAGCTATAACTATCGGTAGTCTGCGTCATAAAGGATAGGTCGTCTCTTATATTTTTTTTCTTGTAATTTGGTATTTAACCGATGTGACTTAAATAAAAATATCCTGCGATTTCGAACCCCTATTTGAGCGCCACAAAAGACATTCCTAGGGTTGTACCATTATTCTGAACACACTTAAACATATTCCAAGGACTAATTCGATCATATGGAGAAGATATCATTTTGAACTGACAATTTAAAATTAAATTCTATAGAATATAAATCAACTCAAAAATAACAAATCTATCGACAGTAATTTATTATTATTATATAAATATACAAACTGAATTCATATAATTTCCAGAATAAACTAACGTGAATTTTTAATTCTATATTATATTTTCAAGTTAAACCAATATTCAATTTATTTCAAAATCCATCTTTTTTATTAGATAAATCGTTATGGTTTATTAATGATTTCATAACGACGTTTTGAAAATTTGATTTGGCCAAAACTCACAATCCACAATATGAAATCTCGATTTTTCTCTTTCATTGGAAAATTATAATTTAACAGATTCAAATATTTCTTATTTCAATGAATCCCGACTTATAATGAATTCTGTACACTCAATTGAAGTCAAAATTGTAGAATAAAGAACTAACGCACCACTGCGAGCTCGTTTATATTTAATATATATTTATACATTCAAATTTTGTTTAATTAATACAAAAATCCATTTACATTACCATTTCAATTATTAAAACTAATTTAATTATTCAAAAACTTAAGTGACGAAAATACGGGACGTTACATTCCTAACCTTAAAAGAATTTCGTCCCCGAAATTACTAAGTAGGTAAAATAGCTATATTTTATTAACTTCCCACAACCCAATTATGCAACTCAACACCCACCTTAATATCCCTACTTCTCAATCAACTCATTAGTTTGCATTTTCACTCAAAAATCATTAACTTAGATTTTTATTCGAACGTTAACTTTTTGTTAACAATTTTTTTTCCACAACCGTTATTTTTTTTTCTAACACCCTAATTTTTCATAAAATTTCACCAGTGTATCCTTTGTACAAGTCACTCGGTACCACTATAAAATGCCTCTTTGGGCCTTCTCCAATCAAAAAGAAAATTAAAATGCCAAGCGGCTTGCCAAATAGGCTCATAAAACCGCATATTAAATTAAATATGTACCTTTTTGTCGGGTATCCAATATTTATTTCTCACACTTGCTTCCATATAGTAAACTTGTTCAATCATAAACACATCCATTCCTATTCGATTGCCATCAATTTAACTTCTTACTTCCATTTACTAATTCATTTAAATTTATACTTGAGTTCCAAGTTTAATTAAACTTAATTTGATTCATTTTTCATTCAATTTCATTCAACTCAAGTTTATATAATCTGAGTTTATATTCATTATTCAACATACACATTCACTTCTATTTCAAGAATCAATTTCATAACCTAAACTGAATTGAATAATATTTTAAGTCATATTCAATTATTACTACTTAAATTGGATTTATTGCAATTCACTTCTTATTTCACTCGATACATTCAAACTGTATGCATTGAGTTCTATTAGATTACCAATATTCAATTTATTTACATTTGAACTTGAATTAAAGAATTTTCATTTCATCTTGGTTTAATACTTCATTCTAGTTTAATATGATTTCAATTTTAATCCATTCTATTTAGCTTACTTTTCAGTCAAATTTTAATCCATTCAATTCACTATACTGGAATTTGTTTCCTTACCTTCCAATTTAATTTTCAAATTCTGTTTTTTATTTCAGACATCATTTATTTCATCTTCTGGTTTTATTAAATCATTTCAGTTCCATAATATCGTTTTAATTATATTCAAACAATCAACCAATCAAATATTAACAATAATTTTAGATAATCATTTCTTTTCTATACAAAAATATAATTTGGGCCAAATTATTTCACTAGCCCTCTTTACAAAACAATATCATATCAGTTGACAATTCAAAATTGAATCGATCAAATAACACAATACAAAATATTTTTATAAAATATACAAATACGCTCTCATATATATATATATATATATATATATATATATATATATATATATAAACACACATACATACACTCAAACTCAATCTAGTGTATTACTAACCCCACCTCAAATCGAGTTACACCACAGAGCCAAGGTTATTACTAAACCTTATGCTCTGATACCACTGTAAAGAACCAGCGAAATTCAACGTCCGAATTTCGACAATAATACTTAATCTCCTATTACTTGCCAAAACCCAAGTATCGAACACACCAGATAGTTAATAGAAGAAATTAGAAGGTGAGGAAAAGATAAGAATGAAGGATTAGAATATAAGAAGAACCAAACTAACCACAATATACAGAGTCCCACATTGCAGCAGAATAAAATATAATACATAAATAAATCTTTATTGAAAACTTGAAATAATACTTACAATTATCAGAGTATAGTGGACATCTAATATATCTGGACAGTTATAACATTCTTTCCTCATTTACAACACACGACGGAATAATATCTATCATACGCCTGAACTTCTTCAGCTCGTCTCCTAGGTTCGTGTCATCTTATCCTGAACCTGTGAATCTCGGTCTGACCTGAGCATTACAAACGCCAAGATCAGTCTGGTGAACCAGCGTCAGAAAAACCCACTAAATTATTAGTATCATCCAACTTGATTTTAAAGTTAGAAATGTTTTGAAAGAAAAAGATAATCGTAAGACCAATCCAAACATAAACATTGACGGTTTTTACCTTACGATAACCCAAACCATTTTGAAATCATAATTATTCTGATATCATAATAGCGTCTAAATCAAAATAAATAACCATCTAGCAGAAAGCTTGCATCTCACGCTCTACATACACAATATGAAATCGAAAACCGTAGGCGCTTATTCCGATTATGACAAGGTATGGAACCACCTTCCGATCAGTGTACTCTAGAGGGGATACACTGGAGTTCAACAAGAACATCTTGCAACTCAGCCACACATGACCGACAACTCATTTATCCTGAGTGTATTAAATATATTGTCACCTTACGGTTGCTAGCAACATAACCATTGCCGGGAGATACAGAAATGAAAAGAAGAACAAAAATGGATATTCTCTAGATGGTGACAATACACCCTAATGGGAGCGACCCATTAGCCATGTTGGCTGCCAACGTTATGTCATTTTCTGGTTAATGAGGCTTGAAGTTATAAAAGTATCTTTTTAGAACATTTGGCCACCATTCACTTTGAATGCCACATTTTCAGACCCATCCAATCACTAATTGACGTCCACAAATATACTCTGGGTGTTAAGTTAAAGAAGTGCCCTTCTTTGCCACCAACTTGTATATTTGTAAAAATCAATGTATGTAATTTTTAGGAAATACTCTGTTGGACATTCCTGCATACAAGTTGCACTGGGAATGGACAAACCGAAGGAACACTTCTACCATATCCTAGGAATCACTCTATGGATCAGTAGCGAGTAGTCCATGAAATCTATCGATTTCATCCGTGATCGGATCACCATTAGAATATCTCTGGGCGTGACTCCAGAGAATTCGACAAGTAGTCCTTCCACTTATGAAGATCCATGGTCTTTGTTGTTCCATCTTCAATCTGTATATTCTACGTTTATGTATTAGTTGATTCGGAATGGTTTTCGAATATAAATTCGATCCCCGTCTTTCCGTACCAACAATCATATAGGTCAGATTTGATAGTCGGTTATTTAACTATCAAATAAACAACCATTCATCCAAAAAACAAAATTGAATCCACTGATTTAACATTTGACATCATTTAGCCTTTTTACCATTCTTTAATTTAAAACTTCTCAAATTTTCCATTGATTGGAATGCTCATTCTTTTTTTATTAATATAAGAATATTCAAAAACCCTTTCATTTTAAAATACTCTTAAGAATGTATTTCTCGTCTCAGTCATTAGTCCCTAACTGTAAACTCGTAAGAGAATACCTCTTTATGTATCAACCCCGAAGGCCGAAACCAACATCAGATCGACACTCAGAAAGTCATTCAACTCGACTAATTTTCAGTCAGTTTCTAATTTCCTTAACTCCATTTCTTAACTTCTAAACAAATAGAAATTCCAAATATCCATTATCACTTTAAATAAGATATTCATCTCAACTTATATGACGTTTGATTAAATTCAAATTACTACATTCACTTATAAACTTACATGAAATTTGATTAAATTCAAACCATTATCACGTTATAAACTTATATGAAGATTCAATTAAATTCAAGCCCTTATGAATAATTCTTTAATAAAGTATATTTTTATTATTTAATTTAGTTTGACTTAAATCTTATTAGGAATTTAAATTTTAAACCCTTTCTAATTTTCCTTCTAACGAATTTCTATTTTTCAATTTATTTGCTTTAATCCTTATTCACCTCACCCGTGAATAACATTCCTTAATACAAGTTCATTAGTCAACCTGAATTCATACTTGCAACTTCAAGTTTAAATTCTATTTATAACTTCTATTGAGTTATTTCATAAAACCTCCTTTATATTTTCCTTTGAAATTGGAAAATTTAAATATATTTCAAATATCAGCTTTAAAATCCGATTTCTATTTTTTTTCAAACTCACACATAATTTATATTTTTCCCAATTTCCCCAATAAAAATAATTTCACTTCTTTATTATGCCACTTATAAAATCACCTCTTCCAAATATTTATTTAAACAAACATTTACTTTTAAATTCTATTTCTAATTCGCATTCTAAGTAACATTTCCATTTAAAAATAAATATTTCCTTTAAAATCCTTTGTATTTCAAATTCATTTTAAAATCCATTTGTTATTTAGGGTATTCAAAATATCCAAAATCAAGGTCTAATGCTACTTACTCATCCAAACATTTTATAAAATATCACAGGTTATAAATCACATCAGCATATGTGTGAAAATAAAATATAAATGTTATGGAATCCAGTTGGATCCCTCCAACCTGTCTTTCCTGCATCCACAAATGTTAGTCAACAATAATAATACCCATCCTGCTTCGAAGCAGGATATTGCGGTATAGATGGTCATCCACTATATATATTGCGGGCGCGTAGCGAAATCATTCACTAATATATATATATATATATATATATATATATATGTATGTATATATGTGGGAATATATCCAATCACCACTATTATATATATATATATCCAATCACCAATATTATGTATATAATATTGTATATATACTATTATATATATATATATATACTATTATAACTTTATATCAAATATTAAAAATAGTTCCCTGTAATTTAACTGAGTGAGTTTAACTCACCTCGATTTTCCTTTTGCTGAATATCCAATTTAGTTCCAGGCCGCCTCGACTATGCATCTACTCGAATGAATTTACTTTGCACCTATGATTATTTAATTTTTTTTAATGATTAAGCGGTTCTAATTTGAATTAACTATTTAAATAAATAATCAAATTATTCCACGTATTAAAAATTTACAAGAACGTATACCTTATTATCTATTCTTGTCCAAGACACTTCGTCCTTCCTCCTAATCGTATTACCAACGAACAACCTTCGATCGAACAGACCAAACTCCTCCAATGCCAGTCCCCTTTCACCACACTTAAGCATCCACATTTCAAAAAAAACACATACTTGAACCCTCCAGATATTTCACTGCCGATCACACAGTCAACTTGTCCAGTTTAAGCTCACTTCAATACATCGCACGATCCAACATACCACTGCATGCACCCAATCATCCACTTCCCTATTATTCTCAAAGATTCAGAGATAAAACTCACATTTGTCTCCACTGTCGAACTCCATAAATACCACCAGAACCTCAGTTCATCATCAAACTACATTCCAGATCATCTACATAGCAGCTCCTTCCTCCCCAAATTCGCAGTCCCCAATCACCGCATACCATACTCCCATAGCCACTATCGAATAATCCTGTCACTAGAAAAATTGAACTCCACTTCGTTCGAACTCCTCCAACATCGCAGTGACCTCCCATCCCATCGCGCCCCGCAATGGTACCCATGTCGAACCCCTTTCTGCAAATCTCATTCAACCCAAATTTGGATACCCTAAATCGCGAGCTTTCTGGTCTAGACGTCGAGCTTCAGGCCTTCAGGAAGGCTCGAGTTACAGATGATACGCGATGGTCTTTGAATATTCATTCGCGATTTCAAAGTCTCTTTTTTATATATAACGGTGGAAGGATTTCATGAATTTTAGAAGAAAATAACGAAATAATGAAATGGATTCAGTTTGGCAGGATAATGAATGCGAGCGGATTTATATAGGTGAGGGATTGGAGGATATAAACAACGTTGATTCAGGTAAGTTAGGAATAAGAATAGATTTGCAGTGTACTAAAGCTTTGGGAAGAAGGAATCGAATTCAGACGTGAAAATGAAAGACAATGGCAATTATAGTTATTGGTAGTCTACGTTATAATAGATAGGTCGTCTCCTATATTATTTTTTTATAACTTGTTTTTTAATCGGTGTGACTTAAAACAAAAAAGTCCTACGATTTCAAACCCCTATTTGAATGCAAAAAAACACATTCCTAGGGTTGTATCATTATTCTGAACACACTAGAACCAATTCCAAGACCTAATTCCATCGTACGGGAAGATATCAATTTAAATTGACAATTTAAAGTTAAATTCGATAGAATACAAATTGACTCAAAAATAACAAATATATTGATAATAAATTATTATTATTATTATATATACAAACTGATTCATATAATTTCCAAAATTAACGAACGTGAATTTTTAATTTGATATTACATTTTTAAGTTAAACCAATATTCAATTTGTTTAAAAATCGGTTTATTTTATTAAATAACTCGTTATGATTTATAAATGATTCCATAACGACTTTATGAAAATTTGATTTGGCCATAACTCACAATCCATAATATGAAATCTCGATTTTTCTCTTTCATTAGAAAATTATAATTTAACAGATTCAAATATTTCTTTTTTCAACGAATTCCGACTTATAATGAATTCTGTACACTCAATTGAAGTTAGAATCATAAAATAAAGAACTACCGCGTCGCTGCGAGCTTGTTTATATTTAATATATATTTATACATTCAAATTTTGTTTAATTAATACAAAAATCCATTTATATTACCATTTCAGTTATTAAACTGATTTAATTATTCAAAAAATTAAGTGACAAAAATACGGGACGTTGCAATATCTTTTTACTTCCTTTTGGGAAATTAATCCTATAGGGGGATACACGACTCTAGGAAAGAGATGTTATTATCTAGAAATTGAGTTGTTAGGTTGTGTTTTTACCTGCGATCTATATGTGTTTGAATTCATTAGCTAACTCTGGGATCATATTGTGTATAGATCGGTTAGATAAATATGTGCTAGGATATTTGCCATAATAGGAAAATATCATTAAGACACCCTAGCTGTAGTGACCGAATTATATACTTATTTGAAGATATAGAGACACTACCTCTTTGGTAGAGATTATTATTTACGATTCATAGGTTTTTGTTGTATTTACTCTCTTCGAAAGAGATGAATATGAGACCTCAGAAGTACCTAGCGTTCTTAGCTACTTATAGCTTTTGTGTTGAGTATACCCTAGGGAAAGAAAACAAAATTACGTGTGCACTAAGAAGAAAACATTAGCATTCAATGTTAGCTTTGTTTGCAAAATGGAAAGACTTAGCGGCGTTGAATATTTATGTTGTGCAGTTAAGGTCGACGATTAGTTTGAGCCAAAATACTGCTATGATGTCATGTATGGAAGTTCGACCAGTTTCGATTGAAATAATTGGTTCTAAGAAGGAGTAAGACCCAGTTTTAGCCAAATGATTAGAAGGCTTAGGGTCAAAACTTAGATAGCTAATTTTAAAGATTTCAATCTTGACTATAAGGGGTAGGTAGGGAAGGAGGTCTATGTGTCCTAGATGTTGGAAACTTAAGGAGGGAAGTTCTAAGGAAATGCCACTAATCTAATTCCACGATTCATCTAGGAGGAACCAATACTTATCAGGACAAGGAGTTTATTTTGGGAAGGAATGAAAAAGGATGTAGGCTTATAGATAAATGTAACACCCCATAAAATTCACCCAAAACAAGCATAGAAAACATAAGAATTAAGAACTAATACCAGGACATAATATCGAAATTTAATATTCTTACAATTAGGACACGAAATTTATATCGTTGCGTTCGTGGTAGGATTCTGAACTGTATCCATATAAAGTATGTAGAAAATGGAGCCTGTATGTAAAAGTTACAAGCAATTTAAGTCTCTAAATTTAAAATAAATATAGTTTGAAATTTAAATTGGAATAAATGGAAAATATTATAAGATTTGAAAATCAAACTTGAAAATATAATATGTATATATTAGCAGGGGAGAGATTAATGGGCATTGAATTAAAATTAATAACATAATTAATAAAGCACTTATAACAGTTCAAAATAGCGCCCAGGATGGAAGGGCAATCATCTTAGGATAAGTTTGCAATTTTATGGTACAAAATTAATTTTAAGAATCTGACAATCTACATTTGTTTTGGAAACTATAAACAAGACCCTAAACCACTAACTCCAATTCACAATTCCTGTAGCAACACTCTCTAGCTCTTTCTTGTTCCTCTCAGATCCAGTTAAGGCTAGGGTTAGTTTTCTCTACTTCTCAATCTTTTGTTTTATTTATTTTTTTAGGATTTGACACATGTATATCTATATAATTCTCCTATATATATTTACATTTATAAATTTGAAAGGGATGAATCTTGTATACATATATCTAGGAAAATAAATCCAAAGAAGATTCAATAGGAGTAGAATCAGCTTCAGATCTCCAAGGTTGTGAGTGGAATATTTAAGTTTATCTTTTGTTTATAATTGTTTAGTTGGAGTATCGGATTTGTGTTGGCCTAAAATGTTTTAGGGTTATACAAATCTCCTCAAAATTCCACAAATTTAGAACTTTCAATCTTGTGTATGTGGATTTTATTATGTATTTAAATCAAATGGGATTCTATGTTGTCTAAAACCTTATACTAATCTTGTTTATTTCATTTCCTTTCCTCTATTTCTTAAAATCGTATATTATCATTAAAATAGTGGTTTTTGAGGGCAAAAAAATTCATGTGATTCAAATCATTTGATTTTATCAAAGTTTACAAAATTATAGAGGAAAGTGAAATAAATCTGGATGGGAATCATGTAAATTTATTTGTAAGAAAATTTATTTGATTTAGTAATGTGATGACCCACATTTTGTAAAGGAATATTTATTTTATTTGAATATCTAAAGCTATTAGTTTTAGAATTAACGACTTAGAATTTATTTAAGTAAGACTTTTGAACATTAAATCACTTGAAAATGGGAATGTTGTATTTATATTCTGAATTAGTTAATTTTGAAGCTATGTGAAATTCTATTTGAATATATTCGATTATTCTAAATTATTTTAAATGAATTTGATTATTTTGTAATCAATATATATTTTATCGATTTAATTTACTATCGGAAAATATCCATTTGTCAAATAATCTCGGATTTCGACGAAATTAGTTTGATCGGATCTGGAATGTTAATTATTGTAAGATTTCATATTTTGTGTCGATCAAAGTCAGTATGTGAGCGTACGCGATATAAATTGTGTAGCAAAGTCGATTCAAAATTAATAATAGCATATAATTTAATTTTGAGAAAAACTGCTAGGAATAGTCGAATTAGCTTCTGAAACATGTCCCATTGTGTTTGGAATAGGGATATTTGGTTAGCAACGACAGTCGTTTGGCTTCGTTTGGAGTTCGTGAAGTTTCGGGTTAAAACTTGAATAAAATAATAATTAAACAACCAACCCTATCCTATATATTGCCTCAACATAACCCTAACCCTTCCTTTACTCTCTACGACTACCACCCGTTAATGGGCTAAAATCACCCATTTTAATTTATTAACTCCTCTCAACCCATGCGTTTTTAGAGAAAATCACCAACACGAAAGTTGTAGATCTCTTTGAGATCTTTCCATCCATATGAGTACGATGTTCGTCAAAGTTGTGGTCTGCCGTAGATCTTGAGTTGAACGTGGAGATGTTATTTTCTCCTTTTGGTGATTTGACACCGGTGGAGTCGTTTTCTGATGAAGTGACCAACTAGGAAAAGCTCGATGTTGAGGTGATGGACGTGATGATGAAGTTCCATTGTTGATGGTGGCCGGGGGCAGTGGCAGCGGTGGTTCAATTGTTTTTGGGTTGGAGGCCAAATTCTGGTGATTAGGGAATCAATGTGGTCAAGGTTCGCTGGAGGGAGGTCGTGACGCTCAGGCGATGCTGCTGGTGAAGTTGGTAAGGGTGCTAGTGATTAGGTGGCGACGCGATGAGGTTCAAATAGAAGGGTGTGATATTGGGTGCAAACCGTGGTTCAATTTGATGCTAATGACATGTTTAGTGGCCTAATAATGGGATTATACCCTAACGATTGTAATTAACATTTAATGACATAATTAGCGTTGTTTAAATTATATTAATTTGTTTTAAAACTTGTAATGTTAATATCTTGGTCACGAGTTAACAGAATCGAACAAAACAAAGTGCGTTGGAATCACAGTATTGAACGCTACGCGATGGAATTAGTTTGGATCTAGATTTGGTTAATCTGGAGCAGATAGAATATTTTGTTTAAATTTAATGTTAGTTTAATTTAAATTAAAACTATATGTATCTCGATAGTGAAACCGCGATGAGAACTCTATTGATTTTAATTGGAATAGTTATCGTAGTTGAAACATCTTGATTAAGTTTAGGGATACTTTTATAATCGTTATATGATATATATATATATATATATATATATATGTGTGTGTGTGTGTGTATATGTATATATGCATGTAATTGTATATTGTTTACTTCGTGATAACTATGGTTGCATCATGGATGATGGATGTTTAAATTACAATTATTATCATTACTCCTATATATGTAAGCGTTAAGTGTTGTAATGCTTAACTTTTCAATGCTGTGATGGATGAATGGTTGTTATTATGTTATTGTGGACTTGTGGTTGTTTACACTTCACAATGATGAAGTCTCATTCCATTTGGGAACTGAAAATCAATATTTTATTCATTTAAACTGAATTTGAGGTCTGAAAACGGAAGTTGGATTTTAATATCCGAAACGATTTGGAAATGAAATCAAGATGATTTCAAACAACTTTTGAAAAGATTGAAACTAATTTTTTTTGAATTGGAAATGGCTTATTCTAATTTGAAATCGATTTTAAATAATAAATTCAAAATTTGGTTTTGAATTAGATATATAAACGACATTTTTAACTCAAATCGATTGTTCCATTATTCTTATATAACGTTTAGTTTGATTTTGGAAAATTTTGGATTATAAAAGATTTAATTTTGAAAAAATATATTATTTTATTAATATTATAATAATATAATATCCAATTTTGGTTTTTAATTAAACTTGAAGTTAGAATTTGGAAATATCGCTTTTGAACGAGTTTATAAGCATTTTATAAAGTTGCGAATAGTTTGAAAGCTAATCTGGCGATTTTTAGAATAGGATCAGTCATGCAGTGACGGTTCAAGAATTTTGACCATAAAATTCAAATGGCTATGACTAATGCAATTTAAATGGGATTTTCCCAAAACAAAAAACATTTCTTTTCAATTGATAATAACTTTCAAATGAAAGAAGAAAATTTGAATTTCACGTTATAGATTTCAAGTTATGTTTAAATCTATTTTTGAAAAGGTCGCTATAAACGCAGTGCGATGACCGTAATTAGAAATCAATCGAAACCGCTTTACAAAAGTCATTAAAAATATGGAAAAATTATGATAAATTATTTTAAAGTGATTAAGAAAAGAAATGCGAAGTTTTTGTAACAACCCGGAAAATCTGAACCAGTTTAAAAATTTTAAATTGGCTATTTTAGTGAATTTTAAATATTTAAAATAAATATTTTAAATAATAACGATGTAAACTGTGATTGAATCGATGTTGAAAATGAATATAATTAATTTGAATTATAAACATGGCCTGAAATGGCGTGGCGGTTTCGAAATTTGAATTCAAACTTTGACTGAATGTACCGGGTGCAAAATAAAACGGATTTTAGTGAAACAAAAAATATTTAAATCTGTTAGTGAATATCTTTCTAGCAAATCTGAAAAATCGAAGTTTCGTAGCAGGTGTCAAAAGTTATGGCCAAATGAATTTTCAGAAAGGTCGCTATAGGATTTATATAGCCCGTGAAAATAGACATTTTGCAAACGAGCTCGGAATTCGACGAAACCACTTTTGTTGGATCAGGGATGTCAAATTATTGCTAGGTTTCAAATTTCATAATTTTTGAAGCTAGTATGTGAGTGTGGCAAAGGAAAATATGTTTTGGTCATTTAAAGTTAAAATGGATCGACCAGAAAAGGGCCATTTTACAAACGGTCTCAGAATTCGACGAAACTAGTTTTGTTGGGACCGTATTGTTAAAACAAAGCCAGATTTATTTTTCTGGAATTTTTCGAGTTAGTATGTGGCCCCGGCAAATTGAAATGTACGTTCAAATTAAATATTGAATGTTTAATATTTTAATTTGAAGGAAAACTGACTGAAACATTCGAATGGGCCTTCGAAACCTATCCCATTGTGTTCGGGATGGGGGTAAAACGCTAGGGACGACAGTCGTTGGGTTTAGATTGGAGTTCGTAAGGGATAAGGGGTATTTTTGGATTTTTAAAAATATATATAAAAAAATCCCATTGGTCCACCCTATTTTCTCTCTCCCCGTCTTTTATCTGGAAACCCTTCGACGAACGGCGGTGGAAGCTTCGAACTTCCCCACTGATTTCTCCTCCGTCTTTCAATGGAATCGAACACCCCTTAGCAAATTTTGAGGCTCTCGGTCTCCTCTACAAATCCGTATAACATTCGTCCCCTATCGTCCACCCTCCGAGGCGAATTGAGCCTCTGAACATTCGACAGTCAAGCCACCGCCAAGGACGCCTGCCACCGTCGAGTTCAGCGAGAGGACCACCACTAGGAGCGCCTCTCGGAGCTGAACGCCGCTGTGCCCTCTGATCTTCGTCCCGCTGCGCCGTATGACCATAAAATCTTTCGAAGATTCAAGATAGGTAACGACAATTAAAATATTTTATATATATTATAGCACTTTTAAGCGCTACCGTTTATGAATTTACTGTAAAAATCATATCTTTTTCGTTTGTAGACGAAATTCAGTGAAACAAGAGACAGTGGACTCGTGTGGACGTCTTCTACATCCTAGAAGAGACCGCATATTTTTCCGAGCCATCTGCTATTTTTGGTGGAGTGGAACCCAAGGTGAGATTTCTAATATTATAAACGATATAGGAAACAACGATGTATAAATTATATAGTCGATGTATGAATTATATCAGCGTTGTACACTTCATGTATAAGCGTTGTATAAGTTGTATGTTCGATATATACGTTACATATGCATTGTAAAAATTATATGTGTGTTGAAATGAATTGAAGTGAATCGAAATATATTTACATAAGAATATATATATATATATATATATATATATATATATATATATACATACACTCCCCTCGTCCACAGACCATGGACGATATTTATTGTTTGTGATAGGTGTGAAAATTGGTTGATAGTGAATGATTGATTATAATTGTTTGTGGTTGAAATTGATTGGTTGTGGTTGAAAAATACCCATTAGTGATTGAAACAAAATTAGAATAGATTGTGGAAATGAAAATAAAACATGCCGCCTACGTGCGAACTAGATGCATGAATCCCCATTGTCAAAAGCTGCGAGGCTTTAAGGTAGAGCGAGGAGCCGTACTAGGGACGGACCCGGTTTTAACTACCCTGCCGTTATGCTGCCGAAATTTTCAATAATATTCATGTGTTAGAATTATTTTCATGGGTTGAAACTATATTCATGTGTTGAATAGAAATTCATGTGTTGGAAGACATTCATGTTTTGAAATAAATTGTTTTATAATAAAAATCATATTTTTATCATCTATATGAACCATATAAAATAATCGTGTTTTGAAATAAATTGCAAACAAATTGTTTTATAATAAAAATCACATTTTTATCATCTATATGAACCATATAAGATAGTCGTGTTTTGAAATAAATTGTTTTATAATAAAAAACATATCTTTATTATATATATGAATTGTTAAAAATAGTGAAGTGTTGAAATAACTGTCTGTTGGATAAAAATATCATTTTTATCAAATCTATAAAGTGGATAGGGTTTTGAAATCGATGAAAGAATTATATTTATATATATTTTATAAATATAATCAAAATATAGTGAATAACGAGGCTGTAGTTCGTGTTTTGAAACCGTGATTTCAAACGATTAGTGCGGCAGATCCGAACATCGGATTTTCCCGAAACCATAACCGTTGGGTTCGCCTTGGAGATATCTTCCCAACGGCACCAACTTTGTAAAGATCCAACGGTTGGATTTTATGGAATGTTTAATTCAAATCTGAAGAAAATCAGCGCCAGAATCGATTATATTTATATATATATATAAATATAATTAAATTAAATCGAATAATGACGCTGCAGTTCGTATTTTGAAATCGTAACTTCAAACGATTAGTGTGGGAGATCCGACCGTCGGATTTTCCCAAAACTGAAACCGTTGGATTCATTTTGAAAAGATCTTTCTAATGATATAAATTTTGTGAAGATCCAACAGTTAGATTTTCAGATATGTGTAAATCAAATCTGGAGAAAAACAGCGCCACGGCCGCGTTATGGCCTGAAGCATTGTTTGAATGAATTAGCTATTTCTAAATAAATAAAAATAGCGATAAATCGTGATAAAATATTATAAACGATATGGAATGGAAATAAACTGAATTTGCTCGATTTATGTGATATTTGATGGTTGAATGTGTTTGGTGTGAAAATTACATTAAAGAACAAAATTGGTGTTGTCGAATAATTTAACCATTGAAATGAATTGATTTGAAATTATAGATATACGTGAATTATTGGAAAAGGCTGAGTTAATTCTCATTTCAAATAATTGATCAACGAGTGAAAGTCGAAGATATGAAGACGGTGCAAGACCGATGATCTTCACGTCGAATGGAGGTGTACTACTGATGCTCATGATGGGAGTAGCTACCTTGACGGTGTTGAAGCAGTAGCCACCCGGACGTACTTGTTGATTGTACGGATATGCGAGGTATTGAGTGCCTCCGGTTTCGTTCAGACCCAGAACGAACGTGTAAATGGACTGTGTGTCTGACATTGGATTTTGTTATGTGCTGATTGATCTCTATTAAATATATATCTGTTTGGCGGCGGAGAATTTATTCTCTTGCTTAATGCCCTTCTCTGAGACGTACGAGCTCAGAGGTTATATATCGATGGAAACCAGTCGCACGGGGTGAATTGCCTGTGTGGCACGCCTAAGTGATAGATGATCAAGGCTTCTGTTGAAAAGCAAAGTCTTGTGGTTAATGATCGAAGCACAGCCTGTGTGGCATAGCTTTGTGTATAACGTGAATTCGCGAGCCTCACACCCCAGGATGGACCAGAAACGGGAGAAGGATCGAGGGAGGACATGCGTTTCTTTCTAGCTAGGGTGGTGTCAGTGACCTACCGGTCCTGACATTTATATACTTTTCACCTGTGTGGTTGTTGCTGTTGCGAAGCGCCTTGGATATATCGGTCGATCCGAGACCGATGGAGTCACTGGGCTCACTTACGCCCCAAAGGGTGGGGAAACGTAGTGTTCAGGAATTTTAATCCATATCGGTGGACCGGCCCTGTGGCTCCTTAGGCTTGCCTGCGCGCTTGCCTGAGACATGGTAGGCTAGATTGTCTCGAATCGGTGAGGACGATCCCTGGCCTCGGTTCATGACGGAAATCCAATTTCCAAATACGACATCGTGCGGTTTTAATTGTATACCTATATATGGCGATATGTGGTATGGGGCATTAATGTCGTCTATGACTGATACTTATGATTCAAATTGTTTTTGAAACATATAAACACTAGCAATAATATCAAATGATTTGTTTTGATCGTATCAAGCATATTTTGGCGATTATAAGGTAAAACTCTATCCTCCGGTTTGTGTTGCATTGTGTGATGGGACCTGAGTCTTATAATGGCTTCATTTTATAAAAAGCATAGCGATGTTTAAATGATTTACTGGTTTTAAAGCACTGGCAATCACTGGAGTAAACCCGTTCCGTGAAAGTGGCATGGTCCTATGATTTGCCATATTGTAAAATGTGTTAAGTAGATTTCTCACACCAGTCCCATGACTGACTCGTAGTTTGTTTCACTTGCAAACTCGGGTGCCCCTTTTTCTACACGGGCAGCCTTGTATTCAGGTTTTAGCAGGCTCTTCCTGGATAGCTGGAGCTGAAGATGGATTCTATCATTTATCTCTTTTTATGCTGTTCAGCTCCTGTTGTACATATTATGTTTTCTTTTCCGTAGTAGACATTTATGTATAGCTGAACTATATTTTGTGCTAAGTATGATCCTATATACTGTGTAACTCTGATGATTATATTTATCCAGTGTATTCTATTGTACATTTTCTGGTGTATTTATTTATTTCTGTTCTGTTGTTATCTGTTTATGTGCTGTATTCCAAAGATTACCCTTGCAACGTCTAATCGGGAACGGGGTCGTCACAAACGTGGTATCAGAGCTTTGGTTAAGCCTGGAATATAACATATGAACGAGCTCGTCAGAAATAGAACCAGGGCTGTTCTAGGATGAGTAACCCATTACAGAGAGGATCAGTAATATCCTAGTATGAGTATAGCAGAATGAAATACACTAGATAGACACATTTACATTGAAGTATATGTCTTTATGTTTTAAAATTACCTTTTATGTTGGCCTAACACTTTGTCTGCTATTTGCAGACATTGAAAAATGAGTGGCAGAAGTAGAAGAGGTAGGTTGGAACTAGATGTTGAGGCTCTACTTAAGAAATATAGAAACATGGGTGGAGTACCGTTCTTGGGCGAAGAATCTATTGCTAAAACACAAGCTTGGATTCGTTCTGCTGAGAAAATCTTTGAAGGTTTAAAGCTGAGGGATGACCAGAAAAGATTACTGGCATCTTGGGCACTCAAAGATGAAGCTTTGTTCTGGTGGGATTCAATTGTGAAGGATAATCCAGAAGGTGGTATCACCTGGGATAGATTCAAAGAGCTTTTCAGTGAAAAATTTACTCCTCCCGAAGCAACCGAGAGGTTATATAATGAATTTTACTATTTGATACAAGGTGATATGGATATCCCAGAATATCATAAGAGATTCAATGAACTTTCTCGTTTTGCCCCTCATCTAATTCAAGGGCCAAAGGTGAAGAAACTGAGGTTTATAAATGGTCTTCAAAGAAAATACCAGGATAAAGTAATGGGGCATGTGAAGCTTCCTTTTTCTGAAATGATATACATGGCCTACCAGTATGAGGATCTCGATAGGAAAGGTATGTTGCAAGACGAAGAGGAAGTCGATTCAGGCAGCAAAAGAAAATTCGAAACTGATAGCCCAGAAACAAGTGCACAGCCTGAGGCCAATACAAAGTCAGAGTTCAAAAAGAAGCCTAGAGTCGATCAGAAAAAGGTTAAAGCAGTCGTATGTTTAAAGTGTGATCAGCAAGGGCATTCAATGAGGAATTGTGAATCTTCGAACCAACGAAAGAAAAACGGATCTAAATCCAAGGACAGGGTTCAAGAAGATAGAAAATGCAATCTCTACCATCAGGTTGGTCATATAAAGCGAGACTGTCGATAGTTGAGAATAACCAAAGTGGTTCAGGTAAATAAAGTAGCGGAAACTTCTGAACCATCGGCTAGTCAGGAAAGGCCAGATGTTTTAGAAGGCACGCTTACTGTCAAAAATATCCCAGTTAAAGTACTGTTTGACACTGGCGCGTCGAGAAGCTTTATTGCAAAGAATGCGGTTAAGAAACTGGATTTGAAATTAAAAGGGCTCAAAGAACCCATCACTGTCCATAATCCGGTTGGGGGTTCCCTCGATCTTAGTTGGGTTTGTGGGGTACCTGTTTCCTTTTCTCATTATCGGTTTCCTTGTATCTCGATCGTCATGAATTTTACCGAATTCGATCTTATTTTAGGATTGGATTGGTTAACCAAATACGAAGCTGAGGTTAAATGTGCAGAAAGGGTTGTCAAGGTTAAAACAAAGCTCGCCAATATTGTAATTCCCTGTGCAGGCCCGAATTCTGATAGGAAGGACTTTTGGGCAGCATTAGATATTTCTCCTACTCAAATAGAACCTGTTCCTGTCGTTCTGGAGAATATTCCAGTCGACATTGAAAATATTCCTGTCGTGAAGGACTATGCGGATGTGTTCGAAGAAGTTGTTAGCTTACCTCCGTAGAGAGAAATTGATTTCAAAATCTCTTTAGTTCCGAATGCAAGACCAGTGGTTCACGCTATTCGAAGAATGACCTTGAAAGAGAAAGACGAGTTAGATAATCAAACTCGACAGCTAGTATGGAAGGGTCTGATTAGACCTAGTTTTTCTGATTGGGGGGCAGCAGTGGTATTTGTCCCGAAGTCAGATGGTACTCTCACATTATGTGTAGACTATCACGACTTGAATAAGCAGACATTGAAAAACAAATATCCATTGCCGCGGATTGATTATTTATTGGATCGATTAAATAGCGCACAAGTATTTTCACGAATGGACCTAGCTACAGGTTTCCATCAGCTTCGTATCGCCGAGGAGTGTGTTCCTTTGACAGCATTCAGAGGTCCAGACTTATTCTACGAGTGGTTAGTAATGCCGTTCGGCTTATGTAACGCTCCAGCCTATTTCGTCGATTTAATGAACAGAGTATTCAGAGGAGTATTGAATAAATTTGTTCTGGTTTTCATTGATGATATCCTTATCTTTTCTAAGTTAGAAAGCGAGCATGAAAAACATTTGGAACAAGTGTTAGAAATTCTGAGAAAGAATGTGTTGAAAGCAAAGTTTTGCAAATGTATATTTTGGCAAGAAGAAGTCAAATTTCTTGGCCACGTCGTGTCAAAGCAAGGAATTTCAGTGGATCCAAGTAAAATCACTGCTATTCAGAATTGGAAACAGCCTCGTACACCCATGGAAGTCAGAAGTTTTCTCGGGTTAGCCAGTTATTATCGGAAATTCATTAAGGATTTTGCGAAGACATCCAGTTCCTTAACGAAACTGACTAAGAAACATTCGAGATTCAATTGGACTCCGGTATGTGAGGAAGCTTTCCAGGAGCTGAAATTAAAACTGACAACTGCTCTAGTGTTAACAATAATAGATGGCAATGAGGACTTGAAAGTTTGGACTGACGCTTCTAGAGAGGGCCTTAGTGCAGTGTTAATGCAAAGAGGTCAAGTGATTGCTTATGCTAGCCGTCAGCTGAAACCACATGAGAAGAATTATGTGACTCATGATCTCGAGTTGTTAGCCATCGTCTTTGCTTTGAAAATCTGGAGGCACTATCTCTTGGGTGAGAAATTCGAACTGTATACATACCATAAGTCATTGAAATATTTGTTCACCCAGAAGGATTTGAATCTGAGACAGCAGCGTTGGCTAGAATTTCTTGCAGCGTACGATTTTGAGATTTTGTACACTCCAGGGAAAGCCAATGTTGTGGCGGATGCGCTGAGTAGAAAGAATGTAATAATCGCCAGTTTTATCGTTACGACTTCCTTGATTGACAAGATCTCCATTCTACAGAAAGATGATAATTTTGTTAAGGAAATGATCAAAAGAATTCAAAAAGGCGATGCATCTAGTTTCCAAGTGGATAACGAGGGAATTCTTAGATTAAAAGGAAGGATTTGTGTTCCCAACGTCTCCGAGCTCAAAAGAGAAGTCCTTGATGGATGCCACAAGTCCAAGCTGAGTATCCACCCAGGGGTTAGCAAAATGTATAATGACCTCAAGCGAACTTTCTGGTGGAAGGCAATGAAAAGAGATATCTCTGTATATGTTAGCCGGTGTTCCACCTGTCAACAAGTCAAAAGCGATCAGCAGAAACTCGCTGGGTTGTTGCAACCTTTAGAAGTGCCAGGTGGAAAATGGGAACAGATTTCTATGGATTTCATAGATGGTTTGCCCAGAATCAGGAAGGGAAATGACAGTATTTGGGTGAACGTAGATCGTTTTACGAAGACCGCCCATTTCATACCTGTCAGATCGAACAGAACTGCTCAAGGTCTGGCGTAGATATATTTTAAAGAAATTGTTAGACTGCACAGAGTTCCCATGAGCATCGTTAGTGATCGTGACCCGATTTTTGCTAGTAAATTCTGGGAAGCATTCCAAGCAGAATTGGGAACGAAACTGAACTTGAGCACCGCATATCATCCTCAGACAGATGGTCAGACTGAGAGGGTGAATCGTATTCTTGAAGATTTATTGCGGGCTTGTATTATAGATTTTGGCGGATCGTGGGAAGACCATTTGCATTTGGCCGAATTCTCATACAACAACAGTTACCAAGCGAGCCTGACAATGTCACCATTCGAAGCATTGTATGGTAGACCATGCCGATCCCCTGCTTGTTGGGTGGAGCCAGGAAATAGACTTGTATTGGGCCCAGATATGATTCGCTAGGCTGCGGATAAAGTCGACTTCGTTAAGAAACGATTACTAGCCGCTCGAAGCCGACAAAAGAGCTATGCAGATAAAAGAAGAAGAGATATATCATTTGTGTGACGGCCCGCCCCGCACCAACTGACATTTACTCCAAAAGTGCGCTGTACACATGTCCAGCTAGCACGGGATGGTCGTCAGAAGAAAGGAAAGAAGAGAACGAACTAACAAAGAACCTGTAATAAGTCTCACATCGCATGGAATAAAATATAATCATAACATATACTTGACACAAAACAGGTGAGACAGTGTATAAGATGAAACAAACTATCATAGCAGCGGAAAATCCAAAATACAGCTTATGATCCAAAGCCAACATCATTATTACAACTTTTAAAACTGTCTCAAAAAGCTAAACAAGAAAGGTACACTACTAATGCCCAAAGTAGTGACCACCAACGACACAGGAAGAATACATGTAGATATCATACGTAGGAGCCTCCTGCTCGTCTCCGAATCAGCTACTCGTGCATCACCGGCTAACCTGTCTCTAGTCTGCTCGTGTGAGCACCCAGAGTAATAAGAAGAGACATAAAACTCTGGGTCAGACAAAAGTTTGGTATGTGAGATAAGCAACAAAACAAAACAATAACAGGTATAATCCAATCATACCTAAACCTGGACCTGCAACCAAAGAGTTAGCACTACATACTGTACAATACTCTAAGGTGCCACTAAACATAAGGTGTAAAGATACGGGGTAGGGGGTGTGCATGTCATAGTGATAGAAAACAAATCAAGCATAGCAACCATCCTCACATCTCTCACTCAGTGCGTAAAGCATACGATACCCATTACTCTGTTCACCTAATCCTTTGGGCCATGACGGAGTCCAACCCCGTATAACTACACTACGAGCCCCTAATCCATCTATCAGTGGTAAACCAAAGTGATAGGCATCGATAACCCCTTTGCACACGTCTCGCAGCAAAGCCCAATCGTGAAGTTAACTCGTTGGTTCCCACCTGAGTACAAGCTTCCCATTTGGACTACCTTTGCATCTCGGGTTTTGGTCTCCTCCGGATCGGTCTTCATTCAGTTAACAGCTCATACCTCGCGTTCAAGCTTCCTGGTTAATTCTGTAGTCACCATACTGGTTCAGGTCGAGTTCCTCCATTCGGATCGGGTCGCGCCATCAGCTCGTGGTCCTCTAGCTCCATCGGATCGGGTCATGGCCAAGCTTCGGGTCCATCAGTTCGGTTCGTGCTACCTCGTCTGGATCGGGTCGTGGTCTTCTCTTCGAATCGTGTCGTGGAGTGCACCGGTTCGTGGTCCATGTGTGCGAGCAGTTCAGATCAGAGGACTTCAGAGGCGAACGGATCAGAGATAGTTGGATCGTGAGCGACTCGTATACTAGCTCGGCTCGTGGCTTACTTAGGCGATCGACTAGTGGATATTAGGCACGATCAGGTTGGGTCGTGATACCCCTCCTGCGATCCGATCCGGTCTATTTCCTATACTTCTTCCATCAAACTGTTTACGCCATTCGACGGCGTTTTCGACCAATCTAATTGTTCTAAACAATCACAAAGCATACCATACAGTCATAGAAACATGTATAAACATCCACAAACAGCAAAACATCAATATGGTAGGTCAAAACGGATCAAACATACACAAAAACCCACATTTTCCCCTTAATCATGTTTAAGAACAACTAACAGTATGATTTGCAAAACTTAACCAAACTACTCAAATTTTCTAACAGAGGTCTAAAACAATATTTCGGAATTCATGAATATTTTCCAGATTTTTAACATGCATAAATTCGCTAATTTCCACTAATCACCCCTTAATCCCCCAAATTCCGGGATTTGCAAAATTAGTCGAAATTAACCCAAATTCATATCAGAGGCATAAAATGATGCTTTAGAATTTTAGAAATTTTTCTAGATTTTTCTGAGCCATAATTTCGCTAATCTTCGCTAATTACCATAACTAGCCGTAATTAGTGAAAAACAATGCAAATCACTCACCTTAGCCACAAACAAACTTTAGATCTGAAATAATCTATGATTTGGATCCAATCCCTATGTGTCCCAGCATCTCTCTCTCTGATTTGGTGCTACCCACCCTTGATTTGATGTAGTTTTGCTTAATCTTCGATTAGAAAGTGATTAGAGACGATTTGAGATGAAATTAGAGGGTGGAGGCCATAGCTAGGGTGAAAGACATGTTTGTGGCGGCTGGAAAATGAAATAAAATTCGTTTTCCTACTGTTTTCAGCCTCCCCATAACCCTAATCCCGAAATGGGTTATGGGCCTTCTTGCTAATCACCTCAATTAGGCCCGGTTAAGCTGTTTTTCACCTTCTAAACCTTGTTTCAGCCATATCTCCCAAACGGTAAGTCCGTTTCTCACATGTGACCACTCTATAGAAAGGTAAACCATCAAACGAATCTAATGGAAGTGGTTTCAGGTCAAAATTCCTTTCCAATCAAAAGTTATGGCCGAAACAAGATCAGCTAGGGGCAAAACGGTCATTTAAAAATCGGCAAAAATCATGAACATGGTAAATTACCCCAATAGTCGTTCCCCAACTCTACACGACCATACGACTTCGTATGAGAAAGAAATAAATATTCTACGATCCTCCGATGCGTAGAATGCGGGTTGTTACATTCTCCCCCCCTTAAGAAATTTCGTCCCCGAAATTCCTTAACCGAAACGTTCAAAGAATTCCGCATGCCTATCAATCATTTTCAATCAATAAAACATACAAAACAACACAATAAGCCTATCCTAGCATGCGGTTTACTAACAAGGGAAGAACTATCACTACCAAAACCTTACCAGGCAAAGAGTTCTGAATACTTCTTCCTTATGTTCTCCTCTGTTTCCCAAGTACAGCCTTCCTCATCACCACGCCACTGAACTTTGACTTGTTTCACCACCTTCCTTCGAAGCTGCTTCGTATCGTTCCCAACAATATGCAAAGGCTTGCGGTTCCCAACTGCCTCGGGTTCAACTTCGATGTTATCCAACTGATCAGGTGAAATGGCCATACTAGGGTCGTGCACGAATTTCCTTAACTGGGAAACATGAAATACGTTATGAACTCCTGCCATTTTGTCTGGTAACTCAACTTTATATGCAAACTCAACCAAATGCAAATGGTCATCCCATGACCTTCCAAGATCCAATATACAAGTTCTCAAAAGGTACTCTAATATACAATTCACTCAAATACCATCATGACCTGACCTAGTCCTTGGTAAACTATCAATATAATCCATTTGAGACTTGTTCTCATTTCCATTTAGGAATTTCTAATGGTTGTAACAAACCACTAGGCTTCTTTTGCTCATCTTTAACTAACTGGCAATTCATGCACTTGGACATAAACTTCTCAACGTCTTTCTTTATCCTTTCCCAGTAGTAAGTCTGCTCCATGTCTCCATACATCTTGTTACCACCGGGATGTATAGTCAATTTCGAGTGATGAAATGCTCTAAGCACTTCATCTCTCAGTCCATCTACGTTGGGTACAACTAGTCCTCCATTCTTTTGAAGCCATCCTTCTCGATCAAATCCTTACTTGATCATTCTCTTTCCATCGATACCCATCTCTACCCTAGAGATGATTTCCAATAGGTTAGGATCGTCCTTCTAACTGGAACCAATCCACTCAATAAAAATCGATCTAATCGTCAAGCTTACTAGCGTTTCTGAATCCAATTCTCTCTTGGGCCTGAAATCATATCCTGTGATATACTCTATTTTCTTCCATCCTAGAAATATAACCCCTAAACTGGCATGTCTCCTACTCAACGCAACTATTACCGCACCCAAATCCTTTACTATGATCACTCTGCCCCATGGAGTCATGGCGACTCCACTGCACTGATCCATAGCTACTAGTCCTTTGCTATGTCCACTCTGCCCTTTGAAGTCATAACAACTCCACTGCACTAGCTCATAGCCTTACTAATCCTTTACTATGTCCACTTTGCCCCTCGAGTCATGACGACTCTACTGCACTGGCTCATAGTCCTAATACAATCACTTTGTTCCCCATCGCTGGAACCCTACAGGTGATAGTCTACTCAAGGGAAGAAAAATAGGAACAACATAGCAACCATAACATCCATCAAACAAGTCCTACCTATCACCTGCTAAATTCATAAACACATCGACACCTACATGACTGGTCTAACCAATCCCAATATGTCGATTCTAGTATGTCTGGTCCAACCAACATCAATAACTAATGGAAGCCCGGCCTCCATTCATACACCGATGCCTACTTGACTGGTCCAACCAATCCCAGGCCAATGGAAGCCCCGCCTCCCTACGGACTACCGTACGTCCAACGTACGTTTATCCTCCAAGGATAACTAGATCACGTCCAATGGATCCAGGGTAACGGGCGGCCCCAGATACCCCTGCTTTTAGTCCACCTAAAATACTTGAGTCCAACCCAAGTCTATCCATTTTTTTGCTGTCCTCTCGAGTCCAACTCGAGCCGAATCAAATTCCTTGCAGCCTTCTCGAGTCCAACTCGAGTCAATCTATAACTCAGACCCAGTCTAGAGTATCCATTAGCGACAAACTCTAGCCCAACGTGAGTCGTCTCCCTATTCGTTGCATCTCCAAGATCAGCGAACACCCATTTTCCTTTTACGAGTTCAAGTCCAACTTAAATCGCCCTAATCTTCGTTGTATACTCCATGATCAACAAACACATCCTATTCCTTCAAAGTCCTACTATCCAAAGGGAACATCAACATAGGGTTCTAAACAATCCATTACTTTGCATCTTTCTCGAGTCCCAGTCGAGCAATCTCATAACCCTATCGAGTCTAACTCTGGGTAGTCTATACCATTGAACAGTCTTATCATGTTCCGTCTGCCCATCACTCCTCGAGTAAACCATGATATCATCCAATGAAAAATCATAACAACTATTTACCCCTCACGCAAACCATCCTAGTCGAACTCGACATTCCCCAAGCACAAGCCCCAAAGGCCTAAACCAATATCAGACAAGCACCCAAGGAACATCTCCTCCGAGTTCGGACAACCCACGTGAGGTGATACTAGCAAAACAATCTAGCACTGGAGTACTCATTTGCCTCCCAGAGATAACTAGAACTTATTACAACGATAACCTTTCAGCTTTCTTAACTCCAGTTACTATCGCCATCACTAGGCAGGTACCTAATACCACCCTATTCCTTTGGAGTAGATCGACTCCCCAAAATAATGCTAAACCCAGTAAAGCCCAAAACAAAGCAATCACAACAAACATACATCCATGACTCGATAAGACCACATTACAACAAATCATGCCAAAACTAGTCGAACCACCAATCGGGTTCGTCACAACTAGAGGTCTATCGACTATCTCGGGTTTGTCAAACAATACCCGAACAGAAACATCTTAAATAGAAAGCATACCTTTTATAAAGACACCCTTTCCCTTCTACGCCGCACTTGGAACATTCGAAGAAGAAGGAACATCGTTGATAGCATACGCTTGCACAATCTGTTTCTCCCTAGGAGGTTGTGGGCAATCATCCTTGTGATATCCCGCCTGGCCGCATTTAAAGCACTTCCTTTCCCCAGGCTTTTCTCGACAATCTCTGACATAGTGGCCCTTCTTGCCACAACTAAAGCATTCGCTGTCTTTCTTATTTTTCTTATTCTGACCATCCTTGGTCGGGTTCTGCTTCCTCTTGTTCTGAGAATTCTTCTTGCCTTCACCGCCTGCTTGCGGCTTTGGCTCCTCTATAGATGCAATAGCAACCTCAGTCTTCGACTTAGGGAAAAGGCTCTCTGACCTTAATGCCTTTCCTACAATAGATTTGAACGTCTCATCGATATGGTTTATAAGTCTTTCCCCCAAGTACCCATCCAAGCCAGTTATGAACTTCTCGTTCTTCTTTTCGACTGTATCGATAAGGGACCATCCATATTTCGATAAAGTATCGAATTCTACGATGTACTCCGAGACTGCCCTACCTTTCTGCTTAAGCTCCAAGAACTTCCTGAACAATTCTAATTTATGAGCAGCTGGAATAAACTTATCACAAAAGTGAGTCTTAAACTGATTCCAAGTAACTTGATCCTATGGAGTAGCTGTCTTAATGGCATTCCACCAATTCATCGCTCGCCCTTGCAACTGACGAGACGCTAGCCTTCTCTTCATCGCATCCTCGATACCCAAGTCTTCGAAGATACGATCACAACTATCCAACCAATCCTGAACATCCGTGGCCGACTCCGTTCCGTGGAACGGCTTTCCACCAAGGTTAGTGTAATCCTTGCACAACTTAGCAAAATCGGCCCTAGGCGCCTGCACTACTGCACCACCACCATTAGCAGCATTAGGAACGGCTCCCCAAGCATCCCTAAGCATCTCTCTCATGAGGTCAGTGAACATAGTCCTCATGTCAGGAGCATTCCCATTATTGGCTCCTCTAGCAGCACCTCTCAAATTTCGGCTCATCGTTCAATTTGTAAAGAGAAAACGATTAACCATCTCCATAGTGGTGCCAGTGCAGTACGACTTCATCCTTAGCTTTACTAATAATATATATAGATATAGCTTTTGAAAACCAAAATAATCACAAATACGCGCTCTCATATACGTACTATCTCTCCCTGGTCCTTTTCCCTAGGTTAACTACACAACCTAGAGATCAGATACCAAATGTGACGGCCCGCCCCGCACCAACCGACATTTACTCCAAAAGTGCGCTGTACACATGTCCAGCTAGCACGGGACGGTCGTTAGAAGAAAGGAAAGAAGAGAACGAACTAACAAAGAACCTGTAATATGTCTCACAGCGCATGGAATAAAATATAATCATAACATATACTTGACACAAAACAGGTGAGACAGTGTATAAGATGAAACAAACTATCATAGCAGCGGAAAATCCAAAATACAGCTTATGATCCAAAGCCAACATCATTATTACAACTTTTAAAACTGTCTCAAAAAGCTAAACAAGAAAGGTACACTACTAATGCCCAAAGTAGTGACCACCAACGACACAGGGAGAATATATGTAGATATCATACGTAGGAGCCTCCTGCTCGTCTCCGAATCAGCTACTCGTGCATCACCAGCTAACCCGTCTCTAGTCTGCTCGTGTGAGCACCCAGAGTAATAAGAAGAGACATAAAACTTTGGGTCAGACAAAAGTCTGGTATGAGCGATAAGCAACAAAACAAAACAATAACAGGTATAATCCAATCATACTTGAACCTGGACCTGCAACCAAAGAGTTAGCACTACATACTGTACAATACTCTAAGGTGCCACTAAACATAAGGTGTAAAGATACGGGGGAGGGGTGTGCATGTCATAGTGATAGCAAACAAATCAAGCATAGCAACCATCCTCACATCTCTCACTCAGTGCGTAAAGCATACGATACCCATTACTCTGTTCACCTAATCCTTTAGGCCATGACGGAGTCCAACCCCGTATAACTACACTATGAGCCCCTAATCCATCTATCAGTGGTAAACCAAAGTGATAGGCATCGATAACCCCTTTGCACACGTCCCGCAGCAAAGCCCAATCGTGAAGTTAACTCGTTGGTTCCCAACTGGGTCCTGAGTACAAGCTTCCCATTTGGACTACCTTTGCATCTCGGGTTTTGTTCTCCTCCGGATCGGTCTTCATTCAGTTAACAGCTCATACCTCGCGTTCAAGCTTCCTGGTTCAGTCTGCAGTCACCATACTGGTTCAGGTCGAGTTCCTCCATTCGGATCGGGTCGCGCCATCAGCTCGTGGTCCTCCAGCTCCATCGGATCGGGTCGTGGCCAAGCTTCGGGTCCATCGGTTCGGTTCGTGCTACCTTGTCTGGATCGGGTCGTGGTCTTCTCTTCGAATCGTGTCGTGGAGTGCACCGGTTCGTGGTCCATATGTGCGAGCAGTTCAGATCGGAGGACTTCAGAGGCGAACGGATCGGAGATAGCTAGATCGTGAGCGACTCGTATACTAGCTCGGCTCGTGGCTTACTTAGGTGATCGACTAGTGGATATTAGGCACGATCAGGTTGGGTCGTGATACCCCTCCTGCGATCCGATCCGGTCTATTTACGCCATTCGACGGCGTTTTCGACCAATCTAATTGTTCTAAACAATCACAAAGCATACCATACAGTCATAGCAACATGTATAAACATCCACAAACATCAAAACATCAATATGGTAGGTCAAAACGGATCAAACATACACAAAAACCCATATTTTCCCCTTAATCATGTTTAAGAACAACTAATAGTATGATTACCAAAACTTAACCAAATTACCCTAATTTTCTAATAGAGTTCTAAAACAATATTTCGGAATTTATGAATATTTTTCCATATTTTTAACATGCATAAATTCGCTAATTTCCACTAATCACCCCTTAATCCCCCAAATTTCGGGATTTGCAAAATTAGTCGAAATTAACCCAAATTCATATTAGAGGCATAAAATGATGTTTTAGAATTTTAGGAATTTTTCTTGATTTTTCTGAGCCATAATTTCGCTAATCTTCGCTAATTACCATAACTAGCCGTAATTAGTGAAAAACAATGCAAATCACTCACCTTAGCCACATACAAACTTTAGATCTGAAATAATCTCTGATTTGGATCCAATCCCTATGTGTTCCAGCAGCTCTCTCTCTGATTTGGTGCTACCCTCCCTTGATTTGATGTAGTTTTGCTTAATCTTCGATTAGAAAGTGATTAGAGACGATTTGGGATGAAATTAGAAGGTGAAGGCCATAGCTAGGGTGAAAGACATGTTTGTGGCGGCTGGAAAATGAAATAAAATTCGTTTTCCTACTGTTTTCAGCCTCCCCATAACCCTAATCCCGAAATGGGTTATGGGCCTTCTTGCTAATCACCTCAATTAGGCCCGGTTAAGCTGTTTTTCACCTTTTAAACCTTGTTTCAGCCATATCTCCCAAACGGTAAGTCCGTTTCTCACATGTGACCACCCTATGGAAAGGTAAACCATCAAACGAATCTAATGGAAGTGGTTTCAGGTCAAAATTCCTTTCCAATCAAAAGTTATGGCCGAAACAAGATCAGCTAGGGGCAAAACGGTGATTTAAAAATCGGCAAAAATCATGAACATGGTAAATTACCCCAATAGTCGTTCCCCAACTCTACACGACCATACGACTTCGTATGAGAAAGAAATAAATATTCTACGATCCTCCGATGCGTAGAATGCAGGTTGTTACAATTTGTTGTTGGCAACTATGTATATTTGAAAGTATCTCCGATGAGAGGAGTCATCCGATTCGGTAAAACAGGGAAATTGGCGCCCAAATTCATTGGTCCGTTTCCTATTCTTGAACGGATTGGAACTCTCGCATATAGGGTTCAATTGCCTGATTGGTTGCCTGGAGTGCATGATGTATTTCACGTATCTCAACTTCGAAAGCACGTTCATGATCCAGACTTAATCGTGGAAGAAGCAGCGCAACAGGATATAGAAATCACTCCAGAATTGGCAGTTAGGAGAGAGCCGCTAAAAATAATTGGCAAAGAAACCAAAGAGCTGAGGAACAAAAAGGTTCACTTAGTCAAAGTGCAATGGAGTGGAGATCCGCGAGATTGTACTTGGGAAACAGAGGAAAGCATTAAGAAAGCCTATCCTAAGTGCAGGATGGATATCTCTGATTGATTCTGGTGCAAGGTACATTTACCATACTTTGCATTACCATTTAATTCTCTACTCTGTTGTTATTTTCTTTCCATGGATGTGCACCTTTAATTCTATAGTCTGAATGATTTTAAAAGAGTATATGAATTGATTAGTACATTTTTGAATAGTTAAAAATAAATTTGATTGTTGTTTGTGTTGTGTGATTGTGGATTTGATTAATTAAATTATTAGAGCGATAGTTAATTTAGTCAATAAGAGAATGAATGGTAGAATCTATTCGATTAAATCGCACATTGAACTGAGTTAAAAATGGATAGAAATATATGCATGTGCATTATATATGTTTGAACAGGTAAATGGATTAGTTGTTGAGTAAAGATTTTATTTGCGTGCCCGACAAATAGGTAAACCTTAATGAGTTGGATGCGCAATTTTATTATTATATCAACTCCTGTGAATGCCATTGGATGCGGAGTGCTGGTTATTCTGTGTGTAATTAATAAGTGTCGCCATAGGATATTAACAATTAATTTTGAACTACACTACATGACATACTTCTTGAAGATAGGCATACTTCATCATATACCACATAAGCATTTGGAGCTTGTGTGACGAGGTTGAAGATTTACCATACGAGCGAGAGGCTTGTATGGCGATGACTATATTTTACAGGCTGAACTGATGACTGATATGGACCATATAAGAATATAACGATAAATTGCCAGATTAATAATAAAAACCCCACACAGGTCTGGAGTTGACATTAATCACGTCTCTCTAGTCATTAGATACGGCACATGGATTATTTATTTCCCACACGGGACGAGGTGATGAGGATTTATCCTCTGGAGTAATTAAAAATACACACTCCCTCAGGCTTGACAGGGTGACAAGAATTTATTCTCTGGAGTAATTATCTATACACGCTCCCCTGTAAACACCAGAATATATCACTATAAATATGTGTATGCTTTATAGGATTTATTGGGTACCTAATACGGCCCAATAAATTTCCAAACCCCTCCCCGTACAAAGGAGGTTATGGCGAAATTTTTCGAAAATTCCGGGTGTTAGCCAAATTTTTGAAGAATTTGAAAATTCTCAGAAACTGAAAAGTTGGAGAATGGAAGCCAGATTGAACGTAGAGTTGATTAATCAAACCACCTTCGACTTTGTTCCTTTTCGAGGACGAAAAGTTTTAAGTGGGGGAGAATGTAACAACCCGGAAAATCTGAACCAGTTTAAAATTTTTAAATTGGCTATTTTAGTGAATTTTAAATATTTAAAATAAATATTTTAAATAATAACGATGTAAAGTGTGATTGAATCGATGTTGAAAATGAATTTAATTAATTTGAATTATAAACATGGCCTGAAATGGCGTGGCGGTTTTGAAATTTGAATTCAAACTTTGACTGACTGTACTGGGTGCAAAATAAAACGGATTTTAGTGAAACCAAAAATATTTAAATCTGTTAGTGAATATCTTTCTAGCGAATCTGAAAAATCGAAGTTTCGTAGCAGGAGTCAAAAGTTATGGCCAAATGAATTTTCAGAAAGGTCGGTATAGGATTTATATAGCCCGTGAAAATAGACATTTTGCAAACGAGCTCGGAATTCGACGAAACCTCTTTTGTTGGATCCGGAATGTCAAATTATTGCTAGGTTTCAAATTTCATAATTTTTGAAGCTAGTATGTGAGCGTGGCAAAGGAAAATATGTTTTGGTCAATTAAAGTTAAAATGGATCGACCAGAAAAGGGCCATTTTACAAACGGTCTCAGAATTCGACGAAACTAGTTTTGTTGGGACCGTATTGTTAAAACAAAGCCAGATTTATTTTTCTGGAATTTTTCGAGTTAGTATGTGGCCCCGGCAAATTGAAATGTACGTTCAAATTAAATATTGAATGTTTTATATTTTAATTTGAAGGAAAATTGACTGAAACATTCGAATGGGCCTTCGAAACATATCCCATTGTGTTCGGGATGGGGGTAAAACGCTAGGGACGACAGTCATTGGGTTTAGATTGGAGTTCGTAAGGGATAAGGGGTATTTTTGGATTTTTTAAAATATATAAATATAGAAAAATCCCATTGGTCCACTCTATTTTCTCTCTCCCCGTCTTTTATCTGGAAACCCTTCGACAAACGGCGGTGGAAGCTCCGAACTTCCCCCCTGATTTCTCCTCCGTCTTTCAATGGAATCGAATGCCCCTTAGCAAATTTTGAAGCTCTCTGTCTCCTCTACAAATCTGTATAACATTCGTCCCCTATAGTCCACCCTCCGAGGCGAATTGAGCCTCTGAACGTCCGACAGTCAAGCCGCCGCCAAGGACGCCTGCCACCGTCGAGTTCAGCGAGAAGACCACCACCAGGAGCGCCTCTCGGAGCTGAACGCCGATGTGCCCTCTGATCTTCGTCCCGCTGCGCCGTCTGACCATAAAATCGAAACCTAGTTTCGAAGATTCAAGATAGGTAACGGCAGTTAAAATATTTTATATATATTATAGCACTTTAAAGCACTACCGTTTATGAATTTACTGTAAAAATCATATCTTTTTCGTTTGTAGACGAAATTCAGTGAAACAAGAGACAGTGGACTCGTGTGGACGTCTTCTACATTCTAGAAGAGACCGCATATTTTTCCGAACCTTCTGCTATTTTTGGTGGAGTGGAACCCAAGGTGAGATTTCTAATATTATAAACGATATAGGAAACAACGATGTATAAATTATATAGTCGATGTATGAATTATATCAGCGTTGTACACCTCATTTATAAGCGTTTTATAAGTTGTATGTTCGATATATAAGTTATATATGCGTTGTAAAAATTATATGTGTGTTGAAATGAATTGAAGTGAATCGAAATGTATTTATATACGAATATATATATATATATATATATATGTATACTCCCCTCGTCCACAGACCATGGACGATATTTATTGTTTGTGATTGGTGTGAAAATTGGTTGATAGTGAATGATTGATTATAATTGTTTGTGGTTGAAATTGATTGGTTGTGGTTGAAAAATACCCATTAGTGATTGAAACAAAATTAGAATAGATTATGGAAATGAAAATAAAACATGCCGCCTGCGTGCGAACTAGATGTATGAATCCCCATTGTCAAAAGCTGCGAGGCTTTAAGGTAGAGCGAGGAGCCGTACTTGGGACGACCCCGGTTTTAACTACCCTGCCGTTATGCAGCCGAAATTTTCAATAATATTCATGTGTTAGAATTATTTTCATGCGTTGAAACTATATTCATGTGTTGAATAGAAATTCATGTGTTGGACGACAATCATGTTTTGAAATAAATTGTTTTATAATAAAAATCATATTTTTATCATCTATATGAACCATATAAAATAGTCGTGTTTTAAAATAAATTGTTTTATAATAAAAATCATATTTTTATCATCTATATGAACCATATAAGATAGTCGTGTTTTGAAATAAATTATTTTATAATAAAAATCATATCTTTATTATATATATAAATTGTTAAAAATAGTGAAGTGTTGAAATAACTATCTGTTGGATAAAATATCATTTTTATCAAATCTATAAAGTGGATAGGGTTTTCAAATCGATGAAAGAATTATATATATATTTTATAAATATAATCAAAATATAGTGAATAACGAGGCCGCAGTTCGTGTTTTGAAACCGTGATTTCAAACGATTAGTGCGGGAGATCCGACCATCGGATTTTGCCGAAACAACAACCGTTGGGTTCGCCTTGGAGATATCTTCCCAACGGCACCAACTTGGTAAAGATCCAATGGTTGGATTGTCTGGAATGTTTAATTCAAATCTGAAGAAAAACATCGCCAGAATCGATTATATATATATATATATATAATTAAATTAAATCGAATAACGACGCTGTAGTTCGTATTTTGGAATCGTAACTTCAAACGTTTAGTGTGGGAGATCCAACCGTTGGATTTTCCCAAAACTGAAACCGTTGGATTCGTTTTGAAAAGATCTTTCTAATGATATAAATTTTGTGAAGATCCAACGGTTAGATTTTCAGATATGTGTAAATCAAATCTGGAGAAAAACAGCGCCATGGCCGCGTTATGGCCTGAAGCGTTGTTTGAATGAATTAGCTATTTCTAAATAAATAAAAATAGCGATAAATCGTGATAAAATATTATAAACGATATGGAATGGAAATAAACTGAATTTGCTTGATTTATGTGATATTTGATGGTTGAATGTGTTTGGTGTGAAAATTACATTAAAGAACAAAATTGGTGTTGTCGAATAATTTAACCATTGAAATGAATTGATTTGAAATTCTAGATATACGTGAATTATTTGAAAAGGCCGATTTAATTCTCATTTCAAATAATTGATTGACGAGTGAAAGTCGAAGATATGAAGACGGTGCAAGACCGATGATCTTCACGTCGAATGGAGGGGTACTACTGATGCTCATGATGGGAGTAGCTACCTTGACAGGGTTGAAGTAGTAGCCACCCGGACGTACTTGTTGATTGTACGGATATGCGAGGTATTGAGTGCCTCCGGTTTCGTTCAGACCCAGAACGAACGTGTAAATGGACTGTGTGTCTGACATTGGATTTTGTTCTATGCTGATTGATCTCTATTAAATATATATCTGTTTGGTGGCGGAGAATTTATTCTCTTGCTTAACGCCGTTCTCTGAGACGTACGAGCTCAAAGGTTATATATCGATGGAAACCAGTCGCACGGGGTGAATTGCCTGTGTGGCACGCCTAAGTGATAGATGGTCAAGGCTTATGTTGAAAAGCAAAGTCTTGTGGTTGATGATCGAAGCACAGCCTGTGTGGCATAGCTTTGTGTATAACGTGAATTCGCGAACCTCACACCCCGGGATGGACCAGAAACGGGAGAAGGATCGAGGGAGGACATGTGTTTCTTTCTAGCTAGGGTGGTGTCAGTGACCTACCAGCCCAGACATTTATATACTTTTCACCTGTGTGGTTGTTGCTGTTGCGAGGCGCCTCGGATATATCGGTCGATCCGGGACCGATGGAGTCATTGGGCTCATTTACGCCCCAAAGGGCGGGGAAACGTAGTGTTCAGGCATTTTAATCCACATCGGTGGACCGGCCCTGTGGCTCCTAAGGCTTGCCTGCGCGCTTGCCTGAGACATGGTAGGCTAGATTGTCTCGAATCGGTGAGGATGATCAGTGGCCTCGGTTCATGACGGAAATTCAATTTCCAAATACGACATCGTGCGATTTTGATTGTATACCTATATATGGCGACATAGTGGTATGGGACATTAATGCCGTCTATGATTGATAGTTATGATCCAAATTGTTTTTGAAACGTATAAACACTAGCAATAATATCAAATGATTTGTTTTGATCGTATCAAGCATATTTGGGCCATTGTAAGGTAAAACTCTATCCTCCGGTTTGTGTTGCATTGTGTGATGGGACCTGAGTCTTATAATGGCTTCATTTTTATAAAAAGCATAGCGATGTTTAAATGATTTACTGGTTTTAAAGCACTAACAATCACTGGAGTAAACCCGTTCTGCGAAAGTGGCGTGGTCCTATGATTTGCCATATTGTAAAATGTGTTAAGTAGATTTCTCACACCAGTCCCATGACTGACTCGTAGTTTGTTTCACTTGCAAACTCGGGTGCCCCTTTTTCTACATGGGCAGTCTTGTATTCAGGTTTTAGCAGGCTCTTCCTGGATAGCTGGAGCTAAAGATGGATTCTATCATTTATCTCTTTTTATGCTGTTCAGCTCCTGTTGTACATATTATGTTTTCTTTTCCACAGTAGACATTTATGTATAGCTGAACTGTATTTTGTGCTAAGTATGATCCTGTATACTATGTAACTCTGATGATTATATTTATCCAGTGTATTCTATTGTACATTTTCTGGTGTATTTATTTATTTATGTTCTGTTGTTATCTGTTTATGTGTTGTATTCCAAAGATTACCCTTGCACCGTCTTATCGGGAACGGGGTCGTCACAGTTTTTAACTATAATTTTATTTTTGTGTTTTCCGGCTAAACTAGTTGAATAACGTAAAAATGACGACTTTGGAATTCTAAATTTTAAATAAACTAAAATTTCCAATTTTATATTATTGGATTTGATTGGAATTAGTCGTCTAATGTTTGGTGTTAATTCTGTAGATGAAATTCATACTATTTGAGGAATTTTAAAGGTGAATATACCATTATTCCGCTTATAGTATCTGTTGAATATGTGAATCGATATTGAAAATGAGTTAAGACGATTCCTTTCTAAATCTTATATTTAATATCAACCGATTATGGGTTGTTTTGGAAGATGTCTTTGTAACATCATCCTTAACCCAGTAAGTTAAGTTATTTGGTTTTTCAAATATAAATGTGCATTTGAAAAGATTTGTCTTGATAAATCTTTTGATTTAGGAAAATATTTTCCAAATTGAACTGATTGGATTTGGATAGAAATCATCTTAAGATATTTGATATGGAATTTCATTATTTAGACTTACAGTATTTGAGGAATTTCTAAGACATTTATATCGTTATTCCACTTATAGTATTCGCTGGTTATGAGAATTGGTATTGGATATAAGTTGATATGATTTCTATTTAAATCTTATATTTAATATCAATTGGGTTTCAGTTTGTCATGAATAGTGTCTTAAATAACATCATTCTTTAACCTAGCTAATGTTTAAGTTATGTTTGAAAGTTCAGAAAGTTATAATATTAGTTAAGATTAACCTAATCTTTATCTTAGGATTTATAAGTTTAGAAGTTAAGTAAGATTATAAACTTCTAATGGGAAGTTTATGCAATTAAACTTTTAATAAAGATTAACTGGAAATTTGAGTTTAAAAGGGAACCTTGGTTAAAGTAAGTAGAATCTATGGTTTAAAGATATAAAGAAATGGATTTTTGGATTAACAAGTTTTCCAAATGAGACTTTGTTAAAAGAAAAAAATGGGAAACTGTTTTAATGAGGATTTAATTAACCAATCTGAAGTGGAAAGAGACTTGATCAATCCTATGTTTCCATATGGTTTTTAAATAGTGCTCATTATTCAGAAAGACCAGTTTGAATTTCTATCCGAAAACCATTTCGAATAATGATACGACGAAATGGAGCAAATAAAGATATTAAACATGGTAGTTGAAGACCCGGAATCTTCACATCGAATGGACTACTTGTTGATTCCATCGATAACTCCCATATGAGGTTATAAGTGACAGTGGTCTGGACGTACTTGTAGATTTTTTGGATTTGCAATGACCTTTCTCCAATTATGGATGAAGAATAAGGTGCTTTCAGTTTCATTCAGACCCAGAACGAACTTGTATGGATTGTGTGTATGACATTATAATTGACTTCATAGAAACTGATCTTTATTAAGTATATATTTGTTTGGTGGTAGAGAATTTATTCTCTTAGGTTAACACTCTTCTCTGAGATGTATGAGCAGGGGTTATATATTGATAGATATCATTTATATGTGGTGAATGGACAATGTATCATACATAATTGATGATCTATTCATGATCAATGCATGGCTAACTTAAATTATAGCTTTGTGTAACAAGACTTCGACAAGCCTCACACGCCGAGAAATGGCCAAAATAGGATTAAATGTAGCAAGGTTACTGGTCGCGCCACTAGGGTATGTTCATTTCCTTTTAGATAGAAGTGGTACCATGGTATGGAGCCTAGGTATTTAATTATGTGGAAAACTCTACTCTATGTGGATGTTGGATTGCGCTCGGAATGGTCGCTTACGACCGAGAAATGGTATACTTAGGAGTACTCTAAGTTATCCAGTTAGGGATAACCCGTCCTTGCGTAGCATGAGGAGCATCAGTTGATCCTTGGACATCCCTCTAAAGGTGTTCAAATTCGGCTCGGATATAGGAAGATCCTTAGCCTGGTCATTTGCTAGAAATCCATTCTCCACTACGAACCCATATGGTTTTAGTTGTATACTATTATGTTAGTATAGTATATGGTACTTATGCTGGCTAAGATTGATACATTTATTTGCGAAAGTGGTTTCCACACTATCCCCTAATCATAATATCAAATAGTTTTCTCGTATCAAGCATTTTTTTATCATAAGGAGAAACCTCGCCCATGCGTGCGTTTGCATTGTGTGTGCACCATGAGACCTTATGGTAGCTTCATTTTCCAAAAGTCATTGCAAATTTCTGTCCACCAGTATTCATAAGGAGAAAACATGTTCCATATTATACAACGTGGTCCTGTGATTTACCTTACTTTAAAATAAACGTAAAGACAACTGTTTTAGTTCCCATACCATTCCCATGATTGACTTTGAGTTTATCGTTCTTCCACCTAATCTCCAGGTGCCCATATTTTTTCCACATGGATAGCCTAGTAATTTGGTTTGTAGATTCTAGAGCAGGGCTGGATTTATGTTGGAGCTATTATTTTGGAGCATTCAATTTCTTCCGCTGTACATAAGTTATTTTCCGCTGTGTCTCTATTTTACTCTGATATCGCTTGTACTCTGATGTACAAATTATTATTATGATAACAAAAATTTGTTTTTGTTTTTGTTTTTGTTCTGTAAGTACCCCTAACAATTTGTCTTGTTGAACGGTTTAAGTCAGTTTAATTATCGGTTTGAACAGGGCAAAAAGGCGGGTCGTTACAACTAAAGTAACTAAAATCCAAAATTTCTAGTCATGAGTTATTTCACAACTTTCATCTGTAAGGGTGAAAATATGTAAAAACCCTATTTTGTGGATATTTTGGGGATAGTGATGTGAATTTTAGGGAAGATGACTTGTAATTCTATAGTTTTGGGTGAGGATTATCATTTCTTACATTAGAACATTATTTACACATGCCAATAAATGTTGAATTATTATTTATTAAATATAATGTAATCATCATTTCATAAATGAATACCAAATGCATATTAATTGGAAACTTTAATTTCGAATTTAAAAGTCCCTGTTAGGGCTTGAGAAAGCCACATTTTAAAATGGTTTGAAAACAACCAGTTCCATTAATTTATTTTTATATGAAGTGGTAGCTTTGAGCAATCTGGTTTTGTTTTGAAGCAGTTGTTTGAATCATTTTATTTTTCTTTGAAGCAGCTTGCTCTAAAGGCACTTTTGTAAACTAGTTTATAAATAGTTTGTTTCATTATTTCGCATACCTAAGTTTTCAATGCCTGAAGAGCCTATTCTATATTCGAAGCCCTCCTGCTTTTTTTTCTCTTCGACGTCAGATAAATACGAAGCAAAGTGTTTCACTTTAACACTATAGAGGTGTGAAGCCAACTTTGGTTTTGAACAAATCTATAAATCCCTTATATTTTTACCATATATAAAGGAATAAGCAATTCGAAGCAACAATGATACTATTTCCATTTCTAATACTTGTTTTATTGTTTTGTCTTGATTGTCGTTTGTTTCGAAGATTGTTTACTTCTAATAAAGTTTGATTATTAATAGCAAAGAATTAAAAACTTATATTTTGGCATGAAGAAAAGTGTTATAAAGTTCTTTTTTAAAAGAATGATTTCAAGAGGATCGAAATGTAAACATCCAATGTTTCCAGGGCATTAATTAAGTATAATTTACTATAAGTGAGTTTTCCCATAACTATGGATATATAAGATAGATATAGATTTGACTTGGAAGGTTAGAAAACCAGTGAGACTAGTGTAGAGCCGCGTCTTATACTTTAGTTATCGCCGTTAGCTAAATTCTTCCAATATTCCAGTGCGTAAGGCATGTTTAGGGTTAGAAAAAAAGTACTAAACGTAGAGAAAGGGATGCGGAGAGATAGGTTATTGGTGAGTCTGCAAAACTATTAGGTTCTTAGTCAGCATAGTAAAACTAGGTGATAGATGGGAAGTCAGAAAGAAAGGATATCTGGGTGGTTAGTCCACTTTGTTTCCAACGGTAGTTAGAACAATTTATTGAATCTAACAGGCCAAAGTTAATCAGGAAGGTTTGTAGTTACCCTGTGAAAACTATAAAGAGGAAACAAATAGTCAAAGATACCCATAAGGCAGATAGTTTGGCTATGGAATGTCCATGCATATGATTGATTATGATTGATTAATGACTGTTATGTTTAATACCTATGGTGATTGCAGTTGCAATATTGGTTGATTTTTTGAATAATAATTTAATTGAAATTACTTTTTAAATTTAAGATTTAATTTATTTTTGAATTATATGAAATAAATGAATCAGATTTCTACAAACATAAGTAGGTAGAAATTTAATAATTGTCAAATCAGGACTTAATTGTTAAGCTAACTTAATTTGTAATGTTATTTGAAATTAAATCAATTTTAAATTTAAATTATGAAATTGAATTTCTGAGTACTTTAACTTGGCAAATCCATTGATATGGAAATTTTCCTAAAAAGCCAATTTTTGATCGAACTTAGTCAAAATTTGAATTTGAATTGAAAATTTAGAAGTTCTATAATTTGGAAATATGTTTTGTTATGATTCTACCCAAAATTCTTATTTGACTATCATTTTTTGTTTCATCGAAGTCTTCTTTCATTTATTTTAAGTCTGGGAATTTCAATATGTAAAATGCGCAACCGGACATTGTTTGTGTGTTCATACTCACATATACTCTTTTGCTCTTTATTGAGATGTTTATTTCGATTTTTAGGAAAGCTTTGACACCTCACATCTTATTAATATGTCATGTTTGAATCTTAAGAGACTTTGGTAAGATACAATATGAGTCTTGCTTTCTTTGCGTTTCCCATTTTTTTTTCATTCACCGAGATATCTTTTGATTCCTTCTTCCTCAGTAAATCATCTTTCTCTCCATAAATTTCTCCTCAAATTTGAATCTTTATCCTTATAAACCGAATCCCTACGTAATTATTTTTTTATTTTTTTCTCTATTCTCTTTTCTTATTTGCTAGTTTTGAATTTCAAAATCTAAATCTAGAATCAAAACCCTAAATCCTTAAACCATCGCCCTTTTCACCCTCCTTATTACTACAACATCGTACCACCACCGCCTTCCCTCTCCTCCACCTATCCATTGTCCTCTAGACACTTCGATCCCTTGAATTAAAGCCTTATATTCACTTTTCCCTTTTTTGTTTAACCTTGACCTTTTCCCTTCCCCTTGCACAAAATATGACCACCCCGAGGCAGAGTCGCCACCACCCATGACTTGTCCTGCCTTCTGCCACCATCCAACAACACATAACTAACTCTGACCCGAACCTAAACCCAAAGCTCGACTTCATTGGCTTTTTCTCTTCATTATTTCTCTGTTTTACTGGAATTTTTCCCCATATTGCAAAGGTCATAACTTCCCCATAATTAACCCAAATCCACTATTTTTTTTGCAAATTTGGTGGAATAATTTTTTTTGCAACTTTCATGTTAAACACTTTTTCAAATTTTATATTTTTCTATGTCGAAATCATGAATCCTTCAGACATATTTTCAGACTCAGATTTCTAACTTGAAAAATGTCTGTTGCTATTTCAGTTGTATCTCCCTCAAATGTTATCGAAAACCCATTTTTATTTAATTTGTATTTGAAGAGAAAAGAATTTTATGAAATATGTGTAATAACCCGGAAATCTGGGCCAATTTAAAATTTTTATTTTGGCAATTTTAGTGAATTTTGATTATTTAAAATGAATTATTTTAAATAATAACGACGAAAAATTTATTTTGAATAGAATTAGAACGTATATATTTATATGGATCGTCGTTAGAATATAAATAATTAATTATATATATAAAGGGAATTGAAAATGGCGCGGTAGTTCGATAATTCGATTTCAAATTTCAATTGAATATACCGGGTGCAAAACAAACCGGATTTTAGCGAAACCAAAAATAATAGAATCTAATAGAGAATATCTTTCCAACGAATCAGAAAAATTTAAATTTCATAGCGGGAATCAAAAGTTAAGTCCAAATGAAATTTCAGAATAGTCGCTATGGAATTTCGGCCCTTGAAAATAGCCATTTTGCAAACGATCTCGGATTTCGACGAAACCACTTTTGTTGGATCCGTGATGTCAAATTATTACTAGATTCCAATTTTCATAATTTTTCGAATCAATATGTGAGCGTGGCAAAGGAAAACGCGTTTGACCAGTTTTAGTTGATTTTAATCGACTGGAAAAGGCCATTTTTCCAACGATCTCAGAATTTGGTGAAACTAGTTTTGTTAGGACCGTATCGTAGATACGAAGCTAGTAAATATTTTTCGGGAATTTTTCTAGTTAGCATGTGGGCCCAGTAAATTGAAATGCACGTTCAAATTCAATATATAGAGTTATATGTTGATTTTGATGAAAACTGATCGAAACGGTCGAATCAGCTTACGATACATATCCCATTGTGTTCGGAATGAGGGTAATTAGCTATGGACGACAGGCGGTGGGTTCGATTTCGAGTTCAATGAAAAATTTACTCTTTAGAATTAAAAATAAAAATAAAATAAAATAATATATTTATATTCACACCCTTACTCCCCTCCCCCCTTATCTCTCCCTCCAGGGTCAACGGTTCATAAAAAAAAAAGGAAAAAAAAACCGATCGATCTCAGCGCGTCGCCCCTTTTTTCATCTCCGTCGGCGATCGCCGCTACCCCCCTCCTTCGATGAAACGCCGCCCAACCCTTCCGTCCCTCCGTTCTGCCTCCCATTCTCCGCCCTCCATCGTAGTAACCTCCACCAACGCGAGACCCGCGAGCTCAAGAACCACCACCGCGACCCACCGCCTGACCTGCCACCCGCTACCCACCACCGCATCCCTCCGGCGAACTCCCCCACAACCGCGCCAGTCCCCTCCGCCCTCTCCTTCTCTCCTCTTCTCCCATTCGAGCTCCACAGCCTCGGATCCCCAAACCCCCTGAAGCCCTAGCCCACCAGACGCCGGCACCGCCTCCACGACCCCCAAGACCGAAGGAAACCCCCTCCATTCACAGAAATTTGTAAGTTTTCTGATTTATGGGTTTTTCCCTTTTTGCTTATATAAAAAAAAGGATTTGAATTTTAGAGATGAAAAGGTTTGAATATAAATTAAAGAAGTTATTTTTATTTTGTTTGAATAGCGAATAAAGTGGAGATTTTTATATATTGAATAGCAAAGTAAAAAATCGATTTTTATATATTGAATAACAAAGTAAAAATTCGTTTTTTATATATTGAATAGCAAAGTAAAAATTCGATTTTTATATATTGAATAGCAAAGTAAAAATTCGATTTTTATATATTGAATAGCCAAGTAAAAATTCGATTTTTATTTATTGAATAGCAAAGTAAAAATTCGATTTTTATATATTGAATAGTAAAGTAAAAATTCGATTTTTATATATGAGATAGCAAAGTAAAAAAAAAATCGATTTTTATATATGTAGTGAGTACGGATGACGAAAGTGATGAAAGAAGAAACGGCGGAGATTTTTCACATATGAAGAGTCGAGGCGTTTGGTTTAGCTATCGGTGAGAACTTCTCACCTTTTAATTTTGTTTTCTAGTTAATAATATATACTAGGATGCAGACGGTGTTTAGTAGCACCCGACACCCGTCGTCCACAGACCATGGACGGCTTGTATGCTTGTTTGTTTGATTTTGATGTGTAGTTGATTGTGTGATGTGATGTGAAATGAAATAAAATATCTATATAAATGAAATAAAATATTTATATAGATTAAATAAAATATTTTATAGTGGAAAATATTTTATAGTTAAAAATAGAATTTTAATGTGTATATGAAATAAAAATAAACAGATCGGACAATTTATTTATATACACACATTTGACTGATATTGATTGGGGCGATAAATTTTACACATCGCCTAACTACACAAATAAAATATGTGTTTGATTGTTTGAAACCCCACACGGGTATTGGGATGATATATGACATACACTAATCCCAATAATTAGTGGTATGTCGATCGATTGATTGACAGACTGTTATAAGCGTTAAATATTTGCATTCGATGCTTATACAGTGTAGAATGCACTTCGGATGATGGTTGATTATTCATCGTTGTTATTGTATACATGCGTTGTAGAAAATCCATATAATTAACATTATATGGTAATTGATTGTGCCTCATTCCAGTTTGGAAAAAAGAAATATTTGAAAAAGAAATATTTGAAAAAGAAATATTTGAAATAGAATATTTGAAAATAGAAATATATGAAGCCATGTTGATTAGATTGACGCCATTTTGACGCGAACGATATTTATATCGATTTTATTCATTTTTGAATGAATATTGAAATAGATTTGAAATTCGAATTAAAGTGAATAGATTTGAAATCGAATAGATTTGAAATTCGAATTATATTGAAATGAATTGAAATTCGAATTATATTGAAAGCGAATTGAAATTCGAACTAAACTGAATTGATTTGAAATTCGAAATACACTGAAATGATTTGAAATTCGAATAGAATTGAAATCCGAATTGAAATCGAAAGGAATTGAATTCAAATTAAAATTGAAAAGGAATTCGAATTTAATTGAAATTGAATTGAAATCAATTTGAAATGAATTTAAAACGAATTTATATTGGAATATTCAGTTTTGATTTGAAATTGAATATGAAGTAGAAACCGTTTTGAAAATGAATTTAAAACGATTTATATAATACGTTTTAAAAGGAAATCGACGAAGTATATATTATATATATTATATATATAATATAATGGCCTGAACAGAACGCGCTGCGCTGCGGTAGTTCGTGAATTTCGACCATTGACTTCAAATGGATATTGCGGGAGATCCGACCGTCGGATTCTCCTAAAACAGGAACCGTTGGGTTCGTATCGAAAAGAGCTTTATAACGAATATTAGAAATTAGAAATATAACGGTTGGATTTGGAATTATGTCCAAATCAAATTTGGAAAAGGTCGCTGTAAGTGCAGTTCGATGGCCATTGATGGAAATCGACTGTACGGGCCTTTATAAAATTATTAAAAATAGTAATAATTTGTGTAAAATCATAAGAAATGATTTATAAAGAATTGGGATGAAAAACTCCATATTTGAAAAGATAAAAATAGATTTTTATCGAAATGAACTAGTTTTGAACTAGAATTATAATTCTATTTATTTTTAAGTAAATAAATTGGATTTGAAATGGTTTTGAAAATAACCAGAATTGCCAAAAATTGAATTGGAATGGATTTGAATCGAAATCGTCTTCGGATTATTTCGATGTTGGATTTCGTGATTATACAGATGTTGTTATGTAAATTTGAAAGATATATACATCATTATTTCCAATACAATATCTGTTAGTCGTAGAATTTGATATTGAATATAAGCCGGTATATTTTCTATTCAGAGCCTTGTATTTAATATCAAATGTGATTTGGTTTTGTCGTGAATGGTGTCTTTATTAACACTGTTCTTAAGCCCAGTTGAGGAAAAAGATTAAATCTTTTATTTAGATTTAATGAAGTGTACCAGTTAAATAATATTTAATTGGAATTGAATTGGTTTTGATTTTTGGGTTTATCGTGAACAGTGTTTTAAATAACACTTGTTCTTTAACCCGATAATTAATAGAATGTGATTTTGGGTTGTCGTTAACGGTATCTTCAGTAATACTGTTCTTAGACCCAACAGAGTTAAGAAAATCAGAAACTAACTGGAGATTAGTTAAGTTGAATGGTTTCTGTGGTATTGATCTGATGTTGGTTTCGGCCTTCGGGGTTAATACTTAGGGAATTGTTCACTTGCTAATTTACGTTTAGGGACTGATTGAAATGTGATATGATTATGGGTTTATCGTGAACCGTGTTTTAAATGACATGGATTCTTTAACCCAGTTACAGATTAAAACTAAGTGGAGTTTTAATGAATCTTTAGTTAGATTGAAAAAATCGAGAATGGAGTATCACCAGTTTTGCTCCAGGCGATAGTTAAATCTTTAATTAGATTTGAACGTGAAATGGTAATTGAATTTACCGATAACACCGTGGTGTTAGATATGAAGTATTACCAGTTTTACTTCATGGGATGAATAGGTTGGGATTGGGAAATTAAAACAAATGATTACTTCGGTGAGGTTCGCTAATCCCGACTAGTTTGAATTGATATTCAAAAGTAGATTAAAGAATAAATTTTAATGATTTATCTTTGATAAAATTAATGGGAACCTTTCCCTATGAATGTGAAATTTAGAAACTAACTGTCGGTTAGCTAAGCAGAATGGTTTTCTGGATATTGATCTGATGTTGGTTTCGGCCTTCGGGATTAATATTTGGGGAATTACTCTCTTGTTAATTTACGGTTAGCGACTGATGAATTGGAATGAGGCGTATGTTGTATTTGTGTAACACTTGTTTATAATATACGCGAGTTATTCGGAAAGACCGGGTTTATCCCATTCTGAATAACTGATACGACGATAAGTCGAAGATGAAGACGGTGGTCGAAGACCGCAGGTCTTCACGTCGTTTGGGTGATTACTGATGATCTTGATTGGGATGTACACCCAAGAAGATGGAAACAGTTGGTGATCGTCTAGACGTACTTGGAGATCGATGGATATGCGGGGTACTAGGTGCCTCCGGTTTCGTTCAGACCCAGAACGAACTTGTAAATGGACTGTGTGTCTAACATTGGATTTTAGTCTGTGTGATTGATTTCTATTAAATATATATCTGTTTGGCGGCGGAGAATTTATTCTCTTGCTTAACGCCCTTCTCTGAGACGTACGAGCTCAGAGGTTATATACTGATGGATATCAAACGCATAGGGTGAATTGCCTGTGTGGCATGCCTAAGTGGCAAATGATCAAGGCTTCTGTTGAAAAGCAAAGTCTTGTGGTTGATGATCGAAGCGCGGCCTTTGTGGCGTAGCTTTGTGTAACGTTTACTTCGCGAGTTTCACACCCGGTATGAACCAAAAACGGGAGACGGACCTCAGGGAGGGCATGCGTTTCCTTCTAGCTAAAATGTGGCGTCAGTGGTTTTACATGCCCTGACGAAGTTGACTTATGTGGTTGTTGCTGTTGCGAGGCGCCTCAGTTTGATCGGACGATCCGGGTCCGATGGAGTCATTTGTTGGCTCACTTACGCCCCAAAGGGAGGGGAAACGCAGTGTTCAGGAATTTTAATCCACATCGGTGGACCGGCCTTGTCGCTCCAAGGGTCGCTCGAGCTCTGATCCCGAGACATGGGCTAGATTGTCTCGAATCGGTGAGGACTATCTTTTGCCTCGGTTCATAGATGGAAATCCAACTTCCAAATACGTGCCATTTGCGGTTTTATTTGTAGAGCCTAGTATGGCGACATAGTGGGATGGGGCGCTTATGCCGCCTATGATTGATATTTATGATTTGAAGTTGTTTTATACACTATACACTTATAGTAATAGTAAATGATTTTTGTTAATCGTATCAAGTATTCTTGGCTATTATAAGGTAAAAACCCTATCCTCCGGCTTGCGTTTCATTGTGTGATGGGAACTGGGTCTTATAATAGCTTCATTGTTCTTTATTTAGCATTGCGCTGTTGTTTTATGCACTAGTATTCTTGGGAGGAAACCCGTTCCGTGTTATACGGCGTGGTTCCTTGATTTACCTATCTTTAAAATAAAGATTAATAATTGTTTTAGTCCTCGCACCAGTCCCATGACAGACCTAGAGTTTATTGTTTTAACCTAAACTCTGGGTGCCCTTATTTTGACACGGGCAGCTAGTAGTTTTGGTTTTGCAGATTTATATTCACAGGATCCTGGTTTACAGCTAGAATGATATCCGGAAAGCTTTGTATCCGTATATCTCTTCTAGTTGTGTATTGTATTATTTTCCGCTGCTATGTATTTAAATGTAATTTAAATCTCTGATATTTCTATGTAATATTTATTCATACTCTGTATATTCTTGTATTCTGATGAATTGTTGTAATATACAATGAAATGTTCTTCTGCCTGCGCTCTGTTGTGGCTTGTTCTCGAACTATCCGCGCTTTCCTCACCGGGGAAGTTACGGGTTTTCACAGTTGGTATCAGAGCTTTGGTTTACAAAGCTCAGAGAACAAGGCACATTAGAACCATTCGAAAGAATTCATCAAAAATTGGATTAGTAATATCCAACGAGAATGACTCGTTAGAGATAGGATCAGTAGTATCCTAGAACGAGTGTGAAGAGTAGTGTTTTTGATAAATAAAAGTGAAAACAATTTTTGTTTTGAAAATTTAAATCAATTATACGTATTTGAATATTTATTTTTATTGATTTGGACAGTCCAGTATATATAGAATTTGCGTATATGTCTGATCCGCGTGTATTTGAAGTTTTAATATACTGGATAGATATAGAATTGCACTGTTGTCGTTCGGGGATAGTTCTGATGATAGCGATCGCATCATCAGTATTTATGTTCGAGTGACGAAGGTGGGACGTCTATATATTTCCTATTGACTGGTGTGAGAACCAAAATTAGATAGGGCTTATTGTTGTGATTTGGCATCAAAAATGTGATTTTTGACTATATATCATAGTTATGAATTTCAAAAGCTAATCAACTAATTGATTGATGGTTGTGTTGTTTGATTATTGTTTGTTAATTGATAATTTTGAACCATTACGCCTAATTGTATCAAATATTGAATTGTATTGAAAATTAGTCGCATTTGCTTGCATATACATGTACTTACATTGAACAGGTCATAGCAAGGAGGCTAGAGCAGAGAAATAAAATTGTTTGCCCGGCAAATAGGTACATGTTTACCATAATTTACTGTTTTGTTTGGGTGATGATGATTTTATGAGCCGATTAGCTAGCCGCTTGGCTTTTTCTTTTTCTTTTTGAGATCAGAGGGCCTGTATGGCAATTTCGGGATTTTCTCGTGCTCCCGGTGCAGGGGAGGTTATGGCGAAATTTTTAGAAAATTTAGGGTGTTAGCCAAATTTTTTAAAAATTTGAAATGTTCTAAGAAACTGAAAAGTTGAAGAACTTAAGCCGTAATGAAAACAATGGAAGTTGAGTTGATTTGTTAAACAACTTTCGGCTTCGTTCCTTTTCGGGGACGAAAAGTTTTAAGTGGGGGAGATTGTAATAACCCGGAAATCTGGGCCAATTTAAAAATTTTATTTTGGCAATTTTATTGAATTTTGATTATTTTAAATGAATTATTTTAAATAATAACGACGAAAAATTTATTTTGAATAGAATTAGAACGTATATATTTATATGGCTCGTCGTTAGAATATAAATAATTAATTATATATATAAAGGGAATTGAAAATGGCGCGGTAGTTCGATAATTCGATTTCAAATTTCAATTGAACATACCGTGTGCAGAACAAACCGGATTTTAGCGAAACCAAAAATAATAGAATCTAATAGAGAATATCTTTCCAACGAATCAGAAAAATTGAAATTTCATAGCGGGAATCAAAAGTTAAGTCCAAATGAAATTTCAGAATAGTCGCTATGGAATTTCGGCCCTTGAAAATAGCCATTTTGCAAACGATCTCGGATTTCGACGAAACCACTTTTGTTGGATCCGTGATGTCAAATTATTGCTAGATTCCTATTTTCATAATTTTTCGAATCAATATGTGAGCGTGGCAAAGGAAAACGCGTTTGACCAGTTTTAGTTGATTTTAATCGACTGGAAAAGGCCATTTTTCCAACGATCTCAGAATTTGGTGAAACTAGTCTTGTTAGGAACGTATCGTTGATACGAAGCTAGAAAATATTTTTCGGGAATTTTTCTAGTTAGCATGTGGGCCCAGTAAATTGAAATGCACGTTCAAATTCAATATATAGAGTTATATGTTGATTTTGAACATATAACTCTATATATTGAATATTTATTTGTATTGATTTGGACAATCCAGTATATATAGACTTTGCGTATACGTCTGATCCGCGTGTATTTGAAGTTTTAATATACTAGATAGATATAGAATTGCACTGTAGTCGTTCGGGGATAATTCTGATGATAGCGATCGCATCATCAGTATTTATGTTCGAGTGACGAAGGTGGGACGTCTATATATTTCCTATTGACTGGTGTGAGAACCAAAATTAGATAGGGCTTATTGTTGTGATTTGGCATCAAAAATGTGATTTTTGACTATATATCATAGTTATGAATTTCAAAAGCTAATCAACTAATTGATTGATGGTTGTGTTGTTTGATTATTGTTTGTTAATTGATAATTTTGAACCATTACGCCTAATTGTATCAAATATTGAATTGTATTGAAAATTAGTCGCATTTGCTTGCATATACATGTACTTACATTGAACAGGTCATAGCAAGGAGGCTAGAGCAGAGAAATAAAATTGTTTGCTCGACAAATAGGTACATGTTTACCATAATTTACTGTTTTGTTTGGGTGATGATGATTTTATGAGCCGCTTGGCTTTTTCTTTTTCTTTTTGAGAACAGAGGGCCTGTATGCCAATTTCGGGATTTTCCCGTGCTTCCGGTGCAGGGGAGGTTATGGCGAAATTTTTTGAAAATTTAGGGTGTTAGCCAAATTTTTGAAAAATTTGAAATGTTCTTAGAAACTGAAAAGTTGAAGAACTTAAGCCATAATGAAAACAATGGAAGTTGAGTTGATTTGTTAAACAACTTTCGGCTTCGTTCCTTTTCGGGGACGAAAAGTTTTAAGTGGGGGAGATTGTAATAACCCGGAAATCTAGGCCAATTTAAAATTTTTATTTTGGCAATTTTAGTGAATTTTGATTATTTAAAATGAATTAATTTAAATAATAACGACGAAAAATTTATTTTGAATAGAATTAGAACGTATATATTTATATGGCTCGTCGTTAAAATATAAATAATTAATTATATATATAAAGGGAATTGAAAATGGCGCGGTAGTTCGATAATTCGATTTCATATTTCAATTGAACATTCCGTGTGCAGAACAAACCGGATTTTAGCGAAACCAAAAATAATAGAATCTAATGGAGAATATCTTTCCAACGAATCAGCAAAATTGAAATTTCATAGCGGGAATCAAAAGTTAAGTCCAAATGAAATTTCAGAATAGTCGCTATGGAATTTTGGCCCTTGAAAATAGCCATTTTGCAAACGATCTCGGATTTCGACGAAACCACTTTTGTTGGATCCGTGATGTCAAATTATTGCTAGATTCCAATTTTCATAATTTTTTGAATCAATATGTGAGCGTGGCAAAGGAAAACGCGTTTGACCAGTTTTAGTTGATTTTAATCGACTGGAAAAGGCCATTTTTCCAACGATCTCAGAATTAGGTGAAACTAGTTTTGTTAGGACCGTATCGTCGATACGAAGCTAGAAAATATTTTTCGGGAATTTTTCTAGTTAGCATGTGGGCCCAGTATATTGAAATGCACGTTCAAATTCAATATATAGAGTTATATGTTGATTTTGACGAAAACTGATCGAAACGGTCGAATCAGCTTACGATACATATCCCATTATGTTCGGAATGGGGGTAATTAGCTATGGACGATAGGCGGTGGGTTCGATTTCGAGTTCAATGAAAAAGTTACTTTTTAGAATTAAAAATAAAAATAAAATAAAATAATATATTTATATTCACACCCTTACTCCCCTCCCCCCTTATCTCTCCCTCCAGGGTCAACGGTTCATAAAAAAAAGAAGGAAAAAAACGATCGATCTCAGCGCGTCGCCCCCTTTTTCATCGCCATCGGCGATCGCCGCTACCCCCCTCCTTCGATGAAACGCCGCCCAACCCTTCCGTCCCTCCGTTCTGCCTCCCATTCTCCGCCCTCCATCGCAGTCACCTCCAACAACGCGAGACCCACGATCTCAAGAACCACCACCACGACCCACCGCCTGACCTGCCACCCGCTACCCACCACTGCATCCCTCCGGCGAACTCCCGCACGACCGCGCCAATCCCCTCCGCCCTCTCCTTCTCTCCCCTTCTCCCATTCGAGCTCCACAGCCTCGGATCCCCAAACCCCCTGAAGCCCTAGCCCACCAGACGCCGGCACCGCCTCCATGACCCCCAAGACCGAAGGTAACCCCCTCCATTCGCAGAAAATTGTAAGTTTTCTGATTTATGGGTTTTTCCCTTTTTGCTTATATATAAAAAAAGGATTTGAATTTTAGAGATAAAAAGGTTTGAATATAAATGAAAGAAGTGATTTTTATTTTGTTTGAATAGCAAAGTAAAAATTCGATTTTTATATATTGAATAGCAAAGTAAAAATTCGATTTTTATATATTGAATAGCAAAGTAAAAATTCGATTTTTATATATTGAACAGCAAAGTAAAAATTCGATTTTTATATATTGAATAGCAAAGTAAAGATTCGATTTTTATATATGAGATAGCAAAGTAAAAAAAATCGATTTTTATATATGTAGTGAGTACGGATGACGAAAGTGATGAAAGAAGAAACGATGAAGATCTTCCACATATGAAGAGTCGAGGCGTTTGGTTTAGCTATCGGTGAGAACTTCTCACCTTTTAATTTTGTTTTCTAGTTAATAATATATACTAGGATGCAGACGGTGTTTAGTAGCACCCGACACCCGTCGTCCACAGACCATGGACGGCTTGTATGCTTGTTTGTTTGATTTTGATGTGTAGTTGATTGTGTGATGTGATGTGAAATGAAATAAAATATCTATATAAATGAAATAAAATATTTATATCGATGAAAAAATATATTTTATAGTGGAAAATATTTTATAGTTAAAAATAGAATTTTAATGTGTATATGAAATAAAAATAAACAGATCGGACGATTTGTTTATATACACACATTTGACTGATATTGATTGGGACGATAAATTTTACACATCGCCCAACTGCACAAATAAAATCTGTGTTTGATTGTTTGAAACCCCACACGGGTATTGGGATGATATATGACATACACTAATCCCAATAATTAGTGGTATGTCGATCGATTGATTGACAGACTGTTATAAGCGTTAAATATTTACATTCGATGCTTATACAGTGTAGAATGCACTTTGGATGATGGTTGATTATTCATCGTTGTTATTGTATACATGCGTTGTAGAAAATCCATATAATTAACATTATATGGTAATTGATTGGGCCTCATTCCAGTTTGGAAAAAAGAAATATTTGAAATAGAAATATTTGAAAAAGAAATATTTGAAAAAGAAATATTTGAAATAGAATATTTGAAAACAGAAATATATGAAGCCGTGTTGATTAGATTGACGCCATTTTGACGCGAACGATATTTATATCGATTTTATTCATTTTTGAATGAATATTGAAATAGATTTGAAATTCGAATTAAAGTGAATAGATTTGAAATCGAATAGATTTGAAATTCGAATTATATTGAAATGAATTGAAATTCGAATTATATTTAAAGTGAATTGAAATTCGAATTAAACTGAATTGATTTGAAATTCGAAATACACTGAAATGATTTGAAATTCGAATAGAATTGAAATCCGAATTGAAATCGAAAGGAATTGAATTCAAATTGAAATTGAAAAGAAATTCGAATTAAATTGAAATTGAATTGAAATCAATTTGAAATGAAATTAAAACTAATTTATATTGGAATATTCAATTTTGATTTGAAATTGAATATGGAGTAGAAACCGTTTTGAAAATGAATTTAAAACGATTTATATAATACGTTTTAAAAGGAAATCGACGAAGTATATATTATATATATAATATAATGGCCTGAATAGAACGCGCCGCGCTGCGGTAGTTCTTGAATTTCGACCATTGACTTCAAATGGATATTGCGGGAGATCCGACCGTCGGATTCTCCAAAAACCGGAACCGTTGGGTTCGTATCGAAAAGAGCTTTCTAATGAATATTAGAAATTAGAAATCTAACGGTTGGATTTGGAATTATGTCCAAATCAAATTTGGAAAAGGTCGCTGTAAGTGCAGTTCGATAGCCATTGATGGAAATCGACTGTACGGGCCTTGATAAAATTATTAAAAATAGTAATAATTTGTGTAAAATCATAAGAAATGATTTAGAAAGAATTGGGATGAAAAACTCCATATTTGAAAAGATAAAAATAGATTTTTATCGAAATGAACTAGTTTTGAACTAGAATTATAATTCTATTTATTTTTAAATAAATAAATTGGATTTGAAATGGTTTTGAAAATAACCAGAATTGCCAAAAATTGAATTGGAATGGATTTGAATCGAAATCGTCTTCGGATTATTTCGATGTTGGATTTCGTGATTATACAGATGTTGTTATGGAAATTTGAAAGATATATATATATCGTTATATCCAATACGATATCTGTTGGTCGTAGAATTTGATATTGAATATAAGCCGTTATATTTTCTATTCAGAGCCTTGTATTTAATATCAAATGTGATTTGGGTTTGTCGTGAATGGTGTCATCATTAACACTGTTCTTAAGCCCAGTTGAGGAAAAAGATTAAATCTTTTATTTAGATTTAATGAAGTGTACCAGTTAAATAATATTTAATTGCAAAAGAATTGGTATTGATTTTTGGGTCTATCGTGAACAGTGTTTTAAATAACACTTGTTCTTTAACCCGATAATTAATAGAATGTGATTTTGGGTTGTCGTGAACGGTATCTTCAATAATACTGTTCTTAGACCCAACAGAGTTAAGAAAATCAGAAACTAACTGGAGATTAGTTAAGTTAAATGGTTTCTGGGGTATTGATCTGATGTTTGTTTCGGCCTTCGGGGTTAATACTTAGGGAATTGTTCACTTGCTAATTTACGGTTAGGGACTGATTGAAATGTGATGTGATTTTGGGTTTATCGTGAACCGTGTTTTAAATGACATGGATTCTTTAACCCAGTTACAGATTAATACTAAGTGGAGTTTTAATGAATCTTTAATTAGATTGGAAAGATCGAGAATGGAGTATCACCAGTTTTGCTCCAGGAGATAGTTAAATCTTTAATTAGATTTGAACGTGAAATGGTAATTGAATTTGCCGATAACACCATGGTGTTAGATATGAAGTATTACTAGATTTACTTCATGGGATGAATAGGTTGGGATTGGGAAATTAAAACAAATGATTACTTCGGTGAGGTTCGCTAATCCCGACTAGTTTGAATTGATATTCAAAAGTAGATTAAAGAATAAATTTTAATGATTTATCTTTGATAAAATTAATGGGAACCTTTCCCTATGAATGTGAAATTTAGAAACTAACTGTCGGTTAGCTAAGCAGAATGGTTTTCTGGATATTGATCTGATGTTGGTTTCGGCCTTCGAGGTTAATATTTGGGGAATTACTCTCTTGTTAATTTACGGTTAGTGACTGATGAATTGGAATGAGGCGTATGTTGTGTTTGTGTAACACTTGTTTATAATATACGCGAGTTATTCGGAAAGACCGGGTTTATCCCATTCTGAATAACTGATACGACGATAAGTCGAAGATGAAGACGGTGGTCGAAGACCGGAGGTCTTCACGTCGTTTGGGTGATTATTGGTGATCTTGATTGGGATGTACACCCAAGAAGATGGAAACAGTTGGTGATCGTCTAGACGTACTTGGAGATTGATGGATATGCGGGGTACTAGGTGCCTCCGGTTTCGTTCAGACCCAGAACGAACTTGTAAATGGACTGTGTGTCTGACATTGGATTTTAGTCTGTGTGATTGATTTCTATTAAATATATATCTGTTTGGCGGCGGAGAATTTATTCTCTTGCTTAACGCCCTTCTCTGAGACGTACGAGCTCAGGGGTTATATACTGATGGATATCAAACGCATAGGGTGAATTGCCTGTGTGGCATGCCTAAGTGGCAAATGATCAAGGCTTCTGTTGAAAAGCAAAGTCTTGTGGTTGATGGTCGAAGAATGGCCTTTGTGGCGTAGCTTTGTGTAACGTTTACTTCGCGAGTTTCACACCTGGTATGAACCAAAAACGGGAGACGGACCTCAGGTAGGGCATGCGTTTCCTTCTAGCTAAAAAGTGGCGTCAGTGGTTTTACACGCCCTGACGAGATTGACTTATGTGGTTGTTGTTGTTGCGAGGCGCCTTGGTTTGATCGGACGATCCGGGTCCGATGGAGTCATTTGTTGGCTCACTTTTGCCCCAAAGGGCGGGGAAATGCAGTGTTCAGGAATTTTAATCCACATCGGTGGACCGGCCCTGTCGCTCCAAAGGTCACTCGAGCTCTGATCCTGAGACATGGGCTAGATTGTATCGAATCGGTGAGGACTATCTTTTGCCTCGGTTCATAGATGGAAATCCAACTTCCAAATACGTGACATTTGCGGTTTTATTTGTAGAGCCTAGTATGGCGACATAGAGGGATGGGGCGCTTATGCCGCCTATGATTGATATTTATGATTTGAAGTATTTTTATACACTATACACTTATAGTAATAGTAAATGATTTGTTTTAAACGTATCAAGCATTCTTGGCTATTATAAGGTAAAAACCCTATCCTCCGGCTTGCGTTGCATTGTGTGATGGGAACTGGGTCTTATAATAGCTTCATTGTTCTTTATTTAGCATTGCGCTGTTGTTTTATGCACTGGTATTCTTGGGAGGAAACCCGTTCCGTGTTATACGGCGTGGTGCCTTGATTTACCTATCTTTAAAATAAAGATTAATAACTGTTTTAGTCCTCACACCAGTCCCATGACTGACCTGGAGTTTATTGTTTTAACCTAAACTCTGGGTGCCCTTATTTTGACACGGGCAGCTAGTAGTTTTGGTTTTGCAGATTTATATTCACAGGATCCTGGTTTAAAGCTGGAATGATATCCGGAAAGCTTTGTATCCGTATTTCTCTTCTAGTTGTGTATTGTATTATTTTCCGCTGCTATGTATTTAAATGTAATTTAAATCTCTGATATTTCTGTGTAATATTTATTCATACTCTGTATATTCTTGTATTCTGATGAATTGTTGTAATATACAATGAAATGTTCTTCCGCCTGCGCTCTGTTGTGGCTTGTTCTCGAACTATCCGCACTTTCCTCACCGGGGAAGTTACGGGTTTTCACAATATGTTATTGATCACTTTTCCAAATTTCAAGGTTAACAGGTTCAAAAATATATTATCAAAATGTTTAAAAATATGTTTTGATTTGTACTTTTGATGAAAATCAAAATCCATCTTCTCATGCCAAATCCTCTTTACCCTTCTCTTATAATTGCTTGGCTTGATGTTGGATATTCTTTATTTGCATGGCTATCTTTATTTCTCGCAAAAGGTAATCAATCACTCATGACTGATATTTTTATATTAAGTTAATTGATAACATTTGAAATGTTAATACAATTATGATATGTGAGACACGTCATGCTATGTATGAATGTATGCGTCATGATATGTTATGTTTATAAAATATGTGACATATGGTTATACTATTTTATGTTTATATGATATGTGTGGCACATGTTATTCCCTGTTATAGTGATGATAATATGCGACACGTGAACAGATATATTATGTTGCTATGATATGATTCATATTCCAAGTTCGTGTAGATTGAAAAATATTTATGGGTTGAAAGGATGCATGCCTGAACCATTTTATTATTTTTGACACTAATTTGGGATATCGGTTGGAATGATATATACCTGAAAATTTAAAACACTCTGCTTTGAAATGGTACATACTCTATTCACTTGACCATAGGATATAAAATTAAGTACATACACTATTGGTCAATAAAAACTACTTTTTGAAATTTTATAAATATGTCCTGATTTTGAAATTTAATTTTAATATTTTTATTTAAATTAAGTTGTAACAACCCGGGTTGTGGGTACATGGGCTAAATAGGTTCTAGTGTGTTTTCTATCTTTTAAAACAAAGAAGAATAAAATATGAGTTTATGAGTTTAATCCATATAGTTTTTTAAATTATGCAAATAAAGAAATGTGGTTTTCAGGCTTATGTGTTTTAATAAATTAAATATCTTTGATATAGTATGAAAATTATTCCAATTCATGTTTGTAAATTTTACTTTGATGATTCTAATGAATATTGAAAGTACAAAATGTTGATTTGCAATCAATATTTAAGTGCAAATGTAATTTCCATATTAAGTGTTAAATTGTTTTAATAGGTAACTAATAATTTGAGAATTATGTTTGGAAAATATAAGCTATGAGCATTGTAGAACAAAATATGGATTGTGTTTAAAACAATGTTGGAATCTTATTATATATGTGCTTATGTAAAAAAAATTTATGTTAAGATATTTCTATAATTGTAAACGTTGTAATTAGTGAATCAATGTAAATAATAGATTATTGTTGAAAAAGAGTGCCTTAAATTTATGTATGATTGTAATTATAATATAAATGTATGATTATCTATTAAATATTAATATATAAGCAAACTGGAGTATTTTTTTAGGCATAATAATTATTTTATCGAGAAAGTGGAAATTTTATGAATTTAAAACTTAAGAGTTTTGTATTTGAGCAATAAAAATGTAAATTGTGTGTTTTAGTGAAATGTAGATCTTATGTGTGTTATTTCTAAATGACGATGAATGAAAAATAATAATAGATTAACATATGTGTTTATGTTTTGAAATTTTAGCGCAACTTAGTGTGTATGAGTGTTAATTAGATAGAAAGTATGCTAATAGTGCTGTAATTGTGCATATTAAGCCAAATTAACATGAGCTTTGTTACTAATGGGCCTTGTTGGGTGGATTAGCCCATTTTCCCTATTCTAATTGTTTTTGGAAAGTGGTAAAATAAAAATTCATGACACTTCCATTTTCTTCCTCTCCTCCTTCCTCTTGTGATAGTAAAAGAAGAAAACCATGGCCTTCTTCAATCCTAATGCTTAAAATTTGCCTTTTTTATTTAAATTAAATAGAGAGTTAATGATTATATATATCCTATAGAAAATCAAGCTCCACCCAATTGTACAATTATCTCAAGTTCAAAGATTCAAGGAGGTTTTTCTTACTTTAACCATCTAAGGCTCTACATGTCAGTAACCACACTCCTATAACTTCTGCATGTTCAAATTACCAGCTTGGCAACCGTAAATCAATGGAAATTTGAGTTGTCCAACTCAATCTTTCTAATTTACTATATTTTTATTTTATTTGTGTTGAGTTTGGTAAAAATATGTAATAATATGTAGATTTTGCTTAAGGTTGTCCTCTACTGCGCAAAACAACCCTGGTTTCTATTTTAGGCTGCTATATCCTGATCTATACTTTGGGCTGCTATATCTTGATCGAAAACAGGTAGAAGCCTGTAGCTATGCTCCAGGGGATCGGCTCTTAGGTTTACTATGAGGTCGAATGCCCCAAAGGCCAGGTTGACCCCTAGGTCGACCAGTAACTGGAGTTGCACCGGCAACTCTAGTGGCTTGTTAGGTATTTTAGTTGATGTTTAGTGGTTGTTTCTTGGGTTAGTTCCTACATTTCTATGTTTTAGTGATGAATTTCTTAGAACTTTAATCTATATATTTCAAGCCTATATTATCATTGAATTCGTGTATCGAATTCATAGCTTCGTGTTGATTTATGGTCTAAGTTCCATGTTGAATTCTTGTATATTTTTTATACGTGCACATTTTTATAAAATATCTTCCAAGCAACCATTCTATTTTCACCTCATATTAAGTAACATATTTATGGCGACCTCATCTGATGGGCGAAACCCTAATTCATACGAAAATAATCCAAATCTCGCTTGGCAAGAGGTTAGAAACAGGAAAAATAAACCGTTTAAGGATGCTGTTATGTGATCACGTGCTAGCAATGATAAAACGGCTGGGAATTTTCGCAAAAGACAAAATCTGCCAAAATTTGTTTTTGGTGTACATTCATGGTCACAAGCGGTAGCAGGAAACACCAAAATAGAAGGAGAAGTGGAACTTTTTGAGACCATAAAATATGATGATGGATGTTATGCAGATCTAAATGATGAAGTATTTGAAAAAGCTAACTCCATGTGGAATAATTCAATTTATATATATTTGGAAGGGCGCAGACCATACTACGTGCATTTAAATGCATATATCAGACGGAAATGGAGACCCTCAGGTAGATGGGATGTTTTTGCACGAGAAAACGGATTTTATCTAATAAAATTCGCTAATGAAGAAGACTGCAAGAAGGTACTAGAAGACGGACCATGGTTCATGGACAATAAGCTTATTTTCATTAAAAAGTGGGAACCTAATCAACGTTTAGAACGTGATATGCTAGATTCACATCCTATATGGGTGAAATTTCCTAACTTGGATTTGGCTTTATGGAATGCTAGGGGTATTAGTAAATTAGCAAGCCTAATTGGTATCCCCCTGGACATGGACGAGTACACAAGAAATGTTAAAAGGTTGAATTATGCAAGAGTGCTCATTGACATAAAAGCTTCTAACCCATTGGTCAAACAAGTTCGTGCAAAAGACAAATTTGGTAATGTGTATATACAAAAGGTTGAATATGAAAATATGCCCCCTGTGTGTTCAACATGTAAACGCTTTGGGCATTCAGTTGATCAATGTGCAACGATGGTAAAACTAGTTAATCAAGTTTGGCAAGTTAGAGATAGTAATGCACATACTACTGATTCATCTAATTCCCGAGGAAGAGAGTCAAGTTGATCCTCCCCCTGATGAGAACTACCCACGTGTTCCTCAAGAAGCATCATCTGCTGATCCTAGTAATGAAGAAAATTTGAACTTAAATGAAATAAACTTGACACAGGAAATAGAAGAGGAACAAGAAGGTATTGATTCAAGAAAGTTTACTAAAAGTAACAAGAAATATGAGATGCAATTTGAAGATAAACAAAAAGATGCAACACAGAAAGATGTGGTTTTCTCCTCACACATGACATTGAGGAGAAAGCAACCACACAATAAATGACCACCATTACTTGGAACGTTAGAGGTCTTAGCAACGATACCCGTCAGTTAGACCTCTACAATATTAGAAGGTCTTTTGTAACTTTTATCATGTGTGTTGGAGAACAAGATGACTAACAACAACCTGAATAACTTTCTTAACTATTTTGGTAAAGAATGGGATTCATGTAACAACAATGACAATGGAAGTAAAGGCAGCATACTTGTGATGTGGAGCAAACCGATATGGCAGATGAACTTAATTGATATGGATACACAAAAAATAACTGTTAAGGCAAAGAACAGGGGGACTAATCTAAACTATCACAGCTGTGTATGCAATTAACTTAGCATAAGAAAGGAGCACTTTATGGAATAAGCTAATAACATTATCTAAGAATGTTAACACTCCATGGATTGTTACTGGAGATTTTAATGATGTACTCAACAAAGAAGATAAAATGAGGGGTGTTCCTCTTCGAGTAGCTCAACTTACAGAGTTTAATAACTGCATTTTAGGTGATGGACTCCTAGAACCAGTACATAATGGCCTGAAATACACGTGGAGGAATGGAGAAAATAAGAAAATATCATGCAAACTAGATAGAGTTCTAGTTAATTTAGAATGCATCATAAAAATGCCTGATATTAAAGTGGAAATTTTATCCACATACATAAGTGATCATAGTCCAATATTTATTCAGTTAATGGAGAGGATTAATAATTCAAAAGGCAGGCCTTTCAGATACGTTAACACTTGGCAACATATTGATGGATATGAAGAGGCAATCAATTTCAATTTATGTGAAATTCAAGATGGGTGTGCAGGCTTTAAAGTTGTTCAGATGCTCAAGTTTGCAAAAAATCGCCTTAAAGAATGGAATAAATGTAGACCGAAGTAATCTGATGTTATTAATCAATTGCAAAAAAAATGCTCATAATATTTACAACTGATTGATTGTGGGGATAACTCTGATGATACTTGGAGCAAATATCACTCAGCACAAAAAGATCTGAAGAAAGCTTTGGAAATTAAAGCAATTGAGTTGAAAAAAAGCTAAAGTGCAGTGGCTAACTGAAGGAGATGAATGCACGAAGTTTTTCTACACTAATATGTCCATATGCAATCATATCAATAGTAGTGTTCATTTGATGGATGATCAAGGGAACGACTGTGCAGATCAACAAAGGCTAGAGAGAGATGCAATTACTTACTTTGCATCCTTATATAATGGTGAATGTGAAACTAACATACCTATCATACATTGCAGGCATGTCGTTAATGCCCGAGGCAAAAGGGTGCTGTGTTCCCTTGTCATGTATGAAGAGGTCTGGATGGCCATGAAATCTATTAGCATCGACTCCAGTCTAGGCCCAGACGGGATAGGGGTTGGGTTCTTCATAAAGCACTGGCAGTACCTGAAAGAGCATGTAACACTAGCAATTCAAGAAGCTTTTATGAATGGAAGAATAATCGAAGAAATGAACCACACATTCATTTGTCTCATTCCCAAAATTGAAAATCCTACTAGACCTGAAGAATTCTGACCAATTGCTTGCTGTAATGTACTCTACAAAATTCTTAGCAAAGTTATATGCAACAGGATGAAGCGAATTCTACCAGATATCATTTCAAAATGTCAAAGTGCTTTTATCAAAGGTAGAAACATATATGAAAATTCCTTGTTAGCACATGAACTTGTCAGAAATTTCAATAAACCTAGTGCTGAACAATTTTGCATGAAAGTTGATCTACACAAGGCATATGATAAAATTAATCGTCATTTTATTATTCATATGTTACATTGTATAGGCTTTCCTAACAAATTTGTTAAGTTGATTAATGAGTGCATATCTACCCTTACTTTCTCTATACTGGTCAATGACATCCCTAAGGGATTCGTTGGATCAAATAGGCGGATAAGACAAAGAGATCCATTGTCTCCTTACCTCTTTGTTGTTGCTATGGAGTTCTTTTCTTTCCAGATGGAATTGTTGGTGCACAACAGACAAATTCAGAGAGTGTACAACTTCCAACCTAAGATAAGCCACCTCTTATACGTTGATGACCTGATAGTATGCATTAAATCAAATGAAAGTTCAGCCAGAAATATCAAGAACAGTTTTCAGTTATTGGAGAAATATGTTGGTTTGAAAGTGAGTGAGAACAAAACCAAATGTTACTTTAACAAATTTTGTGAGAATAGAAATGTGATTCTAGATATTCTCGGTGTAAATGAAGGTTCTCTACAGTTAAATTTTCGGGAGTGCCATTGTCCACAAACAAAATAACTAATAGAGAATGTGTGGAACTGATAAGCAAGATTAAAGATAGATTGCAAGGTTGTAGTTCTAAAACTTTATCATTGGCGGGAAGAATTGAACTGGTACATACTGTTATCCAAGCAAAATTAAATTTTTGGCTCCAAACATTCCAAATTCCTATGGCATCAATTGAAAAGATTGAAAGAGTTTGTGCTGATTTTATCTGGAGAGGAGGATATCATAAAATCAAATTTGCTGATCTGTGTAGAATTAAAGAGGAAGGAGGAGTTGGTCTAAGAAACATCAGAGAAATGAGAGATGTTTTCACTCTCAAACAAGGCTGGAAAATAATAACGAATAATGGACTGTGGGCTAGATGGATGCGTCAACGACATATAAAAGATAATTTCTGGCTAATGGCAGTAGATAATAAAGCTTCACCAAACTGGAAAGCCATCCTACGACTAAGCGACAAGTTAGTAGTAAATTGCATTCGTGAATTTACAAGTGGTAAAGAAACAAACTTATGGAAAGACCCTTGGATACTGGGAAAATCACTGATTGATATTGCTGGATGAGATACATGCTCTGCTTTTGGTTCACCTAACAGTAATGTTGATTCAATCATAGACATCCAAAGTTTAAAGTGTGAATTACTGCCATGCAATAGGTCAACCTTGCAGAAAATTGAAGCAATGCCAATTTATACAGGTAGACAGAATGACATATAAGTGTGGAACAAATCAAATGGTGAATTTACTATCAAGACAGCATGGGAATCTATCAGAACCAAACATGATAATAAATTCTGGAGTAAATCAATATGGGACAAAGAAATCAGTCCTAAACATTCCCTTACTGCTTATAAAGCATTAATGCATCATCTACCTACTCGTGACAGACTATTCATGTGGGGAGTCACCGGAGACAGATTATGTGTACTATGTGGAACTAGCATGCGAATTTTCCAGTACAGTGGCTAAAAACTGTAATATTACAACTAACCCACTGAATCAAAGCTTAGATTTACAACAAACTGCAACTTACCTGGCCAGGAACCCACACCACGATCGTCCGATAGCCAAACTGGATAAAGTTGTCTTGGCAAACACTCTTGCAGCGATTTGGAAAGAGAGGAATGCACGCATTTTCAAAGCAAAGAAGAACACAGCAAAGGCGGTTAGTCGATTTGCAGTCATTGACATAAATTTAAGCAAAAATCGAATTAAAGGTAAAGGAAATACCGATAGCTTAGAATCACAACTCGATGGATTGTTAAATAACGATCTGACGGAGGCGCTGGCTCAAATTCCAGGAACCAGTAGAGTATCTGATCCTCCATTATTTCGCGGTAGAAGTATTCAAATGTTGAAGGAGCAAAAAGGGAAGTTTCTAGTTTGAAATGATGGATGTACAATGTAAATGGGTTTTGTTTATTTCATTAGTTAGTTGGGCTGAAGGGTCGCATCATGTAATCTCCACGTTTTTGGTTTTCATGCCTAATAAAAGATTAACCCATTTCAAAAAAAAAAAAATTAAAGAAATAATCTTAAGGGTTTCAAAATAATTTTTTAATTCCGTGTTCGCAAAATCAAGAATTTTCTATATGTATAAATCACACAATTATGCACCCTTCGAGAAAGTGTGTTGGTGATGGAATGATATCTAGACCTCGTGGTATGGAAGCGTCGATATACAGTATAAATTAATCTTAGAACCATCCAATCAAAGTAATAAATTTTAGTGAATCTTAGTGATTCTTTGTGACTCTCAATGATCCTTCATGGTTCTCAACGATTTTCCATGATTTCTGTAGTCTTTGTGATATCTTGTGATTTCTTATGTTTTTCTAGTGTAGAGCTGAATTGCAGTGTGTAAACCATTAAATGAGGATGTGTGGTGCGTGACACATGATTACTAACTTTTGGGTTAATATCTGAGAGTCTGTGACACATTCCTATGTGACCGCCAATACTAGACCTTCGGGTCATCTCGTGTGAAGTTTGTGGACCTTCGATTCATCCCATGTGAACTCTGTGGACCTTCGGGTCATTCAGGTTCCCTACCTATGTGATATAAGTACTGGCTATGACCTTGAGCCATCAAGTTGATAGCATGTGCAGGCGTGGCCTCGGCTTGCTAATCATGTTGTTGGATCCAAATCATGTTGTTTCAGTGTTTTTTGGTTTGTTATTGATTTCACGATTACGACCATTGTTATTATTAGTGATTTCATTAGTGGTTTTAAACTCTTAACACAGTTTCAGTGATTCTTTGATTCAGTGATTCATGTGGTTTTGTGGTCCTATATTTTGATTCATGTCAATCTAGATTCTTCTATTTCATGTTATACGATTCCAAGTATTGATTACCTTAGCCGTGGAGTTCGGATAATTTGCGCTAAGGCAGTGTTAGGTCAATTGTAACGACCGGTATTTTAAGTGTTTTTTATTTAAATTATTAAATCTAAATTTTTGATTTCTGTTTTATTTCATTTGTTTATATACTCGATTTTTTTGGTTTTTATTTAAATAACTATTTATATTTTGATTTAAAAGCTAACATATTTTGGATTTATAACAAATGAATTTGCTTGATATGAATATATTTTTAGTGCAAATCGGTATTGGCTACTTAAGATCTTATTTATTTAAATTATCGAGTTTATTCATTTGAATTCGAATTTATTCTTAGGATTTTATTTTAAACATTTATTTCGTATTTTATTTGATTACTAATATATTTATAAAATTTTATCTTTGATTTTTATTTTCAAAATATTTTCTCTTGTAATCGCTCGATTGTATTGATCGTCCTTGTCACAGATATCGTTCAACTTATATTTAGTTGAATCTGTTTCACCTTCTGTTCAAAATAAAACTGTTCGTTCCATTTGAATTTGAAACTATCGGTTTTATTTTATATGTTCGTCCGTTCACATTTGATTTCTTAACTTATTCGTTTTCTTTTATCTGCAAAGCCAGTCGTTCCCTTTTTACTTATAAAATCCGCTCTTCTATCCTTTTCAAATTCAAAACCATCCGTTAACCTTTATTCCTTAGTTTTACATTATTTAAACCATTAAGCACCCTTGCTTTTTTATTTACAACCATTCAATATTCAAACGCTGGTCCATTTTCCCAAAAGTTGTGCCTCGTGAAATGGTAAAAACAAAAAGCCATTCGCTGAACCGTTCCTTTCCAAAAGCTGTTCCACCATGTATATTTTCCCTTTCCATCGCAAAAAGCAGTTTTCCCATTTTATTGTCTCCTTTCCTCCTCACATGCTCATGCCATATTTACCTTCTCCATTCTTAACTTTGATCCATTCCACTTCTTCCTTTCGTAAAAGCTGTAACGACCCAGATTTTTGAACAGTTTATTTTAAATATTTAGTATCGTTTGAATATTGAATTAACAATGTAAAAGAATTTTTATAATGGATTATCGATCAAATAATCGAAATACGAGAACAAAATATAATTGAAATCGAAATTAAAATCAAAACAGTTCAGTTGATTAATATAAGATTCTGTTTGAATTAAAACAATAATAATAATTTATTTTCGTTAAATTTTATTATCTAAAATCGATTTATATATTAAATCAAAATTTATTTAACCGTTAATTTAAAATTGTTTTCTGTTCTATGCACTTGAATTAATATTCCGGAATCAGTCTCGTGGAGTTCAAAATAACGTCATAATCCGAGAACATCAGTCGTTACGGTTAAATAGCGGTTCAGGGTTTCAAGTTAGGGGCGACGAGATATTTTGGTTTTAAAATAAATAAAATTTCAAATCAAATCCTTTCAATCCTTATCAGCCGACCTACTCTTGTTCTGTCGTTCAGCTTGTTTTCCTTCATCGAGCTGTGAAAATTGTCTCACTAATTCGAAATCTAAGAAACAACAATTTAATGGCCTGTCTGCTCTCGCACATATAAATAACCATTCACCTTCACTTTTATCCCTACTCCTGAACTCACGAAATAATTCTGAGTTTTCGCCTTCCTTTTCTTTCCTGCGGTGTTTCAATTCTTCAAAATCAAAGCGCCGCCTCCGTTGTTCCTTATATCTGAGGGTCGCGATGGCCAGAAGGGCGATCGGGTGGAGTTACCAGGGAAGGGTTGCGATGGCATCGAGGTTCACGGCAGTGCGAAGTCGCGGTTTGGGGTTTTGACTCCATCGACCTAGGGCAGACGTGGAGGAGCTACAGAAGTCCGATGTTCGATGCTCAAGAGGGGTCGCGACCTGATGTGATAATGGGAGTCGCGTTCGATTAGGGTTCGAATGCTCTTGCTATTGTTCGAAATCGCGATAATCGAGGTCAACGGGAGAAAGGAGTTTGGTGGAGCAACGTGGAGTGGAATTAGGCCATGGTTTCAGGGAGCTCGGTGTCAGGATGTCGCGATGGATTTAAGAGGATTAACATCGGCTTTTCAGTGAGGACTTCGAACAGAAACTGGCAAATGTAAGGTTCAAGCTTTTAGTGAGTAGCTGTGATGGTGGAATACTGCTGTTGCGTGAATCAGTAAAAGGAGATGAAGAATTTTAAAGAATATTAAGGTAAATAAATTTTAGTTATCTAAATTGATTTAGGATATTTAATTTATATATCAATATATATTAGTTAGACCCAAATGAGTACTGTTGAAAGAAACGAAAATTTTGTTTACTTTGGAAATGTATTTAAAGTAAATTAGTTTGTTTAATTGGAAATAGATTAAATATATAGGAATTAGTTAGTTTTTGGTTTCTTTTATTTAAACTATATTAGTTGATTTAGATTTCAAACTCAAAATAAATAAAAGAAGTTAGATATTTAATTAAAACAATTTGATGTTTTATTTAAATGAGAAAAAGGGATACATATATATAAGACATTTATTTATTCGTTAATTGAAATGTTAATCGTTAAATTAATATTCGTAGGTGAAAGGTGAAATTAACTCGAATAGATTCAGTTGATGATGACTTGAGTAAACTCGTAAACAACGATACAACATTTGGATGGATGTTCGGCAAATGAAATCTCGGTGAGTAAATCTCACTCACCTTTATTTATAATTATTTTTATTTCGTTAAAAATAATTATTGCTGCTTGTTTGGATTTCTCTGCTGGTTATATATATATTAGTTATTTAGGCTATATACATATATATTGGGTTGATTGATTGGTTGGATTCCCGCAGTCTCATTAGCGGATGCCCGCAGTTTCATAGCGGATGATTACCCTATACGCCCCACGCTATGATTAGTGGATGACCTTCTATACCGCGATATTCTGCCACGAAGCAGAATGGGTATTATTTATGTGCTAACATCTGTGGATGCAGGAAAACAGGTTGGAGGAATCCAACTGGATTCCTCAAAAATATATTATCTGTTTGTTTATTTGTTTGCATATATATATATTGTTATATATGATGTGTTAGAAAAAAATAAATAATTGGTTGCTTTGTATCACTGGGCTTGAGTAATGATATTTAAAAATATCGTGAAAGGATATTGAGATTTAGAAAGGGTAAAATTCTATTTTTAAATAGAATTTGAATTTTAAATGGAAATAGAAATATAAACTTGTTTTGAAAAATAAAACAAGTAGTTTCTTTTTAAGCGAAGTTTATAAATAGTTCTTTTATAACGAAGTTATAAATGAAGTAAAAAGAATTATCATTTGATAATTCAGAAATAGAAACAATTGTGAAATTGGAATTTGAAATGAAATTTCAAACAGGATGTGAAAGGAAATTTTTTATATATAACTCAAATGAAATTTGAGTATAACATTTGAATTTTGAAAGGGAGTTTAATATTTGAATTTTAAAAGGAGATTGAATATTGGAAATTCGAATAGAATTTGAATGGATGAAATTAGAATGAAAAATAGATTTTGAATTCAAGGAATTGAAATATAATTGGAATTCAAAGGAATTCGAATAAGAAATTCAAATAGAAATTTGAAAGAAGAATTTCAAAATAAAATTTGGAATATAGAATTTCAAAGAAGAATTTGAATAGAATTTGAAATATAGTATTTCAAAGAAGAGCTCAAATGTGAAATTTGAATGGAGATTGAATGGAATTTAAATATGAAATTTAAATAGAGATTTGAAATAAAAATTCAAGTATTGAATTTGAACATGGAATTGAATACAGAAATTCAAGTAGAAATTTGAATATGAGATTTCAAAATAGAATTTGAAATAGACTTTGAAATAGGATTTTCAAAGCAGAATTGTAAATAGAATTTCAAAATAGGATTTCAAAATAGAAAATCCAAATGGTTTTGAAATGGAATTTGAATTCAAGGAAATTCAAATGGATTTGAGTAAAGCAAATTCAAATGGTGTTGAAATGAATTTGAATATTAGAAATTCAAATGGGGTCGAAAATGAAAAAATGAAATTTGAATATAAGGGATTCAAATTGAATTCAAATAGGATTTAATCTATGGATTTGAATATGAAATTCAAATGGGTTTTAAATTTTGGAATTCTGAATATAGAATTTAAAAAGGAGTTTGAATATTTGAATCTCAATAGAATTCAAATATAGAAATTGGAATATAGAAGTTCAAATGGAATTTAAGTATAAAGTTTGAATAAGAGAATTCAAATGAATTCAAGTATCGAATTTGAATATAGGGAATTCAAATAGAAATTCAAATATTGAATTTGAATATCAAATAGAAAAGGAATTGGAATTTGAATTTAGAATTCAAATAAAAGTGAGATTTGAATCAAGGAATTCAAATAGGAGCTAATGGAATTGAATTCATTTTAAAGAAGTTTAGAAGTTTAAAGGTTTATATTTATAAATATAATTAAAACGAACTCGCCGCAGCGCTGCAGTTCGTAAAATAGCGATTCGAACTTCAATCGAATATACAGGACTCAATTGAAGTCGAAATTCTTTGAAACAAGAAACGTCAGGACCGATTTGATAATAGTTTTCTAATGAAAGAGAAAAATCTGAATTTCGTCATATAGATTTGGAGTTATGTCAAAATCAAATTTTCAGAAAAACAGCGCCAGAACCATTATAAAACCATAACGGTTTATTTAATTAAATTAAAGGATTTTAAGCAAATAAAAATCGAAATTTCTATTTTAAAAATCCAGATGTGAGTTATAAAATATATGTGAACTCCAGTGGAGTAATGAGTTGATTTCTGAAACAGAAATCAGATTTTTGATTTATTGAATAAAGTTAACTAATTCGAATAGAAATTAGTTAATGAGATTTCGAATGAATATTGAGATTTAAATAAGTAAATTCGATTTGAGAATTTATATTCGAAATAGAAAAGAGAACTAGAATTGAAATTGAAATTCAATTGGGTTATGAACGAGTTAAATATTTTATTTGAACATGTTATGTTCAACAAAGAAGTGAAATAGACAAAATGGCCGATTTAAAGAATAAGTGAGCGAAACTGAATTCAAACGATTGAATTGAGTTAAACTGAAATGTAAAACAGGTGAACATGTGTAAGCAGGTATGGGATGAGGTATATGAAGTTTATAAACGTAATGCCCGACAAAAAGGTACATGTTTAAATTCATATATGGGTTTTATGCGCCGTATCGGCAAGCCGCTTGGCTTTTCCTTTTTCTTTTTGAGATTAGAAGATACCGGGAAGCTATTTGAAATTTCCCGATGCTCCCGATACAGGGGAGGTTATGGCGAAATTTTCCGGAAATTTAAGGAGTTAGAATATTTTTAAGATATTTTGATAATTAGAAATCATTGTATCGACATATTGAATTCGATAGGTAAGTGAATATAAAAATCGAATATTGTAAACAAAAAGGGATAGAGATAAGTGATTGAAATTGATTTCAATTGCAAATAGAGACATTTTCTAATATATAGAAAATAAAAGAATTGATATTTGGAAACGTTTTCCAAATGGCATAAGAGGCCGAGATGATTCTTGAAAATATTTGGTTAACAAATATTGATAAGGAAATGGAAAAGAGATTTAATTAATGAAATATTAATTAAAGAGCCCAGTGATTTGTTTGATATGTTGGATGAACACTTGTTTTTATTCGATAGTTAAATCACAGACTATCGAAGTTTTTGACCATCGTTGTCAATATGGAGAGACCGGTTGGATTATTATCCGAAGAACCACTCCGTATCGGCATTAGCGTTGCGAACCAAGATGCTGAATATATTGAAGACGGAGTAAAGTGCAAGGGCTTTTTCTATTTATAGAAATAGTGCCTTCGGTTTCGTTCAATCCCAGAACGAACGTATATGGACGAATGTCTGACAGAGTATTTCCAATGATCAAATGGGTTGGTCTGTATGAATATATATGGTTGCAACGGATTCATCCCTTAGCATAATATCCAGAATATTTGTGCAAACTCAACTAGTGATTAACGGATCTGACGATGTGGCATTCAAAGTGATTGTGCTATCAATGAATGGTAAGTAATCGTAGCCTCAGGCCTCAACAACCGGGAAAGGACAAAAATCGGGCAGGCAGCATGGCTATGTGGGTCGCACCCATTAGGGTGTATAATCACCTATCTAGAGAAATTCCCTTTGTTTCTAAATCTATCGATTCTGCCCATTCGGGAACGGTGGTTTGAGTCCAACCGTTGGTGATATACCTTCGATACACTCAAGCGAAATGAGTGGTCGGTCATGTGTGGGCCGGGTTGCAAGACGTTCTTGTTGAACCCAGGTGTATTCGCCTCTAGAGATACATCATCGGAAGGTGGTCCCATACCTTGTTATGTTGGAAATCCAATCTCCAATAAGCGCCATGCGGTTTTTGATTTTATACTATATATGTGGAGCGTGAGATGCAAGCGTTCTGCTATTTGGTTATTTATTTGATGTAGACATTATTATAATATCACTGGATTTTCGTATCAAAGTGTTTTGGGTTATAGTAAGGTAAAAACCGTCCGTGTTTATGTGTGGGCTGGTCTTACTATTACCTTTTCTTTCGAAAAGAGTTTTGAAAGTTAAACAAGTGGTTGGAGTTTACTCACACCAGTCCCATGACTGACCCAGAGTTTATTTTGTTTTGTTTTCCCTAAACTCTTGGGTGCCCAAATTTGTACGGGCAGTCAAGTGTTTCAGGCTTTTACAGATACACTTGGAGGAGCTTGAAGCAGGAGGCTTCAACGTTAGTTATTTAGAGTTACTTCCGCTGGATCAAATGTTATGTGTACTCTGATGATGGTATGTATATATGTACAAAACAGATTTGTATTTCAAAGCTTATGTTATATAATATATTTTATTCGTTCCGCTGTGAGTTGTGATCTTCGTTCTTCTTCTATTCTAATATTTCTTTCTTTCTATTTCTCATCCTCTAACTTCTTTCTAATAATGAGTCGTATTTCTGTGTTATTTGGGTTGGACGTGTGGTGTTATTAGTCAATTCAGATAGCACGGATTTGCGGGTCGTTACAGTTGGTATCAGAGCTTAGGTTGAGCAAACACCTAGGCTTGTGTGGTATGTACTCATTAGAGATAGGGTCAGTAGTACCCTAGAATGAGTTGAGCGTAAATATACGAGAGAGCGTATTTGTAAATTGATATAAAAGTTGTTTTATATTGTGTTGGCTAGTCTGTTGAGTGGTTTATGAATTCTGGTCGAATAGTGGGACGCCACAAAGTCGATAGGAATTTATAAACACTTGAACAGAGGATTGAACATGATATTGTTTTTAAAGTGGGTAGATGAAATAATTTTACCCAAAATTATATTTTGATATAGGAAGAATGATTTTTGAAATCATTATATTATATGGATGTGTTGAATGTTAATATTATAATCAAATACGATTATAGAAATGAAATGGTTATTTATAACCAGAGTAGAATTTGTATAGAAATTAAATATACAAATGAGATGAATTGAATTCAAACCAGAGTTAAGAATTCAAAATCCTGGGAAGTTTGAAAATATTTTTCAAAGTATATTAAAGTAATATAGCTTTGTTTTAGAAGGAGTTGAAAGAAAATCATTTTAGATGGATTTTGAATGTGGTAAAGCACTGAACTCACTTCAGTGGCTGGAAAATAATTCTGATGATGATTGCAACATCATCGGTATTCATTTTCGAGTTTCTAAGTGATAGGTTGCTAGCTTAGAAAAAGTTTTTGATGGAAATTTGTTTGAAAGAAAACAAATTGGTTTGAATATTCAAATGTTTTGAATTTGAAATGAAAATAAATATAAGTATATATTTATGCGATTTCAGAAGGATTTGAAAGGAAAAAACCAGGAATTTGAATTCTGGAATTTAAATTTAACTTAAACAAGTTAAATGGATTGAAGTGAATCAATCAACTAGAATCAATTTGAATTAGTTTAATAGAACATAGATTGGATATAAATGGATTGATCGTAGATCATTCAAATTAAATAAAAGAAGACCAAAAGTTTTGGTAGAATTAAATTTGTTGAAATATGAGAAGTTGAGTTTCAACATAAATGGAGTTTGAAAAGTAATGGATTTGTACCATTTTTCCTACCTTAGCAATTTCGAGGACGAAATTATTTTAAGGGGGGAAGAATGTAACGACCCAGATTTTTGAACAGTTTATTTTAAATATTTAGTATCGTTTGAATATTGAATTAACAATGTAAAAGAATTTTTATAATGGATTATCGATCAAATAATCGAAATACGAGAACAAAATATAATTGAAATCGAAATTAAAATCAAAACAGTTCAGTTGATTAATATAAGATTCTGTTTGAATTAAAACAATAATAATAATTTATTTTCGTTAAATTTTATTATCTAAAATCGATTTATATATTAAATCAAAATTTATTTAACCGTTAATTTAAAATTGTTTTCTGTTCTATGCACTTGAATTAATATTCCGGAATCAGTCTCGTGGAGTTCAAAATAACGTCATAATCCGAGAACATCAGTCGTTACGGTTAAATAGCGGTTCAGGGTTTCAAGTTAGGGGCGACGAGATATTTTGGTTTTAAAATAAATAAAATTTCAAATCAAATCCTTTCAATCCTTATCAGCCGACCTACTCTTGTTCTGTCGTTCAGCTTGTTTTCCTTCATCGAGCTGTGAAAATTGTCTCACTAATTCGAAATCTAAGAAACAACAATTTAATGGCCTGTCTGCTCTCGCACATATAAATAACCATTCACCTTCACTTTTATCCCTACTCCTGAACTCACGAAATAATTCTGAGTTTTCGCCTTCCTTTTCTTTCCTGCGGTGTTTCAATTCTTCAAAATCAAAGCGCCGCCTCCGTTGTTCCTTATATCTGAGGGTCGCGATGGCCAGAAGGGCGATCGGGTGGAGTTACCAGGGAAGGGTTGCGATGGCATCGAGGTTCACGGCAGTGCGAAGTCGCGGTTTGGGGTTTTGACTCCATCGACCTAGGGCAGACGTGGAGGAGCTACAGAAGTCCGATGTTCGATGCTCAAGAGGGGTCGCGACCTGATGTGATAATGGGAGTCGCGTTCGATTAGGGTTCGAATGCTCTTGCTATTGTTCGAAATCGCGATAATCGAGGTCAACGGGAGAAAGGAGTTTGGTGGAGCAACGTGGAGTGGAATTAGGCCATGGTTTCAGGGAGCTCGGTGTCAGGATGTCGCGATGGATTTAAGAGGATTAACATCGGCTTTTCAGTGAGGACTTCGAACAGAAACTGGCAAATGTAAGGTTCAAGCTTTTAGTGAGTAGCTGTGATGGTGGAATACTGCTGTTGCGTGAATCAGTAAAAGGAGATGAAGAATTTTAAAGAATATTAAGGTAAATAAATTTTAGTTATCTAAATTGATTTAGGATATTTAATTTATATATCAATATATATTAGTTAGACCCAAATGAGTACTGTTGAAAGAAACGAAAATTTTGTTTACTTTGGAAATGTATTTAAAGTAAATTAGTTTGTTTAATTGGAAATAGATTAAATATATAGGAATTAGTTAGTTTTTGGTTTCTTTTATTTAAACTATATTAGTTGATTTAGATTTCAAACTCAAAATAAATAAAAGAAGTTAGATATTTAATTAAAACAATTTGATGTTTTATTTAAATGAGAAAAAGGGATACATATATATAAGACATTTATTTATTCGTTAATTGAAATGTTAATCGTTAAATTAATATTCGTAGGTGAAAGGTGAAATTAACTCGAATAGATTCAGTTGATGATGACTTGAGTAAACTCGTAAACAACGATACAACATTTGGATGGATGTTCGGCAAATGAAATCTCGGTGAGTAAATCTCACTCACCTTTATTTATAATTATTTTTATTTCGTTAAAAATAATTATTGCTGCTTGTTTGGATTTCTCTGCTGGTTATATATATATTAGTTATTTAGGCTATATACATATATATTGGGTTGATTGATTGGTTGGATTCCCGCAGTCTCATTAGCGGATGCCCGCAGTTTCATAGCGGATGATTACCCTATACGCCCCACGCTATGATTAGTGGATGACCTTCTATACCGCGATATTCTGCCACGAAGCAGAATGGGTATTATTTATGTGCTAACATCTGTGGATGCAGGAAAACAGGTTGGAGGAATCCAACTGGATTCCTCAAAAATATATTATCTGTTTGTTTATTTGTTTGCATATATATATATTGTTATATATGATGTGTTAGAAAAAAATAAATAATTGGTTGCTTTGTATCACTGGGCTTGAGTAATGATATTTAAAAATATCGTGAAAGGATATTGAGATTTAGAAAGGGTAAAATTCTATTTTTAAATAGAATTTGAATTTTAAATGGAAATAGAAATATAAACTTGTTTTGAAAAATAAAACAAGTAGTTTCTTTTTAAGCGAAGTTTATAAATAGTTCTTTTATAACGAAGTTATAAATGAAGTAAAAAGAATTATCATTTGATAATTCAGAAATAGAAACAATTGTGAAATTGGAATTTGAAATGAAATTTCAAACAGGATGTGAAAGGAAATTTTTTATATATAACTCAAATGAAATTTGAGTATAACATTTGAATTTTGAAAGGGAGTTTAATATTTGAATTTTAAAAGGAGATTGAATATTGGAAATTCGAATAGAATTTGAATGGATGAAATTAGAATGAAAAATAGATTTTGAATTCAAGGAATTGAAATATAATTGGAATTCAAAGGAATTCGAATAAGAAATTCAAATAGAAATTTGAAAGAAGAATTTCAAAATAAAATTTGGAATATAGAATTTCAAAGAAGAATTTGAATAGAATTTGAAATATAGTATTTCAAAGAAGAGCTCAAATGTGAAATTTGAATGGAGATTGAATGGAATTTAAATATGAAATTTAAATAGAGATTTGAAATAAAAATTCAAGTATTGAATTTGAACATGGAATTGAATACAGAAATTCAAGTAGAAATTTGAATATGAGATTTCAAAATAGAATTTGAAATAGACTTTGAAATAGGATTTTCAAAGCAGAATTGTAAATAGAATTTCAAAATAGGATTTCAAAATAGAAAATCCAAATGGTTTTGAAATGGAATTTGAATTCAAGGAAATTCAAATGGATTTGAGTAAAGCAAATTCAAATGGTGTTGAAATGAATTTGAATATTAGAAATTCAAATGGGGTCGAAAATGAAAAAATGAAATTTGAATATAAGGGATTCAAATTGAATTCAAATAGGATTTAATCTATGGATTTGAATATGAAATTCAAATGGGTTTTAAATTTTGGAATTCTGAATATAGAATTTAAAAAGGAGTTTGAATATTTGAATCTCAATAGAATTCAAATATAGAAATTGGAATATAGAAGTTCAAATGGAATTTAAGTATAAAGTTTGAATAAGAGAATTCAAATGAATTCAAGTATCGAATTTGAATATAGGGAATTCAAATAGAAATTCAAATATTGAATTTGAATATCAAATAGAAAAGGAATTGGAATTTGAATTTAGAATTCAAATAAAAGTGAGATTTGAATCAAGGAATTCAAATAGGAGCTAATGGAATTGAATTCATTTTAAAGAAGTTTAGAAGTTTAAAGGTTTATATTTATAAATATAATTAAAACGAACTCGCCGCAGCGCTGCAGTTCGTAAAATAGCGATTCGAACTTCAATCGAATATACAGGACTCAATTGAAGTCGAAATTCTTTGAAACAAGAAACATCAGGACCGATTTGATAATAGTTTTCTAATGAAAGAGAAAAATCTGAATTTCGTCATATAGATTTGGAGTTATGTCAAAATCAAATTTTCAGAAAAACAGCGCCAGAACCATTATAAAACCATAACGGTTTATTTAATTAAATTAAAGGATTTTAAGCAAATAAAAATCGAAATTTCTATTTTAAAAATCCAGATGTGAGTTATAAAATATATGTGAACTCCAGTGGAGTAATGAGTTGATTTCTGAAACAGAAATCAGATTTTTGATTTATTGAATAAAGTTAACTAATTCGAATAGAAATTAGTTAATGAGATTTCGAATGAATATTGAGATTTAAATAAGTAAATTCGATTTGAGAATTTATATTCGAAATAGAAAAGAGAACTAGAATTGAAATTGAAATTCAATTGGGTTATGAACGAGTTAAATATTTTATTTGAACATGTTATGTTCAACAAAGAAGTGAAATAGACAAAATGGCCGATTTAAAGAATAAGTGAGCGAAACTGAATTCAAACGATTGAATTGAGTTAAACTGAAATGTAAAACAGGTGAACATGTGTAAGCAGGTATGGGATGAGGTATATGAAGTTTATAAACGTAATGCCCGACAAAAAGGTACATGTTTAAATTCATATATGGGTTTTATGCGCCGTATCGGCAAGCCGCTTGGCTTTTCCTTTTTCTTTTTGAGATTAGAAGATACCGGGAAGCTATTTGAAATTTCCCGATGCTCCCGATACAGGGGAGGTTATGGCGAAATTTTCCGGAAATTTAAGGAGTTAGAATATTTTTAAGATATTTTGATAATTAGAAATCATTGTATCGACATATTGAATTCGATAGGTAAGTGAATATAAAAATCGAATATTGTAAACAAAAAGGGATAGAGATAAGTGATTGAAATTGATTTCAATTGCAAATAGAGACATTTTCTAATATATAGAAAATAAAAGAATTGATATTTGGAAACGTTTTCCAAATGGCATAAGAGGCCGAGATGATTCTTGAAAATATTTGGTTAACAAATATTGATAAGGAAATGGAAAAGAGATTTAATTAATGAAATATTAATTAAAGAGCCCAGTGATTTGTTTGATATGTTGGATGAACACTTGTTTTTATTCGATAGTTAAATCACAGACTATCGAAGTTTTTGACCATCGTTGTCAATATGGAGAGACCGGTTGGATTATTATCCGAAGAACCACTCCGTATCGGCATTAGCGTTGCGAACCAAGATGCTGAATATATTGAAGACGGAGTAAAGTGCAAGGGCTTTTTCTATTTATAGAAATAGTGCCTTCGGTTTCGTTCAATCCCAGAACGAACGTATATGGACGAATGTCTGACAGAGTATTTCCAATGATCAAATGGGTTGGTCTGTATGAATATATATGGTTGCAACGGATTCATCCCTTAGCATAATATCCAGAATATTTGTGCAAACTCAACTAGTGATTAACGGATCTGACGATGTGGCATTCAAAGTGATTGTGCTATCAATGAATGGTAAGTAATCGTAGCCTCAGGCCTCAACAACCGGGAAAGGACAAAAATCGGGCAGGCAGCATGGCTATGTGGGTCGCACCCATTAGGGTGTATAATCACCTATCTAGAGAAATTCCCTTTGTTTCTAAATCTATCGATTCTGCCCATTCGGGAACGGTGGTTTGAGTCCAACCGTTGGTGATATACCTTCGATACACTCAAGCGAAATGAGTGGTCGGTCATGTGTGGGCCGGGTTGCAAGACGTTCTTGTTGAACCCAGGTGTATTCGCCTCTAGAGATACATCATCGGAAGGTGGTCCCATACCTTGTTATGTTGGAAATCCAATCTCCAATAAGCGCCATGCGGTTTTTGATTTTATACTATATATGTGGAGCGTGAGATGCAAGCGTTCTGCTATTTGGTTATTTATTTGATGTAGACATTATTATAATATCACTGGATTTTCGTATCAAAGTGTTTTGGGTTATAGTAAGGTAAAAACCGTCCGTGTTTATGTGTGGGCTGGTCTTACTATTACCTTTTCTTTCGAAAAGAGTTTTGAAAGTTAAACAAGTGGTTGGAGTTTACTCACACCAGTCCCATGACTGACCCAGAGTTTATTTTGTTTTGTTTTCCCTAAACTCTTGGGTGCCCAAATTTGTACGGGCAGTCAAGTGTTTCAGGCTTTTACAGATACACTTGGAGGAGCTTGAAGCAGGAGGCTTCAACGTTAGTTATTTAGAGTTACTTCCGCTGGATCAAATGTTATGTGTACTCTGATGATGGTATGTATATATGTACAAAACAGATTTGTATTTCAAAGCTTATGTTATATAATATATTTTATTCGTTCCGCTGTGAGTTGTGATCTTCGTTCTTCTTCTATTCTAATATTTCTTTCTTTCTATTTCTCATCCTCTAACTTCTTTCTAATAATGAGTCGTATTTCTGTGTTATTTGGGTTGGACGTGTGGTGTTATTAGTCAATTCAGATAGCACGGATTTGCGGGTCGTTACAAAAGCTGCTCCATACTTTTTACTATCCCATTGTATGTCCTCTAAGTCTACACCGAACTGCCCCACCAGTGACCCCCTCGCCCTCCTCACGACATCAAAGCCAACCCCACATGGACCCGCAATCACCGCCTCTCCTTCCTTCACAAAATGAACTTCATTTTCCATTAGCTTCGATTAAGTCCGAACTCGCCTTGCTCCACCACTCAGCCTTCGACTCCCCCACAGCTCCACCGTCCGCTGAGCCACTGACCTTCCTTTACCCTCTCAGCATAAAGCCACATCAGCTCGACCACTCCCCAGTTCGCTTCCTTCCTTTGCACCCGAACCTGTTACCCACTATGCCTTCTAGTTGTATGAGAGTAAGGGTGTGTGGGTTTTTTGTTCGATGGGTGTATGAATTGCATTTGTGAGTGATAGTGTTGGGTTCTGCTTTGTTGATTCGCATGCGTGTGAAGTTGTTCATGTTTGTGAGTTTTATATATATTCATATTATATACACGATATGTATATATATAGTTTTATATACGTGTTTTACATATATAAGTATACATATCTATAGTATGTGATGTGATTGCATCAATTGCGTGTGTGATGTGCACTGTGTTCAGGAGTCGCATAAATGTCATTCTTTTGATCTGTCGGGTTGTTTGGGAATATATTGATTTTGAAAATATTTGTATACGTATATACGATTTTAAAGAGTGTGTTAGCGTTGTGTGTTTATGGTGTGCGTTGTATTTTAAATATATATATACATAATATTTTGTAAAGAGAGGTGTTATGTTCATTTTAAACCGAGTTTGGTGTTGAGTTCCGAAACCGTCTCAAAACCCAATACCGTACTGATCCATTGTGAAATCCCCTAATCTCTTCCTATTAAAATAAAATGTACATTGAGTGGTTATCGAGTTGTACCCATTCAGAATCGTGGCTGGATATCATCTTTTCAAATCTGTGTCAATCTGTCTGCTGTCTCCGATCCATGCCACGAAAGGTGAGTTTATCTCACAGCTGACTTAAATTTTTCATGGATGTTAGATCAGTAATGAACTATTATATGAAATGTATAGGATGGCTGATAGAAGTTGTTTGATTTGATATATGCACATTTCATATGTGACACGATATATGACACGTAGTTGCACTAATGATATATATGCTTTGATTGTTGCTATGTGATTGTTGTTTGTGATTGCTGATACCCTAGTTTTGGAAAAATCACTAAGGGTTGAAATGATACATACCCGAACGGACAGTAGAATAGGGAAAAATCGTTATGGGTTGAAATGATAGACCTGAACGATTTTTACAGAATTTGGGATCGCGGGTTGACATGATAGACCCGTGGAAATTTTACAAATTGCTGATTGAAACGATAAATATCCATATCACTTGACCATAGGGTAGAAAACTATATACGGACACCGTTGGTTGTATTTTCGAAGTATTTTGATTTGGGAATTTGGTTTTAAAATAATAACTCTAGATTTTATATTATATATATATATTATATTTTAAATATTTTAAACTTAAATTTTTATAATTCTGAATTATATGTTTTAAATGATTTTATAAATAAATAAAGATTTAATGCTTATTCTAGTTTTTTCTTATAATTTGTTTATTTTAAACTACATAATTTAATTTTATAAGTATTTTTAACTTGTATATTATTATAAATAATTAATTTAAACTTATTTTCTATATTATTTTAATCTTATATATGTTTATAATCTATATTCGAATTAATTTAGAATTTTATAAACTTATATATATATCTATTTTCAAAAATTGTTTTTCTTTAACTTATATTTTATAAACTTTAATAATAAACCAAGAATTGGATAAGTTAGATTTCACGATTTAAATTCAAAGTTAAGATGTAAATTTATATAATGATATTTGAATAATGAATGAACTCATATTAGGTTATGAATTCGAATCGAGATGAACTTTTAGTAGAGATGAATTGGGTAAAATATGAAATAAATTTGAATTCGAATTGGTTTGAACTTATATGAGATAAATTTGAATTGTGAAATTGATTCTAAATTTGAATCTTTCAAATTTAAGAGAAATTGTATTTTAATTTATAATTGATATGGAATGAATTAGATTTTAAGAAACCGAATGTGAATTTGAATATATAGATTTTAAATATGGAATCGATTTTATAATCGTATGGTTTGAATTGGTATATTTATGAAATTGTAAGAATGGTTTAAAATTTGTATGAACGGTTTAAATTGATATGTAGGGTTTTGACTTGACTTTATACTAGTGAATTTGAATTTTACAACTTGAGTTATAAATTTTGATATGATTCGTTGAAATTGGAATATAAGATTTGATTCAAATTATATAAACTGATTTATTTGAATTTATAAATAACTATTTCAAATTTCATGACTAGAATTGCATAACTCGATATGTTTTGTTTAAAAATTGAAATGTAAGTCTTTGACTTGAATTATACATTTTGAATCCGAACCAAAAATTTGAATTCATGTGAATCGACCTGAAACGATTTCCTAAAGGTAAAGTTTAAATTATTTGAATTGTTTCGAACTTGAACATAAACCAAACCAAATATTATCGAAGTAAAATGTTTTGGTATTGATTTAAACAGAAATTGAGATATTTAAGGTATAACTTAAGTATAGGTTGATTTTTTGGATTTGAAAGTCGTTATGCGAATACTTTTGGAAATTATAATCGAAGTTAAATGTTATAGTATTAATTTGTTTTATATTTGAGATCTTTACGATATGGTTCTAAATCAATTTGAGTTGTTTTAAAATTTAAATATAATCAAAATTAGATATTTAATTTTGATTCTTGAACTTGAATATGAGATTTCGTATAATTATTTTATAAAATAATGACCACGGTGTGAAAAATGTAAGCCATTGGTTGTTAAAGAGGTCAGGATCGACTATTGTCATACTCTCTACCAATATCGAAAACCACTTTAACAACCTTGTACGCGGTGGAGTTCCAGAATGAAGGGGATGATTTGGCGAACGACTCCATTTTTCTATTTCATATTAATTACTAGACGCTGACTACCTTGAGTCAGCTTGATGTGGCTAAAACAGTAGCTATGCACGGACCAAGTGAGGTCATTCTTCCTATCATGCACACTTCTTCGATATTATTCTATTATTGTTGAGATTCGATTTGGGCTCTTTTGATTATGGGAGTGTGTTTCGAGGTGGACGGTAGTAGCTGCTATGCGTTACCACAATTCCGGCTCTACAGACGGTGAATCCACCCTAGCATTCCTTGTGTGCCTTGTCACATGCCTTATACGAGCCTACTACGATTTTGTTTTGTACTTTTTATATGGAGTGCCCTCTGATCAACCTCCAGTTTATGGAGGAATTACGATACTGTATATACTAGGGGAATATATAAACGGTGTAAGGGTAATCATGGTAATCCTGCTTATGCTATTTTGTTATTTTACTTTACTGATAGCCACTATTGTATATAGCGTATTATACTATATAGTATTAGTTTGACGGATCCTTAGAGTATGGTGATCCCAAACATCCTTTCAGTTACTAATTGCATTTCGTTGAACATTTCATTTGAGTTGATTTACTTCCATGAGAATGTTAGTCCTGATCCAAGTTGTTTTGTTTTGCATTATTGCTCGGGTCAGATCGAGTTTCCAGTCTCGAGATTCTCTTCTAGAGTTTGGAGCTTATATTGGATTTTTGCTCACCTATATCTACCTATTGATCAGTTGTTCCAATCATCCTGTTTATTGTCGTCTCTGTTTCAAACTGTTATTATTATTTATGTAAACTTTAATGTAAAATTTATTTAGTAGCTTCATGAACTACTATTGTATTATTTATTTCTGCTGCAAGATGTTATATTGCTCTGTATTTGTGTCTATGATCTGTGATTCATTCTATTTACCTCAGAAGCTAATAACAATATTTTGTTTTGGACGTTTCGAGTTGACATGTTTTGTCGACTCGACACAGTCAAAATGGCGGGTCGTTACAGTTGGTATCAAAGCGAGGTTTTATCAAAGCTTTAGCTTATGGGGGTAAAAACTCATTAGAGATAGGGTAGTGATACCCTAGCATGAGTGGAATTAGTCGCAGAATCCTTTTTGAGAGAGAGCGTATTTTTAAAGTATAAATGGTTTTAAATGTTTTTAAAACAAATATTTTCAAATATAAAAATGCGTTCAATATTTAAATCTTTTCTGAAATCTCCTTTCCATTTGAATCGGTCTTCCTTTGTAGATCCCCTTTGATTAGATTCTTTCGACCGTTTAACTTTTTAACTCAAATTCAACTTCCTTGTCCATAACACGGTAAGAAGTAGAGGAGGAGTATAAGTCTTCAAACGTATTCATTCCTATCTAAACATTGGCCTGAAATTAATATTATAAGTTTTCTTGATGCAATATTGAAATTTGATGTGTATAATTGTAAATAAAATTTTGTTTTGGTAATACTAGTCTTTTGAAAAGATTTATTGTTTATACTCTAGGATTTTATATTCTACAAATTATATACTTTGAATAAAATATAAAGATGTATATTTTGTAGGATAATGATTTTATCTTGATTTAAATCTATAATGGTATTGTTTATATATATATATATATATGTATATATAGGAAATTCATAAATTTAAATTCGTTTATAAAGAATTTTATTTGTGATATACTTATGTGTTAAACTTATGGATTTAACCAACTTTATATGTATGAATATAGATACATGATTTGAAAATATTTATGTATAGTATAGAATAATATTTTTATGTATTTGATTAATAATAATATTGTTTGTATATTTATTAAGAACTAAGTTGAATTTTAATAAATAATTGGGTGGGAGAGAGATATAATTTTTCCGTACTTAATTTTTTTAATGATTTTAAATATATATTATTTGAAAATTTGGTATATATTCTATTTAATGATATTAAGGTGTTTGAGTACTTGTTGGATGTTAAAATTGGCCTATCGAATACCTAGAGATTTGGGTATACGTCTGATCAACATATATATATTAAATCCTATGTGTATTAAATAGATATAGAGTCACGCTTTAGTCACTTGAAAATGATTCTGGTGATGACCGCGACATCACCGATATTTATTTTCGGGTTTCAAAAGTGGGATAACCATATATTGCCAATCGAGACGTCGAGTGAATATTCAAAACTATTTTGAAATGTTTGAAAATATTTTAACTTTTGATTGATATGTATGTTTCAATATATATATATATATGAACTGTTGATCTTAAATATATATAAAAATTATTTAATTACTATTTTCCTGCCTCGTTCCTTTTCGGAGACGAAAAGGTTTGAGTAGGGGAGATTGTAACGACGGTATTTTAAGTGTATTTTTATTTAAATTACTAAATTTAAATTTTTGATTTCTGTTTTATTTCATTTGTTTAATACTCGATTTTTTTGTTTTTATTTAAATAACTATTTATATTTTGATTTATAAGCTAATTTATTTTGGATTTATAACAAATGAATTTGCTTGATATGCATATATTCTTAGGATTCTATTTTAAAAATTTATTTCGTATTTTATTTGATTACTAATATATTTATAAAATTTTATCTTTGATTTTTATTTTGAAAATATTTTCTCTTGTAATCGGTCGATTGTATTGATCGTCGTTGTCACAGATATTGACTTATATTTAGTTGAATTTGTTTCACCGTCTGTTCAAAATAAAACCGTTCGTTCCGTTTGAATTCGAAACTATAAGTTTCATTTTATATGTCCGTCCATTCACTTTTGATTTCTTAATTTGTTCACTTTCTTTTATCCGCAAAGCCAGTCGTTCCCTTTTTACTTATAAAATCCGTTCTTCTATCCTTTTCGAATTCAAAACCATCCATGAACCTTTATTCCTTAATTTTACATTATTTAAACCATTAGGCACCCTTGCCTTTTTAATTACAATCGTTTAATATTCAAACACTGGTCCATTTTCCCAAAAGTTGTGCCTCATGTAATGGTAAAAACAAAAAGCCATCCGTTGAACCGTTCCTTTCCAAAAGCTGTTCCACCATGTACACTTTCTCTTCCCATCGCAAAAAGCAGTTTTCCCATTTTATTGTCTCCTTTCCTCCTCACATGCTCACGCCATATTTACCTTCTCCATTCTTTTCTTTGATCCATTCCACTTCTTCCTTTCGTAAAAGCATCCCATACCTTTTACTATCCCATCGTATGTCCTCTATGTCTACACCAAACCGCCCCACTAGTGACCCCCTTACCCTCCTCACGACATCAAAGCCAACCCCACTCGGACCTGCAATCCCCGCCTCTCCTTCCTTCACAAATTGAACTTCATTTTCCATCAGCTCCGACTAGGTCCGAACCCTCCTTGCTCCTCCACTCAGCCTTCGACTCCCCATGAAGCGTCCCAAACTTCCCCGTGAAGGAAAGCCTGGATTGCTTTGAGAACATGACGAATCAGAATACAAACAAAAGAACATTTCATTGCTTATTACAACAATTTCATCAGAATACAAGAACATTCCAGAGTATACATGAATAATATAAAGAAGAAAAATATCAGAGATTTAAATTACATTACATCGCAGTGGAAAACAATACAAAACACTATTGAAGGAGATACACGGATACAGAGCTTTCCGAGTGTCATTCCAGCTGTAAACCAGGATCCTGTGAATATAAATCTGCAAAACCAAAACTACTAGCTGCTCGTGTGGAAAATAGGGGCACCCAGAGTTTAGGTTAAAACAATAAACTCCAGGTCAGTCATGTGACTGGTATGAGAACTAAAACAGTCATTATTTTGATTTTAAAATTAGGTAAATCAAGGGACCACACCGTATAGTATGGAACGGGTTTACCCCCAAGAAAACTAGTGCATAAAACAAACAGCGCAATGCTAAATAAAGAACAATGAAGCTATTATAAGACTCAGGTCCCATCACACAATGCAACGCAAGCCGGAGGATAGAGTTTTACCTTATAAAAGCCAAATATGCTTGGTACATGAAATTTCATCTTTTATTATTACTATAAGTGAAGAAATCAACTTCAAATATAAACATATCAATCATAGACGACATAGTGCTCCATCTCACTATGTCGCCATACTAAGCTCTACAAATAAAACCGAAATGCCATGTAATGGAAGTTGGATTTCTGTCTGTGAACCAAGGCAAGGGATCATCCTTACCGCTTCGAGACAATCTAGCCCACGTCTCAGGCAAGTACTCTGTCAAGCCTTTGGATCGTCAGGGCCGGTTTACTCGATGTGGATTAAAATGCCTGAACACTAGGTTTCCCTGCCCTATGGGGTGTAAAATTGGTCTGTATAAAGACCATACCATCCATCGGCCTCGCAGTGCCGATATATCCGAGGCGCCTCGCTATCCATCATCCACATAAGTAAAACGCCTTGGCGTGCAAAACCGAGACATCACTCCTAGCTAGAAGGAAACAAATGCCCTCCCTGATGTCCTCTTTCATTCCTGGTTCACGCCGGGGTGTGAGGCTCGCGAATTAACGCTATACACAAAGCTATGCTATATTAAAGCCGTGCTTTGATCATCAACCACAAAACTCTGCTTTTCAACAGAAGCCTTGATCCTTTGCATCTCAGCATGCCACACAGGCAATTCACGCTATGCAACTGATGTATTTAATCAGACAGAATAAAATCCAATGTCAAACACACATCCATTTCAAAGTTCGTTCTGGGTCTGAGCGAATCCGGAGGCACCTTATTCCTCGTCCTGTATGTGCAATACAGGAGAGAGGTCCTCGCATATCCGGTCGATCTCCAAGTACGTCTGGAACGATCAACACTTATTACCTTGTCTTGGGTGTACTACCCAATCAAGACATCCGTAATCATCCAAACAATGTGAAGACCTCTGGTCTTCAACCACCGCCTTCATCGTCGACTTATCGTCGAATCAGTTATTCAGAATGGGTAAGAACCTGGCCTTTCCGAATAACTCGCGTATATAATAAACAAGTGCTACAAAAACACAACGTACGCCTCATTCCAATTTTGAATATTCTTTTATTTAAATATTCATATCCTTTGGGAAAGGTTCCCATTAATTTTATCAAACATAAATTCTTTTAATTTATTCTTTAATCCTCCTTTGGATATCAATCCAAACCAAATTATAGTTTATCCAAACTAGTCGGGATTAGCGATCCTTACCAAAGTAATCATTTGTTTAATTTCCCAATCCCAACCTATTCATCCCATGGAGCAAAACTGGTAGTACTCCATATCTAACACCTCAGTGTTATCGATAAAGTTAATTACCATTTCTCATTCAAATATAATTAAAGATTTAACTATCGCTTGGAGTAAAACTGGTGGTACTCCATTCTCGATCATTTCTCGAATTTGATGATTTTAGTTATCAAATTCACCTTTCAGTCTAATTAAAGATTCATTAGAACTCTAATTCAGTTTAAATCTAAAAAAAAATCATTACTTAATGATTATTCCAAGTTAAGAAATTAATCTTATCTTTCACTGGGTTAAAGAACTAATGTCATGTAATACACAGCTCACGATAAACTCAAAATCACATTCCGTTATTAATCGGGTTAAAGAGAGAATGTCGTTAAAAACACATTTCACAATAAACCCAATTCACATTCCATTTCAAATCCAATTAAATGTTAATTAATTGGTAACTCTTCTCTACATCTCAATTAATAGATTTATTCTTTTCACACGGATTTAAGAACAGTGTTACTGAAGACCTCATCCCATCAGTCTCTAACCGTAAATTAGTAAGAGAACAATTCCCTAAGTATTAATCCTGAAGGCCGAAACCAACATCAGATCAATACCCAGGAAACCATTCAACTTGGCTAATCTCTAGTTAGTTTCTATTTTCCTTAACTCCATTGGGTTTAAGAACAGTATTATTAATGATACCATTCATGACAAACCCAAAATCTCATTCCATTGTTAATTGGGTTAAAGAACAAGTGTTATTTAAAACGCCGTTCATGATAAACCCAAAAACTATTTCAATTTAATTCCAATTAAATGTTAATAAATTGGTAACTTCATTAAATCTTAACAAAAAGATTTAATCTTTTCTCAGTTAGGTTTAAGAATAGTGTTATTGAAGACACCGTTCACGAAAAACCCAAAATCCTATTTGATATTAAATACAAGGCTCTAAATAGAAAATATATCGACTTATATTCAATATCAAATTTTGAACTCAACAAATATCGTATTGGAATAACGATATATATATATATAGCTTCCAAATTCCTCCACAATATACGTATAATCACGGAATCCAATATCGAAATATTCCGAAGATAGTTTCGATTCAAATCCATTCCAATTCATATATTGGAAATTCTGGTTATTTTAAACCCCTTTCAAATCCAATTTATTTATTTAAAAATATTGGATTATAATTCTAGTTCATAACTAGTTCATTTCGATAAAAACATATTTTTATCTATTCGAATATAGAATTTTTCATCCCAATTCTTCCCAAATCATTATTATGACTTTACCCAAATTATCAATATTTTTAATAATTTTATCAAGGCCCGTACAGTCGATTTCCATAAATGGTCATCGAACTGCACTTACAACGACCTTTTCCAAATTCGATTTGGACATATCTCCAAATCTCACCATTAGATTTCAATTTTCTTATATTCATTGGAAATCTCTTTTCGATATGAACCGAACGGTTCTGGTTTTTGGAAAATCCGACGGTCGGATCTCCCGTAATGTCCATTCGAAGTTAATGGTCGAAATTCGTGAATGGTTGCTGGGTGGCGCATTCTATTCAGGCCATTATATTATATTATATATATATATATATATATATAATATTTCATCAATTTCCATTTAAAACAAATTTTATAAATCGTTTTAAATTCGTTTTAAAAAAACAATTTCCACTTCCATTTCAATTTCAAATCAAAATTGGATATTCCATTATAAATTCATTTTAAATTCATTTCAAATCGATTTCAATTCAATTTTCAAATTCAAATTTCAAATTCAAATCAAAATTGAATATTCTTTATATAAATTCATTTCAAATCGATTCCAATTCAATTTTCAAATTCAATCAAAATATAATTTTCCATATCATTTCAATATTAAAATGATAATATTTTCAAAATGTCAGATTTTGAAATCACTTTTCGATATTAATTATAAAATGAATAAAATCGACAAAATTTCCATTCGTGTTAAAACGGCGTTTAACTACTTAACACGGCTTCACATTTCAATATTCACTGAATATTATTTTAAAATATTCATTAATTTTGAACTGGAATTGTAATGACCCAGATTTCTGTCGAGTTAATTTTAAATATTTAATATGGATTTAAATATTGAGTTGATAATATAAATGAAATTTTATATTGAGTTATCGATTTAATATCGAATATATTAAATTATCGTAATGCGAAAACTGTAATAATTTAAATTAGAAATTTGAATTGAATCGAAATGAATTCAGATGATTAATAAATTATATTTGATTATAAATGATAATATTAATAATATATTATCAAGAAATTTATGGTTTGAAATTTAATTTATATCGATTTAAATTAATATCTATTCAGTTGATCGATTGAGGCTTTGAAACCAGTCCCAGTATGTCCAGAATATGGGAATAACCCTAAAAATATCAGTTGTTGGGTTCAAAAAGAAGATCGGAGTCATGGAGTATTTTAATTAAAGGACAACGAATAAAAAACAAAATAAAAATAAATAAATAAAAGTTTTATTTCTCCTTAAGCGTTCTCCATCCATGTATTTTTTTGGCATAATTGTTTCATTGTCTACTACACAAAAGCAAGCAAGGAAAACAACTCGTGGCCTTTTTGTTTCCATCCATTCCTTTATAAAAATCAAAGCACCCCTCATATCTTCATTCGCAGATTAAATCCCAAGTCAAAATCAGAAAAATGGCCTCCTCAATTCGATTTAAATCCACCAACATCACGAGCCTTCTCTCGATTTTTGTTCAAACTATTATCAAAAAGGAAAGGGAAAGGGCGCGATGGTTTCACGCTGCTATTAACGCCGGCAGGAGGAGTTCTGACGGGATCTGAGACATCGCAACAGTGAGGGGAATCATACGACGTTTTCTGGTAAGCGTCGACCCTGGAAAAGCAGGAAGTCGCGAAGGGGGAACATGGGGTTTCGAGCGCTGGAACGTTGAAGTGAGTTCGCGGTGGTCTTGTATTTCGCCGTGATGGTGATTTTCATCCGAAGGACAATGTGAGTTTGCGGTTAAGGGGACGCGATGGTATCAGGTGAAGGGAATGGTAAACCGTGGAGAATGGAACCTGCGATGGGTTTAACCATCTCGACGAGGATGCGATGGAAGCTAGGGCATCTTGAGGGATCGAGATAGGTAGGCAGGAGGCAGTTCGATAGGGTTTGACTGGGTACAGATCTTGATGGTGGTATGGATTTCAATTATTTTGGGACATGATGATCACGCCGGATTGAGCAAAAGGGATTGTCAAAAAGGGACTGAGATACAAAGCAAGTTGGAGAGGATTTGGTAAATAAAATAGGCGCAGGTCTGTAGAAGGTCAATGTTGAGCGACAAAATCTCTAGGTGATTGGGTGTTTATTATTGTGTTGATCTATATAAGGATGTGTAGTGTTGGTGATTAAGGTAAATTATGTTTTAATAAATTTAAATTCATAGAGTAGTAAATTTATTTGTTAAGTAAATTTAAATGAATCATGTTTAATCGTTAAATTTAAAATAAAATATCGTAGCAATAAATTCATGCAAGAAATTCGAGATGATTTGTGGCTAAGACGAGTTGGAATTTAATTGGATATTTGGCAAAGGAAAACCACGGTGAGTAAATCTCACTAGTTAATTTATTTTTAGCATTTAAAATAAATTGTTGATTGTTTGTATGCATTGAACTATTAATGTGCCTGTTAAAATATATATTAGTTATTTAGGTTGGCTATTATATATATAGGTTTGGTGGTTGGACTGTTCCCGCGGTATCATTAGCGGATGCCCGCGGTACCATTAGCGGATGATTTTCCTATGCACCCCACAAATATATATTAGTGGATGACCTTCTATACCGGATATCCTGCCTCAAAGTAGGATGGTATTATTTATGTGCTAACGTCTGTGGATGCAGGAAAACAGGTTGGAGGAATCCAACTGGATTCCTCAAAAATATATTATCTGTTTGTTTATTTGTTTGCATATATACTATCACATATGAGGTGTTAGAAAACCTAAAATTTATAATTGGTTGTTTGTGTGTTTAAATATCACTGGGCCAAAGTGCTTATTTATAAAAATATCATGGAAATATATTTGAGATATAAAAGGAAAAATCTATTTTTCTAAAAATAGAAATTTGAAATTGGAAAGGAGTAACAATATTGACTTGTTTTGAATAAATAAAACAAGTACTAAATTTTTTAAATGATGTTTATAAATAAAATAATACGGGAAACTGAAGTATTGAAATTTATAAAATAGTATTTATAAATTATAGGAAATGAAAGTGAATTTATAAATGGTATATATAAATGAAATGGGAAAAATTATCACTTAGATAATTTGGAAATGTAAATACGAGTGTATATTTTGTAAAGGGAAACTTATTTTCCAAAGGAGAATTTCAATTTCAAAGGGATTTGAAACTAAGACTTGTTTAAAAATATATAAACAAGTATATAAACGGTGTTTGTAAATAAAGTAAAATTAGTTAATTAAGTTCAAGATTTGAGTTCAACTTTGAATAAGTAAATTAAACTTGTGAATTCATATTCAAATCGAATATGAAACCTGAGTTTGAAAAGAGTAATCGGATTAGTTTATAAGTAAGTTGAAATATATTTGAACATGTTATATTCAAATAAAAAGGTGAAATAGGCAAAACAGTTAATTAGCAAATCAATTAACGAATTAAGTTAAAACGATTGGATTAAGTTGAAATGAATTAGAAATGTAGGAATATACATGAGACAGGTTTGGAATAAAGTATTAGAAGAGATATAAATATAATGCTCGACAAAAAGGTACGTATTTAAATTGATTATGAGATTTTATGCGCCGTATCCGCTACCGGTTGGCTTTTTGATTTTTCTTTTTGAATGGAGAGGCCTGTGTGGCGGTTTGGTGATTTTCCCGATGCTCCCGGTACAAAGGAGGTTATGGAGAATTTTTCCGGAAATTTAAGGAGTTAGAATATTTTTAAGAAGATTTGATAAACTAGAAATCGATATATCGATATATATAGAATTCGATAAGGAAATGAACTTAAAATATAATATTATAAACGAAAAGGAATTTTATAAATAAAATCCTGGGAGGTACACGTTTTAAAGTGAACGATGATTTAAAAGAAAAAGAAGTTAATCAAATAGAGTTAAGCAGAATTAGAAACTGACTGGAAATTAGTTTAGTTGAACGAGTTTTTGAGTATCGATTTGATGTTGGTTTCGGCCTTCGGGGTTTATACTTAGGAAGTTGTCCTCTTACTAGTTTACAGTTAGAGTCTAATAGATGTGGATGAATAGTGATATGTAAATATGCGATGGGAATGTTTTCCAGAGTTAATACGTATATTTTCTAAATATAGAAAATAAGGAAATATGAATATATATATATATATATATATATATATATATGTTTGATGATGTGATCGGTAATTCCATTTGGAAATAAGATCGTTGTGTGTACTCAAACATTTTTCATTTGATAGTTAAATCACCGACTATCAAAGTTTTTGACCATTTTAACGTTGTTAATATGGAGAGACCGGTTGGATTATTATCCGAAGAACCACTCTGTATTGGCATAAGCGATGCAAATCAAGTATGCTGAATATATTGAAGACGGAGTAAAGTGCAAGGGCTATTATATAAGTCGTAGGTAGAGATTGCCAAGGATGGATGTACGAAATAGTGCCTTCGGTTTCGTTCAGTCCCAGAACGAACATATATGGACGAATGTCTGACAGAATATTTCCAATGATCACATGGGTTGGTCTGTATAAATATATATGGTTGCAACAGATTTATTCCCTTAGCATAACATCCAGAATATTTGTGTAAACCAACTAATGATTAACGGATCTGATGATGCGGCATTCGAATTAACTGTGTTATCAAGAAGAGAAGTAATCATAGCCTCAGGCCTCAACAACCGGGAAATGACAAAAATCGGGCAGACAGCATGGCTATATGGGTAGCTCCCATTAGGGTGTATCATCACCTATCTAGAGATTCATTTAATTCCTTATTCTATTCGATGCTGTACCATTTGGGAAACGATTGCTGATCCCAACCGTTGGTGAAATACATTCGGTACACTCAAGCGAAATGAGTGGTCGGTCATGTGTGGCTGAGTTGCAAGATGTTCTTGTTGAACTCGGTGTATTCTCCTCTAGAGATACACCAACGGCAGGTGGTTCCATACCTTGTCATAGTTGGAAATTCATTACCCAATAAGTGCTTGCGGTTTTGATTGTATATTATATATGTGGAACATGAGATGCAAGCGTTCCACTAAGATTCTGTTTATTTGATTTAGATGCTATTATAATATCAAGGAGTTTTGATATAAAGACCTTTTGGATTTTCATATGGGAAAAACCTGTTCCGTGTTATACGGTGTGGTCTTATGAGATATCATTTAGTTTTCTGAAACTGTTTTAAACTGTTTACTCATACCAGTCCCATGACTGATTCGGAGTTTATTTTGTTTTGTTTTACCTGAACTCTTGGGTGCCTAAATTTGTACGGGCAATCAAATAGTTCAGCATTTTACAGATCTATCTAAAGGAGCTCGGAGGAGAAGGCTTCAACGTTAGTTATATAGAGTTTTGTTCCGCCGTGTTGTAAGTGTGGTACTCTGATAAGTGTATGTTATACAGTTGAAATTTTGTATTTCGAAAGTTATGATATATTATATTTTGTTCCGCTGCGATTTGAGATTCTGTGTTGTTATTTCTGTTCTTCTTCTACCTTTTTCTTCTACAAAAATGATTCGTATTTTCGTGATATTTGGGTTAGATGTATGATGTATGTAGTTAACTCTGATATTACGGATTTGCGGGCCATTACAGGAATCAGACATAGTTTACCATATAATTTTATTTGTATGGATTTCATACACACAGGTACACAACAATAATCAAACACAGTCAACCATCATCCAGAGTGCATTACACAACTGCATAAGCGTTAAATATAAATAAATAACGCTCATCACAGCCTGTTAACTCATCGATTGACATACTACTAATTATTGGGATCAGTGTATGTCAAATATCATCCCAATACCCGTGTGGGGTTTTCAAACAACAAACATAGATTTTATTTATGCAGTTGGGCGATGTGTAAAATATATCATCCCAATCAGTATCCGATAAACGGGTGTACATAAACAAATCGTCCGATTTGTTTATAAATATTTATTATATTCATATACTCGTTAAAAAATATATTTTTAACTATAAAATATTTATTTCAACACATGAATATTTTATACGGTCCATTTCACATCACAAACAATTTTCACAACACAATCTAACAAACAAGTCATCCATGGTCTGTGGACGACGGTGTCGGGTGCTGCTAAGCACCGTCTGCATCCTAGTATATATTTTAACTAGAAAATAAAATTAAAGTGAGAAGTTCTCACCTTTGGGATCCACTCCGTCATTCTTTATTGTCGCTCAGATTCGCTGTTCTGATTTCAACGCATTCTGTTTCACGAAATTCATATTAGAAATCATATTTTTAATCAACAATGTTTATACTCAAAAATCACAATTTTATTTCGCTACTAATATAAAAATTCTATTTTTATTATATTCAAAATATTATTTCATACATACGATAAAATTTATATTTTTATCTAACTAAAAATAACATTTTTATATCGCTATTCATTATAAAAATCATATTTTTCTATTGCTAATGAATATATAAAAATCGAATTTTTCTATCGCTAATGAATATATAAAAATCGAATATTTTCTATCTATAAAAATCAAATCTTTATCCTACTATGTACATAAAGTTATATTTTTTTTATTCTAACGCTACACACATATAAAAGATCACATTTTTATGCGTTATACCTAATAAAAATCGTATTTTTATAACGCCACTTCATATATGAAAATATAATCTTTCATATTTAAAAACATAATCTTTTCATAATTAAAAATCACTATAAAAATCTAATCTTTACATAATGAAAAATCTAATCTTGACATAAGGAAAAATCTAATTTTTATATTCACATGAATATATATAAAAATCTAATCTTTATTACCATAAAAATCTAAACTTTATTATCATAAAAATAATAACTTTATATAATAAAAATAATCAGACTTTTTCCTAAAATAGAAATCGGAAAACTCACTTGCATTTGGTAAAAACTGAAGCTTTGGCGGAGGGGGTTGCTCGCTTGGCTGAGGAGGCGGAGCCATTGGTTGTCGGTTGCAGTGGTGCGCAGCTTCCGGAGGTGGTGGTGCTGCGCTGGCCATCCAGTGGCGGTGGAGGGTGATGTGGCTTCCTGTGCGGTGGGGGGGAGGGGGGAGCTTCAATTGGGTTTGGAGATTTGGGGGTGGGGGTGGGGGTTTGACTGACCAAGGGAAGGGAGGAGAGCGGAGGGGAAGGCGCGACGGAGATGGGATGGGTCAGCGGCGAAGTCGCGGTGGCTGATCGGAGGGGGGCGACGCGAATTCAAACGAGGTTTTTTTATTTCTGATTTGATCAATGGGGGAGGAAGAGAAAGGTATTGGGGGGGATATATATATATATAATATTTATTTAATTTATTTTAATTTTCTCCAAAAGGTAACCTTTTAATTCGAACTTCAAATTAAACCCACTGACTGTCGTCCATAACTAATTACCCCCATTCTGAACACAATGGGATATCTCCGGTAAGCCAATTCGATTGTTTCGACCAGTTTCCGTCAAAATCAAAATATAAATCTATATATGGAATTTGAATGCGCATTTCAATTTACCGGGGCCACATACTGATTCTAAAATTTCTAGAAAAATAAATCTGGCTATGTTTGGACGATACGGTCCTAACAAAACTAATTTCGTCGAATTTGGAGACCGTTTGAAAAACGGTCATTTTCCAATCGATTAAATTCAAACTGAAATGACCAAACATGTTTAAATTCACTACGCTCACATATTGATTCCAAAAATTATGAAAATTGGAATCTAGCAATAATTTGACCTTCCAGATCTAACAAAAGTGGTCTCGTCAAAAACGGAGGTCGTTTGCAAAATCGCTATTTTTAAGGGCTATATTTCCATGGCGACTATTCTAAATTTTCAACTGGGCATAACTTTTTATTCCCGCTATGAAATATCAATTTTTCGGGTTCGTTGGAAAGATATTTTCAAATAGATCCTAATATTTCTGGTTTCACTAAAATCCGGTTTATTTTGAATCCTGTACATTCATTTGAAATTCGAAATCGAATTTTCAAACTACCGCTCCATTTTCAATTCCTTTTATAATTAAAATAAATATTTATATTCTAATTCTATTCAAAATAAATTTCTAGTCATTATTATTTAAAATAAATCATTTAAAATATTCAAAATTCATTAAAATTACCAAAATAACATTTTTAAATTGGTTCCCATTTTCGGGGTTGTTACAATCTCCCCTACTTAAAATCTTTTCGTCCTCGAAAAGGAACGGAGCTGAAAGTTGTTTATCTAATCAAATCAACTTTCAGTTTGGGTTTCATTCTTCAACTTTTCAGTTTCTAATAATTTCTAATTTTTCAAAAATTTGGCAAACACCCTAAATTTTTGAATTTTTTTGCCATATCCTCCTTTGTACGGGGAGCACCGGGAAAATCCCCAAACCGCCACATAGGCCCTCTCATATCAAAAATAAAAATAAAAAGCCAAGAGGCTAGCCAATCAGCTCATAAAATCATCCAAACCCTAGAAATTAGTAAACATTTACCTATTTGTCGGGCATACAATTTTATTCCTCTTCTCTAGCCTCTTTGCTATGACCTGTTCAATGTATATACATGTACATGCATGCAATTTCAAACAAATTCCAATTCAGTTCGATATTGGATACAATTGGGTTATATGTGTCGTTCTTTCACATAAATGTTTTATTAGATAACAAATAATCATACAACACAACCATCAATCAATTAGTGAATTAACATTTCAAATTCATAATTCTGTCATATATACAGAAAATCATGTTTTTGATGCCAATTTACAACAATAGCCCTATCTAGTTTTGGTTCTCACACCAGTCAATTGGAAATATATAGACATCCCACTTTCGAAAGTCGAACATAAATACCGATGATGCCGCGACATCACCAAAATCATCTACGGGCGCCTAGAGTGTGATTCTATATCTATCCAGTATATTGAAACTTCGAGTATACGTTCATGACGCGTATATGTAAAATCTCATATACTTGATTGTCCAAAATAAAATGAAATAATATACTCAAATACGTATAATTAGTTTAAATTTCAAAACTAAATTTGATTTTAAAATTTTCGCTCTTCACGCTCGTTCTAGGATACTTCTGATCCTATCTCTAACGAGTCATTCTCATTGGATATTACTAATCCAATCTCTGATGAATTCTTTCATTTGGTTCTAATTTGTCTTGTTCTCCGAGCTCTGTAAACCAAAGCTTCGATACCAAATGAAGCATCCCAAACTTCCCCGTGAAGGAAAGCCCGGATTGCTTTGAGAACAAGACGAATCAGAACACAAACATAAGAACATTTCATTGCTTATTACAACAATTTCATCAGAATACAAGAATATTCCAGAGTATAAATGAATAATATACAGAAGAAAAATATCAGAGATTTAAATTACATTACATCGCAGCGAAAAATAATACAAAATACAAATGAAGGAGATACATGGATACAGAGCTTTCCGAATATCATTCCTGCTGTAAACCAGGATTCTGTGAATATAAATCTGCAAAACCAAAATTACTAGCTGCCCGTGTGGAAAATAGGGGCACCCAGAGTTTAGGTTAAAACAATAAACTCCAGGTCAGTCATGTGACTGGTGTGATAACTAAATCAGTCATTATTTTGATTTTAAAGTTAGGTAAATCAAGAGACCACGCCGTATAGCAAGGAACGAGTTTACCCCCAAGAATACCAGTGCATAAAACAAATAACGCAATGATAAATAAAGAACAATGAAGCTATTATAAGACTCAGGTCCCATCACACAATGCAACGCAAGCCGGAGGATAGCGTTTTACCTTATAATAGCCAAATATGTTTGGTACGTGAAATTTCATATTTTATTATTACTATAAGTGAAGAAATCAACTTCAAATATAAATGTATCAATCATAGATGGCATAGTGCCCCATCCCACAATGTCACCATACTAGGATCTACAAATAAAACCGAAATGTCACGTATCGGAAGTTGGATTTCCGTCTGTGAACCAAGGCAAGGGATCGCCTTTACCGTTCGAGACAATCTTGCCCATGTCTCAGGCAAGTACTCAGTCAAACCTTTGGATCGTCAGGGCCGGTCCACTCGATGTGGATTAAAATGCCTGAACACTACGTTTCCCCACCCTATGGGGCGTAAAATTGGTTTGTATAAAGGCCATACCATCCATCGGCCCTGCAGTGCCGATATATCCGAGGCGCCTTGCTATCTATCATCCACATAAGTAAAACGCCTGGGTGTGCAAAACCCAGACACCACTCCTAGCTAGAAGGAAACACATGTCCTCCCTGCTCCCGTTTCTAGTTCACACCGAGGTGTGAGGCTTGCGAATTAACGCTATACACAAAGCTATGCTATATTAAAGCCGTACTATGATCATCAACCACAAGACTCTTCTTTTCAACAGAAGCCTTGATCCTTTACGTCTCAGCATGCCACATAGGCAATTCACGCTATGCAACTGATGTCTATCAATCAGACAGAATGAAATCCGATGTCAGACACACTTCCATTTACAAGTTCGTTCTGGGTTTGAACGAAACCGAAGGCACCTTATTCGTCGTCCTGTAAGCCAATACAGGAGAGAGGTCCTCGCGTATTTGGTCGATCTCCAAATACATCTGGAACGATCACCATTTATTACCTTGTCTTGGGTGTACAACACAATAAAACACCAGGAATCATCCAAACGATGTGAAGAACTCCAGTCTTCAACCACCTTCTTCATCGTCGACTTATCATCGAAGCAGTTGTTCAGAATGGGTGTAAACCCAGCCTTTCCGAATAACTCGCGTATACAATAAACAAGTGCTATAAAAACACAACATACGCCTCATTCCAATTCTGAATATTCTTTTATTTAAATATTCATATCCTTTGGGAAAGGTTCCCATTAATTTTATCAAAGATAAATTAAAATTTATTCTTTAATCTTCCTTTGGATATCAATCCAAACCAAATTATAGTTTATCCAAACTAGTCGGGATTAGCGATCCTTACTTAAGTAATCATTTGTTTAATTTCCCAATCCCAACCTATTCATCCCATGGAGCAAAACTGGTAGTACTCCATATCTAACACCACAGTTTTATTGGTAAAGTTAATTACCATTTCCCGTTCAAATCTAATTAAAGATTTAACTATCGCCTGGAGTAAAACTGGTGGTACTCCATTTCTCGAATTTGATGATTTTAGTTATCAAATTCACCTTTCAATCTAATTAAAGATTCATTAAAACTCTAATTCATTTTTAATCTCAAAAAAAAATCATTACTTAAGGATTATTCCAAGTTAAGAAATTAATCTTATCTTTCACTGGCTTAAAGAACTAATGTCATGTAAAACACAACTCACGATAAACCTAAAATCACATTCCATTGTTAATCGGGTTAAAGAACGAATGTCTTTAAAACACAATTCACAATAAACCCAATAAACATTCCATTTCAAATCCAATTAAATGTTAATTAATTGGTAATTCTTTTCTACATCTTAATTAAAATATTTATTCTTTTCACACGGGGTTTAAGAACAGTGTTACTGAAGACCCCATCCCATCAGTCTCTAACCGTAAATTAGTAAGAGAAAACTTCCTTAAGTATTAATCCCGAAGGCCGAAATCAACATCAGATCAATACCCAGGAAACCATTCAACTTAGCTAATCTCCAGTTAGTTTCTAATTTCCTTAACTTCATTGGGTTTAAGAACAGTATTATTAACGATACCATTCACGACAAACCCAAAATCTCATTCCATTGTTAACGGGTTAAAGAACAAGTGTTATTTAAAACGCCGTTCCCGATAAACCCAAAAACCAATTTCAATTTAATTCCAATTAAATGTTATTTAATTGGTAACTTCATTAAATCTTAACAAAAAGATTTAATCTTTTCTCAGCTGGGTTTAAGAACAGTGTTAGTGAAGACACCGTTCACGACAAACCCAAAATCCCTTTTGATATTAAATACAAGGCTTTGAATCGAAAATATATCAGCTTATATTCAATATCAAATTCTGAACTCAACAAATATCGTATTGGAATAACGATATATATAAATATATAGCTCCTCCACAATATTCGTATAATAACAGAATCCAATTTCGAAATATTCCGACGATAGTTTCGATTCAAATCCATTCCAATTCATATATTGGAAATTTTGGTTATTTTAAAACCCCTTTCAAATCCAATTTATTTATTTAAAAATATTACATTATAATTCTAGTTCATAACTAGTTCATTTCGATAAAAACATATTTTTATCTTTTCAAATACGGAATTTTTCATCCCACTTCTTCCTAAATCATTTATTATGATTTTACACAAATTATCGATATTTTTAATAATTTTATTAAGGCCTGTACAGTCGATTTCCATAAACGGTCATCGAACTGCACTTACAGCGACCTTTTCCAAATTTGATTTGGATATATCTCGAAATCTAACCGTTAGATTTCAAATCTCTTATATTCATTGGAAAGCTCTTTTCGATACGAACCCAACGATTCCGATTTTAGGAGAATCCAATGGTCTGATCCCCATAATGTCCATTCGAAGTTAATAGTCGAAATTCGCGAACGGTCGTTGCGCGGCGCGTTCTATTCAGGCCATTATATCCTATAATATATATATATATATTATATTTCATCGATTTCCATTTAAAACGAATTTTATAAATCGTTTTAAAAAAACGATTTCAACTTCCATTTCTATTTCAAATCAAAATTGGATGTTCCATTATAAATTCGTTTTAAATACATTTCAAATCGATTTCAATTCAATTTTCAATTCAAATCAAAATTGAATATTGTTTATATAAATTCATTTTAAATTCATTTCAAATCGATTCCAATTCAATTTTCAAATTCAATCAAAATTTAATTTTCCATATCATTTCAATATTACAATGATAATATTTTCGAAATGTCAGATTTTGAAATCACTTTTCGATATTCATTATAAAATGAATAAAATTTACAAAATTCTCGTTCGTGTTAAAATGGCGTTTAACTACTTAACATGGCTTCACATTTCAATATTCACTGAATATTATTTTAAAATATTCGTTAATTTTGAACTGGAATCAGACACAGTTAATTACCATATAATTTAATTTATTTGGATTTCATACACACAGGTACACAACAATAATCAAACACAGTCAACCATCATCGAGAGTGCATTACACAACTGCATAAGCGTTAAATATAAATAAATAACACTCATCACAGCCTGTCAACCCATCGATTGACATACCACTAATTATAGGGATCAATGTATGTCAAATATCATCCCAATACCCATGTGGGGTTTTCAAACAACAAACACAGATTTTATTTGTGTAGTTGGGCGATGTGTAAAATATATCATCCCAATCAGTATCCGAAAAATGGGTGTTCATAAAAAAATCATCCGATTTGTTTATGAATATTTATTTAATTCATATACATATTAAAAATTATATTTTTAACTATAAAATATTTATTTCAATACATGAATAACTTATACGGTCCATTTCACATCACAAACAATTTTCACAACACAATCAAACAAACAAGTCGTCCATGGTCTGTGGACGACGGTGTCTGGTGCTGCTAAGCACCGTCTGCATCCTAGTATATATTTTAATTGGAAAATAAAATTAAAGTGAGAAGTTCTCACCATTGGGATCAACTCCATCATTCTTTGTTGTCGCTCAGCTTCGCTGTTCTGATTTCAATGCAATCTGTCTCACGAAATTTATATTAGAAATCATATTTTTAATCAACGATGTTTATATTCAAAAATCACATTTTTATTTCGCTACTTATATAAAAATTCTATTTTTATCCTATTTAAAATATTATTTCATACATACGATAAAATTTATATTTTTATCTAACTAAAAATAATATTTTTATATCGCTATTCATTATAAAAATCATATTTTTCTATCGCTAATGAATATATAAAATCGAATTTTTCTATCGCTAACGAATATATACAAATCGAATCTTTTCTATCTATAAGAATCAAATCTTTATCCTACTATATAAATAAAGTTATATTTTTATATTCTAACGCTATACACATATAAAAGATCACATTTTTATGTGTTATACCTAATAAAATCGTATTTTTATAACGCCACTTCATATATAAAAATATAATCTTTTCATATTTAAAAACATAATCTTTTCATAATTAAAATCACTATAAAAAATCTAATCTTTACATATTGAAAAATCTAATCTTGACATAAAGAAAAATATAATTTTTATATTCACATGAATATATATAAAAATCTAATCTTTATTACCATAAAAATCTAAACTTTATTATTATAAAAATAATAACTTTATATAATAAAAACAATCAGACTTTTTCCTACAATAGAAATTGGAAAACTCACTTGCATTTGGTAAAAACTGAAGCCTTGGTAGAGGGGATTGCTCGCTTGGCTGAGGAGGCAGAGCCATTGGGTGGCGGTTGCAGTGGTGCGCAGCTTCTGGAGGTGTTGGTGCTGCGCTGGCCATCCAGTAGCGGTAGAGGGTGATGCGGCCTCCTGTGCGGCGGGGGAGCTTCAATGGGGTTTGGGGATTGGGGGATTCGACTGGCCAAGGGGAGGGAGGAGAGCGGAGGGGAAGGCAGGACAGAGACGGGAGGGGTCGGTGGTGAAGTCGCGCTGACAGATCGTCGAGGGACGACGCGAATTCGAACGAGGGTTTTTATAATTTTTGATTTGGTCAACGGGGGAGGAAGAGAAAGGTATTAGGGGGATATATATATAATATTTAGTTAATTTATTTTAATTTTCTCCAAAAATCAACCTTTTAATTCGAACTCCAAATTGAACACAGCGACTGCCGTCCACAACTAATTACCCTCATTCTGAACGCAATGGGATATGTCCGGTAAACCAATTCGACTGTTTCGATCAGTTTCCGTCAAAATCAAAATATAAATCTATATATTGAATTTGAACGCGCATTTCAATTTACCGGGGCCACATACTGATTCTAAAAATTCCAGAAAAATAAATCTGGCTTTGTTTAGACGATGCGGTCCTAACAAAACTAATTTCGTCGAATTTGGTAACCATTTGAAAAACGGACATTTTCCAGTCGATTAAATTCAAACTGAAATGACCAAACACGTTTAAATTCGCTACGCTCACAAATTGATTCCAAAAATTACGAAAATTGAAATTTAGCAATAATTTGACCATTCGGATCCAACAAAAGTGGTCTCGTCAAAAACGGAGGTCGTTTGCAAAATCACTATTTTTAAGGGCTATATTTCCATAGCGACTATTCTAAATTTTCAACAGGGCGTAACTTTTTATTCCCACTATGAAGTTTCAATTTTTCAGACTCATTGGAAACGTATTTTCAAACAGATCCTAATACTTCTGGTTTCACTAAAATCAGGTTTATTTTGAATACTGTACATTCATTCGAAATTCGAAATCGAATTTTCAAACTACCGCGCCATTTTCAATTCCTTTTAAAATTAAAATAAATATTTATATTCTAACTCTATTCAAAATAAATTTCTAGTTGTTATTATTTAAAATAAACCATTTTAAATATTCAAAATTCATTAAAATTGCCAAAATAAAAATTTTAAAATGCTTCCGATTTTCCGGGTTGTTACACCCCATAGCTCCACCGTCCGCCGAGCCACTGACCTTGCATTCCCCTTTCAGCGTAAAGCCACATCAGCTCGGCCCCTCCCCAGTTCGCTTCCTTCCTTTGCACCTGAACCCATTACCCCCTGTGCCTTGTAGTTGTACGAGAGTGAGGGTGTGTGGGTTCTTTTGTTCGATGGGTGTGTGAGTTGCTTTTGTGAGTGATAGTGTTGGGTTCTGCTGTGTTGATTCGTATGCATGTTAAGTTGTTCATGTTTGTGAGTTTTTTATATATTCATATTATACATACGATATGTATATATATAGTTTTATATACGTGTTTTACATATATAAGTATACATATATATAGTGTGTGATGTGTTTGCATCAATTGTGTGTATGATGCGCACTGTGTTCGTGAGTCGCGTAAGTGTCATTCTTTTGATCTGTCGGGTTGTTTGGGAATATATTTATTTTGAAAATATATGTATACGTGTATATGATTTTAAAGAGTTTGTTAGCGTTGTGTGTTTATGGTGTGCGTTGCGTTATATATATATATATATATATAATATTTTGTAAAGAGAGGTGTTGTGTTCATTTTAAACTGAGTTTGGTGTTAAGTTCCAAAACCGTCCCAAAACCAATACCATACCGATCCCTTATGAAATCCCCTAATCTCTTCCTATTAAAATAAAATATACATTGAGCGGTTACCGAGTCGTACCCATTCAGAATCGTGGCTGGATATCATCTTTTCTAATCTGTGTCAATCAATCTGCTGTCTCCGATCCGTGCCACGAAAGGTGAGTTTATCTCACTCCTGACTTACATTTTTCATGGATGTTAGATCAATAATGAACTGTTATGTGAAATGTATAGGACTGCTGATAGAAATTGTTTGATTTGATATATGCACATTTCATATGTGACAAAATATATGACACGTGGTTGCAATAATGATATATATGCTGTGATTATTTCTATGTGATTGTTGTTTGAGATTGTTGATACCCTAGTTTAGGAAAAATCACTAAGGGTTGAAATGATACATACACGAACGGACAGTAGAATAGGGAAAAATCGTTATGGGTTGAAATGATAGACCTAAACGATTTTTACTGAATTTGGGATCGCGGGTTGAAATGATAGACCCATGGAAATTTTATAAATTGCGGGTTGAAATGATAAATATCCATATCACTTGACCATAGGGTAGAAAACTATATACGGACACCGTTGGTCGTATTTTCGAAGTATTTTGATTTTTAAAAGTTGTTTTTCTTTTACTTATATTTTATATATGTATATATATGTATATATCTATTTTCAAAACTTATATATATGTATATATCTATTTTCAAAAGTTGTTTTTCTTTTACTTATATTTTATAAACTTTAATAATAAACCAAGCATTGGATAAGTTAGATTTCGTGATTTAAATTCGATTTAAGATGTAAATTTATATAACGATATTTGAATAATGAATGAACTCATATTATGTTATGAATTCGAATCGAGATGAACTTTTAGTAGAGATGAACTAGTTAAAATATGAAATAAATTTGAATTCGAATTGGTCTGAAATTATATGAGATAAATTTGAATTCTGAAATTGATTCTAAATTTGAATCTTTCGAATTTATGAGAAACTGTATATGAATTTATAATTGATATGGAATGAATTAGATTTTAAGAAACCGAATGTGAATTTGAATATATAGATTTTATATATGGAATCGATTTTTAGTCGTATGGTTTGAATTGGAATATTTATGGAATTGTAAGAATGGTTTAAAATTTGTATGAACTGTTTAAATTGATCTATAGTGTTTTGACTTGACTTTATAGTAATGAATTTGAATTTTACAACTTGAGTTATAAATTTTGATATGATTCGTTGAAATTGGAATACAAGATTTGATTCAAATTTTATAAACTAAATTATTTGAACTTATAAATAATGATTTCAAATTTCATGACTAGAATAGGATAACTCGATATGTTTTGTTTAAAATTTGAAATGAGAGTCCTTGACTTGAATTATACATATTGAATTTGAACCAAAATGTTGAATTCATGTGAATCGACCTGAAACAATTTCCTAAAGGTAAAGTTTAAATTACTTGAATTGTTTCTAACTTGAACATAAACCAAACCAAATATTATCAAAGTAAAATGTTTTGGTATTGATTTAAACAGAAATTGAGATATTTAAGGTATAACTTAAGTACAAGTCGATTTTTGGATTTGAAAGTCGTTATGCAAATACTTTTGGAAATTATAATCGAAGTTAAATGTTATAGAATTAATTTATTTTATATTTGAGATCTTTACGATATGGTTCTAAATCGATTTGAGTTATTTTAAAATTTAAATATAATCGAAATTGGAAATTTAATTTTGATTCTCAAACTTGAATATGAGATTTCATATAACTATTTGATAAATTAATTTATAAAATAATGACCACGGTGTGAAAAATGTAAGCCATTGGTTGTTAAAGAGACAAGGATCGGCTATTGTCATACTCTCTACGAATACCGAAAACCACTTTAACAACCTTGTACGCGGTGGAGTTCCAGAATGAAGGGAATGATTTGGCGTGTAAAGACCCGTAACTTCACAGTGATTACAAGCCACATCGGGACACAAGCAGAAGAACATTTCATTGTTAATTACAACAATTCCATCAGAATACAAGAATATAAGAGTATAAATCAATATTACACATTCATTAAATATCAGAGATTAAAATACATTTCACAGCAGCGGAAAAATAATACAATACATAACTGAAAGAGATAAACGGATACAGAGCTTTCCGGATATCGTTCCAGCAGTAAATCAGGATCCTGTGAATATAAATCTGCAAAACCAAAACTACTAGCTGCCCGTGCGGAAAATAGGGGCACCCAGAGTTTAGGTTAAAACAATAAACTCCAGGTCAGTCTTGTGACTGGTGTGAGAACTAAAACAGTTATTAGTCTTTATTTTAAAGTTAGGTAAATCAAGGGGCCACGCCGTATAACACGGAACGGGTTTCCTCCCAAGAATACCAGTGCATAAAACAACAGCGCAATGCTAAATAAAGATCAATGAAGCTATTATAAGACCCAGGTCCCATCACACAATGCAACACAAGCCGGAGGATAAGGTTTTACCTAATAATAGCCAAAGAATGCTTGATACGCTAAATTATTTCATCTTTTATTATTACTATAAGTGAAGAAAATAACTTCAAATATAAATGTATCAATCATAGACGGCATGGGTACCATATATCATGTCGCCATACTAGTTCTACAATTAAAACCGCAAAGTCACGTATTGGAAGTTGGATTTCCATCTATGAACCGAGGCAAAAGATAGTCCTCACCGAATTCGAGACGCTCTAGTCCGTGTCTTAGGCTACAACCGCAACTGCACCTGGGAGCCATAGGGCCGGTTCGCACATAGCGGATTAAAATGAAACCCTGAACAATACGTCTCCCCGCCCAATGGGGCGTAAATGAGCCAAATGACTCCATATCCGAGGCGCCTCGCATTCCACCAATCACACGGGTGAAAAATATATAAATGTCAGGGCTGGTAGGTCACTGACACCACCTCTAACTAGAAAGAGACGCATGTTCTTCCTGGATCCTCTCACGTTTCTGGTTCATACCGCGGTGTGAGGCTCGTGAATTAACGTTATACACAAAGCTGTGCCACATAGGTCGTGCTTTGATCATCAACCATAAGACTTTGCTTTTCAACAAAAGCCTTGATCATTTGCCATTTAGGCATGCCACACAGGCATTTCACTCCATGCGATTGATGTCCATCGATATACAACCTCTGAGCTCGTACGTCTCAGAGAAGGGCGTTAAGCAAGAGAATAAATTCTCCGCCGCCAAACAGATATATATTTAATAGAAATCAATCACACAGAATAAAATCCAATGTCAGAAACACAGTCCATTTACAAGTTCGTTCTGGGTCTGAACGAAACCGGAGGCACCTTGAACCTCGCATATCCATCGATCTCCAAGTACGTTTGGACGATCACCAACTGATTTCGTCCTCTTGGGTGTACAGACCAATCAAGATCATCAACAATCATCCAAACGATGTGAAGACCTCCGGTCTTCAACCACCGTCTTCATCTTCGACTTATCGTCAAATCGGTTATTCAGAATGGGTATAAACCCGACCTTTCCGAATAACCTGCATATATAATAAACAAGTGTTACACAAACACAACATACGCCTCATTCCAGTTCAGAATATCCTTTTATTCAAATTTTCACATTCTTAGGGAAAGGTTCCCATTAATTTTATCAAAGATAAATTCTTTTAAATTTAATCTTTAATCTTCCTTTTGATATCGAATCAACCCATGTCAAGGTTTTCCAAACTAGTCGGGATTAGCGAACCACACCGAAGTAATCATTTATTTTATTTCCCAATCCCAACCTATTCATCCCATGGAGCAAAACTGGTAATACCCCATATCTAACACGACGGTGTTATCGTTAAACATTAATTACCATTTCACATTCAAATCTAATCAAAGATTTAACTATCGCTTTGGAGCAAAACTGGTGATACTCTATTCTCGATCACTTTAAACTAATTAAAGATTCATCAAAACTCCACTTAGTTTTAATCTTCCCAAAAATCAATATCCTGTCTTTAACTGGGTTAAAGAACCAATGTCATTTAAAACACGGTTTACTATAATCCCAAATCAATTCCAATTAAATATTATTTAATTGGTACACTTCATTAAAAGTAAATAGAAAGATTTAATCTTTTTCTCAACTGGGTTTAAGAACAGTGTTAATGAAGACACCATTCACGACAAACCCAAATCCCATTTGATATTAAATACAAGGCTCTGAATGGAAAATATATCGGCATATATTCAATATTAAATTCTACGACCAACAAATATTGTATTGGAAATAACGATATAAATATATCTTTCAAATTTCCATAACAATATCTGTATAATCACGAAATCCAACATCGAAATATTCCAAAGACAATTTCGATTCAAATCCATTCCAATTCAATTATTGGAAATTCTGGCTACTTTTAAAACCCTTTCAAATCCAATTTATTTATTTCAAAAATAAATGGATTTTAATTCTAGTTCAAAACTAGTTCATTTCGATAAAAAAACTATTTTTATCTTTTCAAATACGGAGTTCTTCATCCCAATTCTTTCCAAATCATTTCTTATGATTTTACACTAATTATTGATATTTTTAATAATTTTATCAAGGCCCGTACAGTCGATTTCCATCAACGGCCATCGAACTGCACTTACAGCGACCTTTTCCAAATTTGATTTGGAAATAATTCCAAATCCAACTGTTAGATTTCAAATCTCTAATATTCGTTAGAAATCTCTTTTCGATACGAACCGAACGGCTACGGTTTTAGGAGAATCCGTCGGTCGGATCTTCCGTAATGTCCATTCGAAGTCAATGGTCGAAATTCGCGAAATGCCGCAGCGCGGCGCGTTCTATTCAGGCAATCATATATATATATATAATATATATATTATATTTCGTCGATTTCCTTTCAATATGTATTTTAAAAATTGTTTTAAATTCATTTTCAAAACGATTTCAACTTCATATTCAATTTCAAATCAAAATTGAATATTCCATATCATCAATATATAAATGACAGTATTTTCAAAATATTATATTTTGAAATCACTTCCTTTTCCATATTCATTATAAAAAATGAATACAATCGATATAAATATCGTTCGCGTCTAAATGGCGCATATCTAATCAGCACGGCTTTATATATTTCAATAACTTCGTTATTCTATTCAAAAAATGAATATTTTCTTCAACACATGAATATATTTTTTTATTCAACACTTGAATATTTATTCTATTCAACACATGAATTTTCTTTTATTCAACACATGAATATATATTTTATTCAACACATGAATATTCATTCTATTCAACACATGAATTTTCTTTTATAATATTCTTACAATAAAAATGTGATTTTTATTGTATAAATATTTCGTTCAACACATGAATAATTTCAACACATGAATATTATCAACACACGAGTATTGTCAACATATGACTATTTTGTTTATTCAACACATGAATATGATTTATTTTCTAAATTGGAATGAGACCCGCTCAATTACCAAACAATGTGATTGATATGGATTTCGTACACACACGTACACTACAACAATCAAACACAGTCAACCATCACCCAAAGTGCATTATACACTGCATAAGCATCAAATATAAATATTTAACGCTTAAAACTGCCTGTCAATCAATTGATCGACATACAACTAATTATTGGGACTAGTGTATGGCCAATTTCATACCAACACCCGTGTGGGGTTTTCAAACAATCAAACACAGGTTTTATTTGTGCAGTTGGGCGATGTGTAAAATTTATCGTCTCAATCAATGTCAGTCAAATGGGTGTACATAAACAAATCGTCAGATTTGTTTATAAATATTTATTTTATATACACGTTAAAAATTATATTTTTAACTATAAAATATTTATTCAATCCACACCACACAATCAATTTTCACAACACATCAATCAAACAACCAGGTCATCCATGGTCTGTGGACGACGGGTGTCGGGTGCTGCTAAGCACCGTCTGCATCCTAGTATATATTTCAACTAGAAAATAAACTAAAAGTGAGAAGTTCTCATCCATAAGATAAACCAAACGCCACGACTATTCATAAGTAGAAATCTTCGCCGTGCTTCTAACGAGATCTGTTTCACGCAGTTATATGTTAAAAATTATATTTTTGACAACACTACTTCCTATATAAAGATTATATTTTTATATCTCTACTTCTTATATAAAGATCGAATTTTTATTTCGCTTCATATATAATAAAAATCGAATTTTTTATCGTTACTTCATATATATGAAAATCTAATTTTTACATAGCTAAAAATTATATTTTTACTTTGCCATTTCAACAATAAAAATCGAATCTTTATATATGCTACTTAATGATAAAAATCAAATCTTTTCTACTATAAAAATATGAACTTTTCTACCTCAAAGATATAATCTTTTCTACATGAAAAAACCAATCTTTTCTTCTATAAAGATCTAATCTTTTCCACCCTAGAAATATGATCTTCTCACTCTTAAAAATCAAATCTTTTTGGTTTAAAAATCATATTTTTATGGTTTAAAAAATCATATCTTTTTGTAAAGAAATATCAATTCTTTTCCTACATCAAAAATCTAAACTTTACTTTATATATAAAAGAAAACTCAGATTTTATAAAATGAAAAGAAAATATATAAAAACTCACTTTTATATTCAGTTTTCTCCATCGTTCAACAACTAGAAAGAATGCTCGCCGCCTCATTAGCTCAGCGTCTCCACTGGAGTACACTGAGAGTTGATTGGAGACTTCCAAGAAGAGCTTGCAGGTACTGGGTTTGACAGGGGGTCGGGGCGGAGCCTGGTTGGTCGGCATAGCTGCAAGGGGGTCTTGGCGTCGGTTTTGGGTCTTCAGGGTTTTGGGGATTCACGGGTTCGAGGGGAAAGAGGGAGAGGGGTGCGTCGGAGTGTGGTGGGGGCAGGCGGAGGGGGCGGCGGCCTCCTAGAGCGGGCGATGTTGGATCGATGTGGGGGGGGGGGGGGGGGGAGGTGACGAGAGGGGTTGGTGTGGTTTTTTTTTAATTTTCTGTAATGAACGGTATGTGAGGAGAGTAGGGGGCCAAGGGTAGGTAAGGGTTTTATTAATTTTTTTTTTCCCAAATAGCAACTTTTATTTTCAAACTCGAAATCAAACCCACCGACTGTCGTCCAAAACTAATTACCCCCATTTCGAACACAACGGGATATGTATCGTAAGCCAGTTTGGCTGTTTCGATCGGTTTCCGTCAAAATCAAAATATAAATCTATATATTGAATTTGAACGCACATTCAATTTACCAAGGCCACATACGAACTCTAAAAATTCACGAAAAATATTTTCTAGCTTCGTATTGACGATACGGTCCTAACAAAACTAATTTCATCAAATTCTATGATCGTTTGAAAAATTGCCATTTTCTGGTCGATCAAAATTGACTGAAACTGTTAAAACACGTTTAATCTCGCCACGCTCACATATTGATTCAGAAAATTATGCAAATTGGAATCTAACAATAATTTGACATCTCGGATCCAACAAAAGTGGTTTCATCGAAAACGAAGGTCGTTTGCAAAATTTCCATTTTTAAGGGCCAGAATTCCATAGCGACTATTATGAATTTCCAACTGGGCATAACTTTTGATTCCCGCTATGAAATTTTGATTTTTCGGATTCGTTGGAAAGATATTCTCAATTAGATTCAAATATTTTTGGTTTCGTTAAATCCGGTTAATTTTGAATCCTGTACATTCATTTGAAATTTAAAATCGAATTTTCAAACTATCGCGCCATTTTCAATTCCTTTTATAATTAAAAATAAATATTTATATTCTAACGACGATTTACATAAATATATACGTTCTAATTGTATTCATAATAAATTTCTCGTCGTTATTATTTAAAATAATTCATTTTAAATATTCAAAATTCATCAAAATTGCCAAAATAAAAAATTTAAATTAGCTCGGATTTCCGGGTTATTACAATCTCCCCCCCTTAAAACTTTTCGTCCCAGAAAAGGAACGAAGCTGAAAGTTGTTTAACTAATCAACTCAACTTTCATTATTTTCATTATGGCTTAAGTTCTTCAACTTTTCAGTTTCTAAGAACTTTTCAAATTTTTCAAAAATTTGGCTAACACCCTAAATTTTCGAAAAATTTCGCCATAACCTCCCATGCACCGGGAGCTTCGGGATATTAAAAATTGCCTCCCATGGCCCTCACCAATCCAAAAGAAAAAGAAAAAGCCAAGCGGCAAGCCAATCGGCTCATAAAATCATCCAAATCCAAAGAAATACAATAAACATGTACCTATTTGTCGGGCAAACAATTTTATTCTTCTGCTCTAGCCTCCTTGCTATGACCTGTCAATGTATACACATGTATATGCATGCATTTCCAAACAATTTTCAATACAGTTCAACATTTGATCAATTTGGCTAAATGGTTCAAATTTTAATTAATCAACCAGTAATCAAACAACACAATCAACAATCAATTAGTTGATTAATGTTTCAAATTCATAATTTTGATATATAGTTCAAAAATCTGATTTTTGGTGCCAAAACAAAACAATAGACACTATCTAATTTTGGTTCTCACACCAGTCAATTGGAAATATATAGAAATCCCACTTTCGAAACACGAACACAATTACTGATGATGCCCGGGCATCACCAGAATCATGTCCGGGCGACTAGAGCGTGATTCTATATCTATCCAGTATATTTGAGACTTCAATACATGTGGATCAGATGTATATGAAAATCTGTATATACTGGACTGTCCAAATTCAATACAAATAAGTATTCAAATACGAATAATTGATTTAATTTTTCCAACAAAAATTGTTTTCATTTTAAAAATATACTCTTCACACTCGTTCTAGGATACTACTGATCCTATCTCTAACGAGTCATTCTCATTGGATATTACTAATCCAATCTATGATGAATTCTTTCGTTCGGTTCTAACGTGCCTTGTTCTCGAGCTTTGTAAACCATAGCTCTGATACTAACTGTAAAGACCTGTAACTTCCCCATGAAGGAAAGCCTGGATTGCTTTGAGAATAAGCCACATCGGGACACAAGCAGAAGAACATTTCATTGTTAATTACAACAATTCCATCAGAATACAAGAACATACAGATTATAAATCAATACTACACATTCACTAAATATCATATATTACAACACATTTCATAGCAGCAGAAAAATAATACAATACACAACTGAAAGAGATAAACGGATACAGAGCTTTTCGGATATCGTTCCAACTGTAAATCAGGATCCTGTGAATATAAATCTGCAAAACCAAAACTACTAGCTGCTCGTGTAGAAAATAAGGGCGCCCAGAGTTTAGGTTAAAACAATAAACTCTAGGTCAGTCATGTGACTGGTGTGAGAACTAAAACAGTTATTAATCTTTATTTTAAAGTTAGGTAAATCAAGGGACCACGCCGTATAACACGGAACGGGTTTCCTCCCAAGAATACCAGTGCATAAAACAACAACGCAATGCTAAATAAAGAACAATGAAGCCATTATAAGACTCAGGTCCCATCACATAATGCAACACAAGCCAGAGGATAGGGTTTTACCTTATAATAGCCAAAGAATGCTTGATATGCTAAATTTCATCTTTTATTATTACTATAAGTGAAGAAAACAACTTCAAATATAAATGTATCAATCATAGACGGCATGGGTACCATATATCATGTCGCCATACTATTTATACAATTAAAACCGCAAAGTCACGTATTGGAAGTTGGATTTCCATCTATGAACCGAGGCAAAAGATAGTTCTCACCGAATTCGAGACGCTCTAGTCCGTGTCTCAGGCTACAACCGCAACTGCACCTAGGATCCACAGGGCCGGTCCACACGTAGCGGATTAAAATGAAACCCTGAATAATACGTCTCCCCGCCCTATGGGGAGTAAATGAGCCAAATGACTCCATATCCGAGGCGCCTCGCATTCCAACAATCACACAGGTGAAAAATATATAAATGTCAGGGCTGGTAGGTCACTGACACCACCTCTAAATAGAAAGAGACGCATGTTCTCCCTGGATCCTCTCCCATTTCTGGTTCATACCGGGGTGTGAGGATCGCGAATTAACGCCATACACAGAGCTGTGCCACATAGGCCGTGCTTTGATCATCAACCACAAGACTTTGCTTTTCAACAAATGCATTGATCATTTGCCACTTAGGCATGCCACACAGGCAATTCACTCCATGCGATTGATGTCCATCGATATACAACCTCTGAGCTCGTACGTCTCAGAGAAGGGCGTTAAGCAAGAGAATAAATTCTCCGCTGCCAAACAGATATATATTTAATAGAAATCAATCACACAGAATAAAATCCAATATCAGACACACAGTCCATTTACAAGTTCTTTCTGGGTCTGAACGAAACCGGAGGCACCTTGTACCTAGCATATCCATCGATCTCCTAGTACATCTGGACGATCACCAACTGATTCCCTCCTCTTGGGTGTACAGCCCAATCAAGATCATCAATAATCATCCCAACGATGTGAAGACCTCCGGTCTTCAACCACCGTCTTCATCTTTGACTTATCGTCGAATCGGTTATTCAGAATGGGTATAAACCCGACCTTTCCGAATAACCCGCGTATATAATAAACAAGTGTTACACAAACACAACATACGCCTCATTCCAGTTCAGAATATCCTTTTATTCAAATTTTCACATTCTTAGGGAAAGGTTCCCATTAATTTTATCAAAGATAAATTCTTTTAAATTTATTCTTTAATCTTTCTTTTGATATCGAATCAACCCATGTTAAGGTTTTCCAAACTAGTCGGGATTAGCGAACCACACCGAAGTAATCATTTATTTTATTTCCCAATCCCAACCTATTCATCCCATGGAGAAAAACTGGTAATACTCCATATCTAACACCATGGTGTTATCAGTAAATATTAATTACCATTTCACGTTCAAATCTAATCAAAGATTTAACTATCGCTTTGGAGCAAAACTGGTGATACTCCATTCTCGATCACTTTAATCTAATTAAAGATTCATATCATCGATATATAAATGATAGTACTTTCAAAATATTATATTTTGAAATCGCTTCCTTTTCTACATTCATTATAAAAAACGAATATAATCAATATAAATATCGTTCGCGTCTAAATGGCGCATATCTAATCAACACGGCTTTATATATTTCAATAACTTCGTTATTCTATTCAACAAATGAATATTTTCTTCAACACATGAATATATATTTTTATTCATCACATGAATATTTATTCTATTCAGCACATGAATTTTCTTTTATTCAACACATGAATATAAATTTTATTCAACACATGAATATTTATTCTATTCAACACATGAATTTTCTTTTATAATATTCTTATAATAAAAATGTGATTTATATTGTATAAATATTTCGTTCAACACATGAATAGTTTCAACACATGAATATTCTCAACACAAGAGCATTGTCAACACATGACTATTTTGTTTATTCAACACATGAATATAATTTATTTTCTAAATTGGAATGAGACCCACTCAATTACCATATAATGTGATTGATATGGATTTCATACACACACGTACACTACAACAATCAAACACAGTCAACCATCACCCAAAGTGCATACTACACTGCATAAGCATCAAATATAAATATTTAATGCTTAAACAGTCTATCAATCAATCGATCGACATACATCTAATTATTGGGACTAGTGTCTGGCCAATTTCATCCCAACACCCGTGTGGGGTTTTCAAACAACCAAACAGAGGTTTTATTTGTGCAGTTGGGCGATGTGTAAAATTTATCGTACCAATCAATGTCAGTCAAATGGGTGTACATAAACAAATCGCCGTGCTTCTAACGAGATCTATTTCACGAAGTTATATGCTAAAAATTATATTTTTGACAACACTACTTCATATATAAAGATTATATTTTTATATCTCTACTTCTTATATAAAGATCATATTTTTATTTCGCTTCACATATAATAAAAATCGAATTTTTTATCGTTACTTCATATATATGAAAATATAATTTTTACAATCTAATTTTTACATAGCTAAAAATTATATTTTTACTTTGCCATTTCAACAATAAAAATTGAATCTTTATATAAGCTACTTAATGATAAAAATCAAATCTTTTCTACTATAAAAATATGAACTTTTCTACTTCAAAGATATAATCTTTTCTACTTGAAAAATCTAATCTTTTCTTCTATAAAGATATAATCTTTTCCCTCCTAGAAATATGATCTTCTCACTCTTAAAAATCAAATCTTTTTGTTTTAAAAACCATATTTTTATGGTTTAAAAAATCATATCTTTTTGTAAAGAAAAATCAAATCTTCTCCTACATCAAAAATCTAAACTTTACTTTATTTATAAAAGAAAACTCAGATTTTATAAAATGAAAAGAAAATATATAAAAACTCACTTTTATATTCAGTTTTCTCCATTGTTCAGCAACTAGAAAGATCACTCGCCGCCTCCATTAGCTCAGCGTCTCCACTGGAGTACACCGAGAGTTGATTAGAGACTTCCAGGAAGAGCTCGCGGGTGCTGGGTTTGACAGGGGGTCGGGGCGGTGCCTGGTTGGTCGGCGCAGCTGCAGGGGGGTCTTGGTGTCAGTTTTGGGTCTTTAGGGTTTTGGGGATTCATGGGTTCGAGGAAGAAGAGGGAGAGGGGTGCGCCGGAGTGTGGTAGGGGCAGGCGGAGGGGGCGGCGGCCTCTTAGAGCGGGCGACGGTGGATCGATGGGGGGGGGCGACGAGAGGGGTTGGTGCGGTTTTTTTTCTGTAATGAACGTTATGTGAGGAGAGAAGGAGGGCCAAGGGTAGGCGAGGGTTTTTTTTTAATTTTTTTTCCCAAAAAGCAACTTTTATTTTCGAACTCAAAATCAAACCCACCGACTATCGTCCATAACTAATTACCCCCATTCCGAACACAATGGGATATGTATCGTAAGCCAGTTTGGCTTTTTCGATCGGTTTCCATCAAAATCAAAATATAAATCTATATATTGAATTTGAACGCACATTTCAATTTACCAAGTCCACATATGGACTCTAAAAATTCTTGAAAAATATTTTCTAGCTTCGTATTGACGATACAGTCCTAACAAAACTAATTTCGTAAAATTCTGTGATCGTTTGAAAAATGGCCATTTTCTGGTCGATCGAAATTGAATGAAACTGTTAAAACACGTTTAACTCGCCACACTCGCATATTGATTCAAAAAATTACAAAATTGGAATCTAGCAATAATTTGACATCCCGGATTCAACAAAAGTGGTTTCGTCGAAAACGAAGGTCGTTTGCAAAATTTCCATTTTTAAGGGCCAGAATTCCATAGCGACTATTATGAATTTCCAACTAGGCATAACTTTTGATTCCCGCTATGAAATTTTGATTTTTCGGATTCGTTGGAAAGATATTCTCAATTAGATTCAAATATTTTTGGTTTCGCTAAAATCCGGTTTATTTTGAATCCTGTACATTCATTTGAAATTTGAAATCGAATTTTCAAACTACCGCGCCATTTTCAGTTCCTTTTATAATTAAAAATAAATATTTATATTCTAACGATGATTTATATAAATATATACGTTCTAATTATATTAAAAATAAATTTCTCTTTGTTATTATTTAAAATAATTCATTTTAAATATTCAAAATTCATCAAAATTGCCAAAATAAAAAATTTAAATTGGCTCGGATTTCCGGGTTATTACATGGCGAACGACTCCATTTTTCTATTTCATATTAATTACGAGATGCTGACTACCTTGAGTCAGCTTGATGTGGCTAAAACAGGAGCTATGCACGGACCAAGTGAGGTCATTCCTTCTATAAAGCACACTTCTTCAATATTATTCTATTACTGTTAAGATTCGATTTGGGCCCTTTTGATTATAGGAGTGTGTTTCAAGGTGGGCGGTAGTAGCTGCTATACGTTACCACTAGTCCGACTCTGCAAATGGTGAATCCACCCTGGCATTCCTTGCGTTCCTTGTCACATGCCTTATACGAGCCCACTACGATTTTGTTTTGTACTGTTTTATATGGAGTGCCCTCTGATCAGCCTCCAGTTTACGGAGGAATTACTGTATTGTATATACTATGGGAATATATAAACGGTGTAAGGGTAATCATGGTAATCCTGCTTACGCTATTTTGATATTTTACTTTATTGATAGCCACTATTGTATCCAGCGTATTATACTATATAGTATTAGTTTGACGGATCCTTAGAGGATGGTGATCCCAAACATCCTTTAGGTTACTAATTGCATTTCGTCGAACATTTCATTTGAGTTGATTTACTTCCATGAGAATGTAAGTTCTGATCCGAGTTGTTTTGTTTTGCATTATTGCTCGGGTCAGATCGAGTTTCTAGTTTCGAATTCACTCCTGGAGTTTGGAGCTTATATTGGTCACCTATTTCTACCTGTTGATCAGTTGTTCCAATCATCTTGTTTATTGTCGTCTCTGTTTCAAACTGTTATTTATGTAAACTTTGATGTAAAATTTATTTAGTAGCTTCATGAACTACTATTGTATTATTTATTTCCGCTGTAAGATGTTATATTGCTCTGTATCATTGTCTGTGATCTTTGATTCTATGATTTATTCTATTTACCTCAGAAGCTAATAACAATCTATTATTTTGGACGTTTCAAGTTGACATGTTTTGTCGATTTGGCATGGTCAAAATGGCGGGTCGTTACATTAATGTTTGAGTCTCTCGGTCTTATAGCCTTATACTAATCTTATGGACTTGTAAATGATTTGCTTTGTTGACCTTAGAGCATGACATTCCTTTTTTATAGAAGAGAAACAACTGTATCTAAGTTTTTGTTTGAATATGTATATGTTGATTCCCTTTCTTATGAAATGGAACTAGTGTCGGGGTGATATTTCATTCTATTCCATAACTGATGTCTAGACTAGACTGATCTATATATGTAATATTGGGATCAGACATAGTTATTTTAGGTTTAGTCTGCAGTTGATTCATGGTCGATGGATCTAGCTTGGACTATCTTTTGAAGCTATTACCTTCATTGTATATTAGTATATTCGAGTCATTGTATTTTGAATCTTGGTTGCTTGTTGTATTTATGGGTGTATAACTATTCATGATGTAGCACATGTATTTGTTGTATTCAGTGATTGTACATGTATGTACCTATTCTATGATCTGAAATCTGTGGTATTTGTATATTGTTATGAATACGATCCTTAGCCATCGTAGTTTCATAATTAGATGAATTGAGTATGTCAATCCACTCGAGATAAGAAAAGAAAAATTTATACACCCAATCGGCATATTCAATACTCATATAATACAAAATTATGAATGATAACCCCTAATCAGCCCTATTCTCTTCTCTAATAGACGTCATTAATCGTTAATGCTCTTTATTAGGATGGGTCTCGGGGTGGGATGTCACATTTGGTGTTAGAACGGTGGTTCCGAACAAAATACAATAAATACAGAACATAATCAAAATATTACATGTGTTACAACGCATAAGGAAAATACTTGTGTCTACTTCATCATTTTCATCGCTATCCATATCCTATGGTTCTTATTAGTTGAGTTGCGTAAGATCCCAATTTCCGGAATACATTTAGGAATATATTTTATTTTGTAGTATATCACTTGTGGCGTCCTATCATTTGTATCCTGTTCTGATAGAAATTAGCGCCCTTGTTCCTTTCTGTGCTTTAATCTTGGGTTTAAAACTTTGAGGAAAATTTGAACCTTATCCTTTTTATGTTTGAGTTTGTTGTTGAATTTAATAAAATAAATTGGGATGTGTTTGTGAATTAAATTCAAGATAACCATAGTGTGAAATTCATGTTGGGGTGACAAAGTATTGAATGGAAATAAATCAGAGTTGCGCAGTGGATACAAGAGAATAGTTTCGGTTGTGCAGAATTTATTAAATAGGTAAGCGGGTTTAAGGGATTATAGATATAGATGATTAAGTGATGTTAAGAGATATTTGCCTTGTGAATATATAAATAGAGTTAATTGATTGTAAAGAGTAGTGTAAGGTTGTTTTTGTTTTGATTAATTGTGATAGTAAATAATAGGACAACCATTGTGTGAACTAGAAGTGTGGTAATTATTTTTCGTGTTGTGTTGTCTATCGGGTATTTTGAGCGATTCTAATCGATATGTCCAATCAACGGTACATAGAAGAATTTCTTAATCACCTAAGGGAGACGATTGAGCGCAATGATTTGTGGGATAGGATAAATTTTTAGGGAAGAATAATGAGAATTGTTTGTGAGGATGATATTAAACCACTACATTAAACAAGGATAATAAAATTTAAATGGCGAGGCGATAGTTATCTTATATCAACAAGTAGCTGAATAACGAGATAAATAGGGATGAAGGGGTGGTTTGATACTATTCAATTCAAATTAAAGAATTATTTCGTGAAAATTTGTGTTTTGGTCAGTGTGAGGTGATTGAATAATGGTATTTCATAAACTAAAGGTGCTTTGAAATATAAAACAATCTTGAACATGAGCGGTATTTTTAAAGTACTCACTCCTATAGTCGAGGTAAGGAAGGGTTGTAGCCATCGGTTTGGTAATATAAAAAGGCAAATGGAGAGGCTATTTTTTGTTACAGTCAAGTTAGTAGCCTTCTTTTAAAGAAATTAATATAAAAGTAATGGTGTGGCAGCATTTCTAGTAACTTGAAATCTGATAGAGATGGGCATGTATCCAAAATAATCTGCTATGCGAGGGATTTATTATAAAATTTTAATCGTTGTGATATGATAAATGGGATAAGAATTTAGATTAGTAAGAACCAAGTATTTAAAATTTACAACTTTGTCTAGTTGTGGGGATATTAAGAGGAAATGTTGTAATTATGGTACGATTAGTGAAAGCTAATCATTTTCCTAGTAAATAAATTTTGGCATAAACTATTAAAATGAAAATTATATAGGTTTCAACTTAAGTAAATTACGGGGATGTAATTTATTTAAGGGGGATTCTGTAACAACCTAGGTTTTGTGTAACACCCCGTAATTTTATAACATTAAAATTCACAAATTAAAGTATACTTAATTTTTAGAAGAAGAATTAAGTGAAATGGCTTGCGCTATTATGTTCATCTCAAAAATTTTGGGTCAAGATAGACATTTGGTTTGCATGAAACGGATACCTTATGAAGATGTTATTAAGCCTTGAAGTTTGTATGCATATGAGAGAAATATATATATATAGATATATATAAAAATTAAATAAATAAATATTCAATAAAGTTCAAAACAACAAACTGAGAGGGGCAATAGCCGAACCGCACCATTTTTGGAGTCGACCCGAGCCTCGCTGGGTCGACTAGGGGTCGATCCAGGGTGTTTGGCTGTCAACCCATGGCCCGATTCGCGCTGAGGGCTGATGTTGCATCTCAGTGGTCCTGATGATTTCTGGGTTAATCTAAGAGCTCTAATCGATCCTAGACATCTATATATACACCTTAAGACCTAACCCTAATTCATAAAATATTATCTATGACACCATTATGCTGTCAAGCTCTCTCTGAAACCCTAGCTTCCGCCTTTAAATTAAATTTCAAGTGTTCATACACAATTCAAGTCAAAGTTTAGAGCTTCAACAACAATTAAAGAAGATTAATCAATGTCAATTCAACGTTTCTGCACCAATTTCAATTCATTAATCCTTTTCTTAAGCCACGAAAGGTGAGTACAGTTATTTTCACAAATCTAATGGGATTAAAGTAACATGAAAATGTTGTAAAAAGGATTCATATATATGTTTGTAATGAAAATCTCACCAAGTCTTCCCCTTTTTGATTCATTTCATCATATGCCTATGTTTCTATGTAAAGTTCATACCTTTTATCAGTTTATTCATGATGAATCTTTTATTATGCCTCTATGCCAGTCTATATGCCTCTTTATTCCATGACGATGTTTTATTCCAATTTTCTATGAATTGATTCTCTCTTCTTACCCCTATTCCTTTTATTTGTGGATCTAGGCTACCTTCAAGCCTATATTAAAAATACGCGTGAATGCTAATACGTGGGAACGATGTGGAATATTGGGAATATGGGAAATTTGGAAAATTGGATATTATTGGATATGTTGGATAATTGGATAATATGTGAAATTGGCATATTTGGTTATGAATTACATGGAATTGATGAAATTGCCTAAAAGTGTAAATTTGTAATTGAGGCTAATTAATGTGTAATTAGTGACAATTTGGAATAGGCAATATTATAGACATGATTATATGTTTAATTGGATATATATGACATGAAAATTGGGTATGGGTGAAATAAGATGTTAATGAACCTTTGACACGAGGTTAGGCACAATTATGACATAAGACTACCCGGAACCGCCTGACAAATCCAGCGGTCACAATTGGACGTCTGATGTGAGAGGTTAAAGGAATGAATTATTGGCGTAATGGTTAATGACACGAGGTTAGACCCGGTTTGTGGCGTAAGACTGCCCGGAACCGCCCGGCAAATCCAGCGGCCACAAAGTGTTCGGTCTAATGTGAGAGGTCATGCACCGTTCGTCATAAGGAATGAATTAAAGAATACTAACCATAATAAGACATGGGTATGGTTAGAGGGTTAAGTGGCGTGACATGTAAATTATGACATGTAAATATGGACTTAACCGGAATAAGATAGGACATGTAAATTATGACATGTAAGTATGGACTTAACCGTAGCATGTGTAAGAGATGGACATTTAAATTAAAATGGTTAAGTGGGAGAAAAACCTAGTGGGGACCAAGCATAGTTGGGAGGCTTGTGTCGGATGGGGACCCGTTTCAACCAGTAACCCGTTTGAGTATCTAATTGGGCCCAGTACTAGGCCGGGGTTGGGGCATGCTTACTGGGCTTGAATATAAGAGGTCAAAACGTGAATAGCGGTGGCAACGCAAGTCCAATGGGTTCATGTGCGTGCATGGGTCCGAGCTGGTCGGTAAGACGTTGTTGCATCGTGTAGGTATGGCCGTGCATTTTATGTTGGTATCGAGGTTGCCACTTTGGGGAGTGATACACCCCACTGTGGGGCCAGCACGGGTGCCTACAGGGTTTAGGGAGCCGATCGAATGGGTAGGGTAAGGGTACCTTAGCGGTGGTAGGAGCAAGCCGGCACCTACGATAGCAGCTAGGTACAAGTAACTACCAAATTTGTCATGTGGGTACAGTTAGTGGGAAAGGATCAACCTTTAGTAAATAGAGACTAGTAGGTATGCGGTGTAATTAAGTAATGTGGTGTAACTTAGCAAAAGTGCGGTGTAACAAAATACATGTTGGTTGAGTTGGATAGTCCTTTGGGTGCTAGTCTGATGTTGACTTCGGTCTTCGGGGTTAGTACTTCGAGGTTTGTTCACTTAGCCAAGGTGTAGGATTGTCTTATTACTTAGGAATGGAATCATCTTGTCCATCCTTTTTATCTACCTTATCTATCCTACAGCCATATCATGATACCTATTTATGTCTTGATCATTTACCTTACCTATTATTTGTTAAAATTACTGGACTCGCCAGACTTTATGTCTGACCAATTTTGTTTCCACCTCTTTTCTTTCCTTTCCCACCCTCAGGTTTGCAAGGAGGGAATACTACAGCTTAGTGCCGATTTCTTTCAGTTGCTTGAAAAGAGTAGATGTATCGCTTTGGACTCTCTCATCTTTATGGCTTTGCTTATGCTCATTGGGGATTTATGCATTTATGTTATTTAAGTATTTGCTTCTTTATGTACTTTGAAGTTTTTGGAAAAGACTATTGATCCTGTTGTAATGGTTTTGGGAACTACTTATGTAAGCTTGTTTTGAGTTATGATGCTATGAAATAAGTTTTATCTTCCGCTGTGTTGTTTTATTTATTTATTCTTGTAATTTATCTGTTCTATAGAACAATAACGCTTCATGGACATTGTTGCATTCCCTTTTTGAGTGACATTAATAGACATGAGGTGTTACACGTGGTATCAGAGCTATGGTTACAAGAACAGATAAAAAGTTTTGAAAAGTGTTTTCAAAAGTATTATTTTCCTAGAAAGTATTTTCAAAAACTTATCTTAAAGAAGCAATTTTCAAGGAAAGTTTACTTTAAAAAGCATAATCCTCGCAAGCCATACATCTCTCTTTCGCTTCCCTTGTTTTGAAACTCTTTCTTTTACTTTTCAGCATGTCTGGATCATCTGAGATACCAGAGGGTGCTCATGTATCCGGTTGGTTTCGTCAATATCTCGAGGCTGGGGCCGCTACCGCGGGTCCGGCCGACGTTCCTCCTCCTCCTCCCCTAGCTCCAGTCATTCCTCCGCGTGGAGATGCTTTCTCCAGGATATGTAAAGACTTTCGTTCGATGGGTGGAAAACCTTTTAGTGGGTCTGAAACGTTCGTTGAAGCTAGAAATTGGTTGAAAGAAGTGGAGATCTGTTTGGCATTTTCGATTTGGACGATTGTAAGAAGGTCCAATTGGCTGCTTGGTTAATGAAGGACGAAGCTTCGTTTTGGTGGGAGGTTACTAATGGAGAGCGTGCTGTAGAGACGTGGGCAGATTTTAGGGGAAGGCTTGAGTTGAAATTCCTTTCTCAAGCTGAGGAGAGTATGTACATGGAGAGGTTCTTGACATTGAAGCAGAAAAACTTGACCGTGAAGGAGTATGTGACCGAATTTAATAAGTTGGCGAGATTTGGGCTAGAGTTGGTGAATACGCCTCACAAGAAGGCCTTGAGGTTTGTAAAGGGCCTAAATGAACCGCTTCACAGTTTGGCTATGTCCTATATTCCAATGTGGGCTATGTATGAAAAGCTTGTTGATATGGCATACATGCATGAAGAAGAGAAGGGCGTTAGTACTTTTAGGCCGCAAGATAAGAAGGAGGATCCAAAGAAAGCCCAATAACAAAAGAAAGGTGGTAAAGAAAAGAGGAAGTGTCACAACTGTGGGATACCCGACCGTTTGAAGAAAGACTGTAGGAAGAAGAAGAAGTTTGCTTGTTATCATTGTGGTGATCCAGGTCATGCTGTGAAGGACTGTCCTAATAAGCAAAGGCAGAGGGCAGGTTCTACTTCGGGAGGGCAGGTTCACGCTCTCATGGCTCCAGGATAGGAAGAAGGTAGAAAAATTTCTGTCGAAAGTTTGATTTTCTTTTTAGATCATCCTGTCTGTACTTTATTCGGTTATGGCGCATCACATTCGTTTATCTCTACATCATTAGTTGAAACACTTCACTTAAATACTAGTCTCGTTGTGGATCCCATTGTAGTCTCAAATCCTATTGGTAGGTCGGCTCATTTATCCATGCTTTGTAGGGATTTGAGATTATCTATCTTAGGCATTGGTTTTGAATGTAATGCTTTTGTGCTTGGTTTCATGGGCTATGGGTTGATTCTAGGGATGGATTGGCTAGCCAGACATGGTGCCATACTAGATTGAGAACAAAGGGTAGTAAAATTGTTGACTCGTAGTGGAAAGACCCTTGATATTTCTTGTGACCCTAGAGGATCGGTGATGCTTAGTTATCTTGAGTCACTTGATGCATCAAATGATGATTTACATTCTGTTCGTATGGTTCGTGAATATGTTGAAGTCTTTGATGAGGTGAGGGGTCTACCCCCAAAACGTGAGATAGACTTTCGTATTTATCTTGTAGACAATGCAAAACCCCTATCTCTGCCAGTACGCCACATGGCTCCTCGTGAGAGGAGGGAACTCAATAAGCAAGTAGGGGAGTTGCTTGAGAAAGGGTTCATAAGACGTAGTATATCGGAGTAGGGTGCTCCAGTAGTATTTGCCACGAAGGCGGATGGGTCCCTTAGACTTTGTGTGGACTATAGAGAACTTAATAAGCTTACTAAGAAGAATAGGAACCCACTACTGAGGATTGACGATCTCTTCGATCAGTTAGTTGGCACCTCAGTGTTTTCATAGTTGGACTTAGCCACTGGTTTCCATCAATTGCGAGTGGCTGAGGATAGCATAGACAAGACTGCCTTTAGGACTCCCGACGGTTTCTATGAGTGGCTTGTGATGCCCTTCGGTTTGACAAACACCCCCGCATACTTTGTTGACTTGATGAGTAGGGTGTTTAGGGAGTACCTTAATAAATTCATGGTGGTCTTTGTGGATGACATCTTGATCTTTTCTAAGAGCGAGGAAGAGCATGCCCTACATCTTAGGGAAGTGTTGGAGACCCTTCGAGCGCATAACCTTAAAGCTAAATTTTCTAAGTGTCACTTTTGAAGGAAGGAAGTGCGATTCTTAGGGCACGTGGTTTCCAAAGAAGGGATAGCTGTGGATCCCGCGAAGGTGGTGGCCATCCAAGACTGGAAGGTCCCTAAAAATGCTACCGAGGTGAGGAGTTTCTTGGGGTTGGCAGGATACTATAGGAAGTTTATCAAGGACTTCGCAAAGATATCAGCCCCATTGACACGCTTGACAAAGAAGAACCTAGTTTTCACATGGGACGTAGATTGTGATGATGCGTTCCAACGTTTAAAGAGAGCTTTGACCACAACCCCAGTCTTAGTGTTGCCAGATGGGAGTAAGCCATTTACCGTTTATACCGATGCTTGTGGGACAGGACTAGGCGCAGTCTTAATGCAAGAGGGCAGGATAATAGCCTATGGAGGAAGGTAGTTGAGAGTGCATGAGGGGAATTACCCTACACATGACCTAGAGTTGGCTGCTATTGTTTTCGTGCTTAAATCTTGGCGCTATTATCTTCTTGGCGAGAAATTCGAATTGTTTATAGACCACAAATTGCTAAAATACTTGTTCTCTCACAAGGACTTGAACTTAAGCCAGCAAAGGTGGATGGAATTCTTAGCGTGCAACGATTTCGAGATAGCATATACCCCTGGCAAGGGTAACGTGGTGGCAGACGCCTTAAGTAGGAAAAGGTTGTCCTTGAGTCTGTTGTTTGTTGAGCGACGAAGCTTAGAGTTCATCTCTACGTTTGAATTTAGGCCTTCCATTGACTTTGTACCCGGTTTGCTAGCGTCCTTAGAGGTCAGACCTGCGCTTTTGGGACAGATTGGTGAGGCACAGCGAGATGACCCACAATTGGTTGAGTTAGTAGAGAAGCTCATAAGGGGGGGAGTCATCTAGCCATCTCAGTAGGTATACCCTAGATGATAAGGGTTGGTTACGTAGGGACGGTAGACTTTGTGTACCACGAGACGAGAACTTGAGGAAGACCATTCTTGATGATGCACATCGTTCGAAGATGACCATTCATCCCGGCGGGGACAAGATGTACATGGACATGAGACGAGTTTACTTTTGGGCCGGTATGAAGAAGGATGTGGCCGAGTTTGTTGCTAGATGCTTGGTGTGCCAACAAGTAAAAGCAGAGCAAAAGAAGCTCGGTGGGTTGCTTCACCCATTGGAGGTCCCAGAATGGAAGTGGGAGAGTGTCTCGATGGACTTTGTTGATGGGTTACCGAGATCGAGGAAGGGTAATACGGGGATTTGGGTCGTGGTAGACAGACTTACTAATAGCGCCCATTTCATTCCCATGAAGAGTAAGAGGACTGCTCCATGGTTAGCCTCCGTATACATTCGAGAGATTGTTCGTTTGCACGGTATTCCTTATAGCATAGTGAGCGATCGCGATCCTATTTTTACTAGCGAGTTTTGGAAGAGCTTGCAAGAGGCGGTAGGGACTCAGTTATGTTTGAGCACCGAATATCATCCTCAGACGGACGGCCAGACCGAGAGGGTGAATCATTTTCTAGAGGACCTTTTGAGGCTATGTGTTTTAGACTTCGGAGGTACATGGGAGGAGCATCTTCCTTTGGTGGAGTTCGCGTATAATAATAGTTTTCAGTCTAGCATTGGCATGACACCTTTCGAGGCTCTTTATGGAAGGCCTTGTCGTTCACCTACATGTTGGTGGGAATCTACGGATAAGACCTTACTTGGGCCCGATATGATTAGAGAGACTTCGGAAAAGATTGATTTGATTCGAAGGAGGATGAAGATGGCGCAAGATAGGCAGAAATCGTATGCGGATAAGAGGAGGACTGATCTTGAATTTGATATTGGGGACATGGTCTTTATCAAGGTGTCTCCATTACAAAATGTTGTTCGCTTTGGGTCCGCTGGGAAGTTAGCACCAAGGTTCGTAGGGCCGTTTCCTATTAAGGAGAGGATTGGATAGATGGCGTATAGAGTGGAGTTGCCCGAGAGACTTAGTGGTGTACACGATGTATTCCATATATCACATTTGAGGAAGTGCTTGCATGAGACAGCGGAAGTGGTAGAGCCGAGCTTGCTTAGATATGTGGAGATAGAGTGTGATGCGACGAGCTCCTACATGCATTCTTGGGTCGGAGATTAAGAAGTTGAGGAATCGAGAGGTCAAGCTAGTCAAAGTGCAATGGCGAGATGATGAGAGCGACGTTACTTGGGAGACGGAAGAGAAGATGCATTCATTGTACCCTTTTCTTTTCGAGGGTGTGTCTTTTAATTTCTCCTTTATCGCTTAGCTTGTACTTGTTCTATCTTTAGCATGTCCTCTCGCTAGTATCTTTGACCTTTAGATAGGGTAGTCCTATGGTTGAAACATGTGTTTGAGACATGTTATGTATGGTGGATGCATGTGGATGCAAGTGTTTGCTAGCGGTTGCTCGTGGATGCATATACACACACTTTAGGCACTAGATCGGCTTAGTCACTTTCATATTGCATATTGCATATAAATGGATATATTTAGTAAAATGAATGTACATTGAATGTGTGTATCATATGGATGTTGCATTTAAATGAATGGTTGTGCACACATGTAGTAATGATATGTATAGGGTTCTTTGCATACATGATGGATACATGGCACTATCATTTGCATTAAGGAGGTCGACTGAATCAGTGGACCACCTAATTTTGCATTAGTATAAGGACATATACACACACTATGCATATGTACATGAAAAGCATTAGAAATCTTTTAAGGACAATGGATGCTTGTGGATGATGGTTGAGTAGATGGATGATTGGATAGTAGGATACATTCTTCTTAACTTGGAGATTTCGGGGATGAAATCCTTTAAGGAGGGGAGAGAATGTAACACCCCGTAATTTTATAACATTAAAATTCACAAATTAAAGTATACTTAATTTTTAGAAGAAGAATTAAGTGAAATGGGTTGCGCTATTATGTTCATCTCAAAAATTTTGGGTCAAGATAGACATTTGGTTTGCACGAAACGGATACCTTATGAAGATGTTATTAAGCCTTGAAGTTTGTATGCATATGAGAGAAATATATATATATATATATATAGATATAAAAATTAAATAAATAAATATTCAAAAATGTTCAAAACAGCAAATCGGGAGGGGCAATAGCCGAACCGCACCATTTTTGGAGTCGACCCGAGCCTCGTTGGGTCGACTAGGGGTCGATCCAGGGTGTTTGGCTGTCAACCCATGGCCCGATTCGCGCTGAGGGCTGATGTTGCATCTGAGTGGTCCTGATGATTTCTGGGTTAATCTTAGAGCTTTAATCGATCCTAGACATCTATATATACGCCTTAAGACCTAACCATAATTCATAAAATATTATCTATGACATCATTATGCTGCCAAGCTCTCTCTTAAACCCAAGCCGCCGCCTCTAAATTAAATCTCAAGTGTTCATACACAATTCAAGTCAAAGTTTAGAGCTTCAACAACAATTAAAGAAGATTAATCAACGTCAATTCAGCGTTTCTGCACCAATTTCAATTCATTAATCCTTTTCTTAAGCCACGAAAGGTGAGTACAGTTATTTTCACAAATCTAATGGGATTAAAGTAACATGAAAATGTTTTAAAAAGGATTCATATATGTTTGTAATGAAAATCTCACCAAGTCTTCACCTTTTTGATTCATGTCATCATATGCCTATGTTTCTACGTAAAGTTCATACCTTTTATTAGTTTATTCATGATGAATCTTTTATTATGCCTCTATGCCAGTGTATATGCCTCTTTATTTCATGATGATGTTTTATTCCAATTTTCTATGAATTGATTCTCTCTTCTTACCCCTATTCCTTTTATTTGTGGATCTAGGCTACCTTCGAGCCTATATTAAAAATACGCGCGAATGCGAATACGTGGGAACGATGTGGAATATTGGGGATATGGGAAATTTGGAAAATTGGATATTATTGGATATTTTGGATAGTTGGATAATATGTGAAATTGGCATATTTGGGTATGAATTACATGGAATTGATGAAATTGCCTAAAATTGTAAATTTGTAATTGAGGCTAATTAATGTGTAATTAGTGACAATTTGGAATAGTCAATATTATAGACATGATTATATGTATAATTGGATATATATGACATGAAAATTGGGTATGGGTGAAATACGATGTTAATGAACCTTTGACACGAGGTTAGGCGCAATTGTGACGTAAGACGGCCCGGAACCGCCCAGAAAATCCAGCGGTCACAATTGGACGTCTAATGTGAGAGGTCAAAGGAATGAATTGTAGGCGTAACGATTAATAACACGAGGTTAGACCCGGTTTGTGGCGTAAGACTGCCCGGAACCGCCCGACAAATTCAGTGGCCACAAAATGTTCGGTCTAATGTGAGAGGTCATGCACCATTCGTCATAAGGAATGAATTAAAGAATACTAACCATAATAAGACATGGGTATGGTTAGAGGGTTAAGTGGGGTGACATGTAAATTATGACATGTAAATATGGACTTAACCGAAATAAGATAGGACATGTAAATTATGACATGTAAGTATGGACTTAACCGTAGCATGTGTAAGAGATGGACATTTAAATTAAAATGGTTAAGTGGGAGAAAAACCTAGTGGGGACCAAGCATAGGTGGGAGGCTTGTGTCAGATGGGGACTCGTTTCAACCAGTAACCCGTTTGAGTATCTAATTGGGCCCGGTACTAGGCCGGGTTGGGGCACGCTTACTGGGCTTGAATATAAGAGGTCAAAACATGAATAGCGGTGGCAACGCAAGTCCAACGGGTTCATGTGCATGCATGGGTCCGAGCTGGTAGGTAAGACGTTGTTGCATCGTGTAGGTACGGCAGTGCATTTTATGTTGGTATCAGGGTTTCCACTATGGGGAGTGATACACCCCACTGTGGGGCTAGCACGGGTGCCTACGGAGTTTAGGGAGCCGATCGAATGGGTAGGGTAAGGGTACCTTAGCAGTGGTAGGAGCAAGCCGGCACCTACGATAGCAGCTAGGTACAAGTAACTACCAAGTTTGTCATGTGGGTACAGTTAGTGGGAAGGGATCAACCTTTAGTAAATAGAGACTAGTAGATGTGCGGTATAATTAAGCAATGTGGTGTAACTTAGCAAAAGTGAGGTGTAACGAAATACATGTTGGTTGAGTTGGATAGTCCTTTGTGTAACAACCCGGAAAATCTGAGCCAGTTTAAAATTTTTATTTTGGCAATTTCGATGAATTTTGAATATTTAAAATGAATTATTTTAAATAATATCAACGAAAATTTAATTTGAATGGAATTCGAACGTATATATTTATATACGTAGTAGTTGGAATATAATATTTATTTTAAATATAAAAGGAATTGAAAATGGCGCAGTAGTTCGAAAATTCGATTTCAAACTTCAATTGAACATACCGGGTGCAAAATGAAATGGATTTTAGTGAAACCAAAAATATTTAAATCTGTTGGTGAATATCTTTCTAGGAATCTGAAAAATCGAAGTTTCATAGCGGGAAGAAAAAGTTATGGCTAAATGAATTTTCAGAAATGTCGCTATAGAATATATATAGCCCATGAAAACGACCATTTTGCAAACGACCTCGGAATTCGACGAAACCACTTTTGTTGGATCCGGGATGTCAAATTATTGCTAGGTTTCAAATTTCATAATTTTTGAAGCTAGTATGTGAGCGTGGCAAAGGAAAATGTGTTTGGTTGATTTCTATTAAATTGGATCGACTAGAAAAGGGCCATTTTTCAAACGATCTCAGAATTCGACGAAACTAGTTTTGTTGGGATCGTAGCGTCAAAACATAGCTAGATTTATTTTTCGGGAATTTTTAGAATCAGTATGTGGCCTCGGCAAATTGAAATGTACGTTCAAATCAAATATTGAATGTTTTATATTTTAATTTGAAGAGAAACTGACTCAAACAGTCGAATAGGTTTATGAAACACATCCCATTGTGTTCGGAATGGGGGTATTACGCTAGGGATGACTGTTGTTGGGTTCGATCTGGGGTTAGTGGCAAAAACTGGTATTATTGGAATCTAAAATAATAAAAATAAAAAATAAAAAAAATCTATAAAAGCCTTTCCCTCAAAACCCTAACCCCTTTTCTGAAGCGCGCCGCCAGTGAAAGAACTGAAGGCCGATTTCTTCCAAAAATCATTCCCATCAATCTTCTAATCCAGATAACGAATCCACAAACTGATTGAAGGAAAATCAAGAGCTCTCCGGGGTCTGTAAACTGAATGGCTATGATCGCCGTTGGTGGCGCAGAAGGGGCGAAATCGCGCCCTGAAACTGCTGTCGTCGATCGCATTTTTCATGAGCTGGGGACCACCGAATCCAGAGATACTTAGGGGGAGGTGCGCTGCTCGTAGGCGGTTGGGGGTGTGGGTGCTGATCGTCGTCCAGTGGGCTGATGTGGCGGCGCGGAGGAGAGAGAGTCGCAGAGCAAATGGGTGCATTGACAACCAGGAATGAACGTGAAGAAGGAGGAGCAAATTTGTAAATTATTATTAATTAATTATTTCAAATGTGTAATTAAGGTAAATGATACCGTATCTTTGTCATACAATGTCAGAATTTGATGAAACAAAATGCGTTGGACTCGCATTGACGAGAGCTACAACGTGGAACTGACTGTAATCGGATTGGAGCTGACTGGAATTTTTGATTGAATGGAACGCGCAGTTTAATTCAATTGAAAATAATCGTTTCAATGATTTCAAAGCCAACCACTGTGAGAATTCTCACACTTTAAATTTTCTGTATAGTTATTTATTTCATAACTGCATATATGAACGGTTCCCTGTCGTCCACAGACCATGGACGACTTGTTTGATTGTATTCTGAGTGAAAAATATAAATGTGAAAAGTGAAAAATATATATATGAAATGATCAGTGAAAAATATAAATGTGAAAAGTGAAAAATATATATATGAAATGATCAGTGAAAAATATAAATGTGAAAAGTGAAAAATATATATATGAAATGGTCAGTGGAAAATATAAATATGGAAAGTGAAATATATATATATATATATATATATATATATATATATGAAAAGTGAAAATAACATATATATGAGACGAGAATAGAAAATGAATTCAAATTGAATAGAATAGAAAATGAATTCGAATTGAATAGAATAGAAAATGAATTCGAATTGAATAGAATAGAAAATGAAATCGAATTGAAATTGAATTGAAATCGAATTGAAATCGAATTGAAATCGAATTGAAATTGAAATGGAAGTTGAAATTGTTTTTGAAACGAATTTAAAATGATTTATAAAATTTGTTTTAAATGGAAATCGACGAAATATATATAATATATATTATATATATATATTTAATGGCCTGAATAGAACGCGCCGCGCTGCGGCAGTTCGCGAATTTCAACCATTGACTTCGAATTGACGTTACGGGAGATCCGACCGTCGGATTCTCCTGAAACCGGAACCGTTGAGTTCGTATCGAAAAAATCTCTCTAACGAATATCAGAGATTTGAAATCTAACGGTTGGATTTGGAATTATGTCCAAATCAAATTTGGAAAAGGTCGTTGTAAGTGCAGTTCGATGACCGTTGATGGAAATCGACTACGGGCCTTGATAAAATTATTGAAAATATCGATAATTTGTGTAAAATCATAAGAAATGATTTGTGAAGAATTGGGATGAAAAATTCCACATTTGAAAAGATAAAAATATATTTTTATCGAAACGAACTAGTTATTAACTAGAAAAATAATCCAATGGTTATAAATAAATAAATTGGATTGGATTTGAATTGAAATTATCTTTGGATATTTTCGATATTGGATTCCCTAATTATACAGATATTGTGATGGGAATTTGGAAGATATTGATATCGTTATTCCCGATATGATATCTGTTGGTTTGAGGATTTGATGTTGAATATAAGTCGATACTATCTCTATTCAAAACCTTATATTTAATGTCAAATTTGATTGATTGATTGTTTGGATTGTGCTCGACCAGTTTATGAGCAAAATATGCTTTTACATTTAGCATTGGGTTGGGTAGAAATATCTGTGTGCTAACACCTTGTGAAACACTTCACGATTTGACGATAAGGTGTTTAGCGATGTTGTGTTCATTTCAAATTTAATGAATGATTTTGAAATAATATTTTTTTCTTAAGTGAAAAGAAATGTATTCCCGATTTTGAACAGGGAATGTTTGATAAAAATGTTTTATAAAACAGAAAGGATTTCGAGGCCCAAAACCCGATGATTTCTAAAATGATTTAGAATTGTATTATGTATTACATTGTGGTTCATCGCGTATTGATTAGTATCTATTAATGATGTATCTGTTTGGTGGCGAAGAATTTATTCTCTTGCTTAACACCCTTCTTTGAGACGTACGAGCTCAAAGGTTATGTGATTAATAGTGACTGATCATATGTGTGAATTACTGATGTGAAGTACTATATTTTGAAAGTACTTGCGATTATTATGTTGTGAAATGATTTTCCCTACTTCGGGATATGAAATGATTTAGTATGTGGCTAAAGAGTCGGGTGACCCTGAGACTAAAAGTATGGGTGAGAGGTCGGTGTAGTCTGCTCCTGTTTGGGGTAGGTGCATCGTCGGTGTAGCCTGCTCCTAGGTGGGGTAGGTGCACATTTATATATCGAGTGCGTACCCTTTGCCTTGTCGATGGGGAGCACGATATTTGGTTGCATACTTGTTTGTATGCATTGTTAGGTTTTGGAATTCATATTTCCAAACGATTTGATTTGAGATCCCGAAGTGAAATCTACTTTGATATAGAAAGTTAGATAGGTATTTCAAATGATTTGAAATAAGAAATCAGGAATATAATCCAAAGGAATAATTTATGTAAATTGAATTGGATTTGGAAAAACTAAGTGCAGTGATTAATCTAAGTGGGTAGATTGGGATATTGCATGTTGATTGATGCATAGTAGATCCATATATCTATATTGATTGTTGTTTATACACTGGCATTCATGGGGTTAAACCCGTTCCGCCTTAGCGGCGTGGTCCCGTGATATGCCATATTATTAAATAAGTTAATTATAACTGTTTAGAGTTTCTTACACCAGTCCCATGACTGACCTGTAATTTGCTTTTCCCTTGCGAACTCGGGTGCCCCTATTTTCCACACGGGCAGTCGAGTAGTTTTATTTTGCAGATGTATTGAGCAGGATTCTGGATTGAAGCTTTAAGCTGTGTCCAGGCATTTACAGTCTTCCGCTGTGTAGTTTATATTTCCGCTGTGCATTGTATTGCAATTATTGTAAAAAAAATCATCTTCTGTGACGACCCCAAATCCCGTTCAGACGGAGACAAGGGTTATATTTGGAATATAACACAGAAACAAATAATAGCAGAACAGAATTAAATAAATACACCAGATAATGAACAATAGAATATACTGGATAAAAGTAATCATCAGAGTTACACAGTATACAGGATATTACTTAGTACAAATACAGTTCAGCTATACAGAAATGTCTACAGCGGAAATAAACAAAATATGTACAATAGGAGCTGAACAGCATAAAAAGAGATAAATGATAGAATCCATCTTCAGCTCCAGCTATCCAGAGGAAGCCATCTAAACCTGAATACAAGGGTGCCCGTGTAGAAAAAGGGCACCCGAGTTTGAAAGTGAAACAAACTACGAGTCAGTCATGGGACTGGTATGAGAAATCTACTCAACACATTTAAAATATGGCCAATCACAGGACCACGCCACTTTCGTGGAACGGGTTTACTCCAGGGGATTGCCAGTGCTTTAAAAACAAATCTTTCTTTTAAACAACGCCATGCTTTTTTTATAAAAATGAGGCCATTATAAGACCCAGTTCCCATCACACAATGCAATACAAACCGGAGGATAGATTTTTACCTTATAATGGCCAAAATATGCTTGATACGAATAAAACAAAGGCATTTGATATTATTGCTAGTGTTTATATGTTTTGAAAACAATTTCAAATCATAACTATCAATCATAGACGACATTAATGCCCCATACCACTATGTCGCCATATATAGGTATACAATCAAAACCGCACGATGTCGTATTTGGAAATTGGATTTCCGTCATGAACCAAGGCAAAAGATAGTCCATACCGAATTCGAGACGCTCTAGCAATTCACGCCATGCGACTGATGTCCATCGACATACAACCTCTGAGCTCGTGCGTTTCAGAGAAGGGCGTTATGCAAAAGAATAAATTCTCCGCTGCCAAACAGATGTATATTTAATAGAGATCAATCAACACAGAATAAAATCCAATGTCAGACACACAGTCCATTTACAAGTCCGTTCCGGGTCTGAACGAAACCGGAGGCACTATATACCTCGCAAACCCATCGATCACCACGTACGTCTGGACGATCACCACTCATTATCCATATTTCGGGATGCCTCCCAATCAGGACCTCGGTTACCACCCAAATGAGGTGAAGATCTCCGGTCTTCGACCACCGTCTTCATCTTTGACTTTCAATCATCGGTCATTTATTTGAAATGGGAATTAACTCGGCCTTTTCAAATAATTCACGTATATTTAGAATTTTAAATCAATTTATTTCAATGGTTAAATCATTCGACAACACCAATTTTGTTCTTTAATGTATTTTTCACACCAAACACATTCAACCATCAAATACCACATAAATCGAGCAAATTCAGTTTATTTCTATTCCATATCGTTTATGATATTTTATAACGTTTTATCGCTATTTTATTTATTTTAAAATAGACAATTTATTCAAAACGACGCTTCAGGCCATAACACGGCTGTGGCGCTGTTTTTCTTTAGATTTGATTTACACATATCTGAAAATCTAACCGTTGGATCTTCACAAAATTTACATCATTAGAAAGATCTTTTCAAAACGAATCCAACGGTTCCAGTTTCGGGAAAATCCGATGGTCGGATCTCCAGGTATAATCGTTTGAAGTTTCGATTTCAAAATACGAACTGCAGCGTCGTTATTCGATTAAATATAATTATATTTATATATATATAAATATAATCGATTCTGGCGCTGTTTTTCTTCAGATTTGAATTAAACATTCCAGACAATCCAACTGTTGGATTTTTACAAAGTAGGTGCCGTTGGAAAGATATTTCCAAGGCGAACCCAACGGTTGCGGTTTCGGGAAAATCCGATGGTCGGATCTCCTGCACTAATCATTTGAAATCACGATTTCAAATAACGAACTACACGGCCACGTTTCGTTTTAATTTTATTTATATTTATATATTTATATAGATATAGTTCATTCAAAAATTCCTATATTGTTTCCACTTCAAATATTTCACTAACGCCTTTAAATTTTGGAAAATTTCGCCATAACCTCCTTTGTACGGGAGGGGCTGGTAAAATTTCCAAATAGCCACACGGGCGTCTCATTTCAAAAAGAAAAAGAAAAAGCCAAGCGGCTAGCCAACAGGCTCATAAAATCATCACCCAAACAAAACAGTAAATGTGTACCTATTTGTCGGGCACAAAATTTTATTCCTCTTCTCTAGCCCCTTTGCTATAACCTGTTCAATAAATATGCATGTACATATATACAATTTTTATCACTTATCATTTTCCATTCAACTTCATATTTGATTCAATTTGGTTTAAAAACACCATTCATTCTAATGTTGCATGCATAGGCAAAAACCATATCATTAGCTAATTAATGAATATTTCAACTCATGCATATTTATTTGAACGAGTGGCTATTTTTAACACTTCACATTTCAACAATTCATGTATAAAATAAAAATGCGATTTTTATTGTAAAACAATTCTTTTCAAAATAATATTATTTTATATAGTTTATATAGGTAATAAAAATAGGATTTTTATTATAAAACAAATTTTTTTTTTAAACGAGATTATTTTACATAGTTCATATAGATGATAAAAAAGGTGATTTTTATATTTTAAAACACGAACACCATTCAACACATGAATTTCAATTCAACGAATGAATATCGATTCAACACATGAAGGTTTTCTATAGTTCGTATATATCAATAAAAATGTGATTTTTATATTTAAAACACGAATACCTTTCAACACATGAATTTCTAATCAACGAATGAATTTCAATTCAACACATGAAGGTTTTCTATTCAACGAATAAATATAGTTTCAACAAATGAAAATAATTCAAACACATGAATATTATTCAAAATTTCGGCAGCATAACGGCAGGGTAGTTAAAACCGGGACCGTCCCTAGTACGGCTCCTCGCTCTACCTTAAAACCTCGCGGTTTTTGACAATGGGGATCATGCATCTAGTTCGCACGCAGGCGGCATGTATATATTTATTTCATTTCCACAAACTAATCCTATTTGGTTTCAACCAAATATTTCTCAACCACAAATGGGTATTTTTCAACCACCATCAATCAATATCAACCACAAACAATTCCAATCAACCATTCGCTATCAATCAATTTTCACACCAATCACAACCAATAAATATCGTCCATGGTTTGTGGACGAGGGGAGTATATATATATATATATTTATATAAAGCAATTCACTTCTATTTCAACACATATATAATTTTTACAACACATATATAACTTATACATCGAACGTACAACTTATACAACGCTTATACAAGAGGTGTACAACGCTTATATAACTCATACATCGAATATATAATTTATACATCGTCGTTTTCCATATCGTTTATAAAATTAGAAATCTCACATTGGGTTCCACTCCACCAAAAATAGCAGAAGGCTCAGAAAAATATGCGGTCTCTCCTAGAATGTAGAAGACGCCCACACGGGTCCACTGTCTCTTGTTTCACTGGATTTCGACAAGAAACGAAAAAGATATGATTTTTCAAACTATGCAACGGTTTTAAACTGTTAAAACTACTGAAAATAAATTTGGCCGTATACCTTATTGTTTTCTTCAAAACTAGGTCTTCAATTCTTGACCAAACTGTGAAGTATTACCACGATCGGACCATGCAGCGTTGACCAGCCTCGAGAGGCGCGCCTGAGGTGCTGACGGCGTCGAACTCGGCGGTCTGGTGGAGGTGGAATCGACCTGCGAACGGCGTGACTTCCCGAGCTCTGTTTTTGATGCTGACGCCACCTGACGAGGCGTGAAGGGTACGGATTGGAAGAGGGGAGAGAACTCTACAAAAAGTTGAACTGGGGCAGTGGGTTTCGTTGATCGGAGCGATGGGAAAATGGCCTAGAAGCGGTGAACAGCTTTCCGCCGTATATCGCGATTACGGGGAGAGAGAAAATGAGGGATTTTTTTTTAATAAAAATTCTGATTGGCCGGTGGAGTTTTAAAGGGGTTTTCTGACACGACCACCAATCTAAACCCAACGACTATCGTCCCTAGCGTTTTACCCCCATTCCGAACACAATGGGATATGTTTCGTAGGCCCATTCGTCTGTTTTAGTCAGTTTTCCTTCAAATTAAAATATAAAACATTCAATATTTGATTTGAACGTGCATTTCAATTTGCCAGGGCCACAAACTGATTCGAAAAATTCCAGAAAAATAAATCTAGCTATGTTTTGACGATACGGTCCCAACAAAACTGGTTTCATCGAATTCTGAGACCGTTTGCAAAAAGGCCCATTTCTGGTCGATCCAATTTAACTGTAATTGACCAAAACACATTTTCCTTTGCCACGCTCACATACTAGCTTCAAAAATTATGAAATTTGATACCTAGTAATAACTTCACATCCCGGTTCCAACAAAAGTGGTTTCGTCGAATTCCGCGGTCGTATGCAAAATGGCCAATTTCACGGGCTATATAAATTCCATAACGACCTTTCTGAAAATTCATTTGGCCATAACTTTTGCTTTCCGCTATGAAAATTCGATTTTTCAGATTCGTTAGAAAGTTATTCACTAATAGATTTAAATATTTTGGGTTTCACTCAAATCCGTTGTGTTTTGCACCCGGTATAATCCGACAAAGTTTGAATTCAATTTTTGAAACTACAACGCCTTTTCAGGCCTTGTTTATAATTATAATTAATTATATTCGTTTTCAATTGTCGATTCAACTCACTTTTCATCTCTATTATTTAAAATATTTATTTTAAATATTTAAAATCCATTCTTTTATCCAATTTAAAAATTTTAAATTGGTTCAGATTTTCTGGGTCGTTACATCTTCCGCTGTATTGATTATATTTCGATATACTCTGATATTCTGTACTCTGATGTAACATTATTATGATGTTTATAAAAGTCTTATGTTATTTGTTCTGGTGTGTTGTATACCCAGAGTTAGCGTATGCGGGATTCGAACGGTCTTGGTCGGTTTCGCGATCGATTAGGTCCGAGCGAAATCCGTGTCGTTACACTTTGGGTGCTAGTCTGATGTTGACTTCGGTCTTCGGGGTTAGTACTTGGAGGGTTGTTCGCTTAGCCAAGGTGTAGGATTGTCTTAGGACTTAGGAATGGAATCATCTTGTGCATCCTTTTTATCTACCTTATCTATGTTACAAACATATCATGATACCTATTTATGTCTTGATCATTTACCTTACTTATTATTTGTTAAAATTACTGGACTCGCCAGACTTTATGTCTGACCCGTTTTGTTTCCACCTCTTTTCTTTCCTTCCCCCCTCAGGTTTGCAAGGAGGGAATACTACAGCTTAGTGCCGATTTCTTTCAGTTGCTTGAAAAGAGTTGATGTATCGCTTTGGACTCTCTCATCTTTATGACTTTGCTTATGCAGTGGGGTTTATGCATTTATGTTATTTAAGTATTTGCTTCTTTATGTACTTTGAAGTTTTTGGAAAAGACTATTAATCCTGTTGTAATGGTTTTGGGAACTACTTATGTAAGCTTGTTTTGAGTTATGATGCTATGAAATAAGTTTTATCTTCCGCTGTGTTGTTTTATTTATTTATTCTTGTAATTTATCTGTTCTATACAACAATAACACTTCATTGACATTGATGCATTCCCTTTGTGCTTGACATTAATGGACATGGGGTGTTACATTTTGGGTACTTTGGCTAAACATATTCTAGTGTGTTTTCTATGTTTTAAAACTAAGAAGAATAAAATACAAGTTTATGAGTCTAACTATATAGTATTTTAAAGTATCAAAATAAAGAATTATGGTTTTCAATCTTGTGTGTTTTAGAATAAATTAAATATCTTTTATATGGAATGAAGCTTATTATGATCCATGTTTGTAAATTTTACTTTGGTGATTCTAATGAATATTGAAAATATGAAATATTGATTTGTAATCAATATTGGAGTCCAAATGCATTTTCCGTATTAAGTGTTGAATTGTTCTAATAGGTAATTAGTAATTTGAGAATTGTGTTCGAAAAATATAAGTTATGAGCATTATAAAATAAATATGGATTGTGTTTAAAACAATGTTGGAATCTTATTATATATATTCTTATGTGAAAAATCTTATGTTAAGACATTTTTATAAGTGTAAATGTTGTAATTAGTGAATCAATGCAAACAATGGATTATTATGGAAAAGAGTGCCATCAAATTTATGTATGATTGTAATTATAATATAAATGTTTGATTATTGATTAAAAATCAATATATAAGCATATTAGAGTATTTTGTTAGGCATGATATTTATTTTATTGAGAAAGTGGAAATTTTATGAATGTAAAACTGAAGAGTTTTGGGTTTGAGCAATACAAATGTAAAACGTGTGTTTTAATGAAATGTGAATCCTATGTGTGTTATTTCTTAATGATGTTGAATGAAAATAATAATAAATTAACACACTGTTTATGTTTTGAAATCTAAACCTAGTGTGTATGTGTGTTAAATAGATAGAAAGTATGCTAGTAGTGTTGTAATTGTGCATATTAAGTCTAATTAACGTAAGCTTTGTTACTAATCATCCTTGTTGGGTGGATTAGCCCATTTTCTCCGTTCTAATTATTCTGGAAAGTGGAAAAATAAAAATTCACGACACTTCCATTTTCTTCCTTTCCTCCTTCTTGCTCCTATGATAGTAAAAGAAGAAAACCAGGGCCTTCTTTAATCCAAATGCTTAAACGTATCCTCGTTTTAATCAAATTAAAGAGATAGTTAAGGATTATCTATATCCTAAGAAATTCAAGCTCCACCCAATTGTACAATCATCTCAAGTTTAAAGATTTATGGAGGTTTTTCTTACTATAACCATCTAAGGCTTTGCATGTGAGTAACCACACTCCTATAGCTCCTGCATGTTCAAATTATCAGCTTGGCAATCGTAACTTAATGGAAATTTGCTAAGAATCCAATTCCAGGTGAGTTGTTCAACTCAATCTTTCCAGTTTACTATATTTTGAGTTCATCTTTATTGAGTTTGGAAATATTATATAATAATCGATAGCTTTTACTTCTGGTCGTCCTTTATTATGCAAAATAGTCATGCTTGCTACTTTGGGCTTGTAAAGGCCCGTAAATCCGTACACTTTGAGTTGACTAATATTACACACGTCCAACCCAAATTGCACGGAAATACGAATCTTTAATAGAAAGAAAATTAGAGGATGAGAAAAGAAAGAAAGAAATATTAGAATAGAAGAGTAAGAAGAAGAACCAACACCACATAGGATCTCACATCGGAGCGGAATAAAATATAATACAGAAATAACTTTATTGAAAGTTTAAATAAATACTTATAATCATCAGAGTACTATAGTCAAACGAACTGGACAGTTATAATAACCTGTCTTCAATACAACAAACAGCGGAATAATACTATATATCATACGTCTGGACCCCTCCAACACTCTCCGTGTGCGGTTCTTATGAAGACTTCAAACTCAACTTCTTCCAACACTTTCCATGTGCGAAGCTCGGGTCCCAATCTAATAATACTATATACCATATGTTTTGACCCTTCAACTCGTCTCTGAACTCCGCAGCATTCGATAACCTAAACTTGTAACTCGGGCTGACCCGAGACATTACAAACGCCATGGATCAATCTGGTGAACTAGCAAGAGAAAAAATCACTAAGTTTAATAATATCCATATTGCTTAACTTTAAAATTCTTTTGGAAGAAAGGGTAATAGTAAAACCAGCCCACACATAAGTACAAACGGTTTTTACCTTACTATAACCAAAATTTTTTTTAAGTCAATACTAGTCTGATATTATAATAGTAATGTAATCAAGTAAATAACCAAGTAGCAGAACGCTTGCATCTCACGCTCTATATATATAATATAAAATCAAAAACCGCGGGCTCTTATTGGAGAATGGATTCCACTATGACAAGGTATGGGACCACCTTCGTTCAGTGTACTCTAAAGGGAATACACTAGGGTTCAATAAGAACGTCTTGCAATCCAGCCACACATGACCGCCCACCCATTTAACTTGAGTGTAGCGAATGTATTATCACCCGACAACTTTAAGGGCCCACTATCCACCCGTGGAGATACAGAATCGAAAGAAGAACAAATAAGGAATTTCTCTAGCTTGGTGATAATACACCCTACTTGGGTGCGACCCAACTAACTATGTAGCCCGCCCAATTTTTGTCATCTCCCAGTTGATGAGGCCTGAGGCTACGTTGTCTTCTAGATCAGCACACCGCCATTTACTTTGAATGCCACAGCGTCAAACCTCGTCAAACCATTAATTGATTTTCATAAAAAATATTACGTGTATAAAAGCTAAGAGAAACGAATTCCTCCACCACCAGACGTAATACCTTTAAGAGAACAACCGTACTTGATTTGTTAGGCTTATTCTATCATACATTCTCCCATACAAGTTGTCTTGGGATTGAACAAGCCGAACGCACTCTCCTATCGCATCCATATGGATCAATAGCGAGAAGTCCTTGCAAATCCGTAAATCTCAACCACGACCGAATCACAGTTTAAAAACCACTGGTAGCTAGAAAGAGAAATTCAACTAGCGATCCTTCTGCTTATGAAAAAGCACGGTCTTCAATTGCTCCTTCTTCTATCTTCAACGTTACGTATTTGCTGGTCCGAATGGTTTTAAAATATAAATTCGATCCCGGTCTTTCCATACCAACGGCTTGGTCAGATTTTGATAGTCAGTTATTTAACTATCAAATAAAAAATCATTCAATCATGAAAAATAAAACGGACTTACTGGTTCAGTATACAATGTCACTTGGCCTCTTTAAATTACCATTTGAAAATCAAACTCCTAAATCTTTAAATATATGGAATACAACTTTTACTTCTTATTATAAAATAAGAATATTCTCAAAATACTTTGTTTAATCAATAACTTTGAAATTAATAAATATCACAGAAATTCCAGATACTATCTGATTTAGATATGGTTTTAATCCATACTCTTTCCCTTTGGAAAACCTTATTTGAAACTCAACACGTTTTCTTAATTTGAAACCATGTATATTTTCTTCCCAAATCATCTTTCTATATTTAGACAAGCCTCGATTCTATATTATACCTTATGAAATGTTTTAATTCAACTTATTTGGCTTTGTCTCACAAAGATTCCTTTCGTATTTAAATTATCCAGATTTTAAATCGAATTATCAAACTTAACTTGTATTTTCAATTTAATCCACTTTAGTTTCTTATCCCTACTTCATTTCGTACTTTATTGCTTTTAAATCTTTAAATTCCATTTAGCCTTTCTTAATTTATACTCGAATTATAAACCTGTTTTGAATTCCTGGAAATCGTTTACAACATTAATTCATTTTCAAACGTGACTTTATGCTTTCCTTATTTAAAATCACATTATATTTACTTATAAAATCAAACTATAATTACTTATAAAATCACATTATAATTACTTATAAAATTTGATAATAGATAATGAAAATTAATTCTTCCTTAAATAAAACTTTGACATAAAATAATTCATATAAATAGATTTAAAAATCTATATCCATTTATAAATTCTATAACTTTACTCAGTTGATTTACCTGCCGGTACAAAACCATTTATAAAACAATTTATTCCTTGGCCATCAGCTGCCACTCAATCGACATTATCCATTGGTTAACCATAACAATAAACAATCAACAAGCAGTTCAATCATTCAACATATCATAATATTAAACAACATATTTGAGGAATCCAGTTGGATCCCTCCAACCTATTCTTCCCTGCACCAAAATGGGTTACAACAATATATTTATCCATTATGATAAACAAAAATAATCAGTTTAACAATCAACTATCCATTAATAGTATCCAATCAAACATCCAATTATTTATTTAATACATTTATATTATTATAAACGTAGCCAATAAGGTATGTAACCTCGTTTGGAATATAATCGTTAAAATAGCGATTTAATTCGAATAAATTAATCAAACGTTTACTTTAGTCAAAATATTCAGCATCCATGCAAATTGTCATCAAATCATCAATCATTAGCAAACATTGCACACAAATTACGGCTTATAGAAAAATATAAGCGGGGTAAACTGAGTGAGTTGAACTCACCTTGGTTTCTGCATCTCGTTAGAACAATTCATTTCAACGGCTTTTAATTTAACTGATAATTCCCGTTGCTTCCATCTCTGACTGGACCAATTCCACATCATAGTGTTCGTTCATACGGTTTCAACCCTTTCGGTTTTGTTCCATTCTGATACAGTATGAATGAGTTGTACATAATTTAAGTTTGTAGATTTAAAATAATATAATTAACCTTCTTAGTTTGAGTATAAATTATCTTAATACCCTATTCTTTTCCTCCTACCCGAATAACTCCACCTGAAGATGTGGGGTACGAGGAGTCTTGGAATTTCCCAATGTTGTTTTCTGTCTAAGCTAAGTAACGTACGCCGGACGAACACAAGGCGAGATTGCATTGTTTTAGATCTTCAATTTGAACCCTTAAAAGTAAAATTCATCACTATAGCTTTTAGGTATGAAATGCCTGGACTTGTAAAAGTCCATCGGAAATTCTAACTGCGCCTTCTTCATTGTAAATAGAGGCAGCTCGCGACCCATTCTGTTTCCATTTTTTTCTCTTCTTTAATACTATGTAGGCCCAAGCCCGGTTATCTCAAAGGCCATGCCAAAACCAACCATGCACTGACTTCATCTTCCCTACATTGGTTTATTTCTCCTTCAAACTGTTCTTTTATATGACAGTAGCCCTTTGCCCTTTAATAATCCAAGCTGCATGCACATCAAATCCACCGAAACGAACCACCAGCACCACCACTTTTTGTTTCCATCGTTCTCTCCCAGTCCCTTCGATCTATTTCCATCATCCCCGCATCTTCAATGTATACTGCTTCTTCATCCCATCTGCGACTTCCCGAACCCGCGCACCTTCTTCCACCATCCACCTGATCGTCCTGCCATCCATCTCCATCACGTCGACGGACGTACTCCGACCCCGACATCAGTCCCATCGCCAACCTTTCTTCTCAATTGCCACTCACTTGGAAACCTGCACCACCTGTTTTCTTCTAGTATTTAAGTTCCAAACTGTGAAAAACCCATGCAAGCACTGCTCTAGTCCACCCCATCCTGCACACGTCCTTCATGCATATTTCTTCGCTTCCCACCATACACGCTACTCTGCAATAACCCATTAAATGTTCATCTCAGCATTTGTTTTCAAAGCTTGCCAACTTTCGAACTCATCCCCTGTCTGAATTTGAAGACCGCAAGCTTCCTTACACACAGTTCGAAACGGGTTAAGAGATTTGCAATTTGTTTAGAATATAGATGGGTTGGTTCATTTAGTTTGCAGGAAATCAAAGAAATGAGGAAACTAGACAAGATCAGGAAGTCTGTGTGTCTATATATAAAGTGGAAAAGAGGTGGATAAACACAACGTCTTTCATATGGTAGGTCGGCCCAGGCTTTAGGCTAGCTGAAGGAAATTTTAGCCGGCACAGCGTGTTTATTGTAGGTCGATGAGCAGGAACAGGGAAGAAACATGTTGGCTGTTGCATGTGTTTACATTAATTCTTATGTTTGCATTTGTGTTTACAAGCCTAGACCAGTGCATGTAATATCTTTTCTTTAGGTCTGCGCCTTAATTATACAACAGCATATGTTTGGTTAGGTAGGGGCGTACATGAATATAAAATATAGGTTGGTCCATATTTCAATGTATACAAAGTAGGTTGTCTTATGTTTTTGTATACTCGATGTTTTATTTTTATAGTAGGCTTAAGTGATCGATTTGTACACTTAGGTAGGTAAAAATATAAGGCAGATTGCATTTCGCTGCTTAAGAATTTAGTTTACATTATTTTATACGGTTAACGATATTTAACATGGTCCAAAAAATTCGCACCGACACACGTAAGCTTTACATACACGGAAAATAAATACACTGCTACGCCTTGACGTTCCGGTCCCAATGAAACTGATTTCATCAAAAATGGACTCCGTTTGCACAAATCGCATATTTTAATTCCAATTATATTCATCGGTTCAGCTTTAAAATTTCATCTACCGATAAAACAACTCCATTTTGCTCCAAACTGAAAATATAGCAATAATTAGTTATACATTTTCCAATTAATATTTTCAACCGGTAAATACGAGTATCTTCTCGTGTATGGAGCACGGGCCTCATCCCAGTACATATATATATATCAGAATTTACGTTGAACGCTCTAAATTCGTACGGATATTCACGATATCCATTTTTGATAAATAAATTCGATACAAAATTCATTTATTTTTCCGAATAAATATTAAATATGGATTTTAAACATTTGTAATTAACGTTTAAAAATTCGGTACATTACATTCTTCCTCCCTTAAAAGAATTTCTTCCCCGAAATTACTAGGTAAGAAGAATGCTCCAAACCCAGTTATATTCCAAAATAATTATTTAGACTTTATTATCAAAACAAATTCAGACTCTTTAAAAAATTCAAATTTTTTTGCCAGCACCTCCTCTATGTGGTTGATCGGTACAACTGCCACTCTGGGCTCAACTTCTTGAAAAGAAAATCAAAATCCAAACGGCTACCCAACTCAGGGATATAAAATCAATCACCAAACAATAATATATTAAGGTTTACCTATTTGTCGGGCAACTTAATTCCAATTCTGAAGCAAATCAACTAATGGCTCTTCATCTTTCAACCTGTACTTCCAGTCTGTGTAACCAAATCAACTCCCATGACCTCTTGAATTCTACACTTAACTCCACATACAAATATCAATTTCGGATTAATTAATTTAGTTTCATTTCATTCAACATCTATACTTACTGGTCTGCATTTGCTTCGGTTGAACATACTTGAATAATATTCGATCGATTTCCATTATTATCCATTCAATTTTCAAATCTAAGGTTTATTTTATTCAATACAATTTCGTAATTCTACTTAGGTAGTGTGAAGGCATTGAAAAATCCGGGTGTATAACTACCCGTGGCCTTTACTAAGACCGACAAGCAATGGCTTGAGTGAAGTCTTAGGTTCCACACATAAATAAAAAAACAATTTCTTAATTCATTTCGAATTTCAAATAAACCAATCAAACAACTAAACGACCAATATTACTATAATTTAAGAACATTATTTCCTTTTTCCATATAAAATATAATATGGGTAAAATTATTTCATTTACCCTCTTTACAAAACAATATTGTGCCAATTTCCAGTTCAATATGGTTTCCCATCACTTGAACTGATCAATCACCATAATACGAAACATTTTTTTCAATTTACAAATACGCTCTCTCATATGTGTGTATGTGTGTGTGTATATATATATATATATTAAAACTCAATCTAGGGTATTACAAACCCAATCTCTACTGAGTTACACAATAGAGCTAAGGTTATTACTGAACATGGCTCTGGTATCAACTGTAAAGGCCCGTAAATCCTTACACTTTGAGTTGACTAATATTACACACTCCAACCCAAATTGCACGGAAATACAAAACTTTATTAGAAAGAAAATTAGAGGATGAGAAAAAAAGAAAGAATTATCAGAATAAAAGAGTAATAAGAAGAACCAACACCACATAGGATCTCACATCACAGCGGAATAAAATATAATACAGAAATAACTTTATTGAAAGCTTAAAAAAAATACTTACAATCATCATAGTACAACGGTCAAACGATCTGAACAGTTATAATAACATGTCCTCAATACAACACACAACAGAATAATACTATATATCATACGTCCGGACCCCTCCAACACTCTCCGTGTTCGATTCTTATGAAGAGTTCAATTTCTTCCAACATTTTCCGTGTGCGAAGCACGGGTCCTAATCTAATAATACTATATATCATACATTTTGACTCCTCCAACTCGTCTCTGAACTCCACAGCATTCGATAACCTAAACCTGTAACTCGGGCTGACCCGAGACATTACAAACGCCACGGATCAGTCTGGTGAACCAGCGTGAGAAAACTCACTAAGTTTAATAATATCCATATTGCTTAACTTAAAAATCCTTTTGAAAGAAAGGGTAATAGTAAGATCAGCCCACACATAAATACGGACGATTTTTACCTTACTATAACCAAAACATTTTTGAAGTCAATACTAGTTTGATATTATAATAGTGACGTAATCAAGTAAATAACCAAGTAGCAGAACGCTTGAATCTCACACTCTATGTAACAACCCGGAAAATCAGAACCAATTCAAATTTTTTATTTTGGCAATTTTAATGAATTTTGAATATTTAAAATGATTTATTTTAAATAATAACGACGAGAAATTTATTTTGAATTGAATTAGAACGTATATATTTATTCGAATCGACGTTAGAATATAAATATTTATTTAAATTATAAAAGGAATTGAAAATGGTGTGGTAGTTTGAAAATTCGATTTTTCAAATGAATGTACAGGATTCAAAATAAATCGTATTTTAGTAAACCAAAAATATTAGAATCCATTTGAAAATATCTTTCCAACGAATCCGAAAAATTGAAATTTCATAGCGGGAATAAAAAGTTATACCCAGTTGAAAATTAAGAATAGCCGTTATGGAAATATAGCCCTTAAAAATAGTCATTTTGCAAACGACCTCCGATTTCGACGAAACCACTTTAGTTGAATCTGGAATGTTAAATTATTGCTAGATTCCAAAATTCATAATTTTTGGGTTTAATTTGTGAGCGTGGCATAAGAAAACGTGTTTGAACAGTTTTAGTCAATTTGGATTGACCAGAAAATGGCCATTTTTCAAAATATCTTCAAATTTGATGAAATTAGTTTTGTTACGACCGTATCATCAATACGAAGCTGGAAATATTTTTTCTGGAATTTTTAGAGTTGGTATGTGACCCCGGTAAATTAAAATGTACGTTAAATTGAATATATATTGATTTATATTTTAATTTAAAGGGAAACTCATCGTAACAGCCGAATTGGCTCACGAAACATATCCCATTATGTCCGGAATATGGGTAATTAGCTAGAGGCATCAGTCATTGGGTCTCGGTTGGAATTTAAGTGGGAAATCAACCTTTTTAACTAATAAAATAATTAAATATTAAATTATTTAAACTAGGTCAACTACACTTACCTCTTTCCCTCTTTTCTCTCTTCACAGATCGAAATAAAATAAAAAAGGGGGGAAACCGACGCGTGCAGCCTCTCCCCAGTCACCATCGGCACCGCCGCCGCCCACAAGGGGGTCCACCGCGCCGCCTGCCCTTCACCCCTCCGATCCCTTCCTCCTTCCTCTCTCCCTCTTGCCTGAGAACCCCGAAGACCGCGAGCCCTCCATTCCCCTCGTCATCGAGACCACCGCCGTACCCTCACTCAGTTGACCGTCGGTCAGAGGCTCCACCCCTTACTCCACCTCGGCGCCAAGCCACTTCCTCTGATAGGAAAGTGAGTTTTCTGATTTTAAATCATATGACAAATATGATTTTTTTTATTTTATTTTATATAAAGTTCTGATTTTTATGTATAAGAAGATATGATTTTTCATTTCAGGAAGTCAGGATTTTTAACGCTTTAGAGGTAGGATTTTTAACATGAAAAGGAATAATCTTTCTAAATAAAGAGATTGAATTTTTCTAAATAAAGAGATTGAATTTTTCTAAATAAATATATTGAATTTTTTCAAAATAAAAAGATTGAATTTTTCTAAAATAAAAAGATTGATTTTTATTTATTATGAAGTTGGCAATATAAAAATACGATCTTTATTATGAAGAAGCAAATATAAAGATTTGATTTTTACGATATGAACATCGCCATAAAGATATAATTTCTATTATCTAGATAATGGTATAAAAATGTGATTTTTATGTGAATGGTATGAAAATAAAAATATGATTTTTATTTAGATAACTTCACTTTAAAAATATAATTTTATATATATGTATCGAAATAAAAATATGATTTTTACAGGTGTAGCGAATTAAAAATGTGATGATTAATATAATCTGCTACGTTGAAATCACGTCGAAGAATGCAACGCATTGGAGAAAAAATAAAATAGAAACCGTCCCTTAAAAAATGGCGGAGTGGAAACCAAAGGTGAGAACTCCTCACTATAATTTTCGTTGTACAATTATTTATTTTATAACTGCACATACGAACTGCTCCCCGTCGTCCACAGACCATGGAGGACTCGATTGTTGTGTGTGTTTGGATTGATTTGTTTGGGTGAATTTGGTATGTGATGTGGAGTGGATTGAAAAAAAAATCATGTGTTGAAATAAAATATTTTATCTTTAAAAATGTAATTTTTAATGTGTATATAAATAAATATTCATTTACAAATCAGATGATTTGTTTATGTACACCCATTTGACTGATATGGATTGGGACAATAAAATTTTACACGTCGCCCAATTGCACTAATAATATTCAGTATTTGTTGGTTGAAACCCCACACGGGTGTTGGAATGATATTTGACATACACTAATCCCAACTGTTTGGTTGTATGTCGATCGATAGGTTGACAAACTATTGTAAGCGTTAAATATTTATATTTAATGCTTATACAGTGTAGAATGCACTTTGGATGATGGTTGATGGTTGATCATGGCTGTTGTATACATGTGTTGTACAAAATCCATATAATCAACATTATATGGTAATTGACTGTGTCTGATTCCATTTCAGAAATAATGAATATTTTAAAATAATATTTAGTAAGGAATCAAAATATGATTTTGATGTCCGATTTGGGATGGACACGAATATATTTAAATATATAAAGCCGTGTTGATTAATTTAATGCCATTTTAACGTGAATGATATGTGTATCGATTTTATTCACTTTAATAATGAGTATTGAAAAGGAAGTGATTTCAAAATCTGAAGTTTGAAAACATTATCATTTATATATTAATGATACGAAATATTCAATTTTGATTTGAAATTGAAATCGTTTTGAAAATGAATTTAAAACAATTTATAAAATACATATTAAATGGAAATCGATGAAATATATATATATATATATATTATATATATTTATTATATATAATATAATGGCCTGAATAGAACGCGTCGCGCCACGGCAGTTCGCGAATTTCGACCATTGACTTTGAATGGACATTACGGGAGATCCGACCATCGGATTCTCTTGAAACCAGAACCGTTGGGTTCGTATCGAAAAGAGCTTTCTAACGAATATTAGAAATTTGAAATCTAACGGTTGGATTAGGAACTTTTCCAAATAAAATTTGGAAAAGGTTGTTGTTAGTGCAGTTTGATGGCTGTTTATGGAAATCGACTGAACGGGCCTTGATAAAATTATTAAAAATATCAATAATTAGTTTAAAATCATAAGAAATGATTTAGAAAGAATTGTGATGAAAAATTCCATATTTGAAAAGATAAAAATAGATTTTTATCGAAATGAACTAGTTATGAACTAGAATTATAATCCAATTATTTCTAAATAAATAAATTGGATTTGAAATGGTTTTAAAAATAACTAGAATTTCCAATATATGAATTGGAATGGATTTGAATCGAAATTATCTTCGGAATATTTCGATATTGGATTCCGTGATTATACGGGCATTGTGGTGGGATTATGAAGATATATATGTATACCGTTATTCCAATACGATGTTTGTTGAGTTCAGAATTTGATATTGAATATAAGCCGATATATTTTCTATTTAGAGTCTTGTATTTAATATCAAATGGGATTTTGGGTTTGTCGTGAACGAGGTCTTCACTAACACTGTTCTTGAACCCCATGTGAAGAGAATAAATCTTTTTAATTAAGATTGTTTTTCCAATTATATTTAATAATTGGAAGAAAATGGAATGTGAATTGGGTTTATCGTAAACTGTGTTTTTAACGATATTCGTTCTTTAACCCAATTTATAGTGAAATGTGATTTGGAATTTATAAATCTTTTGTTAAGATTTAAATGAGAATTTTCAAAGTAAAGTTTTCCAATTTAACATATTAAATTGGAATTGAATGGAATTCGATTTGGTAATAATCAAAGTGAGCTTCTATAGAGGAAGACTGTTAATACATATGGAATTTAAAAGGCTCGACCATTATTCCATTTATATTATCGGTTGGATATGGAAGTTCATATTGATTATATATATTGATCTGTATTCTGTGAAGTTTCCATTGTTAATGGAATGTGATTTTGGGTTTATCGTGAGCTGTGTTTTAAATGACATTAGTTCTTTAACCCAATTAAAGAAAAGATTAATTTCTTTACTTTGAATAATCATTATGTAATGATTTTTGGAAATAAAAACTGAATTAGAGTTTTAATGAATCTTTAAATAGATTGTTAAGTGAATTTGATAACTAAAATTATTAAATTCAAGAAATGATCGAGAATTGAGTATCACCAGTTTTGCTCCAAGCGATAGTTAAATCTTTAATTAGATTTGAACGCGAAATGGTAATTAATTTTACCGATAACACTGTGGTGTTAGATATGAAGTTTTACCAGTTTTACTTCATGGGATGAATAGGTTGGGATTGGGAAATTAAACAAATGACTACTTCGGTAAGGTTCGCTAATCCCGACTAGTTTGGATAAGCCATAATTTGGTTTGAATTGATATCCAAAGGAAGATTAAAGAATAAGTTTAAAGAATTTATCTTTGATAAAATTAATGGGAACCTTTCCCAAAGTATAAGAATATTTGAATAAAGGAATATTCTGGATTGGAATGAGGCGTACGTTGTGTTTTTATAGCACTTGTTTATTATATACGCGAGTTATTCAGAAAGACCGGGTTTATCCCATTCTGAATAACTGATTCGACGATGTGTCGAGGATGAAGACGGCGGTTGAAGACCAGAGGTCTTCACATCATTTGGATGATTACTGATGTCTTGATTGGGCTGTATACCCAAGACAAGGTAATAAGTGGTGATCGTTCATATGTACTTGGAGATCGACCGGATATGCGAGGGCCTCTCTCCTGTATTGGACATGCGGGACGAGGAATAAGGTGCCTCTGGTTTCGTTCAGACCCAGAACGAACTTGTAAATGGATGTGTGTCAGACATTGGATTTCATTCTATGTGATTGATTGACATCGGTTGCATAGCGTGAATTTCCTGTGTGGCATGCTGAGATGCAAATGATCAAGGATTCTGTTGAACAGCAGAGTCTTGTGGTTGATGATCTAAGCACACTTTAATATAGCATAGCTTTGTGTAGCGTTGATCCGCGAGCCTCACACCCCAGTGTGAACTTGAAACGGGAGAGGACATCAGGGAGGGCATGCGTTTCTTTCTAGTTAGGTGTGGTGTCTGGGTTTTGCATGCCCAAACGTTTTACTTATGTGGATGATGGATAGCGAGGCGCCTCGAATATATCGGCACTGCGGGGCCGATGGATGGTACGGTCTTTATACAGACCATATAGACGCCCCATAGGGCGGGGAAATGTAGTGTTCATGCATTTTAATCCACATCGAGTGGACCAGCCCTCACGATCCAAGGGTCCACCTGAGTATGGGTCCTGAGACATGGGCTAGAGTGTCTCAAAGCAATAAGGACAATCCCTTGCCTTGGTTCACAGACGGAAATCCAACTTTCAATACGTGACATTTGCGGTTTTGATTATAGAGCCTAGTATTGGTGACTAGATATATGGTACCCATGCTGTCTAGGATTGATACATTTATATTTGAAGTTATTTTATACACTATGCACTTATAATTGTATCAAATGATTTGTATAACGTACCAAGCATGTTTGGCTATTATAAGCGAAAACCCTATCCTCCGGCTTGCGTTGCATTGTATGATGGGACCTGGGTCTTATAATAGCTTCATTTTTCCAAAAAGCATTGCGAGGTTTTGTTATATGCACTGGTATTATTGGGAGGAAACCCATTTCGTGTTATATGGCATGGTCCCTTGATTTACTTTATTTTTAAAGTAAAGATTTAATGACTGTTTTAGTTCTCACACCAGTCATATGACTGACCTGGAGTTTGTTATTTTAACCTAAACTCTGGGTGCCCCTATTTTCTACATAGGCAGCTAGTAGTTTCGGTTTTGCAGATATTATATTCACAGGATCCCGATTTACAGCTAGAATGATATTTGGAAAGCTCTGTATCCGTTTATCTCTTTCAGTCGTGTTATGTATTACTTTCCGCTGCTATGTAATGTAATTTAAATCTCTGATATTTATCAAATGTATATTATTTGTTAATACTCTGTATATTCTTGTACTCTGATGTAAATTGTTGTAATAACAATGAAATGTTATTCTGTTTGTGTTCTGATTTGTCGTGTTCTCAACTCAATCCGGGCTTTCCTTTACAGGAAAGTTCGGGTCGTCTCATTTTGGTAGCAGAGCTTTTGTTTGTAGAGCTCGAGAACAGGGCACGTTAGAACCAAATGAAAGAATTCATCAGAGATTGGATTAGTAATATCCAATAAGAATGGCTCATTAGAGATGGGATCATCAGTAACCTAGAATGAGCCGGAAGAGTGCTATTTTTGAAATAAAAGTGAAAACAATTTTTTTTTGAAAATAAAACCCAATTATACATATTTGATTATTTATTTTATATTGAATTTGGACAATCGAGTATATGATATTTTGCATGTACGCGTCATGAACGTATATTTGAAGTTTTAATATTCTAGACAAATATAGAATCACAATCTAGTCGCCCGGGGATGGTTCTGACGATCGTCCGGACATCATCAGAATTTGTGTTCGAGTTTCGAAAGTGGGATTTCTACATATTTCCATTAGACTGGTGTGAGAACTAAAACTAGATAGGGGTGTTGGTGTGATTTGGCATCAAAAACATGATTTTCCTTATATATGTCAAAATTATGAATTTGAAACGTTAATACACTAATTTATTGATGGCTGTGTTGTCTAACTATTTGTTATCTTACAAAACCGTTATGTGAAAGAATGGTACATATAACCAAATTGTATCAAATAATAAATTTAATTGGAAACTATTTGAAATTGCATGCATATACATGTATATACATTGAACATGTCATAACAAGGAGGCTTGAGAAGAGGAATAAAATTGTATGCCCGACAAATAGGTACATGTTTACTAATTTATTGGGTTTGGATGATTTTATGAGCCGATTGGCTAGCCACTTGGATTTTTCTTTTTCTTTTTGAGATGATAGGGCCTGTGTGGCGGTTTGGGGATTTTCCCGGTGCTCCCCGTACAAAGGAGGTTATGGCGAAAATTTTCGAAAATTTGGGTGTTAGCCAAATTTTTGAAAAATTTGAAAATACTTAGAAACTGAAAAGTTGAAGAATGAAAGCCTGACTGAAAGTTGAGTTGATTAGTTAAACAACTTTCAGCTCCATTCATTTTCGAGAACGAAAAGATTTTAAGTGGGAGAGATTGTAACAACCCGGAAAATCAGAACCAATTTAAAATTTTTATTTTGGCAATTTTAATGAATTTTGAATATTTAAAATGATTTATTTTAAATAACTACAACGAGAAATTTATTTTGAATAGAATTAGAATGTATATATTTATTTGAATTGACATTAGAATATAAATATTTATTTTAATTATAAAAGGAACTGAAAATGGCGCGGTAGTTTGAAAATTCGATTTCAAATTTCAAATGAATGTACAGGATTCAAAATAAATCGGATTTTAGTGAAACCAAAAATATTAGAATCCATTTAAAAATATCTTTCCAACGAATCCGAAAAATTAAAATTTCAAAGCGGGAATAAAAAGTTATGCCCAGTTGAAAATTTAGAATAAGGGATATGGAAATATCGCCCTTAAAAATAGCCATTTCGCAAACGACCTCCGTTTTCGACGAAACCACTTTTGTTGAATCCGGTATGTCAAATTATTGCTAGATTCCCAAATTCATAATTTTTAGGATTAATCTTTGAGTGTGGTATAAGAAAACGTGTTTGAACAGTTTTAGTCAATTTTGATTGATCAGAAAATGCCCATTTTTCAAACGGTCTTCAAATTTGACGAAATTAGTTTTGTTAGGACCGTATCATCAATACAAAGCTAGAAATAATTTTTCTAGAACTTTTAGAGTTGGTATGTGACCCTGGTAAATCAAGATGTACGTTAAATTGAATATATATTGATTTATATCTTAATTTAGAGGGAAACTGATCGTAACAGCCGAATTGGCTCACGAAACATATTCCATTGTGTCCGGAATAGGGGTAATTAGCTGGGGGGTCAGTCATTGTGTCTCGGTTGGATTATAAATCGGAAATCAACTTTTTTAACTAACAAAATAATTAAATATTAAATTATTTAAACTAGGTCAACTACCCTTACCTCTTTCCCTCTTCTCTCACTTCATAGATCAAAATAAAATAAAAAAGGGGGAGGGGGAAATCGACGCGCGCAACCTCTCCCCCATCACCATCGGCGCCGCCGCCCACTGGGAGGTCCACCGCGCCGCCTGCCCCTCACCCCTCTGATCCCTTCCTCCTTCTTCTCTCCATTCTGCCTGAGAACCCCGAAGATCGCGAGCCCTCCATTCCCCTCGTCGTCGAGACCACCGCTGCACCCTCCCTCAGTTGACCGCCGGTCATAGGCTCCACCCCCTTACTCCACCTCAACGCCAAGCCCCTTCCTCCGATAGTAAAGTGAGTTTTCTGATTTTAAATCATATGAAAAATCTGATTTTTTGTATTTTATTTTATATAAAGTTCTGATTTTGATGTATAAGAAGATATGATTTTTAATTTTAGGAAGTTAGGATTTTTAATGCTTTAGAGGTAGGATTTTTAACATGAAAAGGAATAATCTTTCTAAATAAAGAGATTGAATTTTCTAAATAAAGAGATTGAATTTTTCTTAACAAAGAGATTGGTTTTTTTCTAAACAAAAAGATTGAATTTTTCTAAAATAAAAAGATTGATTTTTATTTTTTACGAAGTTGGCAATATAAAAATACGATCTTTATCATGAAGTAGTGAATATAAAGATTTGATTTTTACGATATGAACATTTCTATAAAGATATAATTTTTATTATCTAGATAACGGTATTAAAATGTGATTTTTATGTGAATGGTATGAAAATAAAAATATGATTTTTATTTAGATAACTTCGCTTTAAAATTATAATTTTTATATATGTATCAAAATAAAATTATGATTTTTATAGGTGTAGCGAATTAAAAATGTGATGATTTGTATAATCTGCGTGGAACAGATTACGTTGAAATCACGTCGAAGAATGCAACGCATTTGTGACAAATCAAAACAGAAACCGTCCCTTAAAAAAATGGTGGAGTGGAAACCAAAGGTGAGAACTCCTCACTATAATTTTCTTTGTATAGTTATTTATTTTATAACTGCATATACGAACTGCTCCCCGTCGTCCACAGACCATGGAAGACTTGTTTGTTGTGTGTGTTTGGATTGATTTGTTTGGGTGAATTTGGTATGTGATGTGAAATGGATTGAAAAAACAATTCATGTGTTGAAATAAAATATTTTATCATTAAAAAAATAATTTTTAATGTTTATATAAATAAATATTCATTTACAAATCAGATGATTTGTTTATGTACACCCATTTGACTGATATGGATTGGGCCGATAAAATTTTACACGTCGCTCAACTGCACAAATAATATTCAGTATTTGTTGGTTGAAACCCCACACGGGTGTTGGGATGATATTTGATGTACACTAATCCCAACTGTTTAGTTGTATGTCGATCCATAGGTTGACAGACTGTTGTAAGCGTTAATATTTATATTTAATGCTTATACAGTGTAGAATGCACTTTGGATGATGGTTGATCATGGCTGTTGTATACATGTGTTGTATGAAATCTATATAATCAACATTATATGGTAATTGGCTGTGTCTGATTCCAGTTCAGAAATAATAAATATTTTAAAATAACGAATATTTTACAATAATATTTAGTAAGGAATCAAAATATGATTTTGATGTCCGATATGGGATGGGCACGAATATATTTAAATATATAAAGCTGTGTTGATTAGTTTAATGCCATTTTGACGTGAACGATATTTATATCAATTTTATACAATTTTTATAATGAATATTGAAAAGGAAGTGATTTCCAAATCTGAAGTTTGAAAATATTATCATTTATATATTAATGATATGGAATATTCAATTTTGATTTGAAATTGAATACGAAGTTGATATCGTTTTGTAAACGAATTTAAAACAATTTATAAAATATGTTTTAAATGGAAATCGAAGAAATATATATTATATATTATAATGGCCTGAATAGAATGGGCCACGCCGCTGTAGTTCGTGAATTCCGACCATTGACTTCGAGTGGACATTACGGGATTCTCCTGAAACCGGAACTGTTGGATTCGTATTGAAAAGAGCTTTCTAACGAATATTAGAGATTCGAAATCTAACGGTTGGATTTGGAATTATGTCCAAATCAAATTTGGAAAAGGTCGTTGTAAGTGCAGTTCGATGGCCGTTTATGGAAATCGACTCTACGGGTCTCGATAAAATTATTAAAAATTTCAATAATTAGTGTAAAATCATAAGAAATGATTTAGAAAGAGTTTGGATGAAAAATTCCATATTTGTAAAGATATAGATTTTTATCGAAATGAACTAGTTATGAAAAAGAATTATAATCCACTTATTTCTAAATAAATAAATTAGGTTTAAAATGGTTTAAAAATAACCAGAATTTCCAATATATGAATTGGAATGGATTTAAATCGAAATTATCTTCGGAATATTTCGATATTGGATTCCGTGATTATACGGTCATTGTGGAGGGATTTGGAAGATATATATGTATATCGTTATTCCAATACGAGGTTTGTTGAGTTCAGAATTTGATATTGAATATAAGCCGATATATTTTCTACTCAGAGTCTTGTATTTAATATCAAATGAGATTTTGGGTTTTTCGTGAACGGGGTCTTCGGTAACACTGTTCTTGAACCCCATGTGAAGAGAATAAATCTTTTTAATAAAGATTGTTTGTTGGATTTAAAAACACTCTAACAAACAATCTTTATTCAATATCAAACTAGTTATGAAAAAGAATTATAATCCAACGATCGACCTGAGTCTGGGTCCTGAGACACGGGCTAGAGCGTCTCAAAGCGATAAGGACGATCCCTTGCCTTGGTTCATAGACGAAAATCCAACTTCCAAAACCTGACATTTGCGGTTTTGATTGCCGAGCCTAGTATTGGCGAAATGATATATGGTACCCATGCCGTTTGGGATTGATACATTTATATTTGAAGTTGTTTTATACACTATGCACTTATAATAGTATCAAATGATTTGTTTTAACATACCAAGCATGTTTGGCTATTATAAGGGAAAAACCTATCCTCCGGCTTGCGTTGCATTATGTGATGGGACCTGGGTCTTATAATAGCTTCATTTTTTTCAAAAAGCATTGCGCTGTTTTGTTATATGCACTGGTATTCTTGGGAGGAAACCCGTTTCGTGTTATATGGCGTGGTCCCTTGATTTACTTTATTTTTAAAGTAAAGATTTAATGACTGTTTTAGTTCTCACACCAGTCACATGACTGACCTGGAGTTTATTGTTCTAACCTAAACTCTGGATGCCCCTATTTTCCACACAGGTAGCTAGTAGTTTCAGTTTTGCAGATATTATATTCACAGGATCCTGGTTTACAGCTGGAATGATATTCGGAAAGCTCTGTATTCGTTTATCTCTTTCAGTTGTGTTATGTCTTATTTTCCGCTGCTATGTAATGTAATTTAAATCTCTGATATTCTTGTACTATGACGTAAATTGTTGTAATAACAATGAAATGTTCTTCTGCTTGTGTTCTAATTTGTCGTGTTCTTAACTCAATCCGGGTTTTCCTTTAAGGGGAAGTTCGGGTCATCTCACTCTACATGTTAATGTAAAATCAAAAAACGCGGGCTCTTATTGGGGAATGGATTCCTCTATGACATGGTATGGGACCACCTTCCGATCAGTGTACTCTATAGGGCATACAGTGGGGTTCAACAAGAACGTCTTGCAACCCGGCCACACATAACAGCCCATTCATTTAACTTGAGTGTAGCGAATGTATTATCACTCGACAGCTTTAAGGGCCCACTATCCATCCGCGGAGATACAGAATCGAAAGAAGAATAAATAAGGAATTTCTCTAGATTGGTGTACACACCCGGCTTGGGTGCGACCCAACTAGTCATGTTGCCCGATCGATTTTTGTCATTTCCCGGTTAATGAGGCCTAAGGCTACGTTGTTTTCTAGATCAGCATACCGCCATTTACTTTGAATGCCACACCGTCAAACCCGTCAAACCACTAATTGATTTTCCTAAAAATATTACGGGTATAAAAGCTAAGAGAAATGAATTCCTCTACCACCAGATGTAATACTTTTAAGAGAATAACCATACTTGATTTGTTAGGCTTATTCTGTCAGACATTCGTTCATACAAGTTGTCTGTAACGACCCAGGTTTTTGAACAATTAACTTTAAATATTTAATATCGTTTTAAATATTGTGTTGGTAATATAAAAGAATTTTTATATTGAATTTATCGATTAAATAATCGATATAGGATATAATTCAGATTTAAAACTGAATCAAAACGATACAGTCGATTAATATAAATTCTGTTTGAAATAGAACGATAATAATAATTTATTATCGATGAATTTAATTGTTTGAATCAATTTATATTTTAAATTGAATTTAATTTTTATCGTTAATTTAAGCTGTTATCTCTTCTATACGGTCAAATTTAATTCCAGAATCAGTTCCGCGGAATTCAGAATAACGATATAATCTGAGAGCATCGGTCATTACGGTTGAATAGCAGTTCAGGACTTCGAATTGAGAGACCACAAGATGTTTTTATTATTAATTTAAATAAAATCAAATCAATTTCGTATCATATTTAATTTAGGCCGACCTATTTCTTCTGTAATGTCACCTCTAATCAAAACATCGCAGACCTAAGAAGTAAAATCAAGCAGCTCCATTTTTCTCGAGCAGAAATTTTTGTCCTCCCTTGTTCAACATCAAGCAAACATCAAATTTCTGATGGCTGTACTTCGGTTCCCTCTCAAAATCTATATAATCCCGAGACTTCCCTTTCTTTTCTTTGAATTCAACATCGAACAGAAACCCGTCCATTTTCTATTCGTATGTTTTCCTCAGCCCAAAAGAAATCAAATCCTATACTCCTAAATTCCTAAAATCTGGTTCCTTTGAAACCCGTATAGGGTTAGCCATCATGTAATGACCCTTGCTCGAGTCGCGATAAGGTTAGGGCACTCGAACTTCCCAACGGCAACGATAAGCCATCGGAGCGCGGTCATGACGAGGAGGGTAAAGGATTCAAGCGAATTGGGAAACGCGGTCTGGAGTTCGATTGTTGGGGAAAAGCATGGGTGCGATGGGTTGTTTTTGGTTCGTTGGCGCTTGATTTGGGGGAGTCGGGGCTGAATCTGAAAGGCGCGACAGTTGGTGTGGTGTTCGATGGATGGACGGGAGGTCACTGATTTGATCGGCAGTGAATGATGGGGATACTGTGATGTCAGGGTAAGTCGGCAGTAGGTTCTTAAGGGAGATTGGGTATGATGGAAAGGGGTTGGCGCCTGGAGGAGTTGGTCATAGTGAAGAACCGACGAGTTGTAAGGTTCGACAACATGAAGGCTGGGAGCACTAGTCCGAGCTATTTTAGTTGGTGGTACAAGGCTGGCTGTATATACAGTTTAGGAAAGAAGGCTTTAATCATGACATTAAGGTATAAAGTTTTCTATTTATTTACTTTCAATTTGATTAAAATCTGAAATTTTGTTAAGTAAAATATATATGCTTACATAATTCGAATTGTTTTAAATATTGTATTTGATTTATACAAAGTTATAATCATGATTTAAATATTTAATTTAAAATGATTTGATGATTTAATTAAATGGAGAAAGAGAAAAATATATGTATAAGAAATTTATTTATTCATTAATTTAAATGAATAAATGTTAATCAGTAAATTTAAATAAAATTTTCGCAGGTGCGAATCCATTCGAGAAGATTAGTAGTAGATAATTTGGAAGTAAACAGGTTATTCGACAACTGCAAATCCTAGTGAGTAAATCTCACTCACCTTTAGAATTATTTTTATCATTAAAAATAATTTGTTTGTTGCTTGTGTGCATGCTTTCTGGTTGTTTTATATATATTAGTTATTTAGGCTATATATATATATATATATTGGGTTGATTGATTGGTTGGATTCCCGCAGTCTCATTAGCGGATGCCCGCAGTTTCATAGCGGATGATTACCCTATACGCCCCACGCTATGATTAGTGGATGACCTTCTATACCGCGATATTCTGCCACGAAGCAGAATGGGTATTATTTATGTGCTAACATCTGTGGATGCAGGAAAAACAGGTTGGAGGAATCCAACTGGATTCCTCAAAAATATATTATTTGTTTATTGTTTGTTTGATTTCATATATATTCATATATGATGTGTTAAAAATCAAATGATTGAAAATTGGGTGATTTGATTGTTTTAAATATCACTGGGCTTGAATATTGATTTGTAAAAATATCGTGGAAGGATATTTGAGATCTAGAAAGGGAAAATTCTATTTTTAAATAGAATTTGAATTTTTAAATGGAATAAAATATAAACTTGTTTTTGAAAAATAAAACAAGTAGTTTCTTTATAAACAAAGTTTATAAATAGTTCTTTTATAACGAAGTTATAAATGAAGTGGAAAGAATTATCATTCGATAATTCAGAAATACAAGTGTGAAATTGGAATTTTGAAATGAAATTTCAAAACAGGATGTGAAATGAAAATTTTAAATATATAACTCAAATGAAATTTGAGTATAACATTTGAATTTTTAAAGGGAGTTTAAATATTTGAATTTTAGAAGGGGATTGAATATTAGAAATTCAAATAAGAAGTTCAAATAGAATTTGAATAGACGAGATTAGAATGAAAAGTAGAATTTGAATTCAAGGAATAAAAATATAATTTGAATTCGAAGGAATTCAAATAAAGAAATTCAAATAGAGATTTGGATATAGAATTCGAATGAAATTCAAATATAGAAATTTGAATATGAAAGTTCAAATGGAATTTTAAATATAGAGTTTGAATAAGAGATTCAAACAACATTTGAATAAGAGAGTTCAAAATGGAATTTGAATAAGAAAATTGAAATAGAATTTGAATAAAGAAATTCAAATAGGGATTTGAAAACAAAATTTCAAATAGAATTTGAAATAAACTTTGAACATAGGATTTCAAAGTAGAATAGGAAATCCAAATGGTTTGAAATGGAAATTTGAATTCAAAGGAATTCAAATGGGTTTGAATAAAGAATTTCAATGGGATTTAAATATGTGATTTCAAATAGAAATTTAAATGAAGTTTAAAATTTAAATTCAAATATGATTTTCAAATATAACTATTCAATAGGGATTTGATTATAGAATTTAAAGTGGAATTTAATTCAAAGGGATAAATTAAGATATTGGGATTCAAGAAAATTAAATGTGGAGTTTAACTAATGAATTTGAATTTAGAATTCAAATGGTATTTGTAAATGAATTCGAATTTAGAATTCAATGGTGTTTGAAAGAAAATTGGAATATTTTAATTCAAATAGAGTTGGAAATAGATTTGAACATAGAAATTCAAATGGGGTTTGAAGATTGGAATTTAAAAAGGGAATTCAAAATGGAGTTGAATATCTAAATTCAAGTATGAATTTCAAATATAGAAATTCAAAAAGGAGTTGAATTAAAGTGGGAATCCGAATAGAGGATTTGAAATGGAATCCGAATAGAGGATTTGAAATGGAATCCGAATAGAGGATTTGAAATGGAATTCGAATAAAGGATTTCAAATGGGATTTGAATATAGGATTTAAAACTATGGAATTTGAAATGTAAAGATTCAAATGGAATTTGGAATATATATATCTATATATATATATATATTAGAAGGGAGTTGAATTCATTTAACGAAGTTTAAAAGTTTATATATAAATATAATTAAAACGAACTCGCCGCAGCGCTGCAGTTCGTAAAATAGCGATTCGAACTTCAATTGAATATACAGAACTCAATTGAAGTCGGAATTCTTCGAAACAAGAAACGTCAGGACCGGTTTGATAATAGTTTTCTAATGAAAGAGAAAAATCTGAATTTCGTCGTATAGATTTTGAGATATGTCAAAATCAAATTTTCAGAAAAACAGCGCCAGAACCATTATAAAACCATAACGGTTTATTTAATGATATTAAAGGATTTTAAGCAAATAAAAATCGAAATTTCTATTCAGAAAAATCCAGATTTGAGTTGTAAAGTATATGTGAATTCAAGTTGTGAAAATGAATATGATTTTGAAACAGAAACCAGATTTTGGTTTATTGAATAGAATTAACTAAATTGAATAGAAATTAGTTAATAAGATTTCGAATGAATATTGGGGTTTGAATAAGTAAATTCGATTTGAAAATTTATATTCGAAATCAAAAAGGAAACTGGAATTGAAATTGAAATTCAATTTGGTTATGAGCAAGTTGAACATTTTATTTGAACGTGTTGTTCAAACAAAGAAGTGAAATAGGCAAAAGGGCTAACTAAAGAATAATGGAGCGAAACTGAATTCGAACGATTTAAAATTTGAATTCAAACGATTGGATGGTATTGAATTGAATTGAAAACAGGTGAACAGGTGTTGGACAGGTATGGAATGAAGTATATAAAGTATATAATTTATGTGCTCGACAAAAAGGTACATGTTTAATTCATATATGAGATTTATGCGCCGTATCGGCAAGCCGCTTGGCTTTTCCTTTTTCTTTTTGATTGAGGAAGATACCGGGAAGCTATTTGAAATTTCCCGATGCTCCCGATGCAGGGGAGGTTATGGCGAATTTTTCCGGAAATTTAAGGAGTTAGAATATTTTTAAGAAATTTGACAATTAGAAACCTATATATCGATATATATAGAATTCGATAAGGAGACGAAATCTAAAATAGCGAAAAGGGCCAAGATGATTATTGAAAATATTTGGGTAACAAATATTGATAGAGAAAATGGAGAAGAGATTTAATTAATGAAATATTAATTAAAGAGCCCAGTGATTTGTTTGATATGTTTGGATGAACACTTGTTTTTATTCGATAGTTAAATCACAGACTATCGAAGTTTTGACCATCGTTGTCAATATGGAGAGACCGGTTGGATTATTATCCGAAGAACCACTCCGTATCGGCATAAGCGTTGCGAACCAAGTATGCTGAATATATTGAAGACGGAGTAAAGTGCAAGGGCTTTTCTATTAATAGAAATTGTGCCTTCGGTGTCGTTCAGTCCCAGAACGAACATGGACGAATGTCTGACAGAGTATTTCCAATGATCAAATGGGTTGGTCTGTATGAATATATATGGTTGCAACGGATTTATCCCTTAGCATAATATCCAGAATATTTGTGCAAACTCGACTAGTGATTAACGGATCTGACGATGTGGCATTCAAAGTGATTGTGCTATCAATGAATGGTAAGTATGCGTAGCCTCAGGCCTCAACAACCGGGAAAGGACAAAAATCGGGCAGGCAGCATGGCTATGTGGGTCGCACCCATTAGGGTGTATAATCACCTATCTAGAGAAATTCCTTTTGTTTCTAAATCTATCGATTCTGCCCATTCGGGAAACGGTGGTTTGAGTCCAACCGTTGGTGATATACATTCGATACACTCAAGCGAAATGAGTGGTCGGTCATGTGTGGGCCGGGTTGCAAGACGTTCTTGTTGAACCCAGGTGTATTCGCCTCTAGAGATACATCATCGGAAGGTGGTCCCATACCTTGTCATGTTGGAAATCCAATCTCCAATAAGCGCCATGCGGTTTTTGATTTTATACTATATATGTGGAGCGTGAGATGCAAGCGTTCTGCTATTTGGTTATTTACTTGATGTAGACATTATTATAATATCACTGGATTTTCGTATCAAAGTGTTTTGGGTTATAGTAAGGTAAAAACCGTCCATGTTTATGTGTGGGCTGGTCTTACTATTATCTTTTCTTTCGAAAAGGGTTTTGAAAGTTAAACAAGTGGTTGGAGTTTACTCACACCAGTCCCATGACTGACCCAGAGTTTATTTTGTTTTGTTTTCCCTAAACTCTTGGGTGCCCAAATTTGTACGGGCAGTCAAGTGTTTCAGGCTTTTACAGATACACTTGGAGGAGCTTGAAGCTGGAGGCTTCAATGTTAATTATTTAGAGTTACTTCCGCTGAATCAAATGTTATGTGTACTCTGATGATGGTATGTATATATGTACAAAACAGATTTGTATTTCGAAGCTTATGTTATATAATATATTTTATTCGTTCCGCTGTGAGTTGTGATCTTCGTTTTTCTTCTATTCTAATATTTCTTACTTCCTATTTCTCATCCTCTAACTTCTTTCTAATAATGGTTCGTATTTCTGTGTTATTTGGGTGGGACGTGTAGCGTTATTAGTCAACTCAGATAGCACGGATTTGCGGGTCGTTACATTGTCCAAGGACTGGACAAGCCGAAGGCACTCTCCTAACGCATCCATATGGATCAGTAGCGATAAGTCCTTGCAAATCCGTAAATCTCAACCACAATCGAATCACAGTTTAAAATCCTCTGGTAGCTAGCCAGAGAAATTCAACCAGCGATCCTTCCGCTTATGAAAAATCCATGGTCTTTAATTGCTCTGTCTTCTATCTTCGACGTTACGTATTTGTTGGTCGGAACGGTTTTCGAATATAAATTCGATCCCGGTCTTTCCGTACCAACAACGGCTTGGATCAGATTTTGATAGTCGGTTATTTAACTATCAAATAAACAATCATTCAATCATGAAGAATAAAACGGACTTACTGGTTCACTATACAACGTCACTTGGCCTCTTTAAATTACCGTTTGTAAATCCAACTCCTAAATCTTTAAATATATGGAATATAACATTTTCTTCTTAATATAAAATAAGAATATTCTCAAAATACATCGTTTAATCAATAACTTTGAAATTAAAAATATCACGGAAATTCCAGATACTATCTGGTTTACATATGGTTTTAATCCATACTCTTTCCCTTTGGAAAACCTTATTTGAAACTAAAACGTTTTCTTAATTTAAAACCATGTATATTTTCGTTCCAAATCATCTTTCTATATTTACACAAGCCTCGATTCTATATAATACCTCATGAAATGTTTTAATTCAACTTATTTGGTTTTGTCTCACAAAGATTCCTTTCGTATTTAAATTATCCAGATTTTAAATCGAATTACCAAACTTAACTTGCATTTTCGATTTAATTCACTTTAGTTTCTTATCCCTACTTCATTTCATATTTTATCGCTTTTAAATCTTTAAATTCCATTTAGCCTTTCTTAATTTATACTCGAATTATAAACCTGTTTTCAATTCCTGGAAATCGTTTACAACATTAATTCATTTCCAAACTTGACTTTATGCTTTGCTTATTTAAAATCACATTATAATTACTTATAAAATCACACTATAATTACTTATACAATCACATTATAGTTACTTATAAAATTTGATAATAGATAATAAATATTGATTCTTCCTTAAATAAAACATTGACATAAAATAATTCATATAAATAGATATAAATATCAATTTCCATTTATAAATTCTATAACTTTACTCAGTTGATTTACCTGTCGGTACATCAAAATTTATAAAACAATTTATTACTTGGTCGTCGGCTGCCGCTCAATTAAGATTATCCATTTGGTTAACCATAACACTAAACAAACAACAAGCAGTTCAATCATTGAATAGATCATAATAAATAAACAACATTTTTGAGGAATCCAGTTGGATCCTTCCAACCTGTTCTTCCCTGCAACAAAATGGGTTACAACAATATATTTATCCTTTACGATAAACAAAAATAAACAGTTTAACAATCAACAATCCATTAATAGTATCCAATCAAACATCCAATTATTTGTTTAATACGTTTATATTATTATAAACGTAGCCAATAAGGTATGTTACCTCCTTTGAATATAGTCGTTAAAATAACAATTTAATTCAATTAAATTAAACAAACGTTTAATTTAATCAAAATATTCAACATCCTTGCAAATCGTCGTCAAATCATCAATCATTAGCAAACATTGCACATAAAATAAAATAAACCTGGCTTAAAGGAAAATATAAGTGGGGTAAACTGAGTGAGTTTAACTCACCTTTGGTTTTGCATCTCGTTAGAACTGTTCATTTCAATGACTTTTAATTTAACTGATAATTCTCATTGCTTCCGTCTCTGACTGGACCAATTCCACATCATAATGTTCGTTCATACAGTTTTAACCCTTCCGGTTTTGTTCCATTCTGATACTATATGAATGAGTTGTACAAAATTTAAGTTTGTAGATTTAAAATAATATATTTAACCTTCTTAGTTTGAATATAAATTATCTTAATACCCATTAGTTTTCCTCCTACCCGATTAACTCCACCTGAAGATGTGGGGTACAAGGAGTCTTGTAATTTCCCAATGTTGTTTTCTGTCTAAGCTAAGTAACGTATGCCGGACGAACACAAGGCGAGATTGCATTGTTTTAGATCTTCAATTTGAATCCTTAAAATTAAAATTCATCACTATAGCTTTTAGGTTTAAAATGCCTGGACTTGTAAAAGTCCATTAGAATTCTAACTGCACCTTCTTCATTGCAAATAGAGGCAGATCGCGGCCCAATCTGTTTCCATTTTTTCCCTCTTCTTTAATACTATATATGCCCATGCCCTGCTATCACAAAGGCCATGCTAAAACCAACCATGCACTGACTTCATCTTCCTTGAGTTGGTTTATTCCTCCTTCAAACTGTTCTTTTATAAGACAGTAGCCCTTTGCCCTCTAATAATCCAAGCTGCATGCACATCACATCCACTAAAACCAACCATCAGCTCCACCACGTTTTGTTTCCAGCATTCTCTCCTAGACCCTTCTATCTATTTCCACCATCCCCACATCTTCAATGTATATTACTGCTTCATTCCATCCGCGACATCCCGAACCCGCGCACCTTCTTCCACCATCCAACTGATCGTCCTTCCATCCATCTCCATCACATCATCTGACGTACTCCGACCCCGACACCAGTCTCATCGCCAACCTTCCTTTCTCAATTGCCACTCACCTGGAAACCTGGACCACCTGTTTGATTCTAGTATTTAAGTTCCAAACTGTGAAAACCCCATGCAAGCACTGCTCGAGTCCGCCCCATCCTGCACACGTCCTCCATGCATATTTCATCACTTCCCACCATACACTCTACTCTTCAATAACTCATTCCATGTTCATCTCAGCATTTGTTTTCAAAGCTTGCCAACTTTCAAACTCCCCCACTGTCTGAATTTGAAGACCGCAAGATTCCTCATGCACAGTTTGAAACGGTTTAAGAGATTTGCATTTTGTTTGGAATATAGATGGGTTAGTTCATTTAGTTTGCAGGAAATCAAAGAAATGAGGAAATGAGACAAGATGAGGAAGTCCGTGTGTCTATATATAAAGTGGAAAAGAGGTGGATAAACACAACATCATTCATATGGTAGGTCGGCGTAAGCTTTAGTCTAGCTTAAGGAAATTTTAGCTGGCGCATCGTGTTTATTATAGGTCGACGAGCAGGACACAGGGAAGAAACATGTTGGCTACTGCATGTGTTTACATTATTTCTTATGTTTGCATTTGTGTTTACAAGCCAAGGCTAGTGCATGTAATATCTTTCTTTAGGTCTGCAACTTAATTATACAACAGCATATGTTTGGTTAGGTAGGGGAGTCCATGAATATAAAATATAGGTTGGTTCATATTTCAACATATACAAAGTAGGTTGTCTTATGTATTTGTATAATCGATGTTTTATTTTTAAAGTAGGCTTAGGTGATCAATTTGTACACTTAGGTAGGTAAAAATATAAGGTAGATTGCATTTCATTGCTTAAGAATTTAGTTTACATTATTTTATACGTTTACCTGTATTTTACATGGTCCGAAAAATTCCCACAGACTCACGTAAGCTTTATATACACTAAAAATAAATACACCGCTATGCCTTGATGTTCCGGTCCCAACGAAACTGATTTCATCGAAAACGGACTCAGTTTGCACAGATCACGTATTTTAATTCCAATTATATTCATCGGTTCAGCTTTAAAATATCATCTACCGATAAAACAACTCCGTTTTTCTCCAAACTGGAAATATAGCAATAATTAGTTATACGTTTTCCAATTAATATTCTCAACCAGTAAATACGAGTATTTTCTCGTGTGCGGAGCACGATCCTCATCCCAATATATATATATATAGTAGAATTTACGTTGAACGCTCTAAATTCGTACCGATATTCACGATCTCCATTTTTGATAAATAAATTCGATATAAAATTCATTTATTTTACCAAATAAATATTAAAGATGGATTTTAAACAATTGTAATTAACATTTAAAAATTCGGGACATTACAGGGCTACTATATCTTGAACAATTAGTTATGGATTTGTTTCATTCTTTCTTTGAATTAAAGTAGAAACTTGTTTCTTTGTTCATGTTCAATTTGAGGTCAATCGGACCTACTAACTTGGTTAACATTTCATCAAAGTGGCGATCAAAAATAGGCAAAAGCCTGTAGCCTATGCTTTCCAGAGGGTCGACCGATAACTTAAGTTGCCCAGGCATCTCCAACGGCTTGCTGGGTATTTTAGTGGTTGTTTCTTGGGTTAGTTCCTTGATTTCTATGATGTTTTAGTGCCGAACTTCTTATAGGTTTAGTCATTATATTGCAAGCCAATATTAACATTGAATTCGTGTATCGAATTCTTAACTTCATGTTAATTTATGGTCCATATTCCATGTTGAATTCATATGTATTTGTGATACGTGTACATTTTTATAAAATGGCTTCCAAGCAACGGTATATATTGGTTTTTCCTACCGCTTTGAGATAAGCTAATTTTTATATTTTAGTTTTGAAAGTCATTTAGGGTCTACATTATATATTTTCTAATTATATATATTTAAAGAAATAATCTAAATGGTTTCAAAATTGTTATATAATTCTGTTTTCGCAAAATCAAGTATTTTCTATGTATTTAAAATCACATGATTTTGCAAACTATGAGAAGGCGTGCTGGTAATTAAATGATATCGTAGATCTCGTGGTATAGGATGCGATGGTACATGGTATCAATTAATCCCTGAACCATATAATCAAAGTAATAAGTTTCAGGGATTTTCCGTGACTCTTGGTGATTCTTCGTGAATCTTAGTGATTTTCCGTAATTTCTGTGGTTCTCTACGATTTCCTTTGTTTTTTAGCGTGGTGCTGACTTGGAGTGTGTAAACCGTTAAGTGAGGGCATGTGGTATGGGACACATGATTAACACCTTTCAGGTTACTATCTGAGGGTCTATGACACATTCCTGTGTGACCGTCAGTACTAAACCTTGGGGTTATCATGTGTGAACATTGTGAATCTTCATGTCATCTTATGTGAACTCTATAGACCTTTGGGTTGTTCGGGTATCCTTCATGTGTGATATAAGTACTAGCTATGGCCTTGAGCCATCATGTTATTAGAACGCAAGCGTGGCTTTGGCTTGCCATTCATGTAGTTGGATCCAAACCATGTTTTTCAATGTTTTGTGATTTGTTAATTTCACCACTGTGACCATTATTATCATTAGTGATTTCATTAGTGGTTTTAAACTCTAAATAGAGTTTCAAAGATTCTTTGATTTAGAAATTTTTGTGATTCAATGATTTTGTGATTCAGTGATTCAGTGTATTATGTGGATTTATGATTCCGTCTTGTGATTCTTGTGAATATAGAGTCTTCTATTTCATGTTGTGTGTTTCCAAGTGTTGATTACACTTGCTGTGGGCTTGGGAAATTTGTGCTTGGGCAGTGTTAAGTCCATGCTCGAGTCTCTCTCTAATAGCTTTGTACTAATCTTGCAAACTTAAAATTAATGTGCTTTCTTGACCTTAGAGTATGCCATTCCTTTTTGATAGAAAAAAAATTATGGTATCTGAGTTTTTGTATGAATCCATGTATTATGATTCGCCTTCTTATGCAAAGGAATTAGTGTTGGGGTGGTATTTATTTCTTCTATTCTATATACGATATGTAAGCTAGACTAATGCGTGTATGTAATACTTATGTCAGGCCACATTGTTTCAGGCTCAGTCTGATGTTGATTCATGGTCAGTGGATCTAGCTTGGACTATCTTTTGAAGTTGTTATCTTTGATGAATATTAGTACATTCGAGTCATTATATTTTGATTCTTGGGTGCTTGTTGTATTTATGGGTGTATAATTATTTGTGATCTAGCACATGTATATGTTGTATTCAGTGATTATATATGTATGTACCTGTTTTGTGATCTTAAACCTGTGGTGTGTTGTATATTGTTCTGAATATGATCCTTAACCATCGTAGTTTCATAATTAGACGTATTGAATATGTCGATCCACTTGAGATGAGAAATGAAAAAATTTATATACCTAATCAATGTATTCAATACTCATATAATACAAATTTACGAATGGTCACCCCTAGACTTCCCTATTCTCCTCTCTAATAGACGACATGAATCGTTAATGCTCTTTATTACGTTGAGTCTCGAGGTGGGGTATCACATACTTTTTGAAATATTTAACTTGAATTTATGAATTTAGTTTAGAAATGATTTAATGACAAGAATTTTATATGATTTTTGGATTGAAATTATTATTCAAAAAACTTAATCAAGACTAAGTTAAAATAATTTAATATAATATATGCTAATTTAATAATATAATCCGGTTTTAATATAATAATTTATTTTAAAATGTTTTAAATTTAATATAAAAGATTTATTTTAATTTAACACAATATAAAGATTTAATTTAATATAATAATTTTTTTGGTAAAGGCCGACGGAGTTGAGTAGTCCTCTATAACTTTGTTGAAGTACTAAAGAGAAAAGAAATGTTTACAACACACAAAAGAGTACAAAGGAACACGGTGCTCCAATCACGAAGATGCAACCAAAAAAAATGAAAACAAAGTAAAAAAAAAATACACAAAATCACAAAAAGGCAGTCGAGATGCCATGATCAAATGTGGAATCCAAGAATTTGAGTCCATCCCTAATATCCATCTTAATACCTCTTCTCACCTGATCAAAGTCCTTGGCCTTATTTGGTTTGAAAACGCAAACATTTATCTCCTTCCACACTGCATATAAGAATTTTTTAAGCACATAGCTTAGCATTCTTCCCTTACATCTCTTCCTTCCAGTCTGGTTAAGGATAATGCTCTACTCAACAACATTGTTTTGGATAAAATCACTTTTCGTAATATTGTTGCTCACTTCATTCCAAATAGGAAATATATAGTTACACTCGAAAAATATGTGCTTAACACATTCAGTTTCTTCACCACATAACACACAGTTAGGGTTAGTTTGCATACTTCTCGAAGCCAATTTGTCTTTAGTAAAAACTTCCTTATTGATAACCTTTCACAACATCAAATTTTCTTTTCACTATAGTCTTTAAACCAAATTTTTCTGCTCCAATTGCTTCTTGTCATACCATCAATACCAATAATGCAGTTCTATAATCTTTTAGTCTAAAAAGAGTGACTGTCTTTTCCCTAGAGTGTAAACTCATCAGTGTTGTTGCCAAGTTTTATTATTCTTGCATGCCTCCATTGTTGATTAATTTTGACAGTAGCAGAAAGAGGGAGACATATCACATTACTTTAAATAAAGTGACTAACTTTGGAATTTTTGCACAAACCAGAGCTATCCATTTCAAGAGGAGTTAGTTCTCTACTTAATATTAAACCACTGTCCAACCATGGATCATCCCATAACTTAACTCTAGAGAAATAGTTAATTTTGTACCTGAAAAAGAAGAAGAAACTGATGTCTTAATTTGAAAATACATCTCCAAGTCCAACTAATCTTCTGAGGCTGTTGCATAGACCAAAAATTCTTGTTCTTAATGACATAATTCTTCGACCAGTCGACCCATAAATTTTCTCTTTCATTAAGGAAATCATTAACATGCTTAAGAAAAGCAGCTTTATTCCAATACATCATGCTGACAATATAAAGAGCCTCTTTATTCATAGGTTTCTCTACTTTTTTGAATGCAATAATAGCTAAGTATCTACCCTCATTTTTTTCCTTTCTAAAGAAATCTCATGAATGTATTCTAATCATAGAAATCAATTTAGCTGGAAGAATAAAAGTTCTAGCCCAATATACTTGCATAGAGAATACAACTGACCTAATTAAAGTGAGTCTCCCAGCATAACTTAAAAGTCTACTAGTCCCTTTTTCAATCTAGCAGTTACTTTACAGAAAATTGGCATGCAGTGACAAACAGTTTTCTTAGCTACGCAAGTAGTAATCCAAGTTATGAAATAGTACTATTACTGATGACCAAACCAGTCCTCTCTTGTAAAACAGTTGCATGGTTATCAAAGATACCAACATTTTTCATATTAGATTTATCAAGATTTATCTTCAGCCTGGTCATCTCATAAAAACACTTCACAGTATCAAAAATTGTATGAACTATTCACAAACTAGGGTTGCAAAAAATAACTAAATCATCAGCGAACATTAAGGAGGATATTCTAGGTTCATAACACATTGGATGCACTTAGAACTGGCCACTGCCAATCTTGTTGTTAAGCATTTGGGTTATAACTTCCATTACAATGATGACGAGATAGGGTCACTGTGCCTTATTCCTTGTTTGCTTCTAAAGAAACCAATAGCAGTACCATTCAGGATAATAGAAAAATTAGTAGATGATATACATGAGAATATCATAGTAATAAAAGGAGGTGGATAATTCATATACCCCATAATTCTCACAATTCAATCCCATTAAAGCATGTCAAAAGCTTTCATAATATCTAATTTGAACATAGCTCTAGGAGAAATATTTTTGCTTGCATAAGCATTTAAAAGCTCATGAGATAATAATACATTGTTAAGAATATTACTACCAGGTAAGAAGGTATCTTGATTGGGTAATATAATGGATGGAAGAACCTTTTTAAGCCTGGTAGCAATAATTTTAGAGATGAATTTGTAGATGGTGTTACAACATGAAATGGGGATTAAATCAGAGACACTGGTAGGATTTTTCAGTTTGGGGATAAGAGCTATGTTAGTGGTATTGAAAGAATGAAACATAATAGCCTTCTTGAAAAAATGATGCACATCATTGCACACTTCTGATTGAATAATTGGCTAGCAAGAGAAGTAAAAGCAAGCATTAAATCCATCAGGCCCACCGGTTGAATTTCTATTTAGAGAGAACATTGCTTGCTTTACCACATTAAAAGACACTTATACACAAGCATATTGAAATCATTGCTAGAGATTTAAGGAAAGATATATGGGTTAATCAAGGCAATATAAGAGATGAAATTATTTCTCATACCAAAGAGATCAGAGAAGTGCATAATGAAAGCATTTTCTACCACTTGTTGAGTTTTAGCAGTGTTATCATTCTTATCAACAATAATCACCAAATTCTGTACGCATTGTTTATCCTTGAGAGTAACAAGAAAGAAACCAATGTTGTTGCCTTCATCAACCTTCCACTTTAATCTTGCCTTTTCTTCGGTCATTTTGTCTTCAGTGTTAAGGGGATATTCATACTGCTTAGATATGTAACTCTCCATGTTAGAATGCACATGGTTTGAAGGGTCTTCCATCATGTTTGTTTGAATTTCTTGCAACTTATTTCTCCAGTACACACTCTGTTTAGTCCCACTACCATACTTCTCTTTAGCCCACTCTTTAAGATACTACTTTGTAGCTTTAAGTTTTGCCTGTAAAATAAAAAAAGGGATTCCAAAAGTGGGTTTCTCCTAAACTCCTCTAACAAAGTCAAGGAAATCAAGTTCATCAACCTAGTTATTAAAAAAAAAACTTGATTTTCCTTTCATGTCTAGCTCACATATTTTTAGGATAATAGGGGAATGATCAAAGAGGAGGGGGTTGATTGCAAAATAAGGCAGGCCATTTGACAAAGGAGATAGAGTTACAAAAGGCATGGTCAATAAGTGAAAAGGTTCTTAGGCCATATCTTTTCTTGTCGTTCTAAGAGAAGGGCATACCAGAGCATTTAATATAGATGAGATCGGAAAATTTATTAGTGTTCCTTAAAGGAAGAATTTCAGAAGGTGATGAAGGGTGACCTCCAATTCTATTGGAGACATCAAAGCAACTATTAAAATCTCTTCAGAAAAATGACCTTTCTTATGTCAAATATTTTTTGTCTTCTTTTCCTCTTTAATGGCGTACCGCTTTCCCTCCTACTTCTCAGCCAACCCAAATCTTTCATCTCAACGACTACCTGGCACTGCAACCACGTGCTCCTCCTCCTCCTCCTCAAATCCCTTCAACTTTTGACCCTCCACCTTGCCCTAATTTACCATTAGTTTCCGCTTTGCGAAACCCTAATTCTCTTGACTACCAGGCATCGCCGTAGCGTGCTCCTCAACCTCCTCGGATTCCTCCATCACCTGACACCTTCTCTTCGTCAACTTCCTCGCAAAGCCCTAATCCGCTCCCTGGTAATACCTTTAAAAACTGGTCAACACTGTTTGACTCCAAACCACGTAATGCCGTAACCTTCTCTCCGCCGGATTTGTGACTCAAATTTGTTGGGAAGGTATTGCTGCCCTTTGAGGAAATCTTCAAAGCTGCTAAAGAACAATGGAATGGATACTTGGCTGGTCATTTTCATGGTCGGCATTATCCTACTCTGCAGTGATAACTCATCTAAAAAAATCTGGAAGCCGACATGAGGGATTAAGGTGAGATCTAATGGAAAGATATTCTTCTTTCACATATCTTGTGTTAAGGATAGGGATAGGATATTGCATGCCGATCCTGTTATAATTCAGAGTAACTTATTTATTATGAGGCCATGGGATGTTGATATTTGTGATTCAAGCAAAAGAATTGTGTTAATACTAGTATGGATAAAATTAACTAACCTATAGCTATATGCATGGTCTAAAGTGGGTATAAGTTGGTTGGCTATGATGGTGGGTAAATTCCTCTGTATGGACCTTTCTACAGAGAGGTTAGATCATCTGGAGTATGCAAAATGTATGGTAGAGGTGTCGCCTAAAAATATATAATCTTCAGAATTTCCTATCATGTTGCGTAAAGGCTCTCAACAGGTAGTTTACGTTACTTATTTGTGGCAACCATACATTTGTATCAAATGTGAGGCTTTTGGGCACACTGTTGATAATTGTGTTCAAAACAAAGAAACTGTGGTAACTGCAGTTAAGGAAAAGGTAGTTGTTCTTGAGTCCAACCCTCATGTCAGGCCTAAGGAAAACTGCAGACTATGGTGAATAACGCTGGGGAATTCGATGATTAGATGAGAAAGAAAGTCGAATGGAGAAAAGTTGTTAATATGAGAAAAGGTGCCTATGTACCACGACCTAAACAAATGGTAAAAAAAGGGAAAGTTGGAGCGAATATACTTAGAAGTGCAGTGAAAAAGTATGCTGCCCTTACTAACTTCAATGATAGTGTAATGGAGAAGGAAAATGATAATGTTAGTGAGGAAGGTGAAATACAACAGGTCATTGAATTGTTATCTAGGGCATTCAATCCAAAAGATAGTGTGTATGATAACTCCAAAGTGCTGCTAGCAGCTTGTTCTAACAGTGTTTCGTTAGAAAACTGTGTAGGTAGTGAATTGCTTAAAGCTTTGAAAATAGTTGATAATAGTGAGAATATATAAATTGTTGATGTTGGAAAAGCTTGCAACCGCTCTATCAATATTGGAAGTGGCAATGTGGACGCTACTTGTTCTGATGAAGGTAACGGTGATTTTATCGAAAACCTAGGGTTATATGAAATGTGTTTTGTTTTAGACAAAGACTCTGAAATAGTGGATCTAAATGCAACCGTAGATGGGAAGGAAATAATTCAAGAAGGTACAGGTTTGATGCAAACTTGCAGGTTAGCGGTTGACCATGCACAACCAATTAAAAACTTTCCAGTGTCTCCTGACGCTACACACAACGTCCAAAACCTACGCAAACTCAGATCCCTAAGAATGCTGGTCCGTACGATCAAATACCACCTCCCCAGGGTACAAAGCACCCCCGAGATCATAATGAATTCGCCATCGGTAGCTACATTGTAACACCCTGTATTTTCTACGAATATTAAATTAACGAATTAAAGAATACTTAACTTTTAGAAGAGGAATTAAGGGAAACGGGTTACGCCATTGCGTTCGTCTTGGAAGTCTGCTTGAGATAGAGTCCGAGTTTGCGTGAATCGGGCTCCGGATGAAGACGTTATAGAGATCGGAAGATTTCAAGTTTACTCAGAAAATAATAATAAATTCAGTTTGAAATTCGAATTTTGGCCATAACAGCTGGGCGGGAAGTTCCCCCCCCAGGGGTGTCGACCCTCCCTCGGGGGAGTCGACATAGGTGTCGACCCCCCTATAGGGAGTCGACCCCTTTGAGATCCACTTCCTGTGACGAATTTTTGTAGCCCTGAGCTGATATGGCCTTCTCTGCTTGGCCGATGACTAATTTCTAAGGTATTATGGCTTATATTTCATGATATGGTTGGGTGGATGACACATCTCATTGGTTTGATGGCTCTGATTTCTCCTAGACTAATCTAAAGGCTATAATTAATCCTAGACTTCTATATAAACACCCCAAACATTTACCCTAAACCTCACAATCTCATTCTATGAAGCCGTCATGCTGTCCATCCCTAAGATAGCCTAGCCTCCATCTTCTCCAAATTAGAAATCAAGTTAGAAAGCCCCAAACCAAATCTAAACTAGAGAATCAAACGTCTACATCAAAGGATAGCTTAACAAATTCAGAAATCAGATCCCAGAATACAAGATCCGTCCTTTTTCTGTAAGTTCAGTTATTATTTAGATTTAAACACATAATAGAAATCATGACTATAATAATCGGACCTAGAACGATGCCTAATTCTGATTCATGCCTATTCTTTTGTCAAATCTGAATTGCCTATGTCTATAAGACTATTGTGAGTGATGTAATGATACCTATCGTGCCTAAGAGACTGATGTGACTGACATAATGAAACCTATCATGCCTATGAGACTGTTGGATTGACATAATGGAACCTATCATGCCTATGAGATTGTTGTGATTGATATGATGGAACTTATCATGTTGTACATCCTACGCCTATGAGACTATTGTGATTGATATAATGGGACTTATCATGTTGTACATCAAAATTAGTGATTTTCTTAAGTCCAATTCTATCTAATATTTATATATATGGTGTAAATTTCCTAGCTTGTCCACACTTAATGTTAATGTACAACACTGAAACATGATCCTTGAATTGGGTACACCTTTACATGCTTATTTTTCCTTATGTCAATTCTTATGCTCCTTCTCTATCTTTCCCTTTTTTATTTTCTTTTGTGAATACTAAGTTCATTCGGAACTTAGATTGAATCTCGTTGTACATGCAATTATAACGTGGGAAAATTGGGTATAATTTAATTTAGTAAATTTTGGGTGTAGCAAGTGAATATTGGCATAAAAAGACCTAAACATGGACACATATGATAAATATGTAAAATTGGCTAAAGATGAATATGCCTAACCCGGGGTTAGATTGAGTTGCGGTGTAAGACTGCCCGGAATCGCCCGGCACATCCAACGACCGCAACAATATAGATCTAATGTGAGAGGTTAGCGCATTAAGCCTAAAACCCCGAGGTTAGATTGAGTTCCGGTGTAAGACTATCCGAAACCGCCCGGCACATCCAGCGATTGCAACAATATAGATCTAATGTGAGAGGTTGGTGCTTTAATAAATGAATTAAAGCTAAGGAACACACATGCTAAGAACGGTAGGGTTAAGTTAATTAAGGCAACACTTAACAAATACAACATGTTAGTTAAACAGATGGGTGGGTTGGGTTAATTTGAGAACATTTAACCGTTATAACATGTTGATTAGGAAACCCTAGTAACGGGGACCCATTTCAGCAGTAACCCACATAGATATATCACGGTACCCTGAACTAGGCAGGGTGGGGCACGATTATTGGGCTGATTATAAGCGATCAGAAAAGCGGCGGGTGGTGCAGCAGTGTAGGTTCCGGCGGAGTATGGGCATGCATGTACACCGGGGTAGATAAAGCGGGCAATGGGCACCAGTAGTATACACTGTACATCTAGAATTTGTGTCGGGTTTCTACTATAGGAATTGATACACCCTATGGTGGGACCAGCACAGGTATCTACAATCAAGCGGGGCCGAATGCCACAAGTAATAAATGCATGCGAGTAGAAGCCGAACGGGAAAGGGATCACTTTGTTATGAACATATGATGGTAGTTGAAACACTCATTAGTAAGTGCAGAGAAAAGGAAATGAGTGCGATAGTATATTCAGTTTATCTTGCCTTATCTTATGTTATCTTATTTCTATGGTATTGTCCTATATTCAGTTTATTCATGTCATGATCCTTTTACCTGTTTACATGCTGAATAATCACTGGGCTTACCAGGCTTATGTCTGAACCGTTTTCTTTCGTCTTCTTTTCTTCCGCCCCCCTAGGTCCGCAGGGAGTGAATACTTCAGCTTAGTGCAGACCTTTTCCAGCTTGAAGAGAGTAGATGTATTGTTTGGATTCTCTTTTCTTGGGCGATGGCTGTGGTTACACTTTTATTGAGGATTTATGCTGCTTTACTACCGTTTTATGCTTCTTTATATACTTGGAGTTTTAAATCAAGACAGATGTTTTATTTTAATAATTTAGAAATTGGTTTTTGAGACAATGCTTGTAATGTTTTGACTGAACCACGCTATTTATGAAATGATTTCAGTTTTCCACTGTTTGTATGTCTGTCTTGTAAATTATCTGTGTCTTTTACCTAAAATGCTTCACCAAAGTTAATGCATTCCCTTTGTGAGTGACCTTAACGGAGGTGGGGTGTTTCACTTTATATCAAAGTGATGGTTTACCAGATCAGATAAAAGTTTTTGAAAACTATTTTTCAAAAAGAAATTTAAAGAAACATTTTCAAGAAAAGTGTTGTTTTATTTTAAAGGCATAATCCCCAAAGCTATATGCACTATCTTTCTATCCTTTGTTTTCAAACTTTTCTTTTCGTTTCAGCATGTCTGGGGATCTTAATCTTCCCGAGGGCGTACCAATATCTGGCTGGTTCAGAAGGTATCTGGAGGCTACGGCTAATGACGTAGGCCCAGTAGACGTTCCTCCTCCCCCAGTTGTAGACGTTCCTCCTCCTCCTCCTCCGTGTGTGAATTCTTTCTTAAAGATATGTAGAGACTTTCGATCTATGGGCGGAAAGAACTTTAATGGGACTGAGTCATTTGTGGAAGCAAGAAACCGGCTCAAGGAAACAGAAGATTTGTTTGTTATCTTCGAAGTAAACGATAGGTAGAAGATAGAATTGGCTGTATGGTTACTTAAGGACGAAGCCTCCTGCTGGTGGGAAGTTACTAATGCTAAGAGACAAGTTGAAACTTGGGAGGATTTCAGAATGAGGTTTGAAATGAATTTCCTTTCGTAAGCTGAATGAAGTCTACAGATGGAAAAGTTCTTAGCACTCAAACAAGGAAGCCTATCGGTTAAGGAATACGTCAACCAATTCAACCAGCTGGCTAGATTCGGACTGGAGTTGGTAAACACTCCATATTAAAAGGCTCTCCGTTTTGTGAAAAGTTTGAATGAGCCACTGCACAGCCTAGCTATGTCCCATATACCTATGGGTGCGACTTTTGAGAGACTGGTGGAAATGACACTATTACAGGAGGAAGACAAGGATGGCAAGAAAGAGGAAAAGGTGGAAGAACCTCTAGACAAGAAAGGTGAGGGATCGCAGAATAAGAAGACGGATTCCAAGAAAGGTGGGAGGAATAACAAACCCCGTGACAAGAGGAAGTGTAAATTTTGTGGCATACCTTGACGTCTAATTAAAGACTGCAGGAAGAAGAAGAGGAAGATGGGTGGTTGCTTTCAGTGCGGCGGGACATGACATATGGCTAAGGATTTCCCAAGGGCAAGGGAAGAGGACTGGATCTACTTCTGGAGGGAAGATGACACTCTCATTGCACCTCCGCAAGAAAGAGGTAGAAATATTTCTGTTGAGAGTTTAGTTTATCTTTCTGATCATCCAGTTCATACTCTTTTTGATTCTGGCGCATCACACTCTTTTATATCTACTGCTTTAGTTGAATCTCAGCACCTATATACCAGTATAGTAGAGGATCCCATAGTTGTTTCAAATCCAATTGGGGGTTCAGCCTATTTATCAATGATTTGTTTGGATTTGGAAATTTATATTCTAAGCATTGGGTTTAGAAGTAATGCTTATATTTTTGGGTTTCACGGGCTATGGGTTGATTCTAGGCATGGATTGGTTATCCAGTAATGGTGCCATCCTCGATTGTGAAAAGAGAGTGGTTAGACTTATGACTTGCCTCGGTAACACTCTCGAAATCTCTTGTAATCCCATGAATTCTATTATGCTTAGCTGCCTAGAATCTCTTGATGCGTCTGTTGAAAATTTGGAATTTGTTAGAGTAGTCCGTGAATACTCGGATGTCTTTGAAGAGGTGAAGGGTTTACCTTTGAAGCGAGAGATAGACTTTTGCATATACCTTGTTGATAATGCAAAACCTGGTGCTTTACCTGTTAGACACATGGCTCCAAGGGAAAGGAAAGAACTCAGCAAGCAATTCAAAGAGTTGCTTGAAAAGGGGTTCATAAGGCAGAGTATTTCTGAATGGGGTGCTCCAGTGGTGTTTGCAACCAAAGCGGATGGTTCACTTCGCCTATGCGTGGACTATAGGGAGATAAACAAGCTGACCAAGAAGAATAAGTACCCACTTCCTAGAATAGACGACTTGTTCGACCAGCTCGTAGGTGCCTCGGTATTCTCCCAACTAGATCTGGCCACTGGATTTCATCAGCTAAGAGTGGTTGTAGACAGCATAGATAATACCACGTTCAGGACCCCGGATGGTTTCTTCGAATGGCTTGTCATGCCTTTCGGCTTAACAAACGCACCCGCCTACTTCGTAGACTTGATGAGTAGGGTGTTTAGAGAGTTCCTTAATAAATTTGTAGTGGTCTTCGTGGACGACATTTTGATTTTCTCAAAGAGTGAGGAAGAACATGCTTTGCATTTAAGGGAGGTCATGGATACTCTTCTTGCACATCAGCTGAAAGCAAAATTCTCCAAATGCCATTTTTGGAGAGAAGAAGTAAGGTTTCTTGGACATGTAGTGTCCAAAGAGGGAATAGCTGTGGATCCCGCAAAAGTAGTTGCGGTGCAAGGTTGGAAGATTCCACGGAGTGCAACCGAAGTACGGAGTTTTCTCGGATTAGCAGGCTTTTACAGAAAGTTCATTAAGGACTTTGCGAAGATCTTAGCCCCACTTACTAGGTTGACAAATAAGAACTTAACTTTTGCTTGGGATTTGGATTGCAACGTTGCTTTCCAACGATCGAAAAGGGCTCTAACAACAACCCCCAGTTCTGACATGCCTGACGGGAGTAAGATGTTTACAGTGTACACAGACGCATGTAGTACAGGATTGGGTGCTGTCTTGATGCAAGAGAGCAGAATAGTTTGTTATGGAGGAAGGCAGTTGAAGGTACATGAGAAAAACTAGCCAACTCATGATTTAGAACTAGCTGCCATTGTTTTCGCTCTTAAGTCATGGTGTCATTACCTACTAGGAGAAAGGTTTGAATTGTTTACTGACCATAAATCGTTAAAGTACCTTTTCTCATAGAAAGATCTTAACTTAAGACAGCAAAGGTGGATGGAATTTCTTGCCTCATACGATTTTGAGATTGCTTATACCCCTGGCAAGGGCAATGTGGTAGCAGACGCCTTAAGTAGGAAAAAGCTAACCTTAAGTCCTCTCTTTGTAGAAAGGCAAAGCTTGGAGTACATAGCAAACTTTGACTTTAGACCCTCCTTTGAATTTGTACCTAGTTTGTTAGCATCGCTAGAGGTGCGGCCTACTCTTTTGAACTTAATAGGAACAGCGCAACGTGAAGACCCTCAGATAGTTGATGTGATGGATAAACTAATTAGAGGTGAAACTTCTAGTCACCTCAATAGATACGTCATCGATTACAAAGGTTGGTTGAGACAGGATAGGAGACTATGCGTCCCACAAGCAAAGGATTTGGTGAAAACAGTTCTCGAAGAAGCATACCATTCTAAGTTGACCATACACCCAGGTGGGGACAAGATGTATAAAGACATAAAAGGGATTTTCTTTTGGAATGGCATGAAGAAGGATGTAGCTGAGTTTGTCTCTAAATGCTTGATATGCCAGCAATTCAAGGCAGAGCAGGAGAAGCCTGGTGGTCTTCTTCATCCTTTAGAGGTCCCACAGTGGAAATGGGATAGCATTTCGTTGGACTTTATTGATGGGTTTCCTAGGTCAAGAAAGGGCAACACCTGTATTTGGGTAATAGTGGACAGGCTAACTAAAAGCACTCACTTTATACCTGTTAATAGTAGGAAGACTGCCTCATTGTTAGCATCCATTTATCTTAAAGAGGTAGTTCGACTGCATGGGATACCCTCTAGCATAGTAAGTGATCGAGATCCTATCTTTATGAGTGAGGTTTTGAAGAGTTTGCAAGAGGCTGTAGGCACACAGCTATGCTTAAGCACTGCCTATCACCCTCAAACCAATGGTCAGACGGAAAAGGTGAACAGAGTATTAGAAGATCTTTTGAGATTGTGCATTCTTGATTTTGGAGGAACATGGGAGGATCACCTTCCTTTGTTGGAGTTCACCTACAACAATAACTACCAAGCAACCATAGGCATGGCACCCTTTGAGGCTTTATATGGAAGACCGTGTCGATCACCAACTTGTTGGTGGGAGTCTACAGACAAGATTATACTTGGACCTGACATGATCAGAGAAACTTTAGAGAATGTGGACTTGATACGAAAACGAATGAAGACCGCACAAGATAGATAGAAGTCCTACGCCGATAAAAGAAGGACCGACCTTGAGTTTGAGGTTGGAGACATAGTTTTTCTTAAAGTATCTCCTTTAAAGAATGTCATTCGCTTTGGGTCCGTAGGAAAATTGGCACCAAGATTTGTTGGGCCATTTCCTATCATTGAGAGGATTGGGAAGATGGCATATAGAGTAGAGATGATCGAAAGATTGGCTGGAGTACATAATGTCTTTCATGTCTCTCATCTACGAAAGTGCTTACATGAGTCGGGGGAAGTTGTGGAGCCAAGCATACTAGAGGAAATAGAAGTGGAACGAGAAGCAACAGTGAGAAGAGTTCCAACTCGTATCTTGGGTACATAAGTTAAAAAGCTACGCAATTGTGAGGTCAAGCTAGTTAAAATACAGTGGAGTGACGCTGAAGAAGACGCGACGTGGGAGACTGAGGACAAGATACGCGCAGCCTACCCTTATCTTTTTGAGGGTACATTCGTGATCTCTTTTTCCATAAGTTTATGCATGCTTGTATCTATCTCTTATGTATATCTCCTCGGTCCTATTCATAATCCTTAGGAAGAATCCAATGGATGTAAACATGTATTTGAAAACATGTTATGATTGATAGCTGCAAGTGGTTGCTAGTGGTTGCTCGTGGATGCATATATATATACACACACACACACTAGGTACTAGATTGGCTCAGTCACTTTCATATTGCATATGCATATATGTATTTATATACGGATTGAAACTTGATGTGTTATCATATGGACGTTGCACTTGTATGAATGATTATGCACTCATGTAGAAAGTATGATTAGGAATAATTGCATACAAAATGGACTCATGGCACTGACATGATTCGCATCAAGGAGGTAAACTGAATCAGTAGAACGCCTGATTTTGCATTAGATAAGAACATATACACACACACACTATACATATGATCATGAAAGCATTAGAAATCTTTTTAAGGACAATGGATGCCTGTGATTGATGGTTGAGTAGATGGATGTTGGATGTTAGGATACATTCTTCTTAACTTAGAGATTTCGGGGACTAAATCCTTTAAGGAGGGGAGAATGTAACACCCCGTATGTTCTGTGAATATTAAATTAGTGAATTAAAGAATAATTAATTTTTAGAAGAGGAATTAAGGGAAACGGGTTAAGCCATTGCGTTCGTCTCAGAATTCTGCTTGATGTAGATTCAGAGTTTGCGTGAATCGGGCTCTGTATGAAGAAGTTATGGAGTTCGGAAGATTTCAAGTTTAATCAGAAAATAATAATAACTTCAGTTTGAAATTCGAAATTCGGCCAGAATAGTTGGGCGGGAAATTTCCCGCCCAGGGGTGTCGACCCCCCCAAGGGGAGTCGACATAGGTGTCGACCCCCTTGTAGGGAGTCGACCCCTTTGAGATCCACTTCCTGTGACGAATTTTTTTAGCCCTAAGTTGAAGTGGCCTTCTCTGATTGGCCGATGACTAATTTCGGAGGTATTAGGGCTTATGTGTCATGCAATGGTTGGCTGGATGACACATCTCTTTGGTTTGATGACTCTAATTTCTCCTAGACTAATCTAAAGGCTAGAATTAATCCTAGACTTCTATATAAAAACCCCAAACCTTACCCCTACACCTCAAAATCTCATTCTATGAAGCCGTCATGTTGTCCATCCCTAAGATAGCCTAGCCTCCATCTTCTCCAAATTAGAAATCAAGTTAGAAAGCTCCAAACCTAATCCAAACTAGAAAATCAAATATCTACATCAAAGGATAGCTTAACAAATTCAGAAATCAGATCCCAGAATACAAGATCCGCCCTTTTTCTGTAAGTTCAGTTATCATTTAGATTTAAACACCTAATAGAAATCACGACTGTAATAATCGGATCTAGAACGATGCCTAATTCTCATTCATGCCTATTCTTTTGTCAAATCTGAATTGCTTATGTCTACAAGACTATTGTGACTGATGTAATGACACCTATCGTGCCTATGAGACTGTTGTGACTGACATAATGAAACCTATCATGCCTATGAGACTGTTGGATTGACATAATGGAACCTATCATGCCTATGAGATTGTTGTGATTGATATGATGGAACTTATCATGTTGTACATCCTATGCCTATGAGACTATTGTGATTGATATAATGGGACTTATCATGTTGTACATCAAAATTAGTGATGCTCTTAAGTCCAATTCAATCTAGTATTTATACCTATGGTGTAAATTGCCTAGCTTGTCCACACTTATTGTTAATGTACAACACTGAAACATGGTCCTTGAATTGGGTACACCTTTGCATGCCTATTTTTCCTTATGTCAATTCTTATGCTCCTTCTCTATCTTTCCCCTTTTTATTTTCTTTTGTGAATACTAAGTTCATTCGGAACTTAGATTGAATCTCGTTGTACGTGCGATTATAACGCGGGATAATTGGGTATAATTTAATTTAGTAAATTTTGGGTGTAGCAAGTGAATATTGGCATAAAAAGACCTAAACATGGACACATATGACAAATATGTAAAATTGTCTAAAGATGAACATGCCTAACCTGAGGTTAGATTGAGTTGCGGTGTAAGACTGCCCGGAACCGCCCGGCACATCCAGCGACCACAACAATATAGATCTAATGTGAGAGGTTGGTGCTTTAATGAGAGAACCAAAGCTAAGAAACAGACAGGCTTAGAACGGTAGGGTTAAGTTAATTAAGGCAACAATTAACCAATACAACATGTTAGTTAAACAGTTGGGTAGGTTAGGTTAATTTGAGAACACTTAACCGTTATAACATGTTGATTAGGAAACCCTAGTAACGGGGACCCATTTCAGCAATAACCCACATAGATGTATCACGGTACCCTGAACTAGGCAGGGTGGGGCACGATTACTGGGTTGATTATAAGCGATCAAAATGGCGGCGGGTGGTGCAGCAGTGTAGGTCCGGCGGAGTATGGGCATGCACATACTCCGGGGTGGATAAAGCAGGCACTGGGCATCAGTAGTATACACTGTGTATCTAGAATTTGTGTCGGGTTGCTACCATAGGAATTGATACCTATGGTGGGACCAGCACAGGTATCTATAATCAAGCGGGGCCGAATGACACAAGTAATAAATGCATGTGAGTAGAAGCCGAACGGGAAAGGGATCATTTTGTTATGAACACATGATGGTAGTTGAAACACTCGTTAGTAGGTGTAGAGAAAAGGAAACGAGTGCGATAGCATATTCAGTTTTTCTTGCCTTATCTTATGTTATCTTATTTCTATGGTATTGTCCTATATTCAGTTTATTCATGTCATGATCCTTTTACCTGTTTACATGCTGAATAATCACTGGACTTACAAGGCTTATGTCTGACCCGTTTTCTTTTGCCTTCTCTTCTCCCCCCCCCCCCCAGGTCCGCAGGGAGGGAATACTTCAGCTTAGTGCAGACCTTTTCCAGCTTAAAGAGAGTAGATGTATTGCGTGGATTCTATTTTCTTGGGATACGACTGTGGTTACACTTTTATTGGGGATTTATGCTGCTTTACTACTGTTTTATGCTTCTTTATGAACTTGGAGTTTTAAATCAAGACAGATGTTTTATTGTAATAATTTAGAAGTTGGTTTTTGAGACAATGCTTGTAATGTTTTGACTGAACCACGCTATTTATGAAATGATTTCAGTTTTTCGCTGTTTATATGTCTGTCTTGTAAATTATTTGTGTCTTTTACCTAAAATGCTTCACCGAAGTTAATGCATTCCCTTTGTGAGTGACCTTAACGGAGGTGGGGTGTTTCATACATCATCATGTCGTAAGATGGGCGGAGCTCCCCTTAGCAGAAGCTAGAAGATTGGGCTACTTAAGGGGCTCAATGACGTCAAAGGATAACTTTTATAAGCCTTTGTTGTGCCCTTTTTTAAGCACATGAAAGTCTAAATCGTAATTTCATATGTAATTAATTTTATGTAATATTTGTATGCCAGTTGAACAAGCTATATACTAACTTCCCTGCGTGGAAGTGTTTTGTTGATTAGTTGATATGTGTACTGCATATCACCTATACTCATTTGTAACTTTTTTATTTTTTAATGAATAAAAGAGTGTTACATACCACTATAAAAACCATTCTGCTTTGCCAAAAAAAACTATTAAAATCTCCAAGAATAAACCGGGGATGAGTAGATTGTTTAAGGGAAGGAATGATGTTAAACAAGGTTTGTCTGACATAGGTGGAGTTAGTAGCATACACGAAGGTGATGAAGTAAGAAGTTTGGTCATTTAGGTTGATAGCATGGCAATGGATCATTTCAGAAGTAGGGAGAATATGGTCCAAATGGATTTTAGAGTGGTTAAAGAGAATCAAGATTCTACCATAAGGTGCTTCACACAAATTATGAAGATAGCTCCAGCTAGAGTTTACATAATTGGCCAATCTCAAAGTCAACTCAATATTGAATTTAGTTTCTACAATAGCAAGAACATTTAACTTATTTTCAAATATCAAAATTTTACATTGGTCTAATTTTGTATCATTGTGACAACCTATAATGTTCCACACCCCAATAGTTTTCACCATAATTAAACTGAGGAAGGTATGGAACAGTTGTCTTTCTTACTCCTTAACTTGTAAGGAGTGCTAAACTTGTTGCCACTGGTATGTTTAAGTGGTAAAACAAGAAGGAATGAATCAAGGGGAGGTTATTTGTAGGCTAAAGGGGGTTGAAGGAGGGAGTATGGGTTAGAGTTTGGCATATGCATGGTAGTATTTGATTTGAAAGAAGATTCAACAAAAGGATTGCCTTGTGTGTTTAATATTTGCACATGTAAGTTTGGGTCAAGTAAAATAGGAGAGGATGTAGGATTGTGCATGAGAAGGATAGTACGATTTGCATTGAAATTTAAAGAGTCTGCACGTACATTGGTTTCAATAAGTACAGTTTCATTTATTTCTATCTCACTTCCACTTGCCTCAATATTTACTTCCTCCTCTTTATCTTTTTCAAATGTAACCAATTCATCATTCTTGTTAGCTGGTTCTATTTCTTGTTCTTCTCTTCTTTCCTCCATACATCCTTGCAAAACAGTCTCTTTTATTAAATTTTACAACTATTCCCCTTCATCTTTTTCATTTATTTTCTCATTCTCTACTGCTTTGGCACTATTCTCTACAATTGGTTTACTGCACTGGAATTTGTTACTTTCTTGGAAAAATTGTTCTAGAGTTGGCATAACATAATCACTTATTCCTTCAAGATCTAAGTTCTCATAATCTTCATGATTCAAATCTCCTTCTGAATTCACATCTTCTACTTGTTTCATCACAACTTCTTCCAGAATATTAAATTTATTCCTTTTTTCTACTTGTTTCATCTCATATTTTCTACTTGATTCAAATCTTCCCTTTATTACTCCAACTTCCCTGTCGTGTTTTCATTGTTCCTTCATTACTTGTGTTCACTACCCTTTTATTCTTCTTTGTTGCCACCACTTTCCATCTTTGATTATTCCTATTTTCATTAAGAGGTATTTTAGTCCTCACTTGTTCTCTTAGCTCTGCTACCTTGCTTACATTGGCTCTTCCTTTTTTTAACCTTTTTCTTCACTCGTTTTCACACTCTCTTTATCTCAGTTTTTACTAACATGACAAAAAGAACTGCACTTATTACAAATGTCTGGCTTCCATAAGTACTCCACATAATATCTTTGAACTCCACCTTCCACGGTCTAGATCAAAAAATCATTTACAAGCTCCTTGTCAGGTTTTACTTCTGTCAAACACTTTGCATGCTAAATTCTTTGCTACCTTCCATTATCTCATCCATGCACAATAGTTTACTAGGCATGCTACCTATCCAGTTAATCCCATTATTTGACCAAGCAAAAATCAGTATATTGCAAAGTTTCACCCATACTGGTACAGAGTGGACATTTCCACAAACACCACTGATAGAGGGGTCATACGATTTGATAATGAATAGCTAATTGTTCTTGATTATTAGGATCTACCTACAGGATTCTATTTTTATCTTCGTTACAAGTGAATAAAAAAGAAATAAGACCCCTCAGATTTCACAGGATAGGTCCTTTGAGCCTCCAAATTGCATTGAGTTTGGCTACCTCTACCAAGTACAAGAGGGGTTTATCTAAGAAAAACCACACCAAATAAACCTCTGTGCCAGCTTTAGGCACATCATCAATTAACTCAAGCGCATCATCAACAATGACAGGGGTTAAGGTAATGGGAATGTACTTCCCAGCATTTTGCGGTTTTGGCTTGAACATGAAAGTCCATGGATGTTGATAACCATTCGATTTTTCTTGGGTTAAACTAGGAAAAGGTCGGTCATTGGTTTGGGGATTGACAAATGCTCATAAGGTTCTGGAGGTAAGGGCGACGGGTCTATGATAGGAGGTACGGTCGGTGGAAGGCTCGATAAAGGGATGGACAAGATGGGTGCGACGATGGGATTGGGCGGGAAAGGACGGTGAGGGAAAGGACGGTTTTAATTTAATAAATTTAATTTAAAAAAAGAATTCAAATTAAGATTTGTTTACTGAAATGGATGGAGGAATTTGATTTTAAGATTTTGGCAAAGTCGCTCGATTTTTAAAGTGATCCTTAACACTTTTTATTATAACAAATAATAAATACACTAAGTACAAGAGCTAGACTGTTTGCCTAACTACTACAAACGAGTTTTAAAGTGGACCGACCACAAATAGAAGTAAACTAACCTTACTTATAGTACAAGAGCTGGTCAAAATGATTAGACTGCTACAAAAATGACATAACAATTCACCGTGCAGGGTGCATAACTACCCTACAGGCTGCCAAGACAGTCCAAACAAATAATGACTTACACAGTTGCTTATAGGCAAACTCATTACAAATTGACTTACACCTTGCAGGGTATGCATAGATGTGTCAAATGGGTCATGTAGGGTCGTATAAGGGTCAACCAAAATTTGACCCAACCCATTTGCCATCCATTTATTTTGACCCATTTAACACACGCTTTATCTAACCCATCCCACCTACTAAGTGGGTTACCCATTTGAGCCATCTAAATGTAGTCTGGTATTTTTTTATATACAATTATAAGTATTAGTCTGTTATTTTCTAAGTATAAATGTTAATCACCTTTGTGACACACCACGTCCGTTAATGTCGCTCTTTATTAGAATGCATTAAGTTCCGTGAAGCATTATAGGTAAACAGAAACATAATTTCACAAGATAGATATAAAAATAACAGCGGAAATTTAAAATTTAATTATTCATCAGAAAAACATCATAATCTCAAAACCAGTTACAACATCAGGCTAAAATACCGAAACCAAGTACATCAAAACAATACATCTGTCTTGCGCTAAAAACAGAGTACAAAAATATAAAATCATAATCCCTAATAATAGCCATATCAAAGTAGACAAGTAGTCGAAGCAATTCATTAAAGCATATCCAGATCTAATTAGAAACAGAGAGAGCGAATCCTAATCACGACTGAGCGTTCCCACCTTGAGAACCTAGGGTCGAAGGAAACAAAAAGGGTCAGACATAAAGTCTGGTGAGTACAGTGACTTTTAGCATATAAAGAAATAAAAGTATCAAGACAGACAAATAAACTGGATGAGAGATAACAATATCATATAACAGGTGTAAACAGGATGAACAAGATAAATTGAATAACCAGAGTAAACTATACTTATCAATTACTTCTCTCTGCACCAATACTAGTATAACAGATGTGTGACAGGATTAAGTGTTCCCTAATATAACAGAAACAGAATGATCCCAACAGAAACATAATGGTAGTTCAAGTTGTACTCTAGTTACATAACGGGTTTATCCCAAACAAAAAAAACAGGTACCTTAACAAAAATAACGGGTGTTACCCTTAATAGAAATAACGTGTACCTAAAAAGAAAACAGACAGGACTAGATGTACCCTAATTACTACCCCAAGCGGTCGTCTCCCTAACATGTAAATACATTGTCGGCCCCACGGTAGGGTGTATTACCACCTAAAGTGGCAACAAACAGATGGACATGAGCCTATTTACTGGTGCTACAGCAGCTTATTTTCCCCTATAGACCAGACCCAGTCACACCCATGACTCCATTGGAACGCGCCCGTATACAGCCCCTTTCAGATGAACCTCTTATAATCAGTTCAGTATGCGTGCCCTAACCCCTACCTAGTGCGGGGTCCCACTTTAATACCAGAATGGGTTACTGACTGATATGGGTCCCACACAGCAGATGACGTAAGTCAAACCCCTAAACTTGTGTCCCCCAATTGACTTGGATTTTTAATAGGTTAAGCCTTACATATTAACAAGTTCACCTATTCCCCACAGATTTACAGGTTAACAGGTTCATATAACCCCAATAGATTAAACAAGATAAGTATTACATGTTAAAAAGTTCATATAACCCCCAACAGATTAAACATGTTAAATATTACAGGTTAACAGGTTCATATAACCCCTAACAAATTAAATATGTTTGCTTAACCCCATAACTTTAACAGTTTACTTAACCCCACAAATTTAACAGGTTCCACAGGTTACTTACAGTTTCATTAACATGTTCCACTTACTCCTTGAATTAAGCCTACAAATATATATACCCCTAAATTTCCTGTCATAATTCACAGAACAAGATATGCCCCTAAATTTCAGTCATATTCCACGGTGCAAGATATGCCCCAAATTTCCCTCTTTTATTTGTATCCCCAAACATTCCCAATTCCGTTCATACATTTATCTCCTACGAGATTGGCCGAGGATTGAAGGTAGCCAAGGCTTATAAAAATAAAAAGGGAATGAAAGAGGGAGAAGAACGGGCATATAATAAAAGAAATAGGCATATGATAACAACTGAACAACAGAACTGGGTGTACAGAAGAATACATGTAATAATAGCAGAACTGTTTAGATCAGTTTCTTAACAGGCACAGGTTCAGATCCATGTTTATTAACATGTCAAGGTTAGTGTTAAATTTTTATATCCAAACGTAACATGAACTCATAGATATTGGATTCCAAAAACAAAGAATAATATGTTGATGTTGCAGAAGAGACTCTTGTATATGTTAGGTAAGAATTGTTTTGATTCAATCCAAGTTTCAGTAGCATCTCCCCATTTCTGTTTTATATTTTCAGAACAAGAGTTTGAGGAAGAAGTATGAAGAAGTATGATATATTTGATAGGAAGCATGCCTTTATATAGAGTTTACATGACAATCCTTAACCATTCGATCTCTGCTTTTAAATCCATCCATTCAGAAAATAATGAACTTGGTTATCAAATACGTCCAGAAACAGAAAAATGTATTTGGCCAGATCATGGTTGGGTCGACCCACGCCCACCTGGGTCGACCCATAGGCCGACCCAGACTAGGTGTAGGTCAACCCTTAACTGGTCAGATTCCCGCCTATAGCCGCCTTTGTTTCCCGCTTATAATTTTGAATTATTTTGAATTCTGGTTTGATTTATATTTACATGTATCCTTCTTATATGCGTACAAACTTCTAACCTTTATATCTTCCTCATACGATGTTCGTTTTACGCAAACTCGAAGTCTATCTTAACCAGAATTCCGAGGCAAATGCAATGGTTCTGTCCGTTTTACTAAATTCCCAATCTTTAATTAATTATTCTTTATTTTATTGTTAATAATGTCCTTTAAAATTATGGGGTGTTACATTCTCCCCTACTTAAAGGATTTCGTCCCCGAAATCTCCAAGTTAAGAAGAATGTTTATTACATCCACCTACAATCATCTACTCATCCATCATCCACATGCATTCATTATCCTTAAGAGATTTCTAATGCTTGTATGAACATATGCAAAGGTATGTGTATATGTCCCTATGCTAATGCGAAAATTAGGCGGTCTATTGATTCAGTTGACCTCCTTAATGTAATATATGTTAGTGCCATGAATCCAAGATGTATGCAAACGATCCTAGTATATCATGTAAATGTTATATGTGTGCACAATCATCCGTCCAAATGCAACATCCATATGATGATACATCCACTTCCACCAATTAAAAGAAAAATGTACACAAATCCATTTGCAGTATGAGAGTGATTTGAGCCGATCTAGTGACTAGTATGTGTATATGCATTCACGAGCGACCACTAACAAACACTTGCATCCATCAAAAACAACATGTCTCAAACACATGTTTACATCCATTGGTTTCCTACTTAAAGGTCGAAGATTCGATCGATAGTGTACACACAAATGATTGAAGCAATTACAAATAAAAGCTTAGAAAGGAAGTTAAGAAAATACACTTGAAAAGAAAAAGTTACGAAGCGTGAATCTTGTCTTCAGTCTCCCAAGTTGCATCCTTGCGGTCTTCCCACCATTGCACTTTCATCAACTTAACCTTTATGTTGCGAAGTTTCTTATCCTCTGATCCAAGTACGGGGAGGAACTTGTAACACCCCGTATTTCCTATGAATATTAAAGTAACGAATTAAAGAATACTTAATTTTAAAAATGAGAATTAAGGGAAACGGGTTACACCATTGCATTCGTCTCAGAATTCTGCTTGAGATAGAGTCCGAGTTAGCGTGAATCGGACTCTGTATGAAGAAGTTATGGAGTTTAGAAGATTTCATGTTTAAACAAAAAATATAAATAATAATTAAACATCTCAAACCAAGTTTAAAATTTGAAATCAGCCAAAGGGAAGTGGGCGGGAAAATTCCCGCTCAACAAGTGTCGACCCCCAGGGGAGTCAACATAGGTGTCGACCCCCTATAGGGTATCGACCTCTTTTCTAGATCTAGACAAAATTTCTAGACCGACGTGTTTTAGCTGATGTGTCGCTCCCTGGTTCGCTGTGTGACATATTTTTCTGCTATGAACGATTCTGATGACATCTAGAATGATTTGAAGGCACTAAGTCTCCCTATTCACCTATAAAAAGATCCCTAAACCTATTGTTTTCTACACACGAATTCATAAGTGTATATATGCTGCTAAAACCTGAAGTGACCTAGCTTCAACCTTAATCAATCAAGTTAGAGTTTTCAATTTTACAATCAAAGTCTACATCAAAGGAATAGCTAATCAAATTCAGAAATCAGATCCCATAATTCAAGACCGTTCTTTAATTTGTAAGTTCATGTTACTTTCAGAAATAAAAGCTAATTGTGATTCTGACATTGTAATAAATCTGAATCTGAGATTATGCCTATTTCTATCTGTCTTTCTATATCCATTGGATCTATCTCATTGATAATATTATGTCCATTCTTTGACTCTTCTTTCCTTCTTCCTTTTTTGTTTTTATAGCCAGGCTACTGCGAGCCTGAGCAAAATCTCATAAGAGATGAACGTACATTGGAAATAAAATTGGGCATAATATATGATTTGGACATGACCAATGCTAAAATTGGGCATAATATATGATTCGAACATGAGCAGCGCTAAAATTGGGAAAAGTATTAAATTATGAATAATTGGGCATAACTGATTTGTAATGGATTTGAGGAAATAACATATGTTGTATTTAAAACATAAAGTGGATCGAACATTTGACTTGAAAAATTGAGGCATAAAGTATATTGGACATAAGACTTGGGGTTTGGGGCGTAAATTGAACTGGAAACATGTAAGGCATAGTACATGTCGTGGTTTAAGACCTAAAAATTGAGGCATATTATATATAATAGTTTACGACTTGGAAGAAGGAGATTATGCATGAAACCTATAGTAAGATAGGATAACTGTTAAATGTGAACACGCCTAAATTGGGATTTTGGGTAAATTGGCATGCACTGTAATTAAAGGCTATAATTTGGCATAGTTTATACTATGAATCATGATTGGGGGTTTTTGGAGAATATATTGTATAGTGCAATATGACTAAACCTTAGGGCATGTGTTGTATTGTGAATTATGACCATGATTTTGGGCATGTAAGTTTATAGGCTTAATTTATGACTAGGCGAGATATGTTAATGGAACTTTAAGTGAGGTTTAATTTGTTAAACTAATATGCTGAAATCTGTTGAAAGTGAATTTGTGGGGCATAACTTGAAATTAGCTTTGTTGAGGTATAACTTGAGAATTGGAACATGACTAGTTTTGTGAATTTGGGATAATTAGCATATAAAATCTAGATCTGGACATGTATGGCAAATATGCTAAAAGATAAACATGCCTAACCCGAGGTTAGATTAAGTTGCGGTGTAAAACTGCCCGGAACCGCCCGACACATCCAGTAATCGCAACAACACCTATCTTATGTGAGAGGTTAGTGCATCATGCCAAAGAAAAACCCAAGGTTAGATAGAGTTGTTGTGTAAAACTGCCCAGAACCGCCCGGCACATCCAGTAACCGCAACAACATAGATCTAATGTGAGAGGTTGGTGCATTAATAAATCAATTAATGCTAATGAACAAGACATATTAAGAATGGTAGGGTTAAGTTAACTAACGCAACACTTAACCGTTATAACATGTTAATTAGACAAGAAGATGGGGTTAAGTAAATTTAGAACACTTAACCATTATAACAGGTTAATTAGACAAGTGAGTAGGGTTAAGTTAACCAGTATAACATGATGAATGAGAAGGGTTAAGTTAATAAGAAACACTTAACCAATATGACATGAAGAATGGGTAGGGTTATGTTAAAACAAGAGAGCAACACTTAACCAATGTAATAGGATGCGTGGAAGGGTTAAGTTAACACAAGAAGGCAACACTTAACCAATGTAACACGACAAGTGGGTGGGTTAAGTTAACTTGAATTGATTGATGGCACTTAACCAATACAGCATGATGAACGCGTGGGGTTAAGTTAATAAGAAACACTTAACCAATGTAACTTGATGAACGAATGGGGTTAAGTTAATGGGAAGTACTTAACCAATATAACATGATGAATGAACGGGGTTAAGTTAATAGGAAATACTTAACCAATCCAACATGACGAGTGAGAAGGGTTAATAAGAAAAACTTAACCAACATGATATGATGAGTGGGTAGTTTAAGTTAACATGAATGGACAACACTTAACCAATATGACATAACGTGTGGGAGGGTTAATTACATATCGGGTTGGTGGGTAATATTAGTAAATATAGGTCCACAAACTTAACCATTAAGTAAACATGTTTGAATCAGTGGGAGAGTTAAGTACATATCGGGTTGGTGGGTAATATTAGTAAATATAGGCCCCCAAACTTAACCAGTAAGAAACCCTAGTAACGGGGACCCATTTCAGTAGTAACCCACATATATGTATAAAGGTACCCTGAAACTAGGCAGGGTGGGGCACGATTACTGGGCTGATTATAAGCGGTCAAAATAGCGGCAGAGGGTATGTCAGTGTAGGTTCCGACAGATTATGGGCGTGCACGTACTTCGGAATGGGAAAAAGCAAGCACTGGGTACCAGTAGTTATACACTGTGCATCTTGAATCGTGTCGGGTTGCTATCATAAGGATTGATACACCTTATGGTGGGACCAGCACAGGGTATCTACACGCAAGAGATGGCCGATTGACATAGACACATGGAACATTAATATAAGTAGGGAGTCGATCGATAAGGGTAGTAAGGCTACATCAAAAATATTCATGGCAAGTAGGCAGATTGAGGTGGAATCCTCACAATAGATGTACACCTGAAGGATACCACAATTGTGGGGATTGGGATCACATTATCATATGAACATTTTATACAGATTACTAGTTGGGACACTAGCTAGGCGGTGCAGAGATATAAAAATCAGAATAACAAGGTAGTAGTGAAGCGGAGAAAGAGTAGAAGCGCATTCAGTTTATCTTGCCTTATAATATCTATGTTATCCTTGTTCTCACGGTATTGTCTTATACTCAGTTTATTCATGTCATGATGCTTTCGCCTATTTACTTGTTGAAGGTCATTGGACTTACCAGACTTATGTCTGACCTAGTTTGTTTCGCCTCTTTTATTTCGTTCCCCCCCAGGTTCACAGGGAGGAAATGTTACCACTTAGCTCAGTTTTCTTTCCAAGCACGGAGATAGTCGATGAATTGCTTTGGACTTTCTCTTCCACTGCTATTTATGGTTCATGCTTTATTGGGGAATATCATTGTTATTTTTATGCTTCTTTTATACTTGGAAGTTTTTGAATCAAGACAGAAGTTCTATGTATTATTTTTAAGTATGATTGAGATAATTGTTGTAAAAGTTTGACTGAACCACATTATTTATAAAATGACTTTATTTTCCGCTTCTTTATTTGTCTGTCTTGTAAATTATCTGTATCTTTTACCTATAATGCTCCACCGAGGTTAAGGCATTCCCTTTGTGAGTGACCTTAACGAAGGTGGGGTGTTTCAGAACTCGTCTAATTGTTTCCTCCCTTTCTACCTCTACTTACTAAAGCATGCTCGGCTTAACCACCTCTGCTGTATCGTGCGGGTAATCTCACCCTATAGGTCAGTTGATCTATCCTTACTACTATGGGAAATGGCCTTACAAACCTTGGCGCCAAGTTCCATACAGATCCAAAGCGAACCACATTCCTTATAGGTGATACTTTGATGAAAACCATGTCTTCCACCTTAAACTCAATGTCAGTCCTTATCTTATCTGCGTAGGACTTTTGCCTGTCCTAAGTTGTCTTCATACGTTGGTGGATAAGATCAATCTTTTCTAAAGTCTCTCTAGTCATCTCAGATCCGTGTAGAAGCCTATCTGTAGGCTCCCACCAACAAGTCGGTGATCTGTAAGGTCGTCCGTATAGTGCCTCGAAGGGTGCCATGCCTATACTGGCCTGATAACTGTTGTTGTAGGTTAACTCAACCAATGGGAGATGCTCCTCCCAAGTACCTCTGAAGTCTAAGATACACATCCGCAAAAGATCCTCCAGAACTCTATTCACCCACTCATTTTTCCCATCGGTCTAAGGGTGATATGCGGTGCTCAAACATATCTGCGTACCTAGTGCCTCTTGCAGGCTCTTCCAAAACTCACTAGTGAAGATGGGGTCACAATCACTCACTATGCAAGAAAGTACTCCATGCAGATGGACTATTACACAAAGATAAAATGATGCCAACCATGCCACAGATCTCTTGCTTTTAACAGGAATGAAATGACCGCTCTTAGTAAGCCTGTCTACTGTGACCCAGATACTGGTGTTGTCTTTTCTCGATCTAGGCAAACCATCGATGAAATCCATAGAGACGCACTTCCACCTCCACTGTGGGATCTACAAAGGATGAAGCTAACCACCAGGCTTTTTTTGTTCAGCCATACTTGCTGGTAAACTAAGCATCGAGCTACAAACTCCGCTGCATCTTTCTTCATCCCAACCCAAAAGAAAACCCTTTTCATATCTCTATACATCTTATCGCTACTCGGATGGGTAGTCATCCTAAAATGATGGGCTTCCTCTAGGACTATCTTTAACAGACTTCCAACTCGGGGAACACAAAGCCTCCCATCTAGTCTTAGCCATCCTTTATCATTCGCAGAGTATCTACTAAGGTGATTAGAAGTCTCCCCTCTTTTTAGCCTATCCAGGATGTCTACTATCTATTGGTCCTCTCGCCGCGAAGATCATATTTGATCCATAAGGGTAGGTAACACCTCTTAGGATGCCAACAAACCAGATGTAAGATCCGTATATGGCCTAAAATCGAAAGTCGATATGTACTCCAAACTCTGCCTCTCTACTAATAGAGGACACAAAGTCATCCTATGACTACTCAACGCGTCCGCCACCAAATTACTCTTGCCAGGGTATAATCAATCTCAAAGTAATAGGACCCTAGGAACTCCATCTCTGCTATCTCAAATTGAGATCCTTCTGCAATAACAAATACTTGAGCGACATATGGTCCGTGTATAACTCGAAATTATCTCCCAATAGATAATGCAGCCATGTCTTAAGTGTGAACACTATATGTAACAACCCGTATTTTAATAACGTGTTATAACTATAAATCAAGGCAGAATTAATTTTTAAAATAAGAATCAAGGGCAACGGGTTACGCCATTACGTTCGTCTTGAAATTCTGCTTGGAAATGAGTCCGAGTTTTCGAAAATCAAAGTCCGTATAACCAAGTAATGACCCTTTGAAGTTTTCAGAAATTTTCAAGTTCAAAATAGCTCAGAATTCGAATTCAAATTTCGAATTCAAACCCCAGAACGGACTGGGCGTGAAATTTCCCGCCCAGGACCAGGTCGACCTGGGGGTCGACCATAGAGTCGACCTGCCCAGGACCAGGTCGACCACAGAGCCGACCTGGGTGTCGACCTGGTTGCCGAGCCCATTTTTGAGTCAGAGTTCACTCTGATGTTTCTAGTCCGATTTCTGTCTAGATTCGTTGGCCTGACCCTATATAAACAGCCCCTAACTCTAGTCTCTCTACACAAATTCTCTCTGGTCTTATGCTGCTAAAACTCTGGTTGAAAAGTTGGAGAAAAGGAATTGCTTCTTCTCCAACAAGGCTACGTGTAGAGTATTGCTGTTTGGGGGATTTCTGTTAGACTCGTGATTCAACATCGCCTCTTTGTTTTCTAACTCTCAAACCACGATCTGTAAGCCGCAGTTATTTTTAGATCTAAACTTTAAACTTAATATGGACCTGTTGTAAATTGAAATTGAACATAAGTATGACAATCAACTTGGACCTATCATTGTATATCTTGGATCTATCATTGTTCATTTTGAATCTAGTATTTTGGACCTACTATTTGTTCACCTTGGATCTATTCATCTTGAATCTTGACTTGTGGGAATATTTATATAAAATTGATTTAGGGCCTAAACATGTTGTAAACCTAAACCCCTCAAGGCCATGACGTTAACATGCCTGTGATGTTGAATTAGTTGTTATTCACAATTTTGGGGTTATTATCTTATGTCAACTGTTACTATGACTATCACCCTATTTTGCTAGGTTAGATATTTAAGACCACTATTCCATATGCCAGTATTGTTGTAGTCATTTATCTCAAGTTATACCATGCTTGACTTATAATCACTTTTGCCACCTTATTCCCATTCTTTCTATGTTATTCCCTAATTAGATTTGTTTGTGTCGATTCGAATTCACGTGCGATGGGAATACGATTTGGGTAGTTTAGGCAAACCTGAATTTACTATAAACTTGAAACGTGGACATTGTTATAACTTGAACCTGGATATGGACATGAACTTGACACGATTCGACATGAAACATGACATGAAAACTTGACATGAATTTAGACTCGAAACTTGAACCTGGACATGACACTTAGAATAAACTTGAAAATGGCCAACTCGAGGTTGGGTTGAGTTTGTAGTGTAAATCTGCCCGGAACCGCCCAGCGAATCCAGTAACTGCAAACAATTGGATCCAATGTGGGTAGTTGGTCATTTCACACCTAAAACCCGAGGTTAGACTATGTTGTGGTGTAAATCTGCCCGGAACCGCCCGGCAAATCCAGTGACCACAACAACTAGTCTAATGTGAGAGGTTGGGGTGCATTAATGAATTTACGCTACAGGGTAGGGTTAAGTCATGAACCACTTGAATATACTTAACCAATTTGACACGATGATTTGATAGGGTTAAGTCATGAACCGCTTGAATACACTTAACCAACTTGATACATGATTTGGATAGGGTTGAGTCACAAATTTGAATGACAACACTTAGCCCATTTGAAACCCTAGTTATGCGGTCCTTTTCAACAGTAACCCACTTAGATGTATCACGATACCCTGGGACTAGGCAGGGTGGGGCACGATTACTGGGCTGATTGTAAGAGACCAGAACGACGGCTGAGTAGTTGCACCATTGTAGGTTCAGGCGGACTATGGTTGTGCACGTAGTCCGGAGTTGAAAAACCAGGCATTGGGCACCAGTAGGTTTACACTGTGCATGCTTGATTCGTGTCGGTGGTTTACCACCCTAGGGTTTGATACACCCTATGGTGGACCTAGCACAGGTGACTACATTTCATGATTGGGCCGTATGACACAGACACATGACGAGCTAGAACTTGTAGGGAGCCGATCGATTAGTAGATCGTACTGTAGGACCCCGTAATGGGTCATTTCATGATATTGGGCCAAGGGATCATTTCATGGTTAATACTTGACATGGGTTAGAATACTAGTACAGTTGGTGCAGCGAATCTTGAATATGCGATGTTAGATTTATCTTGATATCATAGTTATCTTGCCAGTCCTATTATCATCCCTATGTTTACTTTCCGTTTACTCATGTCTTGTTAACGTTACTAGTTTTTATACTGAATGTCACTAGGACTTACCAGTCTTTATGAATGACCCTTTTTCTTTTGCCTCTTTTTCTTTCGTTTCCCCCCCTAGGTTCTCAGGGAGGAAACACTAGCTCTTAGCTTGGATTTATCTTGCTTTCTGTCAGCTCATGTACGGTTTGGTCTTGAGCTATGCTATGGCTGCACTTCTGCTATGTTTGGGGAATAATTTACTTTTGTTACCTTATGTTTATGCTTCTTTATTTAGAACTTGATGTAATGGAATAATTTGTACCTTGGATATATGAGGTTTTGACTCTTTTCTTGAAAGTAATAAAAATTTGGTTTTTAATTTCTACCGCTGCTTTATTTATGTTCTGCCTTGTGATATCTCTGTGTATGTTTACCTAGATAATACTCCACCAAAACTAGTGCATTCCCTTTGTGAGTGACCATAGCGGAGGTGGGGTGTTACATTTGGTATCAGAGCAGAAGGTTACCAGACGGGGCAAAAATTTTAAAAAACTTTCTAAAACTATGTTCCAAAACCGTTTATAAAGAAGCATTTATCAATAGAAGTTTTATGATTAAAAAGGCTATTCCTGAAAAGCCATTAGCACTTTCCTTTGTTTCCTCGTTTGAATCTTTTTCTTTTCGTTTTTCAGCATGTCTAATCTTAACCTTCCTGAAGGAGTACCCGTACATGGATGGTTCCGAAGTTACTTAGAAGCTAGGGCCAACGGCGCGAGCCCGGCAGACATCCCTTCTCCTCCTCCCCAGAGGCCGCGGTTCCTCCTCCTCCTGGTACCACCTTTGCCAAAATATGCAAAGACTTTAAAGCAATGGGCGGCAAGAACTTTGTTGGAACTGAAACCTCTGTTGAGGGACGAAACTGGCTAAAGGAGACTGAAGACTTGTTTATTATCTTTGATGTGGAGGACCATAGGAAAGTTCAGTTGGCGGCATGGTTGTTGAAAGAGGAAGCTGCATTTTGGTGGGATGTCACCAACGCTACCAGGCCAGTTGAGACTTGGGCAGACTTTAGAGAGAGGTTTGGGCTTAAATTCTTATCGTCAGCAGAAGAGAACCTTCAGATGGAGAGGTTCCTAGCACTCAAGCAAGGGGACATGTCTGTTAGGGAGTACGTGAATAAGTTTAATCAGCTTGCTCGGTTCTGTTTGGACTTAGTCAACACGGCCTAGAAAAATGCTGTACGCTTTGCTCGAGGATTAAACGAGCCACTACACAGTTTGTCCATAACTCATATACCCATATGGGAGACCTTTGAAAGCTTGGTGGATATGGCCCTACTTCATGAGGAAGACAAGAATAGCAAGAAGGAGGTTAAGCCTAATGAGACTCAGAATAAGAAAGTTGACTTCAAGAAGGGAGGCAACAAGAATAACAAGGGCAACAACAACAATAATAACAAGGCACGTGAGACAAGGAAGTGCAACTTTTGTGGTATTACGGGACATCTAGCTAAAGACTGTAGAAAGAAGAAGAGAAAGTTGGGTGAATGCTTTCATTGTGGAGATATTGGACACATCAGTAAGGATTGCCCTAAGAAGCAAGGACAGGGGCAAGGGCAGACCCAGCGAGCAGGACCTTCTGGAGGGCAGTTGCATGCTCTCAACACCACTCCAGCTCTTGACCGAGGTAGTAATATTTCTATACAAAGCCTTGTTTACATTTTTGAATTTCCTGTTCGAACCTTATTTGACTCTGGCGCATCGCATACTTTTAATTCTTCTGATATTGTTGAAAATTTGCACCTAAGTACTAGTCTAGTTGAGGATCCCGTTAGTGTTTCAAATCCAATTGGGGGCTCCGCTCATTTATCTATGATATGTGTGGATTTGAGGATCTCTATCTTAAGCGTAGAATTCGCGTGTAATGCTTATGTTCTCAGATTTATGGTATACGGTTTGATCCTAGGTATGGATTGGCTGTCCAATTATGGAGCCATTCTTGATTGTGAACGAAGGGTAGTGAGGCTCATGACTCGCCTTGGCAATACCCTTGAAATTTCTTGTAACCCTAAGGGTCCGGTCATGTTGTGTTATCTTGAATCTCTTGACTCATCCATCGGCAATTTGCAATCTGTAAGAGTGGTCCGAGAATATCCAGATGTCTTTGATGAGGTGAGGGGGTTACCTCCTAAACGCGAGATAGATTTTCGTATTTATCTTGTTGATAATGCCAAGCCAGTTTCATTGCCCGTTAGGCACATGGCCCCGCGAGAAAGAAGAGAGCTCAGTAAACAAGTTAAGGAGTTGCTTGAGAAAAATTTCATAAGACGAAGCATTTCTGAATGGGGTGCTCCGGTGGTATTCGCTACTAAGGCGGATGGTTTGCTTCGTCTATGCGTAGATTATCGTGTGTTAAACAAGCTAACTAAGAAAAATAGACACCCACTACCAAGAATCGACAATTTGTTTGACCAGCTTGTGGGAGCATCTGTTTTCTCTCAACTCGATCTAGCCATAGGATTCCATCAGCTTAGAGTGGTTGAGGATAGCATTGACAAAACTGCGTTTAGGACTCCAGATGGGTTCTTCGAATGGCTCGTCATGTCGTTTGGGTTAACGAATGCACCCACGTACTTTGTAGATTTGATGAGTAGGGTGTTTCGGGAGTTCCTTAACAAGTTTGTAGTGGTTTTCGTAGACGATATTTTGATCTTCTCAAAGGATGAAGAAGAGCATGCTAGACATCTCAAGGTAGTCGTAGATACGCTTAGAGCACACTAGTTAAAGGCTAAGTTCTCCAAATGCCATTTTTGGAGGAAGGAAGTTCGGTTTCTTGGACATGTAGTTTCTAAGCAAGGCATAGCCGTGGACCCCACAAAGGTAGTTGCGGTGCAAGACTGGAAAATTCCTAAGAACGCAACGGAGGTGAGAAGCTTTCTCGGTTTCGCAGACTACTATAGGAAGTTCATTAAGGACTTCGCTAAGATTTCAGCCCCTCTTACTAGGTTAACAAAGAAAAACCTAGCGTTTGCATGGGACATAGAATGTAAGATTGCTTTTCAGAGACTCAAGAGAGCCCTCACCACAGCTCCAGTTTTGGCATTACCCGATGGAGGAAAGATGTTTACCGTGTACACAGATGCATGTGGCACAAGATTAGGCGCTGTCCTAATGCAAGAAGGGAAAGTGATATGCTATGGGGGTAGACAACTTAAAGTTCATGAGAAGAACTATCCCACACATGACTTGGAGTTGGCGGCGATCGTTTTTGCACTTAAATCTTGGCGCCATTATCTTCTAGGGGAGAGGTTCGAGCTGTATACCGACCACAAATCGCTTAAGTACCTCTTCTCACAGAAAGATTTGAATCTGAGACAACAGCGGTGGATGGAATTCTTGGCATCATATGACTTCGACATAGCTTATACCCCTGGCAAGGGTAACGTGGTGGCGGATGCGCTAAGTAGGAAAAGGTTGACCTTGAGCCCCTTGTTTGTTGAAAGGAAAAGTCTAGAGTTTATAGAAACCTTTGATTTTACACTTGCTGTCGAGTCATTGACTGTTACGTTTGCATCTCTTGAGTTAAGACCTACACTTCTAGATCAAGTAGGGACTTCACAGAAGGAAGACCCACAGATAGTCGAAATCATGGACAAGCTAATTAGTGGTGAGACGTCAAGTCACCTCGGTAGGTATGCCATAGATGACAAGGGATGGCTAAGGCATGATGGAAGGCTATGTGTCCCACAAGTGGGAGACTTAATAAGGAAAGTTATTGAAGAGGCGCACCACTCGAAAATGACTATAAATCCCGGAGGGGATAAGATGTACAGAGATATGAAACGCATATTCTTTTGGGCTGGAATGAAAAAGGACGTGGAAGAGTTCATTTCAAAGTGCATGGTGTGCCAACAAGTAAAGGCCGAGTCGAAGAAGCCCGGTGGGCTATTACATCCTTTTGAGGTTCCGCAATGGAAATGGGAGAGTATCTCGATGGATTTCATGGATGGACTGCCTAGGTCAAGGAAGGGAAATACTAGCATATGGGTCATAGTAGATAGACTCACGAAAAGAGCTCACTTCATTCCGGTGAAAAGCAAGAGGACCGCATCATGGATAGCGTCTATTTACCTTCGAGAGGTAGTACGGTTGCATGGGGTCCCTTCTAGTATAATTAGTGATCGTGACCCGATTTTCACTAGCCAGTTTTGGAATAGTCTGCAAGAAGCAATGGGTACACGACTGAGCTTAAGCACGGCCTATCACCCGCAGACGGATGGACAAACCAAAAGGGTAAATAGGGTACTAGATGATCTTTTGAGACTATGCATTCTTGACTTTGGCGGTACTTGGGAAGACCCTCTTCCTCTCGTAGAGTTTGCATATAATAATAGTTACCAAGCTAGCATCGGAATGGCACCGTTTGAAGCCCTGTATGGAAGACCATGCAAGTCGCCAACTTGTTGGTGGGAGACGACAGACAGGCTTATACTTGGGCCCGACATGATAAGGGACACTTCTGAGAAGGTTGAGTTGATGTGAAGATGGATGAAAACGGCCCAAGATAGACAGAAATCTTATGCGGACAAGAGAAAGACAGACCTAGAGTTCGAAGTCGGAGACACGGTCTTTATAAAAGTTTCTCCTTTACGCAATGTAGTTCGTTTTGGAGCGGTTGGAAAGCTAGAACCAAGGTTCGTAGGACCGTTCCCTATCAATGAGAGGGTTGGGCGGATGGCCTATAAGGTAGAATTACCCGAGAGGCTGGCCGGAGTACACAATGTCTTTCATGTCTCGCATCTCCGAAAGTGCTTACATGAATCAGCCGAAGTGGTTGAGCCAAGCATCCTTGAAGGCATAGAAGTTGAAAAAGAAGCAACATTGAGGCGAGTTCCGATTCGTATCTTAGGAGCGGAGATCAAGAAGCTAAAGAATCGAGAAGTCAAGCTAGTTAAAGTTCAGTGGAGTGAAGCCCAAGAAGACGCAACTTGGGAAACCGAAGAGATGATACGCGCGCTTTACCCATTTCTTTTTGAGGGTACATTCTCAATCTCTTTTTCCTATAAACTTGAAAACCTTTCGTATCATGCTTTTACTACCTATGTTTGTCTTGTTATCTTCTCGATCTTAGCTTGGGAACCTTAGATAGAACCATATGGATGTAAACATGTGATTGAAACATGTTATGGTTGATGTTTGCAAATGGTTGCAAGTGTTTGCAAGTGATTGCTAGTGGATGCATGACACACATTAGGCACTAGATCGGCTCAGTCACATTTTCATGTTGCATATGCATGAGTGCTTAAACTTGTACATGGATGGAACTTGTTATGCTATCACTTGGATGTTGCATATGAATGAATGTTATGTGCACTCATGTAGAGATTATAAATTATGTTAGGAATTTGCATACATGTTGGACTCATTACACTAACATATTTTGCATTAAGGAGGTTTACTGAATCAGTAACCGCCTGATCTTTTGCATTAGATAAGTACATATACACACACTTACTGCATATGTTCACACAGCACTAGAATTTTTTTTAAGGACAATGGTTGCATATGGATTATGTTTTGAGTAGATGGATGATTGGATGGTAGGATATATTCTTTCTAACTTAGAGATTTCGGGGACGAAATCCTTTAAGGAGGGGAGAATGAAACAACCCGAATTTTAATAACGTGTTATAACTATAAATCAAGGCAGAATTAATTTTTAAATTAATAATTAAGGGAAATGGGTTACGCCATTACGTTCGTCTCGAAATTCTGCTTGGAAACGAGTCCGAGTTTTCGAAAATCGGAGTCCGTATGACCAAGTTATGACCCTTCGAAGTTTTCAGAAATTTTCAAGTTCAAAACAACTCAGAATTCGAATTCAAATTTTGAATTCAAACCCCAGAATGGACTGGGCGGGAAATTTCCCGGCCAGGACCAGGTCGACCTGGGGGTCGACCATAGAGTCGACCTGCCCAGGACCAGGTCGACCACATAGTCGACCTGGTTGCCGAGCCTATTTTTGAGTCAGAGTTCACTCTGATGTTTCTAGTCCGATTTCTGTCTAGATTCGTTGGCCTGACCCTATATAAACAGCCCTTAACTCTAGTCTCTCTACACAAATTCTCTCTGGTCTTATGCTGCTAAACTCTGGTTGAAAAGTTAGAGAAAAGGAATTGCTTCTTCTCCAACAAGGCTACGTGTTGAGTATTGCTGTTTGGGGGATTTCTGTTAGACTCGAGATTCAACATCGCCACTTTGTTTTCTAACTCTCAAACCACGATCTGTAAGCCCCAGTTACTTTTAGATCTAAACTTTAAACTTAATATGGACATGTTGTAAATTGAAATTGAACATAAGTGTGACAATCATCTTGGACCTATCATTGTATATCTTGGATCTATCATTGTTCATTTTGAATCTAGTATTTTGGACCTACTATTTGTTCACCTTGGATCTATTCATCTTGAATCTTGACTTGTGGGAATATTTATATAAAATTGATTTGGGGCCTAAACATGTTGTAAACCTAAACCCCTCAAGTCCATGACGTTAACATGCTTGTGATGTTGAATTAGTTGTTATTCACAAGTTTGGGTTTATTATCTTACGTCAACTGTTACTATGACTATCATCCTATTTTGCTAGGTTAGATATTTAAGACCACTATTCCATATGCCAGTATTATTGTAGTCATTTATCTCAAGTTATACCATGCTTGACTTATAATCACTTTTGCCACCTTATGCCCGTTCTTTCTATGTTATTCCCTAATTAGATTTGTTTGTGTCGATTTGAATTCACGTACGATGGGAATACGATTTGGGTAGTTTAGGCAAACCTGAATTTACTATAAACTTGAAACGTGAACATTGTTATAACTTGAACCTGGATATGGACATGAACTTGACACGATTTGACATGAAACATGACATGAAAACATGACATGAATTTAGACTCGAAACTTGAACTTGGACATGACACTTAGAATAAACTTGAAAATGGCCAACTCGAGGTTGGGTTGAGTTTGCAGTGTAAATCTGCCCGAAACTGCCCGACGAATCCAGTAATTGCAAACAATATGATCCAATGTGGGTAGTTGGTCATATCGCACCTAAAACCTGAGGTTAGACTATGTTGTGGTGTAAATCTGCCCGGAACCGCCCAGCAAATCCAGTGACCACAACAACTAGTCTAATGTGAGAGGTTGGGGTGCATTAATGAATTTACGCTACAGGGCAGGGTTAAGTCATGAACCACTTGAATATACTTAACCAATTTGGCATAATGATTTGATAGGGTTAAGTCATGAACCGCTTGAATACACTTAACCAACTTGATACATGATTTGGATAGGGTTGAGTCACGATTTTGAATGACAACACTTAACCCATTAGAAACCCTAGTTACGCGGTCCTTTTCAGCAGTAACCCACTTAGATGTACCACGATACCCTGGGACTAGGCACGGTGGGGCACAATTACTGTGCTGATTGTAAGCGACCAGAACGACGGCTGAGTAGGTGCGCCATTGTAGGTTCAGGCGGACTATGGTCATGCACGTAGTCCGGAGTTGAAAAAGCAGGCATTGGGCACCAGTAGGTTTACACTGTGCGTGCTTGATTCGTGTCGGTGGTTGGAACCCTAGGGCTTGATACACCCTATGGTGGACCTAGCACAGGTGACTACATTTCATGATTGGGCCGTATGACACAGACACATGATGAACTAGAACTTGTAGGGAGCCGATCGATTAGTAGATCGTACTGTAGGACCCCATAATGGGTCATTTCATGATATTGGGCCAAGGGATCATTTCATGGTTAATACTTGACATGGGTTAGAATACAAGTACAGTTGGTGCAGCGAATCTTGAATATGCAATGTTAGATTTATCTTGATATCTTAGTTATCTTGCCAGTCCTATTATCATCCCTATGTTTACTTTCCATTTACTCATGTCTTGTTAACGTTACTAGTTTTTATACTGAAAGTCACTAGGACTTACCAGTCTTTATGACTGACCCTTTTTCTTTTGCTTCTTTTTCTTTCGTCCCCCCAGGTTCTCAGGGAGGAAACACTAGCTCTTAGCTTGGATTTAGCTTGGTTTCTGTCAGCTCATGTACGGTTTGGTCTTGAGCTATGCTATGGCTGCACTTCTGCTGTGTTTGGGGAATAATTTACTTTTGTTATCTTAAGTTTATGCTTCTTTATTTAGAACTTGATGTAATGGAATAATTTGTACCTTGGATATATGAGGTTTTGACTCTTTTCTTGAAAGTAATAAAAATTTGGTTTTTAATTTCTACCGCTGCTTTATTTATGTTCTGCCTTGTGATATCTCTGTGTATGTTTACCTAGATAATACTCCACCAAAACTAGTGCACTCCCTTTGTGAGTGACCCTAGCGGAGGTGGGGTGTTACACTATAACAACCAACTCTAAATCATGGGTAGGGTAGTTCCTATAATGAACTCTCAACTATCTACTACCATAGCATACTACCCTTCCATTTTGCATCAAGACGACACCAAGCCCTGTACCACATGCAACAGTTCACATTGTGAACACCTTGTTCCCATCAGGCAAAGTCGGAAGTAGGACTGTTGTTAGAGCCCTCTTCAACCGCTGAAAAGAATCCTCACAATCAATACTTCAAGGAAAGGTCAGATTCTTCTTCGTCGGTCTGGTGAGTGGGGCGGATATCTTTGCAAAATCTGTGATAAGCTTCCTATAGTAGCCCGCCAAGCCAAGAAAACTCCTCACCTCCGTTGCATTCTTTGGTACCTTTCAATCTTGAACTGCAACTAATTTCGTGGGATCCACTGCTCTCCCATCATTGGAGACCACATGCCTTAGAAATCTTACCACCTTTCTCTAAAAGAGACATTTGGATAATTTCCCCTTAAGCTGGTGTGCTTTGAGAGTCCTCAGAACCTCTCCTAAATGTAGGGCATGCTCTGCCTCACTCTTCGAGAAAATCAGGATACCATCCAGAAAGACCACCACGAACTTATTCAAAAACTCTCTAAACACCCTACTCATCAGATCCACAAAATACGCAGGTGCATTCGTCAATCAAAAAGGCATGAACAACCACTCAAAGAAGCCAGCTAGAGTTCTAAAAGTGGTCTTATCTATACTATCCTTGGTCACCCTCAACTGATGAAATCCCGTGGCCAATTCTAATTGCGAGAAAACAGTTCCGCCAACAACCTGGTCAAATAGATAGTCAATTCTCGAGAGTGGGTGCCGATTCTTCTTGGTGAGCTTATTCAACTCCCTGTAATCCACACACAAACGAAGTGAGCCACCCGCCTTGGTTGCAAAGATAGCCGAAGCACCCCATTCTGATATACTTCACCTAATGAACCCCTTCTCAAGTAGCTCCCCTACTTGCTTGCTAAGCTCCCTCCTCTCCCTAGGAGCCATATGGTGCACAGGTAATGCGAATGGCTTTGCATTATCCATCAAGTATATCTGGAAATCAATCTCATGCCTCGGAGGCAAACCACGAACCTCATCAAAATCTCTAGATACTCATAGACTATAGGTACAGATCGCAAATCATCGACAGAAGCATCAAGTGATTCTAGGAAACTAAGCATGATAGACCCCTTTGGGTCACGGGAAATCTCGAGGGTCGTCCCTTGGCAAGTCAAAAGTGTAACGACTCTCCTCTCACAGTCTAGGATGGCATCATACATGGCTAGCCAATCCATCCCTAGAATCAGACCATGGCCCATAAAACAAAGCACATATGCATCACACGCAAACTTGATGCCCTACACAGATATCCTCAAACCCCGAGATATCATAGACAGATGAGTCGTTCCCTCAATGGGGTCTGATACAAAAACATGACCAAAAAAATACTAGTACTAAGTTGTAGAGACTCAACCACAGAATCAGATATAAAAGAGTGAGAAGCGCTAGAATAAAAAGGAGTCCTAACTGGATGATCGAAAAGGGAAATCAAACCTTTAATGGAAACTTTCCTACCTCTGTATAGTCCACTGGTCTCAAGAGCATGCACCTGCTCTCCAAAAGGTCCTTCCCTTTGCCCCTATCCTTGCTTCTTCGGGCACTCCCTAGTTTAGTGTCCGACTTCACCACAGTTGAAGCAAGCATTCTTCCTTTTTCTATAATTCTTGACCAAATGACCCAAGCTCCCACAACCATGACATTTCTTCTTACCTTGATCTTTGTCGTTCTTTCTGCCCTTCTTTAGCAGTTCTTTCTTGGGTTACACTTTCTTGTTTTGCATCTCATCGGTCTTAACTTCTTTCTTCTCATCATTCCCCTCTTCGTGCATCAGTGCCATGTCAACAAGTCTCTCAAAAGTTTGCCCCATTGGGATATGAGACAATGTCAATGCCTAGAGAGGTTGATTTAATCCTCTCGCAAATATCCAAGCTTTCTTGTGCGGGGTATTCACCAATTCTAGATGCCAACTGATTGAACTTATTGAAATACTCTTTTACAAACATGCTTCCTTGCTTAAGTGCCAAGAATCTCTCTATTTGCATACTCTCTTCTGCCTGAGAAAGAAACTTCCTCGCGAATCTCTATCGAAAATCAGCCCAACTATCTACTGGATGCCCTACTTGCATCACTTCCCACCAAAATTAAGCCTCGTCCTTAAGCTACCATGCTACCAACTATATCTTCCTATGGTCATCAACCTCAAAAAGTCCAAACAAGTTCTCTGAATCTCCTACCCAATTCCGTGCTTCCACAAAGCTTTTAGTTCCACAGAATGGTTTTCCTCCCATAGCACAAAAGTCCTTGCATATCTAAGAGAAATTATCTACTCGCGGAGGCGGAGGGAAAACGGTTGCAGCTGGGGGAGGGGTGTCTCCTTGGCCTCCGGCAGGCGCCGTAGCCTCAAGATATGTACGAGACCAAGCCGGTATCTGAACGCCCTCGGGATGATTCGGTTCCCCAGAAATACCGAAAAGAAAAGGAAAAAAGGATTCTAATGGAGAATCGAAAGATATTTGTATGGCCTTGGGGAATATGTTTTTCAATACAGACCTTTCTTTGAAAATACATTATTTTTGAAAACAAATTTCAAAACTTTTATCTGATCTTGTGAACTTCAACTTTGATATCAAATGTGGCACCCCACGTTTATTAATGTCACTCATTATCAGAATGCATTAACTTCTGTGAAGCGTTATAGTTAAATAGAAACATAATCTCACAAGTCAGATATAAAAGTAACAGCGGAAATTTAAAACTTCATTATTTAGCAGAAAAACATCGTAGTCTCAAAACCAGTTACAACATCAGGTTAAAAAACTGAAACCAAGTACATCAAAACAAAACATCTGTCTTGTGCTAAAACCACCAAAGTAGAGAAATATAAAATCATAATCCCCAATAATAATCATATCAAAGTAGACAAGTAGTCGAAGCGATACATCAAAGCAGATCCAGATCTAAGAAGAAACAGAGAGAGAATCATAATCACGACTGAGCGTTCCCACCCTGAGAACCTTGGGGGGGAGGGGGGAGGAAGGAAAAAAAGAGAAAAAGAAACCAAAAGGGACAAACATAAAGTCTGGCGAGTCCAGTCAATTTTAGCATATAAATAAGTAAAAGTATCGAGACAAGCAAATAAACTGGATGAGAGATAACAATATCATATAACAGGTGTAAACAGGATGGACAGGATAAATAAAATAAGTAGAGTAAATTTTGCTTCTCAATTACTTTTCTCTGCACCAACACTAGTATAACAGATGTGTGATAGGATTAGGTGTTCCCTAATATAACAGAAGCATAATGATTCCAACAGAAATGTAATGGTAGTTGAAGGTTTACTCTAGTTACATAATGGGTTTTACCCCAAACAGAAATAACAGGTACCTCAACAGAAATAATGGGTGTTACCGCAAATAGAAATAACGGGTACCTAAACAGAAAACAAGCTGGACTAGATGTACCCTAATTACTACCCTAAGCGATGGTCTCCCTAACATGTAAATACCCTGTGTCGGCCCCACAGTAGGGTGTGTTACTTCCTAAAGTGGCAACCTACAAAAGGACACAAGCCTATTTACTGGTGCTACAACTTATTTTCCCCTACATACCAGACCCAGTCACGCCCGTGACTCCGTTGGAACGCGCCCATATACACCCCTTTCAGATGAACCTCTTACAATCAATTTAGTATGCGTGACCTGACCCCTACCGAGTGCGGGGTCCCCATTTAATACCAGAATGGGTTACTGACTGATATGGGCCCCACATAGCAGATGACATGAGTCAAACCCCTAAACTTGTGACCCTCAATTGACTAGGATTTTTAATAGGTTAAGACTTACAGATTAACAGGTTCGCCTAACCCCCACAGATTTACAGGTTAACAAGTTCATATAACCCAAACAAATTAAATAGGTTATTTATTATAGGTTAACAGGTTCATTAAACTGGTTAATTATTACAGGTTAAAAGGTTACTATTAAATTTTTATATCTAAAAGTAACATGAATTCACAGAGATTGGATTTAAAGAACAGAGAATAATATGCTGATGTTGCAGAAGACATTTTTGTATATGTTAGCTAAGAATTGTCTTGATTCAATCCAAGTTTCGGCAGCATCTCCCCATCTTCATTATATATTTCCAGAATAAGAGTTTGAGGAAGAAGCATGAAGAAGTATGATTTATTTGATAGGAATGCATACATTTATATAGAGTTTACAAGACAATCCTTAACCGTTCGACCTCTGCGTTTAAATCCATCCATTTAGAAAATAATGAACCTGGTTAACAAATACATCCAGAAATAGAAAAATGTATTTGGCCAGACCAGGGTTGGGTCGACCCACCCCCTCCTGGGTCGACCCAGACCAGGCGTGGGTCAACCTTAACGGGTCAGATTCCCGCCCATTGCCGCCTTCGTTTCCCGCTTATGTATTTTGAATTATTTTGAATTCTTGTTCGATTTATATTTATATGTATCCTTCTTATATGTATACAAACTTCTAACCTTTATATTTGTCTCATACGGTGTCCATTTTACTCAAACTCAGAGTCTATCTTAACCAGAATTTCAAGATGAACACAATAGTTCTGTCTGTTTTACTTAATTCCCAATCTTTAATTAAGTATCATTTAGTTTATTGTTAATAGTTTCCTTTAAAATTATGGGGTGTTACAACCTTAGGGTGCTATAGTGTCCGCTCACAGGACGAAATATCCGTGTGTTCCATATGTTCCGTAATTTAGGTGAGAGTCTACCGGGTGAAGTCTCGTCCGGGTGCGAGGCAGTATTCAGAAATTACTGTGGTTTTTACAAAAAAATAGTGACTTCGTATGTAGGCAGAGTTCAAATATGGGAATATAGCATGTTATTTTCTAAGTACAACTAGTAGCCACCTTGGAGAACTACAATGTTCGGTCATAGGGTAAAACATCCGAGTGTTTCACACCGTCTGTAATTTAGATGGAAATCTAGCTGTCAATGTCTCATTCGGTTCTGGGGCAGTATAAAGAAATTACTGCAGTTTTTACAAAACAAATAGCGACTTCGTATGTAGGCAAAGTTCAAATATGGGAATCTAGCCTGTTATTTTCTAGGTACAACTATTAGTCACCTTGGAGAACTATAATGTTCGTTCACAAAATGAAATATCTGAGTGTTTCACACTGTCTGTAATTTAGGTGGTAATCTATTGGTGGTAGTCTCGTCTAGTTCCGAGGCAGTATAAAGAAATTACTGCAGTTTTTACAAAAAAATAGCGGCTTTGTATGTATGTACAGCCTAAATATAGGAATATAGCTTGTTATTTTCTAAGTACAACTATTAGTCACCTTGGACAACTACAGTATCCGTTCACAAAATGAAACGTTCGAGTGTTTCATAGTGTTCGTAATTTAGGTGGGAATCTATCGATCGAAGTCTCATCCGATTCCAAGGTAGTATAAAGAAATTACTATAGTTTTAACAAAAAAATAGCGGCGTCGTATGTAGGCAGAGTTCAAATATGATAACGGCGTGTTATTTTCTAAGTACAATAGGTAGTCGCCTTAGAGAACAACAGTATCCGTTCACAAGATGGAATATCCAAGTGTTCCATACTGTCCGTAATTTAGGTGGGAGTTAATCACTCGAAGTCTCGTTCGGTTCCAATGCAATATAAAGAAGTTACTGCGGTTTAAACAAAAAATAACAACTTCGTATGTAGGCTGGATTAACCATTTGTAACCCTTTGAAAAATGGGTTAACCCTTTTATGATCATTTAATAAAAAATTCTAAATGGGTTGACCCAGCAGAGTTATAATTAGGGTAAAATGGGTAGGGTAAACGGGTAGGCTCATGTTTTAATAGGTCTAGGTGCGCACATGGTGTAAAATATATCTCTAGATGGCAGAAGCCAATTTCAAATTGCAGCAACAAACCAACCTACATCAACTTATTCCAGCACAACAACCAAATACATAACAAGACAATAACAAAAAAACAACTAGCATCGAGCCACACACTCACAAAAGGCTTAACATGGTTACATGTAACCAAAAGGAAATCACACTGCATTTGACAAAAGGGAAAACAAAAGATGATATTAGAGAATTGAAAAAGAACTACAACCGGAACCCATACATGAATTACGATGTAGTCGAGCTCCTTCGTTGTTGAGGCAATCGCTTAGGTGCCATCGACATGGAAGGTTCTTAACAAATTCTTTACAACCCAATAAAACCAAAACATGAGCTAAGCTCTCAAAATACATAGCAATAATATTAGAACAACCATGGCCAAGGGGAAGAATTGTAAAAAAAACAACTGAGACACGCCAAGACCACCAACACACCTGAACACAATCATAGTTGTCCTATCGCCGAGTTCAGTGGGTAAGGAAGCGAGCCACAACCAAGGAACAAAAAATCAAGCCAACATTTCAAACCCCTAGTCGAACATAAAAACCCAAAACAAACTAGGGCTCACCGATCAAATCCAGTATAAACACCTACGTAGACGAACAAGGACCAAACCCGTGATAGCAACCCAAACCAGCGTGTTGATCTCCTAGTTAGAAGGTACAAAGTATAGCTTACGAATTCTACATCCGCAGAAGAAGGTCACAATGTGAAATTTGTATATACATAGCAGAGGCTGAGAGGTCGAGATAGTGGAACTAGAGGCCATTAGATAGATCGGTTGTGACGATCCCAAAACCCCGTGACATGGTGTTAAGGATAATCATTGGAATATAACACATTAATCATCATTAGCAGATCACAGATAATAGCATAAACAGAAAATAGAATAATTTACACACATATGACAGCGGAATCATATAGATATCATCACATCAGAGAAGCACAGTACAGGATACAACTTAGTGCATAATGATACATAATCAGTCACCATCGCCTGAGGCGGAATCATACATAAAGAGTACACAAAATAAATATCAGTCTACATCGCTAATGGCGGAATCATAATATAGATACAATAATGGCGGAAAGAGTCAAAGTCTGCACAGTGTAGTCAAGCCTCGCCATCAGCCAAAAGTGCGTCAGAAACCTGTAACTAGGCTGCCCGTGTGAAAATGAGGGAACCCTAGTTTGCAAGGTGAAACAAACTACGAGTCAGTCGTGGGACTGGTATGAGAAATCTACTTAACTTATTAACAACAATAATAAGGCAAATCAAAGGACCACGCCACTTTCGCGGAACGGGTTTACTCCAATGAGTGCTAGTGCATGAAATAAAGTAAATGATTAAATCATCGCGATGCTTTTTATAAAATGAAGCCATTATAAGACTCAGGTCCCATCACACAATGCAACGCAAGCCGGAGGATAGAGTTTTACCTTATAATGGCCAAAAATGCTTCATACGAATAAAACAAAAGTGTTTGATATTATTACTAGTGCATATATGTTTCAAAAGCAAATTCAATCATAAATATCAATCCTAGGCGGCATAGCTACCATCTACTATGTCGCCATACTTGTAATACAATCACGTCCGCATATTTCGTATTGGGAATTGGATTCCTTCATGAGTCGAGGCAAGGGGCAAGCTCCTCTCCATTCGAGACACTCTAGCAAATGTCCCAGGACCCCACTATGATCCTTGGAATCGGCTGGGCTGGTCCTCTCTTACTTTTGAGGATTGGCAATTCCTGAACACACGTTTCCTGGTCCTTACAGACCTATAATCGAGGCGCCTCGCATTCCAACAACCACACAGGTGAAAAGTATATATGATGTCAGGGCTGGTAGGTCACTGACACCACCTTAGCTAGAAAGAAACGTCGTGCTCTCCCAGCGGTCCGTCTCCCGTTTTTGACTCTTACCGGGGTGTGAGGCTCGCGAATTCACGTTATACACAAAGCTACGTCACACAGACCATGCTTTGATCATCAACCACAAGACTTTGCTTTGTAACAGAAGCCTTGATCATATGCCACTTAGGCGTGCCACACAGGCAATCCACTCCATGCGACTGATTTCTATCAATACATAACCTCTGAGCTCGTACGTCTCAGAGAAGGGCGTTAAGCAAGAGAATAAATTCTCCGCCGCCAAACAGATATATATTTAACAGAGATCAGTCGGCACAGAACAAAATCCAATGTCTGACATACAGTCCATTTACAAGTCCGTTCTGGGTCTGAACGAAACCGGAGGCACCAATTCCTCGCATATCCGTATAATCAACAGTATGTTTGTACGGCTACCCCTTCAGCTCCTTCATGGTAGCTATTCCACTCACGAGCATTAGTAGCGCCCATCCATCCAATGTGAAGATCGTCGGTCTTTAACCGTCTTCGACTCTTCGACTTCTCAACGTCGATCGATTATTTGAAATGAGATGAACTCGGCCTTTTCAAATAACCCACGTATATTTTGATTTTCAAATCAATTAATCATAGGGTTGGACTATTCAACATTCACATTTCAGTTCTTTAGTTATAATTTTCATGTTAAATACATTCAACCATCACATATCAAGCAAACACAACAAAATCGGTTTATTTCCACTCTATATCGTCTATAGTATTTTATAATGATATATCGCCATTTTTATTTAATTTAAAACGGCCATATTTAATTAAACGATGTTTCAGGTCGTGTCGATGCACTGGCGCTGTTTTTCACTAATTTTGTTTTACACATATCTGAAAATCTAACCGTGGGATCTTCACAAATTTTATATCATTAGGAAGGTCATTTCAAAATGAATCCAACGGTTTCAGTTTTGGGAAAATCTGATGGTCGGATCTTCCACACTAGCCATTTGAAGTTACGATTTCAATTTACGAACCGCAGCGTCGTTATTCGATTTTATTTAATTATATTTATATATATATATATATAAATATAATCGTTTCTAGCGCTGTTTTTCTTCAGATTTGAATTAAACATTCCAGACAATCCAACCGTCGGATCTTCACAAAGTTGGTGCCGTTGGAAAGATATTTCCAAGGCGAACCCAACGGTTGCGGTTTCGGGAAAATATAATGGTCGGATTTCCTGCACTAGTCGTTTGAAATCACGGTTTCAAAATACGAACTGCACGGCCACGTTTCGTTTTAATTTTATTTATATTTATATATTTATATAAATATAGTTCATTCACAAATTCCTATATCGTTTTCACTTCAATTATTTCACTAACGCCTTTAAATTTTGGAAAATTTCGCCATAACCTCCTTTGTACGGGAGGGGCTGGGAAAATTCCCAAATAGCCACACGGGCGTCTCATGTCAAAAAGAAAAAAAAAAAGCCAAGCGGCTAGCCAACAGGCTCATAAAATCATCACCCAAACAAAACAGTAAATGTGTACCTATTTGTCGGGCACAAAATTTTATTCCTCTTCTCTAGCCCCTTTTGCTATAACATGTTCAATAAATATGCATGTACATATGTACAATTTTTATTACTTATCATTTTCCATTCAACTTCATATTTGATTTACTTTGGTTTAAAAACATTATTGATTCTAATGTTGCATGCATAGGCTAAAATCATATCATTAGCTAATTAATGTATATTTCAACTCATGCATATTTTATTTGAACAAGTGGCTATTTTTAACACTTCACATTTCAAAATTGATAATTTTGGCGAACAAAAATAGATTTCAACACATGACTATTTTATTTAGTTCCTATGCATGTTAAATATAATATTTCATTCACAAATATTTATTTCAACGTCCGCATATCTTTAGCATATCACATATATGATAAAAATGATATTTTTATCATTTAAAATATTTATTCGACAAATGGATGTTTTCAAACTTCATAGTTTTAATAAAAATGTAATTTTTATTGTTCGATCTTTTTATTTAACACATGAACTTTTCCACTACACACACTCCTCAACACATGAGCATTTCCACACATGGATATTTTATTTATATTGTTCATATTAGAAAGATGGAATTTTTATTGTTGAAGCTATTTATATATAAGGCGAATATTTTACATACTTCATAATTATTATAAAAATGTGATTTTTATTGTTTAAACACTTCATTCATTCACAAATGAATTTAATTTTCGCACATCACTTTTCAACACATGAACCTTTCCACACATGGATATAGTTTCAACATATGACTTTAATTTCAACGCATGAAAATAATTCTAACACATAAAGATTATTCAAAATTTCGGCAGCATAACGGTAGGGTAGTTAAAACCGGCACCATCCCTAGTACGGCTCCTCGCTCTACCTTAAAACCTCGCGGTTTTTGACAATGGGGATTCATGCATCTAGTTCGCACGCAGGCGGCATGTTTTATTTTTATTTCCACAAATATTTCCAATTCATTTCAATCACCAATGGGTATTTTTCAAACACAACCAAACAATATCAACCACAAACAATTATTCAACCATTTGTATTTTTCATCCAATATTTCACACCAATTCACAACAATAAATATCGTCCATGGTTTGTGGATGAGGGGAGTATATATATATATATATATATATATATATATTATTGCTATATTTCACTTGCATTTCAACACATATATCAATTATTTTATGCATGTATGATTCATACTTCGCTTATATAGCTTACACTACGCATGTACATGAGGTATACAACACGTGTGTAATTTATATTTCGCTTATATAATTTATACACGACATTTTCCATTCAAATTCAATTAATTTAGATTTCTCACTTTGGTTTGCGGAGTGCTAAAAATCGTAGATGACTCAGAAAAATCCGCGGTATCTTCTATGTGGTAGAGAGCTTCCTTGCGGTCCCGATGTTTCCTGTTTCATCGAATTTCGTCAACACACCAAAAAGATATGATTTTTCAAAGTGCGGACATCAAAAAGGACTCACCTTTCACGATGGTTCGAAACTAGGGTTGTGGTTTTCGCGAAATCCGCTGGCCTAGATGACGATCAGGGAGTTGGACGTGGAAGAGCTTCGAGCGGGCTTCCTATAGGTGGTGGTTTGGTGCAGCTCGGCGGTCGGTGGCGTCGGCGGCGGCGATGGGAAGGGTTGGACTTTGGGCGCTCGATTCAGGCGGAGGAGGCGATGGTGGCGGTCGTGGGTGGGTCGGATTTAAAGAGGAGGGGGAGACGAGGCAAACGGTGGTGGTGGCGTTGGCTGGAGATGTCGGAGGCGGCGACAATCGAGGAGAGAAGGGTGGATCGGGTTTTCGCCGTTGAAGTGGAGGGTTACGGTTTTTTTTTAAATAATGAATGGAATTTTTTGATTCGCCGGAATATATATATATTTCATAAAATTAGGGTTTTCACCTACGAACTCCTTTTCAAGTCCAACGACTGTCGTCCCTAGCTAAATACCCCCATCCCGGACACAATGGGACATGTTTCGTTGGCCAATTCGGCTGTTACAGTCAGTTATTTTTCAAATTAAAGTATAAAACATTTAATTTTTAACTTTGAACGTACATTTCAATTTGCCAGGGCCACAAACTGATTCGAAAAATTCCAGAAAAATAAATCTAGCTATGTTTTGGCGCTACGGTCCCAACAAAACTAGTTTCGTCGAATTATGAGATCGTTTGAAAAATGGCCATTTTCTGGTCGATCCAATTTAACAAAAATTGACCAAACACATTTTCTTTTGCCACGCTCACATACTAGCTTCATAAATTATGAAATTTGAAACCTAGCAATAATTTGACATCCCGTACCCAACAAAAGTGGTTTCGTCGTATTCCGAGGTCGTATGCAAAATATCAATTTTCCAGTGCTATATATTCTATATAGCGACCTTTCTGAAAATTCATTCGGCCATAACTTTTGATTCCCGCTATGAAATTTTCGATTTTTCAGATTCGTTAGAAAGGTATTGATAAACAGATTTAAATATTTTTGGTTTAGCTAAAATCCGTTATATTCTCCACCCTTCACAGTCAGTCAAAGATTGAATTCAAATTTTCAAACTGACTCACTATTTCTAATTCACTATTTCTAATTCACTATTTTATTGAAATATTGTATTTCAATTGTTCAAATTCCTTTGAAATCACCAATTTAAAAATTTTAAATTGGCTCGTATTTTCCGGGTTACTACATTGGTCGAGAAAGGTTCAGAGAGTAAGGAAAGAGAGAGGGCATGAGGACGAGATCTAGATATGAGAAGAAAAGCATTTAGGGTTTTAGCGTGGAGCTTTCAGCAAAATTATAGTAATAGGGAAATCTATTATTGGTCGAGAGGAAAGCTAAGAGAAAAGAGGTGATAGAGAGAAGAAACAAAAAAGGATGGAGTGGCAGCTGAACGATAACCCTAGTCCCCATAAGTGTTCTTTTGCTGAAGCTTTTCCACCACTTGTTTTAAATATTTAAATTGATAATTTATTTGTTTAATAAATATTGAAGATGAAGAATTTGATTTAAGAAATTAACTTGATAATCGAGTTTTGAAAGTTGCTTTAAATAATATTATTATTTTTTGAAAATTGGTCTAAGTTTTATTACGGCCCAATCTTGGCCCAAGAACGTTTACAGCTCATTTAACTACTTAAAAAATGTACACTTCAGTACAACTGCAAAGCTGCAATTTAAAAAAGGAAATTTCTAGTCAAAACTCATTCATGCCCTAATTCCTTCATTGTGGATGAAAGCGTGTACTTTGGATTTGATCGGGCCTCGCCTCTTGATTTACGTCTCCAATATTAACTCTATTGCTTTCCAGGCCCGAGGTATGTCTCCTTCTTCTGCTCTTCAATTTCACCTCCACATCTTGAATGATTTTGAAGCTAACTTCTTCTTCTGTTCATGTCTTTGCCTGAAACAATCAGCAGTTTCTCTCTTTCCAAATCCCCCAAATTAAAGTTGTGAATATGGCGCTATCTACTTGGATTCCACATTTTTCGGTTTTCGCTTGCTCACCAGGTATTCTAGCAGGCGATTCATGTTATTTTCTCCGTATAATTTCCCAAATTTCTGATAATATCGAAGAGTAATGTTGGTAGAATACATGCATTCAAAAAATAGATGGCTATATGTCTCTTCTGAATTGTTGCACAGCACACCCGAAGTATTGTTAATAATGTTCCATCTGTTGAGTCTATCTTTGGTTGGTAGTCTCTCTTTAATTGCTTTGAATGAAGTAAAAGCCATTTTGGGGATGTTTGCTTTACTCCAAATGAATTTATCCCATATGCACAGATCACCTACTACTCGCACATTGTTGTATGCAGATTTGATAATAAAGTCATCACCATGTTTCCATTTCCACACATCGCTGCTTCGATCTGAAAAAATTATCAAATTAGCAACAAAAGCTTTCTGCTCATTATTTATTGGTAAAATCGCCACATTCCAAACTTCATTCCTTAAGATGGTGTTTACGTTATTATTGGGACATCCAAAATCTGAGTATGTTTCCCACCCCACATAGTCAATTATGGATTTGCCGTTAATCCATGGATCTCTCCATAAATTAGTATCTAGTCCATTAGCAAATTCTCTAATACAGTTACGAGCCAGAGAGTCTCTACTATTAAGAATAGCTTTCCATGTTGAAGAAGCATCGGAATCTATATTCATTGTCCAAAAATTTTCCTTTAAGTACCTATGCTCCATCCATCTTGCCCATAAACTTTTTGAGTTAAAGAATTTCCATGCAAGTTTCAATGAAAAAGGATGCCTCATATCATGCAAATTTCTCAAGCCCACGCCCCCTTCCTTCTTAGGCATACCCAAATCAGCGTATTTGATCTTATGAAAGCCCCCTCTCCAAATAAAATTTGCACAAACCTTCTCAATTTTGGCAATTGATGCTACAGGCAGTTGAAACGTTTGCAGCCAAAAATATACTTTTGCTTGAATAACCGAATGTACTAGTTCAATTCTTCCTGCAAAAGATAAGATTTTTGAACTCCACCAATGTAATCTGTCTCGAATGTTAGAAATAAGAACACACATTCCCGATCGGTATAAAGGAACACCAAGATACTTAACTGGGAGAGAACCTTCGTTCACATTCATGATAGCTGAAATCTCATTCTTATTTCTACAGAAAGCATTAAAATAACATTTTGATTTTTGCTCATTCATCTTAAGGCCAACAAATTTCTCCAGTTCCAAGAAGATACCCTTAATAGTCGAAGCTGCATCACAACTGGATTTAATACATATAATCAGATCATCCGCAAATAGCAAGTGAGTGATATGTGGTTCAAAGTTGAAAACTGGATAGATAAGCTTTTGATGACTTGCCAGTTCCATTTTTAAGGAGAAAAACTCCATAGCAATAACAAATAAGTAAGGAGAAAGTGGGTCTCCTTGTCTCAAACCACGGTTACTTGAAATGTATCCTCTGAGAATACCATTAATAAGGACTGAAAAAGTGGGGGAGGAAATACATTCACTTATTAAATTTATGAACGGAACAGGAAATCCCATTAACTTCATCATATGAGTAATGAAAGAACGATTTATCTCAACATATGTTTTCTGCAAATCCACTTTTAAACAAAATTTATTCGCTCCTTTCCTATTAAAGTTTCTAACCAGTTCATGTGCAAGAAGGGAATTCTCATATATACTACGGCCTTTAATAAAAGCATTTTGATTTTCAGCAATCAGGTCAGGTAGAACTAGTTTCATTCTGTTGCATATCACTTTGCTTAGGATTATATATATGACATTCACTACAAGAAAAATCGCAAATAGCAGCAGTAAAATCTGCTTCAAATCCGTCGCTAAACAGGTCTTAGTGACGGATTTCTTACGTAACTGTATGGTCGGTAAAAACCATGACGGTATCTATGTCAGATTTTGCGATGGAATTTTGCAAGAGGTTTCCAACATTTTTCCATCATTTTTCTAGTTTTTCAATAAAAATAAACTTTATTTATTAATTTTAATTTTAATTTTATTTAATTTAATTTATATACCGACTATTTACCGACGGATGATTAAATTATAATAAAATATTACTTACATAAGGAGTTGGTAAACCCTTGCTAAATACCAAGGGATTAGCGACGGATAATTTCAACTTCTGATTCACCTTAAATATCTATCGGTAATTCGTCACAAATCACTACAGAACTTGCAAAGAGCTAAAATCGTTGTAATATAAAATATTTGCGAAAATTAATATGTTTAACTCAGAATTTCTAATTTTGAATAAATATTTTATTCAAACAAATATTTTATTACACATTTGAATAGTACACAATTATGTTTCTTTGTTACAGAATAACTTTACAAAATGCTTATTTGTACAAGCATTGGCTTGCTACTTACACTCACTCAATCTCACACTCAATATCTTCATCTTCAGTGGTTAATTCAAAATTTGCCACATCGTCCGTTGTACCTGTCAAAATAGAATAACGCAGTTAACTGAAAAGGAAACAATTTATAATTACTTGTATGAATATTATAACTAAAATATGATTTCACTTAGATTGCTGGTAGTGTAAATTAGCAAATGCATAAAGGGGCAAATAGATAACTACATGCATTTATATACCTTGACACAAGGAAATATGTACTGTACTGCTTATTGCTTCAAAATACGATAGAATTTTATTACTTCTCCATTCACAACAGATTGTTATACTTCAACCTCATTGTTGGGAAGGAGATGAACATAAGCAATAAACCACGTAGCCATCAATCCGTCAAAGGTACTACATAATCTAATAAGCAATAAAACCATGTAGGGAATTATATTCTAACACTTACTTCATTCACAGTGATAGGCTTCACTCCAGTTAAATCTCTGACTGGAAGAAGCAGCTTGTTCTGCTATCATCTCAGCTGCAGCTTTCATTTCATCTGGACACGAAAAGGCAGCAGCCTCCACTTCATCTAAATTTAAGTCCTGCTTATAAAAGTACATAATTGAACACCATTTTATTCACCTATATAGGAAATCATGCAATAGATTACCCATTAAATACTACTGTACGGTAGTCGCAATTCATATTTAGTACAGTGGTTGAGAACACCTTGGTTTTAAAATTCACTGACAACCAGTTTATTCTTTGTTTAATTTTGATAGTATCATACATGTTGTTTATTTCAGCTTACGTTTTCCAAGAAAGTTGAACAGAACGTACAAAACTTAATGTTCAGCGTGTTCAAAATCAAATGCAAGCTAATTGATTTTGAAACGTTGTAAAAAGTTGTTTTTGGTGTAGTGATAAACGTCAGAAAAAATACTTCTTTTTTTATTTCTTAACTATAATGGTTAACACTAGTTATTAATATATCAATGTATCACTATAATGGTTTCATGTGTTATAGGTAACTAAAACAGGGTTCTTCAGTTCAAAAGTCAGATGCAAGCTAATTGATTTTCAAACAACAATCTTTAGTTACCTATAAGAAATCAATATATCACTGGTTAACACTGATTAATGTGGAATATGATCATATTTAATCTTATAAGCTTAACTATAATGGTTTCATATTGCTTAAAACAATATGGCGAGCATCAATAGTACTTCTTTTTTTTCAGATTATGCTGCATATATTAAAAATATAAGCATTTTGAACAATTCAAAATAAAAGCAAAAACGAGAGACCTATATTATATAGAGAGAGCTTACAAAACACTATTGCAATAGGCATGGGAGGTCTGTCCATGGAAAAGCATGACTAATTGGAGTGGTATAAACAAAAGATAAAGAGAAATTCCCCACCTAATAACATAATTGATACTTCCAAGGCAAACCAAAAGTTAAAATGGTTCAGTAACACATGAAAGTACATAAACATATTAGCAAAAGCATACACTTAAAGGCATTTGGAGTTGCATGATTAGTGTAACACAAGAAATAACATATATTTTACAATTCTAACAGTTCATAACCTTTGCTCTCTTATGGAAGTGATAATAAGCTAATTATGTCATCTGGATAAGCAAATTAGTTCTCTTTGTATCCTTGCCTTGGGTACAAATTAGTTCTCTTTAAATACTTGTTTCAGGCCCAACTATTAAACAATAAAATAAGTAACAGTAGACTAGTTCTTGCATCCTCTTCCTATTCTCTTTCATAATTCACCTTTGTTGCTGCTATAATTGTCACTTCAACATTATTATTTTCCTCGTGATGTTCAGGGTTGCAATACTACACAGTGCAACTTAAATAAATAACATATAGGAGAAAAAAAGTAGTTAATGAAGATTTCATTATCTCTATTTTTTTTGGAAAGCAAATCAGTTTTGCACAAATTTAAATTGTACAAAAATAAATGTATCAAACAAAACACACATTGGTTGCTCTAACAGGAAATATTCAGATATAAATTGGCACTTAAAAACCTAAAATTTGAAAACTAACCAATCTGTTAAATCAAGGCACCTGCAGCAGTAACTTCTTCAATAGAGAACATACCTTTAGCTTCCTCATCAGCAGCGGTCCTGCCTCTTGATCTTCTCTGAAGTAACGCCTTCGTACCCTTGTCACACTTCAGCTTCTTTATCACCATCTTCGATGGATCGATGCCGACGTTGATAGTATAATGATAAATAAACACTAAACAGTAGACCATGTACATAAGGAAAGAAAAATGAACATTAAATAAGGGTAACTATTTAAGCATATCTCAAACAATATGGAAAAGACCTAAATGAAAACCTCTTTTTAAATCATAATAAATCCCACGCATACGCAGCCTAAGTTTATGATTGCACAGTAGAGCAAAAAATAATTTTAATGCATATGTTGATCTTGGTAAATAATTTAAGCATTATAGTTTCATTGCTCACGGTTGATGCTTGTGGCCAAGTCCAAAATTCATAACTATAGTATTGTTTGAAAAAACTAAAATCAAATTTCAAGACTAGGAAAACTACAGTATTCGCACCAGTTTCAAAAGTTTAGTTATAAAAATAAATTAACTGGTATGCTCATAGTACTAGTATATAACCAACAAGGCACCGGAAAAGACACTATCAAAATTAAAGGCAACAACAAAATAATTCGGGAATTGTTTATGTGTTTGCTAATAATCTACTTAAAATGTATACTTTACATTATTGATGTGAACTATATATTATTAACCAATGACTGCCATTTCAGCTTGTATCAAAATGAACAAGTGTTTGAAAAGCGCACATTCATGTATTAAGGTCCCATGCCGGACCAACATCAGTAAGACCTTAAAGAACATATTTCACTCTGGAAAAGACAAACATAAATTAGAAGCATTTCTCAAATACCTGACCATTAAGCATGAACTCGGCAACTATCTCAAGATCTTAATTTCAGCATTTAGCACCTTTTAACTTGTATCCTGATTATACACTACCTACTCCTTTCAATTATAATACAAGTTTATAAGTGTAGGAGATAGTATACAATTATGAACTAATTTAAAATATAAATTATTCTTATTTTAAGGTACCTGATATGATTAGATCATCGTTGATATCCACATCTGCTAGGCATTCAGCCAGACCACCAAGACTCCAAGAAGTCTGTAAACTTTTTTTTTATGATGCTCACGACAAAAAATTGCATCACTCCAAGAAGTCTGTAGAATTAACCAAACAAGATTAGCAAATAGTGTCAAATTTTTAAAAACACAAGTTAATGATTAATTGTTCACCCTGCATGATAGTTTAACTCATTCATATACGCTTATATAATAATCATCAAATTCTCCAGTAAGTAAGTATATTATTCTAAACTTCCACATAGCTAATGGACACCTTGAGTATTGAAAATTGAATAAGTGATATATGTTATAGGATATATAATTACTGCTACCCAGTATTTGCTTCTGGGATGAAACAACCAAAAACTACCCCACTGCTGTTCCTATAAAATGCAACATCTTTTGTCTCTAAAAAAGCCCATTTAACTTGTTCCCTATATTTACATGTTCTTTTCATTTTAAAGTTATTTGTTTTCCTACAATACATAAGACGGACACACACTTTTTTACATGAAAATACAAAACTAAAAATGACAAGCCAAACGAGGCCTACTTTTGCACACTAATTTTTTTTTTTACTTTTAGTTTTAAAAAACAGTAAAGGTACTATTTTTTTTATGAACACCTAGGCATGGTGAAGTTTTACAGATGCAACATAATTTATAATGACAAGAACACATAATGACAAGCACAGTAGAGAGTTTTACAAGTTGATTATTATAACCACGAATTACCATTGTTTAGCTTGAACAAACTTTAAGCTAACAAAAAAAGATTACTGCTGTTATACCTGGGATGGAGACTCTTTCATCAACAAAAGAAGAAGACGTGGTTGACGTAAATTTGAAACCAACTGCAAGTTCATCTCAGGATCAACAAAAATCAGGAGGCTGTTCTTGCTAAAACTGTTACATTTACATTATTCCATTAGCTAGATAAAATCCATATATTTATTACATCTTAGAGTAGGACCTTATGCTAAAACTGTTACATTTATATCTTTCTTCTACATACTTTGGTACTTATGTTTGTTCCATTGTGTGTTTTTCTTTAAGAAACAACGGCAATAATAATTCTGTGTGCATTAGTTATTTTTTTATGGATTATAATACTCTCTTCTTCTTTGAAAAAAAAGTAAGCTAACAAAGTATTCATGTTAATAGAATACCTTTAATGACAGCCATAAAAACCAGAATTACGAAACTGCGAATACACCATCACCTCTACCAAAATATCAGTGATGATTTTTATTTGTGCTAGTGTTCATGCTGTTGTAAACAGCTTCACCAACACAATAGACTATGAAAGCGACCATAGCAATTCAAAGTCAAGGATTGAAGCAGAATCATGCCCATTGATCTCTTCTTTTGAAGAACTCTCCAGTCCGCCGTAACTGTTTCGGCATTTTTACCTATATTTGCAGATGTTGTCTCAATAAAGATACTTTGAAAATGCTATCCAAGTGAGGTGTAATAATGTAAATGCAAAGTTTAATCTTACATGCACATGTTTTGACAAATTTAATCAAATTGCTAAAATGCTCCAAAAGCAGCTCTTCTTGAAAATAATGAAAGCAAACAATGAAAATATGTTCTTTCAACTAAGATTTATTTGGTTTCTTACATAACAAAACATATAGGTATGAATGCTTTGCTGTGCAAGGAAATTACCACAAAAACATTTATATTGTTCTTCAATTGGTCTTCAAATTGTATTTGTAACTAACTTATCACCTTCCGCACCTGCTCCCTGTAAAATAAAAGGTGTGCTCCAGCTAACACTTGCAAAAATACTCAGTAAAAACACAGACTAGTATGGTAAAAATTACTTTCTTTAGTATATAAATTGTCATATCATAATTATTAATAAGGAAAACTATTTGCAGTTTTGGCTTTTTAAAGATTTTAGCAAGCATAAGAAGCATGTCATCTACAACCATACGCAGTCATTCCAGGTTCAGATCAAGCTAAAAAAATAAAGCAATAGATAACAGTTATTAGTATACTTCTAACCAAGCACCATTGCTTTCAATTGCGGAAAGAAATTGGCACATAAATGAGTTAAATCGCCTAACTGTTTGATTTTATCTAGGTCATATTGAATATTAGTAAACAAATCAATTAAGAAAGGTACATTACGTAGAGAATATATATTGTATACGTTCGTAAGAATTTATGTAACCGTGTTAGTTAAATGGTGTTAAGTGCAATCATATGGTGCTTACTAGAGCGAGTGATTCAGGCAATCAATCCTAAAAAAATCGATTTGATGTAGGAGTCATACATGAATTCAGCATATCGTCTCATTACATAGTGAGGGTGAACATGATTCTCTCGCAGTGTCTTTACCGAACTATTTAACTTGGAGACTAATGAAGTATGAAGATCTTGACCATGCCAATTAGGCAATATCAAGAGATTTATGAGAAGGAAAATGCCACAATCAACCTCAATCATGTAAACTCTCTACTGTGCTGTTTCAAGTACATCTTTCACTCGATAACTTGACACAGTAATCAGATTGAAAGTCAATAAAAATATCACCACTCCAGAGTCATAATTTTTCTTTATGTAAGGGACAAATGTCATATATGTTGCCATAAATTTTGCAGAGCTTGGGTCTTAACAGCATAAATACACACATATACATACACACAGGGATGCCCATAAAATGTAGTTAAAAGAGTTCATGCTGTTACTCTCAAGTTTCTAAATCCCTAGCACAATACCAAATTATAAACCGTAATTTACATGAGAAAGATCTATTATCACAGAAAATAGTTGCGGATACCTATTTAACGAAGGGTGCAATAACCAAGGCTAGCAGCAACTGAGGTGAGCATCAATCGAGGCGAGCAGCAACTAAGGCGAGCAACGCAGGCGAGCAGATGGCGGAGAGTAGCAGATTTGCAAGTAGGCTTTGATAATTTTAGCGTGACATCGAAGCCAGAAAACGAGATCGAAAGGGAGATAGGTAAAGTGTCGATTTTCCCAGCCATTTCAATGATGAACAACATTTGGGGAAATTTGGGGCAAATACTATGAACAGCGGGAAAATGAGAACTTTGGGTCAAAGAAACGAAGGAAAATCAAAATGACATGGATCGTATTCACGCGGATTGATAATTTTATCTTAAGAAAATAATATAAACATCTATTTCAAATCTGTTGGAATTCCGCTGCAAAATAGCTTCGATAAATATTCGTCGGTATTATGTCCGTATTTGCAACGGAAAATAGCGGCAGAATTTTTCTGTTGATAATTTGACGCAGTTTGCAACGGTTTAGTGAGGGATAACTGAAGATGACGGTAATAAATAAAAGAAAAAAGATGAAAAAACAATCCCTTGCAGTTCACACAGAAATCCATCGCAAATTAGCAGCGGAAATTTCCGCTTCTGAATTTTTGATGCAAAATCAATGTTTTCTTGCAGTGATTACAACAAGCAATAAGATGATAATCCAATATAGAATTCGGTCAATTAACTTTGGGAATGAGACATATAAAAGTATGGTTGATTTCTTTCATAATCTTGCCTGATGTGAATGATTCGTGAATAGCTGACACCAAATATTTTTGCAGACTGGACCAGTGCCTCAGATAGAAGGCCGAATTGAACCCGTCTGGCCCAGGGGAAGCATCAATGTTGATGCTATCCAAAGCAGCTTTGACTTCTTCAATAGTGATTGCCCCAATCAACATGTTAGCTCCAGCTTCATTGATGAGTCTTCTCGATTGACCAGGGTAATTCTTTATTTATTTCACCATTATATGCGAATTGCCTCCCCTTTATTTTGATTGCAATTGACAGTGAAATTCCCTTTCTGATTCAAAAATTGTAAATTATAGTTAATATTTCTTCTCACAGACATTTTAGTATAAAAAAATTTTGTGCAATCATCCCCTTTAGTAAGCCAATGCTATTTTGCTTTCTGTTTTAATTCAGCAGCCTTAGTATGCAGAGCTTTTTTTTAATTTGGCCTGATTTTCAGCATAAACTCTCTAGACCGAGTCCTCAACATCTTCTGATTCAAGCTTTGCCACTGATTTTGCATTAATTTTCTCCAATTCATCAATGATATCATTATTATTTTGGCCTTTCTGTGTTCCATGTTTTAAGCCTTCCTATAGTTCGTTTCAGAAATTGAACTAAATGTAACAAATGACCACTATTATGAATCTTGAACTCAGAGCAAATAATGTTTGAGTGATATCCATTAATTAAATGCCAATGATTAGCGTATCTAAGTGGTTTCCCTTTTTCATCTCTAGTACGTGCTTTCAAGATGATATGAATAGGAGAGTGATCACTTGTAGAAAGAGGAAGCATATTACTTTAATTTCTGCAAACCGATTCATGCATGCATCATTAACCAGTGCTCTGTTAAGTTTACTAGAGATTTTCCTACATTCACCACTGCGCCATGTATATTACAGGCCTGAATGTACTGGCTCCACTAATCTGCAGCAATGATGCAATTGTTAAACTCAGAAAGTTGCAACACTCGAACAGTAAAACCACCTTTTTTATCATTAGCTTTTAATATTGCATTGAACTCTCCAGAAACAATCCAGGGGTTGTTAATAGAGGTAGAGAGGATATAATCTTGTTCCACAGTTCAACACATTTGTTTGCATAGTTACTAGCATAAACTATGGTCAAAAAAATGACTAGTCCTCCCATATTGTTAGCCTTTATTGTTATTTATTGTGGGTCAGAGTCAAAAACACTGGCTTGCCAAATCAGTTTGTTCCATACCACCAGAATACGACCATGAGTATCAGAATTATTATTATGAGCATGTTCCCATTCATTACCCATCATATTCACATAGAACTTAAAGTTATCATCATTTAATTTATTCTCCAAAATACCCTATTAGAAGGAGCAAGCTTCCTTCTAATTTTTGAGAGATCTAAAAAACGGGTATCATTGTTTAAACCTCTCAAATTCCATGTTATAATATGATGAAACAAAATGAATTTAGAATTTTGATTTTTATTGCAAACCACTAAATTTTAAACTTGGACCAGTTTAATTTAAGTTAGATTTAATGGGAATTTGAAATCTGAATAAATGATAAGCCGAATTTTGAAGTAAGGATATTTTGTTTGGATTGGATTAATATATTAAATTTATTCTAAACTATTACTATTTTATATTAAGCTTTGTTAATTAAACTATTTTATAACTATGTAATTCAAACTATTTTATCTATTGTTATTTTATAACTATTTTAATAAATTATTTTATAATAAATTTAAACTTATCTATATCTTAACCATTTTAAATTAAAATATTTTTGAATATAATGTACAGTTTGAAAAGTTAATTTCCAATCCGGGTATTAATTTTGAATCGATTTAAAGTATGAAAATTATGGAAAGAAATATAAAAGTCAACATTTGGACTTGATAATGAACTATTTGATAATATGAAATTGGAATTCAAAACTGAATTTGATACCAAAATTGGATAAATAATTATAAATAAATCAGTACTTAAAGTTAAATTGATTGACATGGTGTATAAATGTAAGGATTTGGTTGTTAAAGAGACTCAGATCGGATATTGTCATACTCTCTGCCAATACCGAGAATCACTTTAACAACTATGTACATGATGGATGAACCCAAAATGAAGTAAGATGTTTTGGCGTATGCTACTGGAATGAAGTAAGAGAAGATGATAGATATCCTTGACCTTCAGTCATAATTAAAATGATCAAAACATGAGCTATACGGTGATGAAGTGAGTTGGCTACCCCTATCGATAACACTTCTTCCTTAATTATTATAGGTCCTCAGTTTAATTTTGATTTGAGGCACAACCGTGTTTTAGGGAGTGTTGTTCGAGGTAGGTGGTTTTTGTTGCTATGTGTTACCACTAGTCCAGGTGTCCAACTAGTAGATTTCTACCTTGGGTATTATCACGCTTGCTATGTTATATTATCCTGATCAAACCCCTGCAATTTTTATTTATACCATACCTATGGAGTGCCCTCTGATAGCCACTAGTATACAATGGACTTTAGCATATCCGGATAGGCAACGGTATTATAAACGATTTAAGGGTAATAATGGAAATTATGATTATGCTATTTTCAATAGTATATTTGTTGTAGACACTATTATAATAGCGTATTGTATTGTATGTAAATAGTTTAGAAGATCCATAAATGATAGCGGTCCCAAACATTCTTTAAGTTACTAAAGCATTTTAATTGAACATTTCACTTGAGTTGATTCTCTTATATAAGAATATTAGTCCTGACTCGAGTTTTTTGTTTTACTTTATGCCCGGGTCAAACCGAGTATTACAACATTGAGAATTCACCTTTTGGAGCTGGAGACTTGCTGAAGACCATATTTCTATTTATTTGTTTTAGTTATTTCCTTTTGTAATAGTAATATGTGTATTTAGACTTCCACTATATTTGTTTTGGTAACTATGATATTATGTATAAGTTTTGATATTTTTTATTTAGTAGCTTCTAAACTACTATTGTATTTATTTATTCCACTACAAGAAATTTTGCTTTTCTATATCTGTGATGTATCTGTGATTCTGCGATGATTTTATATTTAACCCCATTACAGTAAATACTGTTATTTCGAGTGATTTGAGTTAGTTTTATTACCAACTTGAATGGCACGAAAAGGCTGGTCATTACATGTGGTATTAGAGCTTGGGTCTTAGAAAGCCTTAGCTTATGGGTTAATAGCATATTAGAGATAGGGTAGCAAACCCTATAATGAGTGGAATCAGTTACAGAATCATTCTTAAGAGAGCGTATCTTGATAAAATATAAATGATTTTAAAAGCTTTTAAAATGTATTTATGATACAAATTTTAGTTTTAAAAATTAACTTTGTCCTAGGATTTCCTTTCTTTTGAATCCATCTTCCTTGGTAGTTTCTATTTAAATAGTATTTCCTTAGTCAATTCCGAAGCTTATTCTAAATCCATATTAGAAAATTTAGAATTTATAGACTTCAAAATATTAAATATTCTCTAGTCTATTTTTAGTTTTGGTCTCCACCTTTTGTAGATTCATGTTGGTTAGGTTCTTTTGTTAGTTCAACTCTAGCTTATGTTTTGACTTATCTTTGACCTAACATAAAAAATAATGGAAGCAATTTTTAGTATAACTTGTATTAAGAATTAATGGAAAACATGAATATGCAATAACAAAGGTAATAACCAATTAGTTAATAAATTGGTGAAGTAAAGTATTTTGAAAGGTATTATATGAACCTAAAGATGATATACAAATATGGTTGTTGAATTGTAAATAAATGAAGTTTGTTGAATTCATAAAATTTTCAAATGTAATGATTTTGAAAATAATAATTGTTTGATAGGCATAATATTGGGTATATTTCATAAACGTGATATTTTGAAATAGTTAACACTAATAAGTATGAAACATTAATTTGACTCAAGTAAATGAAATAGGAATATTAACCAGATATTTTTGAAATTTTTTATGAAATGACAAAAACCATTTTATGTAGATAATTTTTTTTGAAAAAGAACAATGATCGTGAAATATATGATAAAAACTAATCTTATTATGACAAGTTGTAAAGCTAATCAAAATGATTATTATTATTTTAGTTTAGGTTTAGACAATTAGAAAAAAGGAAAATGGGCTGGAGGAAAAAAATGGTTTTTTTGGGATGAATGACGTAACGTTATTTCTTTTAGTAGGCGTAAAAGGGCTTTTTATTTTTTCCTCAAGGAAATAGATCTTCAGAATTTCTAAACACGCTCTTCAACATTCGATCATTCCTCTATTTCATATCATCTATTTCAAGTCAATCCTCATCTCAAATTAAATTTAGGCTTCTTCTTTGTTCTATTTTATCAATTCCATGCATTGGTGATTTCTCAGCAAATCCAGATCAGGTATTATTTACCTCACTTTTTTTTAATTTTATATGTATCGATTAAAATTTAATTCTAATTTTTAGTTTATTTGATGATACATGCTAATTTTAGATCGCCTAGTATAATTATTCCTGTTTCCAAATATGCATTTTTTTGTTATTTTATTTTAGTTTTCATGCGTTGTTTATTATTTCGCAATGGAGTTTTTATTATTACGCTATGTGTGTCTATCATTTTTTTTAAAAGAAACTACTTTTTGTTTTTAACTGTATTTTAGTTCTTATTTATAGCATTATTTTGTCTATTCATAAATAACTTTATATATTTCTATAGTGGTACTAACAGTGTTAAACCAAATAGCTAGCTTTTTATTCTTGATTATAATGAGGATTCATATTCTACTCATCTTACTATGGATTCTTCTCCATCTAGAGTTAGGACTGAGATCGGTGAATTTTGGTCACTGCTAAATCCTTTTTCTATTGAGATATCTTATTCTCTTGAGAATAAGATTGTAAGTATTGACACTGATTCAGATTTTCTTACAACTATGTGCTTTCAATTATATAAGAATAGTCAGTATTTTAAGTTTATTGTCAAATCTACAGTTTGTGCTTTAGAGTTTGACATTGGTGGTAGTTCAGTACGTGATTTGTAACGATCTTTATTGGACAAGGAATAAAGCATCTTCAATTTTGTTCAGTCCCAGAATGAACATGTATGGATTGTATGTATGACGTTGTAATTTATGGCATAATAATTGATTTCTATTAAATATATATGTTTGGTGGCAGAGAATTTATTATACTAGCTTAACACGCTTCTCTGAGACGAACGAGATCAAATTTCACATATTGATAGAGATCGGTTATGTGTATGAATTGACAATGGGGCATGCTAAGTGATTGAGCTACAGATGATCATAGCATGGCTTTAGGGTAAAGTGTAGCTTTGTGTAACGAGACTTTATCAAACCTCACATCCTGGAAATGACCGATACATGAGAAGTGCAGTAAGGTTATGGGGTTTGTTACCCTTATGGTATGACCATTTCCTACTAGGTTTCTATTAATACCTTGGTATAGAGCCCAAGTACATTACGTAAGTGGTTGTTGGTGTTCGGGGCCTCGGTTATACGTTGCTAACAATCACTCATGAAAATTAGTTATATAGTTATAGACATAACCCAGCCTTGTGTTGGCAGAGAGCAAGTGTGGTTCTCGGGCCATCCCCTAGAGGTGCACCCATCGGTTAAGGAAGCTCCTTTGCCTGGTCATTATCGGAAATTCATTCTCCGTAATGAACCCATATGGTTTTAGTTGTATAGCCTATGTGGCATGAAATAATGGTACCAATGCTGGCTAATATTGATACATTACTTTGTAAAATGATTTTCCGCACTATGCACTAGTAAAAATATCAAATGATTTTCGCGTATCAAAAACGTTTTTTGTTATCATAAGGAAAAACCTTGCCCACGTTTGTGATTCATTATGTGTTTGCCGTGATACCTTATGGTAGCTTCATTTTCCAAAAAGCATATACTATTTTATGCATAAAACAAATATTCTGAGTTTTTCACACCAGTCTTTTGACTAACCCGGGGTTTATTGTTTCTTTCGCTAAACTCTGGGTGCCCCTAATTTACATGGACAACCTAGTAGTCAGGTTTTTATAGAAGTAATTAGAGATTTTGTGGAGCATCTTTTTGGTTCAGATCTTAGGGGTGAAGATGGATCATTTTGAATTCACTCGTTGGCACTTTAGTTATTTTCCAATGTTTATTTTGTGTCCCAATAGTTTGTGCATCTGGATATGTATGAAACTCTGATCTAGCTTGTGATATCTTATGTAATCTCTGTGTAACTTCATATTATATCAATGAAGAAGTTATTATGTTCCATTGTGATTGTTTCGAATGTGTTATCACCCAAGATAGTTGAGAACCTGACGTTGGAATCTCCAGCATTCTAATACTAGAAGGTATTAAGTTCCAATTTTCAAAGGTCCAATTTTCGGGTCGTTACAATTTGGTATCAGAGCTAATGGTTGAGTAAGAACTTTAGCTTTGGGGTATAACTCATTAGGTAACTCATTAGAGATAGGGTTGGTAATATCCTAGAATAAGTAAAATCTAAACTGTTTAATATTTCCCAAGATATCTCATCTGTATTCCCTAATGGCATTTTATTACTATTTACAAATATGGAAAATAAGCTGAAGAAGATGACCAGATGGGTGAAGGAGCAGTACCACCACGAATGGTCATAACACTACAGTGGTCGATGAAGCTGCTATTCAAGCTCAAACCCAATCCAATCTTCCAGTTCTAAACAAGAATATCATGAATTTGGGAAGGACATACAAGGGACAAAGGATATCATCGAAGCTTAAACTTGGATTCATTTATGTGAAAAGATTTTCAAAGGATTAAACTTGGGTGATAACATAAGAGGTTGATGACTAGTTGGCAACTTCAAGAAGGAGCTTTGGCTTGGTGGGAAACCATCACCCAGGAAATAATGGAGGATGAGTTCTCATGGGAATGTTTTAAGGAAGTTTTTGAAGAATGATATATGCCATCGGTAGGAATATCTAGAATGTATCGAGAATTCACTGATTTGAAGCAAGGAGACATGACTTTGTAAGAATATCTGAACAAGTTCAATGAACTATATTGTTGTGGGATAAAGCTGATTAACACCCCTTTGATGAAAAACGAGAGATTCGTTAAAGGAATGGAAAAGATATACCATGAAAGGATGATGACACTTGTGAAGCAGTCGTTTGCTGACCTGGTAGACATGGGTTATAGGTATGCTACTGTAATAACCCGGAAATCTGGGCCAGTTTAAAATATTTATTTTGGCAATTTTAGCGAATTTTGATTATTTAAAATGAATTATTTTAAATAATACCGACGAGAAATTTATTTTGAATATAATTAGAACGTATATATTCGTTTGAATCGACGTTAGAATATAAATATTTATTATATATGTAAAAGGAATTGAAAATGGCGCGGTAGTTCGATAAATCGATTTCAAAATTCAAATGAATGTACCGGGTGCAAATTAAACCGGATTTTAGTGAAACCAAAAATATTTGAATCTAATAGAGAATATCTTTCCAACGAATCCGAAAAACCAAGATTTCATAGCGGGAATCAAAAGATATGTCCAGTTGAAAATTCAGAATAGTCGCTATGGAATTCAGGCCCTTAAAAATAGCCATTTTGCAAATGACCTCGGATTTCGACGAAACCACTTTTGTTGGGTCCGTGATGTCAGGTTATTGCTAGGTTTCAATTTTCATAATTTTTCGATTCAATATGTGAGCGTGGCAAAGGAAAACGCGTTTGACCAGTTTCAGTTGATTTTAATCGACTGGAAAATGGCCATTTTTCAAACGGTCTCAGAATTCGACGAAACTAGTTTTGTTAGGACCGTATCGTCAATACGAAGCTAGAAAATATTTTTTGGGAATTTTTCTAGTTAGTATGTGGCCCCGGTAAATTGGAATGCACGTTCAAATTCAATATATAGAGTTATATTTTGATTTTGACGAAAACTGATCGAAACGATCGAATCAGCCTACGATACATATCCCATTGTGTTCGGAATGGGGGTAATTAGCTATGGACAACAGACGATGGGCCTCGTTTCGAGTTTGAATGAAAAAGTCAACTTTTTGAAATTAAATAGTATAAAAATAATATAAATATCTCATATACCCCCCCCCCCGTTTCTAATTCATTCAGAAGAAAATAAAGAAAGAAAACCGAAGACCCGCCCGCCGCCTCCTCCCTGGGCCACCACCGGCCGTTGCGGCCACCGCTCCTTCCCCCGTCCTCCTCCTTCTCTCTCCACTTCTCGCTCAAGCTCCACGCCCCCAAAACCACGCACCCAGTCAGCATCCGCCGTGCCCTAAGCGCCTCAGCCACGCCGCAACCAACGGAGGCCACCGCGCCCACCTGCAACCCCCTCCCCTTCGCCTCCGAACCTCTTTCCCCCCTCCTGGCGCGTGATTTCCCCTTCCCCCTTTTTAAATCGAAGCCCCACGGCCAAAACGCCCACCCCCGCGGCCTGCAGATCTTCGGCACCCCTTACTCCAACTCGAGACAGCTGCTGTGGGCCCCTCCTCAAGCCAAGACTCAATTTTGTTTGATTTACAGAAAATGTGAGTTCTCCCTTTCCTTTTATTTCTTATTTTCATTTAGTTTATAATGTAAATAGCATAAGGTTAAAAATCTGAAATTTGCATATTTGTTTGTGGTATAATTTTTTTTTATATATTAGAAAGATCGATTTTTATTTAGAAGAAAGATTGGATTTTTAGTCAAGGAAAGGCGAGATTTTTATATATTGAATAGCAAAGTAAAAATTCGATTTTTATACATTGAATAGCGAAGTAAAAATTAGATTTTTATATATTGAATAGCAAAGTAAAAATTCGATTTTTATATATTGAATAGCAAAGTAAAAATTCGATTTTTATGTATTGAATAGCAAAGTAAAAATTCGATTTTTATATATTGAATAGCAAAGTAAAAATTCGATTTTTACATATGTAGAGAATACGGGCAAAGAAAGTGACAAGAGGCAAGAACGGCGATGATTTCTACGTAAGAAGAGTCGTGGGATTGGATTAGCTATTCTGTGAGAACTCCTCACCTTTTATTTAATTTTCTAGTTAAATATATACTAGGATGCAGACGGTGTTTAGTAGCACCCGACACCCGTCGTCCACAGACCATGGATGCTTGTATGCTTGTTTGTTTGATTTTAATGTGTAGTTGACTGTGCGATGTGATGTGAAATGAAATGAAATGAAATATTTATATAGTTGAAAATATTTTATAGTTAAAATAGAATTTTTAACGTGTATATGAAATGAAATAAAAATAAACAAATCTGACGATTTGTTTATATACACACATTTGACGGATATTGATTGGGACGATAAATTTTACACATCGCCCAACTGCACAAATAAAATTTGTGTTTGATTGTTTGAAACCCCACACGGGTATTGGGATGACATTTGACGTACACTAATCCCGATTGTTTAGTTGTATGTCGATCGATTGATTGACAGGCTGTTATAAGCGTTGAATATTTATATTTGATGCTCATACCGTGTAGAATGCACTTTGGATGATGGTTGATTATTCATCGTTGTTATTGTATACATATGTTGTAGAAAATCCATATAATTAACATTATATGGTAATTGATTGGGCCTCATTCCAGTTTTGAAAAAGAAATATTTGAATAGAAATATTTGAAAAAGAAATATTTGAATAGAAATATTTGAAAATGAAATATTTGAATAGAAATATTTGAAAAAGAAATATTTGAAAAAGAAATATTTGAATAGAAATATTTGAAAAAGAAAGATTTGAATAGAAATATTTGAAATAGAAATATTCGAAATAGAATATTTGAAAATAGGAATATAAGAAGCCGTATTGATTAGATTGACGCCATTTTGACGTTAACGATATTTATATCGATTTTATTCATTTTATAACGAATATTGAAAGTGATTTCAAAATCATATATTTTGAAATGAATTTGAATTGAAATATTTTGAAATGAATTCGAATTGAAATTGAATAGAAATGAATTCGAATTAAATTGAATAGAAATGAATTCGAATTAAACTGAATAGAACTGAAATTCGAATTAAATTGAAGAGGATTGAAATTCGAATTAAACTGAATAGAATTGAAATTCGAATTAGATTGAAATAGAATTGAAATCGTTTTGAATTGAATTTAGAACGTATTGAAATTGAACTGAAAATCGATTTGAATTGAAATCGATTTGAAATGAATTTAAAACGAATTTATTTTGGAATGTTCAATTTTGATTTGAAATTGAATATGAAGTTGGAACCGTTTTGAAAATGAATTTAAAACGATTTATAAAGCATGTTTTGAATTGAAATCGACGAAGTATATATTATATATATTATATATATAATATAATGGCCTAAACTGAATGCGTTGCGCCGCGGCAGTTCGCGAATTTCGACCATTGACTTCAAACGGATATTACGGGAGATCCGACCGTCGGATTCTCCTAAAACCGGAACCGTTGGGTTTGTATCGAAAAGAGCTTTCTAACGAATATTAGAAATTAGAAATCTAACGGTTGGATTTGGAATTATGTCCAAATCAAATTTGGAAAAGGTCGTTGTAAGTGCAGTTCGATGGCCATTGATGGAAATCGACTGTACGGGCCTTGATAAAATTATTAAAAATAGTAATAATTTGTGTAAAATCATAAGAAATGATTTGAGAAGAATTGGGATGAAAAACTCCATATTTGAAAAGATAAAAATAGATTTTTATCGAAATGAACTAGGTTTGAACTAGAATTATAATTCTATTTATTTTTAAATAAATAAATTGGATTTGAAATGGTTTTGAAAATAACCAGAATTTCCAATAATTATATTAGAATGGATTTGAATCGAAATTGTCTTCGGAATATTTCGATGTTGGATTTCGTGATGATACAGATATTGTTGTGGGAATTTGAAAGATATATATATATATATATATATATATTGTTATTTCCAATACGATATTTGTTGGTCGTAGAATTTGATATTGAATATAACCCGGTATATTTTCTAATTAGAGCCTTGTGTTTAATATCAAATGTGATTTGGGTTTGTCGTGAATGGTGTCTTCATTAACACTGTTCTTGAACCCAGTTGAGAGAAGATTAAATCTTTTTATTTAGATTTAATGAAGTGTACCAATTAAATAATATTTAATTGGAATTGAATTGATATTGATTTTAGGGGTTTATCGTGAACGGTGTTTTTGAATGACACTGATTCTTTAACCCAGTCACAGATTAAAACTAAGTGGAGTTTTAATGAATCTTTAATTAGATTGAAAAGATCGAGAATGGAGTATCACCAGTTTTGCTCCAGGTGATAGTTAAATCTTTAATTAGATTTAAACGTGAAATGGTAATTAAATTTACCGATAACACCGTGGTGTTAGATATGAAGTAAGACTCGTTTTACTTCATGGGATGAATATGTTGGGATTGGGAAATTAAAACAAACGATTACTTCGGTAAGGTTCGCTAATCCCGACTAGTTTGAATCGAAGTTCAAAATTAGATTAAAGAATAAATTTAAAGGATTTATCTTTGATAAAATTAATGGGAACCTTTCCCTAAGAATGTGAAGTTTAGAACTAACTGTCAGTTAGCTAAGCAGAATGGTTTTGTGGGTATTGATCTGATGTTGGTTTCGGCCTTCGGGGTTAATATTTGGGGAGTTACTCTCTTGTTAATTTACGGTTAGTGGCTAATGAATTGGAATGAGGCGTATGTTGTGTTTGTGTAACACTTTTTTATAATATACGCGAGTTATTCGGAAAGACCGGGTTTATCCCATTCTGAATAACTGATACGACGATAAGTCGAAGATGAAGACGGTGGTCGAAGACCGGAGGTCTTCACGTCTTCTGGATAATTACTGACTATCTTGATTGGGATGTACACCCAAGAAGATGGAAACAGTTGATGATCGTCCAGACGTACTTGGAGATTGATGGATATGCGGGGTACTAGGTGCCTCTGGTTTCGTTCAGACCCAGAACGGACTTGTAAATGGAGTGTGTGTCTGACATCGGATTTCATTCTGTGTGACTGATATCGGTTGCATGGAGTGGTTTGCCTGTGTGGCATGCTAAGATGCAAATGATAAAGGCTTCTGTTGAAAAGCAAAGTCTTGTGGTTGATGATCAAAGCACGGCCTTTGTGGCGTAGCTTTGTGTAACGTTTACTTCGCGAGTTTCACATTCGGTATGAACCAAAAACGGGAGACGGACCTCAGGGAGGACATGCGTTTCTTTCTAGTTAGAAGTGGCGTCAGTGGTTTTACATGCCCTGACGAGTTTGACTTATGTGGTTGTTGCTGTTGCGAGGCGCCTCGGTTATATCGGTTTCGGTCGATGCATTCTGGTCGGCAGACGGACCAGACTTACGCCCCAAAGGGTGGGGAAACGCAGTGTTCAGGAATTTTAATCCACATCGGTGGACCGGCCCTGACGATCCAAAGGTCACTCGAGCTCTGACCTGAGGCTCGGGCTAGAAAGTCTCGAATCGGTTGAGGACTATCTTTTTCCGCGGTTCATAGATGGAAATACAATTTCCAAATATGTGACATTTGCGGTTTTATTTGTAGAGCCTAGTATGGCGACATAGTGGGATGGGGCGCTTATGCCGTCTATGATTGATACTTATGATTTGAAGTTGTTTTATACACTATGCACTTATAATAGTATCAAAAGATTTGTTTTAAACGTACTAAGCATGTTTGGCTATTATAAGGGGAAACCCTATCCCCCGGCTTGCGTTGCATTGTGTGATAGGACCTGGGTCTTATAATAGCTTTATTTTTCTTTATTTAACATTGCGTTGTTTGTTTTATGCACTGGTATTCTTGGGGGGAAATCCGTTCCATGTTATACGTCGTGGTCCCTTGATTTACCGAACTTTAAAAATAAAGATTAATAACTGTTTTAGTTCTCACACCAGTCCCATGACTGACCTGGAGTTTATTGTTTTAACCTAAACTCTGGGTGCCCTTATTTTCGACACGGGCAGCTAGTAGTTTTGGTTTGCAGATTTATATTCACAGGATCCTGTATTACAGCTGGAATGATATCCGGAAAGCATTGTATCCGTATATCTCTTCTAGTTGTGTATTGTATTATTTTCCGCTGCTATGTATTTAAATGTAATTTAAATCTCTGATATTTCTGTGTAATATTCATGTATACTCTGTATATTCTTATATCTGATGGAATTGTTGTAATTAACAATGAAATGTTCTTCCGTCTGCGTTCTGTTGTGACTTGTTCTCGAACTATCCGCTCTTTCTCTTCTCTTCGGAGACCGGGGGAGTTTGGGTCGTTTCAGCGTGGTATCAGAGCTTTGGTTTACAAAGCTTAGAGAACAAGGCACCATGGAACCAAACGAAAGAATTCATCAGATATTGGATTAGTAATATCCAATGGGGATGAATCGTTAGAGATGGGATCGGTAGTATCCTAGAACGAGTGTGAAGAGTATATTTTTGAAAATGAAAACAAATTTTGTTTTGAAAATTTAAATCAACTATTCGTATTTGATTATTTATTTTAAATTGATTTGGACAGTCCGATATATAAAGATTTTGCATATGCGTCTTGCAAACATGTATTCGAAGTTTTTATATACTGGATAGTTAGAGAATCATACTCTAGTTGCCCGGGGATAATTCTGGTGATGGGGCACCGTCGCCAGTATTTATTTTCGAGTAACGAAAGTGAGATTTCTGTATTTCCATTAGACTGGTGTGAGAACCGAAATTAGATAGGGCTTATCGTTGTGAATTGGCATCAAAAACATGATTTTCTGTATATGTATATGTATCAAAATTATGAATTTGAAACGTTAATCCACTAGTGGATTGATGTTTGTGTTGTTTGTTTATTTGTTTGATAATTTTGAACCATTACGCCTAATTGTATCAAATATTGAATTGTATTGAAAATTAGTCGCATTTGCTTGCATATACATGTACTTACATTGAACAGGTCATAGCAAGGAGGCTAGAGCAGAGAATAAAATTTGTTTGCCCGACAAATAGGTACATGTTTATGATAATTTACTGTTTTGTTTGGGTGATGATGATTTTATGAGCCGATTGGCTAGCCGCTTGGCTTTTTCTTTTTCTTTTTGAGATCAGAGGGCCTGTATGGCAATTTCGGGATTTTCCCATTGCTCCCGGTGCAGGGGAGGTTATGGTGAAATTTTTCGAAAATTTAGGGTGTTAGCCAAATTTTTGAAAATTTTGAAAAGTTCTTAGAAACTAAAAAGTTGAAGAACTTAAGCAGTAATCAAAATAAAGGAAGTTGAGTTGATTAGTTAAACAACTTTCGGCTTCGTTCCTTTTCGGGGACAAAAAGTTTTAAGTGGGGGAGATTGTAATAACCCGGAAATCTGGGCCAGTTTAAAATTTTTATTTTGGCAATTTTAGCGAATTTTGATTATTTATAATGAATTATTTTAAATAATATCGACGAGAAATTTATTTTGAATATAATTCGAACGTATATATTCGTTTGAATCGACGTTAGAATATAAATATTTATTATATTTATAAAAGGAATTGAAAATGGCGCGGTAGTTCGATAATTCGATTTCAAAATTCAAATGAATGTACCAGGTGCAAATTAAACCTGATTTTTAGTGAAACCAAAAATATTTGAATCTAATAGAGAATATCTTTCCAACGAATCCGAAAAATCAAGATTTCATAGCGGGAATCAAAAGATATGTCCAGTTGAAAATTCAGAATAGTCGCTATGGAATTCAGGCCCTTAAAAATAGCCATTTTGCAAATGACCTCGGATTTTGACGAAACCACTTTTGTTGGGTCCGTGATGTCAGGTTATTGCTAGGTTTCAATTTTCATAATTTTTCGATTCAATATGTGAGCTTGGCAAAGGAAAACGCGTTTGACCAGTTTCAGTTGATTTTAATCGACTGGAAAATGGCCATTTTTCAAACGGTCTCAGAATTCGACGAAACTAGTTTTGTTAGGACCGTATCGTCAATACGAAGCTAGAATATATTTTTTGGGAATTTTTCTAGTTAGTATGTGGCCCCGGTAAATTGGAATGCGCGTTCAAATTCAATATATAGAGTTATATTTTGATTTTGACGAAAACTGATCGAAACGATCGAATCAGCCTACGATAAATATCCCATTGTGTTCGGAATGGGGGTAATTAGCTACGGACGACAGGCGATGGGCCTCGTTTCGAGTTTGAATGAAAAAGTCAACTTTTGAAATTAAATAATATAAAAATAATATAAATATCTCATATACCCCCCCCCCCCCCCCCGTTTCTAATTCATTCAGAAGAAAATAAAGAAAGAAAAAAAATCGAAGACCCCCCAGCCGCCTCCTCCCTACGCCACCACCGGCCGTTGCGGCCACCGCTCCTTCCCCCGTCCTCCTTCTCTCTCCACTTCTCGCTCAAGCTCCACGCCCCCAAAACCACGCACCCAGTCAGCATCCGCCGTGCGCTAAGCGCCTCAACCACGCCGCAACCAACGGAGGCCAACGCGCCCACCTGCGACCCCCTCCCCTTCGCCTCCGAACCTCTTTCCCCCTCCTGGTGCGTGATTTCCCCCTTCCTCCTTTTTTAATTGAAGCCCCACGGCCAAAACGCCCACCCCCGCGGCCTGCAGATCTTCGGCACCCCCTCCTCCAACTCGAGACAGCTGTTGTGGGCCCCTCCTCAAGCCAAGACTCAATTTTGTTTGATTTGCAGAAAATTTGAGTTCTCCCTTTCCTTTTATTTCTTATTTTCGTTTAATTTATAATGTAAATAGCATAAGGTTAAAAATCTGAAATTTGCATATTTGTTTGTGGTATAAAAATATAATCTTTTTTTATAGTAGAAAGATCGATTTTTATTTAGAAGAAAGATCGGATTTTTAGTCAAGGAAAGACGAGATTTTTATATATTGAATAGCAAAGTAAAAATTTGATTTTTATATATTGAATAGCGAAGTAAAAATTCGATTTTTATATATTGAATAGCAAAGTAAAAATTCGATTTTTATATATTGAATAGCAAAGTAAAAATTCGATTTTTACATATGTAGAGAATACGGGCAAAGAAAGGCGAAGATTTCTACGTAAGAAGAGTCGTGGGATTGGATTAGCTATTCTATGAGAACTCCTCACCTTTTATTTAATTTTCTAGTTAAATATATACTAGGATGCAGACGGTGTTTAGTAGCACCCGACACCCGTCGTCCACAGACCATGGACGGCTTGTATGCTTGTTTGTTTGATTTTGATGTGTAGTTGATTGTTTGATGTGATGTGAAATGAAATAAAATATTTATATAGTTGAAAATATTTTATAGTTAAAATAGAATTTTTAACGTGTATATGAAATGAAATAAAAATAAACAAATCTGATGATTTGTTTATATACACACATTTGACGGATATTGATTGGGACGATAAATTTTACACATCGCCCAACTGCACAAATAAAATCTGTGTTTGATTGTTTGAAACCCCACACGGGTATTGGGATGACATTTGACGTACACTAATCCCGATTGTTTACTTGTATGTCGATCGATTGATTGACAGGCTGTTATAAGCGTTGAATATTTATAATTGATGCTCATACAGTGTAGAATGCACTTTGGATGATGGTTGATTATTCATCGTTGTTATTGTATACATGTGTTGTAGAAAATCCATATAATTAACATTATATGGTAATTGATTGGGCCTCATTCCAGTTTTGAAAAAGAAATATTTGAATAGAAATATTTGAAAAAGAAATAGTTGAATAGAAATATTTGAAAAGGAAATATTTGAAGAGAAATATTTGAAAAAGAAATATTTGAAAAAGAAATATTTGAATAGAAATATTTGAAAAAGAAAGATTTGAATAGAAATATTTGAAATAGAAATATTCGAAATAGAATATTTGAAAATAGGAATATAAGAAGCCGTATTGATTAGATTGACGCCATTTTGACGTGGACGATATTTATATCGATTTTATTCATTTTATAACGAATATTGAAAGTGATTTCAAAATCAAATATTTTGAAATGAATTCGAATTGAAGTATTTTGAAATGAATTCGAATTGAAATTGAATAGAAATGAATTTGAATTAAATTGAATAGAAATGAATTCGAAATAAACTGAATAGAATTGAAATTGGAATTAAATTGAAGAGGATTGAAATTCGAATTAAACTAAATAGAATTGAAATTCGAAATAGATTGAAATAGAATTGAAATCGTTTTTAATTGAATTTAGAACGTATTGAAATTGAACTGAAAATCGATTTGAAATGAATTTAAAACGAATTTATATTGGAATATTCAATTTTGATTTGAAATTGAATATGAAGTTGAAACCGTTTTGAAAATGAATTTAAAACGATTTATAAAGCACGTTTTGAATTGAAATCGACGAAGTATATATTATATATATATTATATATATATATATATATATATATATAATGGCCTAAATAGAACGCATCGCGCCGCGGCAGTTCGCGAATTTCGACCATTGACTTCGAACGGATAATACGGGAGATCCGACCGTCGGATTCTCCTAAAACCAGAACCGTTGGGTTCGTATCGAAAAGATCTTTCTAACGAATATTAGAAATTAGAAATCTAACGGTTGGATTTGGAATTATGTCCAAATCAAATTTGGAAAAGGTCGCTGTAACTGTAGTTCGATGGCCATTGATGGAAATCGACTGTACTGGCCTTGATAAAATTATTAAAAATAGTAATAATTTGTGTAAAATCATAAGAAATGATTTGAGAAGAATTGGGATGAAAAACTCCATATTTGAAAAGATAAAAATAGATTTTTATTGAAATGAACTAGGTTTGAACTAGAATTATAATTCTATTTATTTTTAAATAAATAAATTGGATTTGAAATGGTTTTGAAAATAACCAGAATTTCCAATAATTATATTGGAATGGATTTAAATCGAAATTGTCTTCGAAATATTTTGATGTTGGATTTCGTGATGATACAGATATTGTTGTGGGAATTTGAAAGATATATATATATATATCGTTATTTCCAGTACGATATTTGTTGGTCGTAGAATTTGATATTGAATATAAGCCGGTATATTTTCTATTCAGAGCCTTGTGTTTAATATCAAATGTGATTTGGGTTTGTCGTGAATGGTGTCTTCATTAACACTGTTCTTGAACCCAGTTGAGAGAAGATTAAATCTTTTTATTTAGATTTAATGAAGTGTACCAATTAAATAATATTTAATAGGAATTGAATTGATATTGATTTAAGGGGTTTATCGTGAACAGTGTTTTTGAATGACACGGATTCTGTAACCCAGTCACAGATTAAAACTAAGTGGAGTTTTAATGGATCTTTAATTATATTGAAAAGATCGAGAATGGAGTATCACCAGTTTTGCTCCAGGCGATAGTTAAATCTTTAATTAGATTTAAACGTGAAATGGTAATTAAATTTACCGATAACACCGTGGTGTTAGATATGAAGTAAGACCCGTTTTACTTCATGGGATGAATATGTTGGGATTGGGAAATTAAAACAAACGATTACTTCGGTAAAGTTCGCTAATCCCAACTAGTTTGAATCGAAGTTCAAAAGTAGATTAAAGAATAAATTTAAAGGATTTATCTTTGATAAAATTAATGGGAACCTTTCCCTAAGAATGTGAAGTTTAGAAACTAACTGTCGGTTAGCTAAGCAGAATGGTTTCCTGGGTATTGATCTGATGTTGGTTTCGGCCTTCGGGGTTAATATTTGGGGAGTTATTCTCTTGTTAATTTACGGTTAGTGGCTAATGAATTGGAATGAGGCGTATGTTGTGTTTGTGTAACACTTGTTTATAATATACGCGGGTTATTCGGAAAGACCGGGTTTATCCCATTTTGAATAACTGATACGACGATAAGTCGAAGATGAAGACGGTGGTCGAAGACCGGAGGTCTTAACGTCTTTTGTATAATTACTGACTATCTTGATTGGGATGTACACCCAAGAAGATGGAAACAGTTGGTGATCGTCCAGACGTACTTGGAGATCGATGGATATGCGGGGTACTAGGTGCCTCCAGTTTTGTTCAGACCCAGAACGGACTTGTAAATGGATTGTGTGTCTGACATCGGATTTCATTCTGTGTGACTGATATCGTTTGCATGGAGTGGTTTGCCTGTGTGGCATGCTAAGATGCAAATGATCAAGGCTTCTGTTGAAAAGCAAAGTCTTGTGGTTGATGATCAAAGCACGGCCTTTGTGGCGTAGCTTTGTGTAACGTTTACTTCACGAGTTTCACACCCGGTATGAACCAAAAACGGGAGATGGTCCTCAGGGAGGACATGCGTTTCTTTCTAGTTAGAAGTGGCGTCAGTGGTTTTACACGCCCTGACGAGTTTGACTTATGTGGTTGTTGCTGTTGCGAGGCGCCTCGGTTATATCGGTTTCGGCCGATGCATTCTGGTCGGCAGACGGACCAGACTTACGCCCCAAAGGGCGGGGAAACGCAGTGTTCAGGAATTTTAATCCACATCGGTGGACCGGCCCTGACAATCCAAAGGTCACTCGAGCTCTGACCTGGGGCTCGGGCTAGAGAGTCTCGAATCGGTTGAGGACTATCTTTTGCCTCGGTTCATAGATGGAAATCCAATTTCCAAATACGTGACATTTGCGGTTTTATTTGTAGAGCCTAGTATGGCGACATAGTGTGATGGGGCGCTTATGCCATCTATGATTGATACTTATGATTTGAAGTTGTTTTATACACTATGTACTTATAATAGTATCAAAAGATTTGTTTTAAACGTACTAAGCATGTTTGGCTATTATAAGAGAAAACCCTATCACCCGGCTTGCGTTGCATTGTGTGATAGGACCTGGGTCTTATAATAGCTTCATTTTTCTTTATTTAGCATTGCGTTGTTTGTTTTATGCACTGGTATTCTTGGGAGGAAACCCGTTCCGTGTTATACGACGTGGTCCCTTGATTTACCGAACTTTAAAAATAAAGATTAATAACTGTTTTAGTTCTCACACCAGTCCCATGACTGACCTGGAGTTTATTGTTTTAACCTAAACTCTGGGTGCCCTTATTTTCGACACGGGCAGCTAGTAGTTTTGGTTTTGCAGATTTATATTCACAGGATCCTGGTTTACAGCTAGAATGATATCCGGAAAGCTTTGTATTCGTATATCTCTTCTAGTTGTGTATTGTATTATTTTCCGCTGCTATGTATTTAAATGTAATTTAAATCTCTGATATTTCTGTGTAATATTCATGTATACTCTGTATATTCTTATATCTGATGGAATTGTTGTAATTAACAATGAAATGTTCTTCCGTCTGCGTTCTGTTGTGGCTTGTTCTCAAACTATCCGCTCTTTCTCTTCTCTTCGGAGACCGGGGGAGTTCGGGTCGTTTCAGCTACTTTGGAGAAGAAAAACACACCTAAATAAAAAGAAGACAACGACAACAATAATTGGAAAAGGAGGAAATTTGGTGGCAAAAAGCATAGGCAAAAAAAAGAAAAAAAAGAAATTTGGGGAGATCAATATAAGACTGTTACATGTTTCAATTGTCAAGAGAAGCGACACTATTCAACTAGTTGTAAAAAGCCATGGAAATCAGGAAAGCATGATCAAGGAGCCATGGAATGTTACTATTGTCATAAGCTAGGGCATATGGTTAAGAATTGTCCTATAATGAAGAAGGCGGAATAAACAAGGGTTTTTGCTATCAACAATGTCCTTCAACCTCTTTGCATAAAGAATTTTCCTATAAGGAAAGGGATTTTTCGAAGGTAATATTCTCATTTATGATAAATTAGTTAGAGTTCTATTCGATACCAGCGTTACATGTAGTTTTATTTCAAAACAAACCGTTGAACAATTTAAACTTAAACTTGAATTCATTGTTGAACCACTTTGCATAAAGAATGCGTAGAAGACCCAACTAATCAATGTCTATATTGTAAGAAAGTTCCTATTTCTCACTCGCATCATAAATTCCTCTCAGCCTTTTATTTCTAGATTTTGATGAGTTTGGAATTTTACTTGGAATGAATTGGTTGACTAAGTACGAAGCAAACCTTGATTTTTTAAAAAGAAAGATATCAATAAAAACAAAGTTATGAAATTTTATCACAATATCCTGGGAAGACCCTAGTCCGAGAGGGACGTTTTGATGTATTCCTTCGGTTATCCTAGTATCAACATAGAAACCATACCCGTCGTCAAAGAATTCGCTGATGTATTTGATGAATTTAAAAGCCTTCCTCTACATAGGGGAATTGAGTTTAGAATTAACTTAGTACCAAATGCAAGAGTAGTTGTCCATCCTAGTTGTAGAATGACACCAAGGGAAAATGAGGAGTTAAACAAACAAATCCAAGAACTATTGGAATAAGGATTTATTCGACCTAGTCATTCAAGCTGGGGGTCAGCCGTTGTATTTGTAGCAAAGTCAGATGATTTCTTAAGGTGGTGTGCAGATTATAGAGACCTTAATAAGCACACCTTTAAGAACAAGTACCATACCCCAGATAGAGACTTATTTGATCAATTGTACGGTGCTCGAATTTTCTCAAAAATGGATCCAGATACATGTTTCCATCAACTAATTATTGCTAAAGATTGTATCCATTTAACAGCTTTCATGGGTCGTGATACTTTTTGCGAATGGTTAGTAATGCCTTTCGGACTAACCAACACCCCTGCCTATTCTGTGGACTTAATGACTTGAATATTGCAAGGTGTATTGAATAAATTCGTATGAGTTTTCATTTACGATATTCTTATCTATTCCAAAACCGAGGAGGAACACACTAAACATTTGAGGATTGTTCTGGAAATATAAAAATGTGCTAAAAGGAAAACTCTCCAAATGTCATTTTTGGTAAAGGGAGGTAAAGTTTCTTGGGCATATCGTATCAGGGAAAGGAATCTAAGTTGATCTAGGTAAGATTTCCGCTATTCTAGATTGGAAACAACCCATAACTCCAAAAGAAGGCCGGAGTATTTTAGGATTGGCCGGATATTACTGGAAGCTTGTTCAAGATTTTTCTAAGATAGCTTATCCCTTAACGAAGTTTATGATAAAGAATGCAAAATTTAGTTGGTCCTCCAGTTGTGAAGAAGCGTTTCAAGAGATGAAGAAAAGGACAACCACTACTTTAGTTCTAGTCATTATCAATGGAAATAAAGGGCTACATGTTTACACAGATACTTGCAAGGAAGGAGTCAGTGCGGTATTAATGCAAGTAGGTGGGGTGATTGCCTATGCAAGCAGATAATTAAGACGACATAAGAAGAATTATGCAACTCATGACCTAGAGTTACTAGTTGTGATACCCACTTTAAAGATTTGGAGGAACTATTTGCTAGAAGAAAGATTCGAGTTATTCACCAACCAAAAATCTATAAACTATCTGTTCACCCAAAAGGAGTTAAGATTGAAACAACAACGCTGGCTGGAATTTATATTGTCTCTAGATGTTCTATACACTCCCAGAAAATCCAATGTGGTAGTAGATGCCTTAAGCAGAAAGCATGATGTCACTGCCCATCTAGGTATCACCCCAACCATTATTGAGAAAATTTCTAGTAAGCAAAGAAAAGATAAATCTCTACAACGAACTGTTAGGAGTATACAACAAGGCGAGGATTCAAGTTTTGAAATAGATGAAGAGGGAATTCTGTGATTGAAGGGAACAACTTGTGTTCTAGACATTAAAGAGCTCAAGTAAGAAGTATTGAATGAAAGCCACACGTTTAAACTCAGAATCCATCTAGGAGTCAACAAAATTTATCGTGATATCAAGTGCATATATTGGTGGAAGATGATAAAAAGGGACATATCCATATATGTTAGTCGACGCGCAACTTGTCAACAGATTAAGAGTGATCAGCAGAAGACTGCAGGATTGCTCCAGCTTTTGGAACTGCTGAAGTGGAAATAAGATCAAGTCTCTATGGATTTCATCGATGGATTACCCCGAACTAGGAAACATAATGAAGGAATTTGGGTAATTATGGATCGATTAACCAAAAGTGCTCATTTTATTCCAATGCAACCAACCGCATATGCGACAAGCTTTGTAGAGTTATATATAAAAGACATTCTTTGGAATACCATATAGTAGTGATCAAGATCCGATCTATACTAGCTGTAATGACCTGAAAATCCCCACCCTTTGAACCGACCATAAACAACACAGGTCTGATCCAAAAGTTGAAAATCCTCGAATGCACTAACTCTGGGCATATGACACATCGGAACAAATAACAGAAGACTTTTATAAACATCGTAATAATGTTACATCAGAGTACAGAATATATCAGAGTACATCGAAAAATAATAATAAAACAACGGAAGATAATTTACAATAAACTTAATACAGTGCAGCGGAAATGAATAAACTAGCACAGTGGAAGACTATCAATGCTCTGGACACAACTTTAAGCTTCGATCCAGAATCTTGCTCAATATATCTGCAAAATAAGCTACACGACTGCCCGTGTGGAAAAGAGGACACCCGAGTTTGCAAGTGAAACAAACTACGAGTCAGTCGTGGGACTGGTATGAGAAATCATTCCTAGCTTATCAAACGATATAGCTAACCACAGGACCACGCCACTAATGCGGAATGAGTTTACTCCATTGGATTGTCAGTGCATAAATTAAATAAATTTTTATTTAAAAAAACGCAATGCTTTTTAGAAAAATGAAATCATTATAAGACTCAAGTCCCATCACACAATGCAACGCAAACCAGAGGATAGAGTTTTACCTTATAATGATCAAACATGCTTGATACGTAGAAAATAATATTTTAATATTATTATTAGTGTCTAATCAGTTTTAAAATACTTCAAAGTAAATGTATCAATCCTAGACGACATAGTACCCCGTCCTACTATGTCGCCATATATAGGTATACACTCAAAACCGTAATGTCATATTGGAAGTTGGGTTTCCATCATGAGTCGAGGCTAGGTTTGGCTCCTTACCGATTCGAGATACTCTAGCAAATGCCTCAGGATTCGGACGCTGGCGAACCCTTGGATGCGGTAGGGCCGGTCCACAAATACTTTAGTGGATTAATTATTCCTGAACAATGCGTTTTTCAGTCCTATTGGACCTATCAATTGGCCACTATCTACCAATATATCCGAGGCGACTCATAATCCATCATCCATATAAGTAAAATATCAGGGCTTGCAAAACTCTGAACCACTTCTAGCTAGAAAGAAACGCATGCACTCCCTACGGTCCTTATCCCGTTTTTGACTCATACCGGGGTGTGAGGCTCGCGAAGTTACGCTATACACAAAGCTACGTCTAAATAGGTCGTGATTTGATCATCAACCACAAGGCTCTACTTTTCAACAAAAGCCTCGATCTTTTACATCTTGGCATGCCACATTGACAATCCACGCCGTGCGATCAATAACTATCATTATATAACATCTGAGCTTGTGCGTCTCAGAGATGGGTGTTAAGCAAGAGAATAAATTCTCCGCCACCATACAGATATATATTAAATAGAGATCAATTTACATGGAATGAAATCCAATGTCAGATACACATCCATTTACGAGTCCGTTCTGAGTCTGAACAAAACCGGAGACACCTTATTCCTCGTCCCATATGTCCAATACGGAAGAGAGGTGCTCGCTTATCCAGACAATCAACAAGTATATCCGGACAACTACCACTTTAACCCTTTACTAGGAGCTACCCAATGTCGGGCATCAGTAGTCATCCACTCGATACGAAGATCGCCGGTCTTCAGTCAACATCTTCAATATCTTCGATTTATATCGTCGTATAATTATTTGAAATGAGATTGAACTCGGTCTTTTCAAATAATCATCGCATATATATAATTTAAACCATTTCATATTGTTAATATTATTTTATAACGATTTATTGCTATTTTTTATTTATATGAAAATAGCTCAATTAAATTTGACAATGCTTCGGGTCAGTAGGCGGCCCTGGCGTTGTTTTTATCAAAATTTGATTTACACATATCTCGAAATCTAACCGTTGGATTTTAACAAAATTTATATCGTTGGAAAGATCTTCCCAAAGCGGTCCTAACGGTTCTAGTTTTGGGACAATCCGACGGTCGGATCTTTCGGTATAATCGTTTAAAGTTACGGTTCTGAAACGCGAACTACTGCATGCGATTCATTTAATTTTAATTTATATATATATATATATATATATAAATATAAACCATTTGACGATTCCACTAATGTGTTTAAACACGCCAAATAAAAGAATGTTTTAATTTGCATAACTGTTTCTATATGTTTTGTAATGTCAAATAAAATGTATTTTATTTACATGACATTTTGCTAATGACAAATAAAAAGATAATTTTTATTTGTATTTCTACTTTTAACTTTAACAAATAAAAAGAAATATTTTATTTGTATGTAGTTTCAATCTATGTTTTGACAATAACAATAATTCTTTAACTTACATACAAATTCTAATGTATGTTGTGACGATGAAAATGATTCTTTAATTAACATACAAATTCTAATGTATGTTGTGACAATAAAAATGATTCTTTAATTAACATACAAATTATAATGTATGTTGTGACAATAAAAATGATTCTTTAATTTACATACAAATTCTATTTCAACAAACGTATAAAAAGTGATACATTCATTTTTGTTGACAATTCTATTTTAAAAAAATGATTAAAAAGTGATTCATTCATTTTGTTGACAATTTTATTTCAATAAAATGATTAAAAAGTGATCATTCGTTTTGTTGACAATTTTTGTTCAACAAAATGATTAGAAAGTGATTATTTCATTTTTGTTGACAATTCTAGTTCAATAAAATGACTAAAAGTGATTATTCATTTTTGTTGACAATTCTAGTTCAACAAAATTAATATTTTTGCTCAAACACAAATCTATTTAACCAAAATATTATTTTTGTTATAACTCCAATCTATTTAACAAAAATGTAATTTTTGTTATAACTCAAATCTATTTAACCAAAATGTAATTTTTTTTAACCATCATATTTTAACAAAATGTTAATCTTTGTTTCAACTAACATGTTTTGACAAAAATGTACATTTTGTTACAACTAATATGTATTGACAAAAATGTATATTTTGACGCAACTAATCTATTTTGTCAAGAATGAGTATTTTGTTTCAACTAAACTAATTAGACAAAAATATACATTGATTCAACTAATCTACTTTGACAAAAAGGTTCATTTTTGTTTCAATTAATCTTTTTGACAAAGATGTATATTTTGACTCAACTAATCTATTTTTCAAAAATGAGTATTTTGTTTCAACTAAACTAATTTGACAAAATGTTCATTTTTGTTCAACAATTATATTTTTACAAAAATGTATATTTTGTTTCAACCATTATGTTTTGACAAAAATGTATACTTCTATTCAACTATTCTAATTTGACAAAAATGTATATTTTTGTTCAATAATTATATTTTTACAAAAATGTATATTTTGTTTCAACCATTATGTTTTGACAAAAATGTACACTTCTATTCAACTATTCTAATTTGACAAAAATGTATATTTTTGTTCAACAATTATATTTTTACAAAGATGTATATTTTGTTACAACAATTATGTTTTGACAAAAATGTACACCTCTATTCAATTATTCTAATTTGATAAAAAGGTTCTTTTTTGTTCAACAATTATATTTTTTACCAAAATGTATATTTTGTTTCAACCATTATGTTTTGACAAAAATGTACACTTCTATTCAATTATTCTAATTTGACAAAAAGGTATATTTTTGTTCAATAATTATATTTTTACAAAAATGTATATTTTGTTTCAAGTGGATATTTGTTTCAAGGAGAGATTTTAGAAAAAAATTAGATCAAAGGACAAACGACTTTTGCAGTGTAAATTAAGGAGTACTTTCATGTTTTAATTGGAAAAAGTCCAAATATTTTAAATTAAGGACATGTGTTGGCATTTCACAAAAAATAAAAATTAATATAAAAATATTATTCTATGATTATAAGCATAAAAATAATAAAACTTAATTATGAAATGTTTATTTGTTGTAAATATGGAAGAACAAGCAATATCAGAAAATTTTGGATGGAAAGATAAATGCATATAGCTTCGTTATTTACGGTATAGCTTTTTTATGGTGTAAATGAGATTAGCTTTAAAATGACTTAATTCTGTAATTGGATATTACAATATAAAGCTATATTTTTAAGTTATAAATCCATATTCATTTAGTTTTCCAAACAGATTATTTTATATGTTTATAATAACATAAATTGACTGAAATAATTTCAAAATCATCTTTTTTTCTTTCATTTTTGAGGATTGTTTTTTATTTTATAAATTAATTCGTTAATAATGAGAGGTTAAAGTGAATTTTATGTTGCATAATAAAATTTGGTCTTTGTCCTTAATTTAATTATGAAACTTAGTTGTCCTTTGATCTAATTTTTTTTTGCAACTTGTCCTTCAATCTAAATACCCCTTGTTTCAACCATTATGTTTTGACAAAAATGTATGTTTTTATTTCAACTATTCTAATTAATAAAAATGATAATTTTTGTTTCAACTATTTTCTTACAACAAAATGTCCTTTTTATTTCAACTATTTTGTTTCAATAAAAACATCCTTTTTATTAAATAATAACATTTTGACAAAAATGATAATTATAAGTCAACTATTTTATTTTGTCAAAAATGAAAATTTTATTTCAACAATTCTAAATTGACAAACTTGACAAACTTAATCCAATATTTACATTTGACATAAATGATAATGATAATTATAATTCCACTATTCTATTTTGTCAAAAATGACAATTTTATTTCAACAATTCTAAATTGACAAAATTGACAAACTTGACAAACTTAATCCAATATTTACATTTTACATAAATGATAATTATAATTCCACTATTCTATTTTGTCAAAAATGACAATTTTATTTCAAAAATTCTAAATTGACAAAATTGAAAACTTGACACACTTAATCCAATATTTACATTTGACATAAATGATAATTATAATTCAACTATTCTAATTAACAAAAATGATGATTTTTGATTAACTCAATTCTAATTAATTACAAAATGTTAAATTTTGATTCAACTAATCTAATTAACAAAAATGATGATTTTTGTTTAACTATTTCCTAATTAACAAAAATGATCAATTCAACAGATCTACTTACCACACCAATCACAGATCAAATCACATATGACAATCAACAGAATATTACAGCGTATGAGTAATACCACAATTATGATTAATTAATTTTAATTATATATAAAAATGTAGAATTTCTCACATCGAAATGAATAATAATTTTTACAAACTTAATCCAATATTTACATTTGACATAAATGATAATTATAATTCAACTATTCTAATTAACAAAAATGATGATTTTTGATTAACTCAATTCTAATAAATTACAAAATGTTAAATTTTGATTCAACTAATCTAATTAACAAAAATGATGATTTTTGTTTAACTATTTCCTAATTAACAAAAATGATCAATTCAACAGATCTACTTACCACACCAATCACAGATCAAATCACATATGACAATCAACAGAATATTACAGCGTATGAGTAATACCACAATTATGATTAATTAATTTTAATTATATATAAAAATGTAGAATTTCTCACATCAAAATCAATAATAATTTTTATTTTAAAATTAAAGAACTTACAACAACTTTCTACATCGCATGCATAATTTTATCACACACAATTTTCTACATCGCATTAATATTTTATCGCATTTACAAATTCATAGCATGAATATTTTATCGCATTCACAACTTCATAGCATGAATATTGTATCGCATACATATATTTTATAAACAATATTCAACAATCAATGAACAAGCAATTAATTTTTAATAGAGCCCTTCAATAGGTGAGTTTAGATTTCTTACACTGTTTTCTCACTCCGTCAAATCTTTATGCGAAGGAATGTGACCTTTTCAGCTCCAAAGTACACATACGACACCCAAATCGCTCCAAATCAGTTTTATTACGAAGCTCTAATCGATACGGTTCCAACGCATCTTGTTTCGCTTCTCTAATTTCTTGCTCTAATCTCTCTTCTTTCTCTAGATGCTCACAAAATTTTATGGCCTAACTCTAACGATTTAGGAGATATGAATTTTTTAATTTTTAGGGGCTTTCCTGCAGATTTTCGAGTGAGAAAGTGGGCTGCTGTTAAAAAAAAAAATTTTTTGAGGAAGAAGAGGAAATGAGGATTTATGGAGAGGAAAAGATATAATATAGTGGAGGGTTTTAATTCTTTTCCTTTTTGATTTTTCTATGACATGTCCATTTTATTTATATATACGAAAAGCTGCTGATGTATAAATATATAGGAAGAAAACAAAAAGAAACTGACATAGTCTATATTAAATTTCCTTGGGACCATGCATGTTTTGCAAAGAATTGAATGGTTTGTATAAAAAGGGAAAGAGGCAAATAGCAATGAACGGTTTAATTTTTGAGAACGCTCAAGGAAAGAAATGATATTAATGAATGAATGTTAAACCTTAAATGGTAAACATTAATTGTAAATTAAAAGAAAAAAAATAGATATTAAATTCACAAGGTTTTTGGCAACAATTCAAATAATGGGATGAAATAATGCATTGCTTATATAAATATGCGTTATATTTTTAGTAATGACACCGTTTGTACAAAATTTCATTAACTTTATCACAATTAATACCGTAATAAATTTAGATTTTAATGGTTTATTCAAAACAAAATTTATTACTATTAATATTAAAAATTTCAACTTGTAAATTAAAAATTGATTTCAAACATATATTTTCTTCTTACCAAGTTGCATGATAAGTATTAAATTCATTTCTAAATTTATGACGGTACAACTCTTTCCATAATATTCATTTTTAAACAACGAAGAAATTTTAACGCTAAATATTCAAATCGGTTAGTAATGCAAATCGCGTTTGTTTATAAATTTATGAAATGGTTCGCACCTATTCTTCAAGAATTGACAAAATCTCAAATATAAATATTTATTTTACATTGCATCATAATTTAATTTATATTTTAAATCTCAAAATGAATATCATAAATTGATTCGTGTAGTCAAATCAAAATTAACTATTTTGAGTATTCGTTCATGCAATTTATTCATAAACAGTTCAATTGTTATAAATCACCATTTATCTAATTACAAATTGTTTATTAGAAACAAAATTGAAATCATTCATTAATAACATCATAAAATTTATAAAAATCATTTAATTTAAAAATGGAATTTTCAAATTCTAACGCATTTTCTAACAAAGTTTCCTTAAAATAATTTTTTAAATTGGTTCTGATTTTCCGGGTTGTTACAATCTCCCCCACTTAAAATCTTTTCGTCCTCGAAAAGGAACGGAGCTGAAAGTTGTTTTAACTAACCAACTCAACTTTCAACCTTTTATTTTATTTTTAGTTTCAATAACTTTATTAGTTGATTAGCTTTTCAAATATATGTAACTTTTATATGTTTAAAAATAATATTTTCTAAGATCGGATTATATATATAATCACAGATACGTTAATTATGAACTTATCACTCTCAACTCATTCTAGGGAATTTCTAACCCCATCTCTAACGAGTTTTCTCATTCTAGGATACTGTTGATCCTATCTCTAATGAGTATTCTTTTATAGGACATTTCTAATCCTACCTCTGATGAGACTTTTGTTCAGTTCTGACGAGTTGTACCCCAAAGATTTAAGTTAACCAAAGCTCTGATACCACATGTACTGACCCGAAAATCCCCACCCTTTGAACCGACCATAAACCACACAGGTCTGATCCAAAAGTTGGAAATCCTCGAATGCACTAACTATGGGCATACAACACATTAGAACAAATAACAGAAGACTTTTATAAACATCATAATAATGTTACATCAGGGTACATAATATATCAGAGTACATCGAAAAATAATAATACAACAGCGAAAGATAATTTGCAATAAACCAAATACAATGCAGCGGAAATGAATAAACTAGCACAGCGGAAGACTACCAATGCTCTGGACACAGCTTTAAGCTTCGATCCAGAATCCTGCTCAATATATCTGCAAAATAAGCTACTCGACTGCCCGTGAGGAAAAGGGGGTACCCGAGTTTGCAAGTGAAAAAAACTACGAGTCAGTCGTGGGACTGGTATGAGAAATATTTCCTAACTTATCTAACAATATGGCTAATCACAGGACCACGCCACTAACGCGGAACGGGTTTACTCCATTGGATTGCTAGTGCATAAATTAAATAAATTTTTATTTAAAACAACGCAATGCTTTTTAGAAAAATGAAATCATTATAAGACTCAAGTCCCATCACATATTGCAATGCAAACCGGAGGATAAAGTTTTACCTTATAATGATCAAACATGCTTGATACGTAGAAAATAATATTTTTAATATTATTATTAGTGTCTAATCAGTTTTAAAATACTTTAAAGTAAATGTATCAATCTTAGATGGCATAGTACCTCATCCTACTATGTCTCCATATATAGGTTTACACTCAAAACCGTAATGTTGTATTGGAAGTTGGGTTTCCATCATGAGTCGAGGCTAGGGATGGCTCCTCATCGATTCAAGACACTCTAGCAAATGCCTCAGGATTCGGATGCTGGCGAACCCAGAGATGCGGTAGGGCCGGTCCACAAATACTTTAGTGGATTAATTATTCCTAAACAATGCGTTTCCCGGTCCTATTGGACCTATCAATTGGCCACTATCAACCAATATATTCGAGGCACCTCATAATCCATCATCCACATAAGTAAAATGTCAAGGCTTGCAAAACACTGATACCACTTCTAGCTAGAAAGAAACGCATGCACTCCCCACGGTCCTTATTCCATTTTTGACTCATACCAGGGTGTGAGGCTCGCAAAGTTACGCTATACACAAAGCTACGTCTAAACAAGCTGTGCTTTGATCATCAATCATAAGGATCTGCTTTCTAACAAAAGCCTCGATCATTTGTGTAACACCCCGTATTTTCTATGAATATTAAAATTAACAAATCTAAGAACACTTAATTTTTAGAAGAAGAATTAAGGGAAATGGGTTACGCCATTGCGTTCATCTCGGAATTTTGCTTGAGAAGAGGCTGAGTTTGCGTGAATCGGACTCCGTATGAAGAAGTTATGGAGTTCAGAAGATTTTAAGAATAAATAGAAAATAATAATTAAATAATAAATCTAGTTCAAAATTCAAAATTCGGAAAGAACGGGCTGAGCGTGAAAATTCCCGCTCAGGGTGTCAACCCCCCCAGGGGGAGTCGACATAGGTGTTGACCCCCCTATAGGGGAGTCGTCATAGTTGTTGACCCCCCTGTAAGGAGTCGACCCCTTTGAGATTTGTTTCCTGTGACGAATTTCTGTAGTCTTGAGCTGATGTGGCCTTCTCTGATTGGCCAATGACTGATTTCTGAGGTGCTAGGGCTTATGTGTCGTGCTATGATTGGCTGGATGATACATCTCTTTGGTTTGATGGCTCTGATTTCTCCTAGACTAATATAAAGGCTAGAATTAAACCTAAACTTCTATATAATCACCCCAAAACTCAACCCTAGAACTCATTCTATGAAGCCGTTATGCTGTTCGACTACAAACTGGCATAGCCTCCATCCATCTACCTCAAACTAGAGAATCAAATTCAAATTAGGAATCAATTAGAAGAACTAGAGAATCAAACGTCTACATCAAAGGATAGCTTTTCAAATTCAGAAATCAGATCCCAGAAATCAAGATCCGTCCTTTTTCTATAAGTACAATTATTGTTTAGATGTGAACACCTAATAAGAAATCATGACTATAATAACTAGTTCTAGAACTATGCCTAACTCTATTCGTTCCTATCCTTTTGTCAATTCTGAATTGTTTATGCCTATTGGACTGACATAGTAAAACCTATCATGCCGACTGGACTGTTGTGACTGACATAGCAAAACCTATCATGCCTATGAGACTATTGGGACTTATACCATTGGACCTATCATGTTGTATTAAATTTGTGGTTCTTTTATGTATGTAAGTTACATACTAAGCTATATTCATACATGTTATATGTTTAGATCCAAGCTAGTACCCATGTTTAAGATCTATATAAGTTCATATTAATACAATTAGACTTATGCCTGTTCGCATGTTAATGGGATCTAATTTAAATGCAAGATCACATTTATATGCTTAATTAAGTTTATGTCGTTCAATGCCGAATTTTTATTACACATATTGATCTATGTTGTTTTCTGCCTGTTGGAATGTTACATGTCCCTTTTCTTTTCCCTTTTTGTTTATGAGTTTGGCTAATTTGCGAGCCTAACGTTCTATGTGAATTGTGCAAACGAATAACGTGGGAGACGTTGGGGGAAAATATTAAAATATAAGCTATTGGCATAGATTGGCTCATAATCTTGTAAATGATTAGTAGCATGAAATGGGATAATTTGGACATAATTTAGAGGGTAAATGGGACATGACATGATTTGACAACACTTGTGGATAATTTACATATAAACATGAATGGTAAATATGTAAATTAATTAAAAAATGAATATGCCTAACCCGAGGTTAGATTGAGTTATAGTGTAAGACTGCCCGGAACCGCCCGACACATCTAGTAACCGTAACAATATAGATCTAATGTGAGAGGTTAGCGCATTAAGCCCAAAAACCTGAGGTTAGAATGAGTTGCGGTGTAAGACTGCCCAGAACCGCCCGGCACATCCAGCGACCACAACAATATAGGTCTAATGTGAGAGGTTGGTGCTTTAATGAATGAATTAAAGCTAAGAAATAGATAGGCTAAGAATGGTAGGGTTAAGTTAACACAACTGGGCAACACTTAACCAATGTAACATTACAAGTGGTAGGGTTAAGTTAACACAAGAGGGAAACGCTTAACCAATGTAACATGACAAGTGCTAGGGCTAAGTTAACACAAGAGGGAAACACTTAACCAATGTAACATGACAAGTGGTAGGGTTAAGTTAACACAAGAGGGCAACACTTAACCAATGTAACATGATGTGTGATAGGGTTAAGTAACACGAGAAGCAACACTTAACCAATACAACATGATGTGTGATAGGGTTAAGTAACACAAGAGGGAAACACTTAACAATGTAACATGACAAGTGGGTAGGTTAAGTTAACTCAACTGGATTGATGACACTTAACCAATATAACTTGATGAACGAGTAGGGTTAAGTTAATGGGAAACACTTAACCAATATAACATGATGAATGAGTGGTGTTAAGTAAATGGGAAACACTTAACCAATATAACATGATGAATGAACGGGGTTAAGATAAGGGGAAACACTTAACCAATTACAACATGATTGAATGAGAAGGGTTAAGTTAATAAGAAAGACATAACCAATATGACATGACGTGTGGATGGGTTAAGTTAACTTGAATGGATGGATAACACTTAACCAATTTGAGGGATATACGAATAGACCCTAGAAAACCCTTGTAACGGGGACCCATTTCAGCAGTAACCCACATAGATGTATCACAGTACCCTGAACTAGGCAGGGTGGGGCACGATTACTGGGCTGATTATAAGCGGTCAAAATAGCGGCTGGGGGTGCAGCAGTGTAGTTCCGATGGAGTATGGGCATGCACGAGCTCCGGAGTTGAAAAGAAGGCACTGGGCATTAGTACTATAGACTGTGCATCTTGAATCATGTCGGGTCGCTATCATAGGGATTAGTACACCTTATGTTGGGACCAGCACAGGGTATCTACACACAAGAGAGGGTCGATTGATACAGACACAAGGAAAGTTAATACAAGTAGGGAGCCGATCGATGGGGTAGTAAGGGTACATCTAACATCTTCATGACAATTAGGCCGGTTGAGGTAAGATCCTCATACTAGATGTACACCTGAAGGCTACCACAATTGCGGGGTTGGGATCACCTTATTTTATAACACAGGATACTAGTTGGGACACTAGTAGGGGATACAGATCCTTTTTCATAGGATACTAGTTGGGACACTAGTAGGGAATACGAATCGTCCTATAAAAGACTCTAGTTAGGATGCTAGTTGGGTGGTGCAGAGAAAATAGGAAATCAGAGAAAGAACCAAAGCGCATTCAGTGTATCTTACCTTGTCATATCCAAAGATCATCATTTGTTGTCTTGCTATGCTTATTATCATGGTTATGGTTTGGTATCCAGTTTATTCATGTCATGGTCCTTTTACCTGTTTACATGCTGAATAATCACTGGACTTACCAGGCTTTATGTCGGACTCTGTTTTGTTCCGCTCTCTTTTCTTCAGTTCCCCCCCAACCTAAGGTTCACAGGGAGGGAATATTACCACTTAGCTCAGATTTCTTTCCAAGCTCGAAAATAGACGATGTATTGCTTTGGACTCTCTTTTCCACTGCTATGGATGGCTCATGCTCTATTGGGGAATTTCATTGTCATTTCATGCTTCTTTATTTTGTTAAACAAGACAGATGCTTTGTTGTAATGCGTATTGGTGTTTTGGTGCTGGAAAACAATCTTTGTACAAGCTGTTTTTACCAAGCTGCTGTTTTGTCAATAAAGTAAAGTTTTGTCTATTTTCCACTGTTTAAATTTTGTCTATTTTGTAATTTATCTATTCTATACACTTTGACACTCCACTGAAGTTAATGCATTCCCTTTATGAGTGACCTTAACGAAGGTGGGGTGTTACACATGGTATCAAAGCTGAAGGTTACAAAAACAGATAAAAGATTTTTCAAAAGCATTTTTATAAAGAAGTTTTTTCAAAAACATGTTTTAAAGAAGCGTTTTTCAAGAGAAAAGTATTGTTTTTAAAAGGCATATTCCCTAAAGCCATATGCACTATCTTCTGTTTCTCTATTTGAATCTCTTCTTCCTCTCTTTTCGCCATAGTTTCGTAGACATGCGACACATGTCGAGGGCGAAGTAGTGCCCAACCTCCATCTATGGCCGCAGTAGTTTCACCTGCGGCTAATTTTTTTTCAAGCTTTATAGGTTGTCGTGCGATGGAGGTAGTTTCAAGAAACTTGTCAACAAGCTACACAAGGATAGTAAGGATAAGAAGCTTGTCGATATGGCTTAATCACGCAAAAGGAGAAAGGTGAAAAGAAAGAGGCCAAAGTGGAAGAATCACAAACGAGGGATTGGAATACAAGAAGATTGGAAGAAATAGTAGGTCCCGCGACAAGAGGGAGTGTCTTTTCTATGGTATAGTGGGTCATTTAATTGTAGGAAGAAGAAGGCAGGGTGTTGTTTTCAGTATGGTAGAGCAGGGCATTTTTTCAAGAATTGTCGAAGAACAAGGACAAGGGCATAATCTTATAGTGGGCAATTGCATGCTCTCACTGCTAGTGTACCTAAGAGAGGTAGGAACGTTTCTTTTGAAAGTTTAGTTTTTCTTTTCAATCATCCTGTTAGAACTTTGTTCGATTAGGGCGCTTCACATTCTTTTATATCTGCTTCCATATTTGAGTCTCTACACCTTAGTACTTATATAGTAGAAGATCCCATTATTGTCTCAAATCTAATTGGTGGTTTGGCTCATTTATCTATGATTTGTTTGGATTTGGGAATATCTATACTAAGCATTGAGTTTAGATGTAATGCTTACGTTTTTGTTTTCATGGGCTATGGGTTGATTCTAGGGATGGGTTGGTTATGCAGTAATGGTGCCATTCTCGATTGGGAAAGGAGGGTAGTTAGACTTTTGACTCGCCTTGGTAATACCCTCGAAATCTCGTGTTACCCTAAGGGTTTTGTCATGCTTAGTTACCTAGAATCTCTTGATACATCTATTGATAATTTGCAATCTATTCAAGTAGTCCATGAGTATCCCGATGTCTTTGATGAAGTGAAGGGTTTACCCCAAAAACGTGAAATAGATTTCCGCATATACTTGGTTGATAACGCCACCCTAGTTGCATTACCCATACAACACATGGCTCCAAGGGAAAGGAAAGTGCTCAGCAAGCACGTTAAAGAGTTACCTGAAAAAGGGTTCATAAGGCGGAGAATTTCTGAATGGGGTGCTCCAGTAGTATTCGCTACTAAGGCGGATGGTTCACTTCTCTTATGCGTGGATTTTAGGGAATTAAACAAGCTGACTAAGAAAAATAGGCACCCACTTGCAAGAATAGACGATTTGTTTGACCAGCTTGTAGGTGCATCTGTTTTCTCCCAACTAGATTTGGCTACAGGGTTTCATCAGCTAAGAGAAGCTTAGGACAGTATAAAGAAGACTGCTTTTAGGACCCTTGACGGTTTCTTTGAGTAGCTCGTCATGCCTTTCGGCTTGACGAATGCACCCACTTATTTAGTTGACTTGATGAGTAGGGTGTTTAGGAAGTTCCTTAATAAGTTTGTAGTAGTCTTCATGGACGATATCTTGATTTTCTCAAAGACCGAGGAAGAACATGCTTTGCATTTAAGAGAAGTCATGCATACACTTCGAGCACATCAACTTAAGGCGAAGTTCTCCAAAATGTCATTTTTGGGGAGAAGAAGTAAGGTTTCTAGGGCATGTAGTGTCCAAAGAAGAGATCCCGTAAAAGTAGTTGTGGTGCAAGACTGAAAGGTCCCAAGGAATGCAACAAAAGTAAGAAGCTTTCTTGGACTAGCGGGTTAATATAGGAAGTTCATTAAGAACTTTGCGAAGGTATTAGCCCTACTTACTGGATTAATGAAGAAGAATATAACCTTTTCTTGGGATATTGATTGTGATGTCGCTTTCCAACGATCGAAGTGGGCTCTTACAATGGCCCCAGTTTTGACTTTTACCTTACGGTAGTAAAAGGTATACGGTATACACGGATGCATGTGGCACGGGACTAGGAGCCATTTTGATGTGAAAAGGAAGGGTAAGGTCGTAGCGATTGCCTTAAGAAGAAAAAGATTAACTTTAAGTCCTCTTTATGTGAAAAGGAAAAGTTCAGAGTACACATCAACCTTTGATTTAAAAACCTTCGGTTAAGTTAGTGGTTGGCATCGCTAGGAGTAAGACCTACACTTTTGGATCAAATACTTCACAAAGAAAAGACTCTCAGATAGTTGACGCAATGGATAAGTTAAGTAGAGAAGAGACCTCTAATCACCTTAATAACTACACCTGGTAACATGGTTAGCATCTGTTTATTTTCAAGAAATAGTTCTTCCACATGGAATACCCTCTAGTGAATTTTGGAAGACCTTTTTAGCATGACACAGCAGAAGTTGTAGTCTCGAGTATAGTAAAAGGAGAAGAGGTAATGGGTTCCAACTCATATTTTGGAAATAGAAATTAAGAAGCTACGCAATCGTGAAGTTAAGACAGTCAGAGCACAATGGGGTGAAGCTCAAGAAGATGCGACTTAGAAGGCTGAAGACTAGATACGCGCATCATACCCTTTTGAAGGTATATCCTTGATCTTTCTTTTTCTGTAAAGTTTGTTTGTATGCTAGTATTTATCTTTTAAGTATATCCTCTCGGTCCTATCCTCGATCCTTAGGTAGAAGCCAATGGATGTAAACATGTGTTTGAGACATGTTATGTTTGGTGGATGTAAGTGTTTGCTCGTGGTTGCTCGTGGATGCATACACACACACACTAGGTACTAGATCGGCTCAGTCACTTTCATATTACATATGTATTTATGTTTGGATTGGAACTTGATGTGTTATCATGTGGACGTTGCATTTGTATGAATGATTGTGCACTCATGTAGAAAGTATAATTATGAATAATTGCACACATAATGTACTCATGGCACTGACATGATTCGCATCAAGGAGGTCAACTGAATCAGTGGACCCCCTGATTTTGCATTAGATAAGGACATATACACACACTATGCATATGATCATGAAAGCATTAGAAATCTTTTTAAGGACAATGGATGCCTGTGATTGATAGTTAAGTAGATGGATGATGGATGTTAGGATACATTCTTCTTAATTTAGAGATTTCAGGGACAAAATCCTTTAAGGAGATGTAACACCCCGTATTTTCTGTGAATATTAAAAGTAACAAATCTAAGAACACTTAATTTTTAGAAGAAGAATTAGGGGAAATAGGTTACGCCATTGTGTTCGTCCCGGAATTTTGCTTGAGATAGAGTTCGAGTTTGTGTGAATCGGACTCCGTATGAAGAAGTTATGGAGTTCAGAAGATTTCAAGAATAAACAGAAAATAATAATTAAATAACAAATCCAGTTCAAAATGCAAAATTCGGACAGAACAGGCTGAGCGGGAAAATTCCCGCTCAGGGTGTCGACCCCCCCAAGGGGAGTCGACATAGGTGTCGACCCCCTATAGGGGAGTTGACATAGGTGTCGACCACCCTGTAGGGAGTCGACCCCTTTGAGATTTGCTTCCCATGACGAATTTCTATATTCCTGAGCTGATGTGGCCTTCTCTGATTGGCCAATGACTGATTTCTGAGGTGTTAGGGATTATTTGTCGTGCTATGATTGGCTGGATGACACAACTCTTTGTTTGATGGCTCTGATTTCTCCTAGACTAATATAAAGGCTAGAATTAAACCTAGACTTCTACATAATCACCCCAAACCTAGAATTCTTTCAATGAAGCCGTCATGTTGTTCGTCTACAAACTGGTCTAGCCTCCATCCATCTAACCCAAACTAGAGAATCAAATTCAAACTAGGAATCAATTAGAAGAACTAGAGAATCAAACGCCTACATCAAAGGATAGCTTTTCAAATTCAGAAATCAGATCCCATAAATTAAGATCCGTCCTTTTTCTGTAAGTACAATTATTGTTTAGATGTGAACACCTAATAAGAAATCTTGATTGTAATAACTGGATCTAGAACTATGCCTAACTCTATTCGTGCCTATCCTTTTGTCAATTCTGAATTGCTTATGCCTATTGGACTGACATAGTAAAACCTATCATGCCTATTAGATTGTTGTGACTGACATAGTAAAACCTATCATGCCTATGAGACTATTGGGACTGATGCCATTGAACCAATCATGTTGTATTAAATTTGTGGTTCTTTTATGTATGTAAGTTACATGCTAAGTTATGTTCATACATGTTATATGTTTAGATCCAAGCTAGTACCCATGTTTGAGATCTATATAAGTTCATGTTTATACAATTAGACTTATGCTAGTTCGCATGTTAATTGGATCTAATTTAAATGCAAGATCACGTTTATATGCTTAATTAAGTTTGTGTCGTTCTATGCCGAACTTATATTACACATATTGATCTATGTTGTTTTATGCCTGTTGGAATGTTACATGTCCCTTTTCTTTTTCCTTTTTGTTTATAAGATAGGCTAATTTGCGAGCCTAACGTTCTATGTGAATTGTGCGAACGAATCACGGCGGAGCCGTTGGGGGAAAAATATTAAATTACATGCTATTGGCATAGATTGGCTCATAATCATGTAAATGATTAGTAGTATGAAATGGCATAATTTGGACATAATTTAGAGGGTAAATGGGACAAGGCTTGATTTGACAACACTTGTGGATAATTTACATATAAACATGAATGGGAAATATGTAAATTAATTAAAAAATGAATATGCCTAACCCGAGGTTATATTGAGTTACGGTGTAAGACTGCCCGGAACCGCCCGGCACATCCAGCAACCGTAACAATATAGATCTAATGTGAGAGGTTAGCGCATTGAGCCTAAAACACCGAGGTTAGATCGAGTTGCGGTGTAAGACTGCCCGGAACCGCCCGACATATCCAGCGACCACAACAATATAGATCTAATGTGAGAGGTTGGTGCTTTAATGAATTAATTAAAGCTAAGAAACGGACAGGCTAAGAATGGCAGGGTTAAGTAAACACAACAGGGAAACACTTAACCAATGTAACATGACAAGTTGTAGGGTTAACACAAGAGGGCAACACTTAACCAATGTAACATAACAAGTGGTAGGGTTATCTTAACACAAGAGGGCAACACTTAACCAATGTAACATGACAAGTGGTAGGGTTAAGTTAACACAAGAGGGCAACACTTAACCAATGTAACATGACAAGTGGTAGGGTTAAGTTAACACAAGAGGGCAACACTTAACCAATGTAACATGATGTGTGATAGGGTTAAGTAACACAAGAAGGCAACACTTAACCAATACAACATGATGTGTGATAGGGTTAAGTAACACAAGAGGGCAACACTTAACCAATGTAACATGACAAGTGGGTGGGTTAAGATAACTCGACTGGATTGATGACACTTAACCAATATAACATGATGAACGAGTGGGGTTAAGTTAATAGGAAACACTTAACCAATATAACATGATGAACGAGTGGGGTTAAGTAACTGGAAACACATAACCAATATAACATGATGAATGAATGGGGTTAAGCTAAGGGGAAACACTTAACCAATTACAACATGATTGAATGAGAAGGGTTAAGTTAATGAAATTCACTTAATCAACATGACATGATGCGTGGATGGGTTAAGTTAACTTGAATGGATGGATAACACTTAACCAATTTGGGGGGTATACGAATAGACCCTAGAGAACCCTAGTAACAGGGACCCATTTCAGCAGTAACCCACATAGATGTATCACGGTACCCTGAATTAGCAGGGTGGGGCACGATACTGGGCTAATTATAAGCGGTCAAAATAGCGGCAGGGGGTGCAGCAGTGCAGTTCCGACGGAGTATGGGCGTGCACGTGCTCCGGAGTGGAAAAGCAGTTACTGGGCATCAGTAGTATACACTGTGCATCTTGAATCGTGTCGGGTCACTATCATAGGGATTGATACACCTTATGGTGGGACCAGTACAAGGTATCTACATGCAAGAGAGGGCCGATTGACACAGACACAAGGAAAGTTAATACAAGTAGGGAGCCGATCGATGGGCTATTAAGGGTACATCTAACATCTTCATGACAATTAGGCTGGTTGAGGAAAGATCCTCATAATAGATGTACACCTGAAGGCCACCACAATTGCGGGGTTGGGATCACCTTATTTTATAACACAGGATACTAGTTGGGACACTAGTAGGGGATACAGATCCTTTTTCACAGGATACTTGTTAGGACACTAGTAGGGAATTCGAATCGTTCTATAAAAGACTCTAGTTAGGATGCTAGTTGGGTGGTGCAGAGAAAATAGGAAATCAGAGAAAGAACCGAAGCGCATTTAGTGTATCTTTCCTTGTCATATCTAACGATCATCGTTTGTTGTCTTGCTATGCTTATTATCATGGTTATGGTCTGGTATCCAGTTTATTCATGTCATGATCCTTTTACCTATTTCTATGTTGAATAATCACTGGACTTACCAGGCTTTTTGTCTAACTCTGTTTTGTTTCGCTCTCTTTTCTTCTGTTGCCCCCCCAAGGTTCACAGGGAGGGTATATTACCACTTAGCTCAGTTTTCTTTCCAAGCTCGAAGATAGACGATGTATTGCTTTGGACTCTCTTTTCCATTGCTATGGCTGGCTAATGCTTTATTAGGGAATATCATTGTCATTTCATGCTTCTTTATTTTTTTAAACAAGACAGATGCTTTGTTGTAATGGGTATTGGTGTTTTGGTGCTGGAAAACAATCTTTGTACAAGCTGTTTTACCAAGCTGCTGTTTTATCAATAAAGTAAAGTTTTATCTATTTTCCGCTGTTTAAATTTTGTCTGTTTTGTAATTTATATGTTCTATACACTTATGATGCTCCACTGAAGTTAATGCATTCCCTTTGTGGGTGACCTTAACGGAGGTGGGGTGTTACAATTTGCATCTTGCCATGTCACATTGACAATCCACGCCATGCGATCAATAATTATCAATATATAACCTCTGAGCTCATGCGTCTTAGAGAAGGGTATTAAGCAAGAGAATAAATTCTCCACCACCATACAGATATATATTAAATAGAGATCAATTTACATGAAATGAAATCCAATGTCAGACACCTATCCATTTACAAGTCCGTTCTGAGTCTGAACGAAACCGGAGACACCTTATTCCTTTTCTCGTATGTCCAATACTGTTAGCCTGTTTTGTGACAAGGCCACCCAAAACTCAGATGATTCGGGTTACATGTGTTAGAGGATAAAGCTCTCATACGTCCTAAAACCAGAGCTTGGACCAGATTGGATTAGGATAGCTCGGATCGGTTCGAATGGGATAGCTCAGATCGGTTCGGATGGAATAGCTCTAGTCGGATCGGATGGGTGCAACAACAATGCTTTGGATCGGATCTAGGATCCTAAACGAACTGTCTGAAACACGCAACTTCCCTTCATTGGAGACCTATTCTTGTGCCTATTTACCCGGACTGATTGACACTTGTAAGCTCATGAGTGAAGCCACGCTCCCCACTTTCTCCATCATTTTCGAAGTCCTCCATGATGTTGCCACGTGGCCACACATCCCAACCGATTTTACACCTATAAATACACATACAACGCATCATTTGAGGGGGGTTCTGAAACTTAATTCATGAATGGTAGCCATGGCCGAATTTCTCAATCAACAACCACCTTCTTTTCCAATAAAAATCAATGAATTCAGAGAGAATAATTCATTATATTTGAGTGATTGTGTGAATGTATTCATTGTAATTGTAATTCTGGAATGAAATGATAAACTATGAAGTGGACGTAGGCTAGTTAATGCCGAACCACTATAAATCTCGTGTCTCTGCCTGACTTTCTATGTTTTAGATTATTATTCTTCGCAAATCATATTCAATTGGGTGTTAGGACCATTTTTTGGACTAACATTTTGGTGCTTTCACTGAGAAATGAAGATTCTCAACGTTTATTGATTCTCCAATCTACTAATTGTACCGCCAAGTCCGATGAGGAAATCCGACAAATTCTCTGTTTTCCAATGATCTTGTAAGAATGATGACTTCTAGACGTGAAGCCAACAGCATGCCTTGTAGCAGCGATGATTAACAAAGATTGGAAACGGTAGCTCTGGCATATTTCAGTCTTCGCTTCGGATGAAGAACAAATGGATGTTCTCGCCCTGCATGTGAGAGTCACTACTATCAGTCTCCAGGTCGAACGGGTCGGATCGGATCTGATCTGATCTCCAATTACCGTGTATAAAGCTTGATATGTGCCAAAACCGGTTCGAATGTTCTCGGGTCGGATACGACCCGATCCGGAGGAGGGATTCTGATCCGATCCAGCAATAGTGTTCGTATGGCAAATAATGAAGAAGGTCATCCGACCCGAACCAACAACTGCACCCCGATCCGAACCGAGTGTCTCCATCTGACTTGATTTGATCTGCGGACATAATTTGATCCTAAGGTACTCCCAAACCGCAACTTGAAGGAAAATTTCGATCCTACCCAAAACAACTATTTTTTGGAAAAAATACACAATTTTCAGATCATTTCAGAAAAGGCTCCATCGTCCAAAATTGAAAAAATCGCCGCCGGGATTGTGGGGCCCCAGACCCCCACCGGTGCTGCGCCCGGACCCGCTGACGGCCTCGCCTTCGGCTCGGAGCACGGCTCGCCTTCGGCTTGGAGTACGTTTTTGTCCTACAATAATCATTAAGGCTTATCAACCGAGATTCAGTAGATAGTCTGAGGAAATAGACAACAAATTGGCAACGGCGGGAATTTTTCCTAGATCCATTGCACCTATTTATTGATGTTATTCAATGTGAGGAGCTATTGAAAAGAATCGGCATGTCGGCTATGACGATATACGAGATAGTGATTGTATCACAACAGCCTCCTCCCCCAGAGCCCCGATGGTGTATAGATTTCACCAATGCAACTAATGATGTTCCTGAACGAGTAGTGATCACCTAGTTTACATGACTTAAACCTGTCCAACTGGTGAAGTCCCAGATGCCATTAACATAAAACAATCTGGACACTATTCTGAAGATGACTCAGAAGATCCCAATGACCATGATTCTCAATGACGTGATATCCGATAGCAAATAAGGATCCTGGCACTACAAAGTTACCCTCCACTTGAATGATGTAATGAAAGACAAATGTTCTCTGGTTTGCTCCCTGAATAGCTTGGCTAACCTTTGAAATGCTTATTTTCCGTCAACCGCATCAAGGGAGATTGGTTTCCATCAACTAAGGGTTAGATCAACTCACTTTGGTTCCCAGAGTCAGATACCAATTGAGCCACCGCAGGCCATGATTGGACATATGGATCCTTGTCCGAATGATAGCAACTTGACTACTCACCAGCCACCATATGACCTTGGTCAAGAGATAAGATTTTGAGATCAAAGTACCACACAAACTATGCTATCGTATTCAAGCTTATCTGATCAAGGTCCAAATAGACCCGCTCCAACAGAATTTAGAGCCTGCATTGCACCCTAGTGTATACTGCTAAATATCCCAACCGAAGATAGAGCGGGAATGGTCTATGGTGACCAAGTTATGGGAGAAGCCGATTATTTGGCTAGATAGAATATGCTACGCAACATAGATGGCGTGAAAATCAAAGACGCTTCCCCTCCAGATGAAATGGAGTGTGAAGGAGGCGTCAATATTGCGAATAAAGGGAGCATTAAAAAAGGAATTACCCGATGATCTGCTCGAAGACATAGATCCCAGAGAGGATGGTGATTCGGGATGCAGAAGGGTAACATCTAATGACGCAACTGCACATGTTCCGACTGTCGATGCCGATCTGATTAAGGTCTTGAAATCAGATCTCATATAGACCTCTTCCGAACAAGGGAACTTACTTGCTTTCTACAACAAATAAGGCGTATGCTCGGTCCAGGGAAAGCATCTGCCATGAAAGCCCATGGAAGTCCATGTAGATGATACTCTTGTGGAGTCTGAGCGATCCACCTCGTTTCAGATCTAATAGAAATGTTTAATATTTGGAATAAAGCTAAACCCTTCGAAATGTTTGTTTGCCGATTGCATCAGGAAAGCTTGTTGGACTCATAGTTAGCTTACACAGGATCAAAATCAACCCTGGTCAAATTGCAACGATCCTAAACATCCATGAACAACAAAGAATTAAAGTTGTATGATGCTTGGCAGGAAAGTTGGCACCACTTGCAGGTAAGAAGGATAGGGTCCAGAAACTAGCCTATAATGTGAGCAAGAAGGTAGCCATGGTAGAACGCAACTACCCAAAGATTGAAAAGCTTATCTACAGCTTGCTGATTGTTCTGAGAAAGCTCCCCCGCTATTTCCTAGTTCATCTTATTGTGATACACACTCATTAGCCGCTACGACAGGGCCCGCAGCGAGCTGAGGCATTTGGAAAGTTGCTCAAACGGAACATAGAGCTAAACCAGTTTGATCTCAATTCCCTCCTAAAGAGGTCCGTACGGGGGCAAGCGTTAACCAACTTCATCATTGAATGTACCGTTCCCGAAGAGGATATGTTAGATGAAGAAAATGGCCCCTCGGAATGAAAGACGAAATCAAGCATCTGGAAACTGTATACAGATGGTGCAAGAAATGATCGACAATCCAACGCTGGATTTTTGCAGATAACCCCTGAAGGGCGGCTCGAAAGGTAATCCAATCGAAGAAACCACAACTCGCAGCTTACCTAGAACCAGTAGAAGAGCTGTTGGGAGGATTGGAACGTTACAACATGCCACATATTCCGCACATAGAAGGTCAGAAGGCATATAATCTGACCAAGTTAGAAGGTTCCGACAATCCAGAAAAGATAGAGATGATCCCAATTAAGACACTACGAACTCCGACTATTGATCATACTGAAGTTGATCCAGTGTTGGATACTACACCCAAGTGAGAATCATCGACAACCTCCGTAAGAAACTTCCTACAGCACGGAATTCTTTCGGCAACGAGAATGAATGGCGTACCATCGTTTGTTATGCCTCAAGATATGAAGTGCAAGGCGACATGGCTTATTTCCCTTGGAAGGTTGTCCCAAGATAGAAATCGACGATTCTCATTGCTGAATTTACTGCCCTGAATGGTTTGACAGAATCATTAGTCAACTTCCCGCTAGATGGGAAATGTACATGAATGAAACATCTAACGAGCGAAGCTTTGGAATTAGAAAGTGAAGATTCACACTTCCACTCCTTTCATCAATTGTTTGCCAAGTAACTCGTTCCCCAGACGCTGGGGGCAATTAGAGATTTGAGCATGAATCGCTCAAGATTACATCATCTAAATTCAAAGCTGATACATCAGGAGTTTGCATGGCCAATTGCCTTAGTCTTGCCTAAAAGTTAGCAAGTTGAAAGTTTAGAATGCTCACGCCCGAAAGCTGGTTGATTGTTTGCGCACCAACCCTTGTCCCGATATGGAATCGAAGGCCTATCAACAAATCAATGAGATATGACTATGCCACCATCCGCAATATCCTATTTTCTAGCATAGAAAGTGCAAAAGTTTCTATAAGCGTAATCCATTGTTCTCATGCCAATTGCCATCCTAACACCAATGTGATGGTGTGCTTCCATTAGTGGTGCAGTCGCGACTTCCTGACACTCTATCCTTACCCTCAGCATGGTGGCAAAAAGGCGATTCAAGGGAGATGCGACCTCATCACTCGCTTATGATATTTACCTAACCGCCTTTGCCATCCCAAGACCCCGATCAAGATCTATTCATTCTTGGGACTGCCGCCCCACAATAATTTGAAAAAATATTCGTCATCAGCTTAAGATTCTGGCAACCATCCCATGGAAGAGACAGGATAAGGAAGAGTTAACCGGCAAAGAGCATGCAATTCCAATTCCCTCTCAGAATGATATTCATTCCTCTAACAGGACTACTTTTTAACCATAAATCTTATATTTATGTTCTTTATGAGTTGTTGATGTAATTAACTCAGAAAAATTTATATATGGATTGTGTAGGTACCTCAGATCTGGTACCGATCAGAATTTTAACACCCACGTGTAGAGTTATGGAGCACTGCTGTAACGGGCCCAACTGGACTGCTCGTTTGCAAAGCCGCGCCCCCGCGTCTAACGAAAGTTGTATAACTCAAAGTGGATCTGAGATGACCATCTGATCCCTGGCTCACACGTGGCAGACCACAAGACAATTGTACATAAATCTTTGAATTGCAAAGTCGGAGTCTGATTCCAGATGGACGCGGTGTGACCATCTATATGGCTCGATCCTATCCTCGATGCCACTAGATTACATGAACCCCGATAAGGGGGGGCAGTAGTGCCCATTGATATTCTTATTTTCAAATCATGAAATTTGCTTTTACATGCCTCTTGAGTTATTGACATGACTAACTCATATGATATGAATGATGCAGGTACCCGAAGTTTGGTGCCAACTACTCCTCTCATAGATTGTTTGGAGGAACACAATGCCTTGGCAAACGTTTCCCAACTGTTTGACTGACTGATGCTATCCACAGAGCTTGGATAGAAATATAAACCTAGGATGAGTGTGACCCGACCACTTGTCCGAAAAGCTCCATTTGCCAGAGTGAAACGTGGAGCATGTACTAGAACCAATGTCGAGAACGGCATCTGAAACGGTAGAGTCCCACTCTTTGAACTAGTGTGTAGAAGGAACGCCGGGGCGAACGATATGACCGTTCGTCTGAACCACTCTAACTCTCATGATTCGAGAGAGAGTATAAAGGACCAGAGAGAATGTCCATGAGGCGTAAAGGAGCACCGTGACTAAAACCACCTCGAAATACACTCTACCCTGCTGAAAGATTGAGAGAGTATAAAGGCGCTAGAGACTTAGCACCCCCAGAACTTCTACCCCGCTGAAGGATCGGTGAGCAGACTAAGAACCGAGCTCGAACTCTAACCCGCTGAAGGATAGGGAGAGTATAAAGGTGTTAGACACTTAGCGCCACAAGAACTCTTAACCCGCTGAAGGATCGGGAGAGTATAAAGGCATGATGACACATGCCACTCAAGGGCTCCTATCCTGTTACACGACTGGGAAAAAGAATGAAAGCGGAGCCCGAATCCTCCATGTCCGGACATGGGGGCAACACAGTTATGGTCCTAATCAATCCTCAACAAGCCCTGGCCAAGCACTAAGTTAATGATTGATTGGGGGCATACCCATATATACATAAAACTTTAGTGCAATTTCATTTATAATTGCATTGATAACTTATAATGTTTCACGAACTATTTGCTTATGGAATGCTCGCAGGTGCAGGATAATGCAAAAGAAACAAAATTTCATTTACCAAGTGAAGGTTCGCAGAACAAAGCTAAACAAAACGCGAGGGCTGCACTCGCAACAATAATAACAGATCAGTTGGAAGCAACTAAAGGGGGACGTGCAGGAGGCTGACACCAATGCCCAATGCTAAACTTCCTACGCAATTCTATACGGCGACCGAAATGAATACTTGAGAATGAATTATTCAATGACATGTCATGCGACTTAATATTCGCGACTGGGAAGGACCCGGTGAAGCCATAGGATTTTTGGATTTCTATCTGGCCTTAATACGATCCTGAGCGATCATTGGTTTTCCGGTCATAATATGATCTGGCTCGATCGTGGCATTCTTGACTAAGGATTTTCCCAACTATCCAGAATAAGCCATCCTTCGTCTAAATTTGAAATGGAATTGATCCGCCTATCTGTCTTATGCCGTTACCCCTAAACTGGGGGCATAACCATTGAAAATATTCACAAATGGCATAGCTTATGTGCTTGTATTTAACTGATGTTGTGATCTTTCCAGACCCGTTTAGGTCCACGAAACGGATGCAGAGAGAATGTCCATTTTCTAGTCCAAACTTACTTCCAAACAGGAAAGTTCAGATAAGGCTGGGTATTTCCTATGCAGCAATTAGGGACTAGATAGGAGACAAGACATTAGCATGGACCGAGTACCAACATATCGATTTTCACCCAACTCTGACTCATGATGCGAAGAGGTATCATGAAATACATGGATTCGAAGTCTACTACTCAGAACAAAACCCCCATGGATGGGGGCAAGAAATATGAGCCTTAGGTAGCATAGTTTTATTACCCGATGTCTATATTCAGAATTGAATGATAAAAGCCTGATTGACGGCTACTACTCATGTGGAACTAAGAAGCCTGAGGCCGGCCTTTACCTATTCCAAGACTTCACGCTAGAGGCCCCAGCGCCGAATCAGAAGGCCAAGCAGCAATCATCAATTCGCTGGAAATGATAAAATCGAAATTCAAACGATAACGAACTTGGCTCACACACTCCCTGTTACACGGTTCAGATCGCATGATACCCTAGGACAGGTTGGCAACGTAGTCTTAAATGAAACAAGGAGCAATCAACTTCCTTCCAAACATTTGCAACATGCAACTTCTGACTGCAGCATTTTGGATGAAAATGACGGCAACGTAAGCGTCACTGAAAACATAAACGAGTCCGACGAACCTATGCTCCAATTCAGATGAATGCTTCAAATCCAACTCAAATTCAACATAAAATTCCCCATTTCTTAAAGTAGGGGGAAAACGAGATCAATTGAGACAGCTATAATCTGACTTTATCGCCACCCGACTCCGAACCTCAGAGCTTGGATGGGAGACCAAAGACTAACATGAACTAGACACGAACAAATCATTTTGTATCAAACTCTAACTCACTGCTTGATGAGGGAGTATAAATTCAGGGAATACATGGATTAGATGATTACCAGTTAGTAAAATCCCCGTGGATGGGGAGTACGGGATACGAGCTTCGAGCAACATAATTTGACTATCCGCCAACTTTAGGCACATTTACATTTATCGGAGTTCCGCAAGATCCCAAACTATAACCAGAAGAATGGCTCCTCAAGAACAACCAGCATACATCCGAGTAGAGGATCACCATATAGAATTAAAAGATAGAAGCCTGATTGACGACTATTACATATGCGGAATCAAGAAAGGAGAGACCAGCTTCCATCCACTTTAAGTGTTCATGCTGGGGGCACCAGCGCTAAATTGGGCAATTGGCGACGACCCTGCAAAAACAAAGGCCAGATTGCCAATGTTATTTAATGCTTCATCAAAGGTGGCACACTCAAATGCAACTCAAAGATCCACGCCTATCGACCCAAGACTGTCACGTTACTCACTTCAATCAAACAAAGGTTTGGCGAGACTCTGCATTCATTCCTCAAAAAATTCGATGCCGCGATGGCATCGGTAGATCAACCTGGACCATTTATGGTGTTGATAGCAGCAGTATCCGATATTCTGGGTAATGCGGACTTCAAAGTCTCTCTGCAATGAGGCCCACCAAGTTGCCTTGGCAGATTCACCTCTGGAGTAAACATCAATACCTTTATGCCATGAGATTTTCCCAGAAACGTTGTTGAATTCTATCCCGAGACAGACAAATTCCTGCAACAAGAGGACATCTATATTGAAATGGATGTTCTCAATGTTCTCATGATAAAGAATGGAGCGTCATCTGACTCCTGAAACGATCAAGACAAACGAAAACCCCCAGAAAATACTAACAGGAATGCATAATTCCATAAAGAAACAATTTCATTAATCAATCCATCAATCCTGATTGTCGAGCTCAATGGAACCAAGCAGGAGGGATAGACTCAACAATACTATGATGGCTATTTCGGATAATTCCAAAGCATGAACAAGGGAGCCCGAATGACTCCCTAACAATGTTCCCTCACTTTCATGATTGACGAGCTTACTCAACTCTGTGGCTGATGCAAGTACAGTATCTAAGTTCATTGTCGCTCGATGAGGTAATTCTCACTTTCTGACTAAAGAGATGGAATGACACCGGCGTGAATGTTATTCGACCATTCACGTATACAACTTTAACGCTTGACGACATAAGAAAGAAGTACGGAACGACACGGGTCAACCAAGATTGTTAAACCTGCAGCTCTAACCCGATGTAAAGAAAGAAAGTTTGAAGGCTAGAAGAATGGATATCCGATTGACCTAGTCCAATCCCCATAGATGCTGGGGGCATAAGCATTGACTTCACTCATCTTACACTGAGATTGGGAGCATGAGCTTCAACTGACAGACTAGCTTTGAACATGATCCTGATTTTGTGCATAATTCAGAACATATACACTATATATCTGGAATATGTCATGATTCATCTCGACCATCCAAGTGAGACAACTAACGGATCAAACATGAATCCAAGGACTCGACCCGCAATTGCATCAAATGGAGAGTGTGATAAACTCCTCTACTGCCTTAGGATTGTGATGATCATACCTACCATTGGCTTGCACGTTCTCAACAACATCTCGTGCTGATTCGTATGTAATCACGGGATTATAAAATGATCCAGAGTGATAATGGCTTTCGGATACCTTATTATTACGATTCGATGCGATATGGATCCCTAGATTAATATCCTGATATCGAGATAGCCCAGATCCAAGCACAAGTGACAGATTCATATGCCAATTCTGATGCATTTTGTCCCAATAATCCAGATGCTAGCTCAAAGCCCGAAGATTCTGATACTACCCTATGACTTGGATGGCTGTTTCATACATTGACTTATACATAAAAGAAAGTGTGACTCTGCAATACACTTGACTTGCATAAGAAGAAGCGTCGTTTGACATTAACTTGTGCGTGTACGACCTCACACAGGAGCCAACGATCCTATATGACTTATGACAAAGGAATTAGACCTCTTGATTCGACGAGGTTTAAATGGTTACCAGATGATTTCGACTACTCATCCCATAGAATTTTTACTCACTAGCACCCATGGAAGCAGTGCAATAATTTGATAAAGCCTTCTCAAGGACGGATGACTTTCCAAAAATATTCAGCTTGGCATATTCAAAGCACGCCTCATCTTCGATATAACGTACATTGGGGGGGGGGGGAATGTTAGCCTGTTTTGTGACCAGGCCACCCAAAACTCAGATGATCAGGGTTACATATGCTAGAGGATAAAGCTCTCATATGTCCTAAAACCAGAGCTTGGATCAGATCGGATTAGGATAGATCAGATCGGTTCGAATGGGATAGCTCAGATCTGTTCGGATGGAATAGATCTAGTCGGATCGGATGGGTGCAACAACATCGGTTTGGATCGGATCTAGGCCTCCTAACCGAACTGCTTGAAACACGCAACTTTCCTTTATTGGAGACCTATTCTTGTGCCTATTTACCCGGATCGATTGACACTTGTAAGCTCACGAATGAAGCCATGCTCCCCACTTTCTCCATCATTTTCGAAGTCCTCCATGATGTTGCCACGTGGCCACACATCCCAACCGATTTTACACCTATAAATACACATACAACGCATCATTTGAGGGGTGTTCTGACACTTAATTCATGAATGGCAGCCATGGCCGAATTTCTCAATCAACAACCACCTTCTTCTCCAATAAAAATCAATGAATTCAGAGAGAATAATTCATTGTATTTGAGTGATTGTGTGAATGTATTCATTGTAATTGTAATTCTGGAATGAAATGAGAAACTATGAAGTGGACGTAGGCTAGTTAATGCCGAACCACTATAAATCTCGTGTCTCAGCCTGACTTTCTATGTTTTAGATTATTATTCTTCGCAAATCATGTTCAATTGGGTGTTAGGACCATTTTTTGTCTAACAAATACAGTAGAGAGGTGCTCGCTTATCTGCACAATCAACAAGTACTTCCAGACAACTATCACTTTAACCCTTTACTGGGAGCCACCAAATGTCGAGCATTAGTATTCATCCATTCGATGTGAAGATCGCCAGTCTTCAATCACCGTCTTCAATATCTTTGATTTAAATCGTCATATAATTATTTGAAATGAGATTGAAATCGGTTCAAATAATCCTCGCATATATATAATTTAAACCATTTCATATCGTTAATATTATTTTATAATGATTTATCGCTATTTTTATTTATATGAAAATAGCTCAATTAAATTTAACGACGGTTCAGGTCAATAGGCGGCCCTGACGCTGTTTTTATCAAAATTTGATTTACACATATCTCGAAATCTAACCGTTGGATTTAACAAAATTTATATCATTGGAAATATCTTTCCAAAGCGGTCCTAACGGTTCCCGTTTTGAGACAATCCGACGGTCGGATCTTTCGGTATAATCGTTTAAAGTTACGATTCCGAAACGTGAACTACTGCGCGCGATTCATTTAATTTTAATTTATATATATATATATATATATATATATATATATATAAACCATTCGACGATTCCACTAACGTGTTTAAACACGCCAAATAAAAGAATGTTTTGATTTGCATAACCATTTCTATATGTTTTGTAATGTCAAATAAAATGTATTTTATTTACATGACATTTTGCTAGTGACAAAAAAAAAGATAATTTTTTATTTGTGTTTCTATTTTTAACTTTAACAATTGAAAAGAAATATTTTATTTGTATGTAGTTTCAATGTATGTTTTGACAGTAACAATAATTCTTTAACTTACATACAAATTCTAATGTATGTTGTGACATTGAAAATGATTCTTTACTTAACATACAAATTCTAATGTATGGTGTGACAATAAAAATGATTCATTAATTAACATACAAATTCTAATGTATGTTGTGACAACGAAAATGGTTCTTTAATTTACATAAAATTCTATTTCAAAAAATGTATAAAAAGTGATACATTCATTTTTATTGACAATCTATTTCAACAAAATGATTAAAAAGTGATTCATTCATTTTTATTGACAATCTATTTCAACAAAATGATTAAAAAGTGATTCATTCATTTTATTGACAATTCTATTTCAACAAAGTGATTAAAAAGTGATCATTCGTTTTGTTGACAATTTTAGTTCAACAAAATGATTAAAAAGTGATTATTTCATTTTTGTTGACAATTCTAGTTCAACAAAATGACTAACAAGTGATTATTCATTTTTGTTGACAATTCTAGTTCAACAAAATTAATATTTTTGCTCAAACACAAATCTATTTAGCCAAAATATTATTTTTGTTATAACTCCAATCTACTTAACAAAAATGTAATTTTTGTTATAACTCAAATCTATTTAACCAAAATGTAATTTTTGTTTTCAACCATCATATTTTGACAAAATGTAAATCTTTGTTTCAACTAACATGTTTTGACAAAAACGTACATTTTGTTTCAACTAATATGTATTGACAAAAATGTATATTTTGACTCAACTAATCTATTTTGTCAAGAATGAGTATTTTGTTTCAACTAAACTAATTTGACAAAAATATATATTGATTCAACTAATCTACTTTGACAAAAAGGTTCATTTTTCTTTCAACTAATCTTTTTGACAAAGATGTATATTTTGACTCAACGAATCTATTTTGTCAAAAATGAGTATTTTGTTTCAACTAAACTAATTTGACAAAATGTTCATTTATGTTCAACACTTATATTTTTACAAAAATGTATATTTTGTTTCAACCATTATGTTTTGACAAAAATGTACACTTCTATTCAACTATTCTAATTTGACAAAAATGTATATTTTTTTTCAATAATTATATTTTTACAAAAAATGTATATTTTGTTTCAACCATTATGTTTTGACAAAAATGTACACTTCTATTCAACTATTCTAATTTGAAAAAAGTGTATATTTTTGTTCAACAATTATATTTTTACAAAAATGTATATTTTGTTTCAACCATTATGTTTTGACAAAAATGTACACTTCTATTCAATTATTCTAATTTGACAAAAAGGTTCATTTTTGTTCAACAATTATATTTTTACAAAAATGTATATTTTGTTTCAAACATTATGTTTTGACAAAAAATGTACACTTCTATTCAATTATTCTATTTTGACAAAAAGGTATATTTTTGTTCAATAATTATATTTTTACAAAAATGTATATTTTGTTTCAACCATTATGTTTTGACAAAAATATGTTTTTATTTCAACTATTCTAATTAACAAAAATGATAATTTTTGTTTCAACTATTTTTTTACAACAAAATGTCTTTTTTATTTCAACTATTTTGTTTCAATAAAAATGTCCTTTTTATTTATTAGTTACATTTTTAAAAACATGATAATTATAGTTCAACTATTTTATTTTGTCAAAAATGACAATTTTATTTCAACAATTCTTAATTGACAAACTTAATCCGATATTTACATTTGACATAATTGATAATCATAATTCCACTATTCTATTTTGTCAAAAATGACAACTTTATTTCAACAATTCTAAATTGACAAACTTGACAAACTTAATCCAATATTTACATTTGACATAAATGATAATTATAATTCCACTATTCTATTTTGTCAAAAATGACAATTTTATTTCAACAATTCTAAATTGACAAAATTGACGAACTTGACAAACTTAATCCAATATTTACATTTGACATAATTGATAATTATAATTCCATTATTCTATTTTGTCAAAAATGACAATTTTATTTCAACAATTCTAAATTGACAAAATTGACAAACTGGACAACCTTAATCCAATATTTACATTTGACATAAATGATAATTATAATTCCACTGTTCTATTTTGTCAAAAATGGCAATTTTATTTTAACAATTCTAAATTGATAAAATTGACGAACTTGACAAACTTAATCCAATATTTACATTTGACATAAATGATAATTATAATTCGACTATTCTAATTAACAAAAAATGATGACTTTTGATTAACTCAATTCTAGTTAACAAAATGTTAAATTTTGATTCAACCAATCTAATTTACAAAAATGATGATTTTTGTTTAACTATTTTCTAATTAACAAAAATGATCAATTCAACAGATCTACTTAACACACCAATCACAGATCAAATCACTTATGACAATCCACATAATATTACACTGTATGAATAATACGACAATTATGATTAATTAATTTTAATTATATATATATATAAAAAAAGTAGAATTTCTCACATCGAAATCAATAATAATTTTTATTTTTAAATTAAAGATCTTACAACAACTGTCTACATTGCATGCATAATTTTATCACATACACAATTTTCTACATCGCATTAATATTTTATCGCATTTACAACTTCATAGCATGAATATTTTATTGCATTCACAACTTCATAGCATGAATATTTTATCGCATACATATATTTTATAAACAATATTCAACAATCAATGAACAAGCAATTAATTTTTAATAGAGCCCTTCAATAGGTGAGTTTAGATTTCTCACACTGTTTTCTCACTTCGTCAAATCTTTCTGCGAAGGAATGTGACCTTTTCGGCTCCGCAGTCCACATATGACACCCAAATCACTCCAAATCAGTTTTATTACGAAGCTCTCATCGATATGGTTCCAACGCATCTTGTTTCACTTCTCTAGTTTCTTCCTCTAATCTCTCTTCTTTCTCTAGATGCTCACAAAATTTCATGGCCTAACTCCTTATGGCTTGGAAGATATAATTTTTTTAATTTTGAGGGGCTTTCTTGCAGATTTTCGAGAGAGAGAGAAAGAGGGCTGCTTTTAATTTTTTTTTTGAGGAAGAAGAGAAAATGAGGATTTGTGGAGAGGAAAAGATATTATATAGTGGAGGGTTTTAATTCTTTCCCTTTTTGATTTTTCTATGACATGTCCATTTTATTTATACATATGAAAAGCTGCTGATGTATAAATATATAGGAAGAAAACAAAAAGAAACAGAAATAGTCTATATTAAATTTCCTTGGGACCATGCGTGTTTTGGAAAGAATTGAATGGTTTGTATAAAAAGGGCAAGAGGCCAATAACAATGAACGGTTTAATTTTTGAGAACGCTCAAGGAAAGAAATGATATTAATGAATGAATGTTAAACCTTAACTGGTAAACATTAATTGTAAATTAAAAGAAAAAAAGTATAGATATTAAATTCACATGATTTTTGGCAACAATTCAAATAATGGGACGAAAATAATGCATTGCTCATATAAATATGCGTTATATTTTTAGTTTAATGACACCGTTTGTACATCAAAATTTCATTAACTTTACTACAATTAATACCGTAATAAATTTAGATTTTAACGGTTTATTCAAAACAAAATTTATTACTATTAATATTAAAATTTTCAACTTGTAAATTAAAAATTGATTTCAAACATATATTTTTCTTCTTATCAAATTGCATGATAAGTATAAAATTCATTTCTAAATTTATGACGGTACAGCTCTTTCCATAATATTCATTTTTAAACAATGAAGAAATTTTAACGCTAAATATTCAAATCAGTTAGTAATGTAAATCACGTTTGTTTATAAATTTATGAAATGGTTCGCACCTATTGTTCAAGAATTGACAAAATCTCAAATATAAATATTTATTTTACATTGCATCTTAATTTAATTTATATTTTAAATCTCAAAATGAATATCATAAATTGATTTATGTAGTCAAATCAAAATAACTATTTTGAGTATTCGTTCATGCAATTTATTCATAAACAGTTCAATTGTTATAAATCACCATTTATCTAATTACAAATTGTTTATTAGAAATAAAATTGAAATCATTCATTAATAACATCATAAAATTTATAAAAATCATTTAATTTAAAAATGGAATTTTTAAATTCTGACACATTTTCTAACAAAATTTCCTTTAAATAGATTTTTAAATTGGTTCTGATTTTCCGGGTTGTTACACTAGCCCTTTTTGGAAATCATTCCAAGTCGCCTTAGGAACAAAACCGAATTTTAGCACTGCCTACCACCCGCAAACGGATGGACAAACAGAAAGTGTCAACCAGATCTTAGAGGATCTTTTGCGAGCATGTGTTCTTGACTTTGGAGGTTCGTGGGAAAGTTACTTACCTTTAGTCGAAGTCTCTTATAATAATAGTTATCAAGCTAGTATAATGATGGCACCTTTTAAAGATTTATATAGACATCCATGTAAAACACTAACAAGTTGGACAGAATATGGAGATAAATTTGTCCTTGGATCAGATATGATAAGAGAGGCTATTGAGAAAGTTGTTTGGATTAAGAAGAAATAAAAAATGGTGCAGAGTCGAAAAAAGAGTTATGCAGACCATAAAATAAGAACTTAAAAATTCGTTGTTAGAGACTCGGTACTTTTGAAAGTTCCCCTGATGTAAGGAGTCATAAGATTCGGGAAAATAAGGAAGTTAGCACCATGATACATTTGACCTTTTCCCATCCTTGAAAGAGTTGGGCCATTAGCTTATCGAGTATAGTTACTTGAATGGTTGTCAGGTATGCACGATATTTTTCACATAACTCATCTGCAGAAATATTTGCATGATCCATATCGGATTATTGAAGAAGCTTCTCAGTAAGACTTGGCGATTTCACCAAATTTACCAGTCCAAAGGGAACTTATAAAGATTATCAGTCGAGATGAAATGAAATTGAGAAATAAGATTGTAAAACTAGTCAAGTTGCAGTGGAGTGGTGATCTTAAAGACTGTACTCAGGAAACTGAGGAGAGTATGGATAAATTCTATCCCAAATGTCGAGTTGATATTCAAGCCTTAACTAACTCCTTGGTAAATTCATTTCTCATATCTATTTCCTTATGGCTATTTCCTTCTTATTTAATTTCGAGGAAGAAATTTTCTTCAAAGGGGGAGAATGTAACGATATGGAGATTTTGATTAGTAAAATAATTAATTCGTAACTTGGGAGAATATATTTTTACAAGATAAATAAAGGATAACCTGTATTGGTTGCATTTGCATTATGTTTTATATTTATGAACCATAGCATTTGGAAGGAAATGCTACTTAAAACTCACCTCTCCATGCATGGACAACTTTCTTGGAAACTAGTTAATATGCATGTAATAATGCATGAAGGAGAGACATGTATCTCATGAGGTGTCTCCTCCTCATGCCTCCTTACTTCATATAAGAGGAACCCCATCCACCTCTCTTCTCTTAATTCCACTCTTCTCTCCAGTTCCTACTTCTTCGTCTTCCCACTTTACCCTTTTTTATCCTTCTTTCCCTCCTCCTTCCTCCCTAGTTTCAGCCTAAAGCCCTCCTTCCACCATCTTTACCATTCGTCCCTTCCTTCTTCCTAAAACCGGAGCATTTACCCTCACCTCCATCTCCGTCTCTCGCCCCACATCCCTCGCCCCCTACGCCTCCACCACCCCAAGAAAAGCCCCACCTCGGCCCTACACTCTCACGCCTCACCCCCACACCACACGACCCAAGCCACCACCTCGACCACCCATTACCAATCCCTAGTCGAGCCTCCTCCTATAAAATATATATTTTTTATACATATATATGAAAAATTAAAATGAAGTCGGTAGAGATAACTAGGCGGTTCAGGGTAGTTTCGGTGCTAGAAATTCCTATCATAAAGTTAGCTGGAGTGGAACCCAAAAGTGAGAAACTCTTCACTTGTACTTGTTTTATATGGATGATATGTTGATCATTATAAAATTATACTTAATAAGTTGATTTTGGAATATAAGCATTAATTACCGAACACTTATATTATATTAAAAATGCAATATGCTTGAATGATAGCTACCTATGTTATTATGGTTGTTAGTGGTGATAGTATGATATACTAAATATATTACACCCACATATATGGAATTATATGGGTATTGGTTAAGTCTTATGACAATCAGATAATATAAATGAACATTATATTAATTTAAATCTAGTGTAAAAATAAATGTTGGAATTTTCTAGCCGAAACCGGATAGAAATGAAATTAAAGTGATTATGAAAAACTTTTGTAAAGATGGAATTTAATTGAACATGGTTTTGATATAAAATATTATGTTCAAGTTAAATAAGTAAAATTGATTTCGTTTTTGAAATTGAGTTTTGTTTAACTATATAAGTTATGTTTTAAACTCAAATCGAATGTTCAGTTAAGCTTATATAAGGTTTAATTTTAGATTTGGGAAGTTTGGGATTAAAAAGTTAAATTTTGAAAAATATTAATATTTTATTTATTAAATAATAATATAATATTTATTAAAAATAAATATTTGAATTTTAAGTTGAAATATTGAAATGTTGTTCTGAAAAAGGATTATATATTTTAAATAGATTTCTATCCCATTTTAAAGTAACTCAGATTAATTTTAATATGAAGTTAAAATATGATTAGAACAGTGGTTATAGCGCAGCGACAGTTTCTGAATTCCGACTATTAACTTCAAAAGAGTATATAGGACACATTTTAAATTGGATTTTCCCAAAACGAAAAACGATTGATTTTAAATGATATTAGTTTTTGTAATGTATCTTAATCTCTGATATTTTTCTAATGTGTAATATTTATTCGTACTCTGTATATTCTTGTACTCTGATGTAAATTGTTGTAATAAGCAATGAAATGTTCTTCTGTTTGTGTCCCAATCTGGCTTGTTCTCAACTCAATCCGTGCTTTACTTCACGGGGATGTTCGGGTCGTTTCAGTTTTCAAATAAAGAAGGAATTTTTCATATTTCAATATATAATTTTGCAGGATTGGTCAAATCAATTTCAAACAAAAATCGTGGTAGTGTAGTTTGATGACCAAATTTGGAAACCAATTAAAATAGCTATTTAAAAATTATTAATAATATGGAAAATTTGTGATAAATCATTTTAAATGAGTCTAAAGAGGTTTGGATTAAAATTATGAGGTTTAGAAGTTAGTTTACTGAAATTAGTTAAATAAGCCAATTAGCAAAGCATTTAGCGATGCTTCTGTAATGCTTTTTATTTAATAATGAGATATGGAAGGTTTAAATATAATAATCTTTATCTGAACCTTGGTAAACATTTCAAAAGAATAACAAAGTGTTTTAATGATAAATGGGGGCTTTAAAAATTTAAGATAAGCTGAGACTTAATTGAAATCCTATATATCTATATCATTTTAAAATGACGCTTATTACTCGGAAAGACCGGGATCGAAATTTCTATTCGAAAACCATTCCAAATAATAACACGATGTAACAGAGTAAATAAGGAAAAAATGATGTTTAAAGACTGGGAATCATCACATCAGAAGGGCTGCTCGCTGATTGTCTCAAGTGGATAACATCCATCTTGAGATTATTTATATTATAGTAGTGGTCCGGATGTATTTGGAGAATTTCTAGATTTGTAAGGGCTTCTCTCCTTTATTGGACTAGGAATAAAACGTCTTTGGTTTCGTTTAGTTCCAAAAAAAACTTATATGAATTATATATCCAACGTTGTAGTTTATGTCATAATAATTAATCTCTATTAAATATATATCTGTTTGGTGGTGGGGAATTTATTCTCTTAGCTTAACACCCTTCTTTGAAGCGAATGAGCTCAGAGTTTATAAATGTTGGCATAGCAACTGATTGAGCTGTAGATGATCAAAGTATGACTGTCGGGTAAAGCGTAGCTTTAAGTAACGAGACTTCATCAAACCTCACATCCTGGAAATGACCGAAGTAAGAGAAGTGCGGCAAGGTTATGTGGTTCGCAACCCTTAGGGTATAACCATTTCCTTTTAGGTTTCCAGTAATATCATGCTATAGAGCCCAAGAATATTAATTATGTGGTTTTTTGTGTTAGGGTCCCCGGTTAAAAGTTGGTAACAACTGGGAGGTGGAATACTCGTGATAGTTGGTTATCTATTTTATAGAGATAATCCGACCTTGTGTTTGCAGAGAGCCAGTGTAGTTCTCGGTGTTGGCTAGATTTTTGATCAAGCCATCAAGGTTACGAGTGTCTATGATCTGATGTATAAAGGTTGGCACACTTGCAAGTTCAAAACAGATATCCTGGCTCACACAGATGGCTTACGGACCATATACAGAGATCGACTCGTGAACCTCTCCTCCTTTGACTCATCCCTGCTCTTGATGAAGAGACCACGACCTGCTCGTGATGGAGGGACCACGACCCGCTCGTGATCAAGAGACCACGACCCGCTTGTGATGGAGGGTTCATGACCCACGTGCACCAAAGGGTTACGAGCCGACCCTGTACTCAAGAAATGGAGGCCGTGACTCTGTCATTCACGAACCAATAATCCAGGATCTGGTGACATATGTCCAGAACCGCCATGTTGATCATTTCTCCATCCACTCATGAACGACTCCAAGATCCTCGGGATTGGTGCCATGTGTCTTCACGAATCACCTGTAGAAATCACCTATAAATAGCCTAGAACTTGGCATTTTTGGGGATCTTTTGGAAATTAAGAGCTCTGATTCCACCATTATTGTACTTTCATCATTTCTAATTAGTGTTGTCTTGAATTTACTGAGTGAATCATTATTGTAAAAGTGAGATTGAGAGAGTATTGTGCTTGTACTTGCATTCAAACCTATAAACAAAGTCATATAAAGTGAACATAGGCTCTTTAACGCCGAATCACTATAAATTTGGGGTGTTTGTTGCATTTTATTACATTTCTAGCTATAATTCTCTGCAAATCAAGATAATTTAGGTGTTAGGACCACATTTTGGTCTAACATTTTGGTGCTTTCACTGAGAACTGAATTCTCAACCTATCGGATTATTGCTCTACTGTTTGGATTTTTCATGTCCGAAGATAATAGTCCGCATTCCCACCGTTTCGTTTTTTGAAGATTTCAGTAAAGTCAAGATGCTATGGCCGTAAAGATATTCAAGGATTCACGAGCTTCTAGAGAAAATGAAGCTAATGAAGAGAGCATTCAAGAACAGGTCGAAGTGAGCTCCTCGGCTCGCGGCTTATAGGGGCGAACCAACCCTAGGAGGGTGTCATGACCCGGTCCCAAGAGGGAACCATGAGCTTTCCCCAAGAGCATGTCACGAGTCACTCATAGGATGAAAGGGTCATGAACCGGTCTATGCAAGTGACCACGACCTGGCCCGGAAAAGAGGTTATGACCTAATCCACCTATGCAGATGTTGCTGCTCAACCTGTCTCAAGTGCTCCGCATCCAACGGTGAATGTTAATGATCAGCTACCTTCCTCTGCTCCTGTAACAGAAAGAGATTTTTCTCGCGTACTCGACATGTTGGAGAGGACAAATGACTAGTTGGCAACACAAAGACGCGAGAGTTCTTTATTGCGGCAGAATATGAATGCGATGAGTAGGTAAATCGACGAACTCCGAAGGCAGAGAACACCTTCACCGACTCATCGCTTTACTCCCGACTATTCCTCCTCGTCATAAGCGCCTCCTAGACCCCCACGACGGCCATTATAAACGCCTGAGAATGTGGAACAACTTCGATTTGGACTCTTCCTTCTCGAGAAGAAACGACACTCAACCTGGGACCTGACAACCGTAACTCGAATAATCCCGCTCTTCTACATGTATGGGGTCCCACAGTACTATCTATAGGTCAAGGTGTTAATGACCCTATTCAGAATCAACCATTATTACCCCCTCGCCGCGTGATTAATTGTGGCCATAGGGGGCAAGGAAGCTCTGCTCAGGTCCCAGACTTGGGAGCAGTACATCGAAGAGATTTCGGGGGACCCCGTCGGGCAAGGAGTGCTGATCCTGAATCCACCTTGACCAATGCTGACATTGAGGCAATAGTGAGGCAGGTCATGGCAGACAGCCATGGACAAAGAAATGAAGATTGGGGAATAGACTGCAGTCATATGCCCTTCACCGATGACATATTGGACGTTCGATTCCCGAGGCGATTTAACATGCCGATTATGAATCTTTATTTGGGTGGGACGGATCCGGTTTAGCATTTAATGAGATATTCATGGTATATGAATGCTGCTGCCGCTCCCGATGCTTTTAAATTCAAAGCATTCCCGATCTTCTTAGAGGATGTGGCTTTAATGTGGTTTACATGTTTTCCTGCCTGATCGATCTCTATCTTCAAAAAATTGAGCAAAAGATTTATAAATCAATTCCGACTTCATACTCAAAGTTCCAAAAACGTCGTGGAGCTATCACTCATCAAGCAACGCCCTGATGAAACTCTGAGTTCGTACTTAGACCGCTTCAATTTAGCTGTCACGGAGGTTAGAGTCCCTCATGAGCAATAAGTCCTGATGGACTTGATTGACAGAGTAGATAAAGATACAGAGTTTGCCAAATACTTAGCTGGAAAACCGCCACTTACCAGGGAAATATTCTATGAGAAAGCCAATATCCGTCTACACCGAGAGGAATTGTATGCTAATCGAAAGAGGAAGGCCATGGATAAGGAAGATATACAGAGCAATGTGGCCATCAAACAGTTTGGAGATAGCTCTGGGAAGGTAGAGATCATTGTCGGAAATAAGAACCAAGGTAATGCCCGTCAAGCTGGAAATGACAACAAAAAGAAGAATCGAGGTCGAGGAAACGACCCACAGAAGAGACCCCGATTCAGGACTTTTGAAAACTTCACACCATTGAATGATACACTAGAGAATATTTACCTGGACACTTACAATGTTCTTTAGTATAAAAGGCCTCCACCACGGGACTCTACAGAGAAAGAGGGTGAGAAAGGAATATTTCGTCTTTTCCATTAGACTCATGCTCACTCCACTAACGAGTGTCGTCATTTGAGAGACGTTGTTGAAAAACTGCTTCGAGAAGGAAACTTGTACGAATACAAGGTTGCTCCAAGAGACAGGGGCGGTCGGACATGCCCCGAATCAAAACCAACTTGCTTCTAGGCCCACTGCTCAGCAGAAGGGAAATAATATTGTTATCAACACTATAGTTGGAGGACCTCATCCGGCTGGACACAACTTCAGGGCAATGGATCAATATGTAAATGCAGCCAAACACTTCGAAATTAGGGAGTGTAGTAATCCCGAAGATACCTCCCCGATAAAACAATAGAAAACAATGTTTGATGATGTCATATTTCGTGATAGAGATAGTATTGGAGTTCATTCCTTACCGAAGACCCCTTAGTGATCACAACTACAATTAGTCCTTATTTAGTCCATAAGGTCTTAGCGGACGATGGAAGCTTAGTTAACATTCGATTTAAGAAAGCTTTTGATCAGATGAAGCTTGAAGCCGAGGATCTGAAACCCTGCGACAGATGGATACGCGGCTTCAATGGAGCCTCAACATCTCCGATCAGATTTATAGAATTGTCGGTAACTCTGAGAGAAGGAGATAATCGGAGAGTGAGGATTCTCCCATTCGTAGTTTTGGATATTGAATCACTTATAACGCCTTCTTGGGCCGACCAACCTATAGAATTTAGGCTTGCATTGTACCCTGCTGTTTATTGTTAAAATTTCCAACCGATGCAGGAGTGGGAGTAATCAGGGGTTACGAAGTTGCTGGACAAGCCTGCTATATAGTAGAGTTAAAGTTGCTACATAAAGGAAAAGACATAGAAAATAAGGGCGCTTCCCCTCTCCAAAGGAGGGTTCGTCATAGCAATTAAAGAGGACGACCCCGAACGATTCGCCCAGAGAACTGCCCGAGGACATAGATCCCAGAGAGGACGAGGAGCCCGGGGGCAGAATGGCAACACGTATGAAACGACTGGGGATATCCCAATTGATGATAACGACCCGGCGAAGGTCTTGAAGATCGGGTCCCAACTAGATCCCTTTCGAGTAAAAGAATTGACTGACTTTTTGAAGGCCAACTTGGACGTGTTTGCCTAGACCCATGCTGACATGTGTGGGAACCCTCAATCATGAGCCACTCATTGAGCATCAACCCAAAGCATCCTCCCATTAAGTAGAAAAGGCGAATGCTAGGCCTGAAGAGGTCAACTGCCCTAAAGGAAGGAGTTGAGCAGTTAAGAAGCAACAGATTCATTAAAGATTCAACTTACCCAAAATGGACCTCAAATCCAGTTTTGGTTAAGAAGGCCAACGGAAAATGGCCCACCTGCATTGATTTCTCAGATTTGAATAAAGCTTGCCCGAAGGATAGTTTTCCACTCCCTCGAATTGACCAATTAGTGGATTCAACAGCGGGTCATGAACTTCTCTTCTTCATGGATGCATACTCAGGATATAACCTAATTTCCATGCATGTTCTAGGCCAAGAGCACACCGGCTTCATTATGGATTTAGGACTATACTACTATGTGGTGAGGCCCATCTGTTTGAAAAACACCGGAGCAACAAATCAATGGCCAATGAACCAGATGTTCAACAATCAGATCGGGAAGACAATGGAAGTATTTGTTGACGATATGCTTGTGAAATCCAAGCAGTCATCTAATCACACTGTTGACCTAGCAGAAATGTTCGATATCCTTCGGCGATACGGGATGAAGCTCAACCCTTTGAAATGTTCATTTGGAGTTGCTTCCAGAATATTCTTGGGCTTTATCATTAGCTCGCGTGGAATTGAAATTAATCCAAATCTGATCGAGATAATAAGGAATATCTAGGAACCAAGACAGATCAAAGATGTGCAGAGCCTCGCTGGAAAAGTTGCCGCATTGAGCAGGTTTATTTCTAAAGCAACAGATAAGTGAATTCCATTCTTTGACTTGATAAAGCGAGGAAAGCGCAATTTCAAATGGACTCCTGATTGTGTGGAAGCTTTTCAGAACCTTTTAACTTATCTTGAGAGACCCCAGTACTGTCCAAGCCAGTCGACCACAAAGATTTGTTTGTATACTTAGCCGTATCATCCCATGCAATAAGCTCAGCTTTGGTAAGTTAAGAGGATAAAGTCCAGAGGCCGGTGTACAACATGAGTAAGAGGCCAGTGGCAGTAGAATGAAATTACCCGAGAATAGAAAAACTTGCGTATAGTCTGCTGATCACATCCAGAAAGCTCCTCCACTAATTCCAAGCTCATCCCATCACCTTATACACTGACCACCCGCTCTGACAAGTCTTGCAAAGGCCAGAGGCATCCGGAAGGCTACTCAAATGGAATATAGAACTAAGCCAGTTTGAATTGAACTTCCAGCCCCGAAGGTCGATAAGGGGGCAAGTTTTGGCTGACTTTATAGCGAGTTCACTATTGCTGAGGGAGATGTAGCAAGTGAAGAAGCCGATCCCTTAAAACAATTATTCGACCCCAACACCTGGAAGCTATACACCGACAATGCCAAGTATGATAGATGATCCAGTGCTGGAGTTGTACTGTTCACTTCCGAAGAACGATCGATATACTATGCTCTAAGATTAGAGTTTCATGCCACTAACAATGACTCCGAGTACGAAGCCCTTATTGTCAGACTAAGGCTTACAAAGGAGTTGGGGATAGCAAGGTTGGATATCTTTTGCGACTCCAAGATAGTCGTAAACCAGGTCAATAAGGATTTTCATGCCAAGGGGCCAAGACTTGTGTCGTATTTGAAAGAAGTGAGAAAATTGCTGGACAATTTTGAACATTACAGTATAACCCATATTCCCTAATCAGAGAATCAGAAGCCAGATAAGTTGGCCAAGCTGGCCAGTTCCAACAGTCCTGAGGACACAGAGATTGTCCGGATTGAAACAATGGAGGCTCCAAGTATCGATTAGATGGAAATTTATCCTGTACTTGAAACTGAGCTGGAAAGGGAGTCGTGGATGACACCTCTAAAAGACTTCCTGATGAATGGAACGCTTCCAACAAAGAAAGCGAAAGGCGTGCTATTATTCGAAAGGCCTCTAGATATGTCATGCAAGGCGAGGTCCTCTACAGACAGGGATTCTCGATGCCACTCCTCTGGTATATAGCCTATGACGACATCGAGAGGGTACTGAGGGAAGTACATGAAGGCGAATGTGGAGACCACACCGGAGGTCAAACATTGGCTAAGAAGATATTACGGGATGGTTATTTGTGGCCTACCGTGAATAAAGATGCAACCAAATATGCATGGCGTTGCGACAAATACCAGAAATTTTCTAATATCCTCGGGGCACCTCCTAGCATATTAAAAACGATGATGAGCCCGTGCCCCTTTGCTGCATGGGGAATTGACATTATTGGGAGCATTCCCATCGCAAAAGGCGGAGCAAAATTCGCAATCGTGGCCATAGACTACTTTACGAAATGGGTCAAAGCAGAACCATTGACCACAATCACAACTAAGCGAGTGATTAACTTCGTCGTCAGAAATATTATATGTCGATTGGGATCCCGAAGATTATCATAACAGATAACGGGAGCCAATTTGATAACACTGAGTTTCGAGACTTCTGCCAGAAATATCATATAGAGAAAAGATATACTGCTGTCGCGCATCTGCAGTCAAATGGACAAGTAGAAGCGGCAAACAAAGTAATTAAGTCTATTTTGAAGAAGCGACTGAAGTGGGCTAGAGCCTTGTGGGCCTACGAGTTACCTTTGGCATTGTGGTCATATGGAACGACTTATAAATAAGCCACGAGGCACACCCCCTTCTCCCTCGCTTTCGGGTTAGAAGCGGTCATTCCAATCGAATTAAAAGTACCATCCCACAGAACCACTTACTATGACCCGATGACTGATAATAAACTGCTCCTCGAATCCCTGTATATGGTTGAAAAAAGGGACGAAGCGGAACTACGTGCCTTGAGACACAAGCAGTAGGTCGCCCGATATTACAATAAGAAGGTCCAAGCTCGAACCTTTGAAACCAAAGATCTGTATCTAAAACGTGTCTTTCCACCCCAGTCCATTTGGGTCCGAAATGGGAAGGACCATATGCCACCCTAAGGAGGCTTGATAATGGATCCTTCAAGCTTGCGACCGTGAATGGAGATGAAATCCCCAGAGTATGGAACACGCAGCATTTGCGGCATTATTTGACATGAAATTGTCATTTTTACTCTTTTGTTTTTAGGACCATGTAAAAAGGCACGACTTGCCTAGAACGGTCTGATTACATAAGCAAAAGATTATAAAGTGGATGTAGGTCATGATTCGACCGAACCACTATAAAAACATCATGTGTCAATAACTTTTATCGCACTAATTCTTATTCACTCTTCCATTCTTTACTCATATGAGCTATTATGATTGTGACATTTGTTATAAAACTGACCATGATCTCGAAACACGTAGTTCAAAGAACCTTCTATCAAATTAGAAGGAAAAGAAGGAAATAAAGTAAATAATGCACATCAAGTACTCTAACTCCAGAGACTTGGAAAGAAATAAAGGACAAGGAAATGAATTGTCCACGAGGAGTGAAGGTGCACCACAATTAAAAGACCGCCTCAACTCCACTCTACCCTTGGCATCCGATGGGAGAGTATAAAGGCGCCAGGGACTGAGCGCCGCAAATAAACTCCTAACCCACTGAAGAACTAGGGGGCAAACTGAAAGCTGAGTTCAAACTCTATCCTGGGAAAATGACAGGAGAATATAAAGACGTTTTGATTAAATGCCATGAAAGGGCTCCTATACCGGTGTAGGACTAGGAACAAAAATAAAAGCTGTGCCCAAACCCCTTATTCCCGGACATGGGGGGCAACACTTATACGATCCTAATCAATCCTCAACAAGCTCTGGCCAGACATTATGTTAATGATTGATTCGGGGCATATACATCATACACATATACGATGCAGAAATTTTAATATACATCGTACACATATACATGCAGAAATTTTAATTTTTCATTGCAGAATGGTTTATGATGTGATTTTAACTTAGTCACGATCTGAATGTTTATGTATGACTAAGTATGATAAACTTGCAGGTACAGAATAATACGAAAGAAACAAGATTTTTACTTACAAAGTGCAGAACTACAAGGTAATCAAAATGTGAGGGCCACTCTTACAATTACATCATAAGGCCACGAGAAACTTAAAACGAGCTCTACATGGGTTTCAGAGACAGCTTCGGTTTCTTCTCTGGCTCCTCCTTGTTAGCATCAGATTTGTTGTGCTTTTTCCTCTTCTTCTTATTCGAAGAAGGATCTTGTGGAATATCAAAGGAATGGGAGCCAAGTTGTGTAGTTATCGACTTGGAGGTGAGCTTAATAGTCGGTCCAAATCCAGGAGCAACAGTAGAGAGAGGTAGCACATTTAGAGGCTCTTCCTCAATTTTAAGTTTTAGCTTCTCATCCCTCTTGGCCTTCATATCAGCTAAGGTTAGATCATCATCATCCTTAGTCTCTCATGTGATAGTGACATCCTCTCCTTCGTCCCCGTTGTCATGGTCGGTGTCCTTCAAGGCTCCAATGATTTCAGTATCCTTAAGAACATCAATGCTCGATATCACAATGGCCTTCTCGGTCGCTTTGACCTTAGTTTGTTTAGGGACTTCAGGGACCTTAGGGCTTGATAGTACGGTGACCTTTGTAACACCCTGAAATTTCAACGACATTAAAGTGGATAAATTAAAGAATAATTAATTTAATATTCAGAATTAAGGGAAACAGACTGCGCCATTGCGTCCGTCTTGAAATTATGGTCAAGATAGTCATCTGGTTTGCGTAAAACGGATAACGTATGAAGAATTTATGGACGGTAGAAGTTTGGCAGAAAGACCAGGAATTCCTGGTGAACTTGACAAGTGCGCCCATATATTTTTACACTGGCGCTCCTGTAAAGTGCGCCCATGTGTGCTTTTGGGCATTCAGACCCAATTGGGTGTCGGGCCGTGGCCTGATTCACCCTGGGACTGAGGTGGCATTCGAATACTGTAACCTAGCAGCTATAAATATACCTCAATTCCATTGTTTTCTTCACAAAGAAACAATGGCGGCCAAACTCTGCCGGAGTGCGAACTAAGACAGACCCGTTTTCTTCAAACATCAGTTTTGCAAATCAAATTCAGAGATTCAAGCATATATTCAACACCAACTTCTTTTCTATCGTCTTAGCAATCCAATCACTGTGAGTTGGTTAGTTTAGGTTTAAATAAATAAAAGCAAATTATGAAAGGCTATGATTTGGATTGTGTAAACCATGTATCTATGCTATTATCATATCTTATGTTATGTCATGATAGATCTATTTCTTTAGATCCAATTAAATTATGATTATTCTACTATGTCATTATAGATTTATTTCTTTAGATCCAATTCAATTGTGATTATTCTACTATGTCATGATAGATCTATTTCTTTAGATCCAATTCATTTGTGATTATTCTACTATGTCATGATAGATCAATTTCTTTAGATCCAATTCAATTGTGGTTATTCTACTATGTCATGATAGATCTATTTCTTTAGATCCAATTCAATTGTGATTATTCTACTATGTTATTATTGTGGATCTTGGTTTGTAACTATATTGTGGTTAATATAAATCTGTTAATTTGGACAGTTATATCATTGGATAGATCTAATCATTTATGTAAATCATGAACATATGTCACCTTGAATTATTTAGGATTGGATCTAAATCTTTATCTTAATTTTAACTTCTATGACATGCTATGATGTGGATTTGTGTAGATCTATTACTAAACCAGTAGATATAATTTATGTGGACATTGAAACTTTTAATCAGATCTAGATTATCACCTTGTGTTTATCATGTTAGATCTACATCAATTGGACATTTAATTGCTAATATAGATCTCACTATTCTTATGGAGATATTATAGTTATATTAGAACCAATTGACTGCAACAAGTTCACCGGTTTTATGTCCACCTTGTCATGATGTTAATTACATGTCTATGATAGTATGTATGTTCACCATATCACCATGCTAGTTTATGTTTATGTCAAGTTATGTTAAATGATCGCTTTGGTTATATTCCTATTATTTTCCCTATTATCGTTTATGACTAGGCTATTGTCTAGCCTAGGCACGCCGCCAATTTATGAGTGCGCTATTTAGGGAACGGGGGAAGAAGGGGGTAATATTGGCATAATTTGAATATGAGCATTTTGGACATATAATTCAAATTATTGGAGTGGGCATTAACACCTAAAAAAGGAAAGGTTTAATTAATTGATTAATTCATTAAAAATGGAATGTTTAGTAATTACAATTAGGAATTGTAATTGTACTTATGACACGAGGTTAGGTTGCATTAATGGTGGAAGTCTGCCTGGACCCGACCGGCATATCCAGCAGCCACTAATGTTGAACCTAATGTGGAAGATCTAAGTACGTGAATACGAATCAAACTATGACACGAGGTTAGGCCCAACTGTGGTATAAGTATGCCCGAACCCGACCGGCACATCCAGCATCCACATGTTGTAGGCCTAATGTAGGAGGTCTAGGCCATTATAAACCATAAATGGACATGGTAGTGAACTGAACTACTTATCCTAAGTTAATCCATAGGATTGTATGAACTTAAATTTAAGTTAAGGTTAAGTAAAAACTAGTTGGACAGTGGGAGAGTTAAGTAATTCTTAGGTAGGTGGGTAATATTATTATATATAGTCCCACAAACTTAACCATTAAATAATCATGCTTGAATCAGTAAGAGGGTTAAGTACATCTTTGGGTTGGTGGGTAATATTTGTATATATAGGCCCACAAACTTAACCTGTTGGGGTTATGTAATTAAAGACACCTAGTGGTATGCATAACCAATGGAAATAATAAATTATGTAATTGAAGACACCTTTTAGGGTAAGCATAACTTCTAGAAATGATAGGGTTATGTATTAAAGACACCTAAAGGTAATCATAACGGTTGGAAGATTGGGGGTTATGTATTAAAGACACCTATAGGTAAGCATAACCGGTAGAAAGATCGGGGTTATATAATTAATTAAAGACACCTTTTAGGGTAAATATAACCTGTGGTAAAACCTAGTGGGGGATGCAAGACAAGGGGGGAGCTTGTATCATATTGTGTGGGACCCATTTCAGTCAGTAACCCGGAGTAGGTATCAAACAAAGTACTCCGTACTAGGAGGAGAAGGGGCAAGCTTACTGGCTGATTGTAAGAGATCCAAATGTGGAGGCGGTGTTGGCGGCGCGTTCCAACAGGGTCATGTGCGTGCATGACTCCACATGCTCGGGAAGATAAGATGTTGTGACATCAATAGGTATGGTTGTGCACATCCGAAAAATGAAGGGTTGCCACCTTAGGGAGTGATACACCCTACTGTGGGGCTAGCACAGGGTATCTACGAGGGCTAGGGAGCCGATCGACCAGGGTAGTAGTTAGGATACATTTGGACGTAGACCTAAGTCTACCACTTTTTATTTGAAGGGATCATCTCTTTCTGGATATACTAGTAATAGTGCAGAGTAATCATTAGAAGCACATACACCTTATCCTGTCTACCTTGTCACACCTGCCATTTATGTAGTGATCTCTCTTATCCACTTTATATGCCTATCATGTTACTTTTATTTATTTATTGGCTAAAAGTAACTAGACTCGCCAGACTTTATGTCTGACCTTTTTTGTTTCTCCTTCTTTCTTCCGTCCCCCCTCAGGTTTTCAACGGAGGGAATTCTCAGGCTTAGTCAGAATTCTACTGTCATCTTGCTTGGAGCTTCTAGATGCATTGCTCAAGCTTCTATCTTTGCTACTATGGCTTATGATTTGGGTATTATGCTTTCTTTATTATTGTACTCAGATGTTTTAAAGTACAAGACAGAAGTTTTAATGATGAACATAGTTTATGTATTTTCAGACATATGATGTAACCATGCTTTATGATTAATAAAAGTTTTTAATTCCGCTGCTGTTTTATATCTTCTTTGTAATTTTTATGTTCTGTTTACCTATAACGCTTCACGAAACTTAAAGCATTCCCTTAGTGAGTGATATTAACGGGCATGGGGTGTCACAACCTTCTTGACCTTTGCTTGCTTTGCTACGGTCCCCTCGGTCAACTTGGCACCTACATTATGAGAAGCAACTGTTATTAATTTGGGAGAAAAATGCGGTCTTCTCAATTGTTTCCTCCATAATGCGACGACTAGTTATGACAGCTTTAACAAATTGTGGGGAGAATGTGGAGATACCTTCTGCCGACTGCTCATCCGGAGTTGCAGTGGAAACCCCAGCAGGTTGGGGAATAGGAATTTCAGAGATTAGCGGGTCATCGGGGTTATACTCATCGGCCCCAGAAGTCTTGAGTTCCATGGCTGAGCTTGAACCCTCATCAACTTTGTCCTTGCCCTTGAGCTTAAGCCTCTCTTCCTCCATTGACTCTTTAATTTGACGTCTACCCTCTGCTAAACCTTAGTCTCTACACCTGAGGAAAGTCTGCATAAGTTGGTTGTCATCGACATCCTCGACCTTTAAGCGTTGCCTCTCGCTTTCAATAATCTGGTCCCATACATCAACTAAAGTGGAGGGATAGTTCTTGATCCAGGAAATGTATCGAGTTCGAACGACTTGAGCAAAAAATTCCATTAATAATTCATCGAACCCTTCTATCTCTTACACAGCTGCGGCAAGTTTAGCGGTAGCATTTGAGGCAGGCTCAAAGGCTTCATTAGCATGTCCTTTAGCAAGAGCTGCTCTATCCTCAGCATGAGCAAGTTTATCATTTAAGCCTGCCATTTCTTTCTCCCAAGCAGCCTTTTCCGCGACAAAGAGGTCCTGTGATGTTTTCAGCTCAGCATTAACCGGCTGGAGATCTTCTATTTCCTTTTTCATAGCTATACGCTCTTGGATGTTCGAATCAAGCTCAAGGTGGAAATGTTTCTTTGCATCTTCATCTTCTAACTGCGTTTTGTAACTTTCGGCGTCCCTCTGAGCTAGGGCAAGAAGATCTTGAGTATCTTTGAGCTGTTTCTCAGCCTTGCCCCTGGCCTTGATGTCGTGTTCAGTCTTTTCTTTAACTCTGGCCACATCTATTTCCAGATGGTGGATAACCTCTGAAATCTTCTTGGCATGCTTCTTCATTGCCCTATATTGTGTAGCCACATGACTTACCCGGTCCACGACTTCTGTATCCCAATCATCAGAAATTGGTTCAAGGTATGTAACGAAGAGCATCTTTCCAAAATAGATGTCGAGAAACTACTTTCGCATATGCTCCAGCTTTGCCTTATTTTCAGAGTTAAGGATCACCTCCTGCGTAGTAGTAACGTCTAGGTCAAGTTGACCGGAGGGGAGAAGGGTTGTCTTCTCTTTTTCCAAACCTTTACTTGGATCCTTGTGCTTATCTTTGGATTCATGATGCTTCTTGGAGGATTGATCCTAAAGAGGAATACCCCTCCGGGGAGTCAGAGCTTTGGGAAGTTGTTTTCCTATCGCATGTGGCACTTGGCGACTATGGTGCTTCTCAGGATCTTTCCTCGAAGGAGAATGAGAGCGTGGAGGATGAGGCTGATGGGAATCGTAGTGTTTCTTACTATCTCTTCCCCGACTATCACTGCGATCATGCTCGATGCGGGATTAAGTCAGGGCGTGCACTCACGAAGTTCACGATGAGAGTAGGAGCGGCGACGAGGCATTTCTCCTGCAAAAGCAACAAGCAAGTATAAGAACCATAAGTACATACGATGTATGAATGTTGTGACATGTGGTGCATGTGATGTGTGTGTCCCGTGTGATCCCCCCTAATAGACCAGGGCCCGGAGCTAGGCTTGTCTGTATAGTTTCCTTTTCTTTGACTGAAGTGGATTCTTCCTCGGAGATAAGGAAGAACAGTTCTGCTCCAGAATCCTTAGATGTGTAAATGTTATTCGGCAAGGGGAGCCTGTCTAAATACCCAAATATTTGTTCCTCTATCAAAGAACCATGATACGAGGGCTTATTTGGCAGTGGTGTCTTGGAGAAATCTCCCTTTTAGGGATGGACACGTACTTTGGTTCATCAGCTCGGACTTCACCTCCTTTGTATATGTTCATCTCTTAGTTATCTTGAGCGTCCATAGGTAAAGGACTTTTAGGAAACTCAATTGTCTTTGTAGCTTCCATGGTCACTTCCCCCTTGAGCGGGGGCACGCTGCTAGATTCCCTAATCGCCTGAGTAGGGGGCACATATTTGTAAGGCCTTCCATCCTTACCAAGCCCGAATCTTACATCGAGAAGACGATTCTTGTGAAGATTCTCATCGGTTATACATTTCTTGGCTTTTAAATAATTAGATTTTCTCTTTATGAGGCGGGATAAGCAATCTTCGTATATTGCACCCTCTTGCTTTTTAAGATTGGGAACTATGAAAGAGAAATTAAGCATTAGTACATTGCTATATGCAGTTAAAAGCAGATACTAAAGGATCTGAAACCTACTCGACTGTAGCCACTTCCTCGCATACCCAGCCTGATGCTTTATATAGAACCACTCAGATTTAGCATCCCCTACGTTGTTATATCCCTTATGAAGGACTTTCCTAGTGGGTATAGACTCAAAGAAAATAAAATTTGAGGTCCCTGTCGAACGATGTTTAAAGTGGTAATAGAAGTTTAGGTCCTTATAAACAAGCTCGGTTTCCAGAACCTCTGCATAGGCGATGTACAAGGTATACAGAGCAGCGTAAGAATTGGGATGGAGTTGCATGAGGGAAGTGCATAGTTATCTAAAGAGGTCAACGACAATCGGAGGAAATGGAGGAATAGCGCTTATTGAACACATGACCTTACTAATGGCTATATATCCCTCTGGAGCAGAATAGGGTCTATCCCCATTCTCTGGGGTTTAAACGTCATCTCATGGGATCCCGTGCCTCAAGCAGATTTTATTTAACTTCAAATCATCCAGTTTGGAAGCTATGGAATCACTTGGCTTGTCTAATTCCTTAGCATTCTCAAGTTCATCGAGAGCGCGGGCATCTCTATTCCCTTCTTCTTCTTCGAGTGACGTGCTTTTAGAAGATGCTAACTCCGCATCAAGATCTGTTTCATAATCAGATCCAGAATTATTCCAATCCGGGTCTAACATAAGTCCGTCAGAATTGTAATGGCTTGATGATTCCGGATCTACACTTTTCTCTAACAACCTTGATAAGCGTCTATCAAACATGTCTGTTTTATTGATAAACAAATACAGAGAGAATTAGAGTGTAAATACCCATAAACTCCATGTGTGCAAGTGCTAGTATGTGCCAGTGTCTGCATTGTTGAAAAGAAAAACATGAAGCAAAATGAGTGAAAGAATAATTTTTCGTTGTGTGTCATTAAGTCCTCATCCAGTCCAGGATAATTGTTGTGAAGGCTCTAACCTAACCATTCGCCGATCTATGCGAAATATCATCAAATTTTAATCAAAATATAAGTTGACCTATTTAATTAGTTGATGTTGTTTAGTCGAGTATGATTGTAAGAGGAGGATCAGCTCGAAGATAAACCAATTCGTGAGACCTAGTATTGCGATTTGTGAGAAGGGGTCAGCCCAAAGAAGGAAGCCTGATTCGTGGTCATCGTGGAGCTCACAGTTAGACATTCCCTCTTGCACTCTATCAGTTCGCCCCATACGGTTTGTGAAGTGGAGACCAGGTCATGTCTTAGATATGTTTTGAGGGAAAACACATGAAACCCATCGGTTCATGTTTAAGTGACTCACAAGCTACCTCCATGACCCGCCTTACTACCCCTTCCCACGAGCTGATGCCTTGCCCCTTTTCATGACCCAATGTCTCGTTCCATTCCACGAGACAACCCACCACCATATTCCACAATCTGACTCAACGCATATCCTCGCGTCACGATCCATACTGTGAGATCACTCCTCATAATCAAATCAATCTTTAATCCTTCCTCCTCAATTCACAATCACCCAGCACATCGCCCCTCTCGATCCCTCACGCCTCGAACTCCTCACCGTCCACCTATATAGTCACTCGATCGATGAAGAACACCAATCACCATCACCACCAATGTTGGAGGCGGCATCAAGAACAAGGTCGAGCAGTTTACCCATGGAAATCAAAGAAAGATGAAGGAGAAATCAATAACCAAATCGGCACGCAATCCCAAACAATAGAATAGTAATCGAAATCAGAAACCGATTCATTTTTTGTTACCTTTTTAGAGCGAATAAATGATTTCGAGGTTGTGTGAATTTGGAAAAATTCAAATTAGGGTTAGGAATTAGGGAAAAGGAGATGACACAGTAAAAAAGTAAATAAAGAGAAGGGTAAAATTGATTTACATATGGTAAAGGCATGGACCCTTCGTATACTCGAGCATGGCCCGCCAGCTTACGAGCGAACTGATGGGTTCTTAATATTCGACCCAGTATGGTAGGAGTGACTCAATGGATCATGAGTGTTAGTTCCACATGTAAAGCAAACGATGAAGCTGATAACTCAAGCACAATAAAAAACTAAGTAGGGGAACGTACCTGAGAGATCAATGGTAAGTCGCCTTGGAATTCGAGACTAGTAAACAGCGAAATAATTGGAAACTCAGGGATGTATTTATGCTCATCAAAGGATACGGTCTTTTGAAACATGGTGACCTTAAAAGAAGATACGACTGTTAGTGTTCACCATTTTTGGATACAAACATATGTACAATTTCGAAGCACATTCCATCCATGATAAAACGTACTCCAAGGGGGCAAAATGTTGGCTAGCTTTTTGATCAAGCCATCAAGGATATGAGTGTCTATGATATGATGTATAAAGGTTGGCACACTTGCAAGTTCAAAACAGATATCCTGGCTCATGCAGATGGCTCATGGACCATACACAGAGACTGGCTCGTGAACCTCCCCTCCTTTGACTTATCCTCGCTCATGATGAAGAGACCACGACCTGCTCGTGATGGATGAACCGCGACCCGCTTGTGATGAAGAGACCACGACCTGCTCGTGATGGAGGGTTCATGACCCATATGTGCCAAAGGGTCACGAGCCGACCCTGTACTCAAGAAATGGAGGTCGTCACTCGGTCATCCACGAACCGATAATCTAGTATCTAGGGACACATGTCCATAACCGCCTTGTTGACCATTTCTCCATCCACTCACGAACGGCTCCGAGGTCCTCGGGATTGGTGCGACATGTCTTCACGAACCGCCTATAGAAATCACCTATAAATAGCCTAGCACTTGGCATTTTTGGGGATCTTTTGGCAATTAAGGGCTCTGATTCCACCATTATTGTACTTTCATCATTTCTAATCAGTGTTGTCTCGAATTTACTGAGTGAATCATTATTTTAAAAGTAAGATTGAGAGAATACTGTGATTGTACTTTCATTCAAACGTATAATCAAAGTCATATAAAGTGGACGTTGGCTCTTTAACACTGAACCACAATAAATTTGGTGTGTTTGTTGCAATTTATTGCATTTCTAGCTACAATTCTCTGCAAATCAAGATAAATTGGGAGTTAGGACCACTTTTTGGTCTAACACTCGGGACATCCCCATAGAGGTGTACCCATCGGATAAGGAAGTTCCTTGGCTTGGTTGCTGTTGGGAAATCCATTCTCCACTATGAACCCATAAGATTTTAGTTGTATAACCTATGTTGGCATAATTGTACCTATGCTGGTTAAGATTAGTACAGTTATTTATAAAATTATTTTTCACACTATGCACTAGTAATAATATCAAATGGTTTTCGCATGTAAAAAAACATTTTTGATTATCTTAGGGAGAAATCTCTCCCATGTTTGTGATTCACTGTTTGTGCGTTATGAGACCTTATGGTAGTTTCATTTTCCAAAAAGTATATAAGACATTCTGGACAAAACAAATATTTTGAGTTTCTCACACTAGTCCTATAACTGATCTTGAGTTTATTGTTTCTTTTACTAAACTTTGGGTGCCTCTAATTTCACATGGGAAACTTAGTAGTCAGGTTTCTGTCGAAGTACTTGGAGCTATTGTAGAGCATTATTTTGGTTTGGAGCCTAAGAGTGAAGATGGAGCATTATGGATTCACTCGTTGGCACTTTAGCTATTTTCCGTTGTTCATTTTGTATCCCAGTAGTTTGTGTATTTGGATATGTATGAAACTTTGATCTGGCTTGTGATATCTTTTGTAATCTCTGTGTGACTTCATGTTATATCATTGAAAAAGTCATTATATTCCATTATGATTGTTTCTAATGTGTTATTACCCCAGACGATTAGGAATCCGACATTTGAATCTCGGTCAATCTAGTACTAAAAAGTATTAGGTGCCGATTTTCAAAGGTTGAAATGCTTGGTCGTTACATGATTCTAGTGTTCATAGCACTTTAATTAGTAATAGTTCTTCCACTAACAGTGATAACTATGCTTATTTTTCTGTTATTTGAAAGGTTTACTAAAAAGATGTTATGAAAAAAATTCTTGTGGATTCTCTTGGTTATTTGTCTTAATGGATCTGAGAATTTTAGAGAATTCTTAATGACTTACAAATTAAAAATGGATATAATCTGGTTTATGCTAGAAATGCTCCTGAAAGGATTTTGGTTATTTGTTCATGGGAAAAAGTTGGTTTTGATTTTTTGGTTAATGCTTCTTCGGATTTTGGACAAATTTCTCTTTTCTTTATTAGGACTTATAAGTTTGAGCATTCATACAGAACTTGTCTCAGGAATGTTTATGAAGTGTACATTTCTTGTAGGTTTGTAAAATCATTGATTATTGATCAAATTCGAGATGGTCCAATGAAGAAGCCAAAAGATATTATGAAAGAATTTAGAAGAGAGTATAACTTTATTCTTTCATATTATTATGCTTATAGTGGAAAGAAATTGGCTTTGAAAGAAATATATGGAGATGATATTATGTTATATAATGATTTAAACTAGTATTTGGCGGCTTTGAAAAAAAATATTCCTAGTAGTTACGCAGCTACGGAAGTTAATCCTTCAACCAATCAATTTGAAAGCATTTGTATTGGTTTTATTGTATGTTTAGTTGGGTTCAAGTTTTGTCGGACATTGATTTTTTTATATGCAGCTGCTTTGAAAGGATGACCTAGTGTTTTACTAGCTGCTAATGGTAAGCAAGGTACGGTTGTTATTTTTATTATGTTTATTTGTATTTCCTTTGTCTGTACTAATCTAAATTTTATTGATATGGATATGTATCATTTTTATATTTACGATTCCTTTTTTTGTTTATGTGTTTGATTGTATATTGCTTATGTATTTGTTACATTATATAGATATATGTGTATATAATTATTGACATTATTGATTTGTAGTTGTTGAACCAAAAATGCTACTTAAACATATCATTTTAAAAAGTAGTACATATTGTAACTGTAACAATAACAAAAGAATCTTATATTCAGTAGCATTTATATTTATTATGAATTCTTTGTTGTTAACTTTTTTTGTTTATAGGTTTTTTCCCAATTGCAATGGGCCTAGTTTCACATGAAAATGAAGCTAATTGGTCTTGGTTTTTATCTCATGTAAAACATATGGTTAATGAAGATTGTCCTTTGGTTTTTATGTGTGATCGCTAGTGGAGTTTGATTTTAGGCATTAAGAAAATATTTCCTTCTTCTTGTCATAGTTATTGTTTAATTCATGGAGCAAAACATTGGTACTATAGTTAAAGCTAGTAAAAGTGATTCAACAATTGTTGAATTATTTAGGCTTTGTGCACAAGCTTCTACCTTTCATGATTTTGATCGATATATTGACAAGTTTAAGGAAATTGGCGGAACCGCTGCAGATAATTTTTTAAGAGATAAACCTTTTGATCAATGGCCAGATTATTTTTTAAAAGGAAACGTTATGGTGAGTATCTTCTAATGTTGTCGAAAGTTTTAACTCGTGGATTTTGACAGATAGAATTTTTACGATTACTACTTGTTTGGATGGTATTCGAGTGAAACTAATGGAGTATATGGGTAGAAGGAGAGAGGAAAGTCAATTTTGGAACACGGTTCTTTGTCCTATTATGGAGGAAAGTTTATCAAAATTAGTTAATGATGGTTTTGGTTGGATGTATTCAAGTCTTCCAAGTTTGTTTTTGAAGTGAAATCACCAAAGTCCCAAGATGTTGATCTTTAAAATCATGCATGTAGTTGTAATCAATATAGAGTTACCGGATTACCATGTGCTCACGCAATCAAATGCATTAATAAGTCAAGGTTACCGGTTTACGACTATGGGGAGCATTACTTTACTGTTGATGCTTTTCGATCTTCATATGCTGAATCTATTAATCTAATCAAATTTTGATGAGCCAGGTGTTGCTGAATATGATGATGTTATTTGGCCTCCTAAAGAAGTTTGTTGGGCAGGAAGACCCTCTACAAAGAGATGTGGTGGCTTTGGCTATTCTCAAAATAAGAGAAATAAATGTAGCCAATATAATGCAAGCAACCAAACAAAAGAAACTGTCAGGCTTCTTCTAAGCCCTGAATTTTTATACTGTGTTTTTTCTCATTGACCAAATTTATAATGTAATGATACTTGCACTTAGTATTTTTACTTTTATCAAACAATTCAAATTTAAACTATATGAATATTATAATAAAGTTATCTTAGTGACCGATTTATGTTTGTTTAGATTTTGGGTTCTATGTATATTTTGTGGATGTATTATTGTTTGTCACTTAATAATGCTATCTGCAACTATCATTTTGTGCACATTGCTTAGTTTCTGTATGTTGTTTATAATACTATATGTTTGGTAGTAATATGGATATATGTATTATGTTTATATTGCTATAGTATTGTATGATGGTTATAATTCTGTGTGATGGTTATAATACATTATGTTTATATTGCTATCTGAATTATCTTTGGTTATAATACTGTACGTCACTTTCTGGTGATTATAATAGTATACGATGGCATTTATGTTCAGTAGGCAATGTGGCATTTTGTTCATTGACAATATTATTTAAACAGACATTTTATGCTAGTTGTGTATAACAGTGTGCTTTTGAAAATTTATAACTTATAATGATTAAATCTATTATAACTGCATATGTATTAATTTATTCAAATTTTTCATCGACGGTAACAGTTGATCTAATTTTAAAATAATGATAGTTTCATATATCATTTTGGTATGATGTAATGGTAAAAAAATTCTAAGACAACTGCAAATTATTTGGATATCAATTGACGTAAGAAACCAATAATTTATAATTTTAATAGTATTGTACTATAAGCAAAAGAATAATATTACAATTTGATGATGAAACGGATAATATCAAAGCTTCAACAATATTAACTACAAATGTAACACCCCACCTCCGTTAAGGTCACTCACAAAGGGAATGCCTTCACTTTGGTGGAGCATTTTAGTAAACTGAACAGAATTTTACAAGACAGATATAAAAATAGTACTTGAAAAACTTTATAACTTTATTGCAGCGGACAGAAATCAGTTTGGTTACAACTTTACCAAAAACTCAAGTACATATATATCAGCCTTGTTCAAAAGCCATCAGAGTACAAAACTTTAAAATCATAATCCCCACAGAACGGAAGCTATACAGAGCCAAGCCATACTTTAAGCACTTCAAGCAGAAGGAATCCGGATCAAGATAAAGTATTCCCTTCTACAAAACCTGGGGTGGGGGAAACGGAAGAAAGGAGGCGAAATAACAAGGGCCAGACAAAAATTCTGGCAAGTCCAGTGATTTTCAGTTATGAACAGATAATAATAACATGACATGAACATAAAACTGGATGAGAGATAACTGTAACAGGTGTAGCGGATATAACAGAAGAACAGAATGACATAAGTTATTTCTTTACACTTCTCTACACTAATACTAGTATAACAGAAATTAGGTGTCACCCTAATGTCTAAACTGAAACAGAAATGGGTACAGAATAATTTCCACGCTGGTAATGGGCCTTTACCACCCGATCAGAAACAGACAGAAGCAGAATGTAGCATAAGGTGTACACTAGTAATTGGGCCTTTACCACCCGAACAGACGGTACCACGCAAAAACAGACAGGTGTTGCCACCCAACAGACGGTACCAATAGAAACAGACAGAACTTAGTGTACCCTAAAACCCTACCCCAAGCGATCGGCTCCCTAATACATAAATATCCTGTGTCGGCCCCGCAGTAGGGTGTATCACTCCCTAAAGTGACAACCAATTGGCACAGACCTATTTACAGATGTCACGGCGTCTTACATCCTCAGAGGCAGACCGGGATCCATGCACGCACATGACCCGGTTGTGACGCACCATCAACACCCCTCGCCATTATCAGAATGAACCGCTTATAATTAGTTCAGTAAGCGTGCCCGGACCCTACCTACTGTTGGGTCAAAGTTTTGATACCAGAAAGGGTTACTGACTAATATGGGTCCCAAACAACAGATGACACAAGTAATTCCCCTCCTAACCTTGTGTCCCCAGACTAACAGATTTCAGATTAACTTGTTTACAAGTTCAGACATACAGAATTCAGATCAACCAGTTCACAGACAAGTTTTCAGACTAACGGATCAGATATAAAAATTTAACAGACTTACTGATTCACCAATTACAAATTAACAGACTTACAGATTTGTCTAACTTTGTCATTGGGCCTACAGATTCACGGAATAGATTTATTAAATTCATCAGTCTAGTGGGTTTAATCCTATCCGCCCAACACCTTTTAGACATCATATTTATCTCAGATTTTCATTAATTAAATATTAATGCCCAGACCTCTCACATTAGACTGACAGTTTGCGGCTACTTGTTAGGCCGGTTGGTTCCGGGCAGGTTTATACCACAAACTGAGTCTAACCTCAGGTTTCAAGCACGTTATGACTAACTTCTCACATTAGAACCTATTGTTTGCGGCCACTGGATGTGCCGGGCGGTTCCGGGCAGGATTACACCGCAAACTCATTCTAACCTCGAGTTAGCCATGTTTATCTTTACGGCCAATTAATTAATAATTTACCATTTATGCCCACGCCTAATATACATGTCAATTATTCATAGCTAATTCAGATTATGTTAATAACAGACTGAATATATCAACTTAACAGACATAGCAGATAACAGATTTAGGCGACTTAACGGATTCAGCAGATTAAGCAAACTAGCAGATAACAGATTAGGCATCTCAATAGGTTTAGTTTAGCAGATTTGGCATTTTCAACAGACTTAGCAGATGACAGATTTGGCAGATGAACAGATCTAGCAGACTAGGCTGTAGAGCAGAATTAGCAGATTAAGCAATATAACAGAACTAGCAGATTGGCAATATAACATAACTAGCAGATTAGGCAAATATAACAGAACTAGCAAATTAGGAAAATATAACAGATTTTGTAACACCCCACACCCGCTATGGGCACTCACTAAGGGAATGCCATAGCATCGGTGGAGTATTTTAGTGAATATAGAACAGAAAAATTACACCAAGACAAATATAAATAGTACTTGAAATTTAAAACATCATCTCATAACAGCGGAAATAAACATGTCTGGTTACATCATAAAGCCATGATAAAAGTCAAGTACAATTATCCGTCAAAATAAAGAAGTACATAATCCCACTCTCTCATACAATAGCCAAAAGAAAAGATAACTGGATAACTGGAGCTTTACATCTACCCAAGCTTCCAAAGGCTGGAATAGCAATCCGATCAAGCTCTACTACCGCTAGGATCCACCGTAGGACCTGAGGGTTGGGAAAAAGATAAAAACAACGGGGTCAGACGTAAGTCTGAGTGGGTCCTATAACCTTAACAATACAATTATTAAAGTAATTAGGGTATGACATGAACTCGGTACGGTACCTTTGGGGATAATGACTACACTAAATAGCCAACAACATAGGATGAACTAAGATAACCGTCAGGACGCATCTACCCACCCAAGGATAATTACTAACTGCACCACACCAGTCATTCCTACTTAAAGGTTGATCCCTTCCAAGGACTTAGAAAATTTTCCCAATAATTTCATGTACTCCTAGCCCACTACATGGGTGCCGTCTGCCCCTATCTCCACTAGGTGTACTCAGTAATTCTTACCCAGTAGTTTCGTGTACCCCCTACATAGGCGCCGTCTGCCCCTATCTTCACTAGGTGTACCCACTACTCCCATCGATCGGCTCCCTACCGTAGATACCCGTGCTGGTCCCACAGTGGGGTGTATCACTCCCCTAAAGTGGCTACCCAATACTATCAACGGTGCACGGCTTTATATCTACACGATGCAACAACGACTTATCTACCAGCCCGGGCCCACACACGCATATGAAACCCGTTGGACTTGCGTTGCCACCGCTAACCCGTTTTGGCCTCTTATAATCAAGCCCAATATGCGTGTCCCGTCACTCGACATGGGTCGAGCCCACAAAGATACGTTTGGGATATTGGTTGAAATGGGCCCCCACAAGCTACCCACTTAAGCTTGTCAAATATCTAGTGTATCCCACTTAACCCTTTAATCATGTTTAATTACATGTTTCCACTTGGTTAAGTATTCTAATCGTATTTTCTATTGCCACCCAAGGCAACCCACTAGATTCCACATGCCACCCAAGGCAACCACCATATTTCCACATGCCACCCAAGGCACCCACTTAACCCCTCATGTCCCACTACATGCTATTATGGTTAAGTGTTTCTTAATTAATTAAGACCGTGATCTCCCATAAAGACCTCCCACATTAGACTGGCTGTTATGACCGCCTGGTTAAGCCGGTAGAACCCGGGCAGTCTTACGTCATAACAGAGTCTAACCTCGTGTCTTTACCTTAATCACGTATTTTATTCATGGCTAAGACCTCTCACATTGGGCTGACATTTGTAGCAACTGGTTAAGCCGGTCGGGTCCGGGCAGTTTTACACTACAAATGAGTCCAACCTCGTGTCTTAGTCGATTAATTACACCTAATTAATCACCCCCATATTAATTATCCCTAATTAATATCAAGTTTTCCATAACATGGGTAGACCTAACTCAATAGGTAAATTCCCATGGGGTAGACCTAACTCAATAGGTAAATTCCCACTTATGGTAATTTATTTTTATGGTATGCTTAATCATACCCAATCATTCATTTATTAACATATTTACCCACCCCATCGTTCCCCACGTAAATCGTTCTTATTTCATGACATAATAAAAGGGGAAGATCCATCACACATAACATGGGTTTAGCATATAACTTTGTCATGGGTCAAGAGAGTGTCAACTTGCATATATGAACACATATTAACCCAACTTGCTCTTAAGCATCTACATAACTTGCATAATTATTCACATGACCTCATAAGCATGCATAACATGGTAATCTTGCATTTGAGCATACACCTAACTTGCATAATCATTCACATGACTTCATATGCATGCATAACATGTTAATCTTACATTTAAACATACACATAACTTGCATCATTATTCACATAACTTCATATGCATGCATAACATATTAATCTTACATTTGAACATACACATAACTTGCATATTTATTCGCATAACTCCATATGCATGCATAACATGTTACATAATAGATCAATGTCCAACTTAGTGTTTTGCATCATAATCATCATGAACATAGCACCAAACTTGCATAAAGATATAATATTAAACTTGCATAAAAATGTCATGAACACATACACTAAACTTGCATGACATAGAGCATATAACTTGCAAAACACATGACATATACAATATTAAGCTTGCATAAACACATTGATCCACAAACATAACCATACAACATCATATCCTATCTTAATCAATTTAACAATTGATTATTAAGGGGATAGAAGCTCACCAAAACAAAATTAGCAAACTAATGAAGAAGATTAAGAGGCTAGAAGTGGATTTGGAATGTTATCCCTTCTCTAATTTTGATGGTGGCTCTCTCAAGTTTCAATTTGCCATAGTTTAGTTACTAGATTTAATTATGAATGAATTAGGGGAGGGTTAGGGTCTTATTTATAGGATTAGGTGAGTGTTTTAGGCCCTTAGATTAACCCTAGATTAGATTAGGACCCTTAGATTTAGGAAATCTCTAGAACCAGACCCAGCCCAAGCCAGAAAACCAGATCTGGTGCACCCAAGCACCCTGGTTCGACACGCCAGGTCGACAGGCAAGTCGACAGGCATGTCGACACCCCCCCTGTCGACAGGCCTGTCGACAGCCCTGTCGACATGCTTAGGCGGGAATCTTCCCGCCTGGCCCCGCTGGTTCTAATCTAAAATTTAAATTTAAATTCCTAAATCTGTTTTTAGCACTAATTTTTCTGCAAACTTCTTTGGGCCATAACCGGGCCATACGGACTCCAATTCTCGAAAACTCGGACTCTATTTCGCGTATTTTTCCGAGACGAACGCAATAACGCAGCCCGTTACCCCCATTTCCCACATCTGTGATTATTTATCCTGTAATTAGTGAATTTTAGTATTAACCCAAAATTCGGGGTGTTACAGATTTAATCATTCCTTAAAGTTCCACAAACATATCTTGCCTAATTATAAATCTTGCCTAAGTTCACATGCATAAATAATAGTCATGATTCCCAATATGATCATATACCCCATGTTTGGATTAAATTTACATAGCACAGATTATGGTCATAATTTACCATATATCATATGTTTCAATTTTTATTAAACTTGCATAGTACAGAAGATCCATACATAAATTATACCAAATATAGCCATCGATTACTATGCATGTCATATATCTCAAAGATCCCTTACTTAGGTGTTTATTTACATTAATAGATATCCTACTTTCATGTAAATCTTTATACCTAAGCCACATTCTCTTTATCTCAAATCATATGTTCAGTACAGTCTATATTTATGTCAAATTGTGTGTCCTCAAATCATATGTTCAATACCCCTTTATGTTATAAATATAACATTTCCAGTTATATGTCTCAGATTTTTGTTCTAGCTACAGTCCATGTTCTTTCCTCAAATCAGTCACCTATTAGTCATGCCCAATTTATGCATCATTCATTTTACTGTCCCAAACATTTTAGCGTATGTTAATCTCTTATGAGATTGGCTCAGGCTCGTGGTAGCCTGGCTATAGAACAGAAAGCAGAAAGAAATACAGAATAAGGTAGATCTAAACAGATATAATCTCAGATTCAGATTTACAATTCATGTCATAATCAGAATTAACGTTTATATCGGAAAATAACTGTACTTGCCTTGGTTGGATTAAAGAAAGAACTTTAATTGTTGTAGAATCGTTGCAGAAGCTTTAATCTCTAATTTGAATTGGGTTGCTTAGGTTGATGTTGGTTAGCTTCTAGTTTTGATTCCAGCAGAGTAGCGATGCCATTTTTATTTTTATTTAGAACAGAGGCAGAAAAGAAGCAGAATAGAATTGTGTGTAGAGAAGGCTAGGTCTTAGGATGTATTTATAGGTGTAGGAACTCATTTAGGCCCCTCAGATTAACCCTAGAACTCATCAGGTCCGTCCAAACACGCCACAGCCCTCAAAATCGCACACACATGCACCAGGTTCGACCTGGGAGGTCGACCCCCAGGTCGAATGCCCAGTCGACCTGGTCTGGGGGGGTCGACTGCCCAGTCGACTCCCCAGTCGACCCGGGTCCTGGGGGGTCGACTGCCCAGTCGACTCCCCAGTCGATCTGGGTCCTGGGCGGGAAATTTCCCGCCTAGCCCGCTTCTGGGTTTGAATCCGAATTTTTGAATTCGAATTTTGAACTGTCTTCGATTCTGAAAATTTCTGAAGCTTCGGAGGGTCATATCTCCCTCAAACGGACTTCGATTCTTGCAAACTCGGACTCGTTTCCAAGTAGAATTCCAAGACGAACGCAATGGCACAACCCGTTTCCCTTGATTCTTATTTTAAAAATTAATTATCCTCTGATTTGTTACTTATACGTTCATAGAAAATACGGGGTGTTACATTCTCCCCTCCTTAAAGGATTTCGTCCCCGAAATCCTCAAGTTAAGAAGAATGTGTCCTACCATCCAACATCCATCTACTCAATCATCAATCACTGGCGTCCATTGTCTTTAGAAACTTCTAATGTTGTATGACCATATGCAAAGGTGTGTGTACATGTTCCTTATCTAATGCAAAGATCAGGCGGTCCACTGATTCAGTTGACCTCCTTAATGCGAATTATGCCAGTGCCATGAGTTCAACATGTATGCAATTTCCCTACTCGATACATATCATTTCTATATGAGTGCACATCCATTCAGTCATATGCAACATCCATGTGCTGAGTCAATCATTTTTGTATCCACAAAAAAAATGCTCACACATCCATATGCAGTATGAGAGTGTTTTCGAGCCGATCTAGTACCTAGTGTGTGTATATGCATCCACGAGCAACCACTAGCAACCACTTGCATCCACTTGCAACCATCAAACATAACATGTCCCAAACACATGTTTACACCCATTAGTTTCTACCTAAAATTCGAAGATTCGATCGATAGGATATAGTCGAATGATGGAAGCGAGTACAGATAAAACAAAAACTTGGTTCCCATTAGGCATGGGTCCTAAGTATCGGCCCCGAAGACCGAAACCAACATCAAATTGACACCCAGAGGATTACCCTCTTTAGACAATGTCAAAACTGGAAATCTTAACCTAATCGGGGATATTCAGATATTTACAGATTACTGGTACAGATCAGGTTACCGAACTAAGCATGATAAAACCCAAAATGTTTGCGTCCTACTTGACGCCTAACACAGGTATCTCTCAAACCCCAATCTATCACAACAGATGAGTCATAACCCTTATGGGTCTGAGTCTACAGCGGAATCAGAAATAATACTAGTATTAAAGTGCAGAGTATCAATTACAAAATCAAAATACCAGAATCAGAAAGAGTCTTAACTCCATAATCAGATAAAGAAATTAAACCTACTATAGGAATTTTCCTATTTCTATCCTAGCCACTAGCCTCAAGAGTGTTCGCCTGCCCTCCTTGCCCTCGTCTCTTCGGGCAGTCCCTAGTGAAGTGTCCCATATCACCACAGTTGAAGCAAGTGCCCTTCCTTTTTCTGCAATCCTTGTTCAGTTGAGTCGACCTTCCACAAGTAAAGCACTTTTTCCCCTTCTTATCTTCAGACTTCTCATCCTTCCTTTGTGTTTCCTTTTTGGGCCCTGCTTTCTTATTCTGTGGTTCTTCCTTCTTTGTCTCTTTCGGGCCCTTGTCTTCCTCGTGTAGTAGTGCCATGTCCACCAATTTCTCGTAAGTCGCTCCCATGGGTACATGGGTCATGGCTAGGCTGTGCAGTGGCTCGTTCAATCCTTTAACAAAGCGGAGAGCCTTTTTATGCTGAGTGTTGAATAAATCCAATCCGAACCTAGCTAGTTGGTTGAACTGGTTGAAGTATTCCTTAACCGTCATACTTCCTTGCTTAAGAGATAAGAACTTTTCCAGTTGTAAACTTCGTTCAGCTTGCGAGAGAAATTTTGTCTCGAACCTTGTTCTGAAATCCATCCATGTCTCAACTGGCCTCTCGGCGTTAGTGACTTCCCACCAGTAGGAAGCTTCATCTTTGAGCAGCCATACTGCCAACTGTACCTTCTGCCTATCGTCCACCTCGAAGATAACGAATAGATCCTCGGTTTCTTTGAGCCAGTTCCTCGCTTCTACGAATGATTCAGTTCCCTTGAAATCCTTTCCACCCATGGCCCTAAAATCTCTACAGATCTTTGAGAAAGTAATTGCACGAGGAGGGGGTGGAGGAGGGGGATCATTTGCTGGACCGGCGGCGGTGGTCCTAGCCTCAAGATATTGACGAAACCAACCGGGTACATGAACACCGTCTGGTATCCCAGATGCTTCAGACATGCTGAAACAAAAAAGGAAAGATTCAATTTCAAAAGGGACTGAAGGAAAGATATATGGCTCTTGGTGATCATGTTTTTCAAAATAAGCTTTATTTTTTAAAATACTTCCTTTCAAAACCTCTTTGAAAATAGTTTTCAAAAGCTTTTATCTAATCTGGTAACCTTTAGCTCTGATACCAAGTGTAACACCCCACCTCCGTTAAGGTCACTCACAAAGGGAATGCCTTAACTTTGGTGGAGCATTTTAGTAAACAGAACAGAATATTACAAGACAAATATAAAAATAGTACTTGAAAAACTTTATAACTTTATTGCAGCGGACAGAAATCAGTTTGGTTACAACTTTACCAAAAACTCAAGTACATATATATCAGCCTTGTTCAAAAGCCATCAGAGTACAAAACTTTAAAATCATAATCCCCACCGAACGGAAGCTATACAGAGCCAAGCCGTACTTTAAGCACTTCAAGTAGAAGGAATCCGGATCAAGCTAAAGTATTCCCTTCTACAAAACCTGGGGGGAACGGAAGAAAGGAGGCGAAACAACAAGGGTCAGACAAAAGGTCTGGCAAGTCCAGTGATTTTCAGTTATGAACAGATAATAATAACATGACATGAACATAAAACTGGATGAGAGATAACTGTAACTGGTGTAGCGGATATAACAGAAGAACAGAACGACATAAGTTATTTCTTTACACTTCTCTACACTAATACTAGTATAACAGAAATTAGGTGTCACCCTAATGTCTAAACTGAAACAGAAATGGGTACAGAATAATTTCCACGCTGGTAATGGGCCTTTACCACCCGATCAGAAACAGACAGAAGCAGAATGTAGCATAAGGTGTACACTAGTAATTGGGCCTTTACCACCCGAACAGACGGTACCACGCAAAAACAGACAGGTGTTGCCACCCAACAGACGGTACCAACAGAAACAGACAAAACTTAGTGTACCCTAAAACCCTACCCCAAGCGATCGGCTCCCTAATACATAAATATCCTGTGTCGGCCCCACAGTAGGGTGTATCACTCCTAAAGTGACAACCAATTGGCACAGACCTATTTACAGATAACATGGCATCTTACATCCTCAGAGGCAGACCGGGATCCATGCACGCACATGACCCGGTTGGAACGCACCATCAACACCCCTCGCCATTATCAGAATGAACCGCTTATAATTAGTTCAGTAAGCATGCCCGGAACCTACCTACTGTTGGGTCAAAGTTTTGATACCAGAAAGGGTTACTAACTAATATGGGTCCCAAACAACAGATGACACAAGTAATTCCCCTCCTAACCTTGTGTCCCTAGACTAACAGATTTCAGATTAACTTGTTTACAAGTTCAGACATATAGAATTCAGATCAACCAGTTCACAGACAAGTTTTCAGACTAACGGATCAGATATACAGATTTAACAGACTTACCGATTCACCAATTACAAATTAATAGACTTACAAATTTGTCTAACTTTGTAATTGGGCCTACAGATTCACGGAACAGATTTATTAAATTCATCAGTCTAGTGGGTTTAATCCTATCCGCCCAACACGTTTTAGACATCATATTTATCTCAGATTTTCAGTAATTAAATATTAATGCCCAGACCTCTCACATTAGACTGACAGCTTGCGGCTACTGGTTAGGCCGGTTGGTTCCGGGCAGGTTTCAGCCACAAACTGAGTCTAACCTCGGGTTTCAAGCACGTTATGACTAACTTCTCACATTAGAACCAATTGTTTGCGGCCACTGGATGTGTCGGGCGGTTCCGGGCAGGATTACGCCGCAAACTCATTCTAACCTCGAGTTAGCCATGTTTTTCTTTGCGGCCAATTAATTAATAATTTACAATTTATGCCCACGCCTAATATACATGTCAATTATTCATAGCTAATTCAGATTATGTCAATAACAGACTGAATATATCAACTTAACAGACATAGCAGATAACAGATTTAGGCGACTTAACGGATTCAGCAGATTAAGCAAACCAGCAGATTTAGCAGATAACAGATTGGGCATCTCAATAGGTTTAGTTTAGCAGATTTGGCATTTTCAACAGACTTAGCAGATGACAGATTTGGCAGATGAACAGATCTAGCAGACTAGGCAGTAGAGCAGAACTAACAGATTAAGCAATATAACAGAACTAGCAGATTGGCAATATAACAGAACTAGCAGATTAGGCAAATATAGCAGAACTAGCAAATTAGGAAAATATAACAGATTTAATCATTCCTTAAAGTTTCACAAACATATCTTGCCTAATTATAAATCTTGCCTAAGTTCACATGCATAAATAATAGTCATGATTCCCAATATGATCATATACCCCATGTTTGCATTAAATTTACATAGCTCAGATTATGGTCATAATTTACCATATATCATATGTTTCAATTTTTATTAAACTTGCATAGTACAGAAGATCCATACATAAATTATACCAAATATAGCCATCGATTACTATGCATGTTATATATCCCAAAGATCCCTTACTTAGGTGTTTATTTACATTAATAGATATCCTACTTTCATGTAAATCTTTATACCTAAGCCATATTCTCTTTATCTCAAATCATATGTTCAATACAGTCTATATTTATGTCCAATTATGTGTCCTCAAATCATATGTTCAATACCCCTTTATGTTATAAATATAACATGTCCAGTCATATGTCTCAGATTTTTGTTCTAGCTACAGTCCATGTTCTTTCCTCAAATCAGTCACCTATTGGTCATGCCCAATTTATGCATCATTCATTTTACTGTCCCAAACATTTTAGCGTATGTTAATCTCTTATGAGATTGGCTCAGGCTCGTGGTAGCCTGGCTATGGAACAGAAAGCAGAAAGAAATACAGAATAAGGTAGATCTAAACAGAACAGATATAATCTCAGATTCGGATTTACAATTCATTTCATAATCAGAATTAACGTTTATATCGGAAAATAACTGTACTTGCCTTGGTTGGATTAAAGAAAGAACTTTAATTGTTGTAGAATCGTTGCAGAAGCTTTAATCTCTAATTTGAATTGCTTAGGTTGATGTTGGTTAGCTTCTAGTTTTGATTCCAGCAGAGTAGCGACGCCATTTTTATTTTTATTTAGAACAGAGGCAGAGAAGAAGCAGAATAGAATTGTGTGTAGAGAAGGCTAGGTCTTAGGATGTATTTATAGGTGTAGGAACTCATTTAGGCCCCTTAGATTAACCCTAGAACTCATCAGGTCCGTCCAAACACGTCACAGCCCTCAAAATCGCACACACACGCACCAGGTTCGACCAGGGAGGTCGACCCCTAGGTCGACTGCCCAGTCGACCTGGTCTGGGGGGGTCGACTGCCCAGTCGACTCCCCAGTCGACCTGGGTCCTGGGGGTCGACTGCCCGGTCGACTCCCCAGTCGACCTGGGTCCTGGGCGGGAAATTTCCCGCCCAGCCCGCTTCTAGGTTTGAATCCGAATTTTTGAATTCAAATTTCGAACTGTCTTCGATTCTGAAAATTTCTGAAACTTCGGAGGGTCATATCTCCCTCATACGGACTCCGATTCTTGCAAACTTGGACTCGTTTCCAAGCAGAATTCCAAGACGAACGCAATGGCGCAACCCGTTTCCCTTGATTCTTATTTTAAAAATTAATTATCCTCTGATTTGTTACTTATACGTTCACAGAAAATACGGGGTGTTACAACAAATGATGTTACTAGCATACACAATTCTACAAACCAAACCTTTAACATAAGTCTAACGTGCTTTTTAGAACAAATACAAGGAAATTTGTAAGAAAATAACAAGTAAACTTTAATACATCATATCAAATTGCATATAATAATTGGTCTTCTGTGCTTTGATGTTGTTTTGCTTTGTTATTGTTTTCTGAATTGTTGATGGCTTAAAATACTGTATCTTCTTTGAATTGGTCAATCTCTGCCTTTTGATAATTCTCTGGAAGCTTTCTTATCAAGTATTTAATTTTCTTCTTTACAAACCCAGCACAATCATTCCTACAAATGTAAGAAAAGAATTTGGTGATAATTAATTATTAAGTTGTTATAAAGACAATTTAAAAAATAGTTGAGTATTTTACTTACGAGCTTGGTTCTTGCAGCGGGAATGGTTGTTGTTTAGTGCTTTTCTCCTAAAACTTTTATTCAAGATTCTTTTTTCCGCCTATTTTTTTCAAATAACTTTTCAATCTTCCTTCTCTAGATAAGAAAAAATTAATTTAATTATGATAGTTGAATGTAGCATTTTCATTTCTTGTATATCACGAGGGATATTGTAACGACTTGAAATTTTGGAACCAAATAATTTTTAAAAAAATTCAATTTTAAATAGTATAAGTGAGAATTTTGGTCAATTTGAATTTTGATATTTTGATTATTACGATAGCCTAGAAAATAGAAATTTTACAAATGATCTCTGAATTTGGCGAAACCAATTTTATCGGATCTGCAACGTCAAAATATAATAGAATTTCAAATTCCGCATCATTCGGAGTTAGTATGTAACCATGCAAAATTTAAGTCTAACCCGATCAATAATTTGAAGTCGATCTGAGCTCAAACGGGCACTTTTTGAGCAAACGGATTTAGAATTTGACACAACTTGTTTTGTTGGAATCGTAACGAAAAAATATGTTGGGATTCCAAATTTTGTCAAAAACGGAATCATTATGTGATCACACGAATAAATAACTTAAAGATAGACTACACATGCCTTAAATTGTGTTCACAGCATGAACCAATTACCTATTATTTGTGCTTTTACCGAGTTGTCGTGCTATGAAGCTCCCTAAGTGTGCTTTCTTCATTTAATCTTATGGTGACAACTCCATGTTCCATAAGAACATTTCCTTCTTATAAATACTAGCACCCTCCTTTCTTATCCCACTTTGTTTTCTCATTTCCGCCTTATTCTCTCCCTTCTCTCCATTCCACCCCCCTTTAGCCAATAACACGCTGCCACCTGGCCTTACTGCCACCACCAGCCCCTTGTAGCACCACCACCTGCCGCCGTGTGTCACCTCCTGTAACACCTTGCGATTGTAAAGGACATTATTAACAATAAACTATTGAATACTAAATTTAATATTGGGAATTAAGTAAAACGGACTGTACCATTGCGTTCATCTCAGAATTCTAGTTAAGATAGACTCCGGGTTTGCGTAAAAAGGACATTGTATTAGGAAGATATAAAGCTTAGAAGTTTGGATACGTGTAAGGGGAATATACACGAATCAAACAACCAAAATTTTAAAAATAATTCAAAAATGCGAAGCGGGGAAAAGAGGCGGGCATGGGCAGGAACCAAACCATTAAGGTCGACCCATGCCTGGTTCGGGTCGACCTAAGGTCAGGTGGGTTGACCTATGTGTCGACCTAGGTCGGGGTGGGCCAACCCAAACGATATCTGGCTGAATTATTTTGGTTATTTCTGTACGTAATTGCGACCGGGTTCATTTAGGATAGGCTATATAAAGGACATCATTTCTATTGTTTTTCCACACCTAAAACAATGGAGATAATGAAATGCTACCTTTGCTTGGATTGGATCAGACTATCTTCTTCAACATCAGCCTATACATATAAAAGAATCTCTTCTTCAACATCATCATATTATTCTCTGTTCTTTCGATCCAATCTCTATGAGTTCATATTACTTTTAGATATAAAAATTTAACAGTAACCTTGACATGTTTATAAATCTGGATTTGAACCTATGCATGTTAATAATCTGATTCATACATAAACAGTTCTGCTATTACATGTATCCTTTTGGACACCTGATCTGTTGTTCAGTTCTTATATGCCTATTTCTGCTATTATATGCCTATCTTTGTTATTATATTCTTATTTCTATCATTATATGCCTATTTCTGTTTTTCTCTCTCTCATTCCCTTTTTTATTTTTAGCCTAGGCTACCTTCGAGCCGAGGTTAATATCACTGAAATATGCATACAAATGAATTTAGGAATGACTGGGAATGATAAATTAGGGGATAATCTTATATTATGAATCATGACTGGTATTTGGGGGCATAACCTATACTATGGAATATGACTAAAATTTGGAGGAATATTTTATACTGTGAATTATGACAGGAGGGTTGGGGAATATAAATCCGTAGGCTTAATTTAAAGATTAAGCAGAACATGTTAATGAAGTTGTAAGTAACCTATGAAACCTATTTTAATCTATTGAGGTTATGTAAACCTGATTAATCAGTTGGGGTTAAGTAAACCTGTTTAATCTGTTGTGGTTAAATGAACCTGTTAGCCAGTAAAACTTAACCTGTTAATCTGTGGGGCTTAGGTGAACTTGTTAATTTGTAGGCTTAACCTGTTAAAAAATACTAGTTAATTGGGGGACACAAGTTCTGGGGTTTGACTTTTGTCATTTACTGTGTGGGACCCATATCAATCAGTAACCCATTCTGGTATTAATCAGGGACCCCACACTAGGTAGGAGTCAGGATACGCATACTGAACTGATTATAAGAGGTTCATCTGAAAAGGGGGAGTATATGGGCAAGTTCCAATGGAGTCATGTGCGTGCATAAGTCTGGTCTGTATAGGGTAAATAAGCTGTTATAGCACCAGTAAATAGGTTTATGTCCTATTGCAGGTTGCTACTTTAGGAAGTAACACACCCTAGTGTAAGGCCGACACATGATATTGACATGTTAGGGAGACGATTGTTTGGGGGTAGTAACCAGGGTATGTCTAGGTCTGTTTGTTTCTGTTGAGGTACCTGATATTTCTGTTGAGATGCCTATTATTTCTATTTGGGTAAAACCCGTTACTAGAGGACACCTAGTTTAACCCCCCATAATTTTAAAGAACACTATAATAATAAACTAAAGAATAGTTAATTAAATATTGGGAATTAAGTAAAATGGACTGCACCATTGTTTTCATCTCGGAATTCTGCTTAATAAAAACACCGAGTTTGCTTAAAACGGACATCGTATGAGAAAGTTATTAAGCTTAGAAGTTTGTATACGTATAAGAGAAATATATATAAACAAAAATCAAACCAGAAATTTCAAAACAGATTGAAATCGAAGCGGGAAAGGGACACAGGATTGAGACCCGCTGGGGGTCGACCCACGCCCTACAGGCGTCGACCCTGGGTCGACACACTCAAGGGGGTGTCGACCTACCCCAGACCATCCAGGTTCATTTATGAACCTGGACTTGTTTCTGAACGAGGTTTGTTGGCTTAAGGCTATAAATAGGACCTCATTTCTATTGTTTTACACATCAAAAACAATGAAGGCAACGAGAAGCTGCACCTGTTGGGATTGAGTTAGCCTCTTTTCTTCAATAACAACTTATACGCATACAAGAACTCCTTCTGCAACATCCACTGTTATTCTCTGTTCTTTAGATCCAGTTTATGTGAGTTCATGTTATTTTTACATATAAACATTTAAAAAATAATCCTGACATGTTTATAAATATGGATCTAAACCTATGCCTATTAAGAATCTAATTCATACCTAAACAGATCTGTCATTACATGTACACCTGATATATTGTTCAGTTCTTATATGCCTATTTCTGTTATCATATGTCTATTATGTTATTATGCCTTTTTGTTTTATTTTCTCTACCTCTTTCCCTTTTTATTTTTATAGCTTGGGATACCTTCGAGCCTAGGCCTATTGCTGAAATATGCGAACGAACGAAATTGGGAATGGTTGGGAAAGATAAATTAGGGCATATCTTGTATTATAAATCATGACTGGGATTTGGGAGCATAACCTATACTATGATGTATGACTTAATTTTGCGGCATATATTATACTGTGAATTATGACTTGAGGGCTGGGGCATGTAAATATGTAGGCTTAGTTTATAGATTAAGCAGAACATGTAATGAAATCTTAAACAACACGTGAAACCTTTTTAGATCTGTGGGGTTATATGAACTATTAACCTGTAATACTTAACCTGTTTAAATCGGTGGGGATTATATGAACCTGTTAAATAGTAGGGGTTAAGTAAACTTGTTTAAATCTATGGGGGTTAAGTAAATCTGTTAAATCTATGGGGGGTTATACGAACCCGATAAACTTAACCTGTTTTATCTATTGGGGTTATGCGGGCTTGTTAATCTATTAGGCATAACCTGTTAAAATCCTAGTAGTTGGGGATACAAGCCTAAGGGATGGCTTGTGTCGTCTTTTGCGAGGGAGACCTGTATTAGTCAGTAACCCATTCTGGTATCGAAGGAGGACCTCGAACTAGGTAAAGGTCCGGGCACACTTACTGAGCTGATTATAAGAGGTTCATATGGGTGGAGGTGTTCCGGTAGCGCATTCCTACGGAGTCATTTGCGTGCATGGGTCCGGCTTGCTCGTGAAAATAAGACGATATAACACTAGTAAATAGGTCCGTGTCTTTCTGGGCGTTGCCACTTTAGGGAGTGATACATCCTACTATGGGGCCGACACAGTGTATTTACGGGATAGAGAGCCGATCGACTAGGGGTAGTAATTAGTGTACATCTAGTCCTTCCTGTTTAGGTTCCCGTGGTTTATGGTTGGGGTAACACCCATTATTTTTGTTGGGGTACCTGTTATTACTGTTTCGGGTAAAACCCGTTACTAGAAGTACACCTATGTCTACCATATCTTTCTATTGGGATCGTATCTGTTAAAGTAGTATTGATGCAGAGAGAAGTTTTTGAAAAGCATAATATGTTCAGTTCATTTTGCTTATCATGTCATACCTGTTTTAATCTCTCATCCAATTTATATGCCTATCATGATATTTTTACTTATTTTATGCTAAAGGTAACTGGACTCGCCAGACTTTACGTTCGACCCATTTTGTTTCCTTATCTCTCTCTTCGTTTCCCTCTAGGTTCTCAGGGTGGGAACATTCAGGCTTAATTAGGATTCTCTCTCTTATGTTTCAGCTTGGATTTGGATACTGCTTAGATGTACCGCTTTGACTACCTATCTACTTGTTTATAGCTACTTATGGGGGCTATGGATTTTTACTTCTATACTCTGATGGTAAGACAGATGCTTTTATTTGATGCATTTTATTCCAATATTTCAGTTTTAAGTTGTAACTAGATTTTTGGACCACGATGTTTTCTATTTAAAAATAAAGTTTTAAATTTCCGCTACTATTTTATATATTTGTCTTATTAGATTCTGTTCTGTTTATCTATAATGCTTCATGAAACTTAATGCATTCTATTAAAGAGTGACATTAACGGACGTGGGGTGTCACATTTGGTATCAGAGCAGAAGGTTACAAGATCGGATAAAAGATTTTGAAAATTGTTTTCAAAAGGCCTCAAAAAAAGTATTTTCATAGGAAAGTCAGTTTTTGAAAAAACATATTCCCCAAAGCCATATGGAATATCTTTTGATTCTATTTTTGAATGCCTTTTCCTTTTCGTAGATCATGTCTGGGAACCAAATATTCCCGAGGACGTTCAGATACCGGTTTGTTCCGTTGATATCTCGAGATTACGGCACCTGCCGGAGGCCAAGCAAACGCCCCTTCCCTAGCTGCAACCATTGTTCCTCCTCCTCTACGAGCGAATAGTTTCTCCAAGATATGCAAGGATTTTTGTGGTATGGGAGGAAAGCCTTTTCGAGGAACTGAGACCTTTGTGGAAGCAAAGAATTGGTTTAAAATAACAGACGTAGTAAAGTTTCTATTGAAGGTTTGATTTCTCTTTACAATCATCCTAACAGGACTTTTTTGATTTTGGCGCTTCGCACTCTTTTATATCTAATTTTGTGGTTGAGTCTCTGCACCTTAGTACTAGTATGGTTACAGATCCCATTGTTGTCTCAAAACCTATTGGGGGGACACAACTCATCTGTCTATAATTTTCTAGGTTTGAGTATATCTGTGTTGGGCATCGAGTTCGAGTGCGACGCATATGTGCTTGATTTCATGGGATATGGTTTGATTCTAGGGAAGGATTGGCTAGTCATGTATGGTGCCATTCTAGACTGTGAGATGAGGGTTGTTAGACTTTTGGCTTGCCATGGGAGGACTCTCGAGATTTCTTGTGACGCAAGAGGGTCTGTCATGCTTAGTTTCCCAGAATCACTTGATGCTTTTGTCGATGATTTGTGATATGTACTAGTAGTCCGTGAGTATTCGGATGTTTTTGAGGAGGTTAGGGGCTTACCTCTGTGGCGCGAGTTTTATTTCCGTGTATACTTGGTGGATAATGCAAAGCCAGTCGCATTGCATGTGCGCCCCATGGCTCCTAGGGAAAGGAGGGAGCTCAGCAAGCAAGTAGGGGATCTACTTGAGAAGGGGTTTATTAGGCGAAGCATATATGAATAGGGGTGCTCCAGTCATCTTTGCAACTAAGGTAGATGGCTCGCTTCGCATAAATGTGGATTACATGGAGTTAAATAAACTCACTAAGAAGAATAGGCACCCACTTCCGAGGATAGATGATCTATTCGACCAGCTTGTTTAGTGCATTTGTTTTCTCTCAGTTAGACTTGGCCATGGGTTTTCATTAGTTGAGGGTGGCCGAGGATAGTATAGATGTGACACCCCATCTCCATTAAGGTCACTCAAAAAGGGAATGCCTTAATTTTGGTGGAGCGTTTATTATGCATAGAACAGAAAAGTAAACAAGATAGATAAATATATTGGTACTTGGAATAAAAACCACTTCTATTGCAGCGGAGAAATAGTTTGGTTACATCACATCGAAAACCAACTACAAAACCAAATACACTTGTTATCCATCTTGACAAATAAGTTCTGAGTACATAAAATAAAAGACATAACCCCAACATAAAATAGCCATAAATAAGATAGGCTGAACTTTACTTCAGCAATCCAAGCAACTTCCAAAAGAAAGGGATAAAGCTGTCCAATCAAGGTCCACTAGTACTGGTCCCACCCTGAGAACCTGGGGGGGGGGGGGGAGGAAGAAAAGAGGTGGAAACAAAGGGGGTCAGACATAAAGTCTGGCGAGTGCAATAACTTTAACAATATAATAATTAAAGTAACTAGGATAAGGCATAAGCTGGAAAATAAGGAAATGACTGTGAACAATGGGGATGATAGAGCAAACAAAGGAAATAAGACGAACAAAGATAACGTTAAAGGCGACCTAATCACTGTAAGATAATTACTACATTGCACCACACCAAACACCCTAAAAGTTGATCCCGCCTACAGAACTTAATAATGATAATGGTAGTTTTGTGTACCCCTAGTTGCCTTCATATGTGCCGTCTGCCCCTATCTCCACTAGATGTACCCACTACCCCCATTTGATTGACTCCCTAACTCGTAGACACCTGTGTTGGCCCCACAGTGGGGGTGTATCACTCCCCAAAGTGGCAACCCGATACCACCAAAAATGCATGGCTTATACCTACACAATGCAACAACGTCTTACCTACCAGCCTGGGCCCACATAAGCACATGACCCCGTTGGACTTGCGTTGCCACCGCTAACCCGTTTTGACCTCTTACAATCAAACCCAGTACGCGTGTCCTGTCCTCGACTTGGGTCGAGCCCACAAAGATACTTAATGGGTTACTGGTTTGAAAAGGGCCCCCATGCATGACACAAGTTTTCCACCTATGTTTGGTCCCCTACAAGGTTTTCCCCACTTAACCCCATTCTTATTCATGTCTTCTTACATGTTTCAATCTTGGTAAAGTGCATCTTATCGTATTTCACATGCCACCAAAGGCACCCGCTTAATTTCTCATGCCACCCAAGGCATCCACTTAACCCCCCATGTCCCACCACATGTTTATCTGGTTAAGTGTTTCTTAATTCATTAACACCGTAACCTTGTAAAGGCCTCCCACATTAGACTGGCATTGTCGCAGCTGGATTTGCCGGGCGGGTGCGGGTAGTCTTACACCACAAACGAGCTTAATCTCGTGTCTTTACAATTTTTACACATTTAATTCGTGCCTTTGACCTCTCACATTAGACTGACATTTGTGGCTGCTGGATTTGCCGGGTGGGTCCGGGCAGTCTTACACCGCAAAAGAGTCTAACCTCGTGTCTTAGGCGGTTTATTATTACATATCTTCATTTAACCCCAAATTGGATTAATATCCCTATTCAAATTTATAAAATAAATTCCCAATTTATTTATGTCCATAATTTTCTCTTAAAATTATGTCCATAAATAGCAAATTTTCCAATTAATGTCTTAAGTTAATTATATGCCTTTTTAAGGCCATTTATGCCAATTCTCAATATGTGTATATTCAATACTACCCCCATCGTTCCCACGTTGTTCGTTCGCTTATCATGATATATATATATATATACATTAGACTAGCAATTAGTCTAACACATAAAAGAGAAGAAACGCCGCAAATTTGCATAACATACAAATTGGATCTAACTTACAAATAAAGATTACAACATATCTAGCATAAACTTGTTATTGTCATGAATCTAACCATAGGCCTAAAGGTGTGAACTTGCATATATGAAAATAGTTTTTCGCCCAAAACTTGCATATATGAACATAGTTTTCATCCAAAACTTGCATTGGCCATAGTCACAAACTTGCATAAAACTTTGTACGTCATAGATCTAAATCTAAAGGTGTAAACTTGCATATGTCTGAATTCAATTTCTACCTAAACTTGCATATAGTCATTTCACTTGGTTCTCATGTAAACTTGTGTACAATTCACATAGAAACTAACATATAATATACACCCAAACTTGCTTATAAAATGATGTCAAACATGAATCAAGTTGAACATAGGTGGTTAGGCATATACAAAGGAATCTACAACAAAAACTGTTATTATGAACAACTAGCATATGTTAATAAAATATCACATTTTCCAATGTTTCACAAACATAGACATATAACCCAATTTATATCTCAACCCAATTAACTTGTTAATTATCTTATTAAAGAAATTGTACTCACAACTCAAAGAATGTCTGGAGTTCTGGGATCTGTGTTCTGAAATTGATTTAGCTCGCCTTTGAAGTAGACAAATTCGTTGTTGTTGTTGTTGTTCTAGACTTGAGTTGAATTGAGTTGATTAGCTTTTCTTTTCCTCTAGTTGGTGGAGGCTACTCTAGGTTGCGGGGTGATAGCATGATGGCCATGGTTCTAATTTTGATTAGGTTTTAGGGTTTGAGTCTACATGTGTTTATATAGAATTTAGGATTAATTTAGGCCATCCGATCAACCTAGAATCAATCAAGACCATCCAGTCAAGATAGAGTGACACCTCAGCCCTAATGACTCAGCACTGATTCACAAAATCGTCATCTTTCAGATCTGGCCCGGGGGGGGGGGGTGACCCCAGGTCGACACTAAGGTCGACCTGTATAGGGGGAGGTCGACACTAAGGTCGACCCTAGGTCGACCTGGCTTTGGGCGGGAAATTTCCCGCCTTGCCCAGTTTTGAGTCTGATTTCGTTTTTGAATTTAAATTTTAATTCCAGGAAACTTCCGACAGCCATAACTTCTTCATACGGGGTCCAATTTACGCAAACTCAGACTATATCTCGACCAGAATTCCGAGACGAACACAATGGCATAGCCCGTTTCCCTTGATTTTCACATTTGAAATTAAGTATTCTTTAATTTGTTAACTTTAATATTTAAAATTACGGGGTGTTACATTCACCCCTCCTTAAAGGATTTCGCCCCCGAAATCTCTAAGTTAAGGAGAATGCATATCCTAACATCCCATCATCCGTCTACTCAACCATCAAACATAGGCATCCATTATCCTTACAAGATTTCTAATGCAATATGAACATATGCAAGAAGTGTGTGTATATGTTTCTTATCTAATGCAAAATCAGGAGGTCTACTGATTCAGTTGACCTCCTTAATGCAAATCATGATAGTGCCATGTGTCCATTATGTATGCGAAAGAATCCTATCGATACATATTATTTCTACATGTGTGCATAACCATTCATCAAAATGCAGCATCCATATGATAACACAACCACTATACATCCATTAATTAAATATGCACACACATTTATATACAAGATGAAGGTGATTGAGCTGATCTAGTGCCTAAGGTGTGTGTACATGCATCCACGAGTAACCACTAGCAACCACTTGCAACCATTTGCATTCATCAAACATAACATGTCTCAAACACATGTTTCAACCATAGGGTTCTTCCTAACTAAAGATCGAAGATGTCATCGCAAAGATAATACTAAAAGATAGGACAAGTATCAACAAAGCGGTAGAAAAAAAGGAGAAAATAAAACATACCCTCAAAAAGGAAAAGGTACAACGTACGCATCTTATCTTCCGTCTTCCAAGTCGCGTCTCTTTTATCATCCCCCATTGCACTTTGACCAACTTAACCACTTTGTTGCAAAGCTTTTTTGACCTCCAATCCGAGAATGCGTGTAGGAGCTCGTCTGATCGTGGCATTGCGCTCTACTTCCACTTCTTCGAGAATGCTCGGCTCTACCACTTCCGCTGTATCGTGTAAACACTTATGCAAATGCGAAACGTGAAACACGTCATGAACTCCGCTGAGCTTTTCCGGTAACTTTACTCTATACGCCATCTTCCCAATCCTCTTTGTAATTGGAAAGGGTCCTATGAACCTTGGTGCCAACTTCCCTACTGATCCAAAACGGACTACGTTTCTCAACGGTGACATCTTAACAAAAACCATGTCTCCAACACTGAACTCAAGATCGGTCTGTCTCCTATCAGCATATGACTTCTGTCGGTCCTGCGCCGTCTTCATTCGCCGTCGAATCAGATCTATCTTCTCCGAAGTCTCCCTAATCATGTCGGGTCCAAGCAAAACCTTGTCCGTGGATTCCCACCAACAAGTAGGTGATCGACACGATCGTCCATAAACAGCCTCAAAAGTTGCCATGCCAATGCTAGCCTGAAAACTATTATTATAGGCGAACTCCACTAGTGGAAGATGTTCTTTCCATGTTCCTCCAAAGTCTAGAGTGCATAGCCTCAGAAGGTCATCTAGAATCGGATCTACTCTCTCAGTCTGGTCGTTCATCTGAGAATGATAAGCAGTACTTAAGCATAACTGCGTCCCAACCGCCACTTGTAAGCTTTTCCAAAATTCGCTTGTGAAAATAGGATCTCTATCGCTCACAATGCTGGAGGGTATGCCGTGCAAACGATCTACTTCTCTAAGGTAAACGGATGCTAACCATGCGGCAGTCCTTCTACTTTTAACGGGAATAAAATGGGCACTTTTAGTAAGTCGGTCTACAATTACCCAAATCCCCGTATTACCCTTCCTTGATCTTGGTAACCCATCTACAAAATCCATGGAAATGCTTTGAAACACACCACCTCCGTTAGGGTCACTCTCAAAGGGAATGCCCTAATTTTGGTAGAGGTTTATAAGTATAAGTCACAGATACACAAGACAGATATAAATACACATATTTTTGAACAGCGGAAAACAACAGCAACTTTTATTTCATCAAAATATGTGTTACACAAACCATGCCATAATTGTCTTACAATACTTCCAAAAACATTACATTTTCATAACTGTCTTTATTTCATAACTTAAAGAAGCATAAAAACATAAGTAAACTGCATAAGTCCCCATAATTGCTATCCAAAGCCATAGTCCAAAACGAAAGAGATCCAAGCAATACATTCTTTCTCTTCAAGCTGGAAGTAAAAACTGGTCAAGCTGTGGTATTCCCTCCCTGTGGACCTGGGGGTGGGGGGGGAACGAAAGAAAAGAAGACGAAAGAAAAGTAGATTCAGACATAAAGCCTGAGTAAGTCTAGGACTATTCAGTCTATGAATAAGGAAATGAGCATGATAAGTATAAACTGGAAATGGGGAAGCACCATAAACTAAGTTAAGTTGTCTAGAGTCGAATATACTATCGTACCCCATATTAATCTCTGCACCCCTATAAACTAGTTCCCAACAGGCACCCCATAATCAGGGTGAAGTGATCCATTTCAAATGATCGGCTCCTACTCGCATAGTTACATGTGTCTTACGGCCCCCCGATGTTGTACTTACCTATGCTGGTCCCACCATGGGGTGTATCAAGTCCCATGGTGGCAGCCCGACACAATTCTAGAATGCCCAGGTATACTACTGGTGCCTAGTGCCTAATTTTTCTGTGCCGGAGTGTGTGCACGCCCGCACCCCGTTAGAACCTACATTGTTGCACCACCGCCGTCGATTTGACCTCTTACAGTCAGCCCAGTAATCGTTCCCCATCCTTCCTAGCTCAGGGTATCCTGATACACCTTGTAGGGTTACTGCTGAAAAGGGTCCCCCGCTACTACGTTTTCTATTTCTAGCCAACATGCTAAGTTGGTTAAGTGTTCTGTATAAAACTAACCCCCAATTAGTCTGTATAGTTTAGCATGTTCAATTTGATTAAGTATTAATCCAATTTACTTAATCCTATCAATCCTGACTCAGCCTTAATTGTCTTATTAAAGCCTCAACCACTCACATTAGACAGGTATTGTTGTGACTGCCTGTTGCCGGTTGGGTCCGGGCAGTCTTACGTCACAACTCAGTCTAACCTCGGGTCTTTATTGGGCTCAATGTTTAACCACCCACATTGGATAGGTATTTTTGTGACTACTGGACAGCCGAGCGATTCCGGGCAGGTTTATGTCACAACGCAATCCAACCTCGGGTTAAACACATCGTATTTTCTAAGTTTACATATTTTGTCTCTTTTCTTTTTATATGTAAATATTTGCAGCCCATTATTCAAATTCATCTTTATTGAGTAAAATTAATTTATACCACTTAAATGTTCTAAAGGTCGTTGGCATGCGTCCAACATGCCAACACATATGTTTTATATTTTTAACCCAACATCATTACCCCCGTTTTTATACGTTCGCTATATTATAATATATGTTGGGCTTAACATTTAAGCCCAACTTAGCCACATGAAAAAGGGGAGGCTTAGAACATGATGTATATATATTCTAAGTAACATCAAAAAGGGGTGTGTAAACGCATGAACTTGCAACATAGCGGTCTAATTAACATAAATTAGGCACTTGTGAACTTGAATTGTAATAGCATAAAATTTTTGACATAAAACATACCTAAACATGAATCGTGGTTTTAATCTAATCATATAAACTTTTATTTAAAGCATGAATCTAACTTAATTATGTGCCACATATATTATCATATGTTTTCTAACAACAACCTAAGCCTAAAACATATTTTGTTTGGGCATAAAGTTAAACATAAACTAGCCATGTTCATAAAGTCAACACAAGTTCACAAAGATGCTTACTTTTGTCACTAATACAAAAGTATGGTTTTACACTTGAATCATGATGCCAATTCCAACATAAATTCATATGAATCATAATACTCAATTGGATCCAACTACACTAAAAATGATCATAAGAATATACATAGAAGGATCTAAAATTCATGTTGGCATAATAGTGAATCCTATACTTGCATGAGTCTCAACTTGGTTGTAATAAACTACCACAAACATATAGTTGTTAACTTTCAACATGAATCATATACTTGCAAATATCCAATAGGTCTAACATCATTATACCACAACATCCCAAATCTGTTCATAATCAGAATCATAGCAACATACAATTATGAATTATCATCACCACAAATTAAGTACAATTCCCTTTTCTCATTTTACACAAATCAAAACTCAATTATTCGTTCACATCGGAATAGCACTCTACTTACAACGTATGGCGAATCTTCAATTCAGGATTCTGAATTCTGAATTTGGAGATGCTATCTTTTGTTGTAGGCGTTGTTTTGATTTAATTGTCGTTGCTTTAAGCTTTCGAATCAACTCCTAATCGTCTCTCAATTTTGACGGCTACTCCTAGTCTTTCTTCAGCAGCATGACGGTCTCATTCTCATTTTTATTTGTGCGAATTAGGTGGAGTCTTAGGTCCTTTTTATAGAGTTTGTGAATTGATTAGAGCCGTCGATGGAGCTTAAATTAATATAAGCCGTTCGTTTCAAAGAGAAACCAATCAGGAGCTGACACCTAGCCCTAGTGACAAGACAAAGCTCAGAAATTCGGCCAAGCACGGACCAGGCCAGCCAGGAGGGGCTGGGTTCGACCTGGCTCAGGGGCCAGGTCGACTACCCAGTCGACCCCCAGGTCGACTACCCAGTCGACCTGGGTGCCTTGGGCGGGAAAATTCCCGCCCAGCCCAATCTGGGTCCGATTTTTTATTTTTGAACTCGTTTTTGAACTGTTTCTGTCTGTTTGAATTTTAAACTGAATTCTAAAACTTTCGGAGGTCATATCTCCCTCATACGGAGTCCATTTTATGCAAACTCGGACTCTATCTCAAGCAGAATTCCGAGACGAACGCAATGGCGTATCCCATTTCCCTTAGTTCTTTGATTTGAAATTAATTATACTTTAATTTATGAGTTTCTCTGTTGTAGAATATACGGGGTGTTACATTCTCCCCCACTTAAAAGATCTTTCAAGTCTAGGGGAATGTACATCCTAACATCCATACGTCCGTCTACTCATCCATCAAACACGTGCGTCCATTGTCCTTAAAAGACTTCTAATGCTTCATGATCATATGCGAAGTGTGTGTACATGTACTTATCTAATGCAAAATCAGTCGGTCTACTGATTCAGTTGACCTCCTTAATGCAAATTATGTAAGTGCCATGAATCCATTATGTATGCAAATTTTCCTATTCATGATTCTACATGAGTGCACAATCATTCATATAAATGCAACATCCATATGACAACACATTAAACTTCAACAATATACGAATATAAATACATATATGCATATGCAATATGAAGTGACTGAGCCGATCTAAAACCTAGATTGTGTGTGTATATGCAACCACGAGCAACCACTAGCAATCACTTGCAACCACTTACAACCATCATCCATAACATGCTTCAATTACATGTTTTCATCCAAAGGGTTTCTACCTAAAAGATAAGATCGAGGAGATATATCCTAAAAGATAGGTAAAGCATAACTTAAGGAAAAAGAGAGATCAAAGATGTACCCTCGAAAAGAAAAGGGTATGCTGCGCGTATTCTAGCCTCATTTTCCCAAGTCGCGTCTTCCTCTGCGTCGCTCCACTGAACTTTGACGAGCTTGACCACGCGGTTGCGTAGCTTTTTCACTTCAGTTCCTAAGATACGGGTTGGAACTTTCCTTATGGTTGCTTCGCGTTCCACTTCAGCTTCTTCTAGAATGTTTGGCTCTACCACTTCAGCAGATTCATGTAGACATTTTCGGAGGTGTGAAACATGGACGTTGTGAACTCCGGCTAGTTTTTCAGGTAGCTCTAATCTGTAGGCCATTTTCCCAATTTTCTCGATAATAGGAAACGGCCCTACAAATCTCGGTGCTAGCTTTCCAGTGGATCCAAAACGAACAACGTTCCTTAGAGGAGATACCTTAAGAAAAACTCTGTCCCCAACCTCAAACTCAAGGTCGGTCCTTCTCTTGTCGGCATAGGATTTTTGTCTATCTTGGGTTGTCTTCATTCTTCTTCGTATTAATTCTACTTTCTCTGAAGTCTCTCGGATCATATCTAGTCCAAGTATGAGCTTGTCAGTAGACTCCCACCAACAAGTGGGCGATCGACACGGTCTTCCATATAAAGCTTCGAAGGGCGCCATTCCGATGGTGGCTTGGTAGCTGTTGTTGTAGGAAAATTCCACCAAAGAAAGATGGTCTTCCCACGTCCCTTCGAAGTCAAGGACGCACAGTCTTAAAAGGTCCTCCAAAACTCTGTTCACTCTTTCTAACTGGCCGTCGGTTTGGGGGTGATAGGCTGTACTCAGGCATAACTGTGTGCCTACCGCTTCTTGCAGACTCCGCCAAAACTCACTTGCGAAGATAGTGTCTCGGTCACTAACAATGCTAGAGGGTATTCCATGGAGTCGAACAATTTCCTTGAGATAAAGAGATGCTAGGGATGAGGCAGTCCTTTTACTCTTGACAGGTAAAAAGTGGGCGCTTTTAGTAAGCCTATCCACTATTACCCAAATGCTAGTGTTTCCACTTCTAGACCTGGGCAGCCCATCAATGAAGTCCATTGAAATGCTATCCCACTTCCACTATGGGACCTCTAGAGGATTTTGCAGACCGCCAGGCTTCTCCTGCTCCGCCTTAACCTGTTGGCAAGTCATACGCTTAGAAACGAAATCTGCCACGTCCTTCTTCATGCCGCTCCAAAAGAAAGTTCTCTTTATGTCCTTGTACATTTTATCTCCGCCTGGATGTATCGTCATCTTAGAGTGATGTGCTTCCTCGAGAACCGTCTTTACTAAATCCCTTGTCCGTGGGACGCATAGCCTTCCGTCTCGCCTTAGCCAACCCTTATCGTCGATGGAGTATCTGTTGAGGTGACTTGAAGTCTCACCCCTACTTAGCCTATCAATCTTCTCTACAAGCTGAGGATCTTCGCGTTGTGGTGTCCCTGTTAAGTCCAAAAGAGTAGGGCGCACCTCAAGAGATGCTAATAAACCCAGTACGAAATCAGAGGAGGGCCTAAAGTTAAAACTGGCAATATACTCTAGGCTTTGCCTTTCAACAAACAGCGGGCTTAATGTTAGCTTCTTTCTGCTCAAAGCATCTGCGACTACGTTACCTTTGCCCGGAGTGTAGGAGATCTCAAAATCGTACGAGGTAAGAAACTCCATCCACCTTTGTTGCCTCAAGTTAAGGTCCTTCTGCGAGAAAAGATATTTCAATGATTTATGGTCAGTGTAAAGTTCGAACTTCTCACCTTGGAGATAATGTCGCCAAGACTTGAGTGCAAAGACGATGGCGGCTAACTCAAGATCGTGGGTCGGGTAGTTCTTTTCATGAACTTTCAATTGCCTTCCACCATAAGCTACTACCCTCCCTTCTTGCATCAAGACAACGCCTAGCCCTGTCCCACATGCATCTGTATAAACTGTGAACATCTTGCTTCCATCTGGCAACGTCAGAACTAGGGCTGTTGTAAGAGCCCTTTTTAGTCATTGGAAAGCAAACTCGCAATCCATTTCCCAATTGAACACTAGATTCTTCTTTGTCAGCCTTGTGAGTGGAGCTGAGATTTTCGCAAAATCCCTTATGAATTTTCGGTAGAAACCTGCTAGTCCTAGAAAACTTCGAACCTCAGTTGCATTCCTTGGTGTCTTCCAATCTTGTACTGCTACTACCTTAGCAGGGTCCACAGCTAACCCTTCCTTGGATACTACATGCCCAAGAAACCTTACTTCCTCTCTCCAAAAGTGGAATTTGGATAATTTGGCTTTTAGCTGATGGACTCGCAGAGTTTCCATGATTGCCCTTAAGTGCTGAGCATGTTCTTCTTCACTCTTTGAGAAGATCAAGATATCGTCTACGAAGACCACTACGAACTTGTTGAGGAATTCTCTGAACACCCTACTCATCAGGTCCACGAAGTAAGCGGGTGTGTTTGTCAAGCCGAAAGGCATGACAAGCCATTCAAAGAAGCCATCCGGGGTTCTGAATGCTGTCTTATCGAAGCTATCTTCAGCCACCCTTAGCTGATGAAAACCAGTCGCCAAATCGAGTTGGGAGAAAACTGACGCTCCTACAAGCTGATCAAACAGATCGTCAATTCTGGGGAGAGGGTGCCTATTCTTTTTCGTTAGTTTGTTGAGCTCCCTATAGTCAACATATAGACGGAGTGAACCATCTGCCTTTGTGGCGAACACCACTGGAGCGCCCCATTCTGAAATGCTCCTTCTAATGAACCCCTTCTCTAGAAGCTCTTTAACCTGTTTGCTGAGCTCTTTCCTTTCCCGTGGAGCCATGTGTCTAACGGGTAACGCAATGGGCTTTGCATTATCTACAAGATATATACGGAAGTCTATCTCCCGCCTCGGAGGTAAGCCCTTCACCTCTTCGAAGACATCCGGATATTCACGGACCACTTTAACCGATTGCAAACTCTCAACAGAAGCATCTAGCGATTCAAGATAACAAAGCATAACCGCATACGAGGGATTACAAGTAATTTCCAGAGTGTTACCGAGTTGGGTTAGAAGCCTAACCACCCTTTTCTCACAATCAAGGATGGCACCATTACTGGATAGCCAATCCATGCCCAAAATCAAACCATATCCCGAGAAGCCCAAAACAAAGGCACTACATCTAAATTCTACGCTTAGAATAGAAATTTTCAATCCCACACAGATCATAGACAAATGAGCTGGGCCCCCGATTGGATTTGAAGCAATTAAGGGGTCCTCTACCATACTAGTTTCTAGGTGCATAGATTCTACTAAAGCAGATGAAATAAAGGAGTGTGATGTGCCAGAATCAAATAAAGTGCAAACTGGGTGATCATAAAGATAAACTACACTTACTACAGAAGTATTTATACCTCGCTGTTGCAGAGGTGGTGCTTCTAGCGCATGAACCTGTGCCCCTGAGGTGGATCCAGCCTTCTGCCCCTGCCCTCGCTTTTTTGGGCAATCCTTAGCCATGTGGCCTGTCTCACCACAAGAAAAGCGCCCACCATTCAACTTGGCCTTCTTTTTCCGGTAATCTTTCACTAAGTGCCCCACTTTGCCACAGAAATTACACTTCCTCTTCTCTTGGGACTTGTTGTCTTTCCCGCCCTTCTTAAAGTCTGTCTTCTTAGGCTGTAAACCCTCTTTCTTCCCTTGAGAGCTTTCTGCCTTTGTCTCCTTCTTGCCCTTATCCTCTTCGTTCAGCAATGCCATCTGCACCAACCTTTCATACGTAGCTCCCATAGGTATATGAGTCATGGCCAAGTTGTGTAATGGCTCATTCAATCCTTTGACAAAACGGAGAGCCTTCTTGTGTGGAGTGTTGACTAGGTCCAGTCCGAACCTAGCCAGCTGATCGAACTGATTAACGTACTCTTTGACTGTCATATTCCCTTGCTTAAGAAATAAGAATTTTTCCAATTGGAGACTCCTTTCTGCTTCTGAGAGAAATTTAGCCTCAAACCTCGCCCTAAAGTCCTCCCATGTTTCCACTAGTCTTTCTGCATTGGTAACTTCCCACCAGTAGGAAGCCTCGCCTTTAAGTAGCCATACTGCCAGTTGTACCTTCTGCCTATCTTCTACCTCAAAGATGACGAATAAGTCCTCGGTTTCCTTCAGTCAGTTCCTGGCTGCCACGAAGGACTTGGTTCCATGAAAGTCCTTCCCTCCCATAGCTTTGAAATCTTTACATATCTTAGCAAAAGCATTACCACGCGGGGGAGGTGGAGGAGGAGGTGCTGCTGCAGCTGGATGATTTTCTGCAGCTGGGGGAGGAGGAATAGTGGGACCTGGCTGATTGGCCCTTGCTTCTAAGAATCGTCTGAATCAACCAGGTATCGGTACACCCTCAGGCAAGTTAAGTTCTTCGGACATGCTGAAACAAAAAGGATAGATTCAAAACGAAGGATAAAAGATAGTACATATGGCTTTGGGGGACTATGCCTTTTTTTAAAATAAAATAACATTTTATCCTTAAAAATGCTTCTTTAAATTTTCCTTTGAATATAAATTTTCAAAACTTTTTATCTTATCTGGTAAACCTATGCTCTGATACCAAGTGAAACACCCCACCTTCGTTAGGGTCACTCTCAAAGGGAATGTCCTAATTTTGGTGGAGGTTTATAAGTATAAGTCACAGATACACAAGACAGATATAAATACACATATTTTTGAACAGCGGAAAACAACAGCAACTTTTATTTCATCAAAATACGTGTTACACAAACCATGCCATAATTGTCTTACAATATTTCCAAAAACATTACATTTTCATAGCTATCTTTATTTCATAACTTAAAGAAGCATAAAAACATAAGTAAACTGCATAAGTCCCCATAATTGCTATCTAAAGCCATAGTCCAAAACGAAAGAGATCCAAGCAATACATTCTTTCTCTTCAAGCTGGATGTAAAAACTGGTCAAGCTGCGGTATTCCCTCCCTGTGGACCTGGGGGGGAAACGAAAGGAAAGAAGACGAAAGAAAAGTAGAGTCAGACATAAAGCCTGGGTAAGTCTAGGACTATTCAGTCTATGAATAAAGAAATGATCATGATAAGTACAAAATGGAAATGGGGAAGCACCATAAACTAAGTTAAGTTGTCTAGAGTCGAATATACTACAGTACCCCATATTAATCTCTGCACCCCTATATACTAGTTCGCAACAGGCACCTCATAATCAGGGTGAAGTGATCCATTTCAAATGATCGGCTCCTACTCGCATAGTTACATTTGTCTTGCGGCCCCCCGATGTTGTAGCTACCTATGCTGGTCCAACCATGGGGTGTATCAAGTCCCATGGTGGCAGCCCTACACAATTCTAGAATGCCCAGGTATACTACTGGTGCCCAGTGCCTAATTTTTCTGCGCCGGAGTGTGTGCATGCCCGCACCCCATTAGAACCTACACTGCTGCACCACCGCCGTCGATTTGACCTCTTACAGTCAGCCCAGTAATCGTGCCCCATCCTGCCTAGCTCAGGGTATCCTGATACACCTTGTAGGGTTACTGCTGAAAAGGGTCCCCCGCTACTAGGTTTTCTATTTCTAGCCAACATGCTAAGTTGGTTAAGTGTTCTGTATAAACCTAACCCCCAATTAGTCTGTATAGTTTAGCATGTTCAATTTGATTAAGTATTAATTCAATTTACTTAATCCTATCAATCCTGACTCAGCCTTAATTGTCTTATTAAAGCCTCAATCACTCACATTAGACAGGTATTGTTGTGACTGCCTGTTGCCGATTGGGTCCGGGCAGTCTTACGTCACAACTCAGTCTAACCTCGGGTCTTTATTGGGCTCAATGTTTAACCACCCACATTGGATAGGTATTGTTGTGACTACTGGACAGCCGGGCGGTTCCGGGCAGGTTTATGTCACAACGCAATCCAACCTCAGGTTAAACACATCGTATTTTCTAAGTTGACATATTTTGTCTCTTTTCTTTTTATATGTAAATATTTGCAGCCCATTATTCAAATTCATCTTTATTGGGTAAAATTAATTTATACCACTTAAATGTTCTCAAGGTCGTTGGCATGCGTCCAACATGACAACACATATGTTTTATATTTCTAACCCAACGTCATTACCCCCGTTTTTATACGTTCGCTATATTATAATATATGTTGGGCTTAACATTTAAGCCCAACTTAGCCACATGAAAAAGGGGAGGCTTAGAACATGATGTATATATATTCTAAGTGACATCAAAAAGGAGTCTGTAAACGCATGAACTTGCAACATAGCGGTCTAATTAACATAAATTAGGCACTTGTGAACTTGCATAGTAATAGCATAAAATTTTTGACATAAAACATACCTAAACATGAATCATGATTTTAATCTAATCATATAAACTTTTATTTAAAGCATGAATCTAACTTAATTATGTGCCACATATATTATCATATGTTTTCTAACAACAACCTAAGCCTAAAACATATTTTGTTTGGGAATAAAGTTAAACATAAACTAGCCATGTTCATAAAGTCAACACAAGTTCACAAAGATGCTTACTTTTGTCACTAATACAAAAGTATGGTTTTACACTTGAATCATGATGCCAATTCCAACATAAATTCATATGAATCATAATACTCAATTGGATCCAACTACACTAAAAATGATCATAAGAATATACATAGAAGGATCTAAAATTTATGTTGGCATAATAGTGAATCCTATACTTGCATGAGTCTCAACTTGGTTGTAATAAACTACCACAAACATATATTTGTTAACTTTCAACATGAATCATATACTTGCAAATATCCAATAGGTCTAACATCATTATACCACAACATCCCAAATCTGTTCCTAATCAGAATCATAGCAACATACAATTATGAATTACCATCACCACAAATTAAGTACAATTCCCTTTTCTCATTTTACACAAATCAAAACTCAATTATTCATTCACATCGGAATAGCACTCTACTTACAACGTATGGCGAATCTTCAATTCAGGATTCTGAATTCTGAATTTGGAGATGCTATCCTTTGTTGTAGGCGTTGTTTTGATTTAATTGTCGTTGCTTTAAGCTTTCGAATCAACTCCTAATCGTCTCTCAATTTTGACGACTACTCCTAGTCTTTCTTCAGCAGCATGACGGTCTCATTTTTATTTGTGTGAATTAGGTGGAGTCTTAGGTCCTTTTTATAGAGTTTGTGAATTGATTAGAGCCGTCGATGGAGCTTAGATTAATATAAGCCGTTTGTTTCAAAGAGAAACCAATCAGGAGCTGACACCTAGCCCTAATGACAAGACAAAGCTCAGAAATTCGGCCAAGCACAGACCAGGCTAGCTAGGAGGGGCTGGGTTAGACCTGGCTCAGGGGCCAGGTCGACTACCCAGTCGACCCCCAGGTCGACTACCCAGGTCGACTACCCAGTCGACCTGGGTGCCCCAGGTCGATTACCCAGTCGACCTGGGTGCCTTGGGCAGGAAAATTCCCGCCCAGCCCAATCTGGGTCCGATTTTTGAATTTTGGACTCGTTTCTGAACTGTTTCCGTCTGTTTGAATTTTAAACTGAATTCTAAAACTTCCGGAGGTCATATCCCCCTCATACGGAGTCCGTTTTACGCAAACTCGGACTCTATCTCAAGCAGAATTCCGAGACGAACGCATTGGCGTATCCCGTTTCCCTTAATTCTTTGATTTGAAATTAATTATACTTTAATTTATGAATTTCGCTGTTGTAGAATATACGGGGTGTTACACGCTTTCTCATTTCCAAAGCGGAATCTCTAAAGGATGGAGCAAACCTCCGGGCTTCTTTTGCTCCACCTAAACTTGTTGGCACACTAAGCATCTAGCAACGAACTCGTCCACGTCCTTCTTCATTCCGGCCCAAAAGAAAACTCGCTTCATATCTCTATACATCTTATCACCATCGGGATGTATGGTCATCTTAGAGCGATGAGAGTCTTCAAGAATTGCCTTCTTCAAACTTTCATCTTGTGGTATGCAAAGTCTCCCATCTCTATGTAACCAACCTCTCTTATCTATAGCATATCTATTAAGATGTCTTGAGGACTCCCCTCCTATAAGCTTGCCTACCATCTCAACCAACTGTGGGTCGTTTCGCTGTGCCTCTCTAACTCGACCCAAAAGTGTAGGTTGCACCTCTAACGATCCCAATAATCCAGGTACATAATTGACAGAGGGTCTGAAGTCAAAGGAAGATATATACTCCAAACTCTGCTGCTCTACGAACAAAGGACATAAAGTTAACTTCTTTCTACTTAAGGCGTCGGCTACAACGTTACCCTTGCCAGGGGTATATGCAATCTCAAAATCATAGGATGCCAAAAACTCCATCCATCTCTATTGCCTCAAGTTTAGGTACTTCTGAGAGAATAAATACTTTAGTGACTTATGGTCTGTATACAACTCAAACCTCTCGCCAAGCAAATAATGACGCCATGACTTAAGCGCAAAAACTATGGCCGCCAACTCCAAGTCGTGGGTAGTGTAATTTTTCTCGTGGGCTTTCAACTGTTTTCCACCATAGCATATCACCCTTACCTCTTACATTAAAACTGTGCCAAGCCCTGTCCCGCAAGCATCGGTATATACAGTGAATGTCTTACTCCCGTTTAGCAAAACTAAAACTAGAGCTGTCGTCAAAGCCCTCTTCAGACGTTGGAAAGCATCGTCACAGTCAACGTCCCAAGTAAAAGTCAAGTTCTTTTTCGTTAATCGAGTAAGCGGGGATGATATCTTCGTGAAGTCCTTAATGAACTTCCTATAATAACCAGCAAGCCCTAAAAGCTTCTTACTTCTGTTGTGTTCTTAGGCGTTTTCCAATCTTGGATTGCCACTACCTTAGCGGGATCCACAGCTATCCCTTCTTTAGAGACCACGTGTCCTAAGAACCTCACTTCTTTTCTCCAAAAATGGCACTTGGAGAACTTAGCTTTAAGTTGATGCACTCGTAGTGTCTCTAAGACTTCCCTAAGACGTAGGGCATGCTCTTCTTCATTTTTAGAGAAAACCAGAATATCGTCTACAAAGACTACCACAAACTTGTTCAGAAACTCCCTAAACACCCTACTCATTAAGTCAACAAAGTATGCGGGTGCATTCGTCAAACCAAAAGGCATGACGAGCCACTCGAAGAAACCGTCAGGAGTTCTAAATGCAGCCTTATCGATGTTATCTTCAGCCACCCTTAGCTGATGAAACATAGTAGCCAAATCCAGTTGCGAGAAAACCGAAGCACCCACCAACTGATCGAATAAATCGTCTATCCTCGATAAGGGGTGTCTGTTCTTCTTTATTAGCTTATTCAGCTCTCTATAGTCCATGCACAATCTAAGTGAACCATCAGCTTTTATAGCAAAAATGATTGGAGCACCCCACTCTGAAATAGTTCTTCTTATGAACCCCTTCTCAAGCAATTCTTTCACTTGCTTACTGAGTTCTCTTCTCTCCCTCAGAGCCATGTGGCACACTGGTAATGCAACTGGCTTTGCATTATCTACTAAGTATATTAAAAAGTCTATCTCACGCCTCGGGAGTAAACCTCGAACTTCATAACCACTCTAACAGACTGCAAATTCTCAACAGACGCATATAGCAATTCTAGATAACTTAGCATAACAGAATTCAAGGGATTACAAGAGATTTCGAGAGTGTTGTCCAAGCGAGTCATAAGCCTAACCTCTCTCTTTTCACAATCTAGGACGGCTCCATTACTGGATAACTAATCCATGCCCAGAATTAACCCATAGCCTGTGAAGCCCAAAACATAAGCATCACATCTAAACCTAGCGCTAAGTATAGAAATTTCCAAATCCAAACAAATCATCGACAAATAGGCTGAGCCCCCAATTGGATTTGAAACAACTAAGGGATCCTCTACTATACTGGTGTTTAGGTGTAGTGACTCAACTAAAGCAGTAGATATAAAAAATGCGATGCGTTGGAATCAAAAAGTGTGCGAACAGGATGATCAAAAAGATAAACTAAACTTTCAACGGAAATCGCTCTACCTCATTCTTGCAGCAGTGGGGCCACGAGAGCCTGGACCTGCCCCCTTGCCTGCCCTGGTGCCATGAGAGCCTGAATCAGCCCTCCAGAGGTAGGCCCTGCCCTCTGCCCTTTTTTTGGGCAGTCCTTAATCAGATGTCCTGCTTCGCCACAGTGGAAACAACCAGTCTTCTTATTCCTACAGTCTTTGCTTAGATGGCCTGATGTCCCACAGTTAAAGCATCTTTTCTTCCCCTTTCCATTGTTGACTTTACCACCCTTCTTGTTCTGCTGTTGCTGTTGTGGTTTCTTTTGATCCCCTTTCTTCTCAAGTTCCTTATTAGCATTGGCGCCTTTCATGCATAAGAGCCATGTCAACTAGTCTCTCAAAGGTGGCCCCCATAGGGATGTGGGTCATAGCTAACCCATGTAGTGGCTCGTTCAAACCCTTAACAAATCTCAGGGCCTTTTTTTCGGGTGTATTCACCAAGTCCAAGCCAAATCTCGCCAACTGATTGAACTTGTTGACGTATTCTTTCACTGATAGATTTCCCTGCCTCAATGCCAAAAACCTTTCCATGTATAGATTCTCTTCAGCCCAAGAGAGAAACTTTTCCTCAAACCTACGCCTGAAATCCGGCCATGTATCAACTGGACACTCTCCATTAGTGACCTCCCACCAAAACGAGGCCTCATCCTTCATTAACCAGGCAGCTAACTGGACGTTCTCCATTAGTGACCTCCCAACAAAACGAGGCCTCATCCTTCATTAACCAGGCAGCTAACTGGACCTATCTTCCATCTTTTACCTCAAAGATTCCAAACAATTCTTCCACCTCCTTTATCCAATTTCGAGCTTCAACAAACGTCTCCGACCCTTGAAAAGGTTTCCCGCCCATTGCCCGAAAGTCCTTGCATATCTTTGCGAAAGTATCAACACGGGGAAGAGGAGGAGCATTTGCTGGGCCTGCGACATGGGTCCTAGCTTCTAGATACCTTCTAAACCATCCTGGTATCGGTATCCCCTCTGGTATCTTGGGAATTCCAAACATGCTGAAAAGAAAATGAAGAGATTCAAATGAAGAATTCGAAAGAAAGATATATGGCTCTTGGGGGTTATGTTTTTAAAATAAACTTTTCTCTAGAAAATACTCTCCTTAAAACGTATTTTTGAAAGTATTTCCTCGTAAAAATGTTTTTTGAAAAATAGTTTTTCAAAATTCATATCTGGTCTGGTAACCTTCAGCTCTGATACCACGTGTGACACCTCATCTCCATTAAGGTCACCCAAAAAGGGAATGCCTTAATTTTGGTGGAGCGTTTATTGTGTATAGAACAGAAAAGTAAACAAGACAGATAAATATATTGGTACTTGGAAAATAAAAACCACTTTTATTGCAGCGGAGAAATAGTTTAGTTACATCACATCAAAAATCAACTACAAAACCAAATACACTTGTTATCCATCTTGACAAATAAGTTCTGAGTACATAATATAAAAGACATAACCCCAACATAAAATAGCCATAAATAAGATAGGCTGAACTTTACTTCAGCAATCCAAGAAACTTCCAAAAGAAAGGGATAAAGCTGTCTAATCAAGCTCCACTAGTACTAGTCCCACCTTGAGCACCTTGGGGGGGGAGGAAGAAAAGAGGTGGAAACAAAGGGGGTTAGACTTAAAGTCTGGCGAGTGCAATAACTTTAACAATATAATCATTAAAGTAACAAGGATAAGGAATAAGATGGAAAATAAGGAAATGACTGTGAACAATGGGCATGATAGAGCAAACAAAGGAAATAAGATGAACAAAGATAACGTTAAAGGCGCACCTAATCACTATAAGATAATTACTACATTGCACCACACCAAACACCCTAAAAGTTGATCCCGCCTACAGAACTTAATAATGATAATGGTAGTTTCGTTACCCCTAGCTGCCTTCATAGGTGTCGTCTGCCCCTATCTCCACTAGGTGTAGCCACTACCCCCATTCGATATGATCCCTAACTCGTAGATACCCTTGCTGGCCCCACAGTGGGGTGTATCACTCCCCAAAGTGGCAACCCGATACCACCAAAAATGCACAGCTTATACCTACACGATGTAACAACGTCATACCTACCAGCTCGGGCCCACACACGCACATGACCCCGTTGGACTTGTGTTGCCACCGCTAACACTTTTTGACCTCTTACAATCAAACCCAGTACGCGTGTCCTGTCCTCGACTTGGGTTGAGCCCACAAAGATACTTAATGGGTTACTAGTTTGAAAAGGGCCCCCATGCATGACACAAGCTTTCCACCTATGTTTGGTCCCCTACAAGGTTTTCCCCACTTAACCCCATTCTAATTCATGTCTTCTTACATGTTTCAATCTTGGTTAAGTGCATCTAATCGTATTTCACATGCCACCAAAGGCACCCTCTTAATTTCTCATGCCACCCAAGGTATCCACTTAACCCCCCATGTCCCACCACATGTTTATCTGGTTAAATGTTTCTTAATTCATTAACACCGTAACCTTGTAAAGACCTCCCACATTAGACTGGCATTTGTGGCAGTTGGATTTGTCGGGCGGGTGCGGGTAGTCTTACACCACAAACGAGCCTAACCTCGTGTCTTTACAATTGTTACGCATTTAATTTGTGCCTTTGACCTCTCACATTAGACTGGCATTTGTGGCTGCTGGATTTGCCGGGCGGGTCTGGGCAGTCTTACACCACAAAAGAGTCTAACCTCGTGTGTTAGGCGGTTTATTATTACACATCTTCATTTAACCCCAAATTGGATAATTATCCCTATTCAAATTTATAAAATAAATTCCTAATTAATTTATGTCTATAATTGTCTCTTAAAATTATGTCCATAAATACCAATTTTTCCAATTAATGTATTAAGTTAATTATATGCCTTTTTAAGGCCATTTGTGCCAATTCTCAATATGTGTATATTCAATATTACCCCCATCGTTCCCACGTTGTTCGTTCTCTTATCATGACATATATATATTGGACTAGCAATTAGTTTAACACGTAAAAGAGAAGAAACGCCGCAAGTGCATAACATACAAATTGTATCTAACTTACAAATAAGGATTGCAACATATCTAGCATAAACTTGTTATTGTCATGAATCTAAAAATAGGCCTAAAGGTGTGAACTTGCATATATGAATATAGTTTTTCGCCCAAAACTTGCATATATGAATATAGTTTTCATCCAAAACTTGCATAAGCCATAGTCACAAACTTGCATAAAACTATGTACGTCATAGATCTAAATCTAAAGGTGTAAACTTGCATATATGTGAATCCAATTTCTACCTAAACTTGCATATAGTCATTTCACTTGGTTCTCATGTAAACTTGTGTACAATTCACATAGAAACTAGCATATAATCTACACCCAAACTTGCATATAAAATGATGTCAAACATGAATCAAGTTGAATATAGGTGATTGGGCATATACAAAGGAATCTACAACAAAAACTATCATTATGAACAACTAGCATATATTCACAAAATATCACATTTTCCAATGTTTCACAAACATAGCCATATAACCCAATTTATATCTCAACCCAATTAACTTGTTAATTATCTTATTAAAGAAATTGAACTGACAACTCAAAGAAGGTCTTGAGTTCAGGGATCTGTGTTCTGAACTTGATTTAGCTCGCCTTTGAAGTAGACAAATTCATTATTGTTGTTGTTGTTGTTATAGACTTGAGTTGAATTGAGTTGATTAGCTTTTCTTTTCCTCTAGTTGGTGGCGGCTACTCTAGGTTGCGGGGTGATAGCATGACGACCATGGTTCTAATTTTGATTAGCTTTTAGGGTCTGAGTCTACATGTATTTATATAGAATTTAGGATTAATTTAGGCCATCCGATCAACCTAGAATCAATCAAGACCATCCAGTCAAGATAGAGTGACACCTCAGCCCTAATGACTCAGCATTGAGTCACAAAATCGTCATCTTTCATATCTGCCCGGGGGTGCAGGTCGACCCCTAGGTCGACACTAAGGTCGACCTGTATAGGGGGAGGTCGACACTAAGGTCGACCCCCAGGTTGACCTGGCCTTGGGCAGGAAATTTCCCGCCCTGCCCAGTTCGGAGTCTTAATTCGTTTTTGAATTTAAATTTGAATTTCAGGAAACTTCCGACAGCCATAACTTCTTCATATGAAGTCCAATTTACTCAAACTCGAACTCTATCTCAACCAGAATTCCGAGACGAACACAATGGCGTAACCCGTTTCCCTTGATTTTTAAATTTGAAATTAAGTATTATTTAATTTGTTAACTTTAATATTTAAAATTACGGGGTGTTACAATAGACAAGACCACTTTCAGAATTCCAGATGGTTTCATCGAGTGGTTAGTCATGCCTTTTGGTTGACATATGCACCCGCATATTTTGTTGATATGATGAGTAGAGTGTTTCAGGAGTTTCTGAATAAGTTCGTAGTGGTCTTTGTGGATGACATTATGATCTTCTCGAAGAGCGAGGAAGAGCATGCCCTTCATTTAGGGAAGTTTTTAAAAACTCTCCGAGCACACCAGCTTAAGGAAAAATTCTCCAAATGTCATTTTTGGAGAGTGGAAGTGAGATTTCTAGGGAATGTTGTCTCCAATGATGGGATAGCAGTGGATCCTACGAAAGTAGTTGCAGTTCAAGATTGGAAGGTTCCAAAGAATGAAAAGGATATGAGGAGTTTTCTTGGTTTAGCCGGCTATTATAGGAAGTTTATTAAGGACTTCGCTAAGATATCAGCCCTACTCACCAGACCGACGAAGAAGAATCTGAACTTTTCTTGGGATATTGACCGTAAGGATGCTTTTCAACGATTGAAGAGGGCTCTAACAACAACCCCAGTTTTGACTTTGCCTGATGGGAACAAAGTGTTCACAGTGTACACCGGTGCATGTGGTACAAAGCTTGTTGTCGTCCTGATGCAAGACGGAAGGGTAGTATGTTACGGGGGTAGATAGTTGAGAGTTCACGAGAAGAACTACCCTACCCATGATTTAGTGTTGACTGATATAGTATTCGTGCTTAAGACTTGGCGACATTATCTACTCGGAGAGAGGTTCAAGTTATACATGGATCATAAGTCGCTCAAGTATCTGTTCTCGCAAAGGGATCTCAATTTAAGACAACAGAGATGGATGGAGCTCCAAGCATCCTATGATTTTGATATTGCTTACCCATGCAAGGGTAATGTGGTGGCGGATGCATTAAGTAGGCAGTGGATGACTTTGAGTCCTCTATTCGTAGAGAAGCCGAGCTTAGACTACATATCGACCTTTGATTTTAGGTCATCTACAGATTCTATATTTGATTTGTCGGCATCCTCAGAGGTGCAACCTACTCTTATGGATCAAATAGGATCTTCGCAGCGAGACGACTCACAAATAGCAGACATCTTGGATAGGCTCAGTAGAAGGGAGACTTCTAGTCACCTAAGTAGATACTTCACGGATGATAGAGGGTGCTTGTGATGGGATGGAAGGATTTGTGCTCCCCGAGTTGGGAGTCTGTTGAAGACAGTCCATGAGGAAGCCCATCATTCTAAGATGACTATCCATCCATGCGATGATAAGATGTGTAGTGATATGAAGAGGGTTTTCTTTTGGGCTGAGATAAAGAAAGATGTAGCGGAGTTTGTCTCTCGATGTTTATTTTGCCACCAAGTAAAAGTTGACCAAAGGAATCCCAACGGTTTACTTCATCCTTTGGAAGTCCTACAGTGGAAGTTGTAGAGCGTCTCTATGGATTTCGTTGATGGTTTGCCTAGGTCGAGGAAAGGAAACACCAGTATCTGGGTTATAGCAGACAAACTTACTGAGAACGCTCATTTCATTCCTGTTAAGAGTTAGAGAACGACAGCATGGCTGGCATCAATTTATCTTCGTGAGATAGTCTGTCTACATGGAGTACCTTCTAGCATGGTGAGTGATCGCGACCCCATCTTCACTAGTGAGTTCTATAAGAGCCTACAAGAATCATTAGGTACACAAATTTGTTTGAACACTGCATATCACCCTCAGACCGATGGGTAGACTGAGAGGGTGAATAAAGTTCAGGAGGATATTTTGAGGCTGTGTATCCTAGACTTCGGGGGGGGGGGCTTAGGAGAAGCATCTTCCGTTGGTTGAGTTTGCCTACAAAAATTGTTATCAGGCTGCTATTAGCATGGAACCCTTCAAAGCATTGCACGGACGACCTTGTAGATCCCCGACTTGTTGGTGGGCGTCAACAGACAGGCTTCTACTTGGACCAAAGATGATTAGAGAAATCTCAGAAAAGATTGATGTTATCCAGAGACGCATGAAGACATCTCATGATAGGCAGAAGTCATACGCATATAAGAGCAGGACCAATATTGAGTTTGAGGTAGGGGACACGGTTTTCATCAAAGTATCACCTCTGAGGAATGTGGTTCGCTTTGGATCTGTAGGGAAACTAGCGCCAAGGTTTGTAGGGCCATTTCCCATAGTGGAATGGATAGGTTAAATGGCCTATAGGGTGAAGCTACCTGAGAGAATGGCAGATATTCATGATTTTTTCCACGTTTCTCATTTGCGGAAGTGTCTGCACGATACAGCAGAGGTAGTTGAGCCGAGTATGCTTGAGGAAGTAGAGGTAGAACCGGAGGCGACGATTAGATGAGTTCCTACCTGTATTCTTGGATCATAGGTTAAGAAGCTTTGCAACCGAGAGGTCAAATTGATGAAAGTTTAATGGGGAGAAGACCGTGAGGATGCAACTTGGGAGACTGAAGACAAGATTCGCGCTTCGTACCCTTTTTTTCAAGGGTATGTTCGTAACATCTTTTTCCAAGCTTTTATTCGTACTTGCTTCTGTCATTAGATTATTTCCTATTGATCAAATCTTCAACCTTTAGGTAGAAACCAATGGGTGTAAATATGTGTTTGATAAGTTTGATAGATGCAAGTGGATGCAAGTTTTTGCTAGAGGTTGCTCGTGGATGCATACACACACACACGGCTCTAGATCGGCTCAATCACTTACATATTGCATATAGATGTGTGTACATTTTAAATTTTATGGATGGAAATGACTGTATCATTATATGGACATTGCATTTGGATGGATGATTGTGCACAAATATAGGGTTTTACATGATATAGTAGGACTATTTTCATACATGTTGGATTGGGGGTAGTAATTTGGACTATCTTCAACAACAGCTTATACGCATATAGGAAATTCTTCTACAACATCTGCTTGTTATTCTCTGTTCTTTAGATCCAGTCTCTGTGAGTTCATGTTATTTTTAGATATAAACATTTATCAAGTAATCCTGACATGTTTATAAATCTGGCTCTAAACCTATGCTTATTAAGAATCTAATTCATACCTAAACAGATCTGTCATTACATGTACACCTAATCTACTATTCAGTTCTTATATGCATATTTCTGTTATAATATGCATATTCTGTTATTAGGCCTATTTATGTTCTTTTCTCTCCCTCTTTCCCTTTTAATTTTTATAGCCTGGGCTACCTTCGAGCCTAGGCCTATTGCTGAAATATGCGAATGAACGAAATTGGGAATGGTTGGAAAGGATAAATTGGGGCATATCTTATATTATGAATCATGACTCGGATTTGGGGCATAACGCATACTATGATGTATGACAAAAATTTAGGGCATATCTTATACTTTGAATTATGACTTGAGGGTTGGGGCATGTAAATCTATAGGCTTAGTTTGTAGATTAAGCAGAACATGTAATAAAACCTTAGACATCACAAGAAACCTATTAAGATCTGTAGGGCTTATATGAACCTATTAACCTGTAATATTTAATCTATTTAAATCGGTACAGATTGTATGAAACTGTTAAATAGTAGGGGTTTAGTAAACTTGTTTGAATTTGTAGGGGTTAAGAAAATCTGTTAAATCTGTGGGGGGTTATACGAACCCGAAAAACTTAACCTGTTTTATCTGTTAGGGTTATGTAGGCTTTTTAATATGTTAAGCATAGCCTGTCATAATCCTAGTAGTTGGGGGACATAAGCCTAGGGGGTGGCTTATGTTGTCTGTTGCGTGGGACCCGTATCAGTCAGTAACCCATTCTGGTATCAAAGGGGGACCCCGAACTAGGTAGGGGTCTGGGCACGCCTACTAAGATGATTATCAGAGGTTCATACGGGTGGAGGTGTTCTGGTAGCTCGTTCCAACAGAGTCATATGCGTGCATGTGTCCGGCTTGCTCAGGAAAATAAGACGCTATAACACTAGTAAATAGGCTTGTGTCCTTTTAGGGGTTGCCACTTTAGGGAGCGATACATCCTATTGTGTGGCCGGCACAGGGTATCTATGGGATAGGGAGTTGATCGATTGGTGGTAGTAATTAGGGTACAACTAGTCCTGCCTATTTAGGTGCTCGTGGTTTATGGTTGAGGTATCACCCGTTATTTCTGTTGGGGTACCTATTATTACTGTTTCGGGTAAAACCCATTACTAGAAGTGCACCTTAGTCTACCATGTGTTTCTATTGGGGTCATATCTGTTATACTAGTATTGGTGAAGAGAAAAGAATTTGAGAAGCACAATCTATTCAGTTCATTCTGCTTATCTTGTTCATACCTGTTTTATGATACTGTTATCTATCATCTAGTTTATATGCCTATCATGATGCTTTTACTTATTTATATGTTAAAAGTAACTGGACTCACTAGACTTTATGTCTGACCCGTTTTGTTTACTTTTCCCTCTCTTCCTATCCCCCCAGGTTCTCAAGGTAGGAACGCTCAGGCTTGATTAGGATTCTCTCTCTTCTGTTTCATCTTGGATTTTGGATATAGCTTAGATGTACCGCTTTGACTACCTATCTACTTGTTTATGGCTATTTATGGGGACTAAGGCTTTTTACTTCTGTACTCTAATGGTTTTTAGCGCAAGACAGATGCTTTCATTTGATGCATTTTATTCCAATATTTCAGTTTGATGTTGTAACTGGATTTTCGGACCATGATGTTTTCTGTTGGAAAATAAAGTTTTAAATTTCCGCTGCTATTTTATATATCTATCATGTAAGATTCTGTTCTGTTTACTTATAACCTTCACGAAACTTAATGCCTTATGTTAAGTAACATTAATGGACGTGGGGTGTCACACCTAATCTTACCATTACATTTATGTGAGGATCATTCTATTTCTGTTAAAGTAATTAGGAGATACCTAGTTCTGTCACATACCTGTTATACTAGTATTGGTGTAGAGAAAAGCATTTGAGAAACATAATCTACTCTGTTTATTTGGCTTATTCTGTTCAGGCTGTTTATATATGTCATATGATACTGTTATCTCTCATCAAATTTATATGCCTGTCATGATACTTTTACTTCTTTATATGCTAAAAGTCACTGGACTCGCCAGACTTTATGTTTGACCCGTTTTGTTTCCTTTTCTCTCTCTTCCTTTTTGCCCCCAAGTTCTCAGGGTGGGAACGCATAGGCTTGATTAGGACTCTCTTCTGTTTCTCTACTTGGATCAGGATCTGCTTTGATGTATCGATTTGACTACTTATCTACTTTATTATGGCTATTATTGGGGATTATGATTTGACATTTCTATACTCTGATGGCTTTTAGCGCAAGATAGACTTTTTGGTTTCATGTACTTGGTTTCAGTATTTTAGCTTGATGGTTTAACTGGTTTTGAGACTACGATGTTTTTCTGCTAAATATTAAAGTTTTAAATTTCCGCTGCTATTTTATATTTGTCTTGTTATATCCTGTTTCTATTTACCTATAACGCTTCACAGAACTTAATGCATTTTGATAAAGAGTGACATTAACGGACATGGGGTGTCACATTTGGTATCAGAGTTGAAGGTGATTGGATAAAAGTTTTGAAAATTGTTTTAAAAAAGAAAGTATTTTCAAAGAAAAGTTGTTTTTGAAAAACAAATTGCCCAAAGCCATATAAAATATCTTTCGATTCTCTGTTTGAATCCCTTTTACTTTTCTTTTCAGCATGTCTGGGGAACCAATCTTCCCGAGGGAGTTTAAATACCGGCTTGGTTCCGTAGATATCTTAAGGCTACGATGCCTGCCGGAGGCCAAGTAGACACCCCTCCCCCAGTTGCAGCCGCTATTCCTCCTCCTCCACGAGCGGATAATTTCTCTAAGATCTGCAATGATTTCCATGCTACGGGAGGATAACTATTCCGTGGAAATGAGAACTTTGTGGGAGCATGGAATTGGCTAAAAGAGACAGAGAATTTCTTAGGGCTTTTTGAAGTTGGTGACCATAGGAAGATACAGTCGGCTACGTGGCAGCTAAAGGACGAGGCTTCGTTTTGGTGGGAGGTGATGCAAGTAGGGCTTCCAGTTTATACTTAGGATGATTTCCGGCAGAGATTCGTGATGAAGTTTCTCTCTTAGGCAGAATAGAGTATATAAATGGAGAAATTTCTAGCACTTATTCAAGGAAGCACATCTGTTAAAGAGTATGTCAATAAACTCAATCAGTTCGCATGGTTTGGACTGGAGCTGGTGAATACCCCGCACAAGATAGCTTTAAGGTTCGCAAGAGGATTAAGTCAACCTCTTCAAGCATTGGCATTATCTCACATTCCGATGGGCTACTTTTGAGAGACTGGTTGATATGGCATTGATGCACGAAGATGGTAAGGATGAGAAAAAGGAGGCTAAGACTGATGAGACACAAAGCAAGAAAGTGTGGTCCAAGAAAGAACCGCAAAAGAAGGGTGGAAAGAACGATAAAGATAAAGGCAAGTAAAAGTGACATGGTTGTGGGAGCTTGGGTCATTTGGTCAAAGATTGCAGAAAAAGTAACAATGCTTGTTTCAACGGTGGTGAAGTCAGACATATCCTAAGGAGTGCCCGAAGAAGCAAGGATAGAGCCAAAGGGCAGGATCTTCTGGAGGGAAGGTGCATGCTCTCGAGGCCAGTGTACCAGACAGATATAGGAAAGTTTTTGTGGAAGGTTTGATTTCTCTTTCTGATCATCCAGTTAGGACTCTTTTTGATTTTGGCACTTCTCACTCTTTTATATTGTATTCTGTGGTTGAGTCTCTGCACCATAGTACTTGTATTGATTCTGATCCCATTATTGTCTCAAACCCCATTGGGGGCATGACTCATCTGTCTATGATATGTCGGGGTTTAAGGATATCAGTGTTGAGCCTCAAGTTTGGGGCGGTGCATATGTGCTTGGTTTTATGGGATATGGTCTGATTCTAGGGATGGATTGGCTAACCATGTATGGTGCCATTCTAAACTGTGAGAGGAGGGTTGTTAGAGTATTGACTTGCCATGGGAGGACCCTTGAGATTTCCCGTGACCCAAAGGGGTCTGTCATGCTTAGTTTCCTAGAATCACTTGATGCTTCTATTGAAAATTTGCGATCTATACATGTAGTTTATGAGTATCTGAATGTTTTTGATGAGGTTAGGGGCATACCTCCGGGGCGCGAGACTGATTTCCAGATATACTTGGTGGATAATGCGAAGCCAGTCGCATTGCCTGCGCGCCACATGGCTCCTAGGGAAAGGAGGGAGCTTAGCAAGCAAGTAGGGGAGCTACTTGAGAAGGGGTTTATCTGGGAAAGTATATCAAAATGGGGTGCTCTAGTCGTCTTTGCAACTAAGGCAGATGGATCGCTTCGCTTATGCGTGGATTACAGGGAGTTGAATAAGCTCACAATGAGAAATAGGCACTCACTTCTGAGGATTAATGATATGTTTGACCATCTTGTTGGTGTATCTGTTTTCTCTCAGTTAGACTTGGCCACGGGATTTCACCAGTTGAGGGTGGTCGAGGACAGTATAGACAAGACTACTTTCAGAACTCCAGATGGTTTCTTTGAGTGGCTAGTCATGCCTTTTGGGTTGAGGAATGCACCTGCCTATTTTATGGATCTGATCAGTAGGGTGCTTCGGGAGTTTCTGAATAAGTTCATTGTGGTCTTTGTGGATGACATTCCAATCTTCTCGAAGAGCGAGGAAGAGCATGCCCTACATTTTGGGGAGGTTTAGAGGACACTCCGAGCGCACCAGCTTAAGGCAAAGTTCTCCAAATGTCACTTTTAGAGAGAGGAAGTATGATTTCTAAGTTATGTGGTCTCCAAGGAGAGGATAGTGGTGTATCCCACAAAAGTGGTTGCAGTTCAAGATTGAAAGATTCCCAGGAATGCAATGGAGGTGACGAGTTTTCTTGGTTTGGCGGGCTATTATGGGAAGTTTATCAAGGACTTCACAAAGAGATAAGCCCCACTCACTGGACTGACGAACAAGAATCTAACCTTTTCTAGGGGCATTGACTGTGAGGATGCTTTTCAGTGGTTGAGGAGGGCTCTGACAATAGCCTCAGTCTTGACTTTGCCTGATTTGAACAAAGTGTTCACATCATACACTGATGCATGTGGTACGGGGCTTGGTGTCGTCTTGATGCAAGAGGGAAGAATAGAATGCTACGGTGGTAGACAGTTGAGAGCTCATGAGAAGAACTACCCTACTCATGATTTGGAATTGGATGTTATAGTATTCACTCTTAATACTTGGAGGCATTATCTGCTTGGAGAGAGGTTCGAGTTATACACGGACCATAAGTCACTTAAGTATATGTTCTTCCAGAAGGATCTCAATTTGACATAGCAGAGATGGATGTAGTTCCTAGCGTCCAATGACTTTGATATTGCTTATAACCCTGGCAAGGTTAATGTAGTGGCGGACGCATTGAGTAGGAAGAGGATGACTTTGAGTCCTCTATTCGTAGAGAGGCGTAGTTTGGAGTACATATCGACCATCGATTTTAGGCCATCAATGGATCTTACACCTTGTTTGTTGGCATCCTTAGAGGTGCAACCTACTCTTATGGATTATATAGGATCTTCGCAGCGAGAGGACCCACAAATAATAGACATCTTGGATAGGCTCTGTAGAGGGGATACTTCTAGTCACCTTAGTAGATATTCCATGGATGACAGATGGTGGTTACGACGGGATGAGAGGCTTTGTGTTCCCTGAGTTGGGAGTCTGTTGAAGATAGTCCTTGAGGAAGCCCATCATTCTAGGATGGCTATCCATCCTGGTAGCGATAAAATGTATTGGAATATGAAAAGGGTTTTCTTTTGGGATGGAATGAAGAAAGATGTAGCGGAGTTTGTCTCTCGATGTTTAGTTTGCCAACAAGTTAAAGCTGAACAGAAAAAGTCAAGCGACTTACTCCATCCTTTGGAGGTCCTACAGGGGAAGTGAGAAAGCGTCTCTATGGATTTAATCGATGGCTTGCCTAGATCGAGGAAAGGAAACACCAGTATCTGGGTTATAGTAAACAGGCTTATTAAGAGCACTCATTTCATTCCTGTTAAAAGTAAGAGAACGACAACTTGGTTGGCATTAGTTTGTCTTCGTGAGATAGTCCGTCTACATGGAGTACCTTCTAGCATAGTGAGTGATCGTGACCCCATCTTCACTATTGAGTTCTGGAAGATCCTATAAGAGACATTAGGGACACAGTTATATTTGAGCACTGCGTATCACCCTCAGACCGATGGGCAGACTGAGAGGGTGAATAGAGTTCTGGAGGATCTTTTGGGGTTGTGTATCCTACACTTCGAAGAGACTTAGGAGGAGCATCTCCCGTTGGTTGAGTTCGCCGACAACAACAGTTATCAGGCTAGTATAGGAATGGCACCCTTCAAGGGACTGTATGGATGACCTTCAGATCACTGACTTATTGGTAGGTGTCTACGGATAGGCTTCTACTTAGACCTGAGATAATTAGAGAGACCGCAGAAAGGATTAATCTTATCCGTTAGTGCATGAAGACAGCTCAGGACAGGCAGAAATCCTATGTAGATAAGAGAAGGACTGATATTGAATTTTAGGTGGGAGACATGGTTTTCCTCAAAGTATCAACTCTGAGGAATGTGGTTCGCTTTGGATCTATAGGGAAACTGGCGCCAAGGTTTGTACGCATTTCTCATAGTTGAAAGGATAGGTCAAATAGCCTGTAGGGTGAGACTACCAGAGAGATTAGCAAGTGTTCATGATTTTTTCCACGTTTGTCATTTGCGGAAATGTCTACAAGATACATTATAGGTTGTTAAGCCGAGAATGCTTAAGGAATTAGAGGTAGAATAGGAGGCATTAGTTAGACGAATTCCTACCCGTATACTTGGATCAGAGGTTAAGAAGCTATGCAACCGAGAGGTTAAGTTGATGAAAGTGCAATGGGGAGAAGACAGCAAGGATGCAACTTGGGAGACTGAGGACAAGATCCGCACTTCGTACCCCTTTCTTTTCAATGGTATGTTCTTAACTTCTTTTTCCAAGCTTTTATTCGTACTTGCTTCTATCACTTGAGTATATCCTGTCAATCGAATCTTCGACCTTTAGGTAGGAAACCAATGGATGTAAACATGTGTTTGAGACATGTTATGTTTGATGGATGCAAGAGGATCCAAGTATCTGCTAGTGGTTGCTCGTGGATGCATATACACACACTAGATTAGCTCAAAACACTCTCATACTACATATGGATGTGCGTGCATTTTCTGTTTAATGGGTGGAAGTGGATGTATCATTATATGGATGTTTCATTTGGATAGATGATTGTGCACACATATAGAGTTTACATGATATACTAGGACTATTTTGCATATATCTCGGATTCATGGCACTAACATATATTGCATTAAGGAGGTCGACTGAATCAGTAGAACGCCTGATTTTTCACATTAGCATATGGACATATACACACACCATTGCATATGTTCATACAAGAATTAGAAATCTTTTAAGGACAATGGATGCCTGTGGATGATGGATGAGTAGATGATTGTAAATGGATGTTAGGATAAACATTCTTCTTAATTTAGAGATTTCGAGGATGAAATCCTTTTAAGTCGGGGATAATGTAACACCCCATGATTGTAAAGGAAATTATAAACAATAAACTAAAGAATACTTAATTTAATATTGGGAATTAAGTAAAATGGACTGTACCATTGCGTTCGTCTTGGAATTCTGGTTAAGGTAGACTCTGTATTTGCATAAAACAGACATCGTATGAGAAAGATATAAAGCTTAGAAGGATGTATACATGTAAGGTGAATATACGTGAATAAAACAAACCGACTTTTAAAAATAATTCAAAATGCCAAGCGGGAAAAAGAGGCGGGCTTAGGCGGGAACCAGACCCGTTGGGGTCTGACCCACACCTAGTTTGGGTTGACCCATGGATCGATCCAAGGTCTGGTAGGTCGACCCAGGGGTCGACCTAGGTCGGGTGGGTCAACCCAAACGAGATGTAGCCGAACTCTTTTGGCTATTTTTGTATGTATTTGCGACTAGGTTCATTGAGGATAGGCTATACAATGGACAACATTTCTATTGTTTTTCTACATCTAAAACAATGGAGACAATGAAATGCTGCCTCTGCTTGGATTGAATTAGACTATCTTCTTCAATATCAGCCTATACATATACAAGAATCTCTTCTGCAACATTAGCATATTATTCTCTGTTCTTTAGATCCAATCTCTATGTGTTCATGTTACTTTTAGATATAAAAATTTAACAATAACCCTGACATATTTATAAATCTAGATCTGAACCTATGCTTGTTAAGAATCTGATTCATACCTAAATAGTTGTGTTATTACAGGTATCCATCTGGACACCTGATCTACTGTTCAGTTCTTATATACATATTACTGATATTCCTATTTCCGCTATCATATGTCTGTCTCTATTATTATATGCTTATTTCGGTTATTATATGCCTATTTCTGTTCTTTTCTCTCTCATTCCCTTTTTATTTTTATAGCCTAAGCTATTTTCGGGCCTAGGCCAATATCGCTGGAATATGCGGATGAACGAAAGTGGGATAAATTGGGAATGATAAATTGGGGAAATATCTTGAACTATCAATCATTACTGGAATTTGGTATCATGACTAGAATTTGGGGGCATAACCTATACTGTGGAATATGACTAAAATTTGGGGAATATTTTATAATGCGAATTATGACTGAAGGGTTGGGGAATATAAATCTGTAGGCTTAATTTAAAGATTAAGCGGAACATGTTAAAGAAAGTGTAAGTAATCGTTGTTTTAATCTGTTGGAGTTATGTAAATCTGTTTAATCTGTTGGGGTTGAATGAACCTGTTAACCTGTAGGGGTTAGGCAACCTATTAATGTGTAAGCTTAACGTGTTAAAAATCCAAGTTAATTGGGGGACACAAGTTCTGGGGTTTGACTTGTGTCATCTGCTGTATGGGAACCATATCAGTCAATAACCCATTCTGGAATTAAACGGGGACCCGCACTAGGTAGGGGTCAGGACACACATACTGAACTGATTATAAGAGGTTAATTTGAAAAGGGGTGTATATGGGCATGTTCCAATGGAGTCATGTGCATGCATGAGTCGCGTTTGTAGGGGGAAATAAGCCGCTGTAGCACAAATAAATAGGTCTGTATCCTTCTATATGTTGCCACTTTAGGATGTAATACACCCTACTGTGGAGCCGACACATGATATTTACAAGTTAGGGAGCTGATTGTTTGAGGGTAGTAATTAGGGTATGTCTAGTTCTATCTGTTTCTGTCGAGGTACCTGATATTTTTATTTGGCTAACATCCGTTATTTCTATTTGGGTAAAACCCGTTAGTAGAGTACATCTAATCTTACCATTACATTTATGTGAGGATCATTCTGTTTCTGCTAAAGTAATTAGGAGATACCTAATTCTATCATATATTTGTTATACTAGTATTGGTGCAGAGAAAAGCATTTGAGAAGCATAACATACTCTATTTATTCTGCTTATTTTGTTTAGCTTGTTTATATCTCTCATGCGATATTATTATCTCTCGTCCGGATTATAAGCCTATTGTGATACTTTTACTTCTTTATATGCTAGAAGTCACTGGACTCACCAGATTTTATGTCTGACCCGTTTTGTTTCCTTTTCTCTCTTTTCCTCCCCCACCGGTTCTCAAGGTCGGAACGCTCAGGCTTTATTAGGATTCTTTCTTCTCTTCTTGGATCTAAATCTGCTTTGATGTATTACTTTGGCTACTTGTCTACTTTATTATGGCTATTATTGGGTATTATGATTTTACATTTCTATACACTGATGGCTTTTAGCGCAAGACAAATGTTTTGGTTTTAGTATTTTAGCTTGATGTTGTAACTGGTTTTGAGACTACGATGTTTTTCTGCTAAATAATGATGTTTTAAATTTCCACCAAATTTCCACCACTATTTTATATCTGTCCAGTGATATTCTATTTCTATTTACCTATAACGCATCATGGGACTTAACGCATTCTGATAAAGAGCAACATTAACGGATGTGGGGTGTCACACCTCCTCCCCTAAACCCTTAAACCTCCTTAAAAACACCATTCTCACCCCCTTTTAATCCAAAACATCCCTCTCCTCCACCAACACAGCCACCACCCACCTCCTACAGCCCCACTTGAGTCCCACCCGTGCACACACAGCAGCCTCGTGTCCCAGCCTCAAAGCCCAATCCCCGTTCACCTCAAATCCCTTTATGTTCGCTCCAAAAACCAAAATAGCTCCAGTTTATTCGCCTATATTTTCGAAACCCAAATAGCATCGACCATCTGCCCAATTTTTTTCCAGAAAAACTCTGGTGATGCCGAAAGGCTATAGAATTTTTCCGGGACAGCTAGGACGTCATACAATTAAAGTTAGGTGAAGTGGAAACCTAGGTGGGAAACATTGAACTGAAATAGTATAGTAAACTAATAACTATATATTAGTTAATGTTTGTGATCTTGTATGAGTTTTATACTAACCTATACTGGATGCCATGAGTTCATAGTACGATTTAATGATGTGTAGTATTGAAAAGAATTGATTTTAAGTGAAGAACACATAATCGCCAACATATATGACACCAAGAATTGAATTTGAGGACAATGAAATGGTATGAACCTTAAATGGTCATTGAAATAGAAATAGACTTAATTGTGGATGTTGGATATGGTTATGAACCCCATTGATGTTGAATACATATGTTAGTTGAGTGTTGATTGTGTATTGTGGTTAATCTGTTGATTGACAAAGCCATATAAGCATTAAATAGTTTTAGGCCTATATATTATAAACTATATCATAATAGTTGTGATGGAATGTTATCATGGTTATTGATGATATGGTAAGTGATTATCGTAGTTGATATGGCCAAAAATTATGATTAATGACTCATTGGTTAGGACTCCATTCATTAAATTGATTTTTAGTGAATATTTTATCAATATAATAATAGGTAAAAATAAAAGTCAAAATTTGACGTCCGATTTTGGCTGGATAAAGTATAATTCATTACGATGAACATTGGCAAAAGATAAATATAGTATTGGAGAAATGAAAAGCAAGTTATAGCCTATCGAAGTTTTTATTTTAAAATGAATAGTAACTAGAAAAAGTGAAGTTCGATTAGGGTACTTAGGAAGGGTTTTGAAAGAATTTTCTTTACAAAACATTCTTATTTATTTTTATAATGGATGTCAAGAAAGTTTAGGTTTAAAATATAAAAGTTTGAAAAATAACATTATTTCAATAATAAATAAATATTATAATAGTCATTTAATGGTGATATTGAATTTTGAAGTGAAAAATAGAAAATATAGTTTCCAGATATTATCATATATATTTTATATAGTAAATAATCTACTTTAGAAGTGATTCGATGTAGTTTATAATATACGTCTAAGTATGGTCAGAATAGAACTCGTCACGTAGCGGTAGTTCACAAATTTCGACCTATCTTAAAAGTGACATATCGGGAGACTCGACCATCGGATTTTCCCAAAATCGAAAACATTGGTTTAGAAATGAGTAGAGATTTCAAATGGTATGTAGTGCTTTAAAATCCAATAGTTAGATTGTAAGATATGTTCAAATCAAGATTTAATAAAAACAGTGTTAGTGCAGCTTGATGACGTGAAATGTCATCGGACTAAAATGGCCTTTTTTTAATAAATAAAAATAGAGAAATTTATTATAAATTATAATAAATGATTAGAAAGAGGTTATAACCAAATATATATGTGGTTTTGAATTATAAAAACCTATTAACTAAAAATAGGCTATTTTGCAATGCCTTTTATAGCAGTTTTTAAGAAACATTTGAGTTAAAGGTTTTTAATTCACAAATTGAATATAAGACTTGTAAACCTTTCTGTAAGGTTAATACAATAGAATAGGTGATTTTGGAAGCCTAAATGGCTTAACTAAATGTGAAAATAAGATTTAATCTTATGAGATGATTTCCAATTAAAGGGGACTTAGTTGGTGGGTTAATAATCCGAAAGGATTTAGTTTTAGCGATAATTGTTTCGAAAATACTGGGTTTAACCCATTTCGAATAATTATATGATGAATAAAAGTCGGAGATGGTGGAATACCGGAAATCACATCGAATGGGTTGCTTGCTAATGCCTTGAAATGGTTTTCTCTCTTTGAAGGGTTATACTGGCAGTAGTCCGGCCGTACTTGTTAATTGCCCGAATATGCAAAAGCCGCCCTCCTTACTTGGACGAGGAATAAGGTGCCTTCGGTTTCGCTCAAACCAAAAACAAATTTGTAGATGGAATATGTGTCTAACGTTGTATTTTACAAATAGCCGATTGGTTCTATTGATTTTATATCATTTGGTGGAAGAGAATTTATTCTCTTAGCTTAACACCTTCCTTTGAGACGTGTGTACTCAGAGGGATATACATTAATAGACACCGATCATATGACAATGTGGCATGCCGAGTGCTGCTGGTGATAGATCAAAGCTTCTGTTGAAAAGCAGAGCTTTGTGGAAGTTGACTCTAGGGCCTTGCACCCCGTAATGAGTCGAAAACATGATAGTGGACAACAGAGATATGGGTTAACGTTCCCTTCTACCTGAATAGTGTTGCTGTGGTATGGAGCCCATCAAAGTTTACTTATGTGGATGATAGTTCAGTCGCCGCGTGTGATGGTCAAATACAACCGCGGGAACCTTATGTTCTGGAAAGATTCCAATCAGCTGTGTACAGTGTTGGCTGGCTCTACCGAACCGAAGGACTCAGTAGTTAACTCCTGGGACATTTGCTAGAATGTTCCAAATGCGGTTAAGGAAGGTCCTTTGCCTTGGTTCATAGTCGGTATCCGGTTTCTAATACGAGACTTCGTGTTTTTAGTTGTAAACTATATAGCCAACATATTGGGATGTGGCATTATGCGAGCTAAGAATTATACATTTGTTTGCGAAAGTTGATTTCAACACTTAGACATTAATAATAATATTATTTTAATGATTTTCCCATATCAAGCATGTTTGACCATTATAAGGGAAACCTCTATCATCCAATTTGCATTGCATTGTTTAATGGGGCTTAATTCTTGTAATGGTTTCATTTTTCTCAAAAGAACTTTGAAGTTTTATGAACTGGTATTCATGTGGAGGAAACCCGTTCCGTGTTATACGGCGTGGTCCCGTGATATGCCTCACTTTTAGACAAGTTAATAGCAACTGCTTAGAATTTTTCATACTAGTCCTATGATCGACTCATAGTTTGTTTTTCCTTGCAAACTGGATGCCTTTACTTCCATACGAGCACGCTAGTAAACAGGTTGTAACACCCCGCATTTTATGACAATTTAATAATTAAAAAATGCATATGTGTATATATATAAATATATATGTATATATATGTAGAAAGAAAAAGAAATATTAATGCAAATAAAAATATAATGCATGCATTAAAAGAAAGAAAAGATTGGTTGCATGCAGTGTAAATGTGTTACATGCACTGATTATGCATTAATAATAAAAGAGAAATAAAAGAAAAAGGTTCATGCAAAGGATTAAATAAAATATTGTAGCAAACATGAAAAAGAGAAATAAGAAGAAAACAATAACTACCATTGTTCTAAGCCTTGTTAAAATAGCCTTAGTAGCTCAGTTAGTTAGAATATGTGACTTGCATACAAGAGGTAGAGAGTTCATCCCCACCGCCATCATATTTTTGTTTAAGGGAACGACTAAAATAACACATGTTCATGAGGGAAAATATGTATAAACGCACATATAAGGAAAAATATACAAATAAGGAAGTAAAGAAAATATATGTGTGTATGTATATGAGAATATACGGGTATATATGTATAGGAATATATATATATATATACAAGAGATAAAATTCAAGATAAGGCCGAAATCATAGAAATATGGCAAGAATCAAATAACGGTGCAATACCGTTAGAATATTGAAAATGAAACGAAAGTTGATATACGCGTAAAATGGTCATTACAAGTTTAGTATACATATAAGGGCCTTGTATATGAACATATTCAAATCAATTCAAAACTGAAGATCATATGCAGAAAAAGAAAAAAATTATAGCCGGTGTCGACCTAGGGGTCAAACCAGGCATGGGGCGTCGACCCACCCTAGATCCAATCAGGTTCATTGGTGTATCTGGATTGTTTTCTTAACCAAGTTCAATGCTGACTCAGCGCTGCGTGTACGATAAGATCCTTGTAACAACCCGTAATTTTAAATATTAAAGTTAACAAAATAAAGAATACTTAATATCAAATGTGAGAATCAAGGGAAACGGGTTACGCCATTGTGTTCGTCTCGGAATTCTGGTTGAGATAGAGTCCGAGTTTCGTAAATTGGACAACGTATGAAGAAGTTATGGCTATCGGAAGTTTCCAGAAATTCAAATTTAAATTCAAAAACGAATTCAGACTCAGAATTGGGCAGGGCAGGAAATTTCCCGCCCAAGGCCAGGTCGACCTGGGGGTCGACATGAGTGTCGACCTCCCCCTATACAGGTCGAACTTAGTGTCGACCTAGGGGTCGACCTTCCCCTCCCCCGGACAGATCTGAAAGATGACGACTTTGTGACTAAGTGCTGAGTCGTTAGGGCTGACGTGTCACATATCTTGACTGGATGGTCTTGATTGATTCTAGGTTGATCGGATGGCCTAAATTAATCCTAAATTCTATATAAACACATGTAGACTCAAACCCTAAAACCAAATCAAAATTAGAACCATGGCCGTCATGCTATCACCTTGCAACCTAGAATAGCCGACATCAACTAGAGGAAAAGTGAAGCTAATCAACTCAATTCAACTCAAATCTATAACAACAACAACGAATTTGTCTACTTCAAAGGCGAGCTAAATCAATTTCAGAACTCAAGACCTTCTTTGAGTTGTGAGTTCAATTTCTTTAATAAGATAATTAACAAGTTAATTGGGTTGAGATATAAATTGGGTTATATGGTTATGTTTGTGAAACATAGGAAAATGTGATATTTTGTGAATATATGCTAATTGTTCAAAATGATAGTTTTTATTGTAGATTCCTTTGTATATGCCCAATCACCTATGTTCAACTTGATTCATGCTTGACATCATTTTATATGCAAGTTTAGGTGTAGATTATATGCTTGTTTTTATGTGAATTGTACAAAAGTCTACATGAGAACTAGGTAAAATTACTATATGCAAGTTTAGGTAGAAATTGGATTCACATATATGCAAGTTTACACCTTCAGATTTAGATCTATGGCGTACATAGTTTTATGCAAGTTTGTGGTTGTGGCCTATGCAAGTTTTAGATGAAAACTATATTCATATATGCAAATTTTGGGTGAAAAACAAATATATATATATATATATATATATATATGCAAGTTCACACCTTTAGGCCTATGTTTAGATTCATAACAATACAAAGTTTATGCAAGTTATATTGTAATCCTTATTTGCAAGTTAGATCCATTTTGTGTGTTATGCAAATTTGCGTTGTTTCTTCTCTTTTATGTATTAGACTAATTGCTAGTCTAATATATATATATATATATATGTCATGATAAATGAACGAACAACGTGGGGACGATGGGGGTAATATTGAATATACACATATTGAGAATTGGCATAAATGGCCTTAAAAAGGCATATAATTAATTTAAGACATTAATTGGAAAAACTGGCATTTATGGACATAATTTTAAGAGACAATTATGGACATAAGTATATTTGGAATTTATTGACAAATCTGAGTAGGGATATTAATCCAATTTGGGGTTAAATGAAGATGTGTAATAATAAACCGCCTAAGACACGAGGTTAGACTCTTTTGTGGTGTAAGACTGCCCGGACCCGCCCGGAAAATCCAGCAGCCACAAATGTCAGTCTAATGTCATAGGTCAAAGGCATGAATTAAATGCGTAGCAGTTGTAAAGACATGAGGTTAGGCTCGTTTGTGGTGTAAGACTGCCCGGACCCGCCCGGCAAATCCAGCTGCCACAAACGCCAGTCTAGTGTGGGAGGTCTTTACAAGGTTACGGTGTTAATGAATTAAGAAACACTTAACCAGATAAACATGTGGTGGGACATGGGGGGTTAAGTGGGTGCCTTGGGTGGCATGAGAAACTAAGAAGTTGCCTTGGGTGGCATGTGAAATACGATTACATGCACTTAACAAGATTTAAACATGTAAAAAGACATGAATAAGAATGGTGTTAAGTGGGGAAAACCTTAAAGGGGACCAAGCATAGGTGGAAAGCTTGTGTCATGCATGGGGGCCCTTTTCAAACCAGTAACCCATTAAGTATCGTTGTGGGATCGACCCAAGTCGAGGACGGGACACGCGTACTGGGTTTGATTGTAAGAGGTCAAAACGGGTTAGCGGTGGCAACGCAAGTCCAACGGGGTCATGTGCGTGTGTGGGCCCGGGCTGGTAGGTAAGACGTTGTTGCATCGTGTAGGTATAAGCCGTGCATTTTTGGTGGTATCGGGTTGCCACTTTAGGGAGTGATACACCCCACTGTAGGGCCAGCACGGGTATCTACGATTTAGGGAGCCAATCGAATGGGGGTAGTGGGTACACCTAGTGGAGATTGGGGCAGCGACACCTATGAAGGCAGCTAGGGGTACACGAAACTACCATTATCATAATTAAGTTCTGTAGGTGGGATCAACTTTTAGGGTGTTTGGTATGGTGCAACGTAGTAGTTATCTTATAGTGGTTAGGTGCGCCTTTAACGTTATCTTTGTTCATCTTATTTCCTTTGTTTACCCTGTCATGCCCATTATTCACAGTCATTTCCTTATTTTCCAGCTTATGCCTTATCCTAGTTACTTTAATGATTATATTGTTAAAGTTATTGCACTCGCCAGACTTTATGTCTGACCCCCTTTGTTTCCACCTCTTTTCTTCCTTCCCCCCCAAGGTGCTCAGGGTGGAACTAGTACTAGTGGACCTTGATTGGACAGCTTTATCCCTTTCTTTTGGAAGTTGCTTGGATTGCTGAAGTAAAGTTCAGCCTATCTTACTTATGGCTATTCTATGTTGGGGTTATGTCTTTTATTTTATGTACTTAGAACTTATTTGTCAAGATGGATAACAAGTGTATTTGGTTTGGTAGTTGGTTTTTGATGTGATGTAACCAAACTATTTCTCCGCTGCAGTAAAAGTGGTTTTTATTTTTCAAGTACCAATATATTTATCTGTCTTGTTTACTTTTCTGTTCTATACACAATAAACGCTCCACCAAAATTAAGGACTTCCCTTTGTTAGTGACCTTAATGGACGTGGGGTGTCACAATCCTGAACACCTATAAATAAGCTAGCATAGCCTAGCTAAATCTCACATTCCTGAGACAACGTTTATACTCTGCCATTCTTTCTCGTCTTCAAATCTCTTTAGAAAAATAAGATAATTAGTTTAGGATAATTTTGAATCAAGATCTGGTGGAAAAGAAATAATATTAATTAGAAGGTGTTCAAAATCATATTCGAAGAGAGGTAATTTTCTAGATTTGGTCTATTCAATTTTCTTCCTCTTTCTTCCATTTTTCTTTTAGTAAAAATTATGAATCCATGGTTGTTAGGTTCTGAATCCAATTAGGGTAAAACCATGGAACACTAGATCTGGACCAGATCCAGGATTTGGAAAGCAAATAAGTTGAGTGGATTTAAGTTATATAATTTTTGATAATGATATACTATCGTTTAACATTCCACGTTATTATACGATGTGAATTTGCTAGAATAATTAAAAAAAGCATTGAAATGTCATAAATGACATCTTGAAATATGATATGTTGAGATGTTTAAACATATGTTAAAAAGATTAAATTGATGAATATGGGATGTTGGAATATTAATATGCTAAGATATTAATATATTAGAAAATTCATATGTTGAAATATAAACTTTTCAAAATATGTGTAGCAATTAGTGTTGTTTCAATTCCATGTTAACTTGTGACATTTATGTACCTGGACCTTTTACTGTAGAAATTGAGGACATAACATGTTAGTTTGTTTGATTTGAACAATTACATGATTAAACGATTACATGTTAGAATAGAATTTATTATATGTTAGAAAGAACATGCGACGTAAATTGGGTTTAATATGATGACATGTGAATTATATATTTTAAAGAATGGAAAAGCCTAAATTATATAGAAAATTTACGGTGAACAGGAAACTGTAACCACGCTTAGACACGAGGTTAGATTACACTTGTGATAGAAGTGTGCCTGGAACCAACCGGCATATCCAGCATTCATAAGTTGTAAAACTAACGTGAAGGGTCTAAGTGGATAAATAAAACATGTAGCGGCATTAAGACATGAGGTTAAGCTAACTTGTGGTAGAAGTCTGCCCGAAATTGCTCGACAAATCCAGCATCCACAAGTATAGGCATAATGTAAGAGCTCTAGTGCATGAATATGTACATATATATAAATAGCAGGACTGATAAACGACATTAATTGAAATAAATGGAATTGAATGAAAGACACAACAGTAAAAGGAAATGGAATGAATGGGGAATGATAATAACCTATTATAAATAAATTACATTAATGAGAATGTTAAATAATAGGTTAACTTGTCCTAGGGACAAGTGGATATTATAACTTAGGTTATAATAAACTAGTGAGAAAATGAGATAACTTGTGTAATGAGAAAAATGGTATTTAATTGTAAATTAAGTAATCGACAAATTGGGGAAATTTATGGAATGCAAGAAGTTGTACTTAATTATAAATTAAGTAATTTGAAAACTTGGAAATCTAAAATATGCTGATAAGAATAATAGGTTAAGGCTTGTCCTAGGGACAGGGGAAAATTATAACATAGGTTATAATAAATGGAAAGGAGACTTATTAGTGAACCTTAGTTAAGAGAACTAAGTTAATAAGTAAACAACAATAAGTTGTAGTGAAAGTGTAAGAGGGAATTATGATTAAATAGGAAAGAGTGAGGCAAACTTATGATATGAAATAAGTCATATTTAATCATAAATAATGGCTAACATGTTAAATAGAAAACATGTGAATGGAGATATACTTAATTACATATTAAGTAGAACATGTTATTGTAACTTTGAAATCAACAAGAATATAAAAGGATTGTAGATTACAGACCTTGGATCATAATCTAGAGAATAACATGTTGTGGGCTTATTAGTGGGCTTAAATAGGTTAAGTTATAAGACCGAAATTAATAAGCAAGAGGAACTTGGTAACTCGAATAAGAAGTCATTGTGAATGGGAATAACCAAGTTAAATGGAAACCTGATGAGGTAAAGTAAGCCTATAAAAGAATGTTTAGACATAGGGTCTAATAACATATTAAAATGAGGCGCTTAGACCAGTCCGCACGTTTGAGGGTGAATAACCCAACGGGGTAAATCATTGTGGTGTCATGAGGAATGAGGGGAGCACACGTGCATCTGATTATTATTTCGACTTCTAAGGACTGGAGGGGGAAGCACACAGCTTTCTGAGATACGTAAGGTGCTCCTGGTAGTCCTCTGGGCGGTGGAAGATGTTTAGGCTGTGCTCATAGAGGTTGGGTATGCGCGTTACTACCGGGTGGGTGGGCCTTGACCGCAAAAGTAGCTTTGCAGTCAAAATGTTGTGACGTGGGGACACTAGGGTGATTCAACGGTCACCTCAACGGGGAGGCAGAGGTCAGACCAACAAAGAAAGTAAATCGTCGGGTACCTGTCATCGGCAACCGGTGGGATGTGAAAAGACTAGAGCTAAACCCAATAGACCATTCACCTTTCACTATCGAGGTACGGGGGTTAAGGGGAGACACCAACTGGATATTTAGATTGTTTGTTAGGGACAAGTCGCTTAGCTTTTGTAGTCTTTACTAGTTGAGGGAGGTGTCGAGGTGGGACCGTAGCCACCAGGAAAAAGAGACCCTAGGAATATATGTATTTTGATGCTCTTAAAGAAGGGCCTGTACATATACGGAAAAGCTCCCGACCGAGTTCTGTGTTTCTTGTATAGCCCTGCCATGGAATTTGGTGCGCATTATGCGCTATTAAGGCATCGAATATGATTAACGATACGTACATGGGAAAGTGTAGAAACATGCATGTCTGCTTTGGGTGGTGTATCATAGACTTGAGGGCATTACTCTAGTATGGAATTGATTCGATTGAAGGTGGCAGTCCGTACACTTACATAGCATAGTAATGAAAGATATATGCGAAACGTAATATTGTTATGTATAGATCCGTTCGTCACTCCGGCGTAGGATGAGGGACTGGGTTCATTTCTATGGCATTACGGTGGAGACCGTGCGAGTGGGGGTACCATAGGGTGTACCTCAATATTGTGGAGGTAGCTACATATATACTGTATTAGATTAATCCACTGGGAAGTAAATGGGTACGATGTGTGTGTAAGCCTTGAGTGCTGATAACCCAAGTAACCTAATAAATAAGAAAATGTGATTGAATGGTATATGTAGGATTGTCCAAAGTGTATAGTTTAAATACAATCACTAGAACTTGTGTTCTGATCCCCACCTCATAACGTACTCGCAGGTTAGATTTGTGGCAAAGATATGATAGCTTTGAATACTGGCTAGGTAGTATTATTAATACGGTAAGGCTATACTTTGATTATATTATACTTTTTCCATTCCGGTATGAGATATTTTCCAGCTCTGATATATTTTATATCTCTGTCTTTTCTGTAGGATACCAGAGCAAACAACACGGATTTCGATGGATTAGAATTTTGAAAAAAAATTGGTCTGTCGGGATTTAGGTTTTTAGTTAGACTACTTTTGGAAGCTATGACTTCATATATATATGGAAGCTATCTGGGAAAGATGATTTTGAATTTGGTGCCGGAGCAGGAATAGGATTTTATTTTGGACTCTTCTTAGGACTTCGTCATAATAATATATCTTTAATTCCGCTATGTATCAATTTTCTTATCATCATTTTAATATGTGACATTTGGAGCACTGATGGGATGTTGTGACTCTGAAATATCACTTGATGTAATATGATGAATATTATGATGTTTAATGCAAGTTACTTTCTGCTGTTAAATTAATGTGTTATATCGTAAAGGCCATCTATTCTTATGGGGATCGGGAGAACGGGTCGTCTCGCTTGGTATCAAAGCTTATGGTTAACCTTAATTATGGGGTATAACATATTAAAAGAGTCATCTAAGATAGAATCAATAGTATTCTAGGATGAGTGACCCACTAGAGATAGGGTTATGATTAATACCATAGAATGAGTACAACAGAATAATAGACACCTGATGAGCACCTTTCTATACGTGTATGTCTCTATGATTTTATAGCTTCCTTAAGATATCTATTCTGCTCGCCTAACTCTTTTCTTGCTATTTGCAGATATAGTAGGAAATAGACGATAGAAGAGGTAGAGGAAGAGAAAGGGGTAACGTTGCAGCTCAATAACCAACCCCATGGGAGCACCAAATGAGGCAGTTGTGCCACTGCCACCAGAACCCAATTTGGAAGTCCTGGCTAAGAAATACAAGAATTTGGGAGGACAACTATTATTAGGAAAGTAATCATTCGTTGAAGCATAAGCCTGGCTATGCTCTTACGGAAGAATTTTTGATGGCTTAAGATTGAACAGAGAACAGAAAATGTTCTTGGCTTCCTAGTTATTAAAAGATGAAGCTTTAATCTGATGGGAAATAGTTACTATGGAAAATCCTAATGCGAATTTTACTTGTGATAGTTTTATGAAAGTATTTGAACAAAGGTTCATATCATTTGAAGCAATAGCCCATCTATACTATGAGTTCTCCAATCTGAAACAAGGGGACAAATCTATTCAGGAGTATCTGAGTAAGTTCAACGAGCTTTCCCGCTTTGCCCCAGAATTGATCCAAGTTCCGGTTAAAAAGAATGTGAGATTTATAAATGGTCTACAGAGGAGGTACTAGAGTAGAGTGATCACTCATATAAAGCTTCTGTTTGCTGAAATGGTAGAAATGGAAAGTCACTATAAGTCTATAGACAAACAGAATTCCTTGGAAGATAAAGAGAAAGTTAATTCCGAAAAGAAAAGGAAATTCAAGAAAAAGAAACCAGAGTCGAGTAATAAAGGAAATAAACCCAAGGACGAATGGTTGAAGACATTCAAATACTTCAATTGCGGTTTACAGGGACACTTTTCAACGAAGAGTATATTTCCCAAAGCAACAGAAGAAGAATGAATTTGGACCCAGCAAGAAATCTTAGGAAGGCAGTGAATGCTTCAACTACCACAAGATTGGTCATATTTCAAAGAATTGTCCGCTATTAAGGAATGCTACAATGACTCATGTCTATAACCCATAAGAAGCTCCAACAACCTCAACTGGTAGGACATATATGCAAGTTCTGCAAGGTATGCTCTTACTTAAAAATATTTCGATTAAAGTATTATTTGATACCGGTGCATCATGTAGTTTTATATCACCCAAGATGGCTAAGAAATTAGATCTAGACCTCAAGCATATTGAAGAACCCATCTGTGTTAGAAATCCAATAGGAGGTTCCATCAATCTTTGTTTATACTATATGGTGCATATATCCTATTCTCATTATCTATTTCCCTTTGATTCGATTGTTTTCGATTTCACCAAGTTTGATATTATGCTTGGTATGGATTGGTTGACCCAATACGAAGTGAATGTTAAGTGTATAGGAAGAATCGTTAGAGTAAAGACCAAATATGGAAATTTTGTAGAAATACCATGTGAAGGCCCAAGTCAAATTAGGGATGAATTTTGGTATTCTCTCGATGTTTCCCTCACTCCTCTAGAAACCATCATGGTTGTTAAAGAATTTACGGATGTATTTGAGGAAGTATAGAATCTTCATCTATGTAGGGAGATCGACTTCAGGATTGATTTGGTTAAGAATGCGAGGCCAACCGCAACTAAACTTGACAACTGCTATGAAAAGGTCTGACCAGACCAAGTTTATTGAACTGGGGAGCGACAATGGTATTCGTTCCAAAGTCTAAAGGTACCCTCGGACTATGCGTAGATTATTGAGATCTAAACAAGAAGACTCTCAAGAATATGTACCCACTTTCTTATATCGATGACTTGTTGGATCGCTTAAATGGAGCTTGAGTGTTTTCCCAAATGGTCCTAGCTATAGGGTTTCGTCAGTTGAGGATTGCAGAAGATTGCATTCCTTTGACTTCTTTCAAGGGACCCGACTTGTTTTACAGATGGTTAATAATTCCCTTCGGATTATGCGATTCCCCTGCCTACTTCGTAGACTTGATGAACCGGCTTTTTAGAGAGGTATTTAACAAATTCGTGCTAGTCTTTATTGATGACATTCTTATCTTCTCTAAGATAGAGAAAGAGCATGAGAAGCATTTGGAAATTGTCCTGGAAATTCAATGACAGAATGTATTGAAAGCGAAATTTTCCAAATGGCATTTCTGGAAGACAGAGGTAAAATTTCTTGTGCACATAGTATTAAGAGAAGGAATCTCGGTAGATCCAAGTAAGATTATTGCCATCTAAAGTTGGAAGCAGCCAAAGACCCCTACAGAATTCAGAAGCTTTCTTGGATTAGCTAGTTATTATTGGAAATTCGTAAAGGATTTTTCAAAGTTATCTAGCCCTTTGACAAAGCAGACCTAGAAGCATGACACATTTGTTTGGATTCCAAAGTGTGAAGAAGCTTACCAAGAAGTGAAGGAAAGGCTGACCACTGCCCCGATATTAATGATTATAGATGGTAACCAAGATCTAACTGTCTATACAGATGCTTCTAGAGAAGAAGTTAGTGGGGCATTGATGCAAAGGGAAAGATAATTGCTTATACAAGTAAGCAGTTAAAATCGCATGAGAAGAACTATGCCACTCATGACTTGGAATTGCTCGCAGCTATATTCGCATTAAACTTTTGGAGGCATTATTGCTGGGTGAGAAGTTTGAGCTCTATACTGGTTATAAATCATTAGCATATCTTTTCACCTAGAAGGATTTGAACATGAGACAACAATGTTGGTTGAAGTTTTTGGCGGCATACGATCTGGATATTCTCTACACTCAAGGAAAAGCCAATGTTGTGGTAGATGCGCTTAGTAGAAATAATGCTATTATTGCTCATCTTGTAGTAACATCCACACCGATTGAGAAGGTTTCTTTTCAACAAAAGGATGACGAATTTATTCAGAAAATCTGCAAAAGAATTCAAGAGGTGGAGTCTCGAACTTTAAGATTAATGATAATGTAACAACCTGGAAATTTCTGAACCAATTTAAAATTTTTATTTTAACAATTTTAATGGATTTTAAATATTTAAAATGATTTATTTTAAATAATAACGATTAAAAAATTATTTAAATAAAGTTAGAACGAATATATTTATTTTAATTATAAAAGGAGTTAGAAATAGCGCGGTAGTTTGAAAATTTGAATTTGAACTTTGACTGAATGTACAGGATTCAAAATAAATCGGATTTCAGTAAAAATAGAAATATTTGAATCTGTTTAATCATATCTTTCTAACGAATGTGAAAAATCCAAATTTCATAACGGACATAAAAAGTTATGTCCAGTTTAAAATCCAGAATAGTTGCTATGGAATTTATATATATTTTTTAACATTAAAAATAACCATTTTGCAAACCACCAAAATAAATCGGATTTCAGTAAAACTAGAAATAATTGAATCTGTATAATCATATCTTTCTAACGAATGTGAAAAATCCAAATTTCATAACGGAAATAAAAAGTTATGTCCAGTTTAAAATTCAGAATAGTTGCTATGGAATTTGTATATATATTTTAAAAATAACCATTTTCCAAACCACCTCCGTTTTTGATGAAAACACTTTGGTTTCAGAATTTCAAAATTATTGCTAAATTCCAATTTTCATAATTTTTGGAATTAATATGTGAGCGTGGCAAAAGAAAACGTGTTTTCTCAATTTCAGTCAAATTGGATTGACCAGAAAATAGCCATTTTTCAAACGGTCTCCAAATTCGACGAAATTAATTTTGTTAGGACCGTATTGTCAAAACATAGCTAGATTTATTTTTTGGGAATTATTGGAGTCAGTATGTAGCCCCGGTAAATTAAAATGTACGTTTAAGTTCAATATATATATTGATTTATATTTTAATTTAAAGAAAACCGATCAAAACAGTCGAATTGGCTTATGAAACATATCTCATTGTGTCCGAAATGGGAGTATTTAGCTGGGGGCGACAGTCATTGGGTCTTGTTTGGAGTTCGGATGGTTTAACAAGTTATTTTTGAATTAAATAATTAAATAATATAAAATATGCTGTATAAATACGGTTGAAAATATGCTAACCCTAATTCCTTCGTAATTTCGTGGAGCCACCATTAATGGCTTGAATAGCCATCGTTGTCCCATTTTCTACCTCGCGTTCTCTCAATCCACTAAATCATTCAAGAATTCATAAAACAAAAACTGAAGATCTAAGCAAGCTGTATTATCTCAACGGACAAGATGGAGTTTGGGGTCCTAAATTGTGAGAATTTGGGGGTCAAAGTTGTTTGGTTCATGGCAATTTACAGGAAGCAGGGGGGACCGAGTTTGAGGAGGTGGTGGCCAGGGGGAGCTCTCGCGACAGCGGAGCAGGTGTCGGCTTCTGATGGTGTTCCGACGAGGTATGGAGGAGGCGCGGGGTGGATTTCCAAATCGATGATTTGGGTTCGGGTTTCCTGTTGCGAACGATGAAGAAGACGTAGTTTTTACAGAAGGGCAATAAAAGAAAAAGAGAGGGATTAAAGTTTTTAATTATTCATTAATTATATAATAATGTAATTAATATTTAAATTGCTACATCTTATTCAAACGACAACCGATTTGAATGATTTAAAATGCATTGGAACCACAAAATCCGAATATACGTGATGGCACCGCTTTGGACTAAAACAGATGCAGTTAGGAGTTTTGATATAATTAAATATCAGTTTAATTACATTAAAATAATCGTTTTAATAACGATTTTCTAACCGATCAAGGTGAGAACTCTCTCACTAAACTTTCTTATGCAGTTATTTATTATAAACTGCCACGATTTTCATCTGTATTTAATCATCACAAATATTTGTTCGCTGAAGATATTATTTTTTAGCTTATGGGTGAGATTTCCAATTTAAATAATTGAAATTAATTAATTATTATCACGTTTAGAAATTCTTACATATACGCTGTTAAATCCAGTTGGGTGTTGTACGTGATTTGATTTGGATTGGTTGATACTATTTGTGGTGATTTGTTTGATTTAATTGAATATAATGGAAAATAGAAATTGTATACAAATAAAAATATTTCATTTTTATTTGGTATGATGAAATTAAAATCGTATACAAATAAAAATATTCATTTTATTTGTCATGTTAAAATAGAGAATTGTGTACAAATAAAAATATTCATTTTATTTGTCATGTTAAAATAGAAAGTTGTGTACAAAATAAAAATACTCATTTTTATTTTTTCATGTTAAAGGTGGAAATTTGTGTACAAATAAAAATTCACATATTTATTTGTCATGTTAAAGATAGATATTTGTTTACAAATAACAGTATCACTTTTATTTGTTATGTAAAAAATAGAAATTGTAAACAAATAAAAGTATCATTTTTATTTGTTATGTAAAAACAGAAATTGTAAACAAATAAAAGTATCATTTTTATTTGTTCTATAAAAATATAAATTGTAAACAAATAAAAGTATCATTTTTATTTATTATGTAAAAATAGAAATTGTAAACAAATAAAAGTATCATTTTTATTTGTTATGTAAAAATAGAAATTGTAAACAAATAAAAGTATCATTTTTATTTGTTATGTTGAAATAAAAATTGTAAACAAATAAATGTATCATTTTTGTTTGGGATGTTGAATTAGAATTTTCAACAACATAAAAATATTTCTTTTTATTTGGGATGTTGAATTAGAAATGTCAACAACATAAAAGTATCATTTTTATTTATTGTGTTGAAATTAGAAATGTATGCAAATAAGAATATCTTTTTTATTTGCCTTGTTTAAAATAGAATTGTTGTCAAATAAACACTTCCTTTTTATTTGTCATTTAAACATTGGAAACATGTCATGTAAACATTGGAAACATGTCATGTAAATAAATTATCTTTTTATTTGTCATTTAAACATTGGAAACATATCATTTAAATAAATTATCTTTTTGTTTGTCATTTAAACATTGGAAACATGTCATGTAAATAAATTATCTTTTTATATTTTTATTAGAAACATGTAGAAAGGTCATGTAAATAAAGTACATTTTTATTTGATATTAGAAACTTGTAGAAATTGTTATGCAAATAAAATATTCCTTTTTATTTGTCATTTTATGTTTTTTTTATTCAAAACATTGTTAGTTACATGTAGAAGAAAATATTCCTTTTTATTTGTCATTTTATGTTTTGTTTATTCAAAACATTATTAGTTACATGTAGAAGAAAATAATCATTTGTCATTTTATGTTTTTTTTATTCAAAACATTATTAGTTACATGTAGAAGAAAATAAGCATTTGTCATTTTATGTTTTTTTTATTCAAAACATTAGAAAATAATCCTTTATCTTTTTATGTTTTGTTTATTCAAAACATTATTAGTACATGTAGAAGAAAATAATCATTTGTCATTTTATGTTTTGTTTATTCAAAACATTATTAGTTACATGTAGAAGAAAATAATCATTTGTCATTTTATGTTTTGTTTATTCAAAACATTATTAATTACATGTAGTAGAAAGAGAATCACTTGTCATCATATGTTTTGTCTACTGAAAGAAACTATCATTATTATGTTAGCGAAGTTAGAACAATAATCATATGTTGAAAACATGTTTTGTGAAATAAAAATGTCGTTTATTTAGAATAATTTTTTGTGAAATAAAATGTCATCATGTTAGAATACATTCTGTTAAATAAAAGGATTACATTTTAAAATATATGTTTTGTTAGACAAAATGTCACCTTATCATGTTAGACAAGAGTAAAAATAATTACTTGTTAAAATGTATGTTTTGTTGAAATTAAATTATAAATTTTTATTTATAATTTGAACAGTGAAAATTTGTTAAATAGAAAATAATTCAAACAGAATTATAATTGGTTAAATTTGTTAACCAATGATGTATTTAAATAAATTGTTGTTGTCTGGAAAGCACACACGCATTGAGATGTTATTTGACATACACTAGTCCCAATATTTAGTTATATGTCAATCGATGGATTGACAGTTTGTGATGAGCGTTATTTATTCATTTTAATGCTCACACAATTGTAAAATTTCACTCTGGATGTAAATGGACTGCTAAATGATTATTTATCTTTATTGTTAAATACATGCGATGTATGAAAATCCATATAACTGAAATTATATGGTAACTGATTGAGTCGCATTCCCATTCAGAATATTTTAAAAGTAGAATATTCAAAAATAAAGAATCTTTTAAAATAAAGAATATTTTAAAATAAAGGGTATTTTAAAATAAATTTAGTGAAGAATAAAATTACGATTTTTATGTCCATCTTTGGATGGACACAAAAATATAAAAATATGAAGCCGGGTTAAGTATAGAAACACCATTTCTAAACCGAAAGGGTTTACCAATCGAATTTATTCATTTTATAATGAATATCGAAAAGTAGTGATTTCAAAATTTAATATTTTAAAAATATTACCATTTTAATATGATAAAGATATAGAATATTCAATTTTGATTTAAAATTAAAAATGAAGTTAAAATGGTTTTAAAATGAATTTATAAATATTTTATAAATACGTTTTAAATGGAAATCGATGAAATATATATATAATATTGTTATCCATAAAATTCACATAGCATGGATCAGCCTGGTTATGGAGAAATGGATCGGTCTGTACATTAAAACAGTGGAACGGCCTCGGCTGGTTCGGGTCGGGCTAATACATTTAGAAGCTGGATCGGACTGTTCAGTAATGTAGTGGATCGGCCAGATTAAACAAACATTGCTCCACTATCTTTGGATCAGGTCGAGATACTCCGGATCAGATCGGGCTGTTATAACATAACTCTGTGACCTTTGGACTGGATCGGGCTATTATAACGTAACTCTGTGACCTTTGGATTGGATCAGACTACTATAGAGCAGCACTTGGATCGGGCAGAACCATTCTGGATCGGTCAGGAGCTAGAAACTGGCAATTAGCTACGGTGGTATTTTTGTAAATACACAACAGCCCGATCCAAAACCTGAGAGCTATGTTTCACTCATTCCTCACTTTTATAAATAGGGGTTCAATCCCACTTTATGGGGGGAGATTTTTGATGACCCCGAAGGGCTGCTAAATTCAATCTTCGATCTTTTCTAAGTGACGATCGTCACAACCATCTCAAATTGAAGATCTAACTCAAAATTCATCGTGAAAACATGAAGATTCATCAAGACTTGTGAAAAACCCTAGATTTGTTCTATCATTAGCTATATTTGAAGGATCTCACCAATTTCTCCTAAGAACATTTGTCTAAGAGAGAGAATTGTGAGGATAATGATGGATGTATTGAGAGAATATACTTGCTTTATAACTTTAAATGCAATACTGGAATCATTCTCCGAAGTGGATGTAGATCAAGATTAATCGAACCACTATAAAACTTTGTGTCTCTCTTTACTTGCATTTTTCTAATTTATGGCTCCCATTTTTTATTTTTTGAAAATACTGCGAAGTACGTTTTCTACTCTTGGTGTTGACTCAAATTTTGAGATCAACATTTGGCACCCACCATGGGGCCGATTCAATCCTCCGTTCTCTCATACTCTCCCCAAGTTTCAAAAACTTGCATTAAGAATCTAATCCTATCTCATTACGATCTAATTCAAGGCCTTGCTTGAAACCATGGGTAAGCCAGGTAGACCATCAAAGAAGACCACTAATCAAAATACCGAGAATGATGATAATATCATCGATCGTGAAACTACTCCTCCCACCAGTCAATTTGAAGTTTGGGAAACTTCTAAGGCCGGAGCCGCCTTAACAAGACGATAATTGGAAAAAGTTGCCACAACTTTAACTAGCCAAATGAATATAGCAAACGAGGCCATGATGAAAAGACTTGAAACAATGTTCGGCATGCAAGCTGCTCGACAAAAGTCACCATGAAACCGCCTGTGCCAAATTCGTTCAAACTCCACGAATTGAAAATGCAAGCTCCTCTTCTTCAAGTACAAACCAAGAGAATTCCGTTCAGGAAATGGCAGATCCTACTTTGAAGGAAGTAAAACCCTCCTCTCACAACCAATCCGATAAGGCAACTTCTCAACAAGGCTCGGTTCCGCCAAAGGGGTACCTCCCCAAGCGGGAGGCTCAGGGCCCCGAAATCCATACCGCGATCATCTGCCTAGGCAGACATCCGGTAAGGAAGACGGCGTCCGCCCCGCGGGCCAACACAATGAGGAGGAGTGTATAATGCAGACGGTCCATAAAATCATGGAAGGGAACCAGAAGAAGCAGGATAATGAAAAAGATTGGTGATTTTCTCCCACTAAAACCCCACTTATAGAAAGAATAAAGATGGCACCTTACCGAAACAAATTTAAACCGCCAGCAGTCCAAGCTTACAATGGAACAAGTGACCTCAACATATTTTTTTCAAATACGATCAGCATATGGACGGGGCACGAGCCACTGATGAATTGAAGTGCTTATACTTTTCGACTTATCTCGAAGGCGTGGCATTGCTTTAGTTCACAAAGCTACCGCCCAGGTCTATTAATGACTTTGCTACCTTGGCCAAATTATTTCGAGAGCAATTCAGGTACAAAAGTACGAGATGTTATGGAGTCGATGAGCTTGAGCAAAGGACGAAAGAACCAATCAGGGCCTTTCTCATTCGTTTCAATACCGCCGCTTCCGAGTTAAGCAATTATGAGCCTCGCCTGGCCTTAATGGCCTTAAAGGGGGCTATAACAATGCTACAAAATAGATCAGTTGCTTCGGTTTTTTACCCCCTGTTGGTTCGGTTCAACAACCGAAGCAAATGAAGACGACGCAACAGACTAAACTCTATTGCTTCGGATGCTAAAACGAAGCAATAGACGGTTTTTGCTTCTGTTATTAAACAGAAGCAACATGGTATAAACAACCGAAGAAAATGTTTGCTTAAGTGATTAAAAAAAAGGATACCATCTCAGGATTCATATCCTGAAAACGGTATCAAAACATAATGACATTTCCACATTGAACAACTATAGCCACAAAACCAATGCATTATTAGCACACTAAATGTTCATAGTAATTTATTCTCCAAAATACCAAATTACAATAATAAGTCAGTCTCATAATTAAATATCAACATTGAATACATAAGAAGATGTTCGTACTTCATTTAAAAAGATTAAATTTGCATTGTCCGCCTTTTCCATCTGGAGCGTATGTTTTTACTCATTTAAAGATCAAACTTGCACTGTGCACCTTTTCCAGTTGAAGCAACAGAGAATGCAATAACCAGATCCTGACAAAGGTAAGAGTATCAATCCTTATTGTTAAACAGACAAACTTATGGACACATTCTGTTTATTATAAAAACTGTTAATAGTACCTTCTAAAACTAGATCATTTTCATCCATTATTGATTTTACAGTACCACCTTTGGATGAAAACTATGGAGGTATCTACAGGTAATCATATACGCACAAATTTTATTTTTCAGCACAATAATAAAGAAGACAAGGCATCAAAATAAAATAATCAAATTAGCCTTTCCACCTGGTAAGTGTGTAATTACTCTTACTTAGTCTTTTATTTGATAGTTCATCGGGGGAATTTAATAAATTAGCTAATAAGCATTCATCAATTTCATTACCACATGGACCATTTAACTAGTTCAAATGCAATAGTGAATAATGAGTTCATCAGGGGAAAATATCAGGCACGAAAGCCATGCAAAAACACATGAACTACATACTAATTATTTATGAAATCATATCAATTATGTGAACATAAGTGAACTACATACAAATTAAGCGATATGGCTCCAGTTTAAAACAAAACAGCTTAGCAAATCAAACATATTTGCTTTAGGCTTCCTCCTTCATATCAATAACCAAAACAATATTAAAAGCTGAACTAAGATGAATACCTTGAACTAACCTCCATATCTAATCTTTATTTTGTAACAAAGTAGCAGAAGAGCATCAGATAATATCATTCCTCCCTAGAGAATCAAAACAAATTTGTTGTGGTAAGTATAGGAAACAAGAACAATATAAAATGACAATGGTAGGATAATATTTTCCAAACAGTCTGGCAACATGTGACTGGCAGCATAACATTGCCAAACATAATCTGGCAACATGTATTTAACTTATTAATTTATCTATTTTTCTGTGAATTAAATTTGTTTGTTATTTCATGCTCTTCGCTTGGCTATGCGATAAGCAGACCAAACCAGATATGACAGCAAGCACGCTCAAGAACTTATAATATGTTTAAGTCATGTATAATTTTCCCTTCCTTTTGTACAGCTTGTTTTTATTTCACTTTGACTTTCTCAAAAAATAAATTTCACCTAAAGGAATAATTTTTATATCCCAAAAATAATATATGCAGCAAATAAAATTGCAACTGGACAACATTCTAAATAGCAATGAACAAAGTGAATCATACCTCTGCAGAATAATCTAACACCATACAAAAGCCTCAACAATCAAACTACAGCAACTTACATCTCATCACTACAACCTGGCCATATCAACTCTGCCATAGCAATAAAACAATACTCAAGACTAACACCAATGAACTGAGTACATAATTCAGCTAGATGGGGCGTCACACATAGTTGCAGTATTATTTGAGATCATATTAGAATTGGCAATCTAAAATAATTAAACATAAGATATATAAAAACTAAAATCATAGCATAACATCAAACTTTTTGAATGTTGTATTCTTCCAAGTTCCTGCCATCTTCAAGCCCTCTCCAGCAAATACTAACACTACTTAACTAACGGAATCCCTAGCACATATAAACGTGAAGCTCAAATCGAGTACCTGAAACGATAAGGAGGCAAATTTAGTAAAAGACATTCCTTCTTTTTCTTTGAATTTGGATTTGACACCGCAGACCTTGAAGTTGAACTTTAGGATTCCCCGAAACTTCAAATTCCCAGAAATAGGACAACGTGTTTTAAATGGGTGAACTTGCGATTGGAATCGAAGTGGATATTGTCGAATGGCTTGAAGAAGAGAGGAAATTGGCGATTATCGGCAAACGGCGATTATCTGTAGACTGACAGGAAAGTTTTTTTTTGTTTCAGCGATTAGCTCTAAACGAAAATAAAAGAGGCGGCTACTGGATGGTGCGGTGAATAGTGATTATATTTAGGGTTTAGTAGAGAGAAGCGCGGTAGGATGTTAGTTGGTACTACAGATCTAATGGTTGGGAATATTTTGAAGTTTTATGATGATTTAATTTGGTTTATAATTAGGTTTTATGATTATTTGTATATTGACTGGCAGCATAATTGGGTTTTATGATTAGCTAATAATGGCTTTTGCTATTCACTGACCAAAAATCATTATTTATTAAACATAATTAATTATTAATTCTAAAGTTTTAATGTTAAATTAAAATATAATTATTGATTATAAGTAATGCTACTTCTCAATTATTAATGTTTCCTATTAATTATGAATTATTAAATATTTTATTATATATTAATTTTTTACTGGTCACTATTAATTAATAATCATTAACAATTAATTATACATACTAAATATCACTTTGTAAGTATCAATTATATAATTAATTATTAAAAATCAGTCTCCATAATTATATAATTATTAGTAATAAATTATTTTCTAATATTACTGATTGGTTATTAAAGGTTAAATAATAAATATTACTTCTTCGGTATTAAATATTACTTTTTAACGAATCATTGATATTGATTATTAATTATTAAATTTTTAATATTAATTAATATATCTTATTATTATTTAAGTTTAATTCATAAATATTAACTTTAATTTACAAATTATTCTTAGTTAACTATAATTAATTATTAAACATAAAAAGTAATTGTTGTTTAATTTTTATAATTAGCAACTATAAATTATTAGTTGATAATTACTAATTATTATTAATTGTAAATAATGTTATGATTATTGATATGTACATTTATTTTTAAATTTATTTGTAGTTTCTTCGGCCTCTAAAATCCGATGCAAATAACAATATTAGCTTCGCTGTATTTGCTTCAGTTCCTAAGGAGCCAATGCGAATAACACTATTTGCTTCTGTTGTAGGGAAAATAGAAGCAAATAACATAATTTGCTTTGGTGCATTTGCTTCAGTTCCTAATACAACCAGAGCATATGATATTATTTGCTTCAGATGTGAGCACAGCCAAAGCAAATGGTATTATTTTCTTCGGTGCATTTGCTTCAGTTGTTTACAAAACCAAAGTAAATGATACTATTTTCTTAAGTGGTGGACACAACAGAAGAAAATGAGGCGATGCAACAGACATTTTTCGTACTAATGTAAGTTAATAGACTAAGCTTGGCTGATGGATCAAAAAGAAGAAGCCAAGTACACTTGAGGATTTGTTTGATAAAGCATAATAATATATAGGCATGGATGAAGATCCAGCCTATACGATGGACATTCCAGAAAGTAGTATGCAACCTGAAAAGAAGAATAATGATGCAGAAAGCAATCAGAAAAACCCTGGAGGTCAGAAACGGGGTAATGACAGGAAAGGCAACCGGGCCAATAAAAAGTTTCGTTTCTTCAAGGACTCAGAGTTGACCCCCTTAAACGATACCGTGGAAAACATTTTCATGGCCACCAAGGAAACTGAAGAGTATCCAGTACCGAAGCAAATAAAGGTCAGTGATGCTGCTATAAAATCTGGAAGATTATGTCGATTTCATAACCAGCCAAGTCATAGCACAAATGAGTGTAGGCATCTAAAGAGCCTAATCGAGGAACTGATACGGAAGAACAGGCTTCAGCAGTACACGAAGAATCTACAAAATACCCAAATTCCTCAAGGCCAGGGAGCGTCCGCCAGACAATTGAGGCAAGGTGAGGATGCTGCAAATACTGTCATGCTAAGGTTGATCATTAACACCATTTTAGGAGGTCCACACCCGGCCGGAAGAAGTTGGGGGGGCATTATGAAATATGCCAATGAAATGAGGAACCTCCGAAAAGGAGAAGAACTCATGATTATGGACGAAGCTTTGACATCAAAGATACCAAGATCTCCTTGGGATGACATTGTGTTCAAAGATCGAGACTCAAAAGGGTTAATAACTCTAACTGTGGATCTAATGGTGATAACCATAGGCTTGGGCCCTACTATTGTCAGAAGAGTGTTGGTTGACAGCGGAGCATCTGTCAATGTCCTTTTCATCAATGGCTTTCATAGGATGAAGCTCTCATGGAGGATGTGAAAGCCTGCCAGAACAAAATCCATGGATTCACGGGGCAAGCTGTTCAACCAGTTGTAGTCATCAACTTGCTCGTTGAGCCCGGAGAAGAGGAGCAGAAAGCTGCACAAAAGCAGGATTTTGTCAGAATCGATGAGTTGTCCGCTTATAATGCTTTTCTTGGCAGACCAACCCTTGCAGCATTCAGGATAACGATGGCTCCGTGGTGCCCAACAATGAAATTTCCCACTGAAAACGGAGTTGGCGTGGTTAAGGGTGACCCACAGGCGGCGAGAGAATGTTATCTGGCTGAGCTTGCAGAGGCGAGAAAGAAGAAAGTGAAAAAGGATGTAGGGCTTCTGCCCCGCATCCATGACTCTCCCTTATAGCAAATAAGGTGGGCCCCCCATTTTAGTGAGCATAGTTGAATCTAGAAGGAAGTCGATCCAAGAAAAACCAGTATGGGGGAAAACAGAGTGGCGCCGGCTGAGGACACCATCTCTATTCTAGTACATGATAAAGATCCTGACCTAGTCCTCAAAATAGGTTCTCAGTTGGCCCTGAAATTGCAGAATGATTTGATATTGTTTTTAAAAGCAAACTTAGATGTATTTGCATGGACACACTCTGACATGTGTGGAATACCACTAGATGTAATTGTTCATAAGTTGAATATTAATCCTAGTTTGACTCCTGTAAAACAAAAAAGACGACTGCAAGGACCTGAAAGATGTGTGGCACTAAAAGAAGAGGTAGATAGATTGTTTAAAAAAATTTATAAGAGAATCTACTTATCCCTCTTGGGTTTCCAATCCAGTCCTTGTTAAAAAATCCAACGGTAAATGGAGAGTATGCATAGATTGCTCGGACCTTAACAAATCATGTCCCAAAGACAGTTTTCCGTTACCGAGAATTGACCAATTTATTGACACGAGGCGGGGCATGAGCTATTGTCATTCATGGATGCATACTCTGGGTATAATCAAATCATCATGCATAAACCAGATAAGGAAAACACGAGTTTCATAACCGATAGAGGTTTATACTGCTACAAAGTTATGTCGTTTGGATTGAAGAATGCGGGAGCAACCTACCAACGCCTCGTAAATTCCATGTTCAAATCCCAAATCAGGAGCACTATGGAGGTCTATGTAGACGATATGTTTGTAACATCGAAGAAGGCGGAGAATCATTTGGAAAGCTTAGCCGAAATGTTTCACATCCTTAGAAAGTACGGTATGAAATTAAATCCTCTGAATGCACATTTGGAGTTTCATCGGGGAAATTCCTCAGGTTCATAGTCAGTGCCAGGGGCATTGAGGCAAATCCTTCCCAAATCACGGCATTACGAGAAATGCGAGCTCCAAGAACAAAGAAAGAGCTTCAAAGTTTGAATGGGAAAATCGCTGCTCTTAACCGATTCATCTCTAAAGCAACAGATCGATGCATTCCACTTTTTGATGCTTTAAAATAGGGAAAGAAAGACTTCCAATGGACCGTTCAATGTAAAACAGCTTTCGAAGAATTGATTAAGCACATGGAGTCTCCACCGATGCTCTCCAAACCCAGAGATGGAGAAGAGCTATCAAATATTTGGCTGTTTCATCACATGCTCTAAGCGCTGCACTTGTTCGGGAGGATGCCAAGGTCCAATGGTCGGTCTACTATATAAGCAAGCGACTCGCCGAGGCAGAATTAAACTACCCAAGGTTGGAAAAAATAGCATACTATCTGCTCGTTGCCTCGAAAAAGTTAAGACCATACTTCCAATCCAATCCAATAAAAGTTCTCACCGATCAACCACTAAGGCAAGTTCTATTTCTCCCAGAAACTTCGGGAAGGTTAATGAAGTGGAACATTGAGCTTAGCCAATATGACATCACTTATCACCCTCGAAGAGCTATTAACGGGAAAGCCTTAGCGGATTTCATTGCCAAGTTCGTGGACACACGAGAAGTAACTAAAGAGCCAGCAGAGACAGTTGCTAGCTTGAAACTATACTTCGATGGTTTCAAGAATGATTACTATTCAGGAGCCAGAGTCGTCTTAGAAACCCCGGACATCCATTCTCTATGTTATGCCTTGAGATTGGAGTTCCCATCGACAAATAATGAAGCTGAATACGAAGCATTAATAATAGGGATGAAGTTGGCAGAGGAGCTGAATTTGAAAACTTTTCAAATCTTTAGTGATTCTCAATTGGTAGTGTATCGGGTCATTGGAGAATTCCAGACTAAAGTTGGGAACCTCCCTTCTTACCTTATCAGAGCCATGGAACTTCTCAACGACCTCGACCATTATACTATATCCCATATTCTAAGGGAAGAAAATTCAAAGGCAGATTCTCTTAACAAATATGCAAGTTCTTCAGATGCACAATTACTGGGAATAATACCAGTTGAAATACTCCCAAATCCTGCTATTGAAGAAGTGGATGTCGATTGGATCATGGAAAAAGTTGAAGAGCCTGTGTCTTGGATGACACCAATCAAGGAATATATTCTCAATGGAATGCTTCCAGAGGAGCCCAAAAGGTGTAGAAAAGTACTGTGCAAAACTCCGTTATACCTTCTCCAGGATGGGAAGTTATATGGGCGAGGATTCTCCATGCCACTCCTACGGTGTGTGTCAAAGCAGGAATCAAAAACAATTTTGGCAAAGTTACACGAGGGAGATTGCGGTGGTCACGTCGGCGGTCAAACAATGGCTAAGAAAATTCTGCGATATGGCTATTTTTGGCCCGATGTGAACCTGGATGCGATGACTTACATCAAAAGGTGTGATAAGTGCCAAAGATTTGCAAAAATTCCGAGATCACCTCCTACCAAATTGACTCAAATGGTTAGCTCATGGCCATTAGCTGTCTGGGGCATAGATTTGATTGAAGCATTGCCCACCGCAAAGTCAAGTGTGAAGTATGCGATAGTGGCAGTCGACTACTTCACCAAATGGGCCGAGGCGGAACCGCTAGCTACTATTACTTCAAAGAAGGTGATCAACTTCATCTTGAAGAAAATTATCTACAGGTTCGGTGTGCCGCAGAAAATAATAACCGACAACGGAACACAATTTGAGAGCAATGAGTTCCTGGACTTTTGTGCCAAGTACAAGATCAAGAAGATTTTTTCAGTCGTAGCTCATCCGCAGGCCAACGGGCAAGTTGAAGCAGTCAACAAGATCCTAAAGTCAACCATCAAGAAGCGGCTTGAGAAAGCCAAGGGTGGTTGGGTAGACGAGCTTCCACTAGCACTACAGGCGTATCGTACTACCCACAAAACTACGAGAGGGCACACTCCGTTCTCATTGTCGTTCGGATCTGAAGCTATGGTTCCAGTCGAGCTGGAAATTCCAACTCATAGAAGCATCTACTTCAACCAATCAGAAAACGAAAAACTCTAGCTTGAAGCACTTGATTTGCTCGAGGAAAGAAGAAGGGAATCAGAGCTCAGAGTCATGGCACACCAGAGAAGAATAGCTCATCATTTCAATGCTAAAGTAAAACATAGAACCTTCCATGTTGGAGACCTTGTCTTGAAAAGGATTATGACAGGAACTGGGGTACTCGGACCTAACTGGGAGGGGCTGTATATGGTTAACCCCAAATTCTCAAATGGAACATTTGATTTGAAGACAACAGACGAAATCTGACTTCCAAAAGCATGGAATGCTAAACATCCCGTCGCTACTTCACTTAGTGTTTCTTCCATATATTCTGTAAAAGATGTAAATATAATGCACACCATGAAACACTATTACAAACTTTGTAAATATAAGTGAAAGGAATTGCTTTGCTTGCCTAAATCGCCCTCTAAAAGGAGCGCTGACCCCATTACGACTTAATGAGTCCCGTCAACCATTGCAGCACATCCTGATTAGGATAGCTCAAATGTCCGCTACTTAATGCTTGAAACATCATTCGCAATCAACTCGAAGATCTGGAAGCATAGCAGCGTAAGGACGAGACGCTAAGGATTGATTTGTCAAATGGTGTGGCGTTCAAGTTACAAATGAAGTCATGAGTTTCGCCAAAGGGACGCCTTCTTGATTTCAAGGTTGAAACCCTAGCTCTTGCAACTCAAAATAAAAACCAATAAATGAGGTACGTTTGTCCCGAGAAACCACGTAATAATAAACCAAAGACCTCTCCAAGGGGCACCTAGTCTATCGCCAACACCATTAATACATGGGTCGGATTGCGACAAACATTGGGTTTCTAAACCAAAGACCTCCCTGAGGGGCACTCGGTTGATCGTCGACGCCATTAATACATGGCTGGATAACGATATAAACGCTGGGTTTTAAAAAAAAACCACTTTCGAGGCATCCGATCAGATGCTGGATCTTCCAAATCTAGCTATCAAATCTAGGCCTTTCAAACCCAGTTGCCGATGGATCAATAAAGACCCCTCATCGGGGCATCCGATCATATGCTGGGTCTTCCAAAATCCAGTTAGTGATGGACCCAAAGACCTCCTTGAAGGCGCCCTATAAATTCTACGAGTGGCTGAGTCATTCAGTCAGAACGGATAACAGGTTTATTAATACCTCTCCAGAGGAATGAATTATGAGATCTCTCAAGTAGGGCATGAAAACAGGAGTCCTTCTTCCCAAAAAGAAATAAAAAATATCAACTCGATTGGAAACCGCATGCAATGATGCTCTTAACCTTTGGAGCAGTGACTAATTTTGGTATGGGGGGCATTACCACCGCATTAAGAAAATTCAACAATGCTCAAGTCACACCATAAACTCGTCACAACTCTAAGGTTAAACGTTTAGCGTTTGCATGGCCCGACTTGAATGACAAAGCAGAATTTTGAAATGACTAAGGCAAAATCGATAACCCCGACATTATGATAAACGCAAAAGTGGTTACTCACTAAGAATCCCAAAGAATTGCCAATAGTCAAAATCAAATAATTCCAGTAAAGTTGGTCAAGTAAGATCCAATTAATAGTGGTTCGTGGTTACATTTGGGAAACTAATTTACCCAAAGCACCATGAGATCATTTATTCCAAGTATTGCATTTACAAATGACTTGCAGAATAAAATTTCTATGTTGCAAATATGAGAATATAATAAATGCAGAATGCAAAGCAGCAAAGTACGATAAAGCTCAAGTACAATAAGCAGAGCACCTTTGCATTTCAACATGGAGTCAAAGCACAAAGTACCAGTCAATTATCAGACACAAAAGTGCGTAAAGTAACAAGCATAAAAGTAGCAAGCGAGGGCCGGTACTCGCATATACAACCGGTCTGAATACATACAGTACATAAAGGAAATGACAAGAAATAAAGGAAACTAGTGGCAGGGGAGACTTCACTTTTCCTTTCCATTCTTTGGGTCCCCAGATCTCAAATCCGGTCTATTTGGTTGGTCCCCACCTTTGTTCATCGGACCACTGGGACTCTCTTAGGAGGATATAGCAATGACTTTTCCCTTCTTTTTCTTTTGCTTGGAAATGGCCCTCTTTCCTATGCAGCTTGACGTTGCTCCCCTCTTTCCTTGGGTCTCAATGTCTTGCGTCGTAGTTTCGCCAATATGCTCGGAGTCTTCTTCGCTTGGGAAATAGTCTTAATCCTTTTCCAAGTCAGCAATCGCACCAATCTTGGTATCCTGTGACCCTGGGGTCTTAGCATCAAGCAAAGATCCAACACCCAGATGAGGATTATGAGAAGGGGTAGGAGGTGTCGATATCAGAGCTGAATCAGTAGTTATGGCTTCAGTCATCATAGCAGTAAACCCACCAGAAGGACGTCTTGGTGAAATCAGACCTAAGGAATACAAACATTGAGTTAAGTATGTGGTGGTACCAGGAGAAGAGAATACATAGTCCAAGTTCGTATAATTCAAGCAACTTCGATTTTACCTGTAGTTGTAAGACTCGCTTCAATATTCCTATGTGCTTCAATCTCAAATCTGCTTGCATCAAAGTTTCCATCGTCATCGTTATCTCCGCCTTTGTCCTTTTGAGAAGCAATAAGATCAACAAAAATCTGTGAACCAGAGGCCTCTACGTCTGTAGTGATGGCATGAGCTTCAATATTTACATCTTGAATGGGTCTTCCTGAGGATCCAGCTGTGTCCTTAATAAAACCTCTAACTTCCGCTAACTTGGCCTTCCCAGTAGCCAAAGCATCTCAAGACTCTGGGTCGAGGAGATCCTCAATGAGATCGTCTTCGCTGGGATCACCCTCGTTAATTTCTAGAATCCTCTCCCAAACAAGAGCCAAAGTAATCTCAATTTTTTTTCCAAGAAATGCAAGCTTCCCTTGTTCATAACGCTGCAGACATAAATGTCGAAAAAGGAAGCTTCGTCCTCCAAGTGAACCCTCTCAAGATCATCAGCAGCTTTAAGTTTTCTCCCATAACGGCTATGTTAAGTGAAGAAATCCTCTCGCGAAGAGTGGCATTCTTTTGTTGGTGGGTGGCAGATGAGTTCTTTTCTATGGCAAATTGGGATTCGGTAAGCTGTCGAGCAGCTTGAGCGCCTTGTAATTGTGCTGCTAGGGTAGATTCATTCAGCTTCGCAGCAGCGAGCTCCTCCTTGATTTTTTTGTTTTCCAACTCTAAGTTTGAAAGCTCTAAATCTTTCTGGGAATGGGAAGCAATGGTTTTCTCTTGCGATTTTATGACCTTAATCAGTTCAACTTTATCACGTTCTAAGGTAGCGATACGATCAAGAGTGATTCCGTTAACCCTCGAAAGTTCATGAGCAAAGGACCACCACAGTCCCAATTGCTTCTCGGCCTGACTTTTGAGGTTCCTAGCTTTACATAAAATTGACCCCTAGCCACTTCCAATTGATTCTGAGCCACGTCAAATTGTGCGGATGTACTACCTTGTAAGTCTTCAAACTCTTTAAGTAAGTCCTGCTTGTCATTGGGATAGAGGTCTAGGTTGAGGCATGTTCCTCTAAGATTCCAGTTCGGGAACTGGTCAGCAAGGCCAAAATCGTCTAGGCCGGGAATGTAGCAAGGCCTATTCATAATCGTCTCTAGGTCAGCAGGAACATGGGTGACCGATGGAGAATCTAGGGTTACTTCCTTGAAAGTAGCATGAGTGTCTGACATAGGAAGATCATCCGACCTGCGGCGTTTTCGAAGGTCACTCTTGCTCCAATCACCTGTATTTTCTTTTCGCTTAGATTTCTTCTTCTTCTTCTTCTCAATTTATCTCCTCCCCTTTTCCTCCCATCGAGCTTCATCATCCTCCCTCCATCGTCTTTGCTCATCGGTCTGGGAAGTTCTAGAAGTGGTCGAGACTGATGAGATGATAGTAAGTGTTGAGGGGGACTAGGCCGATGAGAATACCACGAGGGACGAGATTTGTTTAAGAAATGCTTTGGGTCTTGCTGGCCTCGCTTTTCATTAAAATCCTTCAAGAACGAAGATTTTGGCATCGTTCCCGTACCTAAGAAAAATGACATGACAAGGATTTAATACTCGCATAAGTGGAGAATAATACAACTTCAAAAGGATAAGTGCAAAAGAGCAGTAAGCTGTGGTAAAAGTAAGCACTTTTCAAAATAAATTTAGTAACAAACCAATCTTAAGAGGCTCATTTAAAAGAAGTCCTATATTGGTAGCTGATTTTCCAGGACAAGGCTTCCTGTAAGGGTCATCTAAGGAAATCCCTACATCAATAGCCTTCTTAGCCATATCCTTTGCAGACAATGCAGGGGTTGATGATGAAACATCATGGGGAACAATATGTTTAGCAGAGCTAATATCCTTAAAAGTATCCGAAGAGTAACCCTTGGGAGTAACCGGTGTAGTAGGATTCTCAGAAGTTTTCTTAACACCGGTGCTCTCATCAAAAGTAACTTTAACATCTCTTGCTTATTTATCTCTCTTAGTCGGACCAGAAAGGGTTTTTGAAGAGGTTAAATCCTTCTCAACTCCCTCAGCCGCTTCCTCAACTATTTTACTCCCATCCTTATCATGATCGGATTTCCCTTCCTTGATAGAAGGCAGCTTAGACTTAGGAGACGTCTTACTGCTTCCTGCGGTGTTAGAGCATTTTTGTAGGGGGATTTATGAGTAAGACCTCTGTCGGTAATCCCTTTCTTGGGAAACAGACCCAATTTGAGAGTACATGAAGGGTCAAGCAAATGGTACTGATAAAGAAACTGCTCTGTGATCAAGTATCTCTTGCTTCTCTCTGCCTTGGCTATTGCCTATAAGGCATTACATAATTCCTCGCCGGTGGTATCATCTAGATCAGAAGAAGGCAATTCTGCAAAATAAAAAATGGTTTAATATTCGGAAGCTAGCCATATGGATGAGGAAAAAATGCGCGAATATGCTGTTACCTCCTTCCATCCATCTTCTGTAGAAATTGTCAGAGCAACGCACAAAACAATAATTTTCTATGTAACCCTTAACACTATCCATTAGATCAATTACAATCTTGGAGTATTTCCCTTCCAAGCTAACGATTGATGGTGAAGGTTGCTTCTTTTTGAAAGCATACAATGAGCAGATCTCTTCAAAGGTAGGGGGACGTTCCTTAATTCTCATAAAAAGTATGTACAGACAGGTTAAGATAGCATGGCCGTTATGATGAAGTTGCATAGGGGCAATGGCTAGGCGCTTTAAAAACATCTCTATGAATGGGTTAAAAGGAGGAATGCCACCCATTGTCAACATATGTCAGTTGACAGCAACAAGTCCAGGGGGAGGATTGTCAGCAAACTCATTTTCCTTTGGGAACTCAGCTCGATCTCGGATATGCTGAATTGGGAACATATGCTCTTGTACCCGCGATCACCTAGTTTGTTTGGTTTACTATCACTAGGTTTTTCAGTTAAAGGCTTGGGTATCGGGAATTCTGGGTTAGCATTGGATCCGGAAGTGTTATTTGTATCCAGGGTCCAGGTAGAAGTACCAGCAAGAACGGACTTAGATGCTTCCTCAAGATGTTGGCGTGATTTCTGTCTGGTATCCATTTCTACGTAGACAAGTATGTTTGACAACAAAGAATAGGTATATATTTACTATAGCAAAAATGTTGTGTGCAACTTAATAAAGATGAAACTTGAGTCATCATAACATAGGTGATCAATCTCGAGTTTTGTTGCAAGTTTATGCTTAAATGTTTGAGTGAAATGGCCGACAGAACCCTTTAACACCAACAGAACATTTCAGTATAGGTTATGAAAGCTGCATACAAGATTTTTATTATATCTAACTTATTATCGATAGGGGCAATCGATGATAGAGTATATTGGCCCCAAAGCAAGTGTTTCAATTACAAAATGGAAAATAACAAGATTACAAGCACCGAAATGGATCGGCAATTTTGATCAGATTGCATCGGCCTAGACTTTTTCTGATTGTTCCAGCTAAGATCAATCTAGTTTGAATCGGCCGAGTCCGATCCAGATTGAACTGGTCACAACCAATCCCAAATTGAATCGGTCAAGCCCGATCAAGATTGGATCGGTCAAGCCCGATCCAGATTAGATCGGTCACAACCAAATCCAAATTGGATCGGTCAAGCCCAATCCAAGTTGGATCAGTCAAGACAGATCCAGATTGGATTAGTCAAGCCCGATCCAGATTGGATCGGTCATAATCAAATCCAAATTAGATCGGTCAAGCCCGATCCAAATTGGATCAGTCAAGACTGATCCATATTGGATCGATCATGGATAATCCAAATCAGGATGGAAGCTCAATTTGGGTCAATCCCGTGCTTTGTAGCATTTTTTAAAAAATTCAATCAAACAACAAGCATCACCACGGTGGCAAGATCAAGTGCAGAAATTCAACTATTTTGGACAAATTCATGTTTCGAGCATTTCGTCGAACACATTATGTGCATCAAAAAGAGATCAAGGCTCAATGGATTTTGTGTGGTTCGAGTTCATCATACACAACCACGAGTTCGTTCCAATCAGTTCCAATCCCATTACAAATCATTTCAACAATACAAATTCTTGATCTAAAGCATTAAGACAAAAAAGAAAAAAACGAGCTCGAGTGACCAATTCATAAACTTCTCAGTCCTAACTCATTTCAATCTGAATTCGAAAGAAAAAATTGCCAAGAAAAAACATGAAAATACCTGCAATTTTGAAAAATCGATTCGGATTTAAGGAATTTGGAAAGGCATGAGGTTGGGAGACTGGGTTGCCGACTTGAGCTGATCGAAGAGAAGCGACTTGGATGCAAATTGAAGGAGGGAATTGGATTAGTTACTCGGGATGAATAATTTTGCTTTAAGAAGGGGGTGCCGCCATTAAAAGATTTCAGCTGAAGTAAAATGGAAAAAGGACGGGTCAAGTGAATTATATAATACCCACGTGTCGAGACGCTTCAAACCTTTTTCAAGCCAACCCGAACCATGGAGATAGCATGCCCGATCCAAAGTCAAAACCCATAATGGAGTACCGATAGCTCATCAAAATATCATGGATATAAAACATTTCTAAGCCCACAACCTTCATGAACAAAATTGTGAACTTCGACGGGAAAAATGTTATCCATAAAATTCACAAAGCATGGATCGGCCTGGATGTGGAGAAATGGATCGGTCTGTACATTAAAACAGTGGATCGGCCTCAGCTAGTTCGGGTCAGGCTAATGCATTTAGAAGCTGGATCAGACTATTCAGTAATTAAGTGGATCAACCAGATTAAACAAACATTGCTCCACTACCTTTGGGTCGGGTCAAGATACTTTGGATCAGATTGGGCTGTTATAACGTAACTCTGTGACCTTTGGATCAGATCGGGCTGTTATAACATAACTCTGTGACCTTTGGATCGGATCAGACTATTACAGAGCAGCACTTGGATCGGGCAGAGCCATTCTGGATCGGTCAGGAGCTAGAAACCGGCAGTTAGCTACGGTGGCATTTTTGTACATACACAGCAGCCCGGTCCAAAACCTAAGAGCTATGTTTTACTCATTCCTCACTTCTATAAATAGGGGTTCAATCCCACTTTATGGGGGGAGATTTTTGATGACCCCGAAGGGCTGCTAAATTCAATCTTCGATTTTTTCTAAGTGACATGATCGTCACAACCATCTCAAATTGAAGATCTAACTCAAAATTCACCGTGAAAACATGAAGATTCACCAAGACTTGTGAAAAACCCTAGATTTGTTTTATCATTAGCTATATTTGAAGGATCTCACCAATTTCTCCTAAGAACATTTGTCTAAGAGTGAGAATTGTGAGGATAATGATGGATGTATTGAGAGAATATACTTGCTTTGTAAATTTAAATGCAATAACGGAATCATTCTCCGAAGTGGATGTAGATCAAGATTGATCGAACCACTATTAAGCTTTGTGTCTCTCTCTTTACTTGCATTTTTCTAGTTTGTGGCTCCACTTCTTTTATTTTTTGAGAATATTGTGAAGTACATTTTCTACTCTTGGTGTTGACTCAAATTTTGAGATTAACGAATATACATTATATATATTTAATGGCCTGAACAGAATGCACCGCGCAGCGACCGTTTGCGAATTTCGACCATTAACTTCAAATTGATGTAACGGGAGATCCGTCGTCGGATTCTCCTAAAACCAGAACCATTGGGTTCGTATCGAAAAGAGCTTTCCAACGAATATAAGCGATTAGAAATCTAACAGCTAGATTTGGAATTATGCCCAAATCAAATTTGAAAAATGTCGCTATGGATGCAGTTCGATGGCCGTTATTGGAAACCGACTGTACGGGCCTTGATAAAATTATTAAAAAAATGGTAAAATTATGTAAAATCATAATAATTGATTTGGAAAGATTTTGGATGAAAAATTCCATATCTGAAAAGAAAAGATACATTTTTTTATTGAAATGAACTAGTTATTAACTAGGATAATAATCTAATCAAGTTTTCGAATTAATTAATATTAATTGGGATTAAACAATAAATTAGATTTTGGGTTTGTCGCGAATGGTGTCTTCAATAACACTATTCTTAAACCCCGCATGAAATAGATAAATCTTTTAATTAAGATTATTAGAGTTTCCATTTGTATTTAGTAATTGGAATAAAGTGAAATGTGAATTGGGTTTATCGTGAACTGTGTTTTAAACGACATTTGTTCTTTAACCCAGTTAACAGTGAAAACATAATTTGGAATTTATAAATCTTTTTATTAAGATGAAACAGAAATTTTCCAAAGTAAAGTTTTCCAATTTAATATATTAAATTGGAATTGAATGGAATTCGATTTGGTAATAATCGACATGAGCTTCTATAAAAGAAGACCGTAATTATATATGGAATTTAAAAGGCTTTGCCGCTATTCCATTTATATTATTAGTCTGATACGAAAATTTATATTGATTATATATTGATTGGATTTCTGTGAAAATTCCATATTTAATGGAATATGATTATGAGTTTATCGCGAACTGTGTTTTAAATGATAGTTGCTCTTTAACCCAGCTGAAGGTAAGATTAATTTCTTAAATTTGAATAATCATTAAATAATGATTTTTGAGATTAAACCTAAAATAGAGTTTTAATGAATCTTTAGTAAGATTAAAAATGGGAATGAGCTAATTAAATGATTAAAAGAATATATTTAAAAGAATTTATCTTTGATAAAATTAATGGGAACCTTTCCCTAATAATGTGAATATTTTATTAAAAGATTATTCTGAATTGGAATGAGGCAAATGATGTGTTTTTATAGCACTTAATTATTGATAATAAAATACGTGAATTATTCGGAAAGACCGGGTTTAACCCATTCTGAATAATTACTATGAAGATTAAAAGTCAAAGATGAAGACGGTGGTTGAAGACCGGAGATATTCACAATGTTTGGATGATTACTGATGTCTTGATTGGGAGGCATCCCAAGACAAGGTAATAAGTGGTGATCGTCCAGACGTACTTGGAGATCGACGGATATGCGAGGACCTCTTTGCTGTATTGGACATATGGGCGAGGAATAAGTTGCCTCCGATTTTGTTCAGACCCAGAACAGACTTGTAAATGGATGTATGTTTGACATTGGATTTTATTCTGTGTTGATTGATTTCTATTAAATATATATATCTGCTTGGTGGCGGAGAATTTATTCTCTTGCTTGACACCCTTCTCTGAGATGTACGAGCTCAGAGGTTATATATCGGTAGACATCAGTTGCATGGCGTGAATTGTCAGTGTGGCATGCTAAGATGCAAATGATCAAGGCTTTTGTTGAAAAGCAGAGTCTTATGGATGATGATCAAAGCATAGCTTTAGTTAGCATAGCTTTGTGTATAACAATACTTTGCGAGCCTCACACCCTGGTATGAACCAGAAATGGGAGAGGATTGCAGGGAGGACATACGTTTCTTTCGAGCTAGAAGTGGTGTCATGTTATGGAGCCTAGACATTTTTACTTATATGGATGATGGAATGAGGCACCTCGGATTTGAGTCCCTAGTGGCTCTTTATTTACGCCCTATAGGGTGGGAAAACGTATTGTTCAGGAATTACCAATCCACTAAAGTATTTATGGACCATCCCTGAAGATCCAAGGTGCAGTTGCGACTGTATCCTGAGACACGGTAGGCTAGATTGTCTCGAATTCGGTAAGGATGATCTGTTTCCTTGGTTCATGATGGAAATCCAACTTCCAATACGACACCATACGGTTTTGATTGTAAAACTAGTATGGCGACATAGTATATGGTAGTTATGCCATCTATGATTGATACATTATGACTGAAATGTTTTTGAAACATATAACACTAATAGTAACATCAAATCTGTTTAATCGTATCAAGCATAATTTGGCCATTATAAGGTAAAACTCTATCCTCCGGTTTTCGTTGCATTGTCTTATGGGACTTGAGTCTTATAATGGCTTCATTTTTCTAAAAAGCATTGCATTGCTTTTATTGATTTACTTTATTTATGCAATGGCAATCCAATGGAGTAAACCCGTTCCATGTTAACGGCGTGGTCCTGTGATTAGCCTTATTATTAAATTGGTTAAGTAAGATTTCTCATACCAGTCCCATGACTGACACGTAGTTTGTTTCACTTGAAAACTCAGGTGCCCTCTTTTCCATACGGGCAGTCGAGTAGCTTGTTTTGCAGATATTTCTTATTTGAGCAGGATTCTGGATCGAAGCTTAAAGCTGTGTCTAAAGCATTGATGGTCTTCCGCTGTATTAGTTAAATTGTTCTGCTGTGGATTGTATTACATTTATTGTAAGATATCTTCCACTGTTGTATTATTATATTCAAAGTACTCTGATGTAACATTATTATGATGTTTATAAAAGTCTTTTGTTATTTTTTTGATGTGTTGTATGCACGAAGTTAGCGTATGTGGGATTCAAACGGTCTTGGTCGAATTAGCGATCGATTAGGTCCGGGCGAAATCTGTGTTGTTACAGCTGGTATTAGAGCTTTGGTTGACTCAAATCTTTGGGGTACAACTCGTTAGAACTGAAAAAAAGACTCATCAGAGGTAGGATTAGAAATATCCTATAAAAGAATACTCATTAGAGATAGGATCAGTAACATCCTAGAATGAGAAAAACTCATTAGAGATGGGGTTAGAAATGACCTAGAATGAGTTGAGAGTGATAAGTTTATAATTAACGTATTTGTGATTATATATAAAATCCGATCTTAGAAAATATGATATTTGACTATATATAAAAGTTATATATATTTGAAAAGTTAATCAACAAATAAAGTTATTAAAAAAAATGAAAGTTGGGTTGGTTAGTTAAACAACTTTCAACTCCGTTCCTTTTCGAGGACGAAAAGATTTTAAGTAGGGGAGATTGTAACAACTCGGAAATTTCTGAACCAATTTAAAATTTTTAATTTAACAATTTTAATGGATTTTAAATATTTAAACTGATTTTTTTAAATAATAACGATTAAAAAATTATTTTAAATTAAGTTAGAACGAATATATTTATTTTAATTATAAAAGGAGTTAGAAATAGCGCGGTAGTTTGAAAATTTGAATTTGAACTTTGACTGAATGTACATGATTCAAAATAAATCGGATTTCAGTAAAACCAGAAATATTTGAATCTGTTTAATCATATCTTTCTAACAAATGTGAAAAATCCAAATTTCACAACGGAATAAAAAGTTATGTCCGGTTTAAAATTCAGAATAGTCGCTATGGAATTCATATATATATATATATTTTAATATTAAAAATAAATTTTTTGTAAACCACCTCTGTTTTCGAAGAAACCAATTTGGTTGGATCCGAAATGTCAAATTATTGCTAGATTCCAATTTTCATAATTTTTGGTATTAATATGTGAGCGTGGCAAAAGAAAACGTGTTTTGTCAATTTATGTCAAATTGGATCGACCAGAAAATAGCCATTTTTCAAACGGTCTCCAAATTCGACAAAATTAATTTTGTTGGGAGCGTATCGTCAAAACATAGCTAGATTTATTTTTCAGGAATTTTTGGAGTCAGTATGTGGCCCCGGTAAATTATAATGTACATTTAAATTCAAAATATATTGATTTATATTTTAATTAGAGAAAAACCGATCAAAACATTCGAAATGGCTTACAAAACATATTACATTGTGTCCAGAATGGGGGTATTTAGCTAGGGGCGATAGTCGTTGGGTCCCGTTTGGAGTTCAGATGGTTTAACAAGTTATTTTTGAATTAAATAATTAAATAATATAAACGCTAACCCTAATTCCTTTGTAATTTCCTGGAGCCGCCACTAATGGCTTGAATGGACATCGTTTTCCCATTTTTCTACCTCGCTTTCTCTCAATCCACTAAATCATTCAAGAATTCATAAAACAAAAACTGAAGATCTAAGAAAGCTCTATTATCTAAACGGACAAGACGGAGTTTAGGGTCCTAGATCGTGAGAATTTGGGGGTCGAAGTTGTTCAGTTCGTGGCGATTTACAGGAAGCGGGGGGACCTAGTTTGACACGTTGGTGGCCAGGGGGAGCTCTCACGACGGTGGAGCAGGTGTCGGCTTATGATGGAGTTCCGATGGGGTATGGAAGAGGCGCGGGGTGGATTTCCAAATCGATGATTTGGGTATGTGTTTCCTGTTGTGAATGATGAAGAAGACGCAATTTTTATAGAAGGGTAATAAAAGAAAAAGAGAGGGATTAAAGTTTTTAATTATTCATTAATTATATAATAATGTAATAATATTTAAATTGTTATATCTTATTCAAATAGCAACCGATTTGAACGATTCAAAATGCGTTGGAACTGCAAAATCAGGATCTACATGATGGAACAACTTTGGACAAAAACAAATGCAGTTGGGATTTTTGATATAGTTAAACATCAGTTTAACTACATTAAAATAATCTTTTTGATAACGATTTTCTAACCGATCAAGGTGAGAACTCTCTCACTAAATTTTCTTATATAGTTATTTATTATAAACTGCCATGATTTTCATCTGTATTTAATCATCACGAATATTTGTTCGCTAAAGATATTATTTTTTAGCTTATGGGTGAGATTTCCTATTTAAATAATTAAAATTAATTAATTATTATCGCGTTTAGAAATCCTTACATATACATTGTTAAATCCAGTTGGGTGTTGTACGTGATTTGGATTGGTTGATGCTGTTTGTGGTGATTTGTTTGATTTAATTGAATATAATGGAAAAATAGAAATTTTATACAGATAAAAATATTTCATTTTTATTTGTTATGATGAAATTGAAATCGTATACATATAAAAATATTCATTTTATTTGTCATGTTAAAATAGAAATTGTGTACAAATAAAAATATTCATTTATTTGTCATGTTAAAATAGAAAGTTGTGTACAAAGAAAAAATACTCATTTTTATTTTGTCATGTTAAAGGTGGAAATTTGTGTACAAATAAAAATTCACATATTTATTTGTCATGTTAAAATAGAAAGTTGTGTACAAAGAAAAAATACTCATTTTTATTTTGTCATGTTAAAGGTGGAAATTTGTGTACAAATAAAAATTCACATATTTATTTGTCATGTTAAAGATAGATATTTGTTTACAAATAAAAGTATCATTTTTATTTGTTATGTAAAAATAGAAATTGTAAATAAATAAAAGTATCATTTTTATTTGTTACGTAAAAATAGAAATTGTAAACAAATAAAAGTATCAATTTATTTGTTATGTAAAAATAGAAATTGTAAACAAAAAAAGTATCATTTTTGTTTGTTATGTTGAAATAGAAATTGAAAACAAATAAAAGTATCATTTTTATTTGGGATGTTGAATTAGAATTGCCAACAACATAAAAATATTTCTTTTTATTTGGAATGTTGAATTAGAATTGTCAACAACATAAAAGTATCATTTTTATTTTTTATGTTGAAATTAGAAATGTATGCAAATAAGAATATCATTTTTATTTGTCATGTTTAAAATAGAATTGTTGTCAAATAAAAATTTCCTTTTTATTTGTCATTTAAACTTTGGAAACATGTTATGCAAATAATACTTCTTTTATTTGTCATTTAAACATTGGAAACATGTCATGTAAATAAATTTCATTTTATTTGTCATTTAAACAATGAAAACACGTCATGTAAATAAATTACCTTTTTATTTGTCATTTAAACATTGGAAACATGTCATGTAAATAAATTATCTTTTTATTTTTCATCTAAACATTGGAAACATGTCATGTAAATAAATTATCTTTTTATATTATTATTAGAAACATGTAGAAAGGTTATGTAAATAAAATACATTTTTATTTGATATTAGAAACATGTAGAAATTGTTATGCAAATAAAATATTCCTTTTTGTTTGTCATTTTATGTTTTTTTTATTCGAAACATTATTAGTTACATATAGAAGAAAATATTCCTTTTTATTTGTCATTTTATGTTTTGTTTATTCAAAACATTATTAGTTACATATGGAAGAAAATAATCCTGTGTCATTTTATGTTTTGTTTATTCAAAACATTATTAGTTACATGTAGAAGAAAATAATCATTTATCATTTTATGTTTTGTTTATTCAAAACATTAGAAAATAATCCTTTGTCATTTTATGTTTTGTTTATTCAAAACATTATTAATACATGTAGAAGAAAATAATCATTTGTCATTTTATGTTTTGTTTATTCAAAACATTATTTGTTACCTGTAGAAGAAAATAAACATTTGTCATTTTATGTTATGTTTATTCAAAACATTATTAGTTACATGTAGTAGAAAAAGAATCATTTGTCATTATATGTTTTATCTACTGAAAGACATTATCATTATTAGGTTAGCGAAGTTGGAGCAATAATCATATTTTGAAAACATGTTCTGTGAAATAAAAATGTCGTTTATTTAGAATAATGTTTTGTGAAGTAAAATGTCATCTTGGTAGAATACGTTTTGTTAAATAAAAGGATTACATGTTAAATTATATGTTTCACTGGACAAAATGTCACCTTTATCATGTTAGACAAGAGTAAAAATAATTACTTGTTAAAATGTATGTTTTCTTGAAATTAAATTATAAATTTTTATTTACAATTTAAATAGTGAAAATTCGTTAAATATAAAATAATTCAAACTGAATTATAATTAGTTAAATTTATTGACCAATGTTGTATTTAAATAAATTGTTGTTGTCTGGAAACCCCACACGGGTATTGGGATGATATTTGACATACACTAGTCCCAATATTTAGTTATATGTCAATCTATGGATTGACAGTCTGTGATGAGCGTTATTTATTTATTTTAATGCTCACACAGTTGTAAAACTTCACTTTGGATGTAAATGGACTGTTGAATGATTATTTATCATTATCGTTAAATACATGCGATGTATGAAAATCCATATAACTGAAATTATATGGTAATTGATTGAGTCGCATTCCGATTCAGAATATTTTAAATAAAGAATATTCAAAAATAACGAATCTTTGAAAATGAAGAATATTTTAAAATAAAGGGTATTTTAAAATAAATTTAGTGAAGAATAAAATTATGATTTTCATGTCCATCTTTGGATGGACACAAAAATATAAAAATATGAAGCCGGGTTAAGTATAGAAACGCCATTTTTAAACCGAAAGGGTTTACCAATCGAATTTACTCATTTTATAATGAACATCGAAAAGTAGTGATTTCAAAATTTAATATTTTGAAAATATTATCATTTTAATATGATAAAGATATAGAATATTCAATTTTGATTTAAAATAAAAAATGAAACGAATTTATAAATATTTTATAAAATACGATTTAAATAGAAATTGACGATATATATATATGTAATGTATTATATATATTTAATGGCCTGAATAGAACGCGCCGCGCAGCGACCGTTCGCGAATTTTGACCATTAACCTCAAATTAATGTAACGGGAGATATGACCATCGGATTCTCCTAAAACCAGAACCATTGGGTTCGTATCGAAAAGTGTTTTCCATCGAATATAAGAGATTAGAAATCTAATAGTTAGATTTGGAATTATCACCAAATCAAATTTGAAAAAGGTCGCTATGGATGCAGTTCGGTGGCCGTTATTGGAAACCGATTGTACGGGCCTTGATAAAATTATAAAAATATGTTAAAATTATGTAAAATCATAATAAGTGATTTGGAAATATTTTGGATGAAAAATTCCATATATGAAAAGATAAAAATACATTTTATCGAAATGAACTAGTTATGGACTAGGATAATAATCTAATCAAGTTTTCCAATTAATTAATATTTAATTGGAATTAAACAATAAATTGGATTTTGGGTTTCTCATGAATGGCGTCTTCAATAACACTATTCTTAAATCCCGTATGAAATAAATAAATCTTTTAATTAAGATTATTAGAGTTTCCAATTATATTTAGTAATTGGAATAAAGTGAAATGTGAATTGGGTTTATCGTGAAGTGTGTTTTAAATGACATTTGTTCTTTAACCCAATTAACAGTGAAAACGTAATTTGGAATTTATAAATCTTCTTATTATGGTGAAACAGATATATTCCAAACTAAAGTTTTCCAATTTAATATATTAAATTGGAATTGAATGGAATTCGATTTGGTAATAATCAAGATGAGCTTCTGTATAAGAAAACTGTTATTATATATGGAATTTAAAAGGTATTGCCGTTATTCCATTTATATTATTAGTCTGATACGGAAATTTATATTGATTGTATATTGATTGGATTTCTGTGAAAATTCCATATTTAATGGAATATGATTTTGGGTTTATCGCGAGCTGTGTTTTAAATGACATTTGTTCTTTAACCCAGTTGAAGGTAAGATTAATTTCTTAAATTTGAATAATCATTAAATGATGATTTTTGAGATTAAACCTAAAATAGAGTTTTACTGAATCTTTAGTTAGGTTAAAAAATGGGAATGAGTCAATTAAATGATTAAAAGAATAAATTTAAAAGAATTTATCTTTGATAAAATTAATGGGAACCTTTCCTTAATAATGTGAAAATTTTATTAAAAGAATATTCTGAATTGGAATGAGGCGTATGATGTGTTTCTATAGCACTTAATTATTGATTACAAAATTCGCGAATTATTCAGAAAGACCGGGTTTAACCCATTCTGAATAATTACTACGACGATTAAAAGTGGAAGATGAAGACGGTGGTTGAAGACCGGAGATTATCACACCGTTTGGATGATTACTGATGTCTTGATTGGGAGGCATCCCAAGACAAGGTAATAAGTGGTGATCATCCAGATGTACTTGGAGATCGACGGATATGCGAGGACCTCACTCCTGTATTGGACATATGGGACGAGGAATAAGGTGCCTCGGTTTCGTTCAGACCCAGAACGGACTTGTAAATGGATGTATGTCCGACATTGGATTTTATTCTGTGTTGATTGATTTCTATTAAATATATATATGCTTGGTAGCGGATAATTTATTCTTCTACTTAACACCCTTCTCTGAGTCGTACGTGCTCAGAGGTTATATATTGGTAGACATCAGTCGCATGGCGTGAATTGTTAGTGTGGCATGCTAAGATGCAAATGATCAAGGCTTTTGTTGAAAAGAAGAGTCTATGGATGATGATCAAAGCATAGCTTTAGTTAGCTTTGCTTTGTGCATAACGATACTTCGCGAGCCTCATACCCCGGTATGAACCAGAAATGGGAGAGGACAGCAGGGAGGACATACGTTTCTATGTAGCTAGAAGTGGTGTCATGGTATAAAGCCCAGACATTTTTACTTAGGTGGATGATGGAATGAGGCGCCTTGGATTTGAGTCCCTAGTGGCTCTTTATTTACGCCCCAAAGGGTGGGGAAACGTATTGTTCAGGAATCACCAATCCACTAAAGTATTTGTGGACCGGCCCTGAAGTTCCAAGGTGGAGTTACGGCTGTATCCTGAGATATGGTAGGCAAGATTGTCTCGAATTCGGTAAGGACGATCCCTTGCCTTGGTTCATGATGGAAATCCAACTTCCAGTAAGACACCATATGGTTGTGTTTGTAAAACTAGTATGGCGACATAGTATATGGTAGCTATGCCGTCTATGATTGATACATTATGAATGAAATGTTTTTGAAACATATATACACTAATAGTATTATCAAATCTGTTTAATTGTATCAAGCATATTTTGGCCATTATAAGGTAAAACTCTATCCTCCATTTTTCGTTGCATTATGTGATGGGACTTGAGTCTTATAATGGCTTTATTTTTCGATAAAGTATTGCGTTGTTTTTAATGATTTACTTTATTTATGCACCGACAGTCCAATGGAGTAAACCCGTTCCGTGTTAGCGACATGGTCATGTGATTAAACTTATTATTAAATAGGTTAAGTAAGATTTCTCATACCAGTCCCATGACTGACTTGTAGTTTGTTTCACTTGCAAACTCATGTGCCCTCTTTTCCACACGGGCAGTCGAGTAGCTTGTTTTGCAGATATTTCTTATTTGACCAGGATTCTGGATTGAAGCTTAAAGCTATGTCCAGAGCATTGATAGTCTTCTGCTGTGTTAGTTAAATTGTTCCGTTGTGTGAAACACACCATGTCCATTAACGTCACTCACTAAGGGAATGCATTAAGTTTCATGAAGCGTTATAGGTAAATAGACATAGAATAATTACAAGACAGAGATAAATAAGACAACAGCGGAAAATTTAAACTTTTATTTCAAACATTAGTCGTAATACCATGGTCCACAATTTCATAAGTCACAAAAACCATTACACTAAAAATACTTCTGTCTTGCACCATCAGAGTACATAAGTAAATAAAAAGCATCATTCCCCCAATAGAGAGAGGTAAGGCGTAGTAGAGTCAAGAACTTTAGCCATACTTCAGAAGTAGCTCCCTGCAAGGTGATATCTGATTCCTGATTAAGTCTGAGTGTTTCCTCCCTGAGAACCTTGGGGGGAATGGAAGAAAGAAGGAGAAACAACATGGTCAAACATAAAGTCTGGCGAGTCTAGTTACTTTTAACCAGTAGATAATTAAAAGCAACATGATAGGCATATAAAGTGGACAAGAGAGAGATCACTACATAAATGGTAGGTGTGACAAGGTAAGCAAGTTAAGGTGTATGTGCCTCACAATGATTACTCTGCATTATTACTAGCATAACTGAAGTGAAGTGATCCCTTCCACTATAAGCTGGTAGGCTTAGGTCATACGTCCAAGTATACCCTAACCACTACCCTAATCGATCGGCTCCCATCCTTGTAGATATCCTGTGCTGGCCCCATAGTAGGAGGTATCATTTCCTAAAGTGGCAACCTATGGTGTGCACAATCATATCTACTTGTGTCACGGTCATCTTAGCCCCCTCTACCCGGCCCATACACGCACATGTCCCCGGTCGGTTTGCGCCGCCCACACCATCCACCTCGTTTGGATGTCTTACAATCAATCAATGAGCGTACCCCTTCTCCGCCTAGTACGAAAGTCTTTACTTGATACCAACTTCGGGTTACTGACTGAAATGGGTCCCTCCCAATATGATACGAGCTCTCCCCCTTGTCTTGTATCCCCACTAGGTTTTCTACTGACTATGTATACCCTTAGGTGTCTTTAATTACATAGCCCCATTCTAGTTATGCTTACCCTAAAGGGTGTCTTTAATTACATAACTTTATTACATTATCTACCGGTTATGTATACCACTAGGTGTCTTTAATTACATAACCCTGTTACATTATTTACTGGTTATGTATACCACTAGGTGTCTTTAATTGCATAATCTTATTGGGTTAAGTTCGTGGGCCTATATATGCATATTACCTACCCCCTCTAATTTACTTAACCCACCACTACCCATCCAATTTTACTTAACCCTAACTTAAGTACATAATCATATTAAATTAGGTTAAGTAGTCTATTTAATTACCATGTCCAATTATGGTTATAATGGGCTAGACCTCCCATATTAGGCCTACAACGTGCGGATGCTGGATATGCCGGTCGTGTCCGGGCAGTCTTATTCCACAGTTGGGTCTAACCTCGTGTCTTAGCCCGATTCGTATTTGTGTAATTAGACCTCCCACATTAGGTTCAACAATAGTGGCTGCTGGATATGCCGGTCGGTTCCGGGCAGACTTCCACCACTGATGTAACCTAACCTGGTGTCATAAGTACAATTTACAGTTCCTAATTGTAAATTACTAAACATTCCAAATTAATCCAAATCCACCTATGTCATTATAGGTAACTATTTCTGTGTTTTCCCCATTTGAATTACATGTCCCATTTCCTACTAAACATTATATAACTCATGCCAATTAAAATCCCTTTTTCCCCTTTTTCTCTCTAACGTATTCGTACGTATTTTGGCGGCATCTAGGCTATAAAGTAGCCTAGCTATAATGATAAAAGGGAATATGACAAGGGTAATAGTTTCAACATGTCTTGGCATAAACATGAACATAAACTGGCATAATAACAAAGTGAATGGAGATGTGATTAATATCATAATAAAGTGGACATGAAACTAGTAACTCGTGGCAATCACTATAATGTTTAAGCAAGCATAATGAGATCTAGATTTAACATTAGGCGTCCAATTACATAGATCTAGCATAGTTAGGGTGATATAGCAACATGTTTAGATCAAAAGGTAGATTCGCATGTCAAGTTTACAACATATATCGATGTATCACAATATGACAGGTGATTAACATAAACGTCTAGATCCAAGTAATGTCACAATTATCCAAATTTATAGATGTACTTCCATCATAACATGGTTACTAATCAAGATCCATATAAACATCATAATCAAATCACCACAATTATATTAGATCTAGGAAATTTGATCTGTCATGATATAGAATAAAATTTCATATTAACAATAAATCATACTTTACAACATATCCAATTCATTGTCTATTAAAGCATACTTTTATTTATCTAAACCTAAAAGTAATCTAGTAACTCACAGTGTTAGGTTTAGATAATTTAGGAAGAACAGATCTAGAATTTCTAAATTGGATTTGTAGAATATTTTGTTGTAGAAACAGTTTAGTTCACACTCCAGCATCATATGGACTCCATGGCTCCCAATGAAGAGAATATGAGAAATATGACACATATATATAGCTGCTAGACCCCTTGAAACCGAGTGCCACCTCAGCCCTAGGGGTGTCGACACCCCTATCGGTGGGTCAACCCCTAGGTCGACACCCCTTCAAGGAGGTCAACCCTTAGGTTGACACCCCTCTAGGGGGGTCGACCCCCTAGAGCGGGAATTTTGCCGCTCAGGGGAATTTTTCGAATTTGAATCCTCTGGATAGGATTCTGACTCATCTCTGACTCACCTCTGACTCATGCGTGTATATAAAATATTTCTACACGCATACAAACTTAAAACTCTCATAACTTCTTCATACGGTGTCCATTTTACGTAAACCAAACGTCTATCTTGACCAGAATTTCAAGACGGACGCAATGGTGCAGTCTGTTTCCTCTAATTATAAACATTAAATTAATTATTATTAATTTATTCTCTTTAATGTCGTTAAAAATTCGGGGTGTTACACTGTGCATTGTATTACATTTATTGTAAGTTATCTTCCGTTGTTGTATTATCATATTTGAAGTACTCCGATATATTATGTACTCTGATGTAACATTATTATGATGTTTATAAAAGTCTTCTGTTATTTGTTCTGATGTGTTGTATACCCAAAGTTAGCGTATGTGGGATTCGAATGGTCTTGGTCGATTTAGAGATCGATTAGGTCCGGGCGAAATCCGTGTCGTTACAGGTAAAGGAGTTTTTAGATTGAAAGGCAGAATTTTGGTTTTGGATATCTCGCATCTTAAACGAGAAGTACTGGATGAGTGCTACAAGTCCTAGCTTTGTATTCATCTGGGATTTCATAAGATGTATCGAGATTTGAAGCGTATGTTTAGGTGGAAGTCAATGAAGCGAGATATCTCGATTTATGTTGGCAGGTGTCCAACTTGCCAACAAATCAAGAATGATCAGTAGAACGTCGCTGGATTACTTCAACTTATGAAAATTCCAAAATGGAAGTGGGACCAGATATCCATGGATTTTATAGATGGTTTTCCTTAAATCAAGAAAGGTAATGAAGGTATTTGGATTATAGTTGATCGCTTGACAAAAAGTGCTCATTTTCTCCCTATGAAATCAACGAGAACAACTGATAGTCTGGCTCAGTTGTATGTGAAGGAGATAGGTCGACTGCATCGAATACCCAACAATATTATTAGTTATCGAGATCCAATCTTTACCAATATGTTTTGGGAAACATTTCAGTCAGTACTAGGGACGATGTTGAGCCTTAACACTACTTAACACCCCCAAATAGATGAGCAGACTAAAAGATTGAATAGAATTCCGGAAGACTTGTTGAGAGCTTGTATCCATGATTTGGGAGGATCATGGAAAGATCACTTGCATCTTGTGGAGTTCTCTTATAATAATAGCTTCCAATCAAGTACCAAGATGTCGCCTTTTGAAGCATTGTATGGTCGACCGTGCGGATCTACTGTATGTTGGATTGAATTTGGAAACTGACTTGTGTTAGGTCTGGACATGATCAGAGAAGCAGTTGATAAAGTTGACTTCATTAAGAAGAAGTTGAAAGCTGTGCAAAGTAAGCAGAAGAGTTATGCTGATTCAAGAAGAAGGGATTCAGAATTTGAAGTTGGAGATCAGGCATTATTGAAGGTTTCTCCGTTGAGAGGAGTTATCCGTTTTAGGAAAACTGGGAAATTTTCGCCTAAGTATATTGGTCCATTCCCGATATTAGAAAAATTGGAACCCTAGCTTACAGGATTCAGTTAGCAAGATGGTTTTCCGAAGTACATAATGTTTTTCACGTTTCTCATCTTTGGAGATATGTACATGATCCTTATTTCATAGTTGAGGATGCAACACAAGTGTAACGACTTGCCTTTTTGACAGCTTCAATTCGGTAACTAAACCAACTCATAACGTTCAAAACGACAGATTGTTATTTAGCTTACATGGTTTGAACAGAAATACACATAGAATCACAGAACAGAAAAGACAACAATACCTTACAGCGGAATTTCATTACAAAAATATTAGAGTTCTACAAATTTATAATTGCAGCGGAAGGTTTACAATACTTACATGTTCATAGATTTTAAATTAAAACAAATGGAAGAAAGAACCAAAGCGAGTGCATCTTCACGTGCCATCATGAAACCTAATCATCGTCAGCTTCAAATCTAAGTTGTAATTACTCAGGTCTGACCCCGACCCAAGCAAAAAAAAAACTGGGTCAAGTTGTATTCAAGTAAATTAACTATAATCAAATTTTTTTATGCAATAATTTCATTTCTAAACTTTCATGCAGATCATAAACATTAAATACATGTCAAGAATAAATTTTATAGTCAAGTAATGTTTGTTCTATATCGGTTCAAATCAAGATACAGTATTTGTTAAATTAGTTTTCACTAGATATGATCGATGGAGTATCAGGTTGACATGTTCACACACATAGCTTAGAATTCAAAAGTTTCACATATACAAAACAGTGACATAGACAACATAAATTTAACTTAAGTATGGGTCAGATACAGGTCCATGTATCATGGAAGACTAAGCAAAACAACTAGCTGCTTGGAGATAACCGCTAGCAAAAATATCATCTTTGTTTTATGTTATTACATTTTGCACTTTCATGTGTATAAATAGCAGTACAGTTAATTACTTGTGTACACACAACAATAATATTAATCATTCTCTTCATTGTATTTCATGTTATATAAATTTTGATAATCAATAATTTATAGGTAACTAAAATGCATACAACATTGGCATAAAGACCTACCTACGGTAGCAGCCATATTAGACATCAAGTCTTATATTGATCCTAAAATTGGAAACTGATAACTGTATTGCTTAATGATATTCAGCTTAGAAATGTATGATTTCATAATGGAAAGTGTTAGCATTTAATATTATCAGGTTACTAATACTACAACACCTGAATTGGTATATGGGAATAAGTGGAATCCATTATTATTTAATAAAATAGGTAAAAACATTCTTCCATCCAATATTAACACTTACATAGTATACATGGTCCATGTGTGCCTGCATGAAATTGCTGCCATGTTTGTTCTGGATGCTCTATATTTTGACTATAACTGATATTTATTTGTCTTGCATTAACCATGTTTGTCGTACAAATGTTATTTATATACATACATACATACATACATATATATATATATATATGAAAATAAGGTGCAAGTAATAAGCAGGCTTAGGTTCACATACAAAGCAAAGTGCCAGTACAATTATGTACCTTCAGATTCATAAATTAGAAAACAAAAAATCCACGATTTCACCCTTTTCCATACCCACTGTACGTTATCCAAAGTAATAATTAATAGAAAATAGAATGAAATACAACCGGTTTAGTTAGAAAGTTTCAAGAAATCAAATGGTCACAACAACAACACAACGCGACAGGGGTTGCTAATGAAACAAGTAGCCACACAGACGGTGTAGGCACAGTGAAACAAAGCAACATGCATACATTGCATTTTCAAGTATGTCGGCAGGTTAAACAAGGTGAAAAGCACATGTTTACTTGTGAAACAAAAGTATACCACATATACGAAAACAACCCAGATTAACTATTCTATTTAGTTAAATTACTAAGGCTAAGATACTTGAATCAAGATTAATCGTGAGCAAATACTCACCTTGAATTAACGAAGGAATTAGTAGTCGATGACTATGCTGCGATGACGGACAGAGGTGGAGAGCTTCATGGCCGGTGCGAACGGTGCAGACCGCGGCTAAAAAATGCAAGCGGAAGTAGGCTTAACAGAGATTGAAGGCGAATTGGAACTACAGCGCTGGTGGAAGAAGATTTAATTTTGATTTTGGGGAAGAGTTGTTGCTGACAAACCGAAAGAAGTAGGTTGCGAATTAATTTGAGGTGAAAGCCATTAATGGTGATTTTGAAAAAATTAATTTGGGAAAAAATATATGATCTTCGGCTGATAATGAACTAAAAGGGGAAAAGGTATTTGGAACTGTGCGGTTCAATGGGAATGACAGCAGATTTATAGATGAAAAGAAAAGGAAGTGGGGGTATATGTACACCACATTGGTATTGGAATTTAAACTTGTGGATATCACTCGTTTAACCGATCAATACGTACTAATTTTTGCATGCCAAAGACCAGGTAATATATATATATATATATATCTTCTTTCATATCATACGCCAGGTGATTAGAAGTTTTGAAATTTATTTTAATAAATGAACCTAAGCTTTAGATGAAGAGAAAGCGGCTTGAGGTGTAACAAAGTGGATGATATATATGAATGGAAACAAGAATAGTATAGGATACGCTACTAAATGAAAATATGTCTTGCGCATCACATGCATTCTTTCCACTTTCAAGAGTGTGCATCACAAAAAAAATCAAATCCAAGAATTTGAAATGATGGTGCCTGAAAGGAAGGTCGAAACATAATGCAGGGCACGTCACCACTTCAAAAAGACACACGTATGGACACAAAACTCAAAAAAATTACATAGTGGAGGGCACCGATACAATACACTATTATATGGGTATAGTTGTCTGTCAGACTCCAAAATGGACAAATGAATATATTACGGTGATCAGCGCAACGAGACGGACACAACAATACATAGTTTACAGTACCGTGATGCTCCGATCAAAAATACATTACAGACCCCCTTTTCTGCAAAATCATATACACGGACATGCATACGGTGGTCCGTATGTCTGAATTTCAAGAAACGAAAAATGGTGTTCTCTTAAAAGTAAAGTCTAGTATTTTTATTTCAAGTTCGCCCAAGTTCCGACAACGTTTCGTTTGTAGCAATTTTTAATTGTTTAATTAAATTAACGTGTACGGTACAAACTTGCGTATTTTTCTTTGAAATTAATTACTACACTATGTTTAATTAGACGCATTGTACATATAAATTTTTTAGATTTTTATTTTTATTTTACATTTTCATTTTCATTTGAGCTATATCGGTTGCCGTTACCGCAAATAATCGTCAAACCCCGATTCAAATGGAGCAACTGAACTTTGACGTTTTCAATATAAAATTATTTAAATCACTTCTAAATGAAAATAACAAATTTCAAACATCAATATTTCATTATTAATCGATTTCTTGATTTAATCCAATACATTCTAAATTACGTTTATCGTTTAATTCTTATTTTAAAACCATTTTAAATCAATAATCAAATTAAATTCAATAACTTAAATGGTCAAAATCAACGGGATGTTACAGTCTCCCCTACTTAGAACTTTTCATCCTTAAAAAGGAGAGTTTGAAAAAAAAATCTTATGTATATATCAAAGTATTTTTCTAAGGTTGGAACAAAATAATTATAGGATTTCAATTTCGAAATTTCGTGCTTATATTATTAATTAATTTTATCTATTATATATCTATTTACTAAATTTACTTACTTAATTTCAAACACAATTATTAAAGTTCGAGTTTTCTTATAGTAAGATTTAAATTATTTATAAAAAACTTAAATTTTGAAAATATGATTCTCATGTTTAAAATTTACTTTTGAAATCAGAAATAAGTATTTTATTAAAAATCCAAAGTTGTCGTATTTCTCAAGACATTTAATACTTTCGTTTCTTAGTTTATTATGTTGAAGTTATATGAATTTAGTTGCAGATTATTGATTTGTTATTTAACATTTGAAAATACTTGATAACTCAAAGTTTAACAAATTTACTGTCGTTCTTACAGATGTTAGGCATACGCTGGCCATGTGCTTGACTAAAATCTTTAAGACCTAAATATACTTGTTTCAACTCCCAGTGAAAATACATAAAACATTAAAATAGATATGGAAAATACGTTCCCCCATGGATCACGGTTACTCAGCGGTTACGCTACTATCCCAGTAGAATCGCTTGTAACCATCGGTATCACATACCTCTAATTTCACCATGGTAGTTACCATAGATCGCAGTTACGCGGCTGTTGCGCCAGTATCCCAGTGGAATCGCTTGTAGCTATAAGCATCGCGCCCCGTCGAATTTCGCTATGGCATCTTGATCGCAGTTACGCGGCGGTTACGCAACTATCCTGGTGGAATCGCTTGTAACTGTAGGTATCGTGCCCCTCGAATTACGCTAGAACAGATCAGTAATAATAATCAACGTGATCCCACCGAGTGGGATTCCAGTATCAATGGATACTCCAATAAACGGAGTACCAACGTAGCTACGATTTTCAATTTTCATTGGACACTCTTAACGAGCGCCAATGCAACCCCTTTGATTAGGAATTGCGATTTTCAATGGAAGGTACTTCCCATATCTTCATTTCGAAAACATATATACTATATATATATATAGTACTTCACTTCACGTTTCATGTATACCGCACTTACATAATTATCAGTTTACAAAATATTTCCTTTTCAACATCATGTTTTCAAATATATCATTCTTATACAAATTCCACTATATAAGGTTTCATTTTAAATCAATTATCTTCCAAATCAATAGCTTTTGAATTAATCGTAATTCATGTATAAATATTCCATATATATGGTTTGTAAACCTCATATCAAATATTCAAAATCAAAGATTTTCAATATTCCATTTCAATACCAATTCGGTTTTGATTTTTCAATCAATTTAAATATTCAATATCATTCCAAATCTTGTTCATATTCACAATCTATTCATTATTAAATTTCACATTCGATTTGGGTTACATATCACAATTTTCATTATTCAATTGAATATTTACATTCATTAAATTGCTTAGATCGAAAACATATATTTACGTTTCAAAATAGTTAAATACACAATAGTTTGCGTAAAATAATAAGCTTAAAATAAAATGGGTTTAAATAAAATAAATAGGTTTTAGTCTAAAATAGTTCAAACAAATTAGATAGGTTTTATAAAACAGGTTTGAATAAATCAAATGTATTTTGATACAAAATAGTTCGCAAAATTACTCAGAATTAAAATAGATTCGATATAGAATAATTAAACAAGATAGATAAATTTATTATTTTAGTTCAAATAAAACTTTGGTAAAACATATAAAAAATAATACTACTTTCAAGAATTGTTCCAATCCGATCCAATTTTCTAAACCTTTCAAATTTTAGCTAACATCAATTCCGATATCGAAGTCAAACTTAAATTTAACTTAAGATTCAGTTGAAAACTTTTCAATTTGTATTAAGTGTTCAATTTAGATCACAACTCAAATTTCTTATTCAATTTCTCATTTTCAATTTTATTTTAAAGTTTGAATTCTTCATTCATTCCATATTGTTGGTTTCTAACCAACTTCTGAATTTCTAAATATTAAGTTCATCACTTAAATCAATTCTTCACAAGTTAAATTTTATCTTATTAATCTATTAAACCATTAAACTTAATCCATAAGTTAGTCAATTCAAAATTTTAAATTTAAACACCATTAAAACTTTGAATTTATCTACAATTATCAACATACTAACTAAATTTCAATAGTTCAAAGTCATTCATCGAAATAGTTAAGTTATATTCGTACCTTCAATTTATATATTTTAACATATTAATCTAAGTTTGCAAAACCCTTTGATTTTAAAAGTCAAGCTAAAATAAATTTTCGCAATTATTACTTATGTTAAAATGTTCCTTAAACAAAAAATTTATTCAAGGTATTTCAACTTTTCAAAATTATAAAACATCCCCTTTTTCCATTTCCAATATTTAATTGGCTATTTAGATTATACTCAACTTAAAATTTAAATCTTGTTTCAATGAGTCGAAAAATATACATTTTTAAGTCAATAATTGGAAATCACGAGTTCAATCATTTCTTACCAAAACATCTCAAGATGTACAATTACACTATCCTAATACATAGAATTATCATTCGACCAAACTGGAGAATCAATTCCGTATTTTCTTTCAATCATTCAAAATATACATATATGTGTATATCAAATCATGCTTCACAAATCAAACTTTATTGGATAAACAAGTAGCAAAGATACCAAAGTGGTCTACCCCACTTTGAGACTTGAGAATAAATTCAAATGAAGTTAAATTATCATTGAAATTATATTCTAGCGACAAAATGGTTTCTCCATTCATTTATTTTCCTTTTTAAAAACATTTCACAAAATCACTTTAGACTTTTTATTCGAAAATACTTGTATATACTTTTAGTACTTTTTCCAAAACCATATAAATCAATTTCAAAGTATTCTGGAACAAAATTCTCAAGGTTTAGTCAAACGATCTCCTTAGTTATAACTAAATCATTTTATTTCACAACTTATCTTAATTTGCAATATATACTTTTTATTTTATCTCAATAGTTTAACATTATTCAATTTATTCATTCATTCATTCAACATAGCCACTTTAGCAGTCAACACAACCTAAATTTTCAATAACCATTTGTTCTTACTACAAGTAATTTCCAAATATTTGATTCAATTTCAATAGGTTAATAACATTTTTTATTAATTTCTTTAGTATACATTCATAAGCTTGACAAACCGCGACAACCCGAAGATGGATTTCAAAAGGGATCAAGATTTAAATCTAAGGAGACCTTAACAAAGAAAGCTATCGAAGAGAACAGTTTCAAAGAGTAGAGATTTCGAAAGGATTTAAAATTCAAAATATTGTTAGGGATTGCGGAATGGATCATTAAGGAAAAACTAACACTAGAGGGGGGTGAATAGTGGTTTTGAGAAATTTAACAAAATCTAAATCCTAAATGATGTTCTATATAGATCATATATCACAGACATAATCACAGACATAATCAAACACAAACTCAAAGATAAACAAAAATAAAACGCAAAAAAGGAAAGAACACACTGGTTTTTATACTAGTTCAGATTACTCCTATATCCAGTCCTACACAACGCTGGATTGCGAAGAATTTTATTACTATATTAATATCCAAGTACAACCCCCTGATTTCAAGGCCATAAGGTTACCACCGATTCCAAACACCCTTGATCAAGTATATTCCCCTTGATTTCCAGGCTACAAGGTTAATAGCTCTCCGTTTTGTTGATTTCAAGGCTACAAGGACACAACTTTTCCCAAACACTACCCAAACAATTACAACAACCCTATAACCCGTCAATAGCACTTCGATTCAGAGTGTAATGAGTAGAGAGTGAGAAGAGAAGAAGATTTATATAAATAGAATTGAATTCGACAGAGTATAAGTGTAGAAATCATAAAATATGAAATATTAATGTTGTAGAGAAAGGCGATGAAGATGGTGAAGAAGAATAATGAAAAAATCCAAAATCAGCCCTTATTTATAAGATTTGAAAGGTTGCAACGCTTCTGGAACATTACAAATAGTGAAAAGACACTTCCTTTCAAAATTAAAAGTATGACATTTATTTGTCGACATATCAACATATGTATGTCGACATATCATAGTATAAAATTGAAATTCGAGTATTTTTCAAGTCTTTTGATATATGTACAATTCTGGAAATTTTTGAATTAAAACATATAGTGTTAAAATACCATATATTTCAACCTTTTTTTCAAATTCTATCTTCATTCTTGAATCATATGTATATATTTCAACCTCATGAATTGAAACAATTCAGAATTCAGAGATGATTTAAGTCTTTAGTATTAATTCTTATATACAAATCCTGCATATGTGTGTGTGTGTGTGTGTATTGTTAGCCTGCTTTGTGACCAGGCTACCCAAACCCAGGAATTTGAGTATGAACTTACATTGATTGATGATCACTTGGATGGAGTGATAGAAGGTTGGAAAACTTGAATTGTACATGCAAATGTCACTGCTTCGGATCCCCCTTTCGGATCGGATCGGATCCCTCCTTTCAGATTGGATTGGATCGGATCCTCCTCTCCGGATCGGATCGGAGTATCCTTTACCCAAACCACCAGAAGCTGCAACCACTCCTCAACGTGCTCCTATTTTCTAGGCTTATCATTCAGATCTACTTACACGTTGCAACCCATGATCTGTAAACTGCTTATCCACGTCTCCCACTACTTTTCCATGACCCGTTGGATGGCTGCCACATCACACCCGAACCGATCCCAGCAGCAACCTCCATTCACCTATAAATACATCATTTCGTGGAGATTTCAAGGGACTTTTGGGCAGTTTATCTCTTCACATCTGCCATGGCCGAATTCACCATGAATAACCACCTTCTTCTCCAATGAAAACCAATGAATTCGGAGAGAATTATTCATTGTATTTGAGTGTTTTAGTGCCAATATTCATGGTAATTGTAATTCCAGAATGAAATGAGAAACTATTAAGTGGATGTAGGCTTGTTACGCCGAACCACTATAAAACTTGTGTGTTGATTGATTTTTCTTGCTTGTAGTTCATGATTCCTCAATATTCTCTGCAAAATGTGATCAATTGGGTGTTAGGACCATTTTTTGGTCTAACATATATATTCTAGATAAAGGTGTTAGTATATATTTTATAATCAATATTGAAATAAGGTTGTTGTCATCAAAATTCCATTCTCCAACAATGTCCCCCTTTTTGATGATGACAACCTTAGCTTCTAAAATACCATACCTATACATACCCGTTGATGATGATCCTTCTAATACTCCCCCTATCTATATGAATCCTATAAACTAATTCGATATTTAATAATTTCTCTCCCTTTTGCATTATCAAAAAGGAATTATAAAACTACTCCCCCTAAATTCTATAAATCCTTAAATAATACCTATACTAAAGTAAAGTACTTCCCCTTAATCCTAAATATGTCAAAAAATACTCCCCCTAAATCATAAATCTATATATGTATATATGTATATATATATATCTTATAATTATAGTAATTCTTCCTAAATTCATTATTATACATCAATCAAGACTAAAATTATATAATTACATATGTTTTATGTCATATAAACAAACCAAATCAAGCTTAATATATACAAGTTTTAAGTCAAACAATCCAAATCAAACAAATCAATCATACCGAACAATTAAACGTTTCTTGGGACTTCTACCCAACCGTCTTCTCCGAAGATTGGATCCTTCTTGATGACCTCCCAATCTTCATCCTATTTTCTTGGTGGTGCCTTGGTAAGATTGTTATCTTCATCTCTGAAAAGAGACAAAATTAGCCACCGTATTGCATCAAAGTTCTTCTCTTGTTTTTCAAACAACTTCATTTGGCTTAATTCAAGATGACGATGGTTTCATAGAATTATAATAAAGTCCCGGGGTTTTTAACTAAAATTTATACTAAACCGGAAACCAATGATCATATAAATAACTAATTTAAATTTGTATAATTTGATTTAATACTTAGGCAAAGATAGATTTATTTATCTTTTAAAACTACATACATATGTATTTGTATATGTATGAAGTGTTATGAAAATTTCTAGCGTCGGTATGTATGAAATAAGGGTATTAGTAAATATGTATATTAGTTTCACATTTTAGATTAATTCTAAGACTTAACCAAGAACAAATAAATTAAGAAAAAATTATTTTTACTTCATACATAAGAAATGTTAACATGAAAGACAACACTTTTTTCCGTATAGAATTGAACATCAGGTTTTACTAGACATATATATAATCAACCAACTCGAGTAACTAAGCGTATAAGCCCAGTAAGAATATATACAACAAAGAAGTGTTAAAACAATAAATGCGACCAACTCCGTTTTTAAATCAGGTGTAGAAACATATTATGACAAGAAAATATGATTTTTAAAACCAATATCATGATTTTTAATAAAGAAAGGAATGAGAAATACTGTTTTTCCGCAAATGAAATCGTGGGTTGTTGCTAATGATCTGGGAAGTTGTGACGCTGAAATTGAGTACGGAAGAGATGTATAATCTCGGGGTTTAAATTTTACGATGAAGTTTGCGGACGTCTTGTGATGGAGTGAGGTGATCGAGTGCTAACATAGATGAGGGAGAAGGCAGTCATGTTGTCGGCAACACATGGCGAGAGTATGGAGTTAATCGATGGTGTATAACAACGATAGCAGGCCATGTTTTTGATCGGAAGTACTGGGTGTATTATTGTTTTTCAGTTTAATGAAAAACTTGGTTTGCGAAACTGATGAGTACAGGGTGGCCAAGCAGTTGGAGATGACTCCAAATTGATTGGTGCGTGTGTGGAGTCAGTGAGAAGGCTTGACTATGGGTTAAACCACTTGTGCATGTGCACACTTAAATGTGCACAGCGGGATATCTTTGGGTAGAGCCAAGGGAAGTAAAGGGAGTTTCACAACTTAGCAGGAGGGAAACTATCGCAAATTCACACGAACTGCTTGTACTGTCAAAAGCTACCACTGCCAATTGCATCATGAATGGAAATACAGTGATACTATCAGGGAAATGAAAAATGTTGCAACAGTTCGAAGCTAAAGAAAAGTACGGCTACTCTTGGTGGAAGGAAGCATCAACGTGGAAATTGGAAGGGAAGATGCATCAAGAAAGAAAAGAAAGGATGGTGGAGTTTTATCGCAACAGGTCACGAAGAAAAGAAAGGGGTGACACAGACTTCTAGCAAGTAGGCAATTGTTTAGAAGAAGAGAGAGGTGTCGGAGAAATGGAAAGATGTATGGTGAAGTTTTCCTACAGCAGTAATACTAAGGAAAGAGGGAGAGAGAGACTGGTGATCATAGTTGTGAGACGACAGATGCGGGGGTGAGTCGACATTTCACTGAAGTTTGAAGGTATGATGAAGGTGCAGTTATATGTGCACTTGCAGTTTCTTATGCACAGCTCATTAATTTAACAGCTGATAACGAGAGGATTATTTGAACTGTATGAAAACATGTAGCAAAGATATGGGTGTACAACTATACATACGCATGACGCCATAATTTAGATACGTTTTTTTTCTAAAGTACATAATGTCTAATGAGTAACATAAGATCTTAGAACTTCCTGATAATTCATTACCACTTACTGTGTAATTTACAAAAGAAATTATGGGGATTCATAAAACTTACTTTTGTTTCTAATTTTTTTTGGGGGGGGGGGGGGTGGGTGTCTGTTCATGAAAGCAACTTGAGAAACACCAATATTTGGGCTTATTCTTATTTGAAGTAGCGGAAGCCATTGTTCCACGTTGTCCGAATACAAAATAAGAAGGAGCGAGTATCAGGTTGTAACATGGAAGTGAAGAAGAATAGGAAGTGAAAAGGAAAAAGTATAAGGAGATAAATGCACAATAGTTTTCGTAGGTATTAAAAATAGGAAATTATTTAGAAGAAGAGAAAGATAGGAATAAAAACATAGCAGTCACGTAGGAAATAAAATAATAAGAAGTAGTCAATTCATTTTCGGTTTGGTGTAGCCGTATATGGAAAATGGAAGTGGGAAAGGAATAGCACAATGGAAATATTCAACAGCAGGTCTCGACAAAGCTTACTAAGGTAAAGGGATTTCTTTATTCCAAAGAGAGAGCTCGCCATGCAAGTAAATGAAAGAGGGACGCGAGATTCAGGGTAATTATTGAATTGGGCCATGCAAGTTTACAGAGTAAAATTAAAAACAAAATGGCTGAAGGGTTTGAATGGGCTTAGTGGGCCAGCAAAATTAGGGTGAACGTTTAAATAGGAAAAATTGAAAGGGAAGTTGGGAAATAGTGGGCTAAATTTCAATTGGGCATGTTTTAAACAAAAATAGCAAATGTTTAATAAGAAAGGAAGTTTTGTATAAATTATATTTTAGACATTGTTTTAAATAAAATTTCTAACAACTTAACTATGATTTGTTTTAATAATTTTTAATTATTACTTTGAAAATTTATAAAAATAAATTAAGCATTATAAAGAAAAAATATAACGAATGTAATGTAGATGTTGTATACACTAATAAATTTATGAAATCAAAGTGTATTAGTTTAATATTAATTATTCATGAGAATAATTTAATTAAATAAAAAGGAATAAATATCAAATAATTTTAGAACGATGTGGTAATAAAAAGTTGATGAGTTAAATTAAACTCAGTGACCTATCTTGTGACGACCTGAACTTCCCGTGTCTCCGAAGAGAAGAGAAAGAACAGATTGTCTGAAAACACGACAAATCAGAACACAAATAGAAGAACATTTCATTTCTTATTATAACAATTTACCTCAGAGTACAAGAATATACAGAGTTTGAACAAATAATATACATTCGATAGATATTAGAGATTTACAAATTACAATGCAGCGGAAAATAATACAAAACACAACTGAAAGAGATAAACGGATACAGAGCTTCCCAAATATCATTCCAGCTGTAAGCCAGGATCCTGTGAATATAAATCTGCAAAACCAAAACTACTAGCTACCCGTGTGGAAAATAGGGGCACCCAGAGTTTAGGTTAAAACAATAAACTCCAGGTCAGTCATGTGACTCGTGTGAGAACTAAAACAGTTATTAATTTGATTTTAAAGTTTGGTAAATCAAGGGACCACGCCATATAACATGGAATGGGTTTACCCCCAAGAATACCAGTGCATATAACAAACAGCGCAATGCTAAATAAAAAACAATGAAGCTATTATAAGACTCAGGTCCCATCACACAATGCAACGCAAGCCGAAGGATAGAGTTTTACCTTATAATAGCCAAATAATGTTTGATACGTGAAATTTCATCTTTTATTATTACTATAAGTGAATAAATCAACTTAGAATATAAATGTATCAATCATAGACGGCATAGTGCCCCATCCCACTATGTTGCTATACTAGGCTCTACAATCAAAACCGAAATGTCACGTATTGGAAGTTGGATTTCCATCTGTGAACCAAGGCAAGGGATCGTCCTTACCGAATTCGAGACGCTCTAGCCCGCCCCTCTGGATACAGCTGCAACTGCACCTTGGATCGTCAGGGTCGATCCACATGAAGTGGATTAAAATGCCTGAACAATGCGTTTCCCCACCCTATGGGGCGTCAATCTTGTCTGTATAAAGACCATAACATCCATCGGCCACGCAGTGCCGATATATCCGAGGTGCCTCGCTATCCATCATCTACATAAGTAAAACGTCTGGGCATGCAAAACCCAAACACCACTCCTAGCTAGATGGAAACGCATGTCCTCCCTGAGGTCCTCTCCCGTTTCTGGTTCACACTGGGGTGTGAGGCTCGCAAATTAATGCTACAAAAAGCTATGCTATATTGAAGCCGTGCTTTGATCATCAACCACAAGACTCTGCTTTTCAACAGAAGCCTTGATCATTTGCATCTCAGCATGCCACACAGGCAATTCTCGCAACCGATGTCTATCAACCACACAGAATGAAATCCATTGTCAGACACACAGTACATTTATAAGTTCGTTCTGGGTCTGAACGAAGCCGGAGGCACCTTATTCCTCGTACCGTATGTCCAATAAAGGAGAGAGGTCCTCGCAAATCCGGTCGATCTCCAAGTACGTCTGGAACGATCATCACTTATTACCTTGTCTTGGGTGTACAGCCCAATCAAGACATCAGTAATCATCCAAACGATGTGAAGACCTCCGGTCTTCAACCACCATCTTCATCCTCGACACATCGTCGAATCAGTTATTCAGAATGGGATAAACCCGGTCTTTCTGAATAACTCGCGTATATAATAAACAAGTGCTATAAAAACACAACATACGCCTCATTCCAATACAGAATATTCCTTTGTTCAAATATTCTTATACTTTGGGAAACGTTCCCATTAATTTTATGAAAGATAAATTCTATAAATTTATTCTTTAATGTTCCTTTGGATATCAATTTAAACCAAATTATGGTTTATCCAAACTAGTTGGGATTAGCGAACCTTAACGAAGTAATCATTTGTTTAATTTCCCAATCCCAACCTATTCATCCCATGAAGTAAAACTGGTAATACATCGTATCTAACACCACGGTGTTATTGGTAAAATTAATTACCATTTCACGTTCAAATCTAATTAAATATTTAACTATCGCTTGGAGCAAAACTGGTGATACTCCATTCTCGATCATTTCATGAATTTGATAATTTTAGTTATCAAATTCACCTTTCAATCTATTCAAAAATTCATTAAAACTCTAATTCAGATTTAATTTCCAAAAATCATTACTTAATGATTTTCTTCAAAGTTAAAAATTAATCTTATCTTTAACTAGGTTAAAGAACTAAATACATTTAATACACAACTCAATATAAACTTGTTAGACCAAAAATTGGCTCTAACACCCAAGTTAGATATGAATTCAATGAAATAGAATCAAAAAGCAGTAAAGAACACACGATTTATAGTGGTTTGGCGTTAACGAGCCTACGCCCACTTTGTTTTCTTTTAATTGATGATTTGAATACAAGTACAGCAATGATTCTCACTCCACTTAACAATTACAATGCACAAACTCACTCAAATCTCTCAAAAATAGACTTTAAGAGATGATTTTGATCTGAATATGATTGTAGAATTCAGTTATGGAGGAAGTATGGACTGAGAATTTGCCAAAAGATCCTTTCAAATGCCTCTAGATGGTGTATTTATAGGTTAAAAATCTCCTCGAAGTGGCTCCGGTTCGGAATTGCGTGGCATCCATCCCTTGAGAGTCGGGTTCAGAGGCTCCAAGATAGTACAACGCATTTATTTAGTAGGAGATTGTGGGAGAAATGGTCAGATCTTGTCCGAGTCTTCAGGGGATATGCGCAGCAACGACTACAGATTCAAAGGGAAAAAGGGGTTCGGATCGGGGCCTCCGCTCCGATCCGGTGATGCAACTTGCTGTCCCTTGATGCTGCTGACGTACTCATCCGATCCGAACCATTGGGATTGCTTGCTTTCTTCTGATGTCGCTGAAGTGTTCCTCCGATCCGAACTGCCGAAGCCACCTGCTTTATGATGTTGATGCCATACTCTTCCGATCCGATGTAATCTCTGCATTCTTGATTGTTACTTACCTCATGCGCTATCTTCCTCCGATCCGATCCGATCCGATTAGTGTCTTTTTTCACTATTTTCTCTTTGTGTAGCCTAGTTCACAAAGTAGGCTAACATTTTCCCCCTTGAAGTACACTCTTATTTAAGATAAAGTGTGCTTCGAAGTAATTTATAGAACATCCTTTGAATTAGAATCATTGAATGATCGCCTCCATCTACTTGTAGTGTCACTTCATAACATCGTGGCCTTTGCTGCTTATATATATATATATCCATATTCCATATGAATTACTTTCTTCATTTTCAAACAACTTTAAGAGCTTCTTTTTAATGTCGAATAATTCCTCCATGTAAACTTTTCTTTATTTCTCCTCGAATTCAGCCTTCATGATAAGTCCATGAGCACAACCTTCTTCGGTTCGGATCCCGATCCGAACAGGTTTCCCTTCTACGTTGCTTATCAATGGGCTAACAGGCCATAGTTCCTTTGTGGGCTTGTCTTCCGGTCCGATCGGGTCAGAGGAAATTGAGGAAATCGGGAACACAAGTAGTCACCGCAGCTTTGTATAAATCTTTCCCCCATCTTTATCTTTCATTATTCTCGTCCAACAGAATTCACACCAAAACCCTAGAATTTCAAAGGCTCCGAAACTTTTCTTGTTCTTCCTTAAATCAAACAAATTGGTAGGTTAAATGCTCGAATTACTTTACTGTAATCGATTTCGATTTACGTTTGTGGAAAAACTGGATGATTCGATCATGGCGTTGCCTGATTTGAACGCCTCTGCCTCCTCTCTTCTCGCCGTCGTCGTTGGTGGCTCTGTCACCACTTCGAAGCATGGAGAGAGAGAGAATTAGGGTTCTATGGTAGGCTTGAGCACGTAAGTACTTGGCTTCGATTGAGTTTTGCGAAATTGAACCGGGTTCAGCGTCGGCTCAGCGAGATGGAGAAGGAAGGGGATGAAGGTGAAGAGAGGAGCCGGGATCGGTTCGGATGAGGAAATGTTGAAGTGAAAGAAAAGGAGATGTGTTCACATAACCGGATCGAGTTAAGGCAAAAGAAAAAGAAAAAAAGAGGAAATGAAACCCACTCAACTGGATCGGATGGTGTTTACAAGACCGGATCGGGTCGGAGCAGAGAAAGGCAAAAAAGAAGGAGAAAACAAAACTCACATGTTCGGATCGGATGGTAATAAGAGACAAAGAAAAGAAAGATTACTCAAACTGATCCGATCCGCTCCGAAAGCCTACATCCGAGCCGATTCGGTTTAACTCACTATCCGATCGAAACGTGACTTTGCCCTCCGACCTGATCCCAATGCAGATGTCCGAACCGAACCGAAACAGCCTAACTTAATGTGCAAGAATTTTTTCAACTATCTTAATAAATGCTTGACATAGCCTTTGACGAACAGTTAGGATAGCGCCTTTCGAACATGATAAATATCAAGAATCGTTCTGAACATTATTGCTTCCTTGGACCTTTACATTATGCTTTCATGTATTTGCTCTGCATTTTTGTCACACGTAGCACACACTTTAGTTCACATACACACACGGGGGACACGGGCAACTTTACTCTAATTCTTGCTATTATTTCTTCGATAGTCTAGTGATCATGGCCGAAAGACGTTCTTCTAGATTGGCAAAGAAGATGGAAGTTGCAGAAACTTCTGAGAAATATACTCTCGATGACATATCTTCTTCATCAGACCCTGAATGGGACGACGAGGGATCAGATTATGAAGTAGGGGCGCATAACAGCAAAACGCCTTCTGACAGCGAAGTTTCTCTGGGCTATGAAGAGGAAGGAGGGATTGGAGATAATCGAGCTCCTGACGGATTTGAGTCTACCATCATATTGGAATCAGCTCAAGATTCTGTTGAATCGACGATTGACAACGACAGGCTTGTTCGAATACGCTTAAAGCACGGGATACTGAAAAGGGATACCCTGGTGCCATCGAAAACTGACCGTCCTCACAATCCCCCAGAAGGATTTATGGCAGTTACTCGCTTGATGTGTATGGTTGGGGCTATTCCACCGTTTCCGCCTTTTTTTGTCGACTTCCCGAGACAGCTGCTGATTGCCCCCATGAAGTTACACCCCAACTCCTATGCTTACTTATATACCTTATATATAGCATACAAAGAGATTTTAGGTACAGAGCTGATTTTCGACGACGTTCACTTTTTTTATAATTTCAAGCATTGTACTCGAGAAACTCCTTCCTTTTCTTACTTCGAATCAGTCCCAAAAAGGAAAATCATTTCAGCGCCATTCAGCAGCAAGGCCGGCGATTCTAAGCTAGAATGGTTTTATATAAGGCAACAGCCGGGATGTGCCAGGAGATGGACAAAATCAAGTAAAGCGTTGGTCTTCTAGCTCTCAACTTTAAATGTTCAAACCAACACATTAATCCGTTTTCTTCTTATTTGCAGTTGATAATCCAAAACAAATATCGGGTCAAGTGTACTTTGATCGGATGCACCGGCTCCCCAATGGCGACCAAAAATTTCTAACCATCGATGAAGTCCTTAAGGATGAATATCTTCATCTTCACGGGTTGCTGTCCATTACCTGTAGCATAGGTCACGGGTCGTGTCCATATGTATACATCCCCCTAGTGGATGTAATTCCAGAAACGGGCGAGAGCTCGAAAACACCCACAATGCCACTTCGAACATCACCTTCTCCATCTTCAACTCAGGATGACGAGCTGGCCAACATGGCCAAAAAGCACCGAGAAGGGTACATCGTCCCTGAGGATGCTATCTCTCCTGAAAAGTCGACGTCTTCCAAAGAACCGCCAATAGATGCTTCCCAAGGAGATGCCCCTAGTACCAATAATCCTATATTTCAGGGTTTAGGAGATCTCCCCTTACCTGAAACAATCTACACTTCAGAGGATTTTGGTACAAATCCTTTAGTTTTCACTTCTTCAGAAGAGACCACTCCCGCTAAGGCCAAAGAGCCCACTCGCACTAGTCTGGCTTCGGACTCGGGTTTGTCGGGGGGAACACCACTTAGGATGCACTTAACACAATAGCACCACATTTCGCAGCACTTACTTCTCATGAGAATACTGATTCTGAATTCCATTTGCATTGTTGCGCAAGTACAATGTCTCGCCCTCATTATGACGTCAGGAAAATACATCGCAGCATGGTCAGGCCTCCTTCCAATGCTGAACATGACCGTCGTGAAAGTCAGGGTAGAGAGGATAGAAGGCCTCATGATTCTTATCAATCGCGCACCTCGCGCTCTCGCTCCCCCGTCCGATCGGACCCAGACCGACATAAAAGATATCAGGGCCGTCGGGGAGAAGACACATCGCAGCCGAAAGATCAAACCTCTCCTCAAGAAAAACACAGTAGGGAAAGGAGCCCGCCGAAAGATACCGACTCGCGAGGCAAGCATAAGGTTTCCGATAAGCGGCCTAGGAAGGGTGATACGGCCGTCGTGCCCGCTCATCATAAGGATACTGAGCTAACATATCGCGCACCTCCACCATTGGATGCTGAAGCTAAAGCTAAGAAGGCATATTTGGAGAAACAATTCCCCGAACACTACTTTGAAAACCTGACTTTCTTACCCGCTCTCGAGCCTATTTCCTCAAGGTGGGCAGACGAGGCCAAAGCGAAGATTGACGCAGTTGAAAAATAATATTCGGAGATGTTCAAGTATTCACGTAACCTCTGCAGAATCATCCGAACTCTAATTACGGATACTGAGTCGATGAAAAATACTGCAGCAGCTGACGCTAAAGCCTTGAAAAATTTGAGGAAAGATCTTGAGGACACACAGGCCCAACTTGCCATTGCTCAATGGGATGCTACCAACTTCAAGCAGCAATTTTAAGAGCTACAAAAACGTTATCATGTCTTGCTCGAGTCTCATAGGCAAGAGCACTTGGAGCTAAAAAAGCAAGCAGAAGATGCTAAATCGGATAACGTCAAAATGCAACTTGCTTACACTTCTCTTGAACAAGAAAAGGCCGAGTTAGCGAGGAAGGACGCTGAATTGGAAAAGTGTAACGCTGACTTGGCTTCCTAGTTGATGGAGGCCGAGAATAGGGCTGCCCTAGCGGAGGGTAATGTTGAAAGTGTTATTAAATCCGCCGAAGAGACCCGCAAGCAGCTGTCAGAGGCCGAGGAGGAAGTGCATGGTTTCGGTGAATTAATGATCGAATTTTTTGCGCATATCATCCGCCGCCGAAATATCTCTTGGATTGAAGATTATCCGACTACCTTGGTTCACATATGGAGTCAAATCGTTGAATGGAAGAAAGAGGAACTCAAGGTAGACTCCGTCGACGAGGACAAGCTTATGGAGAAATATCTAAGAGATGATGAACCAGCACGCCTGGCCGAGGGACGCCGCCTCATCGCTGCTACTATGGAGGAAGAGAAGCGGAAGGCTAAACAAAAGAACATCTTTGAGGCTGGTTCTTCTTCCACTGCCGCTGAAACTTCTGAAGTAGAGGGATATGACCCCGAAAACCCGGGGATCCCTCAGGCATCTCTTTTATCCCCCATACCCGAGACGGCGTCGGAGATGGCAGTTACTCCAGCTGAGAAATCATCAGAAGGTATTTCTACCTTTTTACCTCAATTCGTCAAGATCGTATCCGCTTTTCATCACATAATCGGACAATATGGAGGACCCTTTATTTTCTCCTGAGTTGATAAATGTTGCTTCTCATTATGTAGGTATTGAACCGACCGAGAAGATTGGTGGTCCTCAGGGAATCACCACTGGAGCGAAACCCGCGGAGAAGGCTCAAGGAGAAAAGGAAAAAGCTGCCACTATTGATTCAAGAGAGGGAGCTGAACCGTCTAAGGCTGATGCTCCTCACGATGACGAGATGATAGACGCCTTAAAAGACGATGGCGGCAACGAGGGACATGAGGAAGACCCTGAGGTGGCTATAGTTGGGGAGTCAAAAAGCGCTGATGGCATCACTTTGGCTGCATTGAATGCTGAGCAAAACAAACATATGCAGCTTAAAGTTGAAGACCTGGACCCCGAAAGCCTTAAGCCTCTTGCAGTGGTGGATGCTGGATCAAGGTTAGTTGTTAAGCTTTCAACTAGGTCTATTACAGAAGAGCTTGCTAAAAAGTCTTCTCTTGATTCCAGTGTTCCAACTCCTGGGAAAAAATCAACCGATTCCAGCACTTCGGTCATAGGGTGGAAAAAACCAAAGAGCATTCTAACTGATGCTGAAAGAGAGGCGAAGGATGCTCAGAAGGGTGCTAAAAAATCCAAGTCCACTCCAAAGTCTAAGTGATGAAGTGCTTTGTTTTATTTTAGCATTTAATTGGCCCGCAATTGTTGCAGCGAGCACGGCCCTCGCATCTTCTTTTTTGCTTGTTTTCCTTGTACAAACTCGCATGTTTGTGAATAAAAATAGTTTATTTCCTGCAATGTCTGATAGTCGTTAGTTCAGTGCTTAAATGAAAATACACAAGTATGTCAAATTAAAGTCATATAATGAAGTCATTGTTGGGGGAAACATGTATGCGCATATATTCCCCCAGTCAATCTTGCGTAACTGAGCAAGGATCATTCAAGATTGGCTAAATCAAAAATCCAATTGCCTTTGATCCTCGGGCGGTGCCATATTCCTTTTGTCGTTGATGCTTATTCTTTCTAGCATCTTTATACTCTCCTGTCTCGTAACCAGGTTAGAGTTTCGTTGAGGCGGTCTCTCATCTGGGTGCACCTTCATGCCTCAGAGGACGTCGTCTTCCCGTACTTTATACTCTCTCTCTCGATTCTTGAGAGTTAGAGTTAAGAATGTCGTCTTCCCATTCTTCTACGTCTTTTCGTACAAATAGTCGTTTTGTTTGTTCTTGCATATAAATCATCTCCAACTTTCCAAATTTTAATTTAACATTTCGTATTCCACAATCATAATAGAATAATAGTTGAAGATATAAATAATGCAGGAAAGTAAATGACACACGATATTTTTATAGTGGTTCGGCTAAGTCGTAGCCTACATCCACTTTATAGTCCTTTGTTCACATAAACAGACTTTTTAAGGCAAGTCGTGCCTTTTTACATAGCTTATGAAAACAAAAGAAATGACATTTCGTATTTAGCTCAGATATCTTCATAGGTGCTGAGCGTTCCAAGCTCTGGGAATCTCTTCACTGTCCACGGTCGTTAACTTGAATGCTCCTGTATCAAGCTTCCGTTGGATGGTGAATAGCCCTTCCCATTTTGGACCCAGTTGGGTCGACGACGGGAAGACTCGCTTCAGTACTAGGTCTCCTGGCTCAAAGGTTTTGAAGCGAACTTTCTGGTCATAATAGCGTGCTACTTGATGTCGATGTCTTGAGGCATGCAAGTCGGCTTCATCTCTTTTTTCTTCAATCATATCAAGAGATTCTAGGAGGAGTGCTTTATTCGTCATCGGGTCATAGTACGCAACTCGATGTGAAGGGACTTCTAATTCTACCGGGATCACTGCTTCTGACCCAAAGGAAAGTGAGTAGGGAGTATGGCCGGTAGCAGTCTTAAAGGTTGTCCGGTAGGCCCACAGAGCTAATGGAAACTCGTCTACCCATCTAGCTTTGGCCCGCTCCAACCGCTTCTTCAAAATTGATTTAATGACTTTGTTTATGGCTTCGACCTGGCCATTTGATTGCGGGTGAGCAACTGCAGTATATCGTTTATCAATCTTGTATTTTTGGCAAAAATTTCTGAACTTGATGCTGTCAAACTGCGTCCCATTATCAGTTATGATGGTTTTCGGTATCCCAAATCGACAAATAATGTTTCTCACCACAAAACTGATCACTTTCCTTGCCGTTATGGTTGTTAGAGGTTCAGCTTCCACCCACTTTGTGAAGTAGTCCACGGAAACTATCGCATACTTAGCTCCTCCTCTGGCAATAGGTAGCACTCCAATAATATCAATCCCCCACATGGAAAACGACCACAGACTTACCATCGACTTGAGCTGAGTCGGAGGCATTCTGGGAACTTTGGAATATCTTTGACATCTATCGCAGCGTCGTGAATAATCAGCCGCGTCTTTATTCACGGTAGGCCAGAAATATCCGTACCATAATATTTTCTTTGCCAGGGTCTAACCCCCAGTGTGATCTCCACACTCACCTTCATGCACTTCTCGCAGTACACGTTTGATGTCGTCGTGTGCGATACACCGTAATAGGGGCATTGAAAACCCTTGACGATAAAGGACGTCGTCCTGTAACACGTATCTTGTAGCCTTGCGTATTACAGCTCGTCTTTCGCTCTTTCTTAACGGAAGGGTTCCATCCTTGAGAAAATTCTTAATTGATGTCATCCAGGATTCTCTTTCAGGTTCGACTTCTAAGGCTAGCTCTGGTTCCATTAGGTTCAAGCTTGGCGATTCCAACACCTCGATCGGGACCATTTCAGTTTCTTTAGGATTATCAGAACTTGCTAGTTTCGCCAGTCAATCTACTTTTTGATTTTCCGTTCTTGGAATGTGCGTTATGCTATAATGCTCCAAATCTTCCAATAACTCCTTTACCTTTTTAAGATAAGCACTAAGTCGAGGTCCTTTAGCAGCAAATTCTTCCCGAACTTGACATACAACTATGTTGGAATCGCAATATATATCTAATGTCTTCACTCCCAAGTCTTTGGCGAGTTTCAGCCCGACAATCAGGGCTTCATACTCAGAATCATTGTTAGTAGCAATAAATTCCAACCGTAATGCATAATAAATAGATCGTCCTTCAGGAGTTATTAAAACAACTCTGACGCCGGACTTTCTATCGTTCTTGGCTCCATCCGTATATAGTCTCCACGGACAAAGCTCCAACTCTTGATCCAAAGTAACTATCTTGTCGCCCACCGTTTCTTCCTCCGGAATTGTAAATTTAGCTATGAAGTTGGCCAAGGCCTGCCCCCTTATTGATCTTCGTGGCTGAAAGTTCAGATCAAACTGACTCAGCTCGATATTCCATTTGAGTAATCGCCCTGATGCTTCGGGTTTCTGCAGCACTTGTCTCAAAGGTTGATCGGTATATACAATTATCGGGGTGCCTGGAAGTAATGGCGGAGTTTACAAGAGGTAATCAGGTGGCTATAAGAAAGTTTCTCTATCTTCAGATAGTTATGTTCTGCAGCAGCTAGTTTTTTACTTACGTAGTACACAGGTTTCTGGACCTTATCCTCTTCACGTACCAATGTTGTGCTGACGGCGTGAGACGATACTGCCAAGTAGACGAACAGATCCTCATGTTCCACAGGCTTGGATAATATGGGAGGCTTTTCTAAAAAGTCTAACAAGTCCTGGAACGCCTCTACACAGTCGGGAGTCCATTCAAAATTTCGCTTTCCTCGTTTTATGAGATCGAAGAAAGGTACAAACTTGTCTGTTGCCTTGGAGATGAACCTGCCTAGTGCTGCGATCTTGCCAGCTAAGCTTTGAACATCCTTAATCTTCCGCGGCTCCTCTATGTTCCTGATTGCTGCTATTCGGTCCGGATTGATTTCAATTCCTCTGGAACTCACGATAAAGCCGAGGAACTTGCCTGATGCCACACCAAAAACACATTTCAAGGGATTCAACTTCATCCCATACTTTCGTAGTATGCCGAATATTTCTACCAAGTCCTTCGTATGATCGGGAGATTGCTTGGACTTCACGAGCATATCCTCCACGTACACTTCCATGGTTTTCCCGATTTGATTGTAGAACATACGGTTGACTAGGCGCTGGTATGTGGCTCCCGCTTTTTTTAACCCGAATGGCATTACCACGTAACAATACAATCCCAAGTCTGTGATAAAGCTCGTATGCTCTTGATCTGGTATATGCGTGGGAATTTGATTGTACCCGGAATAGGCGTCCATAAAGGATAAGAGTTCATGCCCGACAGTTGAATCTACTAGTTGATCAATTCTGGGGAGAGGAAAACTATCCTTCGGGCAAGCCTTGTTCAAATCAGAAAAGTCGATGCACGTTCTCTACTTCCCATTTTACTTTTTGACCAGGACAGGATTCGATATCCAGTTGGGATATTTTGAATCCTTAATGAACCCATTACCTTTTAATTTTTCTACTTCTTCTTTCAAAGCTGCTGACCGCTCTGGGCCTAACATCCGTCTCTTCTGCTTGACTGGTGGGTGCTTTGGATTGATACACAAGGAGTGGCTCATGATGGTAGGAGAAATCCCACACATGTCAGCGTGAGTCTAGCCAAACACATCAAGATTTTCCTTCAAGAAATCAGCCAATTCCCTTGCTCTAACTGGATCTAGTTGCGAGCCGATCTTCAGTACTTTTGTTGGATCAGTTTCATCAACAGGTATGTCGATTGTTATTTCGTTGGGAGTTGCCTTCATGTCCCCAGGTTCTCTACCCTCTCTGGGATCTATATCCTCGAGCACGTCTGAAGGCGACTCTCTTAGGGCAGGACCCCTTAATTGCTATGCTGAGGCCCCCTTTAGAGAGGCAGAATCGTCTTTAGCATCTATATTCGGCCCCTTCATCAGCATCTTTAACTCTGCCACGTAACAAGCTCGTCCCGTAGCTTGGTCGCCTCTCATCGTCCCAACTCCCGATTCAGTCGGGAATTTTAGCAGTAAACACCAAGGCGCAATACATGCCCTAAATTCGGCAAGGGCTGGTCGGCCTAGGAAGGCATTATAAGGTGACTCCAAATCAGGAACTACAAACGGCAGGATCCTTACTCTCTGGCGATCCCCCTACCCTAGTGTGACTGGTAATTCCACAAAACCCATTGGAGCTGTGGATACTCCGTTAAAACCACGTATCCATCCTTGACATGGCTTTAAGTCTTTTGCTTCGAGCCTCATTTGTTCGAAGGCTTTCTTGAAGAGGATATTGACCGAGCTTCCGTTGTCCACTAGCACCTTATGGACCAGAGCGGGGCCAATTGTCGTGGTTATCACTAGCGGATTGTCGGTTGGGGATAGAACTCCAAACTCGTCTCTATTACGGAATACGACATCATCGGACATTGTTTTTTGCTGTTTTATTGGAGTGACGTCTTCAAGGCTGCTGCATTCTCCTACTTCATAATGCTTGGCGGCGTTGACGTACTAGTCCAATGCTTTAAAACTACGACCAACCAAGTGAGGCCCGCCTATAATGGAGTTAATGATGATCCTCTTACCTTTTTGCTGAGCCGTGGGTTTTGAAGCAGGTTGTTCTTGGTTCGGGGCTTTTACCCCTTGCCCACTGTCCCTTGGGGCGGCTTTGTACTCATCCAACTTCCCTTCTCGCAGCAATTTTTCGACGATATCCCTCAAATGACGACACTCATTGGTGGAATGACCGTGTGTACCATTAAACAAGCAAAACTTTCCTGTTTCAATCTCCTTCTTAGTAGAATCTCTGGGTGGTGGTTTTTTGTACTGCAATATGTTGTATGTGTCTAGATAAATGTTCTCCAACGTATCATTTAACGGCGTGTAATTTTCAAAACTCTGGAATCTGGGTCTTTTATTAGACCTATTCCCACGGTTTCTGTTCCTTCTATCGTCATTCCCATTTCTGTTGCTATTACCACCACTCTGGTTGCCAACATTTACTTCCACTTTTCCTAAACTATCACCAGACTGTTTCACGGCGACATTACTCTAGACACCTTCCTTTGAGGCCCCTTCGGACTTTCTTTTCCGATTTTCCTTAGCTTCTTCTCGTCTTAAACAGACATTAGCCTTTTCATAGAATAATTCTCTTGTAGGAGGTGGTTTTCCAGCCAAGTAATCCCCGAACTCTGTGTCGGGATCTACTCCTTCTATCAAGGCCATCAGGATGGTGGGCTCATGGGGATCAGTGGCTTCGGTGACGGCCAGGTTGAAGCGATCCAAATATGACTTCAAAGATTCTCCTGGGCCCCGTTTAATTCATGACAATTCTATAACAGTCTTGGACTTTTGGGCATGGAGCCGGAACTGATTAATGAAACGCTCGTTCAATTCTGTGAAATTTGACACCGACTGAGGAGGAAGTCGAGTGAACCACATTAACTCTACATCTTCAAGATAAATGGGAAAAGCTTTGAATTTTACGGCATCTGGAGCTGCTGCCACGTTCATGAACCATGCATATCTCATCAGGTGCTGCCCTGGGTCTGTTCTTCCTGAATATCGATCCATCTGAGGCAAGTTGAATCGTCGGGGGAACTGGAAATTCAGGATGTCATCTGTGAAAGGGGTATGACTCCGCTCGATGCCCCAATCTTCATTAGTATACCACCGGCTTTCAGACATAATCTGGCGCACCATTGCCCATACATCGGCGTTGGTTAATGTCTGCACTGGCTCTCTAGATCTGATATTCGGATTACCCCTGGGTTCCTGATCAGGAGATAACCTTATGTTTCTGGCGGCAGCCGCTGTACGTTGCTCTCTGCGCTCCCGGTCGACCTCTGGAGGTAGAGGTTGGAGAAGTTGTTGCTGCGTGGGGTTAGTAATATTGGGATCCCTGGGTAAGACGTGGGATCCGCGCATAGGTAGTAACATGAGCTGTTGCAGACTCGGGTCATCAGGGCCTAATGCACGAGTAGTATCTTCTCGGGATCATAAAGATCCGAAAGTCAATTGATCTAGGTGCTGAGGTCGCTCAAGCGGCCTTCTCTCGCGAGGACGCTCCTCCGAGGAAGACGAATCATCTATAGGAATACGGTGCGGTGGGGAAGGAGTTCTCTGCCTCCGGAGCTCTTGTAATTCTCTACCCATGGTGATCATATTTTCCTACATGCGAAGGTTGTCACGCCTTTGGGCTTCCAATGCTTCTTTAGTGCTCTGAAGCATGTCAAGAAAACGTGAAAAATATCCCTGAGTAATGGGTGCTGATGGATCAGGCTGAACATTAGTCATCGTGGCTGGAATTGGAGCGTTGGAGGGAGCTTGAGTAGAAGTTTCAGCCTCACCCTGGTTCGGATCGGATCGGTTCCCAGCAGCCTGGTCAGTGCGGTTCGGAGGGAGAGGTTGAGAGCGCCCTACATCATCGGTTTGAATCGGATCACCACCATGGAACGGATCATCGGTTTGGATCGGAGTCAACACGATCCGGTTCGGTTCCTACTGATTAGAATGATCTGCTCCAGAGCTTTGAGCGCGTGACCTTGTTAACACAATAGCTTGCTAATCTTCTCTGGAATCATTTCCCCTTGCACCTTGCACTTCCTTTCCTTTGGTCTTAGCCATAACGCTTGATTCTTCAGCAGTTAGTCAACAAATACTAAAAGATGTCAGAGAGAGGGGATTACTTCTTTGAACTTGAAGGTCCAAATAGTAGAATGATAATCCCGAAAAAGCTGAGAATTCGAAAGTTTCTCAGTGAAAGCACCAAAATGTTAGACCAAAAATTGGCTCTAACACCCAAGTTAGATATGAATTCAATGAAATAGAATCAAAAAGCAGTAAAGAACACACGATTTATAGTGGTTCGGCGTTAATGAGCCTACATCCACTTTGTTTTCTTTTAATTGATGATTTGAATACAAGTACAGCAATGATTCTCACTCCACTTCACAATTACAATGCACAAACTCACTCAAATCTCTCAAAAATGGACTTTAAGAGATGATTTTGATCTGAATATGATTGTAGAATTCGGTTATGGAGGAAGTATGGACTGAGAATTTGCCAAAAGATCATTTCAAATGCCTCTAGATGGTTTATTTATAGGTGAAAAATCTCCCCGAAGTGGCTCCGGTTCGGAATTGCATGGCATCCATCCCTTGAGAGTCGGGTTCGGAGGCTCCAAGATAGCTACAGAGCATTGATTTAGTAGGAGATTGTGGGAGAAATAGTCAGATCTTATCCGAGTCTTCAGGGGATATGCGCAGCAACAGCTACAGATTCAAAGGGAAAAAGGGTTTCGGATCGGAGCCTCCGCTCTGATCTGGTGATGCAACTTGATGTCCCTTGATGCTGCTGACGTACTAATCCGATCCGAACCGTTGGGATTGCTTGCTTTCTTCTGATGCCACTGAAGTGTTCCTCCGATCTGAACCGCTGAATCCACCTGCTTTATGATGTTGATGCCATACTCTTCCGATCCGATGTAATCTCTGCATTCTTGATTGTTACTTACCTCCTGCGCTATCTTCCTCCGATCCGATCCGATTAGTGTCTTTTTTCACTATTTGCTCTTTGTGTAGCCTAGTTCACAAAGTAGGCTAACAAAACCCAAATCACATTCCATTGACAATGGAATCTTCACAGGATTCAGATTAATATATATAATCGATATGAACTTCCATATCCGACTAATAATATAAATGGAATAATGGCAAAGCCTTTCAAAATTCCATATATATTAGCAGTCTTCCTCCACAGAAATTCACTCCGATTATTACCAAATCGAATTCCATTCCATTCCAAATTATTTTATTAAATTGGAAAACTTTGCTTTGGAAAATCTCCACTAAATCTTTGATAAAAAGATTTATAAATTCCAAATCTCATTTCACAGTAAATCGGGTTAGAGAACGAATGTCGTTAAAAACACAGTTCATAATAAAACCAGTTCACATGCCATTTCAAATCTAATTAAATGTTAATTAATTGGTAATTCTTCTCTACATCTTAATAAAAGATTTATTCTTTTCACATAGGGTTTAAGAACAGTGTTACTGAAGACCCCATCCCATCAGTCTCTAACTGTAAATTAGTAAGAGAACAATTCCCTAAGTATTAATCCTGAAGGCCGAAACCAACATCAGATCAATACCTAGGAAACCATTCAACTTTGCTAATCTCCAGTTAGTTTCTAATTTTCTTTACTCCATTGGGTTTAAGAACAGTATTATTAAAGATACCATTAACGACAAACCCAAAATCCAATTTGATATTAAATACAAGGCTCAGAATAGAAATTATATCGGCTTATATTCAATATCAAATTCTACCCCGAAGATAATTTCGATTCAAATCCATTCCAATTTATATATTGGAAATTCTGATTATTTTTAAAACCATTTTAAATCCAATTCATTTTATTTGAAAATATTGAATATATATTTCTAGTTCATAACTAGTTCATTTCGATAAAAATGTATTTTTATCTTTTCAAATATGGAATTTTTCATACCAATTCTTTTCAAATCATTTATTATGATTTTACACTAATTATTGCTAATTTTAGTAATATTATTAAGGCCCGTACAGTCGATTTCCATAAACGGCCATCGAACTGCACTTACAATGACCTTTTCCAAATTTAATTTGGACATAATTCCAAATCCAACCATTAGATTTCTAATTTCTTGTCTTCGATAGAAAGCTCTTTTCGATACGAACCCAACGGTTCAAGTTTTTGGAGAATCCGACGGTCGGATCTCCTGTAATGTCCATTCGAAGTCAATGGTCGAAATTCGCGAACTGCCGCAGTGCGGCGCGTTCTATTCAGGCCATTAAATATATATATATATATATATATATATATATATATATATATTATATTTCGTCGATTTCCATTTAAAACGTATTTAATAAATCATTTTAAATTCGTTTTCAAAACGATTTCAACTTCATTTCAAATTTCAAATCAAATTTGAATATTCCCTTATAAGTTCGTTTTAAATTCATTTTAAAACGATTTCAAATCGAATTCGAATATTCCTTTATAAATTCATTTTAAAACAATATCAATTTCATTTCAAATTTCAAATCAAATTTGAATATTCCATATCATTTTAATATTAAAATGATAATATTTTAAAAATATCAAATTTTGAAATCACTTTTCGATATTCATTATAAAAATGAATAAAATCGACAAAATTCCCGTTCATATTAAAATGGCGTTTAACTACTTAACACAGCTTCACATTTCAATATTCACTGAATAATATTTTAAAATATTCGTTAATTCTGAACTGGAATGAGATACAGTCAATTACCATATAATTTTATTTATATGGATTTCATACACACATGTACACAATAATAATCAAACGCAGTCAACCATCATCGAGAGTGCAATACACAACTACATAAGCGTTAAATATAAATAAATAACGCTCATCACAGCCTGTCAACCCATCGATTGACATACCACTAATTATTGGGATCAGTGTATGTTAAATATCATCCCAATACCCGTGTGGTGTTTTCAAACAACAAACACATATTTTATTTGTTCAGTTGGGCGATGTGTAAAATATATCGTCCCAATCAGTATCCGATAAATGGGTGTATGTAAACAAATCGTCCGATTGAATATTTACTTTCATTTTATATACATGTTAAAAATTATATTTTTTACTATAAAATATTTATTTCAACACATGAATATTTTATACAGTCCATTTCACACCACAATCAATTTTCACAACACAATCAAACAAACAAGTCGTCCATGGTCTGTGGACGACGGGGAACAGTTCATATATGCAGTTATAAAATAAATAACTGTACAAAGAAAATTATAGTGAGAAGTTCTCACCTTTGGGATCCACTCCTCCATTCTTTAAAGGATGGTTTCGATTTGGATTTGTTTCCAATGCGTTGTATTCTTCACCGTGTTCTCAGCGAGATCTGTTTCGCGCGATTTTTATTAATAATCATATTTTCAACAACGCTTTCCATATAATAAAAATCATATTTTTATTCGCTACATATATAAAAATAATATTTTTATATTCTCTGTTGTATAAAAATCATATTTTTAAATCAATGTTTGCATTATAAAAATCATATTTTTATAACGCCTTCACATATATGAAAATCATATTTTTCTATAATGAAAAATCTAATCTTTTTTATATACAAAAATCATATCATTTTTATTTATAAAAATCAAATGTTTCCATTTTCAAAAATCGAATCGTTTCTCATTTAAAAATCTCGTCTTTTCTAATTTAAAATCTTAACTTTTTACATTCTAAAAATCTCACCTTTTTCATTTTAAAAATCATAACTTTAGAAATAAAAATCATATTTTTTCATGTCGTAATATATACAAAAACTGATTATTTATTTATTTATTATCTTAAAGATCTATTTGCATTAAATAAAATAAAGTAAATAAATTAAAGAAGCTCACAAGTTTTTTTCTATGAAGAGGGGGTTCACGTCGGAGATGGCGGAATAGGGGAGCGGGTTCAGGTGGCGCGGAGGCTTCAGTAGCCAGAAGCGGCAGTAGGGCATGGCGGCTAGGGTTTCCGGTCTTAGGTCGTGGGTTCTTTTGGGGCTTTCCGGTCTTGGAGGTTTAAACAGAGGAGGAAGAGCCAAGGACATAGGGCGTCGCTCTGATCAGAGATGGCAACGGCGAAGGCCCCTTCCCCCCCAGGCGGTGACGTTGATCGACGGGGCTGCTTCCTTTTTCTTTTTCTTTCATATTTTTATTTTATTGATCGTTGACTGGGAGTGTAGAGAGAGAGGAGGGAGGATATTAATAATTATATTATTTAGTTTATTTCTCTAAAAAGTTGAAATTTTGTCCTAACTCCAAACGAGACCCAACGACTATCACCCCTAGCTAATTACCACCATTCTGAACACAATAGGATATGTTCGCTAAGGTGATTCGACTGTTTCGATCAGTTTTGATTAAATTTAAAATATAAATCAATATATATTTAATTTAAATGCACTTTTTAATTTACCGGGGCCACATACGGACCCCAAAAATTCCAGAAAAATAAATCTCGCTAAGATTTGATGATACAGTCCTAACAAAACTAATTTCGTCAAATTTGGAGACCATTTGGAAAATGGCCAATTTTCCAGTCGATTAAATTAAACCTGAAATTATTCAAACACATTTAAATTCACCACGCTCACATATTGGTTCTAAAAATTATGAAAAATGGAATCTAGCAATAACTTAACATTCCAGATCCAACAAAAGTGGTTTCATCGAAAACGGAGGTCGTTTGCAAAATCGCTATTTTTAAGGGCTATATTTCCATAGCAACAATTCTGAATTTTCAACTAGACATAACTTTTTATTCCCGCTATGAATTTTGGATTTTTCAGATTCGTTAGAAAGATATTTTCAAACAGATTCAAATATTTTTGGTTTCACTAAAATTCGGTTTGTTTTGAATCTTGTACATTCAATTGAAATTTGAAATCGAATTTTCAAACTACCGCGCCATTTTCAATTCCTTTTAAAATTAAAATAAATATTTATATTCCAATTTCGATTTAAATAAATATATATGTTCTAATTCTATTCAAAATAAATGTCTAATCATTATTATTTAAAATAAATCATTTTAAATATTCAAAATTCATTAAAATGCCAAAATAAAAAATTTAAATTGGTTTTGATTTTCCGGGTTGTTACAATCTTCCCCACTTAAAATCTTTTCGTCCTCGAAAAGGAACGGAGCTGAAAGTTGTTTTACCAATCAACTCAACTTTCAGTTTGGCATTTGTTCTTCAAATTTTCAGTTTCTAAAAATCTCAAATTTTTCAAAAATTTGGCTAACACCCTAAATTTTCGAAAAATTTCGCCATAACCTCCTTTGTACGGGGAGCACACGGAAAATCCCCAAACCGCCACACAGGCCCTCTCATCTCAAAAAGAAAAAGAAGAAGCCAAGCGGCTAGCCAATCGGCTTATGAAATCATCCAAACCCAATAAATTAGTAAACATGTACCTATTTGTTGGGCATACAATTTTATTCCTCTTCTCTAGCCTCCTTGCTATGACCTGTTCAATACACATGTATGCAATTTCAAAAAAAAAAAAATCAATTCAGTTCAACATTCGATACAACCTAGCTATATTTACCTTTCATTCACATGTTGGTTTAAATGAACAATCAAACAACACAACCAACAATCAATTAGTTGATTATCTTTTCAAATTCATAATTTTGATATATATACAAAAAATCATGTTTTTGATACCAATTCACAACAATAAGCCCTATCTAGTTTTGGTTCTCACACCAACCAATTGGAAATATATAAATATCTCACTTTGGAAGTTCGAACATAAATGCCGATGATGACGCGTCAATAATCAGAATTATCTCCGGGCGACTAGAGTGTGATTCTATATCTATCCATTATATTAAAACTTCGAATATATGTTTGCAAGGCGTACATGCAAATTCTTTATATATTGGATTGTCCTAAATCAATTTAAAATAAATATTCAAATACATATAATATAATATAAATTTTCGAAATGAAATTTGTTTTCATTTTTATTTTAAAAACACTACTCTTCACACTCGTTCTAGGATATTACTGATCCTATCTCTAACGTGTCATTCTCATTGGATATTACTAATCCAATCTCTGATGAATTCTTTTGTTTGATTCTAATGTGTCTTGTTCTCGAGCTTTGTAAACCAAACTGTTACGACCCGAACTTCCCCGGTCTCCGAAGAGAAGAGAAAGAACGGATTGTCTCAGAACATGACAAATCAGAACACAAACAGAAGAACATATCATTGCTTATTACAACAATTTACATCAGAGTACAAGAATATATAGAGTATGAACAAATAATATGCATTTGATAATTATCGGAGATTTACAAATTACAATGCAGCAGAAAATAAAACAAAACACAACTGAAAGAGATAAACAGATATAGAGCTTCCTGAATATCATTCCAGCTATAAACCAGGATCCTGTGAATATAAATCTGCAAAACCAAAACTACTAGCTACCCGTGTGGAAAATAGGGGAAACCAGAGTTTAGGTTAAAACAATAAACTCCAAGTCAATCATGTGACTGGTGTGAGAACTAAAATAGTTATTAATTTGATTTTAAAGTTAGGTAATCAAGGGACCACGCCGTATAACACAGAACGGGTTTACCCCCAAGAATACCAGTGCATAAAACAAACAGCGCAATGCTAAATAAAGAACAATGATGCAATTATAAGACTCAGGTCCCATCACACAATGTAACACAAGCCGGAGGATAGAATTTTACCTTATATTAACCAAATAATGCTTGATGCGTGAAATTTCATCTTTTATTATTATTATAAGTGAAGAAATCAACTTCAAATATAAATGTATTAATCATAGACGACATAGTGCCTCATCCCACTATGTTGCCATACTAGGCTCTACAATCAAAACTGAAATGTCACATATTGGATGTTGGATTTCCATCTGTGAACCAAGGCAAGGGATTGTCCTTACCGAATTCGAGACGCTCTAGCCTGCCCCTCAGGATACAGCCTCAACTGCTCCTTGGATCATTAGGGTCGGTGCACACGAAGTGGATTAAAATGCCTGAACAATGCGTTTCCCCGCCCTATGGGGCGTCATTCTGGTCTGTATAAAGACCATAACATCCATCGGACCCGCAGTGCTGATATATTTGAGGCGCCTCGCTATCCATCATCCACATAAGTAAAACGTCTGGGCGTGCAAAACCTAGACACCACTCCTTGCTAGAAGGAAACGCATGTCCTCCCTGTGGTCCTTTCCCATTTCAGGCTCACACCGGGGTGTGAGGCTCGCGAATTAATGCTACACAAAGCTATGCTATATTAAAGCCATGCTTTGATCATCAACCACATTACTCTGCTTTTCAACGGAAGCCTTGATCATTTGCATCTCATCATGCCACACAGGCAATTCATGTTATGCAACCGATGTCTATCAATCACACAGAATGAAATCCAATGTCAGACACACAGTCCATTTACAAGTTCGTTCTGTGTCTGAACGAAACCGGAGGCACCTTATTTCTCGTCCCGTATGTCCAATACAGGAGAGAGGTCCTCGCATATCCGGTCGATCTCCAAGTATGTGTGGAACGATCACCACTTATTAACTTGTCTTGGGTGTACAGCCCAATCAAGGCATCAGTAATCATCCAAACAATGTGAAGACCTCCAGTCTTCAACCACCATCTTCATCCTCGACATATCATCGAATCAGTTATTTAGAATGGGATAAACCCAGTCTTTCTGAATAACTCACGTATATAATAAACAAGTGCTATAAAAACACAACATACGCCTCATTCCAATCTAGAATATTCCTTTATTCAAATATTCTTCTACTTTGGGAAAGGTTCCCATTAATTTTATCAAAGATAAATTCTTTAAATTTATTCTTTAATGTTCCTTTGGATATCAATTTAAACCAAATTATGGTTTATCCAAACTAGTCGGGATTAGCGAACCTTATCGAAGTAATCATTTGTTTAATTTCCCAATCCCAACCTATTCATCCCATGAAGTAAAACTGGTAATTCTTCATATCTAGTACCCCGGTGTTATCAGTAAAATTAATTACCATTTCATGTTCAAATCTAATTAAAGATTTAACTATCGCTTGGAGCAAAACTGGTGATACTCCATTCTCGATCATTTCTTGAATTTGATAATTTTAGTTATCAAATTCACCTTTCAATCTATTCAAAAATTCATTAAAACTCTAATTTAGTTTTAATTTCCAAAAATCATTACTTAATGATTTTCTTCAAATTTAATAAATTAATCTTATCTTTAACTGGGTTAAAGAACTAATGTCATCTAAAACACAGCTCACGATAAACCCAAAATCACATTCCATTAACAATGGAATCTTCATGGAATTCGGATCAATATATATAATCGATATGAACTTCCATATCTGAATAATAATATAAATGGAATAATGACAAAGCCTTTTAAATTCCATATATATTAGCAGTCTTCCTCCACATAAATTCACTTCGATTCTTACCAAATCGAATTCCATTCCATTCCAACTTATTTTATTAAATTAGAAACTTTACTTTGGAAAATCTCCACAAAATCTTTAATAAAAAGATTTATAAGTTCCAAACCTCATTTCACTATAAATCGGGTTAAAGAACGAATGTCGTTAAAAACACAGTTCACAATATACCCAATTCACATTCCATTTCAAATCCAATTAAATGTTAATTAATTGGTAATTCTTCTCTACATCTTAATTAATAGATTTATTCTTTCAACATGGAGTTTAAGAATAGTGTTATTGAAGACCACATCCCATCGGTCTCTAACCGTAAATTAGTAAGAGAACAATTCCCTAAGTATTAATCCCGAAGGCCGAAACCAAATCAGATCAATACCCAGGAAACCATTCAACTTAGCTAATCTCCAGTTAGTTTCTAATTTTCTTAACTCCATTGGGTTTGAGAACAGTATTATTAAAGATACCATTCACGATAAACCTAAAATCCAATTTGGTATTAAATACAAGGCTATGGATAGAAATTATATCGGCTTATATTCAATATCAAATTCTGATATCAACAAATATCATATTGGGGATAACGATATATATATATATATATTCTAAATTCCTCTACAATATCCATATAATCACGGAATGCAATATCGAAATATCCCGAAGATAATTTCGATTCAAATCCATTCCAATTTATATATTGGAAATTCTGGTTATTTTTAAAACTATTTCAAATCCAATTCATTTTATTTAAAAATACTGGATTTATAATTCTAGTTCATAACTAGTTCATTTCGATAAAAATATTTTTTTATCTTTTCAAATATGGAATTTTCATCCTAATTCTTTCCAAATCATTTATTATGATTTTACACAAATTATTGCTATTTTTAATAATTTTATCAAGGCCCGTACAGTCAATTTCCATAAACGACCATCAAACTGCACTTACATCGACTTTTTCCAAATTTTATTTGGACATGATTCCTAATCCATCTGTTAGATTTCTAATTTCTTGTATTGGTTAGAAATCTCTTTTCGATACGATCTCAATGGTTCCAGTTTTAGGAGAATCCGACGGTTGGATCTCCCGCAATGTCCATTTGAAGTCAATGGTCGAAATTGGCGAACTGCCGCGGTGCGGCGCGTTCTATTCAGGCCATTAAATATATATAAAATAAATATATTATATATATATATTTCATCCATTTCCATTTAAAACATATTTTATAAATCGTTTTCAAAACGATTTCAACTTCATTTCAAATTTCAAATCAAATTTGAATATTCCCTTCTAAGTTTGTTTTAAATTCATTTTAAAACAATTTCGATTTCAAATCGAATTTAAATATTCCTTTATAAATTAGTTTTAAATTCATTTTAGAACGATTTCAATTTCATTTCAAATTTCAAATCAAATTTGAATATTCCATATCATTTTAATATTAAAATGATAATATTTTCAAAATATCAAATTTTGAAATCACTTTTCGATATTCGTTATAAAAATGAATAAAATCGACAAAATTCTCGTTCGTGTTAAAATGGCGTTTAACGACTTAACACGACTTCACATTTCAATATTCACTGAATATTATTTTAAAATATTTGTTAATTCTGAACTGGAATCAGACACAGTAAATTACCATATAATGTTATTTATATGGGTTTCATACACACATGCACACAACAATAATCAAACACAGTCAACAATAATGCAGAGTGCATTACACAACTGCATAAGCGTTAAATATAAATAAATAATGCTCATCATAACCTGTCAACCCATTTATTGACATACCACCAATTACTGGGATCAATGATGTCAAATATCATCCCAATACCCATGTGGGGTTTTAAAACAACAAACGCAGATTTTATTTGTGCAGTTGGGCGAAGTGTAAAATATATCGTCTCAATAAGTATCCAATAAATGGGTGTACATAAACAAATCGTCCGATTTGTTTATGAATATTTACTTTCATTTCATATACCCGTTAAAAATTATATTTTTACTATAAAATATTTATTTCAACACATGAATATTTTATATAGTCCATTTCACACTACAATCAATTTTCACAACACAATCAAACAAACAAGTCGTCCATGGTCTGTGGACGACGGGGAACAGTTCATATATGCAGTTATAAAATAAATAACTATACAAAGAAAATTATAAAGAGAAGTTCTCACCTTTGGGATCCACTCCTCCATTCTTTAAAGGACGGTTTCGACTTGGATTTGTTTCCAATGCATTGTATTCTTCACCGTGTTCTCAGCGAGATCTGTTTCATGCAATTTTTATTAATAATCATATTTTCAACAACACTATCCATATAATAAAAATCATATTTTTATTCGCTACATATATAAAAATAATATTTTTATATTTTCTATTGTATAAAAATCATATTTTTAAATCGATGTTTGCATTATAAAAATCATATTTTTATAACGCCCTCACATATATGAAAATCATACTTTTCTATAATGAAAATCTAATCTTTTCTGTAAACAAAAATCATATCATTTTTATTTATAAAAATCAAATGTTTTCGTTTCCAAAAATCGAATCTTTTCTAATTTAAAAATCTCGTCTTTTCTAATTTAAAAATCTTAACTTTTTACATTCTAAAAATCTCACCTTTTCCATTTTAAAAATCATAACTTTAGAAATAAAAATCATAATTTTCCATGTCATAATATATATAAAAACTGATTTTTTTATTTATCATTTTAAAGATCTATATGCATTAAATAAAATAAAGTAAATAAATTAAAGAAGCTCACAGGTTTTTTTTCTATGAAGAGGGGGTTCACGTCGTAGATGGCGGAGTGGGGAAGCAGGTGGCGCGGAGGCGTCAGTGGCCAGAGGCGGTGGTGGGGCGTGACGGCTAGGGTTTTTGGTCTTAGGGCATGGGTTCTTTTGGGGCTTTTGGGTCGTGGAGGTTTAGACGGAGGAGGAGGAGCCGATGGCGTGGGGCATCGCTCTGATTGGAGATGGCGGCGGCGAAGGCCCCCCTGGGCGGCGACGCGGATCGAGGGGGCTGCTTCCTTTTTCTTTCTCTTTCTTTATTTTATTTTATTGATTGTTGACTGGGAGTCTAGAGAGAGAGGAAGGAGGATATTAATAATTATATAATTATATTATTTAGTTTATTTCTCTAAAAAGTTGAAATTTTGTCCTAACTCCAAAGAGACCCAACGATTGTCGCCCCTAGCTAATTACCCCCATTCCGAACATAAAGGGTTATGTTCGCTAAGCTGATTCGACTATTTCGATCAGTTTTGATTAAATTTGAAATATAAATCAATATATATTTCATTTAAACGTAATTTTTAATTTACCGGGGCCACATACGGACCCCAAAAATTCCAGAAAAATAAATCTGGCTATGTTTTGATGATACGGTTCTAACAAAACTAATTTTGTCAAATTTGGAGACCGTTTAAAAAATGGTCAATTTTCCAATCGATTAAATTCAAACTAAAATTACCAAACACATTTAAATTAACCACACTCACATATTGGTTCAAAAAATTATGAAAATTGGAATCTAGCAGTAACCTGACATTACGCATCCAACAAAAGTGGTTTCGTTGAAAACGGAGGTCGTTTGCAAAATCGCTATTTTTAAGGGCAATATTTCCATAGCAACTATTCTGAATTTTCAATTGGACATAACTTATTATTCCCGCTATGAAATTTGGATTTTTCAGGTTCGTTAGAAAGATATTTTCAAATAGATTCAAGTATTTTTGGTTTCACTAAAATCCGTTTTACTTTGAATCCTGTACATTCGAAATTTGAAACCGAATTTTAAAACTACCGCGCTATTTTCAATTCCTTTTAAAATTAAAATAAATATTTATATTCCAATTTCGATTTAAATAAATATATACATTCTAACTCTATTCAAAATAAATTTCTAGTCATTATTATTTAAAAAAAATCTTTTTAAATATTCAAAATTCATTAAAATGCCAAAATAAAATTTTTAAATTGGTTCTGATTTCCGGGGTTGTTACAATTTCCCCCACTTAAAATCTTTTCGTCCTCGAAAGGAATGGAGCTAAAAGTTGCTTTACTAATCAACTCAACTTTCAGTTTGACGTTTATTCTTTAACTTTTCAGTTTCTAAGAATCTCTAATTTTTCAAAAATTTCGCCATAAACTCCTTTGTACGGAGAGTACCAGGAAAATCCCCAAACCGCCACACAGGCCTTCTCATCTCAAAAAGAAAAAGAAAAAGCCAAGCGGCTAGCCGATCGGCTTATAAAATCATCCAAATCCAATAAATTAGTAAACATGTACCTATTTGTCGGGCATACAATTTTTATTCCTCTTCTCTAGCCTCCTTGCTATGACCTATTCAATACACATGTATGCAATTTCTAAAAAAATTCAATTTAGTTCAACATTCGATACAACCTGGCTAAATTTACCTATCATTCACATGTTGATTTAAATGAATAATCAAACAACACAACCAGCAATCAATTAGTTAATTATCTTTTCAAATTTATAATTTTGATATATATACAAAAAATCATGTTTTTGATAACAATTCACAACAATAAGCCCTATCTAGTTTTGGTTCTCACACCAACCAATTGGAAATATATAAATATCTAACTTTCGAAGTTCGAACATAAATGTCGATGATGATGCGTCAATCATCAGAATTATCTCCAGGCGACTAGATCGTGATTCAATATCTATCCAGTATATTAAAACTTCGAATATACGTTTGTAAGGCGTATATACAAATTCTTTATATACTGGATTGTCCAAAATCAATTTAAAATAAATATTCAAATACGTATAATATAATATAAATTTTTCAAACGAAATTTGTTTTCATTTTTATTTTAAAAACACTACTCTTCACACTCGTTCTAGGATACTACTGATCCTATCTCTAACGAGTCATTCTCATCAGATATTACTAATCCAATCTCTGATGAATTCTTTCGTTTGGTTCTAATGTGTCTTGTTCTCGAGCTCTGTAAACCAAAGCTCTGATACCAAACTGTGACGACCCGATCTTCCCCGGTCTCCGAAGAGAAGAGAAAGAACGGATTGTCTGAGAACACGACAAATTAGAACACAAACAGAAGAACATTTCATTCTTTATTACAACAATTTACATCAGAGTACAAGAATATACAGAGAATGAACCAATAATATTCATTTAATAAATATCAGAGATTTACAAATTACAATGCAGCGGAAAATAATACAAAACACAACTGAAAGAGATAAATGGATACAGAGCTTCCCGAATATCATTCCAGCTATAAACCAGGATCCTATGAATATAAATCTGAAAAACCAAAACTACTAGCTACCCATGTGGAAAATAAGGGCACCCAAAGTTTAGTTTGAAACAATAAACTCTAGGTCAGTCATGTGACTGGTGTGAGAACTAAAACAGTTATTAATTTGATTTTAACGTTAGGTAAATCAAGCAACCACGCCATATAACACGGATTGGGTTTACCCCCAAGAATACCAGTGCATAAAACAAACAGCGCAATGCTAAATAAAGAAAATGAAGCTATTATAAGACTCAGGTCCCATCACGCAATGCAACGCAAGCCGGAGGATAGAGTTTTACCTTATAATAGCCAAATAATGCTTGATACGTGAAATTTCATCTTTTCTTATTACTAAAGTGAAGATATCAACTTCAAAATATAAATGTATCAATCATAGACGATATAGTGCCCCACCCACTATGTCGCCATAGTAGGCTCTACAATCAAAACTGAATGTCATGTATTGGAAGTTGGATTTTCATCTGTGAACCAAGGAAAGGAATTTTCCTTATCTAATTTGAGACGCTCTAGCCCACCCCCTAGGATACAACTGCAACTGCACCTTGAATCGTCAGGGCCGGTCCACACTAAATGGATTCAAATGCCTGAACAATGCGTTTCCCCCCCCCCCCTATGGGGCATCAATTTGGTTTGTATAAAGACCATAACATCCATCAGCCCCGCAGTGCCGATATATCTGATGCACCTTGCTACCCATCATCCACACAAATAAAACGTCTGGGTGTGCAAAACCCGGACACCACTCCTAGCTAGAAGGAAACGCCTGTCCTCCCTATGGTCCTCTCCCGTTTCTGGTTCACACTAGGGTGTGAGGCTTGCGAATTAACGCTACACAAAGCTATTCTATATTAAAGTCGTGCTTTGATCATCAACCACATGACTCATCTTTTCAACAAAAGCCTTGACCATTTGCATCTCAGCCTGCCACACAGGCAATTCACGCTATGCAACCGATGTCTATCAATCACATAGAATGAAATCCAATGTCAGACATATAGTCCATTTACAAGTTCGTTCTGGGTCTGAACGAAATCGGAGGCACTTTATTCCTCGTCCCGTATGTCCAATATAGGAGAGAGGTCCTAGCATATCCGGTCGATCTCCAAGTACGTATGGAACGATCACTACTTATTACCTTATCTTGGGTGTACAGCCCAATCAAGACATCAGTAATCATCCAAATGATGTGAAGATCTCCGGTCTTCAACCACCGTCTTTATCCTTGGCATATCGTCGAATCAGTTATTCAGAATGGGATAAACCCAGTCTTTCTGAATAACTCGCGTATATAATAGACAAGTGCTATAAAAACACAACATACGCCACATTCCAATCTAGAATATTCCTTTATTCAAATATTCTTATACTTTGGGAAAGGTTCCCATTAATTTTATCAAATATAAATTCTTTAAATTTATTCTTTAATCTTCCACTGGGTATCAATTAAAACCAAATTATGGTTTATCCAAACTAGTCGGGATTAGCGAACCTTGCCGAAGTAATCATGTGTTTAATTTCCCAATCCCAACATATTCATCTTATGAAGTAAACTGGTAATACTTCATATCTAACACCATGGTGTTATCGGTAAAATTAATTACCATTTCACGTTCAAATCTAATTAAAGATTTAACCATCGCTTGGAGCAAAACTGGTGATACTCCATTCTCGATCATTTCTTGAATTTGATAATTTTAGTTATCAAATTCACCTTTCAATCTATTCAAAAATTCATTAAAACTATAGTTCAATTTTAATATCCAAAAATCATTACTTAATGATTTTCTTCAAAGTTAAGAAATTAATATTATCTTTAACTGGGTTAAAGAACTAATGTCATTTAAAACACAGCTCACGATAAACCCATAATCACATTCCATTAACAATGGAATCTTCACGGAATTCAGATCAATATATATAATCGATATGAACTTCCATATCCGACTAATAATATAAATGGAATAATGGCAAAGCCTTTTAAATTCCATATATATTAGCAGTCTTCCTCTACAGGAATTCACTCCGATTATTACCAAATCGAATTCCATTCCAATTTATTTTATTAAATTGGAAAACTTTGCTTTGGAAAATCTCCACTAAATCTTTAATAAAAAGATTTATAAGTGCCAAATCTCATTTCACTGTAAATCGGGTTAAAGAACGAATGTCGCTAAAAACACAGTTCATAATATTCCCAATTCACATTCCATTTCAAATCCAATTAAATGTTAATTAATTGGTAATTCTTCTCTACATCTTATTTAAAAAGATTTATTCTTTTCACACGGGGTTTAAGAACAGTGTTACTGAAGACCACATCCCATCAGTCTCTAACCGTAAATTAGTAAGAGAACAATTCCCTAAGTATTAATCTCGAAGGCCGAAACCATCATCAGATCAATACCCAGGAAACCATTCAACTTAGCTAATCTTCAGTTAGTTTCTAATTTTCTTAACTCCACTGGGTTTAAGAACAGTATTATTAAAGATACCATTCATGACAAACCCAAAATCAAATTTGATATTAAATACAAGGCTCTGAATAGAAATTATATCGGCTTATATTCAATATCAAAGTCTGATATCATCAAATATCGTATTGGGAATAACGATATATATCTTTCAAATTCCTCTACAATATCCGTATAATCACGGAATCCAATATCGAAATACCCCAAAGATAATTTCGATTCAAATCCATTCCAATTTATATATTGGAAATTCTGATTATTTTTAAAACCATTTCAAATCCAATTCATTTTATTTAAAAATATTGGATTTATAATTTTAGTTCATAACTAGGTCATTTCGATAAAAATATAATTTTATCTTTTCAAATTTGGAATTTTTCATCCTAATTCTTTCCAAATCATTTATTATGATTTTACACAAATTATTGCTATTTTTAATAATTTTATCAAGGCCCGTACATTCGATTTCCATAAACGGTCATCGAACTGCACTTACAACGACCTTTTCCAAATTTGATTTCGATATAATTCCAAATCCAACCGTTAGATTTCCATTTCCTTGTATTCGTTAGAAAACTCTTTTTGATACGAACCCAACGGTTCTAGTTTTAGGAGAATCCGACGGTCGGATCTCCCGTAATGTCCATTCGAAGTCAATGGTCGAAATTCGCGAATTGCCGCGGCGCGTTCTATTCAGGCCATTAAATATATACAACATATATATTATATATATTTCGTCGATTTCCATTTAAAACATATTCTATAAATCGGTTTAAATACGTTTTCAAAACGATTTCAACTTCATTTCAAATTTCAAATCAAATTTGAATATTCCCTTATAAGTTCGTTCTAAATTCATTTTAAAACGATTTCAATTTCAAATTTCAAATCAAATTTGAATATTCCTTTATAAATTCGTTTTAAATTCATTTTAAAACGATTTCAATTTCATTTCAAATCAAATTTGAATATTCCATATCATTTTAATATTAAAATGATAATATTTTCAAAATATCAAATTTTGAAATCACTTTTCGATATTCATTATAAAAATGAACAAATCGACAAAATTCCCGTTCGTGTTAAAATGGCGTTTAACTACTTAACACGGCTTCACATTTCAATATTCACTGAATATTATTTTAAAATATTTGTTAATTCTGAACTGGAATCAAACACAGTCAATTACCATGTAATTTTATTTATATGGATTTTATACACACATGTACACAACAATAATCAAACACAGTCAACCATCAACCAGAGTGCATTACACAACTACATAAGCGTTAAATATAAATAAATAATGCTCGTCATAGCCTGTCAACCCATCGATTGACATACCACTAATTATTGTGATCAGTGTATGTCAAATATCATCCCAACACCCATGTGGGGTTTTCAAACAACAAACACAGATTTTATTTGTGTAGTTGGGCGAAATGTAAAATATATCGTCCCAATCAGTATCCGATAAATGGGTGTACATAAACAAATCGTCCGATTTGTTTATGAATATTTACTTTCATTTCATATACACATTAAAATTATATTTTTTACTATAAAATATTGATTTCAACAAATGAATATTTTATACAGTCCATTTCACACCACAATCAATTTTCACAACATAATCAAACAAACAAGTCGTCCATGGTCTGTGGACGACGGGGAGCAGTTCATATATGTAGTTATAAAATAGATAACTATAAAAAGAAAATTATAGTGAGAAGTTGTCACCTTTGGGATCCACTCCTCCATTCTTTAAAGGACGATTTCAATTTGGATTTGTTTCCAATGTGTTGTATTCTTTACCGTGTTCTCAGCGAGATCTGTTTCACGCGATTTTTATTAATAACCATATTTTCAAAAACACTTTCCATATAATAAAAATCATATTTTTATTCGCTACATATATAAAAATAATATTTTTATATTCTTTATTGTATAAAAATCATATTTTTAAATCGATGTTTGCATTATAAAAATCATATTTTTATAACACCTTCACATGTATGGAAATCATATTTTCCTATAATGAAAAATCTAATCTTTTCTATAAACAAAAACCATATCATTTTTATTTATAAAAATCAAATGTTTCCGTTTTCAAAATTTGAATCTGTTCTAATTTAAAAATCTCGTCTTTTCTAATTTAGAAATCTTAACTTTTTACATTCTAAAAATCTCACCTTTTTCATTTCAAAAATCATAACTTTAGAAATAAAAATCATATTTTTCCATGTCATAATATATATAAAAACTGATTTTTTTATTTATCATTTTAAAGACCTATTTGCATTAAATAAAATAAAGTAAATAAATTAAAGAAGCTCCCAGGTTTTTTTCTACGAAGAGGGGGTTCACGTCGGAGATGGCGGAATGGGGGAGCGGCTTCAGGTGGCGCGGAGTCTTCAGTGGCCAGAAGCGGCGGTGGGGCACGGCGGCTAGGGTTTTCGGTCTTAGGGCGTGGGTGCTTTTGGGACTTTCGGGTCGTGGAGGTTTAGACGGAGGAGGAGGAGCCGAGGGCGTCGCTCTGATCGGAGATGGCGGCGGCGAAAGCCCCCCTTGGGCGGCAACGTGGATCGATGGGGCTACTTCCTTTTTATACTGATTGTTGACTGGGAGTGTAGAGAGAGAGGAGGGAGGATATTAATAATTATATAATTATATTATTTAGTTTATTTCTCTAAAAAGTTGAATTTTTTTCCTAACTCCAAACGAGACCCAACGACTGTCGCCCCTAGCTAATTACACTCATTATGAACACAGTGGGATATGTTCGCTAAGATGATTCGAATGTTTCGGTCAATTTTGATTAAGTTTAAAATATAAATCCATATATATTTAATTTAAATGCACTTTTTAATTTACCAGGGCCAGATAAGAACCCCAAAATTCCAAAAAAATTAATCTGGCTATATTTTGACGATACAGTCCTAACAAAACTAATTTCGTCAAATTTGGAGACCATTTGAAAAATGGCCAATTTTCCAGTCGATTAAATTCAGACTGAAATTACCAACCACATTTAAATTCACCTTGCTCACATATTGATTCCAAAAATTATGAAAATTGGAATCTAGCAATTACTTGACATTCCAAATCCAACAAAAGTTGTTTCGTCGAAAATGGAGTTCGATTGCAAAATCGCTATTTTTAAGGGCTATATTTCCATAGTGGCTATTCTGAATTTTCTACTGGACATAACTTTTTATTCCCGCTATGAAATTTGGATTTTTCAGATTCGTTAGAAAGATATTTTCAAACAGATTCAAATATTTTTGGTTTCACTAAAATCAGATTTGTTTAGAATCCTGTACATTCAATTGAAATTTGAAATCGAATTTTCAAACTACCACGCCATTTTCAATTCCTTTTAAAATTAAAATAAATATTTATATTCCAATTTCGATTTAAATAAATATATACGTTCTAATTCTATTCAAAATAAATTTCTAGTCATTATTATTTAAAATAAATCATTTTAAATATTCAAAATTCATTAAAATGCCAAAATAAAATTTTTAAATTGGTTCTGATTTTCCGAGTTGTTACATATCTTAACGAAAGGAAGGCGACTAACTGTCAAAGATAAATTCAAATGTTTTGAATAAAAACCTGGAGTATTATTTTATCGACTTAAGTCGAAATCTTTTCAATATCATGACAGGATCAAATTAACGACAATTAAAAAGTGAATATTAAAGATCAAATTTTTATATAATAATCTGATCCATTTAAATATCACTTGTCCCTAAAAGATATTAACGTCGATTAGTTTGAAGAGTATGGAATATTTATTCCACTTCGATTTGATTTTTATGTCGCAAATTGAAGATTATCAAAGATAATAAAAGGCGGAGTTAGACAAGAATTGTTTTATAAATCCTAGTTAGAAATTGCCTAAGATGGGTTTATAAAATAATATCTTTAGTTTGTCTAATCCCAGGACAACTTGTATGCCCGAATGTCTGACAGAGTATTCCTAACAAATCACGTACATTGATCTTTTCAAACGTAGTTATATGGTAGTAGAGGAATTCGTTTCTCTTGCTTTGTACCTGTAATATATTTTTGGAGAAGACAATTAGTAATTAGCGTGTTTTGACGATGTGGCATTCAAAGCAAACTAAAAGTGTTCTGTCAAGGTAAGTTTAGCCCCAAGCTTCACAACCAGGAAATGACCAAAAATCGGGCAGGCAGCATGGTTATGGGGGTTTCTCCCGTTAGGGTGTATTATCACATGTCTAGTGATATTTCTTTTATTCCTTATTGTATCGATGTTGTTCCATTCGGGAAATGATTGCCGTACACAACCATTGTTGATATATATTCGATACACTCAAGAGAAATGAGTGGTCGGTCATGTGTGGCTGGGATACAAGAAATTCTTGTTGAACCCAGTGTATTCCTCTCTAAAGATACACTATCGGAAGGTGGTTCCATACCTTTTTATAGTTGGAAATCCATTATCCATATGCATTAAGCAATTTTATTTGTATATTATTAAGTAGAATGTGAGATGAAAACATTCTACTATATTCTAAATTATTTGTGGAAACGCTAGACATTATCATAATATCTAATTTAAATATGCAATCTGTTTGATTCTCATAAGATAAAAACCCGTTCCGTATTTACAGCGTGGTCTTGTGAGTTATTTTTATTTCTTAAACTTGTTTTAAAAATTGTTTACTTACGCCAGTCCCTGACTGACCCAGAGTTAATTTTTCTGTGTTTTCCTTAAACTCTTGGGTACTCATAACACTTGTTATGGGTAGACAAGTGATCCAGGTCTTGACTTAAATTTTGTGTGACGACCCGCCCCGCACCATTTGACATTTCCAATGAAAGTGCGTTGTGCCAATGTCCAACTAGCATGGGACGGTCGCTAAAGAAAGGAAATGAAAGGAAATTTAACAGTGGACTAACAAAGAACCTGTAGCATATCTCACAGCACATGGAATAAAATATAAGAATAACATACTTTGACATAAAAACAAGCGAGACAGTGCATAAGCTGAAAACTAAACATCGTAGTAGCGGAAAAATCCAAATACAGCTTATGTTCCACTTCATCATTATTACAACTTTAAACTGTCTCTAAAACAAAAGAAAGGAAAGGTACACTACTAATGCCCAAAGTAGTGACCAGTAGTGACACAGGGAGAATATATAGAGAATAGTACGTGTAAGCCTCCTGCTCGTATCCGGACAGTTACTCGTGCGCAACCAGCTAACCTGTCTCTAGTCTTCCCGTTTAAGAGCACCCAGAGTAATAAGCAGAGACATAAAACTCTGGGTCAGACAAAAGTCTAGTATGAGCGATAAGCAGCAAAACACAACAATAACAGTATACTAAACCATACCTGAACCTGGACCTGCAACCAAAGAGTTAGCACAACAAGATGTACAATACTCTAAGGTGAAACTAACATATGGTATAAAGATATAGGGGAGGGGTGTGCATGTCATAGTGATGTCAAACAATCAAGCATAGCAACTATCCTCACATCTCGTACTCAGTGCGTAAAGCATACGATATCCACCGCTTTGATCACCAAATCCTTACTATGATCACTCTGCCCCATGGAGTCACAGTGACTCCACTGCCTTGATCCATAGCCACTAATCCTTTACTATGTCCACTCTGCCCCATGGAGTCATAACAACTCCACTGCACTAGCTCATAGCCTTGCTACGATCACTCTGCCCCATGAAGCCATGATGACTTCACTGTACTGATCCGTAGCCAATATCCATCTCTCAGTGGTGAATCAAAGCTATAGACGTCGATAACCCGTTTGCACACGTCCCGCAGCAAAGTCCAATCATGAAGTTAACTCGTTGGTTCCCAACTGGATCCAGAGTACAAACTTCCTATTTGGACTACCTTTACATCTCGGGTTTTGGTCGAATTGGAGTTAGTCTTTAGGAGAGTCGTTGTGTATAAGCAGAAGTGCACATCTAGTTCGGTTCGACTTGTCGCCCTAGTTCAGTTCGGATCATCATTGGGTCACCTCCTCGGTTCGGGTCCTTGGACATTGCCTCGGTTCGGTCGAAACTCCATGGTGTAGTTCGGTTCGGTGCCCCCTTCTGGATCGGTTCGATACTCATGAGGCATTTCGGTTCCCCCCTTCTGGATCGGTTCGATACGCCTGAGGCGGTTTGGTTCGGGTCCTTCAAGCTCCCTCGGTTCAGTTCGAAATCCCCAATTCCCATTCACTCTGATCCTACTTGTTTCACCCCAATTCGATCCGGTTCGGGCCTTCCTTGTTGCCCTTTCCATTTACGCTGCTGAAGATGCCATCACCTTGGTTCAGTTCGGCTAACCGACCCGATCCCCCCATCCGATCTGATCCGTATCCTTGTAGCATTCCCAGCAACTTTTCCAGCGACTGTTTTACGCCAAACGACGGCATTTCCGACCATTCTAACTTTTCTAATCAATCACAATGCATACCATATAGTAATAGCAACATATATAATCATCCACAAACATTAAAACAATAATTTAACAAGTTTAAACGGATCAAACATACCCAAAAACCCATGTTTTTCCCTTAATCCCTCTTAATCATGTTTAAGCATAAAGTTAGCAAAACTTATCCAAATTAGCCAAAATTTCTATCAGAGCCCTAAAATAATATTTTAGAATTTTACAAATATTTCCAGTTATTTCTGAGCCATAATTTCGCTAATTAACACTAAACACCCTTAATTAGTCGTAATTAGTGCAAAAAGATGCTAATCACTCACCTTGGCCACAAACAAACTATAGATCTAAAATATTATCTGATTTGGGCTGAATCTCTATGCAACACAGCAGCTCTATTCCCAAATTGATGCAAATTTGCCTTATTTTGATGTAGCTTTGGCTTAATTAGCGATTAGAAGGTGATTTGGGGTGCTTTAGCAAGTGGAGGTCATTGCTAGGGTTCAAAGGTTGTAAGTGGCGGCAAAGAAATGAAATAAAAACTGATTTACTAACTCATCTCAGCCCTCCCGTAACCCTAATCCTGTAATGGATTATGGGCCCTCTTGCTAATCACCCTAATTAGGCCCGGTTAAGCTGCTTTTCACCTTCTAAACCTTGTTTCAGCCATATCTCCTAAACGGTGAGTCCGTTTGGCAAATGTGACCACTCTACGGAAAGGTAAACCATTATCCGGGTCTAATGGAAGTTGTATCAGGTCAAATCTGCTTTACAATCAAAAGTTATGGTGGAAACAAGATCAGCTAGGGGCAAAACGGTCATTTAAAAATCGGCGAAAATCATGAACATGGGAATTGACCCCAATAGTCGTCTCCCAAAGTTACATGACCATACGACTTCGTATGTGAAAGAAATAAATATTCTATGATCCTTCGATGTGTAGAATGCGGGTCGTTACATTCCCCCACCCCTACTTCCCTCCCCTTAAGAAATTTCGCCCCCGAAATTCCTTAACTAAGAAACAAGCAAAGGATCCCGCATGCCTACCAACCATTCACAACAATCAAACATATAAAAACATACAAACAAGTCTATCCTAACATGCGGAAAACTATGTCGCAAGTAAAATCTTACCAGGCAAAGAGTTCTGGATACGTCTTCCTAATGCTCTCTTCTGTCTCCCAAGTACAGTCATTCTCATTCTCGCCCCACTGAACTTTGACTAGATTCGCCGCTTTCCTTCGAAGTTGCTTCGTATCGTGCTCGACAATACGAATCGGCTTGCGGTTCTCAACCACCTCAGGTTCTACCTCAATATCATCCAACTGATCAGGTGAAATAGTCATATCGGGGTCGTGCACGAATTTCCTTAACTGGGAAACATGAAATATGTTATGAACTCCTGCCATCTTCTCTGGTAATTCAACTTTATATGCCAAATTCCCAACTTTCTCGAGAACTGGGAATGGACCAACAAATCTTGGTGTTAACTTGCCTCTCCTACCAAATCGAATCACGCTTTTTAATGGAGAAATCTTGACAAACACCACGTCGCCAATGGAGAATTTTAAATCTCTTCTCCTCTTATTAGCATAACTCTTTTGCCTATCTTAGGCAGCCTTCATTCGTTGTCGGATAACCTTGATCTTATCTGAGGTTTCTCTTATCACATCTGGCCCAAGCACAAACTTCTCACCAGTTTCTAACCAGCATGACGGTGAGTTGCATGGTCTTCCATACAAAGCTTCATATGGAGCCATACCAATACTGGAGTGATAACTATTAGTATATGCAAACTCTACTAGATGCAAATGGTCATCCCATGATCCACCAAAATCCAATATGCAAGCTCTCAAGAGATCTTCTAATACTCGATTCACCCTCTCTGTCTGACCAACAGTTTGAGGATGATACGCAGTACTGAGATGTAATTCTAATCCTAACGCCTCTTGTAAGCTCTTCCAAAATCCACTAGTGAACAACGGATCTCGGCCACTCACAATGCCTTTGGGTATTCCATGAAATCTCACTACCCACTTCATATACAGTTCTGCTAACTTAACTGCTGTTCTATTCAACTTGACGGGTATAAACCTTTCACTCTTGGTCAATCGGTCCACAATCACCCAAATGCTATCATGGCCCGTCTAGTTCTTTGTAACCCATCAATGAAATCCATTGAGACTTGTTCCCATTTCCATTCTTGAATTTCTAATGGTTGCAATAAACCACTAGGTTTCTTTTGCTCAGCTTTAACGAACTGGCAATTCATGCACTTGGATATAAACTTCCCAACATCTCTTTTCATCCCTTCCTAGTAGTAAGTCTGATTCATGTCTCGATACATCTTGTTACCACCGGGATGTATAGTCAGTTTTGAGTGATGACATTCTCTAAGCACTTCATCTCTCAATCCATTCACATTAGGTACAACTAACCTTACATTCTTTCGAAGCCATCCAGCTCGATCAAGCCCATACTTGTTCATCTCCTCACTGTCGATTCCCATCTCTAACTTTGAGATGATTTCCAATAGGTTAGGATCGTCCCTCTGACAGGAAACAATCCACACAATCAAAGTGGGTCTGATCGTCAAACTTGCTAGCGTCTCTAGATCCAATTCGCACTTTGGTCTGAAATCGTACCCTGCGATATACTCCAGTTACTTCCATTCTAGAAACATAGCCCCTAAATTGGCATGTCTCCTACTCAATGCATCCGCTACCGCATTTCCCTTTCCTGGTGTATATGCAATATCGAAATCATAGGGAGCCAAGAATTCTAACCACCTTTGCTGTCGGAGATTTAGATCCTTTTGAGAGAAAAGGTACTTTAACGATTTATGATCGGTAAACAACTCAAATCTTTCTCCCAAGAGATAATGTCTCCACATCTTCAATGCGAACACGATCGCTGCCAATTCCAAATCATGGGTAGGATATCTTTTCTCATGCGGTTTCAGTTGCCGACTAGCATAAGCTACAACCCTACCTCCTTGCATCAACACGGCACCTAGTCGGGTACCACAGGCATCTGTGTATACCGTCATCTCTACATTCCATTTAGGAATGACTAACACTAGTGCACATGTCAACTTTTTCTTTAGACTCTTAAATGCATTCTCGCACTTTTCGTCCTAGAAGAAAGCTTGATTTTTCTTGGTCAACTGAGTCAACGGTGCCGCTATCTTGGAGAAGTCTTGGATAAACTTACGATAATATCCAGCCAACCCCAAGAAACTTCTTATGTCTGTTGCATTCTTGGGCGTAGACCAATCTTGTACCGTAGCCACCTTTGCAGGGTCCATGGCAATACTATTCTCTGAAATAACATGGCCCAAGAATCTCACTTCCCTCTTCCAGAAGTGACACTTAGAAAACTTTGCTTTCAATTGGTGTTTCTCAACACCTCCATCACTATCCTCAAATGTTTCATGTGTTCTTCCTCTGTCCTCGAATAAACCAAGATATCGTCCACGAACACAAGAACAAACTTATTCAATTGATCCCTGAATACCCTATTCATAAGATCCACAAAATATGCTGGTGTGTTATTCAACCCAAATGGCATGACCAATCACTCATAGAATCCAGACGGCGTCCGAAAGTCCGTTTTAGTTATACTCACAGCTTCCACCCTAAGCTGATGAAAACCTGTCGCGAGATCCAACTGGGAGAACACTTTCGCGCCACTCAACTGATCACGGATAGAGGATACTTATTCTTCCTCGTCACCTTATTCAACTCGCGGTAGTCCACACACAATCGAAGGGAACCATCTGCCTTGGTAGCAAACACAACTGGTGCTCCCCACTCAGAAACGCTTCTTCTGATAAATCCCTTCTTCAACAGATCGCTTATTTCCCTAGCCATTTACGCTGCTGAAGATGCCATCACTTGGTTCGGTTCGGCTAACCGACCCGATTCCCCTATCCGATCTTATCCGGATCCCTGTAGCATTCCCAACAACTTTTCCAACGACTGTTTTACGCCATACGACGACGTTTCCAACCATTCTAACTTTTCTAATCAATCACAAAGCATATCATACAGTCATAGAAACATATATAATCATCCACAAACATCAAAACAATAATTTAACATGTTTATACGGATCCAACATACCCAAAAACCCATGTTTTCCCCTTAATCCCCCTTAATCATGTTTAAGCATAAAGTTAGCAAAACTTATTCAAATTAGCCCAAATTTCTACCAGAGCCCTAAAATAATATTTTAGAATTTTACAAATCTTTCCAGATTTTTCTGAGCCATAATTTCGCTAATTAACACTAATCACCCCTAATTAGCCGTAATTAGTGTAAAAAGATGCTAATCACTCACCTTGGCCATAAACAAACTATAGATCTGAAATATTATCTAATTTGGGTGGAATCTCTATGCAACACAGCAGCTCTATTCCCAATTTGATGCTAATTTGCCTTGTTTTGATGTAGCTTTGGCTTAATTAGCGATTAGAAGGTGATTTAGGGTGCTTTAGCAAGTGGAGGCCATTTCTAGGGTTCAAAGGTTATAAGTGGCGGCTAAGAAATGAAATAAAAACTGATTTACTAACTCATCTCAGCCCTCCCATAACCCTAATCCCGAAATGGGTTATGGGCCCTCTTGCTAATCACCCTAATTATGCCCAATTATGCTGTTTTTCACCTTCTAAACCTTGTTTCAGTCATATCTCCCAAACGATGAGTCCGTTTGACTAATGTGACCACTCTACGGAAAGGTAAACCATCATCCGGATCTAATGGAAGTGGTTTCAGGTCAAAACTGTTTTCCAATCAAAAGTTATGGCCAAAGCAAGATCAACAAGGGGCAAAACGGTCATTTAAAAATCGGAAAAAATCATGAACATGGGAAATGACCCCAATAGCCGTCCCCCAAAGTTACATGACCATATGACTTCGTATGTGAAAGAAATAAATATTCTACGATCCTTTGATGCGTAGAATGCGGGTCGTTACATTTTGGGAGTAGCTGGATGGAAAGGATCTGAATGTTGGCCTATCTATCATATTTATGTATAATTATCTGCAAGTTGGTTTATCCATAATGTTATGTATAATTATCTACAAGTTATTATCACAAATGTTAAGTATGTAATTTTTGATGACATGTATTTGTATGTATGAAGTACTCTAATGTACTTGGCTTATGATATTTAATATTTTGGGTTATTATATTTTGTTCAAGTTCCGCTGTGAGATTCTGATGTTTTCTTTAATTTTATCTTCTATCTATCTTTTATTCTAATATAATGACACAACTTCCGAGGTGTTCGAAAGTTAGGTCGTTACAGTTGGTATCAGGGCTTAGGTTAATAAATACCTAGGCTTTGGGGAAGTTTTGAGAGAGCGTATTTGAAATTAGATATTGTTATATATAATATATATATACATAATTTGTAGGGAATGACTTGAGTTAGAAAACTAAGTATTTTAACATTCGATCAAGTTTTGATTATCAACCTGTCATATTCAGGTAATAAAGTATGAATACCCATGGGCGAAGAGGTCGATCTAGTGGAACCATCATTACCAATGGACATACCACCAACCAGAATCAAGTAGAAACTGTGGAAGAGGTTATCCCAGTTCAACCAAAGTCAAATTTCGCGACTATCTGTAAGGATTATAACACTCTAGGAGGGAAAGTTTTCAGAGGAACCGAATCTTTCGTTGAAGTTCAAGCGTGGTTGAGATCTGTGAGAGGGTATTTAAAGGACTAAATTTGATTGATGAGAAAAAACATCTTTTGGCTTCGTGGCAACTTCAAGAAGCTGGTGCAATCTTGTGGGACGCACAGACTACGAACATTTTTGAAGACGACTTTACTTGGGAAAAATTCAAAAAGGAGTTCGTAGCACAGTTTCTTCCTATCGCAGGCAAAACAGGAATGTATCAGGACTCATAGATCTTAAGCAAGGAATCATGTCGATAGCAGAATACGAGAATAAGTTTAACGAACTTTCCTGTTTTGGATCGGAGTTGATCAACACTTCGCTCAAGAAAAACGAAATGTTTATAGCTAGTTTGAAGGATAGTTTACAAGTTAAGATGATTGGACATCTGAAGGATCCATTCGTTGACTTAGTGGAGATGGCCATTCGATATGAAGCACTAGATGCAAGGAAACCAGTCGCAAAGAAGCAAACTGGAGAAACCAGTGGAGGAAATCCTAACAAAAGGAAATTAAATCCAAATTGGAAAAACAAGGAAAATGGGAAAGTGGGAGAGGAGAAGTCCCAGGATCGTTACAAGAATTTGGTGTGCCACAAATGTAAAGACAATGGACACATTGCAAGGTTTTGTAAGAATCCAGATGTCAAGAAGCCGGAACCACCTCAGCAGCAACCACAGGGACTGGGTAATACTATTGTCCGACAAATTTTATGCTATAAGTGTCATCAGCCCGGACACTTGATCAAAGATTGTCTGCTTATGAAGAGGGCACAACAAACCAAGGTTTATGCTATTAAGAACGAACCATCAACCTCTGAAGATGCGAAAATGGAAGAAGTTCTAAAAGGTACTCTTTTTTTTAAATAAAAGGAGTTAAATTTTATTAGGGTCAGCCTAAGAATTTGTTGAATTTGTTTAAAATGATATTTAATTATATTGATAAGAAATAAAGTTAGAATTTTAAATTTTGATTTAAAATTTGATATTTCCACTAAATTAAGCCAGACTTAATTGGATGTAAACTCATGAAAGTGAACCAGTTGATTTTTTAATATAATCAGATTGGTGAATCTCGAAATGGAGATAACTAATTTAATAATTAATTAGTTAAGGGAGACTGCAGATAAAACATAATAGAGTTAAGTTTATTGACCCGAGGAGTTTAATATGGATTCAAGTTTAAAAAGAGAATTCGAAGCAGATAAATATATTTGAATGGGTTGATTCAAATTAAGGAAGTATATTGAAACGAGCCAAACTTCCCCTTTCGGGAAAGCCCGGATTGAGTTGAGAACATGTCACATCAAAACACAAACAATAGAACATTTCATTGTTATTACAACAATTTACATCAGAGTACAAGAATATTCCACAGTATGAATAATTATTACACATTGGAAATACAATATCAGAGATTTTAAAATTACATAGCAGCGGAAAATAATACATAAGTATAATGCGTAGCGGAAAATAACAACTAACATAACTGAAAGAGGTATACGGATACAAAGCTTTCCGAATATAGCTCCAACTGTAATCCAGGATCTTGTGAAAATAAATATCTACGAAAACCAAAACTACTAGCTGCCCATGTGGAAAATATGGGCACCCCGAATTTAGGTTAAAACAATAAACTCCGAGTCAGTCATGGGACTAGTGTGAGAACTAAAACAATTATTAACTTGGTTTTAAAGTAAGGTAAACCAAGGGACCACACTGTATAACACGGAACAGGTTTACCCTGAAGAATACCAGTGCATAAAACAAACAATGCAATGCTAATTTAAGAAAATTAAGCTATTATAAGACAGAGGTCCCATCACACAATGCAACGCAAGCCGGAGGATAGAGTTTACCTCATAATAGCCGAATAATGTTAGAAATGTGAAATTTTATCTTTTATTATTACTATAAGTGAAGAAATCTACTTCAAATATAAATGTATCAATCATAGATGGCATGGGTACCATATATCATGTCGCCATACTAGTTCTACAATCAAAACCGCACAATGTCGTATTGGAAGTTGGATTTCCAACATGAAAAAAGGCAAGGGACCGTCCTTACCTAATTCGAGAATCTCTAGCCCGAGCCTTAGGATACAGCCGTAACTACACCTAGGAGCAGCAAGGCCAGTCCATACTTACGTTAGTGGATTAGTTATTCCTGAACAATACGTTTCCCTACCCTATAGGGCATAAAATATGAGCCACTAGGGACTCAATATCCGTGGTACCTCATTTTCCATCATCCACATAAGTAGAAATGTCTGGGCTCCATACCATGACACCACTCCTAGTTAGAAAGAAACACATGTCCTCCCTTCCATCCTCTCCCGTTTCTGGTTCATACCGGGGTGTGAGGCTCGCGAAGTAATGTTGTACACAAAGCTATGCTAATTAAAGCTGTGCTTTAATCATCATCCACAAGACTCTGCTTTTCAACAAAAGCCTTGATCATTTGCATCTTGGCATGCCACACTGACAATTTACGCCATACAACTGACGCCTATTAATATATAACCTCTAAGCTCATATGTCTCAGAGAAGGGTGTTAAGCAAGAGAATAAATTCTCCGCCGCCAAACAGATATATATTTAATAGAAATCAATTAGCACATAATGAAATCCAATGTCAGACACACATCCATTTACAAGTCCGTTCTGGGTCTGAACAAAACCGGAGGCACCTTATTCTTCGTCCCATATGTCTAATACAGGAGAGAGGTCCTCGCATATCCGTCAACCTCCAAGTACGTCTGAACGATCACCACTTATTACCTTGTCTTGGGTGTATAACCAAATCAAGACATCAGTAATCATCCAAACAATCTGAAGAACTCTGGTCTTCAACCACCGTCTTTATAGTCGACTTTTAATCGTCGTAGTAATTATTCAGAATGGGTTAAACCCGGTCTTTCCGAATATATCGCGTATTTTATAATCAATAATCAAGTGCTATAAAAACACATCCTATGCCTCATTCCAATTCAGAACATCCTTCTAATAAAATATTCATATTATTAGGCAAAGGTTCCCATTAATTTTATCAAAGATAAATTCTTTTAAATTTATTCTTTAATCTTCCTTGGGATCTCATTTCAAAATATTTTGTTAACTAGTCAGGATTATCGAATCTTACCGAAGTAATCATTTATTATTTATTATCCCAATCTGAACCTCTTCATCCCATGGAGCAAAACTGGTAATACTCCATATCTAACACCATGGTGTTATCGGTAAAATTAATTACCATTTCACATTCAAATCTAACTAAAGATTTAACTATCGTCTAGACTAAAACTGGTGGTACTCCATTCTTGATCATTTCCCGAACTTGATAATTTAAATTATCACATTCTCATTTCAATCTAATTAAAGATTCATTAAAACTCTAATTAGTTTTAATCTCAAAAATCATTACTTAATGATTGTTTAAAGTTAAGAAATTAGTCTTATCTTTAAATGGGTTAAAGAACTAATAACATTTGAAACATAGTTCATGATAAACCGAAAATCATATTCCATTAATTATGGAATCTTCACGGAAAATAGATCAATATATATAATCGATATAAACTTCCATATCCAACCAATAATAAAAATGGAATAACACCGAAGCCTTTTAAATTCGATTATTACCAAATTGAATTCCATTCCATTCCAATTTATTTTATTAAATTGGAAAACTTTACTTTGGAAAATTTCCATTAAATCATAATAAGAAGATTTATATATTCCAAATCACACTTCACTGTTAATTGGGTTAAAGAACGAATGTCGTTAAAAACGCAGTTCACGATAAACCCAATCCACACTCGATTTTATTCCAATTACTACATATAACTGTAAACCCTAATAATCTTAATTAAAAAAATTATTCTTTTCACATGGGTTTTATGAACAATGTTATTTAAGACACATTCACGACAAACCCAAAATTCAATTCTTTTATTCAATTCCAATTAATCGGAAAACTTCACTAAATCCTAATTTAAAAGATTTATTCTTTTCTCAACTGGGTTTAAGAACAATGTTAATGAAGACACCATTCACGACAAACCCCAAATCCAATTTAATATTAAATACAAGACTTTGAATAGAAATTATATCGGCTTATATTCAATATCAAATTCTGAAACTAACGGATATCCTATTGGGAATAACGATATCTGTATCATCCAAATTCCCACAACAATATCCGTATAACCACGGAATCCAATATCGAAATATTCTGAAGATTTTTTAAATTCCGATCCATTCAAATTTATTCCTTGGAAAATTCTTCTTATTTTAAAACCATTTCAATTTCTTTAAAAATATTGGATTATTATTCAAGTTAATTACTAGTTCATTTCGATAAAAATATATTTTTTATCTTTTCAAACTTAAATTTTTTCATCTAATTTTTTTTCAAATGATTATTTATAATTTTACATAATTTTTCCATATTTTTAATAATTTTATCAAGGCCCGTACAGTCGGTTTCCAATAACGGCCACCGAACTACATCTATAACTACCTTTTTCAAATTTGATTTGGACATAATTCCAAATCCAACTGTTAGATTTCAAATCTTTTATATTCATTGGAAAGCTCTTTTTGATACGAACTCAACGGTTCTGGTTTTAGGAGAATCTGACAGTCGGATCTCCCGTTACTTCAATTTGAAGTTAATGGTCGAAATTCGCGAACGGTCGCGGCGCGGTTCGTTCTATTCAGGCCATTAAATATATATTTCATCGATTTCCATTTAAATCGTATTTATAAATTATTTATAATTTCATTTTAAAACGATTCCAACTTTTTTTTCAATTTTAAATCAAAATTGAATATTCTATATTTTTATCATATTAAAATGATAATATTTTCAAACTATTAGATTTTAAAATAACTTCTTTTCAATATTCATTATAAAATGGATAAAATCGATTGATAAACATGTTCGGGTTAAAATGGCATTTCTATACTTAACCCGGCTTCACATTTTTATATTTTTGTGTCCATCCAAAAACGGACATCAAATTCATAATTTTATTCTTTATTGAATATTATTTTAAAATATTCATTATTTTAAAATAATCTCTATCTTAAAATATTCTTTATTTCAAAATACTCTTTATTTCTAAATCGGAATGCGACTCAATTAATTACCATATAATTTCAGTTATATGGTTTTCGTACATTGCATGTGTTCAACAATAATGATAAATAATAATTAAACTGTCCATTCACAACCAGAGTGAATTTTACAATTGTGTGAGCATTAAAATAAATAAGTAATGCTCATCACAACCTATCAATCCATCGACTGACATACAACTAAATATTGGGAATAGTGTATGTCAAATATCATCCCAACACCCGTGTGGGGATTTCATACAACAACAGTCTATTTAAAATAATCACTGGTTAACAAATTTAAACAGTTCTAATTCAATTTGAATTATTTTTCTAATTAACCAATTTTCACTGTTTAAAGTTATAAATGAATATTTATAATTTAATTTCAACTACCATAAAATAATATTAAATTATTTTTAATATTTTAACATTTCAGCATCACAATCAACACATAATACAGTCAATTTAATCCAAGCAAACAATCATGGTTTGTACAATAAATGGTGTCGGGTGCTACCAAGCACCGTCTGCATCCTAGTATATATTTAAATATAATATAAATTGAGTGAGAAAGAGTTCTCACCTTGGGTTCCACTCCGTCAGTCTTTAACTGATGATTCTGGTACCGTTCGGTTTCAGTTTGCTTCCTCGCATTGTGTTCTTCATCGTGTTTCCAATGCAATCTATTTCACGTAGTTTGTATTAAAAATCACATTTTTATACTGCGTTATTTCTTTTAAAAATCATGTTATTTATATTTTTAAAATCAATGTTATATATAAATTAAAAATCATATTTTTAATTTAAAACTATTTTATAATAAAAATCACATTTTTATCAAAATGTTATTTATGTAAAAATTCTATTTTTAAAACGATGTTATTTATATATAAAAATTACCTTTCTAAAACAATACTTTTCACAAAAAAAAAATTCTGATTTTAAATAATGCTATATATATTAAAAATCATATTTTATTATTCTTCAGTATATTATATATATAAATCACATTTTTATATCAAATCTATATATATATAAAACCCGCATTTTCATAATTTCTATCTCATTATAAAAATCACGTTTTTTATAAGTCATGTTTACACATAAAGGTCACATTTTTATAAACTGTTATATAAATTAAAAATCACATTTTTTACTAAAACCATTTCTGTAAAAATCCTATTTTTATAACAAAGTATTTTATATAAAAATAACATTTTTACAACTGAGTATTATAATTTAAATCAATGCTATTTATAGAATAAAATTTATATTTTTAAAACCAAGTTATATATAATAAAAATCACCCTTTTTATACATTGTAGTATAATTAAAAATCATACTTTTTTTTAAAACCATATATAATAAAAATTCACATTTTTATATAATGTTATATACAATAAAAATCCACATTTTAATATCGAACATTATATATATAGAAACCCATATTTTTATTACAAAGTTATATTTTTAAACTGATTTTAATCTATGTATTTATATTTTTAAAACTGATTTTAATCTATGTATTTATATTTTTAAACTTTAATTGTATAAAAATTAATTAACTAGGATAATTAGAATTCTTTAATTACCTGAGATAACGTTTAAAACGTTGTCGTATCCGTTGTCTACTTCCTTTGAAATCCTGGAATGAGAACCCATCGTTCACAATCGAGCATCGTCACCGCACCATCACCAGAGGGGATCGGACCCCAATACACTGCCGCCCCTCCAACCGCAGCCTCGCCACCTCCCATCGCCACCATTAGTGATCAACTCAGAGGGCCCCATGCTCGGAAAACCCATCTCGAAATCGGCCTCTTTGGCCTTGAAATCCGCGCCCAATACTCGGCAAATCCGATTATGTCCGTATGAAATTAAAGATCGTGGAAATCTCTTCAACCTTTGTTTTGGAACATCAATCCAATTCGAAATATGATGAGAGATATTAAGGAAGGAATATGACACGACTTCGGCCATTGAACAGTCTTGGTGGCGGCCGTTCAAATGGGATTTGGGTTCCTAGAGAAAAGGGCCTTTATATAATAGATTTATAATATTATTTAATTAATTAATTCACTTATTATCTGTTTATCGCTATGAACTCCAAACGAGACCCAACGAGTTTCGCCCCTAGCCAAATGCCCCTATTCCGAACACAATGGAATATGTTTCGTAAGCAGATTCGACTGTTTTGACCAGTTTTTCTTTAAATTAAAATATAAATCATTATATATTCAATTTAAACGTACATTTTAATATACCAGAGCCACATACTGACTCCAAAAATTATAGAAAAATTAATCTAGATATGTTTTAACTATACGGCCCTAACAATACTAATTTCGTCGAATTTTGAGACCATTTGAAAAATGGTCATTTTCCAGTCGATAAAATTCAAACTGAAATTACCAAACGTATTTAAATTCACTGTGCTCACATGTAAATTCCAAAAATTATGAAAATTGGAATCTAACAATAATTTGACATTCCAGATCCAACAAAAGTGGTTTCGTCGAAAACGGAGGTCGTTTGCAAAATGGCTATTTTTAAGGGCTATAAAATATATTAAAATATATATAAATTCCATAGGGTTATTCTAAATTTTAAACTGGACATAACTTTTTATTCCCGTTATGAAATCTGAATTTTTCACATTCGTTAGAAAGATATAATTAAACAGATTCTATTATTTCTGGTTTTTACTGAAATCCGATTTATTTTGAGTCTTGTACATTCAATTGAAATTTAAAATCGAATTTTCAAACTGCCGCACCATTTGAGGCTCGTTGTAACGACCCGTACTTTTAACGGATAATAATTAATTTATTTAATTATTTAAATAATGGTTTGCTAATTTAAAATGACCAAAATTAAATAATATTGAATATTTAATTAATATAAATAATAGAATAATATATTTAATTTTCGAAATAGTCGAAAATAGTGGAATTTACAATATTGTGTGAACTGGATCATATATAATATATAATTCAGTTTAGAGATTTTTTTTTGGGCAAAGCCTGCGGGGTTGAATGGCCCCTACCATTATATTTATATATAAAGAGAGCTTACAATAAAAATATACAGAGATACAGATAGAATAAAGCAGTAAAGATAAGAAGGTGGGACATAGAGCTAGCTCCATCTTACAAGCACAACAGTGCTAAAGACAAAGGGAGAGTAGAGTAAAGATCTCTTAATGCTGTTGCTAATCTCATGAAAGAATTGCAATTTTGTCTTCATCTTTCCATTAATGATTCTCTGATTTCTTTCATTCCATACTTCCAATAACATGCATTTGAACATTATCAAAAGCATATACGTTTTCTCCTCTTTCCATCTTGTTGCCATGTATATCGAATACCATTCTTGTTTGCTGACATGTCTCACATCATTAAAACCTCCTCTAGCTTTGATTCTCTTCCATATATAGCCAGTGTACGAACAATTGAAATACAAATGCTCTATGTCTTCAGTTGAAGACTTGCAGAACATACATAAATTGATCACATTAATACCTTTTCCTGCCAGTTTTGTTAGAGTGTGCAAAGCGTTGTGTTTTACTTTCCACAAAAAGAAGTTCAGCTTCTCATTACATTTGTTATTCCAAATTCTTTTGAACCATTTCATTTTGATCACGTTGCTTTCCCCCATCAACGTTGAATAGACTATTCCAGTTGTATCTGTCTTTGTGTTGAAGATTATATGGCATTTCATTGTAATTGCTCAACGCCCTTATCATATTGCTGCCACTAACATTTGGGAAGGTAATTATACCATTGCGAACATATGATACCGCAGTTGCATTTATAGGTATACTCTCATCATTACATCACCATGAGTAACAACATTCATAAGAATCAAACCTGGCTTAAGGAGAGGTCCAAAATCTTGCATTACTATTGAATACAATGTGTTGCACGGAATGTGGTAGAAGCTTATCACACACCTTGATCATAGTTTTCCATACCCAACTGCTCGCAGCTTTTGGTTTTACAGTCCAGATTTCGTCTCCTTTTAAGTTGTAGCTAATGCACCATTTCACCAACAAAGTGTTTGCTCGAGTGACAAGATATTGATAGTGTATGGAAAGGGCTGCATAATTCCATACTTTTATGCTTTTACCATATCTCCTTGGTTTTTCAATTTTATTATATGCTACGGGTGGAAGTTTATTAGTGTGAATGGTACTAGACCACAAAAAGTTTCTCATTGCATTTCTAATCATAGAGATCGTTTTAGCCGGCAGAAGAAAGGTTCGACACCAATACACAGTGACGGAAAAAATTAATGCATTTATTATTACCAGTCTGCCGGCTTGGGAAAGAAATTTGTTCTCCCATCTATTTAACATAGCCATGATCTGTTCATACAGTGGAATACATTGCTGAACAGTAATTCTTTTCGTTGCCAGGGGTATGCCAAGGTATGTAGCATTGCCATCCATAAGGCACATATTAGTTATTGGTTGGCATTCAGTGATTTCATCTTGTTTCAAGCCAGCAAGTAGGATGTGAGATTTGGCATGATTGAGCTATAGACCAGAGAAAGCATGGAATCTCTCTAATGTACTCATGATTGATGACAGGGATTTTGTTGAAGGTTTTGTGAAGATTATAAGGTCATCGGCAAAGGCTAAGGATGTTATTTGTGGAGAAGAGCATTTAGGATGAAGGGAGAATTTTAGAGAGATACTTGTCTAAAGAATTCAAGAGACAGATTTTCCACTAGTAGGATGAATAAATAAGCTGAAATGGGGTTGCCTTGTCTCAATCCATTTCGTCCCTTAAAAAAACCGACAGCATGAGCATTATATACAAGTGTATATCGAACTGTGGATATACACAAGTGAATCCATTTTATAAAGGCCTGCTGAAATTCCATCTTATCCATTATAGATATTAGTGTCTTACAATTAACAGTGTCAAATGCTTTTCTTATGTCTATCTTCATCATTGCTCTTGGTGACATATTTTTCTTATTATATTCATTCAATAATTCATGAGTTAGCAATACATTGTCAATTATATTTCTCTACGGTAGAAAGGCTGCTTAATTAGGTGAAATCAGGGTAGATAGAATGTTTTGAGTCTCGATGCTAGAATTCTGGAGATGGCTTTGTATATAACATTGCAACATGCTATGGGACAGAATTGTGACACATTTATTGGGTTGAGAGTTTTTGGAATCAAGGCCAAGTTGGTGGAGTTGATGGAGGTAAGAATTTTGCTTTTAACAAAGAAGTTATGAACTGCAGCAAGAACATCGAAAGAGATAATTGGCCAGCAGCTTATATAGAAATTAGCCGTAAAACCATCCAGACCTAGAGATGTAGATTTTCTCATACCAAATATAGAGTTTTTAATGTCATCATCCGTAACAGAGGCATTCAAAGAGTTTTTCATGTCCAAAGAAAGAATTGGGAGGGTTAAGGCATTAAGGAAGGACAAATCAGGGTCAATAGGCTCAGAACCTAGCAGCGACGTAAAGTAACCAATAAAGGAATTGTATATTATGTCAAGAGGTGACTGAGTATTACCATGCATATCTTCAGTTAGAAATGTTTTCCTTAGCTTGCTTTATCTTCAAAGATGCATGAAAGAGCTTTGTGTTTCTGTCACCGTGTATAGCCCATCTATTCTTCATTTTCTTCTTTACCATGCTTGCTTCATCATCAAGGGCCTTCTCTAGCTGGATACATAATTCCTTTTCTAACACGTAGTCCCCAATATTCTGATTGTGTTGAAAGTTTCTTTGTTGTACTTGCTCCAGATTCTTTGCAATTTCAATTGATTGTTTGTTGCCTGTTCCATACACTTCACACGACCATAATTTAAGAGCTTCCTTAGTTTTTTTTAGTTTCTTCTGTAGTCTTAGCATTGGATTCCCATATGTATTTATATCCCGAGCTGTCTTAACCACCTGCATAAAATTCTCATGATTTAACCATACATCATAAAATTTGAAATTCGCCGGCTTAAATATGTTAGTTGTTCTCAGGGAAAGGATTAAAGGGCATTGGTCAGAGAGGGATGGCATTGGTACGTGAATGCGAATGATAGGCCAAGTTTAGAGGGTTTGAACATTCATCATACCATGGTATATTTTGGTTAGGGTTCTTGGGCTGTGATGCTTTTATTTGACTAATTGTATAAGGAACCGGTGTAAGGTATTTCAATCAATGCAGCGTTGTGCATAGCACTGTTCAGAGGGGCCATATCAGATAATGTCAAAGGATTTCCTCCAAGTTTATGTGAAGACATATAAGAACAGTTAAAGTCACCAATTACTACCCATGGATGAGAGGATTGGGTAAAGTGAGGTAGATAATCATGGAAATTTTGTCTATCAATGTTGCTATTGCTTGCATACACAAAGGTAACGTAGAATGAAGTAGATGATGGGAGATGATTTAGCTTCGCGTGGATGAATTGAGAGTTCAAAATTATAGGAGAGAGTTCATAAACTAATGGATCATAATCAGTAATCTCCCATAATCAGCATGAGAGTGATTTTATGTATAATGCCATAGAGAGTTTATATAAGAGCAAGCAGTAATTGAGAGAGGGAGGTTGAGTTTGGTTTCAGATATGGAGACTAGAGAAAGTTGATGGTTGAGGATAAGAGTTTAAATTTGGTCAAGTTTTGAAATTTTATGAGCACCCCTTATGTTCCATGCTGCAAGTTTGTGCAACATAATCAAACAATGGAAGGGGATTTTGTAGAGCTTCTGGTTCTTCTTTTAGAAGACATAAGATCCTTTTCTATTTCACTGTAATTGATATCATTATCACTATCAATTGGAGACAAAGGTGGTGTTTCCTTTGGAGTTTTCTCTCTCTTTTTCTTTTTATTCTTTTTCACACTTAGCTTCATAGTTTCCAATACAAACTTTTTATTTCTCTTAAGCATTTTTTCATATTGCCTTTTGTACAAGTCTGCTAGAGAAGGTGATTTGATGGGGGTATGCAAATCTTGGGTTAGAGAGGAGGAGGGGAGAATTTTGATGTTAACAGGGTTAACACCAGGGGATGAAGGTATTATAGGAGTATTGTGAAGAGAGTTAGACTTATCATAGGTGGAACTGATAGAATGGACAAGGACTGGACGAACAAGGATAGGGTCAGGGGGTTTTGGTGTTTGAGGTGGTGATGATGCAGAGAAGTGAGGATGGTATGGCATTATTATTGGATCGGGATTTATTGGAAATTCAAAATATATGTCAAGATCTAAAGTGTCGTCTGAGGTAGGATTTTGCAATATAGGTGGTAAGCATGATTTGGGAATGGCATTGGTGTAGATGGTTTTCTTTTGCATGGGAGGAATGATCGGGGAGATTTGAAATTGCATGGATGTGGTTTTTGAATGGTTCACATGAGTATTATGATGAGGAGCTTTAAATTTTTCATGCATTGCTTTAAATACAAAGTGGTTTTGATTGGCTGATCTCTCTTTCTGGTTTTTACTATTTGCATTCAATTCTTTACTCCCTAATGCCGCATATTCCCGCATCACTTCATGTTCTTTCGTGTTTCCTTCATCAGTTGATAAAGCAGAGTATTTATTAGCATTTACTCTTGCATTGTTTGTTTCCCTTGCTATTTGCATTTTGTTGCCATAATTTTGGCTTCTATCCTTTCTCATGTTTTCCCTGTCCTCATGTCCTGTTTGTTTCCTTATATGTATGCTTTCATTCCTCAGAGCAATGTTTGCGTTCCTCATGTTTGCTGTAACTCCTGTCCATGTTATATTCTGCTCAGATGTTTTTTGCTATTTAGTCGCATTGAATCTCTCATTTCCTTCAGTAATCGTTGCTTTGTTACTTTGTTTTTCTTCATTTTCCTTTGTTTTTTGATTTATACTTTCTTTACATCCGAAATCATATGACCAAAAACATGGCACTTCAAACATATTTCAGGTCACCAAGGGTATGATACATTTATATTTTGTCTTGTGCCATCAGGATTCTCAACTTCAAAGGATTCAATCAGGTCATTTCCCGGAGCATTTCTATCAAGCATTTTGCTACCTGAATTCTGGAAAGATTTTCTGTTGCACTATCCAAGCATATTAATCTTCCAAGTCTATTTGATAACCAATTTAAACCAGGAGGGGACCACAAATATATAGGAATATTAGACAAATAAACCCAAACTGGAACTTCTTTGATCGATCCAATGACATTACTGACATGAGGATCCCATTGTTTTGTTATAAAAATCTTATTTCTCATTATAATAGGATCTCCTTGTACCACTTTTTCTTTATCAGATTCATCATAAAATAAGAAAAGAAACAGGGTACCATCTGATTTAACCTTCACATTACCATTAAGCTTCCATCTTGCTTTCAACGTTTCAATCACCAAGGTATACGATAGTGGTCTATCAAGAAAAAAACCCACTGCATAGTTTTTCCATATTTCTTCTCCTGCAAATATGACTTGCTCACTGTGAACCATTTTTCAATCACCAAGAATATAATCTCTATCTGAACAGGTTTGTACTTCCCCGCATTTTGAGGAAGGTGTTGGAACAACACAGAAGTCCAAGCTTGTTCAGAATTATGGTTTTGCAACGCTGCATTAGTGGCTGATAGATCAGGGTTAGACGAATTTGAATTTGGATCAGGTATTATAGGGATTAACGAGGAAGGTTTAGTAGAGATTGACAAGGTAGGCATGTTAGAGATTGTCGAGGATGAAGAAGTAAGATTAGGGTTTGGGGAAGGAGGTTGAGCTATGGGATCAGGAGGACGCATAGGCGGGGGTGGTTGAGTAGTGTGGCTTGGCAGAGGAGGTACGGAAGGGGGTACAGTAGATGGGAGGGTTGGGCTAAGGTGATTGGACAGGACGGGAACAACTTCCATTAAAATGAAAAATGAGGAATAAACGTTTTTATACTTTGGGGACACGAGGACTATGTCTACCGTGCCCTTTAGTTCAGCCGGTTTTAGAGTGGTCGTGCGCTATGTCTCGGTATTGTGGCCGTTGGGGATCGAACCTATGCGACTGCAAACTACATGTAGTAACTCATGGTGTTCGTAAACCACTGGACCACTAGACTTTGACATGAACTTTGGGGACACGAAGACTATGTCTACCATGCCCTTTGGTTCAGCCGGTTTTAGAGTGGCCGTGCACTATGTCTCCGTATTGTGGCCGCTGGGGACCGAACCTGTGCCACTGCAAACTACATGCAGCAACTTATGGTGTTCGTAAACCACGAGACCACTAGACTTTGACAAAACTTTGGGTACACGAAGACTATGTCTACCATGCCCTTTCATTCATCCATTTTTAGAGTGGTCGTGCACTATGTCTCGGTATTGTGGCCGCTGGGGATCGAACCTGGGCCACTGCAAACTACATGCAACAACTTATGGTGTTCGTAAACCACTGGACCACTAGACTTTGACAAATTTTGTTTAGACTTGAATTATATTAACGAATATATTATATAAACGAAGTTATACGTATAATTATATTATAATTAAAATCGAAACAGAAATGGCATGGCAGTTCGTAATTTGGCGATTCGAACTTTAAACGAATATACATAATCCGTGTTAAGTCGGATTTCTGTGAAACAAGAAACGTTCGAAGCTGGTGAAGTATACTTTTCTAATGGAAGAGAAAAATTGGGATTTTTTGGGTAGATTTTGAGTTATGTCCAAATCAATTTTTCGAAAAGTCGCTATGGAATTCCTTTAAATTTATAACGATTTATTTATATTATAAAAGGATTTTAGTATAAATTGAATATCAATGTAATTTGAAATTTTGAAATATCAAGTTATAAATCCGATATATTTATTTTGAAGCCGGATTATATTCTATGTGAATATATATGATAATATTATTTATTTATGTTTAAATTAATTATTTTTAAATATATTAATATTTAAATGGGTTTATTTAGAGCTTTAAAAATAGCTAGTTTTACAAACGACCTCCGTTTTCGACAAAACTAACTTTGTTGGATCCGGAAAATTAAATTATTGCTAGATTTCAATTTTCGTGATTTTTGGAGTCAGTATGTGGCCTACGGGATTTTAATGTGAAAAACAGTCAATATTTTGATGGTTAAAAATTTGTTGTGTGAGCTAACGGAGTCGGAATTCGACGAAACCAGTTTCTTTGGGTCTGTAATGTTGAACCATAGCTGCATATCCATTTTCATCAAAATTGGATATCATATATATGTAACCGTACAAATTTTTAGAAGTCAAACGTAAGCAACGGTTGATTATAATTGAATATAAAATTGAAAATAAAAATATTATTAATTTCCAATAAATACTCCTTAAGATTTTCAAACCTAAGAAAAATTCGTTCCTGGTCAAAAGTAGAAGCCGCCACCAGAACACTTCCTCAAACCAAATCGTGACAATCAAAAATTCAAAAGAAATAGAAATAAATTTCAATAAATCGCAACTCAAGCATTTCTGAAATCCTAGGGGAATTATCTTCAATTCGGTATCCATCTTACAGGGTGCCATCACGATCCGGGAGTTTGGGGAAAATACTGTGGTCCTAGGGTTGTAACTTGTTGGCTATAGAGGTGTCGATCATCAAAATCAATGTCATATTCATGACTGGTGAGCGGTTTTGCTTGTTTTAGAGAATTTTGAGGAGTTTCCATGAAATTCGACGTCGATACTGGTACTGGGTCGAGATGTTGAGGCCAACAATGTGATTCATTCAGATGATGTGATTTAATTGCTGAGGGGGTAGGATGATGGAGATGTTGAAGAGATAAACTCCGGTTGTCTCGAGGTTCGCTTTCGTGAAGAAATGGAGTAGTGAGGATGAAAGGAGGTTTGAAATGGTCAGGAAGGTGACGCCTGCAAGTTGAACGGAAAGGTGATCGATGGTAAATGAATTCGCTGTTTTCATCACAACGTAGAGAGAATACTGGTAGAACGTGATCTACCTAATAACTTCGAAATGAAGTTGAATGGTACGAGGTTAGAGAGGGAACAGAGAGAAGTACATTGGCAATTTCAGATTTGAATTTCGCTGAACAGAGAGGAAAGGAGAGTGGAGCAAGATTTGCGGCAAATGGAGACGGTTTGAAAATGTGATCGAGTTTGATAAATTTGGTATGAAAGTGAAAAACTTTTGATGAGGATTATCACGATAATTTTATTTTTAATTCTAAGGGATTGTGGAGGGAGCAGTTGAGATCGAATGTTTGAAAATGGCATGTTAAAGAGAAGCTGAAACTAAAGAACGCGAGCCAGTCTTCTGGTTCGAGCATGATGTTAGTTATATGGGAAAGTGGAGAATCAGATGAGAGGAATTTTTGTGAGTTTTGCTTGATTTTAAAATAACTGAAGAAGGAATTCAGATTTGAGTTTTGGGAGGAAATGGTTGTGTTCTGGGTGCGTAGAGTTCGGGTTTTCCAATTGAGGAAGAAGGAGTGGAAATGGGCCATGGAATTTAAAAAGGGGATTGGGCCGGTTCTTGAAGGGTAAGGCCCAGTTTTATTAATAATGTTTAGTTTAATTAAATATATGCGTGAACTTATAAAATACAGAACTTGCTCATACAGTGTCAGAATTGAACAAAACAAGATCCGTTGGGATCGTATGGACGAGAGCTAGACAATGGAACTTACCAGGAGTGAATTGGAGCTCGTTACAGTTTATAGAGAAATAAATTGTCTGTCTGGATCAATCGACAGTTATCGTTACTTAACGATAACCGTCCAATGTGAGTAAATCTCACTAACTCTGTACAGTTCATATTTTTATAAATATAATCTAGTGTTTATAAATGATGATTGATTACTGTGTGTTGATTATTTGGTTGAATTGCTGATTTATTGGTCGAAATTATAGATAACGATATATATATATACATAAATCGTTAATCAAATATTGATTCTGTTTATCAGAATATTTCATATTGAAATGAAATCGATGTTATTTATATTGTTTAACATCTGTGGATGTAGGGAAACAGGTTGGAGGGATCCAACTAGATTCCTCAATATTTATAATACTATTTGTTTTCATATATTGTGATATGTGATGTGATATATAATCTGTGATTGATTATGATGACACTGGTCATGTTTTTTGGTATTTTAAATACCATATGAAATACTGGAATGTAAAAAGGAAATTTTCAAAGTGAATATTGAAAATGAAATATTTATATATGAAATAAATAGGGTATTATAAAAGGTAATATTTGGAAAACAAATATTGGAAAATATAATTAAGGTAACATTTGGGAAATGAATAGAATTATATAAAAGGATTCATATAAAATGAATAGAATTATATAAAAGGATTTATATAGAATAAATAGAATTATATAAAAGGATTTGTGTAGAATAAATAGAATTATATAAAAGGATTTATAAAGAATATATAGAACCATATAAAAGGATTTATATAGAATAAATAGAATTATATAAAAGGATTTATATAAAATGAATATAATTATATAAAAGGATTTATATAAAATGAACATGATATTATGAAAGGAAATATTTATATGAAATAAATATGATATTGAAAAGGGAAATATTTATATGAAATAAATAGGATATTGTAAAGGAAATATTTGGCAAAATAAACAAAATTACAAAAAGAAATTATTTTTCACATTTTATGTGAAAATTAGATGAAAGTAAATATTTTGCAAATAAATATTATAAAGGAATTTGGGGTTTGAATTAGGAATTTAAATGGAATTACTGAAATTAGAAACTGACTGGAAATTAGTCGAGTTGAATGACTTTCTGGGTATTGATCTGATGTTGGTTTCAGCCTTCGGGGTTTATGCTTGGGAAGTTGTTCTCTTACTAGTTTACATTTAGAGACTAATAGAGGTGGGAAGATATTGATGCATGAATCAGAAATAGAAACGTTTTCCAAAGTTAATAATGTACATTTTCCAATTTTAGAAAATCAGGAATTTATGAATATATGGAACGATAAATGGGAAATTGGGAAATGAAATGATGATTGATCGGTAAGATTTCCATTTGGGAATACGACTGTTGTTTATACACATGTTTTCCTTTGATAGTTAAATCACCGACTATCAAAACTTTTGACCATTTCTGTTGTCAATACGGAGAGACCGGGATCAGATATATTATCTGAAAACCACTCCGTATGGCATTAGCGTTGCGAATCAAATATGATGAAGATAATTGAAGATGGAGTTATGCACGGGCTGTTCAGTAAATCCTAGGTAGAAGTTGCCTAAGATGGATTTACAGAATAGTACCTTCGGTCTGTCCAGTCCCAGGACGACCTGTATGGAAGAATGTCAGACATAGTATATTTAATAGATCGCGTAAGTTGATCTCTTCAAACGTATTTACGTTTGGTCGCGGAGGAATTCGTTTCTCTTAGCTGTATACCCGTGGTATTTTTGGAGAAATCAATTTGTGATTTGGCGAGTATGACGATGTGGCATTCAAAGTGAATAAAGATGTGATCTGTCAGAGACAAACGTGGCCTCAAGCCTCATAACCAGGAAATGGTATAAAATCGGGTAAGTCGCATGGCTAAGTGGTTAGCTGCCAATTAGGGTGTATTGTCACCTGATCTAGAGAAATTCCATTTACTTATATAATCTATTTCGATGCTGTCCCTTTCGGGGAACGGTTGCTGATCCTAACCGTTGGTGATAATACATTAGGTAACTCAAGCAAAATGAGTGACCGGTCATGTTTAGCCTGGGTTACAAGAAGTTCTTATTGAACCCGGTGTATTCCTCTCTAGAGATACACTATCGTAAGGTGGTCCCATACCTTGCCATTTGGAATTCATTAACCAATAAGCGCCCATGATTTTTGATTATATATTATGTATGTGGAACGTGAGATGAAAGCATTCTGCTAGATGATTATTATATTGTGGTTGATAGACACTATTATAATATCAAAAGAGTTTTGATATAAAGATTTTTATTTCTTTCAAAAGAATTTTGAAAGTTGAATCAAGTGTTTTGGATTCTCATAAAGGAAAAACCCATTCCGTGTTATACGGCGTGGTCTTATGACATATCGTTTAATTTCTCAAACTATTTTAAATTGTTTACTCACACCAGTCCCATGACTGACCCGGAGTTTATTTTGTTTTGTTTTCCCTAAACTCTTGGGTGCTCAAATTTGTACGAGCAGTCAAGTAGTCGGGATTTACAGATGCACCAGAAGGAGCTGGAGCAGGAGGCTTCAGCAGCGTTTTTATAGCTATTGTTTATTTCCACTGTGATGTAAGTGTTATATTCTAATAATGGTATTGTAAACAGATACTGTTTTATTTCAAAGTTATGTTATGAAATATATTTTATTTGCTCCACTGTGAGATTCATGTTTACTATGATATTGTATGTTCTTCTTCTTCTATTCTAGTTTTCTATCTTATCTATCCTCACCCTCTAACTTCTTTCATTAACTATCCAGTATTTCCGATGCTTGGATAGTCGACATTGAGTTTGTGTCGATAACCAGGAACGCGAAAACCCAGGTCGTTACACTCGTTATATAATTAAAATAAATTTATACGTTCTAACTTCGATTAAAATAAACTTCTAGTCATTATTATTTAAAATAATCCATTTTAAGTATTCAAAATCCATTAAAATAGCTAAAATAAAAATATTAAATTGGTTCTGAAAAACCGGTTGTCCTCGAAAAGGAACGGAGCTGAAAGTTGTTTAACTAACTAACTCAACTTTCATTCTGGCTTTCATTCTTCAACTTCTCAGTTTCTAAGAATTTTCTAATTCTTCAAAAATTTAGCTAACACCATAAATTTTTGAAACATTTCGTCATAACCTCCTTTGTTAGGGTTGATATTTAAAACCGCAACTTGCCCCACGGGGCCCTCATCAATCCAAAAGAAAAAGAAAAGGCCAAGCGGCTTGCCAATCGGCTCATAAACTCATCCAAACCCAATAAATTAGTAAACGTGTATTTATTTGCCAGGCATACAATTTTATTCTTCTGCTTAGCATCCCTGCTATGACCTATTCACACATATATATATATGTACATGTATGCAACTGCAACCAATTTTCAATTCAGTTTAATATTAAATTCGATTTGGCTAAATTTTACCATTCATTCTCTTATTGGCTTTAGTATCCCAATATTTTTATTAGTTACACAAATAATCAAACATCACAACCAGCAATCAATTAGTTGGTAAGATTTTCAAATGCATAACTTTAATATATATATATATTCAAAAATCATCTTTTTGGTGCCAAATCACAACAATAACCCTATCTAAATTTTGGTTCTCACACCAGTCAATTGGAAATATATAGATATCCCACTTTCGAAACTCGAACATAAATTCTGATGATGCGGCCGATATGATCAGAATAATCTCTGGGCGACTAGAGTGTTATCCTATATCTACCCAGTATATTTGAGATTTTGTATATACGCTAGCTAGGCATATATGCAAAATCTCTATATACTCGATTGTCCAAAATAAAATAAAATAATATACTCAAATACGTATAATAAGATTTAAATTTTCAAAACAAAATTTGGTTTAATTTTTATTTTAAAAATAACACTCTTTGAACTCATTCTAGGATACTGCTGATCCCATCTCTAACAGTCATTCTCATTGGATACTACTAGTCCAATCTCTGATGAATTCTTTCGTTTGGTTCTAACTTGTCTTGTTCTCGAGCCTTATAAACCAAAGCTCTGATACCACGCTGAAATGACCCAAACTTCCCCTTTCGGGAAAGCCTGAATTGAGTTTAGAACACGACGCATCATAACACAAACAATAGAACATTCATTGTTATTACAACAATTTACATCATAATACAAGAATATTCCAGAGTATGAATAATTTTTACACATTGAAAATAAAATATCAGAGTTTTAAAATTACATAGAAGCGGAAAATAATAAATAAGTATAATGCGTAGTAGAAAATAACAAATGACACAACTGAAAGAGGTATACGGATACAAAGCTTTCTGAATATAGCTCCAGCTGTAATCCAGGATCCTATGAAAATAAATATCTGCAAAAACCAAAACTATTAGCTGCCCATGTAGAAAATATGGGGACCCAGAGTTTAGGTTAAAACAATAAACTCTGAGTCAGTCGTGGGACTCGTGTGAGAACTAAAACAATTATTAACTTGGTTTTAAAGTAAGGTAAATCAAGGGACCACACCGTATAACACGGAACGGGTTTACCCCCAAGAATACCAGTGCATAAAACAAACAGCGCAATGCTAATTTAAGAAAATAAAGCTATTATAAGACTCAGGTCCTGTCACATAATGCAACACAAGCCGAAGGATAGAGTTTTACCTTATAATTGCCCAATAATGCTTGATACGTGAAATTTAATCTTTTATTATTATTATAAGTGAAGAAATCTGCTTCAAATATAAATCTATCAATCATAGACGACATGGGTACCATATATCATGTCGCCATACTAGTTCTACAATCAAAACCGCACTCGTATTGGAAGTTGGATTTCCATCATCAACCAAAGAAAGGAACCATCCTTACCGAATTCGAGACTCTCTAGCCCGAGCCTCAGGATACAGCCGCAACTGCACTTTGGAGCAGCAAGGCCAGTCCACACTTACGTTAGTGGATTAGTTATTCTTGAACAATACGTTTCCTTGTCTCATGGGGAATAAAATCAGAGCCACTAGGGACTCAATATCCGAGGTACCTCATTTTCCATCATCCACACAAGTTAAAATGTTTGGGCTCCATACCATACACCACTCCTAGCTAGAAAGAAACGCATGTCCTCCCTGCCATCCTCTCCCGTTTCAGGTTCATATTGGGGTGTGAGGCTCGCGAAGTTACGTTGTAACAACCCGGAAAATTGTAACCAATTTAAAATTTTTATTTTAGCAATTTTAATGAATTTTGAATATTTAAAATGATTTATTTTAAATAATAACGATAAGAAATTTATTTTGAATAGAATTAGAATGTATATATTTATTTGAATCGAAGTTAGAATATAAATATTTAATTTAATTATAAAAGGAATAGGAAATGGCGCGGTAGTTTGAAAATTCGATTTCAAATTTCAAATGAATGTGTAGGATTCAGAATAAACCAGATTTTAGTGAAACCAAAAAATTAGAATCTATTTGAAAATATCTTTTCAATGAATCCGAAAAATCCAAATTTCATAGCGGGAATAAAAAGTTATGTCCAGTTGAAAATTCAGAGTAGTCGCTATGGAAATATAGCCCTTAAAAATAGCCATTTTGCAAATGACCTCCATTTTCGATGAGACCACTTTTGTTGGATCCGAGATGTCAAATTATTTCTGGATTCAAATTTCCTTAATTTTTGGAATTAATATGTGAGCGTGGCAAAAGAAAACGTATTTTGAAAGTTTCAGTCAATTTGGATCGACCAGAAAATGACCATTTTTCGAATGGTCTCCAAATTTGATGAAATTAATTTTGTTAGAAACGTATCGACAAAATATAGCTAGATTTATTTTTTTATGGAATTTTTAGAATCAATATGTGGCCCCAGTAAATTGAAATGTGCGTTCAAATTTAATATATATTGATTTATATTTTGAATTTGATGGAAACTGATTGAAACGATCGAATTGGCCTATGAAACACATCCCATTGTGTTCAGAATGGGGGTATTACACTGGGGGGGACAGTCATTGAATTCGAATTTGAGTTCGAATGAAAATTTTACATTTTTGGAAATTAAAATAATAAAATAATAATTAAAAATATATAATATCTTCCTCTCCCTCTTCCTGCTCAGTCAACACTTTAAAATAAAAAAAATACAAAGAGATCGACGATCTCGTTCTCCATCGCGCCACCCACCCCCCTCCCCCCCCCCCCCCCGAGGCGGCGCCGCCCACCACCATGCCCCCCAACGCCGGCGACTCCTTCCTCTCATCCCTCCTCTTCCCCCCACGTCGAAGCACCCGGACCCCGTAACCCATTTCCATAAAACCCCCACGCTCAAAATCCAACCCAAAAACAGCCACCGCCGATCTGAGGGGCGCCGCCACCTGACTGGGCCCGCCTCCAATGCCCTACGCCTCCCCCTCGATTTGACATCTCGACCAGCGAGCACAGCCTCCCTCCATCCCACTTTAAAAGTGAGTTTTTATTCTTTTTAATTTTATTTATTTATGTGAATAACAATTCTATTTCTTATTTATATATTTGACATAAAAAAGATATGATGTTTGAAATATTAGAAGGTTATGGTTTTTTTTATAAAAAAGATTTGATTTTAATGTAGGTAAAATATGATTTTTAAATAAAACGATCTTGTTTTAAATAGAAGATGTGATTTTCATTTTGAATAACGCTTTAAAAAGATGTGATTTTTATTTTGAATAACGCCTTAAAAAGATGTGACTTTTATTTTGAATAAAACTAGAAAGAAATGATTTTTAAAACTAGAAAGAAATGATTTTTAAAACTAGAAAAAAAATGATTTTTAAAACTAGAAAGACGAGATTTTTAAAAATAGGAAGGTTAGATTTTTACGATGTTAAATATTAGATTTTTACGATGTAAAAACAAGAGAAAATACGATTTTTATATACGTAGAGCGACATAAAAATATAATCTTTAGTAGAAGAAGAGAGATATAAAAATATAATTTTTATAACGAAGTAGCAATATAAAAATATGATTTTTATATATAAAACTGAGTATTAAAAATGTGATTTTTACTATGGACAGAGTGAAATAGATTGCGATAGGAACCGACTGGAATCAAATTCAATTCCGAACCGTTCATAAGTAAGAATGGAGGAGTGGATCCCGAAGGGGAGAACTACTCAATATAATTTTCTTTGTCTGCATATATAAATTGCTCCATGTCGTCCACAGACCATGGACGACTTGTTTGATTGTTTGGTTTGGGTGATTGATTTGTTTGGATTGGTTTGGGATGAGAATTGATTGTTTGGTTTGGGTGATTGATTTGTTTGGATTGGTTTGGGATGAGAATTGAATTGAATTGAATTGATTGAGTTGTTATGTGTGTATGGCGCGAGCCAATATCAGGAGAGGGGTAATGCTAACATTACCCGATTTCGACATCACGCCGTTATAATGCCGAATTTTTCTGAAATAAAAGGTGTTAGTTAAAAATAACATTTTTATTGAATGAATGAACTGTTAAAAATAGTAAAGTGTTGAAATAAATATTTTAACGTTAAAAATATAATTTTTAACATATAAAAGAACGGGATAGAATTCTCTTGAAATGAAAATGAATATTCATTTACAAATCGGACGATTTGTTTTATGTACACTTATTTGACTGATACAGATTGGGACGATAAATTTTACACATTGCCCAACTGCACGAACAAAATCTATGTTTGTTGATTGAAACCCCACACGGATATTGGGATGATATTTGACGTATACTAATCCCAACTATTTAGCTGTATGTCAATCGATTGGTTGACATGCTGTTGTAAGCGTTAAATATTTATATTTAATGCTTATACAGTGTAGAACGCACTCCGTTTGATGGATGATTATTTATCACTGTTGTTGTATACATGTGTTGTATGAAATCCATATAATGACATTATATGGTAATTGGCTGTGTTTGATTCCAGTCAAGCAAGAATGAATATTTTAAAATAACGAATATTTTGAAATAAGGAATATTTTAAAATAATATTCAGTAAAAGATCAAAATCTGATTTTGATGTCCGATTTGGGATGGACACGAAAATATTTAAATATATAAAGCCGTGTTATTTAGATTTGCGTCATTTGGACGTGAACGATATTTATATCGATTTTATTCATTTTTATAATGAATATCAAAAAGGAATTCATTTCGAAATCTGAAGTTTGAAAATATTATCATTTATATATTTAAGATTTGGAATACTCAATTTTAATTTAAAAATTGAATATGAAGTTGAAATCGTTTTGAAAACGAATTTAAAACGATTTATAAAATACGTTTTGAATGGGAATCGATGAAATATATATAATATATTATATATATACATATATTAATGGCCTGAATAGAACGCGCCGCGCGGCGGCAGTTCACGAATTTTGACCATTGACTTCGAATTGACATTACGGGAGATCCGACCGTCGGATTCTCCTAAAACCGGAACCATTCGGTTCGTATAGAAAAGAGCTTTCTAAGAATACAAGAAATTTGGAATCTAACGGTTTGATTTGGAATTATGTCCAAATCAAATTTGGAAAAGGTCGCTGTACGTGCAGTTCGACGACCGTTTATGGAAATCGACTGTACGGGCCTTGATAAAATTATTAAAAATATCAATAATTTGTCTAAAATCACAATAAATGATTTGGAAAGAATTAGGATGAAAAACTCCATATTTGAAAAGATAAAAATATATTTTTATCGAAATGAACTAGTTATTGACTAGAATTATAATCCAATTATTTTTAAATAAATAAATTGGATTGAGAACGGGTTTTAATATAACCAGAATTTCCAATATATGAATTGGAATGGATTTGAGTCGAAATCATCTTCGAAATATTTCGATGTTGGATTTCGTGATTATACAGATATTATTATGGAAATTTGAAAGATATTTATATCGTTATTTCTAATACGATATTTGTTGGTTTCAGAATTTGATATTGAATATAAGCCGATATATTTTCTATTCAAAGCCTTGTATTTAATATCAAATGGGATTTTGGGTTTGTCGTGAATGGTGTCTTAAATAACATTGTTCTTAAACCCTGTTGAGAAAAGAATAAATCCTTTAATTAAGATTTAGTGAAATTTTCCAGTTAATTAATATTTAATTGGAATGAAATGGAAATTGGTTTTTGGGTTTATCGTGAACGACGTTTTAAATAACACTTGTTCTTTAACCCGATTATTAATGGAATGTGAATTTGGGTTTTTCGTGAATGGTATCTTTAAAAATACTATTCTTAAACCCAATGGAGTTAAGAAAATTAGAAACTAACTGGAGATTAGCTAAGTTGGATGGTTTCCGGGGTATTGATCTGATGTTGGTTTCGGCCCTCAGGATCAATACTTAGGGAATTGTTCTCTTACTGACTTACAGTTAGAGACTGATGGAAATGTGATTTTTGGGTTTATCGTGAACCGTGTTTTAAATGACATTGGCTCTTTAACCCAATTAAAGACAGGATTTATTTCCTAGATTTGAATAATCATTAATATTGATTTTTGGGAAGGATAAAACTAAATGAGAGTTTTAATGAATCTTTAATTAGATTGAAAAGTGAATGTGATAATTAAAATTATCAATTCATAAAATGATAGAGAATGGAGTATCATCAGTTTTTCTCCAAGCGATAGTTAAATCTTTGATTAGATTTGAATGTGAAATGGTAATTAATATTTACCTATAACACTGTGGTGTTAGATAAGGAGTATTACCAGTTTTGCACCATGGGATGAATAGGTTGGGATTGGGAAAGAAAATAAATGATTACTTCGGTTAGGTTCACTAATCCCGACTAGTTTGGAAAACCTTAACATGGTTTGAAATTTTGAAAAGAATATTTGAATAAAAGAATATTCTGGATTGGGATGAGGCGTATGTTGTGTTTGTGTAACACTTGTTTATTATATACGTGAGTTATTCAAAAAAACCGGGTTTATCCCATTCTGAATAACTGATTTGACGATATGTCGAGGATGAAGACGATGGTAGAAGACCGGAGGTCTTTACATCATTTGGTTGACTATTGATGTATTGATTGGGCTGTACACCCAAGACAAGGTAATAAGTGGTGATCGTCCAGACGTACTTGGAGGTCGAACAAACATGTGAGGGCCGCACTCCTGTATTGGGCATACGGGGCGAGGAATAAGGTGCCTCCGGGTTCGTTCAGACCCAGAACAAACTTGTAAATGGATGTGTGTCTGACATCGGATTTCACTCTGTGTGATTGATAGACATTGGTTGCATAGCTTGAATTGCCTATGTGGCATGTTGAGATGCAAATGATCAAGGCTTCTGTTGCAAAGCAGAGTCTTGTGGTTGATGATCAAAGCACGGCTTTAATATAGCATAGCTTTGTGTAGTGTTAATTCGCGAGCCTCGCACCCCGGTATGAACCAGAAACGGGAGAGGACCTCAGGGAGGGCATGCGTTTCCTTCTGGCTAGGAGTGGTGTCTGGGTTTTCCACGCCCAGGCGTTTTACTTATGTGGATGATGGATAGCGAGGTGCCTCGGTTATATCGGTCTCTACGGAGCCAATGGATGGTATGGTCTTTATACAGACCAATTTTACACCCTATAGGGCGGGGAAACACAGTGTTCAGGCATTTTAATCCACTCCGTGTGGACCGACCCTGACGCTCCAAGATGTAGTTGCGGATGTTCCTGAGACTCGGGCTAGACAGTCTCGAAGCGGTAAGGACGACCCCTCGCCTTGGTTCACAGACGGAAATCCAACTTCCAATACGTGACATTTCGGTTTTAATTGTAGAACTAGTATGGTGACATAGTAGCATGGGATGTTATGCCATCTATGATTGATACATTTATATTTGAAGTTGTTTTCTTCATTTATAGAAATAACAAAAGATAAATTTCGCGTATCAAGCATTATTTGGCTATTATAAGGGAAAACCCTATCCTCCGGCTTGCGTTGCATTATGTGATGGGACCTGGGTCTTATAATAGCTTCATTGTTTTTTATTTAGCATTGCGCTGTTTGTTTTATGCACTGGTATTCTTAGGAGGAAACCTATTCCGTGTTATACGGCGTAGTCCCTTGATTTACCTAACTTTAAAAATAAAGATTAATAACTGTTTTAGTTCTCACACCAGTCACATGACTGACCTAGAGTTTATCGTTTTAACCTAAATTCTGGGTGCCCTTATTTTCCATACGGGCAGCAAGTAGTTGGGTTTTTGCAGATTTATCTTTACAGGATCCTGATTTATAGCTGAAGCGATATTCGGAAAGCTCTATATTCGTGTATTCCTTCAGTTGTATTTTATATTATTTTCCGCTGCTATGTAATGAATTTGTAAATCTCTGATATTTATCAAGTGTATATTATTTGTTCATACTCTGTATATTCTGTACTCTGATGTAAATTGTTGTAATAAGCAATGAAATGTTCTTCTGTTTGTGTTTTGATTTGTTGTGTTCTCAGACAATCCATTCTTTCTCTTCTCTTCGGAGATTGGGGAAGTTCGGGTCGTTATATACGCTATACACAAAGCTATGCTAATTAAAGTTGTGCTTTGATCATCATCCATAAGACTCTGCTTTTCAACAAAAGCCTTGATCATTTGCATCTTGGCAGGCCACACTGACAATTCATGCTGTACAACTGACGTATATCAATATATAACCTTTAAGCTCGAACGTCTCAGAGCAGGGTGTTAAGCAAGAGAATAAATTCTCCGCCACCAAACAGATATATATTTAATAGAAATCAATTAGCACAGAATGAAATCCAATGTCAGACACACATCCATTTACAAGTCCGTTCCGGGTCTGAACGAAACCGGAGGCACCTTATTCATTGTCCCATATGTCCAATATAGGGGAGAGGTCCTCGCATATCCGTCGATCTCCAAGTACGTCTGAATGATCACCACTTATTACCTTGTCTTAGGTGTATAGCCCAATCAAGACATTAGTAATCATCCAAAAGATGTGAAAAACTCTGGTCTTCAACCACCGTCTTCATAGTCGACTTTCGATCGTCGTAGTAATTATTCAGAATGGGTAAACCCGGTCTTTCCGAATAACTCGCGTATTTTATAATCATTAATCAAGTGCTACAAAAACATATCCTACGCCTCATTCCAATTCAGAATATTCTTTTAATAAAATATTCATATTATTAGGGAAAGGTTTCCGTTAATTTTATTAAAGATAAATTCTTTTAAATTTATTCTTTAATCTTCCTTGGGAACTCATTTCAAAAGATTTTGTTAACTAGTCGGGATTATCGAACCTTACCGAAGTATTCATTTATTATTTATTATCCCAATCCCAACCTATTCATCCATGGAGCAAAACTGGTAATACTCCATATCCAACACCATGGTGTTATCTGTAAAATTAATTACCATTTCACATTCAAATCTAATTAAAGATTTAACTATCGCCTTGAGTAAAACTGGTGGTACTCCATTCTCGATCATTTCCTGAATTTGATAATTTAAATTATCACATTCTCATTTCAATCTAATTAAAGATTCATTAAAACTCTAATTCAGTTTTAATCTCAAAAATCATTACTTAATGATTGTTCAAAGTCAACTTCTTTCTACTTAAGGAGTCAGCTACAACGTTACCCTTGCCATGGGTACATGCAGTCTCAAATTCATAGGATGCCAAGAACTCCATCCACCTTTGTTGCCTTAAGTTTAAATCTTTTTGGGAGAACAAGTACTTTGGTGACTTATGGTCTGTATACAACTCAAATCTCTCACCAAGCAAATAGTGACGCTAAGACTTAAGCACAAAAACTATGGCACCTAACTCAAAGTCATGGGTAGGGTAATTCTTCTTATGGGCCTTTAACTGCCTTCCACCATAGCATATTACCCTTCCATCTTTTATCAAAACTGCGCCAAGCCCTATCCCGCAAGCATCAGTATACACTGTGAATGGTTTACTCCCATTAGGCAAAACTAAAACTAGAGCTGTCGTCAATGCCCTCTTCAAACGTTGGAACGCATCGTCACAGTCAACATCCCAAGAAAGGGTCAAATTCTTTTTCGTCAATCGTGTAAGTAGGGCTAATATCTTGGCAAAGTCCTTGACGAACCTTTTGTAATAGCCTGCAAAACCAAGAAAACTTCTTACTTCTGTTGCATTCTTAGGAACCTTCCAATCTTGGATTGCTACCACCATCGCGGGATCCACAGTTATCCCCTCCTTGGAGACTATGTGTCCTAAGAACCTCACTTCCTTCCTCCAAAAATAACATTTGGAGAACTCAGCTTTGAGTTGATGTGCTCGAAGGGTCTCTAAGACTTCCCTAAGATGTATGTCATGCTCTTCTTCGCTTCTAGAGAATATCAAAATATCATCCACAGAGACCACCACGAACTTGTTCAGAAACTCCCTAAATACCCTACTCATCAAGTATACGAAATATGCGGGTGCATTCGTCAAACCAAAAGGCATGATGAGCCATTCGAAGAAACCGTCGGGAGTCTAAAAGCAGTCTTATCTATACTATCCTCAGCTATCCTCAACTGATGAAATCTTGTAGCTAAGTCCAACTGCGAGAATACCGAAGCACCAACCAACTGATCGAACAAATCATCTATCCTTGGCAATGGGTGTATGTTTTTCTTCATGATCTTATTCAGCTCCCTATAGTCCACACACAATCTAAGCGAACCATTAGCCTTCATGGCAAAAACAACAGGAGCACCCCACTCTGAAACACTTCTTATGAACCCTTTCTCAAGCAACTCTTTCACTTATTTACTAAGCTCCGTCCTTTCTCTTGGAGCCATCTGGCGCACTGGCAATGCAACTGGCTTTGCAATATCCACCAAGTATATACGGAAATTTATCTCACGTTTTAGAGGTAAGCCCCTAACCTCCTCAAAGACATCTGCATACTCACGGACTAATCCAACAGATTGCAAATCATTAATAGATGTGTCAAGATATTCTAGGTAGCTAAGCATAACAGAACCCTTAGGGTCACAAGAAATATCGAGAGTATTACCCAAACTAGTCAACAGTCTAACTACCCTCTTATCACAGTCGAGAATGGCACCATATCTGGCTAGCCAATCCAATCCTAGAATCAACCCATAGACCGTGAAACTAAGCACATAAGTGTTGCATTCGAACACAACGCCATACACATATTTTCTCAAATCCCAACATAACATAGAAAGATGAGTCGTACCCACAATAGGATTAGAGACAGCAACGGGATCCATAACTAGACTAGCATTTAGGTGCATTATTTCAACTAACGAAGCAGATATAAATGAATGTGAAGTGCCAAAATCAAACAAAGTTCGAATAGGATGATCAAAAAGGAATATCAAACTTTCAACAGAAATTTTTCTACCTCTCTCTTGTCTAGGTGCCATGAGAGCATGAACCTGCCCTCCAGAAGTAGATCCTGTCCTCTGTCCTTGCCTTTGTCCTTGCCTCCTTAGGCATCTTTAATCATATGTCCTGCCTCACCACATTGGAAGAAACCCGTCTTCTTCTTCTTCCTACAGTCCTTGCTTAAGTGGCCTGGTGTTCCATAATTAAAATACCTTTTCTTCCCTTGGCCCTTGCTATCCTTGTCGCCCTTCTTTTGTTGTTGTTGTGCCTTCTTTGGATCCCCTTTCTTATCCTGTGCCTTATCTACATTAGCACCTTTCTCCTCTTCATGCATCAATGCCTTGTCAACAAGTTTCTCGATAGTAGCCCCCATAGGAATGTTGGACATAGCCATCCCGTGTAATGGTTCATTCAAACCCTTGGCAAATCTCAAGGCCTTCTTATGCGGTATATTAACTAATTCCATACCAAATATTACTAACTGGTTAAACTTGTTAACGTACTCCTTCACAGACAAACTCCCTTGTTTCAAAGCCAAGAACCTCTCCATGTACAAACTCTCCTCCGCTTGTGAAAGAAATTTAAATTCGAATCTTTGTCTGAAGTCTATCCACGTCTCCACTGGGCATCCTCCATTAGTTACTTCCCACCAAAAGGAAGCCTTATCCTTCATCAACCAAGCAGCTAGCAGAACCTTCCTTCCATCGTCTATCTCAAAGATACCAAACAAGTCCTCCACTTCCTTGACCCAATTCCGAGCCTTAACAAACGTCTCAGTTGCATAAAACGTCTTTCCGCCCATCGCACGGAAGTCTTTGCATATCTAAGAAAAAGCATATACACTGGGAGGAGGAGGAGCGGCTGCAGCTGGGGGAGGAGGAATGCCTGCTGGGCCTGCGGCAGTAGCCCTAGCCTCCAGATACCTTCTGAACCAACCTGGTATTTGTACGCCCTCGGGTATAATAGGTTCCCCAGACATGCTGAAAGGAAAAGGGAAGAGATTCAAAACAGAGAATCAAAAGATAGATATATGGCTTTTAGGGATTATGTTTTTCATAATAAACTTTTCTCTTGAAAATACCATCTTTAAAACATGTTTCTGAAAATACTTCTTTCTAAAAATTCTTTTGAAAACGGTTTTCAAAATCTTTTATCTGTTCTGGTAACCTTCAGCTCTGATACCACGTGTAACACACCACGTCCATTAATGTCACTCACTAAGGGAATGCATTAACTTTCATGGAGTAATATAAGAGTATAAAGTAGAATATCTCAAGACAGATATATAAAATGGTACTTAAGAAAATTCAAAAAAATTCATTGTAGCGGAAAAGAAAAACATGTTTAGTTACAACATCAAAACCACAAACTAGAGTCAAGTACACAAATATCCATTTTGTACAAAATTATTATCAGAGTACATAAAAGTGAAACCATAATCCCACTCCAAATATCCATAATGAAAAAGAGATAAAGCTGAGCATTACTTTCAACACTTCCAAGCACTTCAAGAAGAAAGGAATCCAAACCAAGCTTCACTATTCCTACCCTGAGGACCGGGGGGAGAAAGAAAAGAGGCGAAACAAAAAGGGGTCAGATATAAGTCTAGCGAGTCTAGCGACTTTAACAATATAATCAGTAAAGTAACATGACAAGAACATAAACTGGATATAAGAGATGACTGTAACATGAGCAGATAAGACAAGGTAAATAAGATGAACAAGATATAACGTTGATTGCGCTTCTAATCGCTATAAGATAATTCCTACACCGCACCAATGCTAGTTCCATACTGAAAGTTGATCCCTCTTACCAAATATTATAATAATAATAATAATAATAATAATAATAATAATGGTAGTTACGTGTACTCCTAGCTGCTGTCATAGGTGCCGCCTGCTCCTATCTCCACTAGTTGCACCTACTACCCTCCCCATTCGATCGGCTCCCTAGCTCGTAGAAACCCGTGCTGGTCCGACAGTAGGGTGTATCACTCCCTAAAGTGGCAACCCGATACTACTAAAATGCACGGCTTACACCTGCACGATGCAACAACGTCTTACCTACCAGCCTGGACCCACGCACGCATATGACTTCGTTGGACTTGCACTGCCATCGCTAACTCTTTATTGACCTCTTACAATCAACCCCAGTAAGCATGTCCCGTCCTCGACCTAGTTTGAGCTCATATAGATACTAAAATGGGTTACTGGTTGAAAAGGGTCCACCCACTTGACACAAGCTTCCCTCCTAAGCTTGGTCCCCACTAGGAATTCCCACTTAACCCCTCTTTATCCCCATGTCTTATCACATGTTTCATCTTGGTAAGTTCTTTAATTATGTTTCACATGCTACCCATATTACCCACTTAACCCTTTTATCATTCCCATGCCTTACCACATGTCCTATCTTCATTAAGTGTTCATTAATTCATTATATTGTAATCTTGCATGACCTCCCATATTAGATTGTCGTTTTGCGGTTGCTGGATACGCCGGGCGGTTCGGGCAGTCTTATACCGCAAACAGAATCCAACCTCGTGTCTTTGCATTATTACGCATCTAATTTCTGCCTTTGACCTCTCACATTAGATTACCAAATTGTGGTCGCTGGATGTGCCGGGCGGTTCCGGGCAGTCTTATACCACAATTCGAATCTAACCTCGTGTCTTAGGCGTTCATTATCTCTTTCTTGATTCAAGTCCCAATTTTAAATATTGGATTAAAATATACTCCAATTACCCATAACTTCCAATCTAAATTATGTTTATAATTTTAATCCAAATTAGGCCTATAATCCTATGTATACATGTTATGCCAAATTACGCTCAAATTAATTTGCATTCATTGTTATTAACAATTTCTGCCAAACCTCATGTATACAAATTATATCTAATTATGCCCAACCCAACTTATGCCAAATCTCATGCATACAATTTATACACAATTATGCTCAAATTGATTTATGCTAATAATCTCATTTTATTACAAATTTCCCTAAACTTTTCCCAATCGTTCAAATGTTATTCGTACGCAAATCTCAATGTAATATGTTAATATGTTAGGCTCAAAGTTAGCCTAATCTCATAAAAAAAAGGAAAAGAAGAAGGGAAGAGAATCATGTCATCAAACTAGCATAAAAGAGGCATATGAAACATGAACTGGCATAGAACAATAAAATAGATCCAATTAGGCATATGACAACAGTAATTTGGGTATGAATCTGAAAGACAAGAATCTACAAAACTTGATATGATTCGTCTTACTTACAGGCATGATCATTAAATTCAATTTACAATCCTATCACAGTTACTTTTTAATTATATGTGAAAGTAACATAGACTCACAGCGATAGGATTAAGAGTAGAGAATAGATCTAAATTCTTAATTCTGAATTTGATTAGCTAAACCATTGTTGTAGAATTTGATTCTTATCTTCCAATTTGAATACTCCTATTCAGATTTGCTTTGGAGAAGAGAAGAGAGGCTAGTTTTAATTTAGATTAGAGCAGCAGGGAGGCTCCATGGATTTGTCTAATGAAATTAAGGCTAGGTCTACGTGTGTTTTTATAGATGTATTAGGTGAATTAGGGCCTTTAGATTAGATTAGAGATCATCAGAACCACACATCTCCAAAGACACGTCATCCAGCCAATCCCCAAAGGACACGTCATCAGAGAACTCTCCAGAATTCTATGCAGATTTGGCCTCGGCATGGGCGCACTTCCTAGGTGCGCCAGTGAATTTTTGTTCTAGCGCACTTCACAAGTGCGCCAGTTATCCCATCCTGCTTTCTACTTTTTCTGCTCAACTTCTATCTCCATAACTTCTTCATACGGTATCTGTTTTACGCAAACTCGGACTCTATCTCAAGCAGAATTCCGAGACGACTGCAATGGCAAAACCCGTTTCACCTAATTCTTCTTTTAAAAATTAATTATTCTTTAATTATCTCTTATGTCATGTTTCAAAATTACGGGGTGTTACAATGTCGGCCGCCTGCTTCTTATACTGATGTAATTAATACTAATTAATAAAAGGATTAGAAGTTAAATTAAATAATATAGATGATTAGTTATTAGTTAATTATTTAATTAAATATTGTATAACTTAATTTATCAATAACTAGCTCATATATCATCAGAATTGGACAAACCAGATGTCGTTGGAATCGCATCGACGAGATCTGCATTATGGAACAGACGTGGACACAATTAGAATCAACTGGATTTTTAATTAAATTTAATTTAATTAAAATCAACCGTTTAAATAGCAAATGAAATCAAGGTGAGATAAACGTTTTTTAATTTCAATGAAAAACCAAATCATTATTTTAACGATTGGTTCCAAATTAAGGTAACTTACCTTGTTGGTCACGTTTATAAAATAAACGTGTTTAATTTAATGAAATGTTTGAATTCGTTTTTAATGTTAGATAAATTGGCTATTGTTAAATGGTTGCTATTTACTGTTATTGAAATTATTAGTTAAATTAATTTAAATAATATTATTGGAAATAAAATATGTGGATGTAGGGAAGTACAGGTTGGAGGGATCCAACGAGATTTCTCAAATATATTTAATGATATTTATATTAATTTTATCATTATATGAACTATTCTGATTGGATGATTGATTCGGCTGTCAACCGTTAAACTGAAATTCATCGTTTGTTTTGTTTTAACAAATGGGTAATATTGGTTGAGTAATCGGCAGTATATAGCTGTAACACCCCATATTTTCTGAGAATATTAAAAGAAAGAATTAAAGAATACTTAATTTTTAAAGTGAGAATTAAGGAAAACGGGTTACGCCATTGCGTTTGTCTTGAAATTCTGCTTGGAATAGAGTCCAAGTTTTCGGAAATCGGACTTCGTATGAGGAAGTTATGGCCCTTAGAAGTTTCAGGAATTTAAATAAATTAAAACAGCTCAGATTTAAATTCAAAATTCAAATGAAAACAAAGAAGCGGGCTGGGCGGGATTTTTCCAGCCCCAGGCCAGGTCGACCAGGGGGTCGACCTCCCGTATACAGGTCGACCTGGGGTCGACCTAGGGTCGACCTGGGGTCGACCTAAGGTCGACCTACCCCCTCGGGCAGATCCGAACTGTGACGATTTCTGACTTGTGGCTGAGTCACTAGGGCATAGGTGGTTGTTTCTGGATAACTCTATCTGGTTTGGATGGTCTTGATTGCTCCTAGGTTGATCTAACGGCTTACATTAGTTTAAACTTCTATATAAACAACTAATGCCTTCAACCTTAAATCACACAAAAATTCATTCCAAGAGTCGTCATGCTGTCCATGGTCAACCTAGAGTAGCCGCCACTCTTCTCTAATTAGAAAGCAAATTAGAAGCTACGAATCGAATCGAATCAAATCTAAATTAGAGAATCAATAGTCTACTTCAAGGGAGAGCTATTCAGTTTCAGAAAATAGATTCCAGAAATACAAGAATCATTCTCTTTTTGTAAGTTCAAGTTACTTTCAGATGTGAATTCTTAATTGAAATTCTTGGCATGTAATAATCTGGATCAAAGCTATACTTGATTATGAGATAATCCTTTCAGATTTATCAAATCTAATCTATTAGATTTATGCCTGCGATGTTATTCAAATTTAATCCATTAGATTTATGCCTGATGTAAGTAATCCTTTCAGTTGAATCTGTGCTTGTATATGCCTTTAGGAACCATTTTTGACTATGGAATTGGTCCAATCATATCTATCCTTGTTGTTTATCGGAATCGTAATCCTGTTTAAGTTCATGATATAACTCTTGTCAAACCTATATGTCTGTGACGGTTCACGATGATATTCATATCATATCTATATGCCTGCAATGTATTCAATGCAAAACTTGTCAATTTGGTATATCAAATTTATTTGACCAATAGTTCTTATCGTCATATGCCTATTCTTATGCCTCTTATGTTCCATATTGTTTCTCCTCTTATTTTATGAATCTTGAGTTGAATCTAAAAATACATACGTTATGAATGCGGGGGTAATTGGGTATAACATAAAATTTACATTATTTGGCATAATTTGGAACTTGTATTATGGCATGACTGGTAAGATGCAATTTGGGGTAATTTGACATGAATTATGTAATATGTAATTTGACATATTGAACCTAAAATAGGCATGAACGACAAAGTATGTAATTTGGCGTGAAAAATCTAGTTTTGGGCATAAGATGTAAAATAGAATATTAAATGTAGATTGGGCATAACTGTTAGTTGGAACGCCAAGCATAGTGTATATTGTGATTTTGGAGCATGACTATTATTGTAAATTTAGGGAAGATTGGCTATAGCCAATTTTGATTAATAACTTGAAATTGAAAATTTGTTGGGCATAACTTGGGAATTGGAACATGACTAGTTTTGGTGAATTTGGTAATTAGCATGTAAAATCTAGATTTGGGTATTATGGTAAATGTGTAAAATAATGGTGAACATGCCTAACCCGAGGTTAGATTGAGTTGTGGTGTAAAACTGCCCGGAACCGCCCGGCACATTCAGTAACCACAACCATACCTATCTAATGTGAGAGGTTAGTGCATTATGCTCAAGAAAAACCCAAGGTTAGATTGAGTTGTGGTGTAAAACTGCCCGGAACCGCCCGGCACATCTAGTAACTGCAACAACACATATCTAATGTGAGAGGTTGGTGCATTAATAAATAAATTCATGCTAATGTTACAAGATGAATGACTAGGGTTAAGTTAATAGGAAACACTTAACCAGTATAGCATGATAAATGGGTAGGGTTAAGTTAATAAGAAACACTTAACCAATATAACTTGATTTGTGGTAAGGTTAAGTTAAAACAAGAGGGCAACACTTAACCAATCCAACATGATAAGTGAGGAGGGTTAAGTTAATAAGAAACACTTAATCAACATGACACGATGAATGTGAAGGGTTAAGTTAACACGAGAGGGAAACACTTAACCAATATAACTTGATTTGTGGTAGGGTTAAGTTAACACAAGAAGGCAACACTTAACCAAAGTAACATGACAAGTAGGTGGGTTAAGTTTACTTGAATTGATTGATGACACTTAACCAATACAACATGATGAACACGTGGGTTAAGTTGACAAGAAACACTTAACCAATCCAGCACGATAAGTGAGGAGGGTTAAGTCAATAGGAAACACTTAACCAACATGACATGATGAATGGGTGGGTTAAGTTAACATGAAAGGACAAAACTTAACCATTAAATAAACATGCTTGAATCGGTAGGAGGGTTAAGTACATATCAGGTTGGTGGGTAATATTAGTAAATATAGGCCCACAAAACTTAACCATTAAATAAACATGCTTGAATCAGTAGGACGGTTAAGTACATATCGGGTTGGTGGGTAATTTTAGTAAATATAGGCCCATAAAACTTAACCGTTAAATAAACATGCTTGAATCGGTGGGAGGGTTAAGTATATCTCGTGTAGGTGGGTAATATTTGTATATATAGGCCCACAAACTTAACCAGTAGGAAACCTTAGTAACGGGGACTCATTTCAGCAGTAACCCCACATAGATGTATCATGGTACCCTGAACTAGGCAGGGTGGGGCACGAATACTGGGCTGATTATAAGTGGTCAAAATAGCGGCAGGGGGTATGTCAGTGTAGGTTCCGACGGATTACGGGCGTGCGCGTACTCCAGAGTGGGAAAAAGCAGGCACTGGGTACTAGTAGTTATACACTGTGCATCTTGAATCGTGCCGGGTTGCTATCATAGGGACTGATACACCTTATGGTGGGACCAGCACAGGGTATCTACACGCAAGAGGGGGCCGATTGACACAGACACAAGGAAAAATTAATACGAGTAAGGAGCTGATCGATAGGGAAGTAAGGGTACATCTAAAAAGTTCATGGCAATTAGGCAGATTGAGGTGGAATCCTCACGATAGTTGTACACCTGAAGGCTACCACAATTACGGGGATTGGGATCACATTACAGTATGATCATTTTATATAGATTACTAGTTAGGACACTAGTTAGGTGGTGCAGAGATACAAAAATCAGAATAACAAGGTAGTAGCGAAGCAGAGAAAGAGTAGAAGCGCATTCAGTTTATCTTGCCTTAACATATCTATACTAATCGTATGTTATCTTGATCTCCTCATGTCATGATGCTTTTGCCTGTTTATATGCTGAAAGTCACTGGACTTACCAGACTTATGTCTGACCTAGTTTTGTTTCTCCTCTTTTCTTCCGTTTCCTCCCCCCTTCCCTCCCCTCCCAGGGTCACAGGGAGGGAATGTTACCACTTAGCTCAGTTTTTTTCCAAGCCCGAAGACAGTCGATGTACAGCTTTGGACTCTCTCTTCCACTGCTATGACTGGTTCATGTTTTATTGGGGAATATCATTGTTATTTTTATGCTTCTTTTATATTTGGAAGTTTTTAAATCAAGACAGAAGTTCTATGTATTACTTTTAAGTATGATTGAGACAACTATTGTAAAAGCTTGACTGAACCACATTGTTTATAAAATGACTTTATTTTCCGCTGCTTTATTTGTTTGTCTTGAAATTTATCTGCATCTTTTACCTAAAATGCTCCACCGAAGTTAAGGCATTCCCATTGTGAGTGACCTTAACGGAGGTGGGGTGTTTCAATAGCCTATAAATCAATCGTTTCCTAAATATTGATAACCTGTCAGATAAATCGATATAAGTGAAGTTATAAAATTTATTTTATAAATGAAGATAGATTTTTAAATCTATTACTTTGAATAAAAAGGAAATAAATATTTATTATTTATTAATTAATTTTGTAATGAATTATCAATTGATTTTATAAAGCAAATGTTTATATTCGTCAGATTTATAAGCAGATAAATATAATTTAACCTAATAGTTAAGAGTCGGATAACTATTTTATTAAGAAACAATTAAATGAAATTATTTAAATTAATTAATTAATTTAAATGAACGACTATAATTGGAAATTGGTTAACGAATTATCGTGTATTGAGTTGACTAAGTCAACCGTTTTAACGAGGATTGATTATTGAATTAATTTGTTTTGAATTAATTTAATAAAATAGTTTAACGAATATTTGTTTAATTTTAATAAGATTTTAAAAAGGAAATTTACTATTGTTTTAGTTAATAAAGAAGTAAACCACTTATACGGTAATTAATGACGAAGTAAATTATTATTTTAATTAATAATAATTTAAGTATAGTTGTAACGAAATTGAATTGTGAAAGAAGTTATGAACGGTTTTATACTAAAATCGAATTTTTATAATGAAGTTATAAAAGGGATTTTTAAGCAAATATGATGGCTTAAATTAAACATTTGAAGTCGGAAAAAGAAAATTGGGAAAAAATTGGAAAATGGTATAAAAATGGGAGTGAAATTATTTCGAGGTTCGGAACGTGATTTTTCGAAGTTCGGAATGGCCAACGAAGTGAGATTTATTCCGAGGATCGGAATGTTAGGTTCCGAAGTTCGGTATATCAATCAAGGCAAGGTATAAGCTAAGTAAACGATTTCGTAAATGGCAACGAAAATAAGTTGTCGTAAGTGATTTACAAATGATTTTGTTAATGGAGGTTAGAAGTTAGAAATGTACATGAACATTAGTTGTCGAATAATTTACAAATGAGATTTGTAAATGAAGTAAGAGTTTTGAAATGAATTTTGTAACCATTATTAAAATAGATTAAATTATTGTTTTTTAACTAAATATCGTAAAAAGGATCGCAAATTGATTTTAGACAACGCAGAAGTTGTCATAATGATTTGAAAAGGGTATAAATAAAGAAAGAGAAAAGTTTTGAAATGAAATTTGTAACGTTTGTTACAGATGATAAGTGAATTGTTTGGGTAAAATAGATATAAGGATTCATAATAGATATTTATGTAAGATTTATAAAGACATTTATATAATATTTGTAAAGATATTTTTATTAGATTAGTAAAGACAGATATATATGATTTTAAAACCCAATATAGTATTTTTGTTGTAAACAAGTTGAAGAATATTTATAAAGAGATGTTGAAGAGATTTTATAAAGGATTCTATTTATAATGGAATTGAAACTCGTGTATAACGTTATAAAGGATTATTAAAGAATAGTAAAGAAGTATAATAATAATTTACTTAATAATGAATTAAGTAAACGGTGTTGAGATTTAAATAAGGTTTTCAAAGGAAAATGTGTGGTTAATAAACTTCTATCTATTCTGAAGATATGAATGTTGATTGGTCAAGGTCTGCGAGATACCAAATGTAACGACCTGGATTTTTGACCGTTCAAATCGACAATAAACCACACATGTCGACCCAAACAAATCACCAACACAGGCAGTTATTGGGAAAAAGAAGAAAGAAGAGAAAAACTAATCTCAGAATCTCACAGCGGAAGGATAACATATAATAAACAAATAATGGTTCAAAGCATTTAAAACATAATCATTTGGCTATAACAAGTGAAATACCCAACTTGAACGACTACACAATTATCCAAGAATGGTATTAGTTTATAAATGAGAACAGTTGAGAGAAACATGAGTTATAATTTCTGTAAATAATATTATAAACTATATTCGAAAAGTATATAAGCGAATGGAATGATTTTTAGGCTTACTCTTATTTATAATAAGAAGTAAAAGATAAATTCTAAATATCAGAAGATTTAAAGAATATAATTAACAGATTTTTAATTAAAGAGGCCAAGTAATGCCAAGTACTGAATCAGTGAACCTATTTTATTCTCACGATTATTTATTTGATAGTTAAATCACCGACTATCAAATCTGACCTATAAGATTGTTGGTACGGAGAGACTGAGATCGAATTTATATTTGAAAACCATTCCGAACTAGCAAGTATGCAAAGATACAGATTGAAGATGGAGCAATTGAAGACCACTGATCTTCATGAGCGGAAGGACTACTTGTTGAATTTCTCTAGTTTAGCGGCCAGAGATATTATGACTCGTGATTCTGTCGTGATTGGAATCGACGGATTGTAAGGACTGCTCACTATTGATCTATAGGGTGATACCTAGAATATGGTAGGAGGGTGCCTTCAGCTCATCCTATTCCTGGATGACTTGTATGAACGAGTGTCTGATAGAGTATGTCCAAATGAGTCACGTACGTTGATTTCTTCTAACGTACCGTCGTTGGTGGTGGAGAACAACGGTTCTCTTAACCCAACAACTAGAGTATTTTGTGGACGTCAATTTGTGATATCCAACGGATCTGATGACGTGACATTCAAAGTGGATGGTGGATAACTATTCTAAAAGAAATGAATAATTAAATACATGAACAAATTAATTAATTAATTAATTTTGACCTCAAGCCTCATCAACCGGGAAATGGTTAAAATCGGGTTGGTCGCATGGCTATGTGGGTCACACCCATCAAAAGGATATATTCGTTACCTGATCTGGAGAAATCAAATGCCTTCCGTTGTCCCATTTTAAATTATGTATGTACGCTATCGGTTCGGTTGGCTGGCCCCCAACCATGGTGATGATATATTCGGTACTCTCAAGCGAAGTGAGGGGTCGGTCATGTTTAGCCTGGGTTGCAAGATATTCTTATTGAACCCCAATGTATTCGTCTCCGTAGGTACATTGTCGGAAAGGTGGTTGCCCATACCTTACCATGGAAACGATTCACCATTAAGAGCCCGCAATTTTGAATGTATATTATATATGTAGAGCGTGAGATGCAAGCGTTCTGCTCGATTGATATTTATTTGTATTTAGACATTATTATAATATTAGAAAAGATATTGATTTCAAAAATGTTTTGGGTTATCGTAAGGTAAAAACCGTCTGTATTTATGTGTGGATTTGGTCTTATGATTATCCTTTCTTTCAAAAAGATTTTTGACTTTAAAATCAAGTTGGATGTTACTTTTAAACTTAGTTTGTTTTTCTCATTCTGGTTCACCAGACTGATCCGGCGTTTGAAATGCTCAGCTTAGACCGCGTTGTATAGGTTCAGGATATCGGATGCTGCGAAATTCAAAGACGAGCTAGAGAAGTCCAGGCGTATGATATATGGTTGTTATTCCGCTGTGTGTTGAATATTAGGACAGATTAATGTAATTGTCCAGATGTGTTGATGTACTTTGATGATGGTAAATTTTTATTGAAAGCTCTCTATAAATATGTATTTCTATATTATATTTTGTTCTGCTGCGATGTGAGACTCTGTGTTGTGTTATTTCTTCTTCTATTCTAATATTTCTTTCTTTCTTATCTCGCCCTTTGATTTCTTTCTATTAACATTCCGGTGATTTCGATGTTTGAATGTTCGACATGGTGTTTTTGTGTCGATTTTCAGGGTCAAAAATCCTTGAGCCATTACAGTGGTATCAGAGCTATTGGTTTAGTAATAACATTGGCTCTATGGTATAACTCGATAGAGATATGGTTAGTACACCATAGATCGAGATTGTGTGCATATATATGAGAGCGTATTTGTAGATTTTATATACAATTGCTTTGTATTGTGTTGTTTGATTAGTTCAAGTGTTGAGAAGCATTGAACTAGCAAATAAACAAAGTATTGTTTTGTTAAGAGGGTAAATGAAATAATTTTACCCAAATTATATTTTTGTATAGAAAGCAATGATTTTATAAAATTACTGAGATATTGGTTTGTTTGATTTATGTGAATGGAATTCAAATTGAATTAAGGATTTGAATTGGAACTTAACCTCGTTAAGTGAAAATTTAGTTAAGAATGATATTGAAATTGAATTTGAAATTCAAAATTTTAATAAATAATAATTAAATGGAATTGAATCGGATATTAACCGATTGATGTTCAAATTTGTTAAACCAAATTAAAAAATTAATATTGAATGTAAATTCAATTGGTCTGGTTGTGTATTTGTTGTTGATTTTGAATTTGTTTGTTGTTGGATGGTAGATTGTTTGGATAGAAATAATCAACAATTTAATGGAGCTAAATGAAATGAAAATAAATTCCAGTGTAATTCAATTGGAATAAAACCGCATATGAATTAAAATTGGGTGGTATAATCTTGTATTACATAAACTGAACTCATAATTCATGTTTAATTCTTGGAATTTGTGATGATATACTTGTTAATCAATGAAATATTATTTTGAATTTCATGTATTTGTGACTCACATGTTAAATTAGTTAAGTACAGGTGCCAGAAGGCTATGAGGATTATGTTTGATTGAGTAGATTGCACGTAAATTGAGTAGTAGGCTCAATATATAACGCTCGTAAAAGGTATGCCTACGCGAAAATACAAATTTTGGGTTTTGGTTTTTGTTTTCCGACCGTGTTGGTCGATGTATATATATTATTTGTTCCTGTGATATCGCAGATGTCACTCCGTACAAGGGAGACTCTACCGAATTTTTCAGAAATTTAAGAAGTTAGAATTTTTTTGACATTTTTGAAATTTTTATTAACGATAATGATTAGTTTCGATTTAAAATAAATTGGATTTTTGGGAGATAATGGGATTTATAGCATTTTTCTTACCTTAGTAATTTTGAGGACGAAATTCTTTTGAGGGGAGAAGACTGTAATGTCCCGTATTTTTGGCAGTCAGATATTTAATTTAATTTATTATTTTAAATATTATATTTGGAATATTAATCGATTTAATATTGAATTATATTGTTTAAAATGAAGTTTAAACGTTAAATTTATATATAACATAAATTGAGCTCGAAATTATGTGGTAGTTCATAACATTGAGTTTTGAACTTCAATTGAATATACAAGATCCGATATAAGTCGGATTTCTACGAAACAAGAAACGTTGCAATCTTGTTGATCATAATTTTCTAACAAAAGAGAAAAATCCAGATTTCATGTTATAGTTTGTTACCTATGTCCAAATCAATTTTTAAAATAGTCGCTATGGAAATCATTATTAAAATATAACATTTATTAATAAAATAATAAGGATTTTAATATAAATTGGATAACGGTTAACTCGAAATTGACGATATTAGGTAGTATAATTTATCGTATGTATATTCTATTTGGACATATATGATAAAAATAATTTATTATTATTTTATTGGATTTTTTGGAATTTATATAATATTTTATTAGTATTATATAAAAATAGTCATTTTTGCAAACGGTCTTAGTTTTTGATGAAATTAGTTTCATTGGGACTGCATCGTTAAATTATTGTAAGAAAAACAAATTTCGTGGCAAACGGGTGTCATATGTGACTTCAGTGGCCAAAAATTGGTTAAACAAACTCCAAATTTGATGAAACAAGATTCATTGGATCCACTAGGAAGAGGTCTAGTAAAATGTCAAGGTCTCAAATTTTTTTGGATTTTTCCTGTAATTATAGGAATTTTTAACGCTTGATTTTTTATCGATATTTATATAGAGCTTTTCAAAAACGACCTCGGAATTCGACGAAACCTATCCCATTGGATCCGGGATATTTTTTTATGCTAGGAATAGTGCTTCATCTCGAATTTGAGATCATACGAGGTGTTAATTTTGCAAAAAGCTTCGCGTAAGTTTCATAATAATAAAATATTATTATTTCCCACATTTTAAAAGCAATTAGTATGTGGTCAAACTATTATGCCGTCGCTTACTACAAAATGAACGAACGCCAATCTTCCAATCTCTCTCTCAATTTAATTCGAAATCCACTAATTAATTTATAAAACTTTCAACTACTAAAATGATGAACTTGACACGGTCTACGATTTGAGCGGTCACGATCATCACCTGTGAGCTGTGGTGACCGGATTGGCTTTTGAAAGCCACTGACTTCTTGAGGCTTTTGCTGGCGGGAGGTGGGACTTAGCACAACGTGGCTTATGCCATTGGTAGGGGAGGCTCAGGCGAGCAGTTCGCCGGTGTCTGATGGGCTCCTGATAGCCAGAGCAAGTAGCGGTGACGGTGAACATAATTCAAGCGTTGGGTGAAGAGCAACATGCGTGAGTTACATTGTTTAAACGAAGGACGCCGTATATACATCAGTATACAAATGGAAAACAAAATATGGAGAAGTAGAAGGATGCGTGGAGGGTGGTGCATGAATTGGTAGTCTCAACGTGATCAGTGGAACAAAGAAAGGAGCGATTTCATTTTTAGCAGGACATGTATAGAAAAAGTCAGCAGTTTGAATGGAGAGAAAATTGGTTGAGCTGGCACCGTAGTTTCAAAGAAAAGTCGAACTGTGTGTTTCCCAATTCCGAAGCATTCGGCGGTTAATGTGTTATGTGAAATGTTGGGTGGAGCGGGTGTAGCGTAATGCAGATGAACAAAGAAGGAACGAAAATACCGTGTGCCTAGAATCATTGAAGGCAACATCAAGGTGCCTGCGTCACTGCGTGGATGAACAGGTGGGTTACGCCCTAATCATTTGAACAACGTGGTATCAATAGGAGCAAGTTTTCGTCACGAGAACAAGAGACAAAGCCTAGGGAAATTTAATATAATAATGGACCCGTATTCTCCTGCAAGTAGTTTAATTAAATTAAGTTATATTTAGAGATTCTATTAGTTGATTAAAATCTTATATCTATAATATTGTTTATGCAGTTCGAACAAGTTATGGTTTTGAGATGCTAAATCATGCCTGGGAATGAAACAAAGATGCCGACCACCTACTTCTTATACTAACATAATTAATATTAATTAATAAAAGGATTAGAAGTTAAATTAAATAATTTAGATGATTAGTTATTAGTTAATTATTTAACTGAATATTGTATAACTTAATTTATCAATACCTAGCTCATATATCATCAGAATTGGACAAACCAGATGCCGTTGGAATCGCGGCGACGAGAACTACATTATTGGATAGACCCGGACGCAATAGGAATTGACTGGATTTTTAATTAAATTAAACACTCATTTAATTTAATTAAAATCAACCATTTAAACAGCAAATGAAATCAAGGTGAGTTAAACTCACTTAGTTATCCCCACTTATATTTTATATAAGTCGGGTTTTTATTTTTGTGTGCTATGATTGCTAATGGCTGACTGTTTGTTAATATATACAGCTATATTGATTGAACTGTTGAAATTAACGCTGTTTTAATTTGAATGAAAAACCAAATCTTTATTTTGACGATTGGTCCCAAATTAAGGTAACTTACCTAGTTGGTCACATTTATAAAATAAACGTGTTTAATCTAATGAATTGTTTGAATTCGTTGTTAATGTTAGATAAATTGGTTGTTGTTAAATGGATGTTATTTACTGTTATTGAAATTATGAGTTAAATTAATTTAAATAATATTATTGGAAATAAAATATGTGGATGCAGGGAAGTACAGGTTGGAGGGATCCAACGGGATTCCGCAAATATATTTAATGATATTTATTTTCATATTATCATTATATGAACTGTTCTGATTGGATAATTAATTTGGTTGTCAACCGTTAAACTGAAATTCATCATTTGTTTTGTTTTAACCAATGGGTAATATTGGTTGAGTAATTGGAAGAATATGGCCTATAAATCAATCATTTCCTAAATATTGATTTACCGTCAGATAAATCGATAGAAGTGAAGTTATAAACTTATTTTATAACTGAAGAGAGATTTTTAAATCTATTACTTTGAATAAAAAAGAAATAAATATTTATTATTTATTAATTAAGTTTATAATGAATTATCAATTGATTTTATAAAGCAAATGTTTATGTTCATCAGATTTATAAGCAGATAAGTAGAATTTTACCTAACAGTTAAGAGTCAAATAACTGTATTGTTAAGAAACAATTAAATGAAATTATTTAAATTATTTAATTTAAAGGAATGACTATAATTGGAAATTGGTTAACGAATTATCGTGTATTGAGTTGACTAAGTCAACAGTTTTAACGGGAATTGATTATTAAATTAATTTGTTTTGAATTAATATAATAAAATAGTTTAACGAATATTTGTTTAGTTTTAAATAGATTTTAAAAAGGAAATTTACTATTTATTTTAGTTAATAAAGAGGTTAACCACTTATATGGTAGTTAATGATGATGTAAATTATTATTAAAAATAATAATTTAAGTATAGTTGTAACGAAATTGAATTGAATTGTGAAAGAAGTTATGAACGGTTTTATATTAAAACTGAATTTTTATAATGAAGTTATAATAGGGATTTTTAAGCAAATATGATGGCTTAAATTAAATATTTGAAGCCAAAAAAGGAATTTGGGAAAAAAATTGGAAAATGGTATAAAAATGGGAGTGAAATTATTCCGAGGTTCGGAATGTGATATTCTGAAGTTCGGAATGGTCAACGAAGTGAGATTTATTCCAAGGATCGGAATGTTAGGTTCCGAAGTTCGGTATATTAATCAAGGCAAGGTATAAGCTAAGTAAAAGGTTTCGGAAATGGCAAAGAATATAAGTTGTCGTAAATGATTTGCAAATGATTTTGTGAATGGAAGTTAGGAGTTAGAAATGTACACGAACATTAGTTGTTGAATAATTTACAAATGAGATTTGTAAATGAAGTAAGAGTTTTGAAATGAATTTTGTAACCATTGTTAAAAATAGATTGAACTATTGTTTTTTTTAACTGAAGATCGTAAAAAGGATCGCAATTTGATTTTAGACAACGCATAAGTTGTCGTATTTGAAAAGGGTATAAATTAAGAAAGAGAGAAGTTTTGAAATGAAATCTGTAACGTTTGTTACAAATGATAAGTGAATTGTTTTGGTAAAATAGATATAAGGATTCGTAATAGATATTTATGTAAGATTTATAAAGACATTTATATAATATTTGTAAAGATATTTTTATTAGATTGTCAAAGACAGATATATATGATTTTAAAACCCAATATAGTATTTTTGTTGTAAACAAGTTGAAGAATATTTTTAAAGAGATGTTGAAGAGAATTTATAAAGGATTCCATTTATAATGGAATCGAAACTCGCATATAACATTATAAAGGATTATTAAAGATTAGTAAAGAAGTGTAATAATAGTTTACTTAATATTACATTAAGTAAACGGTGTTGAGATCTAAATAAGGTTGTCAAAGGAAAATGTGTGGTTAATAAACTTCTATCTATTCTGAAGATATGAATGTTGATTGGTCAAGGTCTGAGAGGTAAATGAAATACCCCAACTTGAACGTCTTCACAATTATCCAATAATGGTATTAGTTTATACACGAGAACAGTTGAGGGAAACATAATTTATAATTTCCGTTAATAATATTATAAATTGTGTTTGAAAAGTTTATAAGCGAATGAAATGATTTTTAAGCTTATTCTTATTTATAATAAGAAGTAAAAGATAAATTCTAAACGCCTTGCCAAAAAAAGATAAATTCTAAATATTAGAAGATTTAAAGAATATAATTAACAGATGTTTAATTAAAGAGGCCAAGTAATGCCAAGTACTGAATCAGTGAACCTATTTTATTCTCATGATTATTTATTTGATAGTTAAATCACCGACTATCAAATCTGACTTATACGAATGTTGGTACGGAAAGACCGAGATCGAATGTAACGAACTGGGATTTTCGACTCCGAAAATCAACACAAAACTACCATGTTGACTATTCAGACATCGGAAATTCCTAATCATTAATAGAAAGAAGTTAGAGGGTGAGAATAGATAAGATATAAAATTTGAATAGAAGAAGAAGAAGATCACCACAGAACAGAATCAGAGTAATACGAATCTCACAGCGGAACGAATAAAATATAATATATAACATAATTTTGCAATAAAAAAAGTATAATAACATTATCAGAGTAAAACACTTACACACAGCGGAAATAACAATAGCTATATAATCCTGAAGCCTCCTGCTTCAAGCTCCTCCAAGTATATCGATTAAGACCTGAACTACTTGACTGCCTGTACAAATTTGGGCACCCAAGAGTTTAGGGAAAACAAAACAAAATAAACTCTGGGTCAGTCATGGGACAGGTGTGAGTAAACTCAAATCATTTTTGTTTAACTTTTCAAAAATCCTTTTCAACAGAAAGGATAATCGTAAGACCAATCCACACATAAACACGGACGGCTTTTACCTTACGATAACCCAAAACAGTTTTGGAAAACCAATACTTTTTGATATTATAATAATGTCTAATCACAAGTAAATAACAATCTAGCAGAACGCTTGCATCTCATGTTCCACATATATAGTATACAATCAAAATCGTAGGCTCTTATTGGAGATTGGATTCCGACTATGACAAGGTATGGGACCACCTGTCGATAGTGTATCTCTAGAGATGAATACACTGGGTTCAACAAGAACGTCTTGCAACCCGGCCCACACATGACCGACCACTCATTTCGCTTGAGTGTATCGAATGTATATCACCAACGGTTGGGAGCTACCTACCGTTTCCCGAAAAGGGACAGCATCAATAATAGATAAAAGAATGAAATGGATTTTCTCTAGATAGGTGATATACACCCTAATGGGAGCGACCCACTTAGCCATGCTGCCTGTCCAATTTTTGTCATTTCCCGGTTGATGAGGCTTGAGGTCATTTCATATCTTTTGAAACACCTGACCACCATTCACTTTGAATGCCACATCGTCATACCCGCCAAATCACAAATTGATTTCCCCAAAAATATCATGGGTATAAAGCTAAGAGAAACGAATTCCTCCGCCACCAAACATAAGTACGTTTGAAGAGATCCACTTACGCGATCCGTTAGATATACTCTATCAGACATTCGTCTATTCACGTTTGTCCTGGGACTGGACAAACCGAAGGCACTATTCTGTATACAGGATAGCCCTTTCATAACTCCATCTTCAAATAATTTCATCATATTTGATCGCAACGCTAACGCCCATACTGAGTGGTTTTCAGATAATATATCTGATCCCGGTCTCTCCGTATTAACGACGATAAAATGGTCAAAAACTTCGATAGTCGGTGATTTAACTATCAAAGAAAAACAGGTGTGCAAACAACGATATTATTTCCAGGTGGAAATTCTATCAATAAAACATCATTCAACATTTATCTCCATTAATTTAATTTATCATACATTTACTCGTTTCCCCATTTCTATATATTCGTAAATTCTTATTTTTCCTAAATTTAGAAAATATACTTAATAAACATTTGGAAAACCTCACCATATCTACTTCCATTTCTTATATCCTATATTAGAGAACACTTCTGCTTCTTATTTGGAAAACATTTCCAAATCTCCTTTCTTGGATTTAAACTGATGTTTAAATATAATATCGCTATGCGAACTCTAACCATTTTTCCTCATTAACCAAATCCACTTAACTAACCTTCACAATCGAACCTTACCCATTCCTTGGTTAAAACCGAAGTCAATCAAGTTGGGCTATAATTACCTCTCAGACCTTAACTGAACAACATTTCTAACCTCAAAATAGACAAAGTTCACCCTTTACAACTTTAGCGACTTCCTTACGTAACTCCCAGATTCTATTTACGAATCCCTTTCTTTTACAGAAATCATTTGATTATAACGATAGTGTTATAATCTCATGCCTTTGAAATATAATAACTTAAATATACCCTTTTAATTATTAATTTGAATAATTAAACCAACAACTAATTTATTAATAAATAAAATCTCGATTTGAAAACGGAAAGTATATAGTTCTTTCCCAAATTCGATATAATCGAATTTCAACTTACCATTCTCTCTCGAATAATCTCTATTCGATAACTCCTCTCGAATAACTATATTCGATTTAACTCCCTTCGAATAACTTATATCTGATTTAACTCACTTCGAATAACTTATATTCGATTACTCCTCTCGAATAAACTATATTTGATGACTCTACTTCGAATAAGTGATATTCGATTAATTCTACTTCGAATAAGTGATATTTGATTAATTCTACTTCGAATAAGTGATATTCGATTAATTCATTTTTACTAACTCTATTCGATTAACTATAACTCGACTAACTCGATTTATTTAACTCAACTTGACTAACTCGACTTATTTAACTCAACTTGACTAACTCGACTTGATTACTCCTATCGATTAACTAATATTCGATCAACTCTAATTGAATAACTAATATTCAATTAATTCTAATTCGATTAACTATGTTCAGTTAACTCTAATTCGATTAATTCTAACTCTAATCGATTTACTCTAACTGATTAACTCTAACTGATTATCCAGTTTCAAATATCGATGTTGAAATCAATTCTTACTTCTCTATATAAGTCTTGACTTATATATATTCTATTTATCCAATGATAAAAATTTCATTTGGTTAATAAAATATTATTTATAAATTTATCTTCTCAATCTATCGGTCAGAATAGATTCTATTTAAAAATTTTGCTTTAAATCCATATCATGTTATACCCGTGTGTGAAGCACGGGTTTAAATTCTTTCAAATGTAAAATTCCCCTTTTATACAATTCTGGTTACTTTTCAAGTATTTCCTTTTATAATCTATTTATTTACAAAATAAATCCCTTTTGGATAATTCTATTTATGTTATAAAATATTTTCTATTTATAAAATCTATTGATTTTATAAATAATTCCTTTGATAATCTAACTATTTCCTTTCTATTTATTTTACACATATTTCCTCTTTATATTCTATTTATTTTCAAATAAATATCCCTTCTCAATTCTGTTTGTAAATAGTTTACAAATATTTCTTTTTCAATTCTATTTGTAAATGTTTTACAAATATTTCCCTTCAATTTTATCTATTTCATTAACAAATAAATATTCCTTTTTAATCTATTTATTTTCTAAATAAATAGTTTTTCTTTTTATAAAATCTTTTGATTTTATAAATATTTCTATTTCAATATAACATTGAAAATTTCCTTTTTAACATTCCAGTATTCCTTATGGTATTTAACGTACCATATAACAATGATTGGCATCATTCAACCATACAAAATCAACAACAGATTTCGTATCACGTCATATAACACAATATATGAAAGATAGTAAAACAAATGTTGAGGAACCCAGTTGGGTCCCTCCGACCTGTTTCCCTGCATCCACAGATGTTAAACAATAAAATTAACATCAATTTCATTTCACTATGAAGTATTCTGCTAAACAGAATCAATATTGTGTTAACGATTTATATCTATATCGTTATCTATATTTTCAATCAACTGACTAGCAGTTCAACCAAACAGCCAACACACAGCAAACAACCATTATTTATAAATTCTAAAAATATTTTATAAAAATATAAATTGAGTAGAGTTAGTGAGATTTACTCACATTGGACTGTTATCGTTAAATAACGATAATTGGTCATTGATTTGATTCAGGCTTTTAAATTCACCATAAATCCAAACGCGCTCCAATTCACTTCCGGTCAGTTTCATGGTGTAGCCCTCTTCCATACGATCCCAACGGATCTTGTTTCGTCTAATTCTAATATCGTATGACGAAGTTATGTTAATTAGAAGTTAGTGTATATTTAAATTAATTTAAAACTTGGATTATAATATAAATGGGCCTTAACCATTTTAACATCATCCCAACACCGTTCAACCCAACCCATGTCACCCCTTCCTTCCTCAACTCCAACCCGTAAGCTGCAGCTCCCCATTCATGGCCATTTCCGCAACTTTCAACCACCACCGCTCCACCGTTTCTCAACGAACAGCAAAACTGAAAACTCCGTCGAACTCCCCTTCGATATCCGCACCCTACCTTACCTTCCTTAGGAAACTCGATACAGATTCCACCACTCGACATGGAGGACCCAACCTGGTTCGCACCACACAAACTTCCACTGAAATACCTCAAAACTGCACGCCAATCTCGGTCCAGTCCCCTGAATCAAAAACGGACACAAATCTAACAATCGAAGATTCAAACTCCACGATTTCGGAACCCTAGCATTCGTCGTCTTCATTATAGTGAACTGAAAGGTGTTCGCACCCTTGAAAATTGATACCAGATTGGAGAAAATCATGCCAGGAATCCGAATAAAATAGTTTAGTGATTTATGGGATTTTACCTGATTTGTTTTTGAATTTCAAAACTTGCGTTTTGCTGAAAAGAGGAAGGAAAATGTCGGCGGAATTTTCCTAGACCAAAGAATGAAGAGATTAGGTTTTAGAAAGTTTAGGGTATTATATAGGATAGGTATATTATTTTTTTATTCGATTATTCTATTTTATTTTAAGCAATCGCTGTTTGTATTCGTCCTCTAAAATTCCTGTGATCACGTATGATATCCAAAAATCACGAAACTGGACATGCAGCTATAGTTCGACATTGTGGACCCAACGAAACTAGTTTTGTCGAATTCCGACTTCGTTAGTTCATACAGCGTATTTTTAACTGTCAAAATACTAATTGTTTTTCACATTAAAATTCTGCACGGCCACATACTGACTTCAAAAATCACAAAAATTGAAATCTAACAATAATTTGACATTACGAATCCAACAAAATTGGTTTCGTCGAATTTGGAGGTCGTTTGGAAAACTGGCTATTTTTAAAGCTCTAAATAACCCATGTAAATATATAAATATATTAAAAATAATTAAATTAAATATTTATAAATAAATATTATCGTATATATTCACAACAAAATATCATACAGCTCCAATTGGATTTATAACTCGATATTTCAAAATTCCCAGTTATATCAATATTCGATTTATATATAAAATCCTTTTATAATATAAATATATATTTATAAATTTCTAAGGAATTCCATAGCGACTTTTCTAAATTTTGTTTTGGACATATATCAAAATCTACACAATGAAATCCCGATTTTTATCTTCCACTAGAAAAATATACTTCACCAGCTCCTAACGTTTCTTGTTTCACAGAAATCCGATTTAAAACGGCTTCTGTATATTCGTTTAAAGTTCGAATCGCCAAATAGCGAACTACAGCGCCATTTTGAGCTCGATTTAATTATAATATAATTATACATTCAAACTTCGTTTAAATAATGTATTCGTTATTCTAATTAAATTCTAAATTGAATTAAGTACCACAGATGATCCAATTCACACCATTTTGTGAATTCCACTATTTCTGACTATTTCAGAAATTAAATATATTATTATATTATTTATTTTAATTAAATATTCAATATTATTTAATTCTGGTCATTTTAAATAACCAAACAATTATTTAAATAATTAAATAAATTATTTGTATACCGTAAAAATACGGGTCGTTACATCGAATTTATATTCGAAAACCATTCTGAACCAACAAGTATGCGAAGATGCAGATTGAAGATGGAGCAATTGAAGACCGTTGATCTTCATGAGCGGACGGACTACTTTTTGAATTTCTGTAGTTTAGCTGTTGGAGATATTATGACTCGTGATTCTGTCGTGATTGGAATCGACGGATTGCAAGGACTACTCGCTACTGATCTATAGGGTGATACCTAGAATGTGGTAGGAGCGTGCCTTCGACTCATCTTGTTCTTGGATTACTTGTATGGACGAGTGTCTGACAGAGTATTTCCAAAGGAGTCACGTATGTTGATTTCTTCAAACGTACCATAGTTGGTGGTGGAGAACGACGGTTCTCTTAACCTAACAACTAGAGTATTTTTGTGGACGTCAATTAGTGATATCCAGCGGATCTGATAAAGTGACATTCAAAGTGGATGGTGGCCAAATGTTCTAAAAGAAAAGAATAATTAAATACATGAACAAATTAATAAATAAATAAATTTTGGCCTCAAGCCTTATCAATCGGGAAATGGTTAAAATCGGGTAGGTCGCACGGCTATGTGGGTCGCTCCCATCAAAAGGATATATTCATTACTTGATCTAGAGAAATCAAATGCCTTCGGTTGTCCCATTTTAAATTATGTATGTATGTTATCAGTTCGTTTGGTTGGCCCCCAACCGTGGTGATGATATTCAGTACTCTCAAGCGAAGTGAGGGACCGATCATGTTTAGCTTGGGTTGTAAGATGTTCTTGCTGAACCCCAATGTATTCATCTCCGGAGGTACATTGTCCGAAAGGTGGTTGCCCATACCTTGCCATGGAAATCCATTCTCCAATAAGAGCCCATAGTTTTTATTGTATACTATATATGTAGAGCGTGAGATGCAATCGTTCTGCTAGATTGATATTTATTTATATTTGGACACTATTATAATATCAGAAAAGATATTGATTTCAAAAATATTTTGGGTTATCGTAAGGTAAAAAAACGTCCGTATTATATGTGGATTTGGTCTTACGATTATCCTATCTTTCAAAAAGATTTTTGATTTTAAAATCAAGTTAGATGTTACTTTTAAACTTAGTGTGATTTCTCATTCTGGTTCACCAGACTGATCCGGCATTTGAAATGCTCGGGTAAGACCGGGTTGTACAGGTTCAGGTTATCGGATGCTACGAAATCCAAAGGCGAGCTAGAGAAGTCCAGACGTATGATATATGGTTGTTATTTCATTGGGTGTCGTATATGAGGACAGATTAATGTAATTGTCTAGAAGTGTTGATGTACTTTGATGATGGTAAATTTTTATTGAAAGCTCTCTACAAAGTTGTATTTCTATATTATATTTTGTTCCACTGCGATGTGAGACTTTGTGTTGTGTTAGTTCTTCTTCTATTCTAATATTTCTTTCTTTCTTATCTCACACTCTAATTTCTTTCTATGAACGTTCCAGTGTTTTCGATGTTTTAATGTTCGACATGGTGTTTTTGTGTCGATTTTCAGGGTCGAAAATCCTTGGGTCGTTACATCAATAGTCAATATAGAATATTTCATAATAAAATCTCCATATTTAAACCAACATTAAAATCCGTAACAACTCGGAAAATCAGAACCATTTAAAAAAATTATTTTGGCAATTTTAATGAATTTTGAATATTTAAAATGATTTATTTTAAATAATAACAACTAGAAATTTATTTTGAATAGAATTAAAATGTATAAATTTATTTAAATCGAGGTTAGAATTAAAATATTTATTTTAATTATAGAAGCAATAAAAAATGGCGTGGTAGTTTGAAAATTCGATTTCAAATTTCAAATGAGTGTACATGATTCAAAATAAACCGGATTTTAGTGAAACCAAAAATATTTGAATCTGTTTGAAAATATCTTTCCAAATAATCTGAAAAATCTTGATTTCATAGCGGGAATAAAAAGCTATGTCCAGTTGAAAATTCAGAATAGTCGCTATGGAATATAACCCTTAAAAATAGCGATTTTGCAAATGACCTCCGTTTTTGATTAAACTACTTTTGTTGAATCCGGAATGTCAAATTATTGTTGGATTCCAATTTTCATAATTTTTGGAATCAATATGTGAGCATGGTGAATTTAAACGTGTTTGGTCAATTTAGTTTGAATTTAATCGACTGGAAAATGACCGTTTTTTAAACGGTCTCTAAATTCAACGAAATTAGTTTTGTTAGGACCGTATCGTAAAAACATAGCTAGATTTATTTTTCTGGAATTTTTGGAGTCTATATGTGGCCCCGGTAAATTAAAATATGTGTTTGAATTAAAAATTAATGATTTATATTTTAAATTTAACGGAAACTGATCGAAATAGTCGAATTAACTTACCGGGGGTTATTTAGCTAGGCGTGACAGTCGTTGGGTTCGATTTGGAGTTTGAACGAAAAATTTTCTTCTTGGGATTTAAATTTAATAAATATATAAATTGGTAAAAGGGGTCAAACCCCCTCATTCTCTCCTTTCCAAGTCAATAGAAAAAAATGAAATAAAAAAATAAAAACCCGCTACCCCTCAGCCCTGTCGCTCCCCCATACCGCCATCGCTGGCGATCGCCTTCCCCTCCCCTCCGGTGCCGCGCCGCCTTCCTCCCCCATCTCTCTCTCCGCTTTCTTGCAAAAACCCTAGCTCCAAAACCCCCATTCCAGCGACGCAGCCACCGCCTGGTCCCACTGCCACCGCCTACACCGCACCACCGACCACCCACGACCCGCCGCTTCTCCCCCTCTCAGCAACCACCACAACACCCTCCTCCAGCGAAAATATAATTTTAGCAAGAAAAAGGTGCGTTTTTCATTATATTTTTTGTTATTATGATAATAACTTAATAAAAATCTGATTTTTTATCTTATTTATATAATATTGTTTTAAAAATATAATTTTTATGAATGAAATAGTCTTTTATTATAAAGATTATATTTTTATACTTTAGAAGTTATGATTTTTAAATTAGAGAAGTTATGATTTTTATAGTTTAGAAGTTATGATTTTCAAATTAGAGAAGTTATGATTTTTATAGTTTAGAAGTTATGATTTTTAAATTAGAAAAGTTATTATTTTTTTAAATTAGAAAAGTCATTATTTTTAAACTAGAAAAGTTATGATTTTTAAATTAGAAAAAATGAGATTTTTAAATATGAAAAATATAATTTTATTTATAAAGTAGCAAAAGGAAAATATGATCTTTGTTTAAATAAAAATATGATTTTTGTTCATATAAAAATATGATTTTTATTATGAAGTTAGCAAAGTAAAAATATGATTTTTATTATGAAGTTAGCGAAGTAAAAATATGATTTTTATTATGAAGTTTGCGAAGTAAAAATATGATCTTTATATATGTAGTAGCAATATAAAAATTCGATTTTTATTTATATAACAACAATATAAAAATTAGATTTTTATATATATAATAACCACATAAAAATATGATTTTTATTATATGTATAGCCATATAAAAATATGATTTTTATACTATAAACATCGTTATAAAAATATGATTTTTATATATGTAGCGTTGAAATAAAAATGTGATTTTTAATATAAAAATCGTGTGAAACAGATTGCGATGGAACCGACAGGAATCAAATCCAAATCCGAACCATTCAGAAATAAGGAATGGAGGAGTGGATCCCAAAGGTGAGAACTTCTCACTTTAATTTGTTTTCTAGTTAGAAATATATACTAAGATGGAGACGGTGCTTTGTAGCACCCGACACCTTTGTTTGAAACCATGTTTGTTTGGTTGTTTGGCTGATTGGATTATTTGTTTGAATTTGGTGGTTTGGTTGAATGAATTGATTGAATTTGGTTTGTACATGGCGCGAGCCATTATTAGGCGAGGGATAAGGCTAGACCTTATTCCGGTTCTAGTCTAGCGCTGTTGTAACACCCCGAATTTCAGTTAATACTAATATTCACTAATTACAGAATAAATAATCTCAGATGTGAGAATTGGGGGAAACGGGCTGCGTCGTTGCGTTCGTCTCGGAAAAATACGCGAAATAGAGTCCGAGTTTTCGAGAATCGGAGTCCGTATGGCCCAGTTATGGCCCAATGAAGTTTGCAGTAAATTCAAAGTTCAAAACAGATTTAAAATTCAAATTAAGATTTCGAAATTGGAGCCAGCTGGGGGCCAGGCGGGAAACTTCCCGCCCTAGCCATGTCGACAGGGCTGTCAACAGGTCTGTCGACTGGGGAGTCGACTGCCCTGTCGACACGGGGTGTCGAACCACTTGGCCTGGGTGCACCAGGTCTGGTTTTCTGGCTAGGGCTGGGCTGTGTTCTAGAGACTTCCTGAATCTGACGGACCTAATCTAACCTAGGGTTAATCCTATGGTCTAAAACACACCCTAATCCTATAAATACACCCTAATGCAAGCTTAATCCATACTAAAAATAGAAATGATGCCATCATGCCGCCAAAATCAAACCTAAGAGGAGCCTCCACTAGTTTATGAAGGAAGTTGCAAGCTAATCAACCTCTAATCATCATCTTCTTCATATTTAGCAACTAGTTCTACTTCATAAGTTTGCTAATCTTGGTTTTGGTGAGTTCCTATGCCTTTAGCAAGTAATTGCTAAACTAATTAGGATAGGATATTAGGAGGCTATGGATGTAAATGTGGATCATGCAAGTTGTGGTTGTCATATGTTATAAGTTCATATGTAAACTTGCCTCTTTTTATGATATGATGTGTTATGTAAGATCATATGCAAGTTTTATGCAAGTTCTTATGCAAGATCATATGCAAGTTAGTCTCTTTTTTATGATATGCATAACATATGCAAGTTTGCCTTTGTGATATGACATGATATATGCAAGTTCATGTGCAAGTTAGTCTCTTTTTATGATATGCATAACATATGCAAGTTTGCCTTTGTGATATGACATGATATAAGCAAGTTCATGTGCAAGTTAGTCTCTTTTTATGATATGCATAACATATGCAAGTTGCCTTTGTGATATGACATGGTATGCAAGTTTATATGCAAGTTCATATGCAAGTTTTATGCAAGTTCATATGCAAGTTTTATGCAAGTTTATATGCAAGTTCATATGCAAGTTTTATGCAAGTTCATATGCAAGTTCTATGCAAGTTTATATGCAAGTTCATATGCGAGTTTGTCTCTTTTTATGCTGTGCATAACATATGCAAGGTTGCCTCTATGTATGACATGTTATGTAAACGAATTACGTGGGAAACGATGGGGTTAATATGCATGTTAATAGAAATGTGTAAAGTTGTTATGATTAAGCATAACATAAAATGAATGGACATAATTGGGAATTTACCTATTAAGTTAGGTCTACCCATATTATGGAGTTGGGAATTTACCTATTAAGTTAGGTCTACCCATACTATGGAATTGGGAATTTACCTATTGAGTTAGGTCTACCCATATTCTCAAAAATGTGTAATTAATTAGGGATAATTAATACAAATTATGGGGGTGATTAATTAGGTGTAATTAATCAACTAAGACACGAGGTTGGACCCTTTTGTAGCGGAAGTCTGCCCGGAACCGACCGGCCATCCAGCAACTACAAATGATTGGCCCAATGTGAGAGGTCTTAGTCATAAATTAAATACGTGATTAAAGTAAAGACACGAGGTTAGACCCTTTTTATGATGGAAGTCTACCCGGACCCAACCGGCATATCCAGCAGTCATAAAAGATGGTCTAATGAGGTCATGATCTTAATTAATTAATTAAGAAACACTTAACCACATTAGCATGTAGAGGGACATGAGGGGTTAAGTGGGTGCCTTGGGTGGCATGTGGAAATCTAGTGGTTGCCTTGGGTGGCAATAGAAAATATGATTAGAATACTTAACCAAAGTGGAACATGTAATTAAAACATGATTAAAGGGTTAAGTGGTATACACTAGAAATAACAAGCTTAGGTGGTAGCTTGTGGGGGCCCATTTCAACCAATATCCCAAACGTATCTTAGTGGGCTCGACTCTAGTCGAGTGACGGGTCACGCATATTGGGCTTGACTATAAGAGGCCAAAACGGGGTAGCGGTGGCAACGCGAGTCCAACGGGTTTCATCCGCGTGTGTGAACCCGGGATGGTAGGTGAGACGTTGTTGCATCGTGTAGATATAACCCGTGCACCATTTGTTGTATTAGGCTAGCCACTTTGGGGAGTGATACACCCCATTGTGGGGCCAGCACGGATATCTACAGTAGGGAGCCGATCGCTTGGGAGTAGTGGGTACACCTAGTGAAGATAGGGGCAGACGGCACCTATGTAGTCAGCTAGGGGTACACGAAACTACTGGGTAAATTTACTAAGTTCTTGGGAGGGATCAACCTTCAAGTAGGAATGACTGGTGTGGTGCAGTGTAGTAATTATCCTTGGGTGGGTAGATGCGTCCTTATCGGTATCTTAGTTCATTCTAAGTCTGATTGGCTACTGAGTGTAGTCATTTATCCCCAGTCACACCGTACCAAGTTATATCATATCCTTATTACTTTAATGATTACATTGTTAAAGTTATAGGACTCGCTCAGACTTATGTCTGACCCCGTTGTTTTTATCTTTTTCCCAACCCTTAGGTTCTCAGAGTGGGCCCAGCACGAGTGGGCTTTGATCAGCTGCTTTTATTACTCTCTTGGAGCTTGGACCCTAGATGTAGAGCTCAGCTTACCCTTTTCTTTTATGGCTATCAGTTCATGTATTGGGATTATGTAATTTTATTTATCATGATGGATATTTGTACTTGACTCTTATTTTGGTTTTTGTGATGTAACCAGACATGTTTTACTTTCCGCTGCAATGAAAATGATGTTTTAAATTTCCAAGTATCACTTATATCTGTCTTGCTGTAATTTCTCTGTTCTATATTCACTCAAAATGCTCCACCGATGTTATGGCATTCCCTTAGAGAGTGACCATAGCGGGCGTGGGGTGTTACAGCTGTAATGCTGTAGAAATTTTCTAAAAATATTAGAACAATAAAAATATCATTTTAATTGTATAATTGAACTTTATAAAATATTCATGAGTTGAAATAAATATTTTGTAGTTAAAAATATAATTTTTAACGTGTATACGAATAAAAAAAATATTCATTTACAAATCGCCCAACTGCACAAATAATAATCAGTGTTTATTGTTTGAAAACCCCACACGTGTATTGGGATGATATTGGACATACACTAGTCCCAATATTTAGTTGTATGTCAATCAATTGGTTGACAGGCTATTGTAAGCATTAATTATTCATATTTAACGCTTATGCAGTTGTGTAATGCACTTTGGATGATGGTTGACTGTGTTTGATTATGGCTGTGTACATGTGTGTATGAAATCCATATAAATAAAATTATATGGTAATTGACTGTGTCTGATTCCAATTCGGAAAGAACCAATATTTTAAATTTAAAAATATTTGAAAATGGCGAATAATAAAATATTTTAAAATAAATAATATTTTAAAATAATATTCAGTAATGGATCAAAATATGATTTTGATGTCCGATTTGGGATGGGCACGGAAATATTAAAATTTATGAAGCTGTGTTGATTAGAGATGCTCCATTTAGACGTGAATGATATTTATAGCGATTTTATTCATTTTTATAATGAACATCGAAATGGAAGTGATTTCAAAATCTAATGTTTTGAAAATATTATCATTTATATATTAATGATATGAAATATTCAATTTTGATTTAAAATTGAATATGAAGTTGAAATCATTTTGAAAATGAATTTAAAACGATTTATAAAATATATTTTAAATGGAAATCGATGAAATATATATAATATATATATTATATATATTTAATGGCCTGAATAGAATGCGCCGCACAGCGGTAGTTCACGAATTTCGACCATTAACTTCGAACGGACATTACGGGAGATCCGACTATCGGATTCTCCTAAAACCAGAATCATTGGGTTCACATCGAAAAGAGATTTCCGACGAATATAAGAGATTTGAAATGTAATGGTTGGATTTGGAATTATGACCAAATCAAATTTGGAAAAGGTTGTTGTAAGTGCAGTTCGATGATCGTTTATGGAAATCGACTGTACGGGTCTTGATAAAATTATTAAAAATATAAATAATTTATGTAAAATCATAATAAATTATTTGGAAAGAATTTGGATGAAAAATTCCACGTTTGTAAAGATAAAAATATATTTTTACTAGAATGAACCAGTTAGGAACTAGAATTATAATCCAATATTTTTAAATAAATAAATTGGATTTGAAATGGTTTTAAAAATAACCAGAATTTCCAATATATGAATTGTAATGGATTTTATTTAAAATTATCTTTGGAATATTTCGATATTGAATTCTGTGATTATATGGATATTGTGGAGGAATTTGGAAGATATATATATATCGTTATTCCTAATACGATAATTGTTGATTTCAGAATTTGATATTGAATATAAGTCAATATAATTTATATTCAGAGCCTTGTATTTAATATTGAATTGGATTTTGGGTTTGTCGTGAACTGTGTTTTAAATGACACTGTTCTTAAACTCAGTTGAGAAAAGATTGAATCTTTTAAATAAGATTAAGATGAGTTTACCAATTAATTAATATTTAATTAGAATTGAATAGAATTGGATTTTGGGTTTGTCGTGAATGGTGTCTTTATTAACACCGTTCTTAAATCCATTGTGAAAAGAATAAATCTTTTGATTAAGATTTAAAAAAGAATTACCAATTAATTAACATTTAATTGGAATTGAAAATGGAATGTGAATTGGGTTTATTGTGAACTGTGTTTTTAACGACATTCATTCTTTAACCCGATTTATAGTGAAATGTGATTTGGAATTTATAAATCTTTTTATTAAGATTTAACGGGAATTTTCCAAAGTAAAGTTTTCCAATTTAATATATTAACTTGGAATGGAATGGAATTCGATTGGATAATAATCGAAGTGAGCTTCTATGGAGGAAAACGGTTAATATATATGGAATTTAAAAGGCTTTGTCGTTATTCCATTTATATTATCGGTTGGATACGGATGTTTATATCGATTATATATATTGATTTGTTTTCCGTGAAGATTCCATAATTAATGGAATGGGATTTTTGGTTTATCGTGAACTGTGTTTTAAATGACATTTTTTCTTTAACCCAGTTAAAGATAAGATTAATTTCTTGACTTTGAATAATCATTAGGCAATGATTTTTGAGATTAAAACTGAATTGGAGTTTTAATGAATCTTTAATTAAATTGAAAAAGAGAATGTGATAATTTAAATTATCAAATTCGGGAAATGATCGAGAATGGAATACCACCAGTTTACTCCAAGCGATAGTTAAATCTTTAATTAGATTTGAACGTGAAATGGTAATTAACTTTACCGATAACACTGTGGCGTTTGATATGAAGTATTATCAGTTTTGCTTCAAGGGATAAATAGGTCGGGATTAGGAAATATAACAAATGATTACTTCGGTAAGGTGCGCTAATCTCGACTAGTTTGGATAAACCATAATTTGGTTTGAATTGATATCCAAAGGAAGATTAAAGAATAAATTTAAAGAATTTATCTTTGATAAAATTAATGGGAACCTTTCCAAAAGTATAAGAATATTTAAATAAAGGAATATTCTGGATTGGAATGAGGCGTATGTTGTGTTCTTATAGCACTTGTTTATTATATACGCGAGTTATTCGGAAAGACCGGGTTTATCCCATTTTGAATAACTGGATCGACAATAAGTTGATGATTAAGACGGTGGTTGAAGACTGGATGTCTTTACGTCGTTTGGATGATTACTGATGTCTTGATTGGGCTGTACACTCAAGACGAGGTAATAAGTGGTGATTGTTCAGACGTACTTGGAGCTCGACCGGATATGCGAGGACCTCTCTCCTGTATTGGACATATGGGACGAGGAATAAGGTGCCTCCGGTTTCGTTCAGACCCAGAACGAACTTGTAAATGGATGTGTGTCTGACATTGGATTTCATTCGGTGTGATTGATAGACATCAGTTGCATGGCGTGAATTGCCTGTGTGGCATGTTGAGATGCAAATGATAAAGGCTTCTATTGAAAAATAGAAGTCTTGTGGTTGATGATCAAAGCACGGCTTTAATATAGCATAGCTTTGTGTATAGCGTTAATTCATGAGTCTCACACCCCAGTGTGAACCAGAAAGGGGAGAGGACCTCAGGGAGGGCATGCATTTTCTTCTAGCTTGGAGTGGTGTCAGGGTTTTGCGAGCCCAGACGTCTTACTTATGTTGATGATGGATAGCGAGGCGCCTCAGTTATATCGGTCACTACGGTGCCGATGGATGGTTTGGTCGATATATTACCAGTTTACACCCCATAGGGTGGCGAAATGCAGTGTTCACGCATTTTAATCCACTCTTTGTGGACCGGCTCTGACGATCCAAAGGTCACTCAAGCTCTGACCTGAGACATGGGCTAGATTGTCTCGAAGTGGTAAGGACGATCCCTCCCCTCGGTTCACAGATGGAAATCCAACTTCCAATAGGATATTTTATAGTTTTAGTTGCATACGATTGGCGACATAGTGGCATGGGACGCTAATGCCGCCTATGATTGATACATTTATATTTGAAGTGATTTTATACACTATGCACTTATAATAGTATCAAATGATTTTTTTTTAAACGTACCAAGCATGTTTGGCTATTATAAGGGAAAACCCTATCATCCGGCTTGAGTTGCATTGTGTGATGGGACCTGGGTCTTATAATAGCTTCATTTTTCCAAAAAGCATTGCGTTGTTTTGTTATATGCACTGGTATTCCTGGTAGGAAACCCATTCCATGTTATACGGCGTGGTCCCTTGATTTATTTTATTTTAAAGTAATGTTTTAAATAACTGTTTTAGTTCTCACACCAGTCACATAACTGACCTGGAGTTTATTGGTTTAACCTAAACTCTGGGTGCCCCTATTTTCCACACGGGCAGCTAGTAGTTTTGGTTTTGAAGATTTATATTCATAGGATCCTGGTTTACAGCTGGAACGATATTCGGAAAGCTCTGTATCCGTTTATCTCTTTCAGTTGTGTTTTTGTATTATTTTTCGCTGCATTGTAATTTTTAAGTCACTGTCATTTATCAAATGTATATTATTTGTTCATACTCTATATATTCTTGTACTTTGTTGTAAATTGTTGTAATAAGCAATGAAATGTTCTTCTGTTTGTATTCTGATTTGTCGTGTTCTTAGACAATCCGCTCTTTCTCTTCTCTTCGGAGACCGGGGAAGTTCGGGTCATGTCAGCAAAATCTTAAAACAATTCCAACTTTAATATAATTTGAATATTAAAACAAATAAAAATAGTTTTAAATAGTTTAGATATATAATTGAAATAGTTTGAAAATAAATAATTTGTATTTAAAATAGAAATTTCAGATTTAGTAAAATCTATAGTTAAAATATTAAAATAGTTTATAAAATAAATAGTTAATTATTAAAATGGTTTATTTAAAATAAGTAATAAAATAAAATAGATATAAGGTAAATAGTTTATAAAGAAAATAATTAGTATAAAAATAGTTTATAAAATGGTTTATAATACTATAGTTGGAATTAGAATCGTTTCTTCAAAATTTAACCAAACTGGAAATCATATTCCAGTTTCAAATTAATTCGACTAAATTTAGTTATCTTAATTCAAAGGGATTTGACTTCCCATTTATATTTCAATTCGATTCAACAGTTCAATTTCAAACAATTCGACTTAATAAGTCGATTCAAATAATTGAATTTCAATTATAATTCTCGTTTTGAATTATTCATTTATAAAATCTCGATTTCACAATTCAGTTATTACTATAAATCAAGTTAATTTAAAGTAAATATCAAAGATGGATAAACAATTCAATTTCGAAAAATTTAGTTCATATTCAATTCAGTTTTAACTTCAGTTATCCACATTTACGAATTCTTTAAAATTTAAAATTTTAAGTTTCAAAGCCCAAAGTTAAAATTTAAAGAAAATCGATTAATAATATCATTTATTTTGTCTTTAAAACAATATTCCAAAATTCAAAGTTAAAAACAAATTTTATTTAACCAACCAGTGTCCGTATAAAATTTTCTATCCTATGGCCAAGTAATACATAAAATTTAATTTCAGTATTTTGGGAAAGGATATATATCATTTCAATCCAAACCAGGGTCATAGGTATTTATCATTTCATCCTACATTATTAATTCATTTTAATGATTAATCCTGGGTTTATTTGATGCCCGTAGAATCTAGGGTAATGATTGGGATTAATCAAAAAAATTAAAAACATATATAAACAATGTCAATAACAAGATTGAATTACATATCAATACATTAAATATATAATTTCAAGGCATCCATCAAAATCAATACATCTAAACAGTTCAATGTAATACCAGTGTGCTAGCTATCAGGTATGAGATTTTTAAACTAGAAAATAAATTCTAACTGTACAATTTATAACAACAGTTAATTAAATTATACTGTCTATACTGGTTAACACAAATAAGCTGCTTAAACAATCAAACAGCAAACAAAACCATCATATCGTAATATAAATTTAATTTAACTAACAATCAAATATTTTAGTTAGATGTGAGTGGGTTTAATCACTCACCTTTGGTTCTGAACGAGATTGAAATCCAAATTTTAGCCCAAAAAACAACGATCTCAGAATCAGTCCAAATTAGTGCCACAACAAAGAGCTCTTCGATATGATTCCAACGCAACAAACCGCGTCTAAAACTGAGGTCGTATGAAGAAGTTATAAGTGTTTTTGAAATTCAAAATATATAAAATAATAAACAGCTCTCCTCACCTAATAATGTGTCGCCACATCATTGGCCCCTTCTCCCTTTTTTCTTCTTAAAACCAGCATTCATTACCAACAATTCACGTTGAAATCCATCATCGCTTCCTCCGTATGATTCATGTCGCCGCCAATACTTCATTGGAATTCGATCGAATGTAGCCACCAGAACCGCTGCCTCGCGCTCCGCCTGCACCTCCGATCTGGCCAACTCTGGTCATCTCCGTCGCCCTCAATCACCCCTAAACCGCACGCACTTCCTAGTAGAATTCCGATGATTTTAGATTACTAGCAATCGATCCAACAGTATGGATCTACAACCCTCACAAAGATCATCTCTTTTCGTTCATAAATTTTTGAATTTCATTGATCGGATTTGTAGAAATTAAGCCGAGAAGTTTGGAAGAATTATGGCCATTCAAAAAATAAACTGCGGCAATAGATTTTAGGGTTTTGAATTTATTATTTTATTATAAATTTCACCGTTTTGCGTGCAGTTAAGCCAAAATTTGGACTGAGTCCAAATCAGGCCCGCTTACTGCCTAATAATATGTTTTGACACCTTCTAAACTCAATGGAATAGGTTTCAAATCCCAATTCCAAAGTCTCTAGCAATTTCTTCTAAAACTTGACTATTTAATTAAATTATTCACACAAATTTCCATACGATTTAAATTATTACGATCAAACGATAATTCTGATGGGTACGAAATTTTAGATCATAAAATAATTTACCATTCCGGATTCAATAAAATTAATTTCATCGAATTTCAGGATCGTTTGCAAAATGAAAATTTTAACAAGTTCATTAATATATTAAAATATACAGTTTTTGTTTTTTTAACTTTGAATTTAATTTTAAAGGTTTAATAATTTCATATAAATCAAACAAAATTTCAAATTAACAGTATAAATCAAATTTCTTTTAATTTGAATTCCATTCTTGATTATTAACCAACTTCAATTCGAATTTCATTTTTAAATTAAACAATCAATTTCATTCAAATAATTTTATATTTATTTCAGCTCTCAGTATTTATAGGTATAAACTTAATCAAAATTTTACTTACAAACAATATGAGTTACTAATGTCAATATAAATTTAATTTTATTACATAAATAGTTTAATTAGGTTTACAAGTAGAATTACAAAATTAAATCATCAAATTTTATTTAACCATAAATATTCAAAAATCATAATAAATTTAATAATTTAAATATCTGAAAAATACGGGTTGTTACAACAACAACACAGCATGGTAGGAGTTGCTCGTGAAACAAGTAGCCACACAGACAATGTGGACACAGTGAAACAAAGCAACATGTATACATAGTATTTTCAAGTACGTCGGCAGGTTACCAAAGCATGGCAACAAACACAGGTTTACTTGTGAAACAGCAATAGACCACATATATGAAAACAACCCTGATTTACTATTCTATTTAGTTAAATTATTAAGGCCAAGATACTTGAATCAAGATTAATCGTGAGCACATACTAACCTTGAATCGACGAAGGAAATAGAAGTCATTGACAACGTTGCGATGACGGACGGAGGTGGAGAGCTTCATGGCCGGTATGAATGATGTAGACTGCGGATAAAACAATGCTGGCGGGAGAAGGCTTGACGGAAATCAAAGGCGAATTGGAATTACAGCGCCGGTGGAAGCGGATTTAATTTTGATTTTGGGGAAGAGGTGCTGCTGGAAAACCGGAAAAATAAGATTGTGAATTAATTTGAGGTGATAGCCATTAACAGGGATTTTAAAGAAAATTTGTTCGTGCAAAAAAAAAATGATTTTCGGATGATAATGAACTAAAAGGGGAAAAGGTATTTGCAACTGTGTGGTTCAATGGGAATGTCAACAGATTTATAAAACGAAAAGAAAAGGAAGTGGGGTACGTGTACACAACGTTGGTATTGAGATTTAAACATGTGGATATCACTTGTTTAACTGATCAATACGTACTAATTTTCACATGAAGACCAGGTTATATATATATATATCTTCTTTCGCTCGTACACCAAATAATTCTAATTTTTGAAATTTATTTTAATAAATGAACCTAAGCTTTAGATTAAGTGAAAGCGGCATGAGGTATAACAAAGTGGATGATATATATGAATGGAAACAAGAATAGTGTAGGACACGTTACCAAATGAAAATATGTCTTGCACAGCACATGCATTCTTCCCACTTTCAAGTCGGTAGATCACAAAAAAAAATCAAATCCAAGAATTTGAAATGATGGTGGTTGCGATACCCCACGTCCGTTAATGTCACTCTTTATCAGAATGCATTAAGTTTTGTGAAGCGTTATAGGTAAACAGAAACAGAAACATTTCAAGACAGATATAAAATAACAGCGGAACTAAAACTTTATTTAATAGAAAAGCTTCATGGTTCAAGCCCAATTACATAATAAGTCTGGAATATTGAAAACATAAAACTTTTTCCTTATACAAAATCATCATCAGAGTACAGTAATACATAAAAAGAGCATAATCCCCAAAATATAGCCATAGTAGAGAAGATACAAAATCAAGCAATACTTCTAAGCGGCTCCAAGCAGAAGGAAAGAACAATACTGATCAAGCTTGAGTATTCCAACCCTGAGAACCTAGGAGGGAAATGGAACAGAAAGAAGTGGAAACAAAATGGATCAGATATAAAGTCTGCCGAGTGCAGTTACTTTTAGCGTATAAAGAAGTAAAAGCATCATGACAGGCATACAAGTTGGAGAGAGATAATAGTGTCATAAGGCAAGTACAACAAGGTCAACAGGATAAACTGAACAGAACATGCATTGTGCTTCTCTAATACTTTTCTCTGCACCAATACTAGTATAACAAGAACAAGATGATCCCAACAAGTACAAGATGGTAGATGTAAGTGTACTTCTAGTGAGTGGTTTTACCCTATACGATAACAGGTAGCCTAATAAAACTGACAGGTGTAAACCCCCAACGACAAGAACGGGCTCCTAAACAAGCAAGACTAGATTTACCCTAATTACTACCCCTAATCGATCAGCCCCCTAACTCGTAGATATCCTGTACTGGCCTCACAGTAGGATGTATCACCTCCTAAAGTGGCAACCCTTCATTTACAAGATGTGCACAACCATATCAACAGATGTCACAACGTCTTATCTTCCCTAGCAATCGGACCCATGCACGCACATGACCCCATTGGAATGAACCGTCAACACCCTCACTCAAGTGACCTCTTATAATCAGCTCAGTAAGTGTGCCCCGACCCCGACCTAGTTTGGGGTTCCTCGTTTGATAACAAGATGGGTTACTAACTGAACAGTTCCCATATGACAGATGATACAAGCTTCCCTCCTGGGCTTGCATCCCCACTGCTAGGATTTCAATAGGTTATGCCTACTAGTTTAACAAAGTTGCATAACCCCAACAGGTTAAGTTTATGGGCCTATATATAAAAATATTACCAACCGCCCCAAGATTTACTTAACCCACCCACGGTTTCAAGCAAATTTACTTAACCCCTACTCAAGTTAACAGGTTCATGTAATTCTTATGGATTCAAACAGGTTAAGTATTACTAGTTCACTACACCAAAACAACCAATTTGGCGCACCAGGATGTGGATATTTGATAGGGTTTTAAGTATTACTGTTTCATGTCAATCTTTTAAAGTACGGGCTTGTTTCATTTTAATTTACTGTACCTTATGATTTATAGGTTTATTTAACATGTTAAGCGACTCCAGTCATGAAATACGACAGCAAGCTGATTCCGCACTTTCTGAGTTCCTCCAAGAGATAAAGAACTCCCCTGTAAGTGTTCTATTTCATTTTTGTGATTTCTTTGCATGTGTAATAACTAGGCTATGTGTGGACTTGATATTAGAAAATTATTTGGCATTTTCACGAACTAATGTTTGCAGTCTTAGGATTACTTCTAACATTTCTTATTAAACTGGCATTCATCTGAGGACTGTTGATTATGGTCATATGGCTGAAATACTGGTTCAAAGGGCCAGTTCGCCTGATGCATTTACTCGTTTGACATCCATCACATGGGTAAGACACCAGATTGTGTTACTACTTTTTTTTATAATGAAAATTCTTTTATGATCTTACTCCCTTGCGAGAATAAAAATTAGCAAGAGGGTATCTGATCTCTTTCATCTCTCCTTCTAATAAAACAGACTATTTCTGTTCAATTTATGCAGATAAATGAGTTTGTCAAACTTGGGGGCGAACAGCTTACTCCATTACTATGCAGATATATTAGGTGCCATCTTACCTTGCATATCTGATAATGAGGAGAAAATCACAGTGGTACACATGATACCTTTTTATTAACTCATAGGTACAAAATTTTATGATAAGAGCATGTGGACAAAATGCCATGCTTCATCTGCATAGGTTGCCTATGAAACCAATGATGGACTTCGTAATATTCGTGCAGATCCTTCAGAGGGATTTGATATTGGAGTTATTCTTGCCATTGCAAGGAGGTACCTGTTTCAACCATATAAACATATTTGTCTGCTTAATTTTTTGGGATATGAAGATTCTAATAGATGTTGCATGTTTGGGGAGGCGTATATAGCGTCCCAATCATCATAGATACTTTGTCGGTTGAAGTATTAGAGATGCAATATGAATTGTAATTGTCTTTTAAAATCATAGAGCTACAATTGAAGTGGGTGCAAAATTATAGTGGGTTGGGTTTACAAACTCAGTTGTGGACTGAGGTATCGCGCCTGAGTTTGCAAACTCAGTCCGGACTGAGTTTGCAAACTCAGTCGCGGACTGAGTGCAAACTCAGTCGCGGACTGAGTTTGCAAACTCAGTCGCGGACTGAGTGCAAACTCAGTCGCGGACTGAGTGCAAACTCAGTTCCGGACTGAGTTTGCAAACTCAGTCGCTGACTGAGTGCAAACTCAGTCGCGGACTGAGTGCAAACTCAGTCGCGGACTGAGTGCAAACTCAGTTCCGGACTGAGTTTGCAAACTCAGTCACGGACTGAGTTTGCAAACTCAGTCACGGACTGAGTTTGCAAAATCAATCGCGGACTGAGTCCAAACTCAGTTCCAGACTGAGTACAAACTCAGTTCCGGACTGAGTTTAAACTATTTATAAAAAGTGGAACATGTCTTTTGAAATACACACTTAAATTTCATGCTTAAACGAATTGATTTTTCTAGTGATCCCGTTGAATCTTCGTATGGTTTACATATCTAATTGTTTGAAATCTGTAATTGTCAAACTTAAGTTCTAAGATCCACCCTCTAGGAATATATTTTTGGACTCAAATACACATCTGAATTTCACACTTACTTTCTTTTTTAACTATTGGTTTCTCAAGATGTCTCGTTGAATCTTCAGGTGTGGTCCTCATATTTAATGTTTTTGAAATCTTTTTTAAGCGTGAAATTTCAACTTGATACTTGAGTTTAAAGATCCAGTTTCAGAGAGAATGGATAATGAAAACTTATGACCTTATCTGATCAATGTATTCTCACTGTATACACTTTAGTTCGGTTTAGTCCAATATATTCATCATCTATTTACCTAACTTTATTACATCATATTAATGCAGGAAGGCGATTTTGAGATGAAACACATTGATAGGGTATGGTTCAAAATTTATCTTTTCAATACTTTATTTATCTTTCAAAAAGCTTCATAATTGTAAGCATTAGAAAGCCGTGTATGGTTCAAAATTCAAATTTATATTGTGTGATCACTTTTGCAGATTGATGTAAACATCCTCCCACTCTTTCATGTGGTAACTAACTCTCACCTGTGAATAGTTATGGCATTGTTGTTACATTAAGCTATTTAAAGTTGCAGTATTATCATGAATAGTTATTATACTTCTTCTCAAGTTTTTTCCTCTGTAAATAAATATGTATTCACTGTAAATTTACTTATATTGGCAGGTGAGGGAAGAATATGATGCATGATAGTGACAACAATGACGATGACGAAGATGAAGATGGCAAAGGGAAATCTACGGTGCTGAACAGTCAGGTGTAATTATACATTCAAAGAGTGTTTGTGTGCTTACATCCTTAGAAAAGAGAGGACTAGATCGAAGGCCACTGGTTCTTTTTTGTCATAGCTAAATTATTATTGTATATGCTTAATACATTGTTGAATAATATCGACTGAATACTCATTTCAATTGTTGTTTCAAGTTTTTCACTTCGACAATGGTCCTTAATTTGTATCATGTTTCATTCAATTTGGTCTTGATCGGTTATGTGAGATTTGTTCTGATGTAAATTCTGTGATATTTGTTGTATTCAAATTGTTTTAATTCTAGAGCTCTTGCTGTATTTTTTCTTATGTTTTTTTAAATTAGATACAGTTTAAAACTGTATCGATCTATGAAGTTGATAGTGCCAGCATGCTAACTTGATACGGTTTTTAGCCGTATCAATTGAAAATTTTGATACGGCTTTAAGCCGTATCAAATACATCAATTGATAAGGTTTTAAGCCGTATCAAAATCATAAATTGATACGGTTAAACCGTATCAAATTGGTAATTTGATACGGTTTTAAGCCGTATCAATTTATGATTTTGATACAGCTTAAAACCGAATCAAAGCAACAAGGACGCCATTTTTTGATACGGCTTAAAACCGTATCAAATCGATTTTGATACGGTCATGAGCACTGCCAAATTGGCATTTTTGGTGTAGTGGTTCATCACCATTCATTCATTTATGGTAACAATTCGCTAGACCTCCCACATTAAGCCTACAACTTGTGGATGCTGGATATGCCGATTAGTTCCGGGTAGACTTCTTCCACAAGTCAGACTTAACCTCGTTTCTTAGCACATCACGTGTTTATGCACTTAGACCCCTCACGTTATATTTACCACTTGTGGACACTGGATATGTTGGGCGATTCTGGGTAGGCTTCTACCACAAGTGTAATCTAACCTCGTGTCTAAGTGCAGTTACAGTTTCTAATTACTGTAAATCTGGGCATTTTCCTTACTAACCAATTTTCATGTTTATCATGCCTAAAATTCCCATCTGTTTTGCGATACAAGCTATGCCCCAATTAAGATCAAGATATAGATTATGCCCCAAATCCCAAGTTTTGGCTCAAGGTACAAATTATGTCCAAAATTCCCAATCATGTTTTACAATATGAATTATGCCCCAAATTAATCATTCCCTATCGTTCTCAATTTCGTGCTTTCATGTATTTCAGCGATATGCCTAGGCTCAGAGGTAGCCTGGCTATAAAATCAAAAAGCAAAAAAGGGGAAGAAGAGAATAAGAATAGGCATAGCAAATAAAAACTTACTTATGATGATAGAATTGGTGATGCTAACAAAATAGGCACAGTGACATGATTAGGCAAACCAACATAATAGGCATACGGTGACATGATTAGGAAAACTAACAAAAGAGGGATATCATGAATAGGCATACTGAGATCTAAACGGTATATTAGATTTACAAGTAATGGCATATTTGTTGTGATTTCAGATTACTAATAGGCATTGGCTTAGATCCAAACTTATATGCATGTCAAGATTACATTTTAAGTGTTTATATCTAAAAATAACGTAGACTCATTGTGATTGGATCTAAAGAAAGGGAATTGATTGTAGATGTTGTAGTGCAGATCTCTGAATATGTATAACTTATTTATGAAAGAAGAATAGGCTAGATCAGACTGAGTTGGGGCAGCACCTCGTTGTCGCCATTGATTTAGATGAATAAAACTATAGGATTAAGGTCCTTTATATAGCCTTAGGTCAACGAGTCTGGACAGAAAACAAGTCCACGTACACAGAATTGAATCTGGCTCGGATTTGGGGGTGTCGACAAGTTTGTCGACACCCATGTTGTGGTTTCGACCCGGTCCGAACTCCCGCCCTTCCCCGCGTCTTTTGATTTCGAATTGTTTTGAACTGTTTTGAATTGTTATGTATATATATAATTCCCTTGTGCGTATTCAAACTTCTAGGCTTAATAACTTCTTCATACTATGTCTGTTTTATGCAAACTCGGAATCTATTTAAGCAGAATTCCGAGACAAACGTAATGACACAGTCGATTTTACTTAATTCCCAATATTTAATAAAGTATTCCTTAGTTTATCTTTATAGCGTTCTTTAAAATTATGGGGTGTTACATTCTCCCCTACTTAAAGGATTTCGTCCTTGAAATCTCTAAGTTAAGAAGAATGTATATCCTAACATCCATCATCCATCTACTTATCCACCAATCAAAGGCATCCATTGTCCTTAAAAGATTTTTAATACTTATATGAACATATGCAAAGGGGGTGTGTGTATATGTCCCTATACTAATGCGAAAGATCAGGCGGTCTACTGATTCAGTTGACCTCCTTAATGTAAGGTATGTTAGTGCCATGAATCCAACATGTATGCAAATAATCCTATTATATCATGTAAGTTCTATATGCATGCGCAATCATTCATCCAAATGCAACATCCATATGATGATACACCCATTTTCATCCATTAAAAGAAGAAAAATGCACACGTCCATACGTAGTATGAGAGTGATTGTGTCGATCTAGTGCCTAGTGTGTGTGTGTGTGTATGCATCCATGAGCAACCACTTGCATCCACTTGCATCCATCAAACATAACATGTCTCAAACACATGTTTTCATCCATTGGTTTCTACCTAAAGGTCAAAAATTCGATCGATAGGATATACTCTAATGACAGAAGCAAGTACGAATAAAAGCTTGGAAAAAAGAAGTTAAGAACATATTCTTAAAAAGAAAAGGGTATGAAGCACGAATCTTGTCTTTAGTCTCCCAAGTTGCATCCTCATGGTTATCTCCCCCACTGTACTTTCATTAACTTGACCTCTCGGTTACGTAGCTTCTTAGCTTCTGATCCAAGAATACGGGTAGGAACTCGTCTAACTGTCGCCTCCTGTTCCACCTCTACTTCCTCAAGCATACTCGGCTCAACTACTTCTACGGTATCATGCAAGCACTTCCGAAAATGAGAAACATGGAAAACATCATGAACGCCGGACGGTCTCTCTGGTAGCTTTACACTATAGGCCATTTGGCCAATCCTTTCTGTTATGGGGAAATGGCCCTACAAACCTTAGTGACAATTTCCCTATAGATCCAAAATGAACTACATTCCTCAAAGGTGATACCTTGATGAAAACCATATCTCTCACCTCAAACTCGATGTCAATCCTTCTCCTATTTGCATAGGACTTCTTCCTGTCCTGAGCTGTCTTCATGCGCCTGAGGATGAGCTCAATCTTCTCTGAAGTTTCCTATAATGTCCCGATTTTTGCATGTGTTTGTAATACATTTATTATAGGTTAAATCAGTAATTAAGTTAAAATAATAAATTGTCAATAATAAATATTGGGGAAATTTCAGGAATAATATATAAATGGTTTAGATTATTTTAACCAATGTGAAACAAGCAGGAAATGTTTCTTGTTTCGTTTTGTATTTTTTATGTTTGTTTTAACTCTCGTAAATTTAAATAATACTGGATCTAAAATTAAATAATCTTTTTATATTCTTATGTATATATTATTTTCCTTAACAGTGTATGAATATATGTGTGAATATAGGTAAGTAGCGTCCTGTATTTGATTTTTATATTTGATGAAGGTTTTAAACTTATGTAAATTAAAAATAAACAACACTTAAGAAATTTGATGTGAATATAATAAATAAAAACAAGTTTACTTCAGATAAAAGAAATAATACCATTATAAGCGTTATGACATCTTAAGTACTTGGGATCTAGAACAAATTAAAAAATATATAGAAGAAATTCTTCGTTAATAATGATGTAACACCTTTGTACTTAGAATTGAAGCAAATTAAAATAAAGAAATTGGGATTTTGTACCATGAAAATGCATGTGCATTATTTTGTTTTAATTGCTTGGCAACCGAGATTTTTTCTAGTAGCAATGTACATAGCCTACACATAAATTTGTACCTCTCATCAATTAGATCTACCGTGCATATCTATATGTATACCTGGGAAAGATTCTAGGGTGTAAAATATGTTCAGTGATATCACATTTTGAATCAAACTGTAACGACCTGCATTTTACGCATTGGAGGATCGTAGAATATTTATTTCATTCACATATGAAGTCATATGGTCGTGTAACTTTGGGGAAACGACTATTGAGGTCAAATTTTAAATAACCGATTTGCCCCTAGAGAATCTTGTTTCGCTTATAACTTTTGATTCGTAAGGAGTTTTGACCTGAATACACTTCCATTGGATTTAGATGATGGTTTACCTTTCTGTAGAGTGGTCACACTAATCAAACAAACTTAACGTTTGGGGGATATGGATGAAATAAGGTTTGGAAGGTGAAAAACAGCATGATTAGGCTTAACCGGGTGATTAGTAGCTAAGCCCATAACCCATTTCGGGATAGGGTTATGGGAGGGCTGATAGGGTTTGGGAAATCAATTTTATTCATTTTTCTAGCCGCCATTTACCTTCCTCTAACCCTAGCAATGGCCTCCACCTTCTAAAATCACCTTTTAATCACTTTCTAGTCCAATATTAAGCTAATCAACATCAAATCAAGGAAAATTAACACCAAGTTGGATGTAGAGCTGTTGTGTTGCATTGGGATTTGAACCAAATCAGAGATATTTTTAGATCTGAGATTTATTTGGGGCTAAGGTGAGTGATTAGCATGTTTTTACACTAATTACGGCTACTTAGGGGTGATTAGTGATAATTAGCGAAATTATGATTCAAAAAAATACGTAAAAATTCTAGAATTTTATTTTAGGCCTTTGATATAAATTTGGGTTAATTTGGATTAAGTTTGCTAATCCTATGGTTAAACATGCTTAAGGGATTAAGGGGAAAATCATGGTTTTAGGTATGTTTGATCCATATTAACATACTAAATTGTTGTTTTGGTGTTTATAGTTGATCCTATATGTTATTACTACTGTTTGGAATGTTTTATTGTGGCTTATTAAAGTTAGAATGGTCAAAGCGCCATCGTGTGGCGTAAATAGCTTGTTGGAAAAGTTGTAAAAAATAGTGCAGGACCCCGTTCGTGGTATGGATCCCCGAAATGAAACGGTTCGCTACCCCGAACCACGACCCACTTAGTGTATCACGAGACGACCCGATGCATGGAGGAGACCACGACCTGAACCGCCGTAAAGCATCACGACCTATTGCTCCAAACCAGAACCGGAGCACCACAAACCGGTCCGTGAAGCCCAACCCCGAACCGCTTGGTGACCACGAACCGAAGTACTACGAGCGGACTGTCACGAATCGAGAAGCCCGACCCGAACCAGTGCGGCACCACGACCCGGACTGGAGCATCACGATCCGAACAAGAGGAGTTTCCATGTACGAACCGATCTGAAGCATGTAATCACGACCCGACCCAGATGTTTGTCACGAACCGAACTGAAGCTCCAACTCGAACGTGACGGAGGCCGAACCGAACTGGAGAAGACTAGAACCCGAGATGCAAAGGAAGTCCAAGTGGGAAGTTGTTACTCAGGATCCAGATGGGAACCAACGAGTTAAATTCATGATTGGGCTTTGCTGCGGGACATGTGCAAAGGGGTTATCAATATTTATAGCTTTAGTTCACCACTGAGAGACGGATTAGTGGCTATGGATCAACGCAATGGGATCATTAAAACTTCAAGGGCAAGTGATCGTAGCATGGCTATGGATCAGTGTAATGGGGCCATTAGGACACCCAAGGGCAAGGTGATCGAAGCAAGGGATTAGTGACTATGGACCAGCGCAATGGGTCATTAAGACCCCAAGGGAAAAGTGGTCATAGCAAAGGATTTGGGTGAATAAAGTGGTGGATATCGTATACTTTACGCACTGAATGAGAGGTGTGAGGTTGATTGCTATGTTTGATGTTTGCTATCACCATGACATGCACACTCCCAGTTTACACTTTATGTTAGTGTTACCTTATAGTACTGTACATCTTGTTGTGCTAACTCTTTGGTTGCAGGTTCGGGTTCAGGTATGATTATTTATACCTGTTATTGTTCTGTTTTACTATTATCGCTCATATCAGACTTTTGTCTGACCCAGAGTTTTATGTCTCTTCTTATTACTCTGGGTGCTCCGAAACGAGCAGACTAGAGACAGGTCAGGTGGTTACGCACGAGTAGCTGTCTGAAGACGTGCAGGGGGCTTCTACGTACTATTTACATATATTCTCCCTGTGTTGTTGATGGTCACTACTTTGGGCATTAGTAGTGTACCTTTTCTATTTTGCTTTAGAGACAGTAATTTGAAGTTGTAAAAATGATGGCTTGGATCATATGTTGTATTTTGGATTCCACTGCTATGATGATTTAGTTTTCAGCTTACACTGTGTTGCCTGTTTTATGTCAAGTTAAGTTATTATTATATTTTATTCCATGCGCTGTGAGATATACTACAGGTTCTTTGGTGATTCATAATTTCAAATTCCTTTCCCTTTGACGACCGTCCCTTGCTAGTCGGGCATCGGCACAGCGCGTTTCAAGGGAAATGTCGGCTGGTTCGGGGCGGGCAGTCACACTTGGTATCAGAGCCTAGGTTGCGTAGCTAACCTAGGGGAAGACATCAGAGAGAGATAGTATACATAGATGAGAGCGCGTATTTGTGATATTTTGGTTTTCAAAAACTATATATACATATATATACTATTAGTATATCTAAGGATGAAGTCGCACTGCACTAGCACCACTATGGAGATGGTTAATCGTTTTCTCTTTACAAACTGAACGACGAGCTGATATACGGGGAGTTCGGGTTCAGGGGCGAATGATAGGAATGTCCCTGATATAAGGACGATGTTTACTACCTTCATGTGAGAGATGCTTAGCTATGTTCAGGGAATAGTTCCTAATACTGCTAACGGTGGTGGTGCAGCGGTGCAGGCGCCTGGGGCTGATTTCGCCAAGCTCTGAAAGGATTATACTAGTCTTGGTGGGAAGTCGATCCATGGAACTGAATCGGCTACGGATGTTCAAGATTGGCTTGATAGTTGCGAGCGCATCTTTTAGGATTTGGGGATCGAGGATGCAATGAAGAAAAAGTTAGCATCGCGTCAGCTTCAAGGACGGGATGTGAATTGGTGGAATGTTATTAAAGCAGCTACTCCTGAGAATCAAGTTACTTGGAATAAGTTTAAGATTCACTTCAGTGATAAGTTTATCCTAGTTGCTCAGAAATCAGAATTGTTCAGGAAGTTTTTGGAGCTTAAGCAGAATGGTAGGGCAGTCTTGGAATATATTGCTGAGTTCGATACTTTATCGAAGTATGGATTATCTCTTATCGATACTGACGAGAAGAAGAACGAGAATTTCATTACTGGTCTAGACAAGTACTTGGGGGAAAGACTTATAAACCACATCGATGAGACATTCAAATCTATTATGGGAAAGGCATTAAGATCTGAGAACCTTTACCCTAAGTCGAAAACCGAGGTTGCTATTGCATTTTCAGGAGAGCCAAAGCCGCAGGCAAGCGGTGGAGGCAAGAATAATTTGCAGAATAAAAGGAAAGAGAACCAAGTTAAGGATGGACAGAAGAAGAATAAGAAGATGTTTAGTGCTATAGTTGTGGCAAAAAGGGCCACTATGCCAAAGATTGTCGAGCAAAGCCAGTGGACAGGAAGTGCTTCAATTGCGGCCAAGTGGGATATCACAAGGTTAAATGTCTATAACCCCTTAAAGAGAGACAGATCGTGAAAGCATATGCTATCAACATTGTTCCTTCTTTGTCGAATTCCCTAACTACGGCAGAGAAAGGAAAGGGTATCGTCATTCAAGGTAAGCTTTCCATTTATTATGTTCCTATTCGGGTACTGTTTAATACTGGGGCTTCCCATTCCTTCATATCTAGTGACCTGGTAGATAGGTTGGGATTGGAACCTGAGATTGTTGATAGACCTTTAGTTGTGATGAACCCGATCGGTGGTTCGACAAGCCTTAGTATGATTTGTCAAAATTTGGTCTTGTCGAGTCATGGATGTATGTTTGCTTGTGATTGCTTTGTTTTGGGCTTTACTGGGTTTGGCATTATTTTGGGAGTCGATTGGCTCCAAAGGTATGGGGTGGTGGTAGACTGTGAGGGGTCTTCGATGACCACTAGAGTGGGTGATGGGAAGAGGGTACTATTTGGTTGCCTACCTAGCGATGGGGTGATGGCTAGTTCTCTAAATTCCCTCGACATCCCGCATAATGAGTTGTCAAATATGCCTATTGCTGGTGAGTATCCAGATATCTTCGGGGAGTGACCGGACTTCCGCCACACCGAGAAATTGAGTTTCGTATTGATGTAGTGAAAGATGCCAGGTCTATAGTGATGCCACTTCGTCGTATGGCACCAAAGGAGAAGCGAGAGCTCGGGGTGCAAGTAAGCGATCTTTTGAAGAAGGATTTATCCAAAGAAGTGTTTCCAAGTGGGGAGCACCAATTGTGTTTGCTACCAAGGCCGATGGTTCCCTTCGATTGTGCATGGACTATCGTGAGTTGAATAAGGTGATGAGGAAGAATAAGTATCCTCTTCCACGGATAGATGATTTGTTTGATCAGTTGAGTGGAGCAAGAGTGTTCTCCCAGTTAGATCTCGCGACAGGTTTTTGTAACACCCCATGATTTTAAATATTAAAAACTAATGAATTTAAGAATACTTAATTTCAAATGTGAGAGTTAAGGGAAACGGGTTACGCCATTGCGTTCGTCTTGGAATTCTGCTTGAGATAGAGTCCGAGTTTGCGTGAATTGGACTCCATATGAAGAAGATATGGCCTTGTGATGTTTCAGAATTTAAAACAGCCTAGGTTCAAAAAATTTAAAATTCAAATTCAAATAGGGGAGTAGGCTGGGCGGGAATTCTCCCGCCCAAGGGCCAGGTCGACCAGGGGGTCGACCTGGGGGTCGACCTACCCATACAGGTCGACCAGGGGGTCGACCTACCCCCCCGGGCAGATCTGAAATGTGACGATATTTTGACTCACAGCTGAGTCATTAGGGCTGAGGTGTTATTCTATCTTGACTGGATGGTCTTGATTGCTTATAGGTTAGTCTGATGGCTCTAAATTAATTAAAATTCTATATAAGCAACCTAACTCTCAACCTAAAATCACATTAATTCATACCAAGAGCCGCCATGCCATCAATGGAGAACCTAGAGTAGCCGCCATTCTCTTTCAACTCAAAACAAGATAGAAGCAAGAATCAAAAATCAAATCTAAACTAAATTAGAATAACAATTAGTCTACATCAAAGGCGAGCAATTCAGTTTCAGAATACAGATCCCAGAAAAACATGACTGTTCTTTTGTTAGTAAGTACTATTTCTTTCATAATATAATTATTAAATTAATTATGATGGGTTGTAATTGGATTATGAGAACATGTCTGTTGAATCGCATGATGTTGTTTAACTTTGTAGATCTATTTCATATTTAACTTGATTCATTTTATGCAAGTTTGGGATGTTAAACCATAGGTTAATTCATATGTGAATCTTATGCAAGTTGGGTTGTTAAATCATATGTTAATTCATATGTGAATCTTATGATGTTAAATTGTATGTTAGTTTGAATATGAATCTTATGCAAGTCTATATGTGAATTTTACACAAGTTTATATGCGAATCAAGTATATACATATGCTAGTTTATATGCAAAATCATGTGATGAATTCATATGCAAGTTGTAGAAATTCATATGCAAGTTGTAGAAATCCATATGCAAGTTTAGGTGAAAAAATATATTCACATTTTTGGGTGAAAATTATATTCACGTATGCAAGTTAAGCGAGACCCATAATTTATATATGCAAGTTCACAATTTCATGTTTAGATCTATATTTAGATCCATGGTAGTTTATGCAAATATATGATTCTTTATGACATTGTCTATGCAAATTTGTTAGCTATGCAATTTTATTCCCATTTGCAAGTTAGATCTGTTTTTATGTGTTATGCAAGTTGTGATGTTTTTTTCTATATATATAAGTTATACTATTTGCGAGTCTAACATATTTCGTATTTGAACGTACGAATAGCGTGGGGACAAACGGGAAAATACTAATCATGTAAATTGTGAATTGGCATAAAATGGCTTAAAAAGGCTTATAGTTAATTTGAGACATTAATTGGTATAATTTGTATACCTGGAATTTATGGACATAATTTAGGTGACAATTATGGACATAAATTAATTTGAAATTTATTGACAAATTTGAATAGGGATATTAATCCAATTTAGGGTTAAATAATTATGTGTAATAATTAACCGCCTAAGACAAGAGGTTAGACTCCTTTGTGGTGTAAGACTGCCCGGACCCGCCCGGCAAATCCAGCAACCACAAACGATAGTCTAATGTGAGAGGTCAAAGGCATAAATTAATGCGTAACAATTGTAAAGACACGAGGTTAGGCTCGTTTACGGTATAAGACTGCCCGAACCCGCCCAGCAAATCCAGCAACCGCAAACGGTAGTCTAATGTGGGAGGTCTTTACAAGGATACAGTTCTAATGAATTAAGTAATACTTAACCAGATAAACATGTGGCGGGACATGGGGATTAAGTGGGTGGCCTGGGTGGCATGTGAAATACGATTAGAAACACTTAACCAAGTTGAAAACATGTAAGAAGACATGAATAAGAAGGGATTAAGTGGGAAATTCTAGTGGGGACCAAGCATAGGTGGAAAGCTTGTGTCAAGTATGGGGACCCTTTTCAAACCAGTAACCGATTAAGTATCTTTGTGAGCTTGAGTTAGATCGAGGACGGGACACGTTTACTGGGTTTGATTGTAAGAGGTCAAAACAGGTTAACGGTGGCAACGCAAGTCCAACGGGGTCATGTGCGTGCGTGGGCAGGGGCTGGTAGGTAAGACGTTGTTGCATCGTGTAGATATAAGCCGTGCATCTTTAGTAGTATCGGGTAGCCACTTTGGAGAGTGATACACCCCACTGTGGGACCAGCACGGGTATCTACGAGTTAGGTAGCCGATCGCATGGGGGTAGTGGGTACAACTAGTAGAGATAGGGGCAGGCGGCACCTATGAAGACAGCTAGGGGTACACGAAACTACCATTATGATTATTGTATTCGATAGGCGGGATCAACTTTTAGGGTGGCTAGTAGTGGTGCAGTATAGTAATTATCCTATAGTGATTAGGAACGAGATTAACACCAGAATACTCCTCTTGTTTGCCTTGACATGCCCACTTGTTTCACAGTCATTCCTTATTCTACCAGTTTATGCCTTATCCTAATTACTTTCATAATTGTATTGTTAAAGTTATGGTACTCGCCAGACTTTATGTCTGACCCTCTTTGTTTTCGCCTCTTTTCTTCCTCCCCCCCTCCCCCCAGGTTCTGAGGGTGGGACTAGTACTAGTGGAGCTTGATCAGGATCTTTTTCTCTCTTTTGGAAGTGCTTGGATTGCTGAAAGTAAAGTTCAGCTCATCTCTTTTATGGCTACTTATGTTGGGGTTATGCCTTTTATTTTATGTACTCAAAAAACAATTTGTCAAGATGGTTACTAAGTGTACTTGGTTTTTCTGTTGGTTTATGATGTTGTTGTAATAAACTATTTCTCCGCTGCAATAAATGTTTTTTCGAAAATTTTCAAGTACCAATATATGTATCTGTCTTGTTATATTCTGTTCTATTCACCAATAATACTCCATGAAAGTTAATGCATTCCCTTGAGAGTGACATTAATGGACGTGGGGTGTTACACATGGTATCAGAGCTGAAGGTTAACAGAACAGATAAGAGATTTTGAAAAACTGTTTTTCAAAAGCGTTTTATAAAGAAATACTTTCAAAAGTATTTTTTAAGGAGAGTATTTTCAAGAGTAAAGTTTGTTTTAAAAACATAACACCCAAGGGCCATATATCTTTCTTTCGAATTCTCCGTTTTGAATGTCTTCATTTTCTTTTCAACATGTCTGGGTTACCCGAGATACCCGAGGGAATACCGATACCAACCTGGTTCAGAAGGTATCTGGAGGCTAGGGCCACTGCCGCAGGCCCAGTAGACACCCCTCCTCCCCCAACTGCAGCCGCTCCTCCTCCTCCTCCTCCCCGTGTTGATACTATTTCAAAGATATGCAAAGACTTTCGAGCAATGGGCGGAAAACCTTATCACGGATCGGAGACGATTGTTGAAGCTCGAAATTGGCTTAAGGAGGCAGAAGACTTGTTTGGTATCTTCGAGGTAGAAGATGGAAGGAAGGTCCAATTGGCCGCTTGGTTAATGAAGGACGAAGCCTCGTTTTGGTGGGAGGTCACGAATGGAGAGCGTCCAGTAGAGACATGGATGGATTTCAGACATAGGTTCGAGATGAAATTTCTCTCACGAGCAGAAGAGAATTTATACATGGAAAGATTCTTGGCATTGAAGTAGGGGAATTTATCAGTAAAGGAGTTCGTCAACAAGTTCAATCAGTTGGCGAGGTTTGGCTTAGACTTGGTGAACACACCTGAAAAGAAGGCCCTGATGTTCGTTAAAGTTTTGAATGAGCCCCTACATGGGTTAGCTATGACCCACATTCCTATGGGGGCTACCTTTGAGAAACTAGTTGACATGGTGCTCATGCATGAAGAGGAGAAAGGCGCTAATGCTAATAAGGCACCAGAAAAGAAAGGGGATCAAAAGAAGTCATAGCAGCAACCTAAGAAAGATGGTAAGGACAGCTATAGCAAAGGAAAGAAAAGGTGCTTTAATTGTGGAACACCAGGCCATCTGAGCAAGGACTGTAGGAAGTAGAAGAAGACTGGCTGTTTCCACTGTGGAGAGGCAGGACATCTAATTAAAGACTGCCCAAGGAAACAGGGGCAAGGGCAAAGAACAGGGTCCACTTCTGGAGGGCAGATTCAGGCTCTCATGGTGCCAGGACAGGCAAGAGGGCAGATTCAGGCTCTCATGGCACCAGGACAGGAGAGAGGTAGAAACATTTCTATTGAAAGTTTGGTTTTTCTGTCATCCTATTTGTACTTTATTTGATTCTGGCGCTTCACTATCGTTTGTGTCTTCTTCGTTAGTTGAAACACTGCACCTAAATACTGTCTAGTTACGGATCCCATAGTAGTCTCAAATCCTATTGGTGTTTCGGCTCATCTTTCAATGATTTGTTGGGATTTGAGAGTGTCTATTTTGAGCATTGAGTTTGAATGCAATGCCTTCATTCTTGGCTTGACAGGCTATGGATTGATTCTAGGCATGGACTGGTTATCCAGTAATGGTGCCGTCCTCGATTGTGAAAAGAGAGTGGTTAGACTTATGACTCGCCTTGGCAACACCCTTGAAATCTCTTGTAACCCCATTTATTCTACTATACTTAGTTACCTAGAATCTCTTGATGCGTCTGTTGAAAACTTGCAGTCTGTTAGAGTAGTCCGTGAATACTCAGATGAATTTAAAGAGGTGAAGGGCTTGCCTCCAAAGCGGGAGATAGACTTCCGCATATACCATGTTGATAATGCAAAACCCGTAGCTCTACCTGTTAGACACATGGCTCCTAGGGAGAGAAAAGAGCTCAGTAAGCAAGTCAAAGATCTGCTCGAAAAGGGGTTTATAAGGCGGAGTATTTCTGAATGGGGTGCTCCAGTAGTGTTCGCAACCAAAGCGAATGGTTCACTTTGCCTATGCGTTGATTATAGGGAGCTAAACAAGCTGACCAAGAAGAATAGACACTCACTTCCTAGAATAGATGACTTGTTTGATCAGCTTGTAGGTGCGTCTGTTTTCTCCCAACTAGATTTGGCTACTGGGTTCCATCAGCTAAGAGTGGCTGAAGACAGCATTGATAAGACCGCGTTCAGAACCCCGGATGGTTTCTTTAAATGGCTTTTCATGCCTTTCGGCTTGACAAACGCACCCGCTTACCTCATTGACTTGATGAGTAGGGTGTTTAGAGAATTCCTTAATAAGTTTGTGGTGGTCTGCATAGACGACATTTTGGTCTTCTCGAAGAATGAAGAAGAGCTTGCTTTGCATTTAAGGGAAGTCATGGATACTCTTCGTACACATCAGCTGAAGGCCAAATTCTCTAAATGCCATTTCTATAGAGAAGAGGTGAGGTTTCTTGGATAAGTGGTGTCCAAAGAGGGGTTAGCCGTGGACCCCGCAAAAGTAGTTGCGGTGCAAGATTGGAAGGTTCCACAGAATGCAACCGAAGTCCGAAGCTTTCTCGGGCTAGTGGGCTTTTACCGAAAATTCATTAAAGACTTTGCTTAAATCTCATCCCCACTCGCAAGATTAACGAAGAAGAACCTAACTTTCGCTTGGGATTTGGATTGCGATATTGCTTTCCAACTTTTGAAAAGGGCTCTAACAACAGCCCCGGTTCTGACATTGCCAGATGGGAGCAAGATGTTTACCGTATACACGGATGCATGTTGTATGGGATTAGGTGCTGTCTTGATGCAAGAAGGGAAGGTAGTAGCTTATGGAGGCAGACAGTTGAAAGTACATGAGAAAAACTACCCAACCCATGATCGAGAGTTGGCTGCCATCGTCTTTGCGCTTAAGTCTTGGCGCCATTACCTCCTAGGTGAGAAGTTTGAATTGTATACTGACCATAAATCGTTGAAGTACCTTTTCTCGCAGAAAGATGTTAACTTAAGACAACAAAGGTGGATGGAATTTCTGGCCTCTTATGATTTTGAGATTTCCTATACCCCAGGCAAGGGCAATGTGATAGCGGATGCCTTAAGTAGAAAGAAGCTGACCTTGAGTCCTCTCTTTGTAGAAAGGCAAAGCTTGGAGTATATAGCAAACTTTAGTTTTAGACTCTCCTCTGAAATTGTGCCTGCTCTGTTAGCATCACTAGATGTGTGGCCTAATCTTTTGGACTCAATAGGAACCGCGCAACGAGAAGACCCTCAGCTAGTTGATGTGATGGAAAACCTAGTTAGGGGTGAGACTTCTAGTCACCTCAATAGATACTCCATCGATGATAGGGGTTGTTTGAGACGGGATGGAAGGTTATGTGTCCCACAAGTAAGGGATTTAGTGAAGACGGTTCTCGAAGAGGCGCACCATTCCAAACTGACCATGCACCCAGGCAGAGACAAGATGTATAAAGATATAAAAAAAAAAGGTTTTCTTTTGGAATGGCATGAAGAGTGATGTAGCTGAGTTCGTTGCTAAGTGTTTGATATGCCAGCAAGTCAAAGCGGAGCAGAAGAAGCCCTGTGGTATGCTTCATCCTCTCGAGGTCCCACAGTGGAAGTGGGATAGCATTTCGATGGACTTTGTTGATGGGTTGCCTAGGTCAAGAAGGAGCAATACCAGTATTTGGGTAATAGTGGATAGGCTCACTAAAAGGGCTCACTTTATACCTGTTAAAAGTAGAAGGACTGCCTCGTCCCTAGCATCCATGTATCTCAAAGAAACATTTCGACTCCATGGGATACCCTCCACCATAGTGAGCGTTCGAGATCCTATCTTTACGAGCGAGTTTTGGAAGAGTTTGCAAGAGGCAGTAGGCACCCAATTATGCTTAAGTACGGCCTATCACCGCCAAACTAATGGTCAGACGGAAATGGTGAACAGGGTATTAGAAGACCACTTGAGATTGTGCATTCTTGACTTTAGAGGGACATGGGAGGATTGTAACAACCCGTAAAATGCGAGCCAGTTTGAAAATTTTTATTTTGGCAATTATAGTGAATTTTGTTATTTAAAATGAATTATTTTAAATAATATCGACTAAAATTTATTTTGAATATAGAATTCGACGTATATATTTATATACGTCGTCGTTAGAATATAAATATTTATATATAATTATAAATAGAATTGAAAATGGCGCGGTAGTTCGATAATTCGATTTCAAACTTCAATTGAATGTACCGGGTGCAAAACAATCCGGATTTTAGTGAAACCAAAAACATTAGGATCTAATTGATAATATCTTTCTAACGAATCCGGAAAATCAAGATTTCATAGCGGGAATCAAAAGATATGTCCAGTTGAAAATTCTGAATAGTCGCTATGGAATTCAGGCCCTTAAAAATGGACATTTTGCAAATGACCTCGGATTTCGACGAAACCAGTTTTGTTGGATCCGTGATGTCGAGTTATTGCTAGATTCCAAATTTCAGAATTTTTCGAATCAATATGTGAGCGTGGCAAAGGAAAACGCGTTTTGACCATTTCAGTTGATTTTAATCGACTGGAAATTGGCCATTTTTCCAACGGTCTCAGAATTCGAGGAAACTAGTTTTGTTAGGACCGTATCGTCAATACGAAGCTAGAAAATATTTTTCTGGAATTTTTAGAGTTAGTATGTGACCCCGGTAATTTGAAATGTACGTTTAAAATTCAATATAGCGATTTAAGTGTAAATTTAACAGAAACTGATTCAAACAGTCGAATCAGCTTACGATACATATCCCATTGTGTTCGGAATGGGGGTGAAACGCTATGGACGACAGTCGGCGGGTCCCGTTTCGAGGTCGAAATAAAAAGTCAACTTTAATTGAATAATAGAATAAAATAAATAAATAATATTTATATAACTTTCCTTATTTTCTCTCACTTCCTCTCTCTTCTATTTCATAGCAGAAAAAAAAAGTAAAATCAAATCGCGACGCCCACCCACACCCCCCCTGAACCCTAGCGTCACCGCCATCACGCGCTCCGCCAGCCGCCTCCGCCCCCCAAAGCCCTCCGCCACCTCCACCCCTCTCGCTCCTCTTCTGGTGAGACCCGAACCCCCCCCCCCCCCCGAATCGATCTCGAGCCCCCCATAAAACCCACCGCGCCACCCACCTGAGGACCCGCACCCCTCTGAGACGACCACTGCGCCACCAGATCCCCCCCCGACCACTCGACATCGCCCCTGTAAGTTTTTTTTTTATTTATTTTTATTTTATTTAAGACATAAAAGAAAACTGTTTTTTTTTATATATATTATGTTAAAACTGTTTTTTTTATTATGTTAAAACTGATTTTTATGATTTAAAAAAAACTAATTTTTAATTTAAGTTTAAAACTGATTTTATTTTTAGATTTTAAATAAGAAAAGATTTAAACTTTAGAATAGAAAAAGGTTTGATTTTCCGTATAGAAAAAGGTTTGAAATTAAAATTTTGATTTTTTTTTTTATATGTTGAACTTCGAATTAAAAATATGATTTTTATATTTTTAAAGTATTAAAAATATGATTTTTATATTTTTAAAGTATTAAAAATATAGTCTTTACTATATAGGTGATGTCAAAATATGATTTTTGTTTATGTAAAGAGTTAAAAATATAATTTTTACATGATAAGAATATTAAAAATATCACCTTTATATGTGTAGAAAATAAAAGTGAGATTTTTATAAAGATGAAATCTTTAAATTTGAAAAGGCGAAGTCTATATTTTTTAAAAAAAAAAGGCGAAGTCTATATTTTTATAAAGGTGAAATCTTTATTTTAGAAAAGGGAAATCTTTATATGAAGAATAGCGTGATAAAAAATATAATCTTTACTATATGAACATCGATGCGAAATTATAATTTTTATCTATATAGTAGCGGTATAAAAATTCGATTTTCATATATTGAATAGCATAGTAAAAATTCGATTTTTATATATTGAACACCGAAGTAAAAATTCGATTTTCATATATTGAATAGCGAAGTAAAAAATTCGATTTTTAAATATATGAAGTGATTATAAAAATATGATTTTTAAATTGAAAGTGAATAAATAAAAATGTGATTTTTATTTTAAAGACATCAAAATATAAAATTGTGATTTTTATATATATAGTGACTACGGGCAACGAAGATGACGAAGATACGATGAAGATGAAGATTTCTATCAAATGAAGTGTCGTGAAGTTGGATAGCTATCAGTGAGAACTTCTCACTCAAAATTTCTCTTTTGCTAGTTATATATATATATATATACTAGGATGCAGACGGTGCTTAGTAGCACCCGACACCCGTCCACATACCATGGACTTGTTTGTTTGGTTGTGTAGTTGGTTAGATTATTTGATTTGGATTTAATTGATTGGTTGAATTGGAAATTGATTATAATTGATATGTGAATGGCGTGGGCCTTCACTAGACCGGGGATAAGGCTAGGCCTTGTCCCGTTTCTAGTATCGTGCCATTATGCCGTCGAAATTTTCTAAAATATGTTAGAAAATTGAAAATATCATTTTATTTAAAGAAAGAACTGAATAGATATTCATATGTTAAAATAAAATGTTTTATCGTTAAAAATATAATTTTTAACGTGAATGTGAATAAATAAATATTCATATACAAACCGGACGGTTTGTTTATGTACACCTATTTGACTGACATTGATTGGGTCGATAAATTTTACACATCGCCCAGCTGCACGAATAAAATAAGTGTTTGATTGTTTGAAACCCCACACGGGTGTTGGGATGAAATATGAGTTCACTCATCCTAATTGATAAAGTATGTCGATCGATTGATTGACAGACTGTTATAAGCGTTAGATATCTATATTTGATGCTTATACAGTGTAGTGCACTTTGGTTGATGGTTGATTATTTTTCAATGCGATTATATACATGTGTTGTATGAAAATCCATATAATTAACTTTATATGGTAATTGATTGGGCCTCATTCCAATTTGAAAAATAAAGAATATTATAAAATAAAGGTTCATGTGTTGACTATATTCATCCGTTGATATTAGTCATGTGTTGAACGAAATATTTTTATAATAAAGTTTACATCTTTATCAATATATAATAAAGGTTCATGTGTTGACTATATTCATCCGTTGATATTAGTCATGTGTTGAACGAAATATTTTTATAATAAAGTTTACATCTTTATCAATATATAATAAAGGTTCATGTGTTGACTATATTCATCCGTTGATATTAGTCATGTGTTGAACGAAATATTTTTATAATAAAGTTTACATCTTTATCAATATATAATAAAGGTTCATGTGTTGACTATATTCATCCGTTGATATTAGTCATGTGTTGAACGAAATATTTTTATAATAAAGTTTACATCTTTATCAATATATAATAAAGGTTCATGTGTTGACTATATTCATCCGTTGATATTAGTCATGTGTTGAACGAAATATTTTTATAATAAAGTTTACATCTTTATCAATATATAATAAAGGTTCATGTGTTGACTATATTCATCCGTTGATATTAGTCATGTGTTGAACGAAATATTTTTATAATAGAAATTACATCTTTATCATATATAGAATTAGAAATCAACTGGAAAATAGATGAGATGAGTGGTCTCCTGGATATTAATCTGATGTTGGTTTCGGCCTTCGGGGTTAATGTTCAGGAAATCGTTCTCTCACTAAATTACGGTTGAAGTCTGATTCAATATCAAACGATAGATACCTTAACTTTTATAAAATATATTAAATAGCAAAAATAGTCACACGTGGACGGTACTCATTCGTTGAGATTAGTCGTGTGTTGACAAAAAGAAATATTTGAAATAGAATATATAAAACCGTGTTGAATAGTGATGCGCCATTTTGACGCGAACGGAATATATAACGATTTCGAAATGAATTGAATATATAACGATTTCGAAATGAATTGAATATATAACGATTTCGAAATGAATTGAATATATAACGATTTCGAAATGAATTGAATATATAACGATTTCGAAATGAATTGAATATATAACGATTTCGAAATTAATTGAATATATAACGATTTCGAAATGAATTGAATATATAACGATTTCGAAATGAATTGAATATATAACGATTTCGAAATGAATTGAATATATAACGATTTCGAAATGAATTGAATATATAACGATTTCGAAATGAATTGAATATATAACGATTTCGAAATGAATAGAATATAAAACGATTTCGATTTGAATTGAATATAAAACGATTTTGAATTTGAATTGAATAGAAATGAATTTTAAAACGAATTTATAAAGAAGAATTCAATTTTGATTTGAATTGAAATGGAAGTTGAAATTGCTTTTGAAACGAATTCAAAACTATATATATAATTCGTTTTAAATAGAAATCGACGAAATATATATTATATATATTATATATATAATATAATGGCCTGAATAGAACGCGCCGCGCCGCGGCAGTTCGTGAATTTCGACCATTTATTTCAAACGGACATTACGGGAGATCCGACCGTCGGATTCTCCTAAAACCGGAACCGTTGGGTTCGTATCGAAAAGAGCTTTCTAAAGAATATTAGAAATTCAAAATCTAACGGTTGGATTTGGAGATACGTCCAAATCAAATTCGAAAAAGGTCGCTGTAAGTGCAGTTCGATGACCATTGTTGGAAATCGACTGTACGGGCCTTGATAAAATTATTAAAAATATCAATAATTTGTGTAAAATCATAAGAAATGATTTGGGAAAATTTGGGACGAAAAACTCCACATTTGAAAAGATAAAAATGGTTTTTATCGAAATGAACTAGTTTTGAACTAAATTTAAAACCCAATTATTTTTAAATAAAGGAATTAGATTTAAAAAGGGGTTTTAAATAATCGAATTTCTAATATATTTGATTGAATTTGAAACGGGTTTATCGTGAACAGTGTTTTAAATAACATTAGTTCTTTAACCCGATAACAAATAGAATGTGATTTGGGTTTGTCGTGAACTGTGTTTTAAATAACACCTAGTTCTTTAACCCAGAAAAAGGGAGTTTTAATGAATTTGCAATTAGATTGAAATTCGAATTGATAATCTAAATTATCAAATTTAGAATTGAGCGAGAATGGAGTATCGCCAGTTTTGCTCCAAAGCGATAGTTAAATCTTTAATTAGATTTGAACGTGAAATGGTAATTAATTTTACCGATAACACAGTGGTGTTAGATATGGAGTATTACCAGTTTTGCTTCATGGGATGAATAGGTTGGGATTGGGAAATAAAATAAATAATTACTTCGTTACGGTTCGCTAATCTCGACTAGTTGGAAAAACCATAATTTGGTTTTAAACGTCATCCAAAGGAAGATTACAGGATAAATTTTAAAGGATTTATCTTGGATAAAATTAATGGGAACCTTTCCCTAAGAATGTGGAATTTAGAAACTAGCTGTAGGTTGGCTAAGAAGAATGGTTTCCTGGGTATTGATCTGATGTTGGTTTCGGCCTTCGGGGTTAATGTTTGGGAAATTGTTCTCTTGCTAATTTGCGGTTAGTGACTAATAAATTGGAATGAGGCGTATGTTGTGTTTGCGTAACATTTGTTTTTAATATACGCGGGTTGTTCGGAAAGGCCGGGTTTACACCCATTCTGAATAACCGATTCGACGATAAGTCGAAGATGAAGACGGTGGTCGAAGACCGGAAGTCTTCACATCGTTTGGGTAATTACTGACGATCCTGATTGGGCTGTACACCCAAGAGGATGGAAATAGTTGGTGGTCGTCCAGACGTACTTGGAGATGGATGGATATGCGAGGAAAGTGCCTCCGGTTTCGTTCAAACCCAGAACGGACTTGTAAATGGATTGTGTGTCTGACACTGGATTTTATTCTGTGTTGATTGATTTCTGTTAAATATACATCTGTTTGGCGGCGGAGAATTTATTCTTTTGCTTAACGCCCTTCTCTAAGACGTACAAGCTCAGAGGTTGTATATCGATGGACATCAGTCGCATGGCATGAATTGCCTGTGTGGCACGCTAAGATGCAATGATCAAGGCTTCTGTTGAAAAGCAAAGTCTTGTGGTTGATGATCAAAGAATGGCCTTTGTGGCGTAGCTCTGTGTATAGCGTGTATTCGCGAGCCTCACACCTCGGTATGAGTCAAAAACGGGATAAGGACCCAAGGAGTGCACGACGTTTCTTTCTAGCTATGGTGGTGTCAGTGACTTACCAGCCCTGACATTTATATACTTTTCACCTATGTGGTTGTTGGATGCGAGGCGCCTCGATTATAGGTCTGTAAGGACCGGGAAACGTGTGTTCAGGCATAATTAATCCTCTAACGTAAGTGAGGACCGGCCTTGGAGGATCCAGGGGTTACCCAGTGTGCGTAACCCTGAGGCATTTGCTAGAGTGTCTCGAACGCGGAGAGGAGCTTGCCCCTTGCCTCGACTCATGACGGAAATCCAATTTCCAATACGTGTATTGCGGTTTTAATTGTAGAACTAGTATGGCGACATGATATATGGTACCCATGCCGTCTATGATTTATATTTATGATTGAAATGTTTTGACACTATACACTTATTATAGTATCAAATGATTTGTTTTAAACGTACCAAGCATGTTTGGCTATTATAAGGGAAAACCCTATCCTCCGGCTTGCGTTGCATTGTATGATGGGACCTGGGTCTTATAATAGCTTCATTTTTCGAAAAAGCATTGCGTTGTTTATTCTATGCACTGGTATTCTTGGGAGGAAACCCGTTCCGTGTTATACGGCGTGGTCCCTTGATTTACTCTCTTTTAAAGTAAAGTTTTAAATAACTGTTTTAGTTCTCACACCAGTCACATGACTGACCTGGAGTTTATTGTTTTAACCTAAACTCTGGGTGCCCCTATTTTCCGCACGGGCAGCTAGTAGTTTTGGTTTTGCAGATTTATATTCACAGATCCTGGTTTGCAGCTGGAATTATATCCGGAAAGCTCTGTATCCGTATATCACCTTCAGTTGTGCTTTGTATTATTTTTCCGCTGCTATGTAATTATTGTAATCTCTGATATTTATCGAATGTAATTTATTCAATTACACTCTGTATATTCTTGTATCTGATGGAACTGTTGTAATATACAATGAAATGTTCTTCTGTTTGTGTTCTGATTTGTCATGTTCTCAACGTTCAGGGGTTTCGAACGGTCTAGATCGGTTTAACGACTGATTAGGATCGAGCGAAATTCCAGGCCGTCACATTTGGTATCAGAGCTTTGGTTTACAGAGCTCGAGAACAAGACACATTAGAACCTTGCGAAAGAATTCATCAGATATTGGATTAGCAATATCCAATTAGAATGACTCGTTAGAGATAGGATCAGTAGTATCCTAGAACGAGTGTAAAGAGTATATTTTTCAAATGAAAACAATTTTTGTTTTGAAAATTTAAACCATTTTATACGTATTTGAATATTTATTTATTTTGAATATGGACAATCGAGTATATATAGATTTCGCGTATACGCGTCATGAACGTATATTCGAAGTTTTAATATACTGGATAGATATAGAATCATACTCTAGTGGCCCGAAGATGATTCTGATGATTGACTAGTCGTCATTAGTATTCATGTTCGAGTAACGAAGGTGTGATATCTATATATTTCCATTAGACTGGTGTGAGAACCAAAACTAATATAGCTAGAACACATTGTTGTGAATTAACATCAAAAACCTGATTTTCTTTATATGTAGTAAAATTTATGGATTTGAAACTTTAATCCACTAATTGATTGATGATTGTGTTGTTTGTTTATTTGGTTGATAATTTTGAACCATTTAGCCTAATTGAACCAAATATTGAATTGTATTGAAATTGGTCGCATTTGCTTGCATATACTTGTACTTACATTGAACAGGTCATAGCAAGGAGGCTAGAGCCAGAGAATAAAATTTGTTTGCCCGACAAATAGGTACATGTTTACTACATAATTTCCTGTTTTGTTTGGGTGATGATGATTTTGTGAGCCTATTGGCTAGCCGCTTGGCTTTTTCTTTTTCTTTTTGAGATCTGAAGGACCGGGGAAGCTATTTGAAATTCCCCGATGCTCCCGGTGCAATGGAGGTTATGGCGAAATTTTCCAAAAATTTAGGGTGTTAGCCAAATTTTTGAATTTTTGGAAATTCTCAGAAACTGAAAAGTTGGAGAATGCAAGGCAGATCGAGCGTAGAGTCGATTAATCAAACCACTTTCGACTTTGTTCCTTTTCGGGGACGAAAAGTTTTAAGTGGGGGAGATTGTAACAACCCGTAAAATGCGAGCCAGTTTGAAAATTTTTATTTTGGCAATTATAGTGAATTTTGTTATTTAAAATGAATTATTTTAAATAATATCGACGAAAATTTATTTTGAATATAGAATTCGACGTATATATTTATATACGTCGTCGTTAGAATATAAATATTTATATATAATTATAAATAGAATTGAAAATGGCGCGGTAGTTCGATAATTCGATTTCAAACTTCAATTGAATGTACCGGGTGCAAAACAATCCGGATTTTAGTGAAACCAAAAACATTAGGATCTAATTGATAATATCTTTCTAACGAATCCGGAAAATCAAGATTTCATAGCGGGAATCAAAAGATATGTCCAGTTGAAAATTCTGAATAGTCGCTATGGAATTCAGGCCCTTAAAAATGGACATTTTGCAAATGACCTCGGATTTCGACGAAACCAGTTTTGTTGGATCCGTGATGTCGAGTTATTGCTAGATTCCAAATTTCAGAATTTTTCGAATCAATATGTGAGCGTGGCAAAGGAAAACGCGTTTTGACCATTTCAGTTGATTTTAATCGACTGGAAATTGGCCATTTTTCCAACGGTCTCAGAATTCGAGGAAACTAGTTTTGTTAGGACCGTATCGTCAATACGAAGCTAGAAAATATTTTTCTGGAATTTTTAGAGTTAGTATGTGACCCCGGTAATTTGAAATGTACGTTTAAAATTCAATATAGCGATTTAAGTGTAAATTTAACAGAAACTGATTCAAACAGTCGAATCAGCTTACGATACATATCCCATTGTGTTCGGAATGGGGGTGAAACGCTATGGACGACAGTCGGCGGGTCCCGTTTCGAGGTCGAAATAAAAAGTCAACTTTAATTGAATAATAGAATAAAATAAATAAATAATAGGGTGCGTTTTTTACAGGTCCCTATTAAGTTTCAAAATATAAAAAAAACCCGGTGATAAAAAAAATAAAGAATACGTCCCTGTTTTTGAATTTCCGCTCAACAAATTCCTGATGTACCCTTACGCAGCTATCGCTCCTATCATCTCGCTGAAAAAATCTCGCTCAAAAAAAAAAAAAAAAAAGATTACTCAATCTACCGCTCCTATCATCTCGCTCAAATCATGTCGCTAAAAAAAAAAGAGTACTCAGTCGATCGCTCCTATCAACTGCTCAAATCCCTAAACCTACAATTCTACAAAACCGTAGATCACTCCAGAACCTATTTGTAGACATGTACTCAGTCCGATCGCTCTTCTATCTCGCTCAAAACCCAAATTCCACGACTTTGCAGAATTCTGGATCAATAAAAATAAAAAACGTCCTGTTTTGCTTTGCTGTCGACATATTCAAGTACAAGAAACAGCGAAAAAAGTTATTAAGCTAATTGTTTTTTTCGTTCTGTATGATTGTAAGCAAGCACGCTTATGAATTAAATGTTTGAATGCATTTATTCGTAATAGAAGCACGTTGGAATTTCAGAATTAAACAATTCAGCAAAATAACAATAAAATATGCATATTTATATGCATATATTCTGGATATGTGCATACATATATACATATATTCTATATGATTTTTGTCTGATTGCTTGATAAAAAGATACATACAGATATGCACATTTGTGTAAATTTAGTGTATAAGATATCACACAGTTGTAGTTTTAAGAAGAAAAAAAAATGATTCCTAGTTTATTTGAGTAATATTTGCATAATTTTGTGCAAGTTTGAAGAAAATGTGCATATATTTATGCAAATATCATTAAAAATTCGACCGTATACATATTTAATGTATGCATTTTTGTAGAATTTATAAATGTTTTGTAGAATGGTTGAAAAATTTTCTTCAGTAAATATATGCAGATATTCATATTAATTGCATATTTGTATACTAAAATTTCATTAACTTAACAATATTAAATATAGAGGGTTAGAAAATTTGCATAAACTTGTGTAAACATTTAGAATACTTGCATAATATAATGCAAACTTTTGTTAAGTGAGTATATTATGCGATTAATGAATTCAGTTGCATATACATGTGCAGATATGCTACAAAAATGCATATGTACGTACAATTATTAAACTTATATGCATGTATTATAACCACTTGTGTATTTATATATGTCGTTGCTTCGGTGAGTTTTTCTTCAATCCTTATATAAATAAGTTTTGTAAGTTCAAATTTTTATTGCCATTACACGGTGAATTTTCAAGGTTTTTATGCTAATAAATTCTGTAAGTCTTTTGTCTCCGACTTTTTTTTTTTATGAAAAACCAAACAATTAGATACAAATATTACATAAAATTGCATACATTTATGCAACTAAGTGAAATAATTGCATAATAAGATATCACACAGTTGTAGTTTTAAGAACAAAAAATGATTCCTAGGTTATTTAAGTAATATTTGCATAATTTTGTGCAAGTTTGAAGAAAATGTGCATATATTTATGCAAGTATCATTAAAAATTCGACCGTATACATATTTAATGTATGCATTTTTGTAGAATTTATAAATTTTTTGTAGAATGGTTAAAAAAATTCTTCAGTAAATGTATGCAGATATTCATATTAATTGCATATTTGTATACTAAATTTTCATTAACTTAACAATATCAAATATAGAGGGTTAGAAAATTTGCATAAACTTGTGTAAACATTTAGAATACTTGCATAATATGATGCAAAATTTTGTTAAGTTAGTATATTATGCGACTAATGAATTCAGTTGCATATACATGTGCAGATATGCTACAAAAATGCATATGTACGTACAATTGTACTGCATATCTTGTAGCGTAAACTGTTGTGAATTTTTTCGTGTTGATTTAAATTTAGTTCAGTATTTAAATGATAATTATGTGTTTTTAACAGTTATTATTGTTCAGAATCTTTAGTTACGCATTTTTCCTATATAGTTGGGTAGAAATATGCAATTATTATGTATAGTTGCATAGATATATGCACTTATACGGCATATCTATATCAACTTTGCCTATTTAGTGCATATGTGAATAAATGTTTGCATTTATAAGCCTACATATTCACATTTATTTGTTTGCAGTTTTCCTGTTACATATTATGTAATACTTTTGCAGTTCTGTTCATACAGATAGAATTTTAAACATCAAAGACAACATCAGATAGTTGATTAATACTGCAAATATTTGCTGTTATGTAAGCAATTATTTTTGAAAAAATGCATAGGTGTATGCAAGTATTCAAAAAATTTCATAGATAAAAAATTTAGAGCATTTGCATATATGTATGCAACTAGAAGTAATACTTACGTACAGGTAAGTTTGAAAAAAACATCATCGTCTGTTGGAGTAATTATGCAGATATTTGCTGTTACGTAAGCAAGTATATTGAAAAAATGCATATAAGTATGCAAAATATTATGAATAAATGCACAGAAGAACACAACATTTCATACTGTCATAAGCAATTAGAACAACTCAATTTAATACATAAAATAACAAATTAATTCAATTTAGAAACTACATAATCATATCCACCAGTTCGAAAATAAAATATCATTCGACATTGTATTAATGTATATAAACACCGCTTTACACCGTTTTAATCACTAGGTTTGTTTTCGTAATTACAGCTACTTCATAATTAATAATGCTCCCTCTTTTTCAACATCTAGCACATGAACATCTTCTAGGATAGGTCTCTGTAATAAGAAGTGAAAAGTTAATAAATATAAAAAAGTTATAAATATGTGCGCACAAGTGTGCAAGCATTCTGAATATATGCACAAATATGTGCAAACATTCTGGATAAACTTAGGAAAGCTCGGTAATAATGTTGACACATACACACACGTGTGCAAATATTCCGAACATATGCACAATAGTGTAAAATTATAGTTAAAAAAAGCACAAGCACGTGTTTTAACAATATTTGCATATTAGTATGCTCATATTAAAAATATATGCAAAGCGTAATACACATGTTTTAACAATATCTGCATATTAGTATGCACATATTCACAACTTATGCATATTTTTATACATAAATATAGTGAAAATTTAATAAATAAAACTGAACAATCTATAATAACGTTAAAACTTTGTACAATAATTAATAAACAATTCATCAACAAAACTGTACAAATAAAGAAGATCATATTAATCAATCAACAAAGATCGAGTAATCCTGAATATATGCTCATCCGTATACACCAGTTATAACAATAGTTGCATATTTTTATGCAAATACTAACAAATTATGCATATTTACATACACATATTCAGAATATGTGAACAAATATATTGGCAACCTAAACAAATAAATCGGAGGGATCTGTAATAACACTAAAACTATATACAATATTGTCAATCGTCAAGTCTGTACAATTAGGCTCAGATTAGATTAATCAAATAACAGAGATCGAACAAAAAATGATAACCGTACAAAATAAAAATAATCAAGATGTATAAATTACCTTGAAGAATAAACAATCAATATATTAATCAAGGATGGACGTCATTTAATTGCTGAACAAATTCTGAGCACCGTAAATTTTAGATCGACGGAAAGAGAAAATTGGGAACGATGGTGGCGCCGCCATGAAACAAAACAATATGATACTGGAAAAAAAATAAAACCCTAATACTTTTTCAAAATACATAAATGACGGCGTGTATTATGTAAAAAAGGGTAGTTCTGTAAAAAAACGTGCGGCTATTTGAAAATAGGGATGAAATTTATATGTTTCTAAAGGGGAGGATGTGAGCCTAATTAAGTTTGCTTTTAGGGATGTGTGCCTAATCAATATATTTATATAACTTTCCTTATTTTCTCTCACTTCCTCTCTCTTCTATTTCATAGCAGAAAAAAAAAAGTAAAATCAAATCGCGACGCCCACCCACACCCCCCCCCCCCCGAACCCTAGCGTCACCGCCATCAGGCGCTCCGCCAGCCGCCTCCGCCCGCCAAAGCCCTCCGCCACCTCCACCCCTCTCGCTCCCTTCTCGCTCCTCTTCTGGTGAGACCCGAACCCCCCCCCCCCCGAATCGATCTCGAGCCCCCCCTAAAACCCACCGCGCCACCCACCTGAGGACCCGCACCCCTCTGAGACGACCACTGCGCCACCAGATCCCCCCCCGACCACTCGACAGCGCCCCTGTAAGTTTTTTTTTATTTATTTTATTTTTATTTTATTTAAGACATAAAAGAAAACTGTTTTTTATATATATATTATGTTAAAACTGTTTTTTTTTTATTATGTTAAAACTGATTTTTATGATTTTAAAAAAAAAAACTAATTTTTAATTTAAGTTTAAAACTGATTTTATTTTTAGATTTTAAATAAGAAAAGATTTAAACTTTAGAATAGAAAAAGGTTTGATTTTCCGTATAGAAAAAGGTTTGAAATTAAAAATTTGATTTTTTTTTTATATGTTGAACTTCGAATTAAAAATATGATTTTTATATTTTTAAAGTATTAAAAATATGATTTTTATATTTTTAAAGTATTAAAAATATAGTCTTTACTATATAGGTGATGTCAAAATATGATTTTTGTTTATGTAAAGAGTTAAAAATATAATTTTTACATGATAAGAATATTAAAAATATCACCTTTATATGTGTAGAAAATAAAAGTGAGATTTTTATAAAAATGAAATCTTTAAATTTGAAAAGGCGAAGTCTATATTTTTATAAAGGTGAAATCTTTATTTTAGAAAAGGGAAATCTTTATATGAAGAATAGCGTGATAAAAAATATAATCTTTACTATATGAACATCGATGCGAAATTATAATTTTTATCTATATAGTAGCGGTATAAAAATTCGATTTTCATATATTGAATAACATAGTAAAAATTCGATTTTTATATATTGAACACCGAAGTAAAAATTCGATTTTCATATATTGAATAGCGAAGTAAAAAATTCGATTTTTAAATATATGAAGTGACTATAAAAATATGATTTTTAAATTGAAAGTGAATAAATAAAAATGTGATTTTTATTTTAAAGACATCAAAATATAAAATTGTGATTTTTATATATATAGTGACTACGGGCAACGAAGATGACGAAGATACGATGAAGATGAAGATTTCTATCAAATGAAGTGTCGTGAAGTTGGATAGCTATCAGTGAGAACTTCTCACTCAAAATTTCTCTTTTGCTAGTTATATATATATATATATATACTAGGATGCAGACGGTGCTTAGTAGCACCCGACACCCGTCCACATACCATGGACTTGTTTGTTTGGTTGTGTAGTTGGTTAGATTATTTGATTTGGATTTAATTGATTGGTTGAATTGGAAATTGATTAAAATTGATATGTGAATGGCGTGGGCCTTCACTAGACCGGGGATAAGGCTAGGCCTTGTCCCGTTTCTAGTATCGTGCCGTTATGCCGCCGAAATTTTCTAAAATATGTTAGAAAAATAAAAATATCATTTTATTTAAAGAAAGAACTGAATAGATATTCATATGTTAAAATAAAATGTTTTATCGTTAAAAATATAATTTTTAACGTGAATGTGAATAAATAAATATTCATATACAAACCGGACGGTTTGTTTATGTACACCTATTTGACTGACATTGATTGGGTCGATAAATTTTACACATCGCCCAGCTGCACGAATAAAATAAGTGTTTGATTGTTTGAAACCCCACACGGGTGTTGGGATGAAATATGAGTTCACTCATCCTAATTGATAAAGTATGTCGATCGATTGATTGACAGACTGTTATAAGCGTTAGATATCTATATTTGATGCTTATACAGTGTAGTGCACTTTGGTTGATGGTTGATTATTTTTCAATGCGATTATATACATGTGTTGTATGAAAATCCATATAATTAACTTTATATGGTAATTGATTGGGCCTCATTCCAATTTGAAAAATAAAGAATATTATAAAATAAAGGTTCATGTGTTGACTATATTCATCCGTTGATATTAGTCATGTGTTGAACGAAATATTTTTATAATAAAGTTTACATCTTTATCAATATATAATAAAGGTTCATGTGTTGACTATATTCATCCGTTGATATTAGTCATGTGTTGAACGAAATATTTTTATAATAAAGTTTACATCTTTATCAATATATAATAAAGGTTCATGTGTTGACTATATTCATCCGTTGATATTAGTCATGTGTTGAACGAAATATTTTTATAATAAAGTTTACATCTTTATCAATATATAATAAAGGTTCATGTGTTGACTATATTCATCCGTTGATATTAGTCATGTGTTGAACGAAATATTTTTATAATAAAGTTTACATCTTTATCAATATATAATAAAGGTTCATGTGTTGACTATATTCATCCGTTGATATTAGTCATGTGTTGAACGAAATATTTTTATAATAAAGTTTACATCTTTATCAATATATAATAAAGGTTCATGTGTTGACTATATTCATCCGTTGATATTAGTCATGTGTTGAACGAAATATTTTTATAATAGAAATTACATCTTTATCATATATAGAATTAGAAATCAACTGGAAAATAGATGAGATGAGTGGTCTCCTGGATATTAATCTGATGTTGGTTTCGGCCTTCGGGGTTAATGTTCAGGAAATCGTTCTCTCACTAAATTACGGTTGAAGTCTGATTCAATATCAAACGATAGATACCTTAACTTTTATAGAATATATTAAATAGCAAAAATAGTCACACGTGGACGGTACTCATTCGTTGAGATTAGTCGTGTGTTGACAAAAAGAAATATTTGAAATAGAATATATAAAACCGTGTTGAATAGTGATGCGCCATTTTGACGCGAACGGAATATATAACGATTTCGAAATGAATTGAATATATAACGATTTCGAAATGAATTGAATATATAACGATTTCGAAATGAATTGAATATATAACGATTTCGAAATGAATTGAATATATAACGATTTCGAAATGAATTGAATATATAACGATTTCGAAATGAATTGAATATATAACGATTTCGAAATGAATTGAATATATAACGATTTCGAAATGAATTGAATATATAACGATTTCGAATAACGATTTCGAAATGAATTGAATATATAACGATTTCGAAATGAATAGAATATAAAACGATTTCGATTTGAATTGAATATAAAACGATTTTGAATTTGAATTGAATAGAAATGAATTTTAAAACGAATTTATAAAGAAGAATTCAATTTTGATTTGAATTGAAATGGAAGTTGAAATTGCTTTTGAAACGAATTCAAAACTACATATATAATTCATTTTAAATAGAAATCGACGAAATATATATTATATATATTATATATATAATATAATGGCCTGAATAGAACGCGCCGCGCCGCGGTAGTTCTTGAATTTCGACCATTTATTTCAAACGGACATTACGGGAGATCCGACCGTCGGATTCTCCTAAAACCGGAACCGTTGGGTTCGTATCGAAAAGAGCTTTCTAAAGAATATTAGAAATTCAAAATCTAACGGTTGGATTTGGAGATACGTCCAAATCAAATTCGAAAAAGGTCGCTGTAAGTGCAGTTCGATGACCATTGTTGGAAATCGACTGTGCGGGCCTTGATAAAATTATTAAAAATATCAATAATTTGTGTAAAATCATAAGAAATGATTTGGGAAAATTTGGGACGAAAAACTCCACATTTGAAAAGATAAAAATGGTTTTTATCGAAATGAACTAGTTTTGAACTAAATTTAAAACCCAATTATTTTTAAATAAAGGAATTAGATTTAAAAAGGGGTTTTAAATAATCGAATTTCTAATATATTTGATTGAATTTGAAACGGGTTTATCGTGAACAGTGTTTTAAATAACATTAGTTCTTTAACCCGATAACAAATAGAATGTGATTTGGGTTTGTCGTGAACTGTGTTTTAAATAACACCTAGTTCTTAACCCAGAAAAAGGGAGTTTTAATGAATTTGCAATTAGATTGAAATTCAAATTGATAATCTAAATTATCAAATTTAGAATTGAGCGAGAATGGAGTATCGCCAGTTTTGCTCCAAAGCGATAGTTAAATCTTTAATTAGATTTGAACGTGAAATGGTAATTAATTTTACCGATAACACAGTGGTGTTAGATATGGAGTATTACCAGTTTTGCTTCATGGGATGAATAGGTTGGGATTGGGAAATAAAATAAATAATTACTTCGTTACGGTTCGCTAATCTCGACTAGTTGGAAAAACCATAATTTGGTTTTAAACGTCATCCAAAGGAAGATTACAGGATAAATTTTAAAGGATTTATCTTGGATAAAATTAATGGGAACCTTTCCCTAAGAATGTGGAATTTAGAAACTAGCTGTAGGTTGGCTAAGAAGAATGGTTTCCTGGGTATTGATCTGATGTTGGTTTCGGCCTTCGGGGTTAATGTTTGGGAAATTGTTCTCTTGCTAATTTGCGGTTAGTGACTAATAAATTGGAATGAGGCGTATGTTGTGTTTGCGTAACATTTGTTTTTAATATACGCGGGTTGTTCGGAAAGGCCGCGATAAGTCGAAGATGAAGACGGTGGTCGAAGACCGGAAGTCTTCACATCGTTTGGGTAATTACTGACGATCCTGATTGGGCTGTACACCCAAGAGGATGGAAATAGTTGGTGGTCGTCCAGACGTACTTGGAGATGGATGGATATGCGAGGAAAGTGCCTCCGGTTTCGTTCAAACCCAGAACGGACTTGTAAATGGATTGTGTGTCTGACACTGGATTTTATTCTGTGTTGATTGATTTCTGTTAAATATACATCTGTTTGGCGGCAGAGAATTTATTCTTTTGCTTAACGCCCTTCTCTGAGACGTACGAGCTCAGAGGTTGTATATCGATGGACATCAGTCGCATGGCATGAATTGCCTGTGTGGCACGCTAAGATGCAATGATCAAGGCTTCTGTTGAAAAGCAAAGTCTTGTGGTTGATGATCAAAGCATGGCCTTTGTGGCGTAGCTTTGTGTATAGCGTGTATTCGCGAGCCTCACACCTCGGTATGAGTCAAAAACGGGATAAGGACCCAAGGAGTGCACGACGTTTCTTTCTAGCTATGGTGGTGTCAGTGACTTACCAGCCCTGACATTTATATACTTTTCACCTATGTGGTTGTTGGATGCGAGGCGCCTCGATTATAGGTCTGTAAGGACCGGGAAACGTGTGTTCAGGCATAATTAATCCTCTAACGTAAGTGAGGACCGGCCTTGGAGGATCCAGGGGTTACCCAGTGTGCGTAACCCTGAGGCATTTGCTAGAGTGTCTCGAACGCGGAGAGGAGCTTGCCCCTTGCCTCGACTCATGACGGAAATCCAATTTCCAATACGTGTATTGCGGTTTTAATTGTAGAACTAGTATGGCGACATGATATATGGTACCCATGCCGTCTATGATTTATATTTATGATTGAAATGTTTTGACACTATACACTTATTATAGTATCAAATGATTTGTTTTAAACGTACCAAGCATGTTTGGCTATTATAAGGGAAAACCCTATCCTCCGGCTTGCGTTGCATTGTATGATGGGACCTGGGTCTTATAATAGCTTCATTTTTCGAAAAAGCATTGCGTTGTTTATTCTATGCACTGGTATTCTTGGGAGGAAACCCGTTCCGTGTTATACGGCGTGGTCCCTTGATTTACTCTCTTTTAAAGTAAAGTTTTAAATAACTGTTTTAGTTCTCACACCAGTCACATGACTGACCTGGAGTTTATTGTTTTAACCTAAACTCTGGGTGCCCCTATTTTCCGCACGGGCAGCTAGTAGTTTTGGTTTTGCAGATTTATATTCACAGATCCTGGTTTGCAGCTGGAATGATATCCGGAAAGCTCTGTATCCGTATATCACCTTCAGTTGTGCTTTGTATTATTTTTCCGCTGCTATGTAATTATTGTAATCTCTGATATTTATCGAATGTAATTTATTCAATTACACTCTGTATATTCTTGTATCTGATGGAACTGTTGTAATATACAATGAAATGTTCTTCTGTTTGTGTTCTGATTTGTCATGTTCTCAACGTTCAGGGGTTTCGAACGGTCTAGATCGGTTTAACGACTGATTAGGATCGAGCGAAATTCCAGGCCGTCACAAGGATCATCTTCCTTTGGTGGAATTCACCTACAACAATAGCTACCAAGCCACCATAGGAATGGCGCCCTTCGAAGCTTTATATGGAAGACCGTGCCGATCACCAACTTGTTGGTGGGAGTCTACAGACAAGCTCGTACTTGGGCCAGACTTGATTAGAGAGACCTCAGAAAAGGTGGATTGATAAGAAGACGAATGAAGGCTGCACAAGATAGACAGAAGTCATATGCAGACAAAAGAAGGACTGACCTTGAGTTTAAGGTTGGAGATAGGTTGTTCCTTAAAGTATCTTCTTTGAGAAATGTCATTCTCTTTGGGTCCGTAGGAAAGCTAGCACCAAGATTTGTAGGACCATTTCCTATCATTGAAAGGATTGGGATGATGGCTTACAGAGTAGAGCTACCCGAGAGACTAGCTGGAGTTCATAATGTTTTTCATGTTTCTCAACTACGAAAGTGCTTACATGAATCTGCGGAAGTGGTGGAGCCGAATATACTAGAGGAAGTAGAAGTAGAACGAGAAGCGACTGTGAGAAGAGTTCCAACTCGTATCTTGGGTACGGAAGTCAAAAAGCTATGCAACCGTGAAGTCAAGCTAGTTAAAGTTCAATGGAGTGATGTTGAGGAAGACGCGACTTGGGAAATTGAGAGGAAAATACACGCAGCCTACCCTTTTCTTTTTGAGGGTACCTCCTTGATCTCTTTTTCTATAAGTTTATTCATGCTTATATCTATCTTTCAAGTACATCTCCTCAGTCCTATTCTTTATCCTTAGGTAGAAACCAATGGATGTAAACATGTGTTTGAAACATGTTATGATTGATGGTTGCGAGTGGTTGCAAGTGGTTGTTAGTGGTTTCTCGTGGATGCATGTACACACACTTTAGGCGCTAGATCGGCTCAATCACTTTCATATTGCATATAAATGTGTGTGCATATTTAAATTAATGGATGTATAATGGTTGTGTTATCATATGGATGCTGCATTATGATGAATGGTTATGCACACATGTAGAAGTAATAGTATCGTTAGGATTCTTTTGCATGCATAATGGACGCATGGAACTATCATGATTTGCATTAAGGAGGTCAACTGAATCAGTAGACCGCCTGATTTTGCATTAGATAAGGAACATATACACACACTTTTTGCATATGTTCATATGGCATTAGAAATCTTGTAAGGAGAATGGATGCCTGTGTTTGATGATTGAGTAGATGTATGATAGGATATACATTCTCCTTAACTTGGATATTTCGGGGGGGGGGATCCTTTAAGGAGGGTAGAATGTAACACCCCGTGATTTCAAATATTAAAAATTAACGAATTTAAGAATACTTACTTTCAAATGTGAGAGTTAAGGGAAATGGGTTACGCCATTGCGTTCGTCTCGGAATTCTGCTTGAGATAGAGTCTGAGTTTGCGTGAATTGGACTCCGTATGAAGAAGATATGGCCTTCCAAAGTTTCATAATTTAAAATAGCTCAGGTTCAAAAAAATTGAAATTGAAATTCAAACAGGGGAGAAGGCTGGGAGGGAATTCTCACGCCTAAGGGCCAGGTCGACCAGGGGGGTGACCTACCCATACAGGTCGACCAGGGGTTCGACCTGGGGTTGACCTACCCACTGGGAAGATCTGAAATGTGACGATATTTTGACTCACTGTTGAGTCATTAGGGCTGAGGTGTTATTCTATCTTGACTGAATGGTCGTGATTGCTTCTAGGTTAATCTAGTGGCTCTAAATTAATTAAAATTCTATATAAGCAACCTAACTCTCAACCTAAAATCACACTAATTCATACCAAGAGCCGCCATGCCGTCAATGGAGAACCTAGAGTAGTCGTCGTTCTCTTTCAACTCAAAAACAAGATAGAAGCAAGAATCAAAAATCAAATCTAATCTAAATTATAATAACAGTTAGTCTACATCAAAGGCGAGCAATTCAGTTTCAGAATACAGATTCCAGAAAAACAAGACTGTTCTTTTGTTAATGAGTACTATTTCTTTCACAATATAATTATTAAATTAATTATGATGGGTTGTAATTGGATTATGAGAACATGTCTGTTGAATCGCATGATGTTGTTTAACTTTGTAGATCTATTTCATATTTAACTTGATTCATTTTATGCAAGTTTGGGATGTTAAACCATATGTTAATTCATATGTGAATCTTATGCAAGTTGGGTTGTTAAATCATATGTTAATTCATATGTGAATCTTATGATGTTAAATTGTATGTTAGTTTGAATATGAATCTTATGCAAGTCTATATGTGAATTGTACACAAGTTTATATGTGAATCAAGTATATACATATGCTAGTTTATATGCAAAATCATGTGATGAATTCATATGCAAGTTGTAGAAATTCATATGCGAGTTGTAGAAATTCATATGCAAGTTTAGGTGAAAAACTATATTCACATTTTTGGGTGAAAATTATATTCACGTATGCAAGTTAAGCGAGACCCATAATTTATATATGCAAGTCCACAATTTCATGTTTAGATCTATATTTAGATCCATGGTAGTTTATGCAAATATATGATTCTTTATGACATTGTCTATGCAAATTTATTAGCTATGCAATTTTATTCCCATTTGCAAGTTAGATCTGTTTTTATGTGTTATGCAAGTTGTGATATTTTATTTATATATATAAGTTAGACTATTTGTGAGTCTAACGTATTTCATATTTGAACGTACGAATAGCATGGGGACAAATGGGAAAATACTAATTATGTAAATTGTGAATTGGCATAAAATGGCTTAATAAGGCTTATAGTTAATTTGAGACATTAATTGGTATAATTTGTATACCTGGAATTTATGGACATAATTTAGGTGACAATTATGGACATAAATTAATTTGGAATTTATTGACAAATTTGAATAGGGATATTAATCCAATTTAGGGTTAAATAATTATGTGTAATAATTAACCGCCTAAGACACGAGGTTAGACTCGTTTGTGGTGTAAGACTGCCCGGACCCGCCCGGCAAATCCAGCAACCACAAACGGTAGTCTAATGTGAGAGGTAAAAGGCACAAATTAAATGTGTAACAATTGTAAAGACACGAGGTTAGGCTCGTTTGCGGTATAAGACTGCCCGGACCCGCCCGGCAAATCCAGCAACCGTAAATGGTAGTCTAATGTGGGAGGTCTTTACAAGGATACGGTTCTAAGGAATTAAGTAATACTTAACCAGATAGACATGTGGTGGGACATGGGGGTTAAGTGGGTGGCCTAGGTGGCATGTGAAATACGATTAGAAACACTTAACTAAATTGAAAACATGTAATAAGACATGAATAAGAATGGGTTAAGTGGGAAATTCTAGTGGGGACCAAGCATAGGTGGAACACTTGTGTCAAGTATGGGGACCCTTTTCAAACCAGTAACCCATTAAGTATCTTTGTGAGCTCGAGTTAGATCGAGGACGGGACACGCTTACTGGGGTTGATTGTAAGAGGTCAAAATGGGTTAACGGTGGCAATGCAAGTCCAACAGGGTCATGTGCGTGCGTGGGCCTGGGCTGGTAGGTAAGACGTTGTTGCATCGTGTAGATATAAGTCGTGCATCTTTAGTAGTATCGGGTTGCCACTTTGGGGAGTGATACACCCCACTGTGGGACCAGCATATGTATCTACGAGTTAGGGAGCCGATCGCATGGGGGTAGTGGGTACAACTAGTGGAGATAGGGGCAGGCAGCACCTATGAAGACAGCTAGGGGTACACGAAACTACCATTATGATTATTGTATTCGGTATGCGGGATCCACTTTTAGGGTGGCTAGTAGTGGTGCAGTATAGTAATTATCCTATAGTGGTTAGGAATGAGATTAACACCAGAATACTCCTCTTGTTTGCCTTGACATGCCCATTTGTTTCACAGTCATTCCTTATTCTACCAGTTTATGCCTTATCCTAGTTACTTTCATAATTGTATTGTTAAAGTTATGGTACTCGCCAGACTTTATGTCTGACCCCCTTTGTTTTCGCCTCTTTTCTTCCTCCCCCCCCCCTAGGTTTTGAGGGTGAGACTAGTACTAGTGGAGCTTGATCAGGATCTTTTTCTCTCTTTTGGAAGTGCTTGGATTGTTGAAAGTAAAGTTCAACTCATCTCTTTTATGGCTACTTATGTTGGGGTTATGCTTTTTATTTTATGTACTCAGAAAACAATTTGTCAAGATTGTTACTAAGTGTACTTAGTTTTTCTGTTGGTTTATGATGTTGTTGTAATCAAACTATTTCTCCGCTGCAATAAATGTTGTTTCGAAATTTTTCAAGTACCAATATATGTATCTATCTTGTTATATTATGTCATATTCACCAATAATACTCCATGAAAGTTAATGCATTCCCTTTGAGAGTGACATTAATGGATGTGGGGTGTTACAGTTTTCATCAGCTCCGAGTAGCCGTTGAGAGTATTCCTAAAATGGTATTTCGGACGCCGTCTGGATTTTAAGAGTGGTTGGTCATGCCATTTGGGTTGACCAATGCACCTGCGTATTTTGTGGATCTTATGAATAGGGTTTTCAGAGATCATTTGAATAAGTTTTTTCTTGCGTTCCTGGACGATATCTTGGTTTACTCGAGGGCAGAGGAAGAACACAAGGAACATTTGAGGATAGTGATGAAGATGTTGAGGAAACACCAATTGAAAGCGAAGGTTTCTAAGTGTCACTTTTGGAGGAGGGAAGCGAGGTTCTTGGGCCATGTTGTTTCAGAGAATTGTATTGTCGTGGACCTTGCGAAGGTGGCTACGATATAAGATTGGTCTATGCCCAAGAATGCAACGGACGTGAAAAGTTTTTTGGGGTTAGCTGGATATTATCGTAAGTTTATCCAAGACTTCTCCAAGATAGCAGCACCGTTAACTCAGTTAACCAAGAAGAATCAAGCTTTTGCTTAGGAAGGAAGGTGTGAGGGTGCATTTAAGAGTCTAAAGGAAAAGTTGACGCGTGCACCAATGCTAGTTATTCCTAAGGGAAACAAAGAGATGATGGTATACACGGATGCCTGTGGTACCGGACTAGGTGATGTATTGTTGCAAGGAGGTAGGGTTGTAGCCTATGCTAGTCGGCAATTGAAACCGCATGAGAAAAGATATCCTACCCATGATTTGGAATTGGCAGCGATCGTGTTCGCATTGAATATATGGAGACATTGCTTCTTGGGAGAAAGATTCGAGTTGTTTACCGATCATAAATCATTAAAGTATCTTTTCTCTCAGAAGGATTTAAATCTTTGTCAACAGAGATAATTAGAGTTCTTGGCTTCATATGATTTCAATATTGCATACACACCCGGGAAGAGCAATGCGGTAGCTGATGCATTGAGTAGGAGACATGCCAGTTTAAGGGCTATGTTTCTGGAATGGAAGCAACTGGAGTATATTGTGGGATATGATATCAGACCTAAGTGCAAATTGGATCTAGAGATATTAACAAGTGTGACGGTTAGACCGACTTTGATTGAGCGGATTGGTTCCAGTTAGAGGGACGATCCTAACCTATTGGAAATCGTCTCCAAGGTAGAGATGAATATCGATGGTGAGGAAATGAACAAGTACGGATTTGATCGAGATGGATGGCTTTGAAAGAATAGGAGACTAGTTATACCCAACGTTAATGGATTGAGAGATGAAGTGCTTAGAGAGTGTCAACACTCGAAACTGATTATACATCCCGGTGGTAACAAAATGTATTGAGAGGTGAAGCAAACCTACTACCGGGAAGGGATGAAGAGAGATGTTGGGAAGTTTATATCCAAATGCATGAACTGCCAGCTAGTTAAAGTCGAGCAAAAGAAACCTAGTGGTTTGTTACAACCGTTAGAAATCCCCGAATGGAAATGGGAACAAGTCTCAATGGATTTTATTCATGGTTTACCAAAGACTAGATCAGGTCATGATAGTATTTGGGTGATTATGGATCGATTGACCAAAAGTGCAAGGTTTATACCAGTCAAGTCGAATGGAATGGCAGCTAAGTTAGCAGAACTATATATGAAGTGGGTAGTGAGATTTCATGGAGTACCTAAAGTTATTGTGAGTGACCAAGATCCATTATTTACTGTGGGTTTTGGAATAGCTTACATGAGGCTTTTGAGTCAGAATTACATCTCAGTACCGCGTATCATCCTCGAACCGATGGTCTGACAAGGATCTCTTAAGAACTTGTATATTGGATTTCGGGGGGTCATGGGATGACCATTTGCATTTAGTTGAGTTCGCATATAATAATAGTTATCAGTCCAGTATTGGTATGGCTCCATTTGAAGCTTTGTACAGAAGGCCATGTAACTCACCATCATGTTGGTTGGAAATCGGTGAGAAATTTGTGCTTGGGCCAAATGTAATAAGAGAAACTTCGAATAAGATCAAAGTTATTCAACAATGAATGAAGGCTTCCCAAGATAGACAAAAGAGTTATGCTGATAAAAGGCGAAGAGATTTAAAATTCTTCATTGGTGACTTGGTATTCATCAAGATTTCTCCATTGAAGAATGTGATTCAATTTGGTAGAAGAGGAAAGTTGGCACCAAGGTTTGTTGGTCCATTTTCGGTTCTCGAACAAGTTGTGAATTTAGCATATAAATTGGATTACCAGACAAGATGGCGGGAATGCACAACGTATTTCATGTATCCCAGTTATGGAAGTTCGTGCATGATTCTGATATGACTATTCCACTAGATCAGTTGGATGATATTGAAGTAGAACCCGAAGTGGTTGGGAATCGCAGACCGATTCGTATTGTCGAGTATGATACGAAGCAATTTTGAAGGAAGACGGTGAAACTAGTCAAGGTCCAGTGGGGTGATGATGAGAACGGTTGTACTTGGGAAATAGAGGAGAACATAAGGAAGACGCATCCAGAACTCTTTGCTTGGTAAGATTTTAATAATGATATAGTTATTCCCTTGTTAGTAAACTGCATGCTAGGATAGGCTTGTTGTGTTGTTATGTATGTTTGATTGTTTGTAAATAGTTGATAGACATGCGGGGCACCATTGTGTGTTTTAGTTAAGGAATTTTGGGGGCGAAACTTCTTAAGGGAGGAGAATGTAATGACCCGCATTCTACGCATCGGAGGATCATAGAATATTTATTTCATTCACATACGAAGTCATATGGTCGTGTAACTTTGGGGAAAATACTATTGGGGTCATTCCCCATTTTCACGATTTTTGTCGATTTTAAATGACCGTTTTGCCCCTGGCGAATCTTGTTTCGCCTATAACTTTTGATTGGTAAGGAGTTTTGACCTATACCACTTCCATTGGATTCGGATTTTGGTTTACCTTTCTGTAGAGTGGTCATATTAATCAAACAGACTACCATTTGGGAGATATGGCTGAAATAAGGTTTGGAAGGTGAAAAACAGCATAATTGGGCTTAACCGGGTGATTAGCAACTAAGCCCATAACCCAGTTCGGGATTAGTGTTATGGGGGGACGATAGAGTTTGGGAAATTAATTTCATTCATTTTTCAAGCCGCCATTTACCTTTCTCTAACCACAGCAATGGCCTCCACCTTCTAAAATCACATTTTAATCACTTTCTAATCCAATATTAAGCTAACCAACATCAAATCAAGGTAAATTAACGTAAAATTGGAGGTAGAGATGCTGTGTTGCATTGGAATTTGAACCAAATCATAGATATTTTCAGATATGAGATTTATTTGTGGCTAAGGTGAGTGATTAGCATGTTTTTACACTAATTACGGCTAATTAGGGGTGATTAATGATAATTAGCGAAATTATGACTCAGAAAAATATGGAAAAATATGTGAAAATTCTAGAATATTATTTTAGGTCGCAGATATAAATTTGAGTTAATTTGGATTTAGTTTGCTAATTATATTGTTAAACATGCTTAAGGGGATTAAGGGGAAAATCATGGTTTTAGGTATGTTTGATCCATATTAACATATTAAATTGTTCTTTTGGTGTTGATGGTTGATCCTGTATGTTATTACTACTATTTGGAATGTTTTATGGTTTCTTAGTAAAGTTAAAATAGTTGAAAACATCGTTGTGTGGCGTAAATAGCTTGCTGGAAAAGTTGCAGAAAATAGTGCAGGACCCCGTTCGTGATATGGACCCCCCGCCAAACCGAACAGGTTCGCTACCCCGAACCACAACCCACTTAGTGTATCACGAGCCGACCCGATGCTTGTAGGAGACCACAACCCGAACCGCCGTGAAGCATCATGATCCGTTGCTCCGAACCCGAACCGGAGCACCAAAGCACCACAAACTGGACCGCGAAGCCCGACCCTGAACCGCTTGGTGACCACAAACCGAAGTACTATGAGCGGATTGTCACGAACAGAGAAGCTCGACCCGAGCTAGTGTGGCACCATGATCCGGACTGGAGCATCACGATCCCAACCAGAGGAGTCGCCATGCACGAACCGATCCGAAGCATGTAATCACAACCCGACCCAGATGTGCATCACGAACCGAACCGAAGCTTCCACTCGAACTGAATGGAGGATGAACCGAATTGGAGAAGAATAAAACCCGAGATGCAAAGGAAGTCCAAGTGGGAAGTTGTTACTCAGCATCCAGATGGGAAACAATGAGTTAACTTTATGATTGGCTTTGCTGCGGGACGTATGCAAAGGGGTTATTGTTATCTATAGCTTTAGTTCACCACTGAGGGACGGATTAGTGGCTATGGATCAGCGTAATGAGATCATTAAAACTCCTAAGGGCAAGTGATCATAGCATGACTACAGATCAGTGCAATGGGGCCATTAGGACTCCTAAGGGAAAGCTGATCATAGCAAGGGATTAGTGGCTATGGACCAGCGCAATGGAGTCATTAAGACCCCAAGGGCAAAGTGGTCGTAGCAAAGGATTTGGGTGATCAAAGTGGTAGATATCATATACTTTACACACTGAGTGAGAGGTGTGAGGTTGGTTGCTATGTTTGATGTTTGCTATCACCATGACATGCACACTCCCATTTTACACTTTATATTAGTGTTACCTTAGAGTACTATACATCTTGTTGTGCCAACTCTTTAGTTGCAGGTCCAGGTTCAGGTATGACTAGTTATACTTGTTATTGTTCTATTTTGCTGTTATCGCTCATACCAGTCTTTTGTCTGAGCCAGAGTTTAATGTCTCTTCTTATTACTCTAGGTGCTCCTAAATGAGTAGACTAGAAAAAGGTCAGGTGGCTATGCATGGGTAGATGTCCAGAGACGAGCAGGAGGCTTCCACGTACTATTTACATATATTCTCCCTGTGTTGTCGATGGTCACTACTTTGGGCATTAGTAGTATACCTTTTCTATCTTGCTTTAGAGACAGTAATTTGAAGGTGTAATAATGATGGTTTGGATCATAAGCCGTATTTTGGATTCCGCTGCTATGATGGTTTAGTTTCCAGCTTGTGCACTGTCTTGCCCATTTTATGTCAAGTTATGTTATTATTATATTTTATTCCATGCGCTGTGAGATATACTACAAGTTCTTTGGTGATTCATAGTTTCAAGTTCCTTTTCCTTTGACGACCGTCCCGTGCTAGTCGGGCATCGGCACAGCGTGTTTCAAGGGAAATGTAAACTGGTTCGGGGAGGGCCGTTACACAAACAATAGCAATAACTACAAAACCCATTACTACATTCATTCATGACACTAACGCAGCTTCAGCCACCATTTACATCTTATCCAGCACATGGCTATATCTAGATATGATATATGACTGCCATACATTGTCATTTAAGTTGTAGTATAGGAATGTCGGCACATGTAGCCTCATTCTTCTAAGCATAGTTATTCTATCCATGAAAGCATACACAGCTAGGAGCTACCCATTTCAATGCAAAACAAACACAGCTATGAACATGACTACACAACTGCTATAAACTGAATAGCAACAGTCCATTTAATAAACCCATACTCGGCTATACACATAGCTACAATTTTCTTTTCTTTAATCAATGTATACGTAAGCAATTAGCTAGCCATTTCATTTCAATCAAAATCTAAGGTAGCAGCACCTACCTATACCCATCTATTTGAACATGGTCGTATATATTTTCTAGGGGACTGTCATGACTCATACATCTTTATGGAGGTAATTAGGACTTGTTAGCATGCATAGACATAGTTGTCCTCTTTCTATCAATCACACGTGCTGTAAACAACACAGAGCATTCCATTCACATAGAGATACAGCTAGGAGTTTCCTTCAAAATAGTGTATTCACTTTCGCATGCACCCATGTGCTGCTATTATTTTAATCATTTATTTAGAATACATATATATATATATATATATACATACATATCCATATCCATATCTAGCTACTGCCTACTTGTATGTTTGTTTAAACTAAAACCAATAATAAAAATGGAAAGAAAATGGCAGTAGGAGGATCTATGCAAACCAGCATATGAGAAACAGAGGACTTCAACTGTGAGTAAACTCTTCCTTTACTCCATTAAAACAGATACTGATTTTATAGAATGTGATGTAGAGATATGTATATACATATATGTTTGTTAATGGGTTGTATTTATCTAACTTAGCCTTCATGTCAACTTGGAAACCAAATATTATAAATAAAAACAGAGAGCTTCTCTTGTGAATAAACTCACTTTTAATTTTCTATTTTTAAATCACACTTGATAGTTATATCATTTGACGGCTTGTGGTTACATATCTTTGCTTGGGTTTAAAATTTCAACATAACATTATCTGTTATGTGTACATAAGTGTTAGTTGTTATTTGTTTGACTGGATTGTGCATATGTGATCACTACACATGCTATACGGATATTAATGTTTCAAAATGTAAGAATCTTTGTGTTAGGCTTCATTTTATATTTTTGTTCATAAAGTCCGTATTCAGACTATCTAGGAGGCACGGATGTCAATGGTGCATAACGTCGATTAGATTTTTCGTGTTCTATCTATACTATGCATTATTTTCCCATACATTATTTATACTTCATTATATATTTTGGATGATCAGTCCAAATACACAGTTTTACCATAATTTTAACATTCGATCTTGGTGATTATTTCCATCTCCATTGACATACGAATAGTGAACTGTTTTGCATCCGGTATGCAATCAACTGTGTAATGTTCCAAAACTTTAAAACTATAGAAATCAAACAAGGTAAATAGACAATGGTATTCAACAAATTCCATTTAATTGATTGTGCCAATAATAAAAACAAAAGGGGTCAAGTGAAAAGCGGGTAGCAGTATATCCTGTAATTATATATAAATAGGATAGCCTTCCATTCTATTTGAAACTCATCAGTAGTAGCTGGCCGGAGTAGAACGTTGGGGTATAATGAGTTCATGAAGTAAGCAATGATGCATGGCACCGGTCGAGACAACATGGTGGTTGATTGTGTGTCGGTGCATGTGCACCACGCACACGGTACACTGTGATTTTGAAAATCAGAACAGTAAAAGAAAAGAAAGAGGGGGTGTGTATGGAGCTTGAACGAGTTGAACGTAGGGTAAGGGAAAACTGTGGGATCACAGAGGCATTGGAAGGCCTTGAATGCAAGCAGAAATGGGCACAGTAGCAACTGGGAATAGTTGCGTGAAGAAAAAAGAAAAAAGAGACGGGTGTACGTAGTACACTGGCAAGTGAAGTAAGAATCAGCAATAACATAATGAAGGGAGCCTGCAGATTCCATTGGGACTTTTGGCCGAAGAACTGATTGCAAACTATTTAGAACTGGTATTAAAACTGTGTTGGCATAGATGTAAAAACTAGTACTAGCGGATTTTGGACAACAAAACATGAACTAATTCTAATACAATATGATTTTTTTAGAAACGAAATAAAAAATAAAAATATAAGAAGAAAGAGGGATGGGGGAGCAAGCTTGAAAGGCTCGGTCTGGCACATTAAACGAATGGGGAAAATCACGTACTGACACGAAGTATGTCGGCACTGAGAACAAGTGAGGGATTGAAGCGGTTTTTAATAAAGAAAAGAACGTAGAAAGGATCATGGGATGGGTTTACGCGTAGATCTGATTAGGTTGTATTAGGCCGGATTTTTTTTAAAAAAGAAAACGTTGGGAAAGGAAGATGGGCTGACGGTGTAGGAAATAGAAGGGAAAAGGAGACCAGAAATAGAAAAGGAGAAAAGAGTGAAGTTGGGCCGGGTATGGGCCAATGGGCAGAAAAATAGGGTAAAAGAAAAGTAAAATAAATAAAAAGGAAGTAAGAGAAACAAAAAAATAAATGGGAATAAAGAAAGAAGGAATAATAGAAAAAAATTAAAAGGAATGGAAATTTGGAAAATAAACTTTAAAAAAATTTTCTCTTAAAACGTAGGAATTTTATATTTAAGATATATACAATAAATAAAAAAATAAAAATAAAATAAACGGATAGTATGGTGGATGGCACCAGTTGCAGATGAGCAGACAAGGAATCCGAGTAAACAAAATTGTACTTGTCAGTTTAAACAAAGTTACTTTATTGAAATAAATAAATAGAATTAAATTTATATTCTCTAAATTAGAATAAAAATAAATACTAAAATCCAGATAATTTGTTTAAGCCAGATTAGTTTGACGATATATAGAATTAAATAGATGATGGGTGGATCGTCAATAATATTGTGTTATAAATGAACTAAATTATTTTGAAATGAAATGCTATTCGATTTTAATCGACTTAGGTCAATAACTAAATTTTTAATTGATAAATGATGTAAAGATAGAGTTAACAACTATCAATTTAAATATTGAAATCTATGTAAATGTGAACAGAATTTGACTCTATACTAGTGATTATTAATGAAATCAAGTCGATGTGATAAACAAGTCCAGAATAAATGATATTGACAATCCAAAGTGAATAACATAAGGAGAAAATGTTTGTAGATAAGAAGGATTGTGAAGAGGAAATTAGTTGATCGATAATGATGGAATTATTCTGAGGTCCAGAAAATAAAAGGGAATAGTGATAAATTGGAAGGAGATGTTGGATAGGTTATCGACTAAGTTGAATTAAAGGAGAGTATCAATTACGTCCCACTTTAAATAAAGATTTAAATATAATTATATGTATTAAATTATTTATTCATTTAAAGGAGTGAAATAATGGTTATACTTTTAAGTCGTATATATACTGAAGTATGGATTACAACCATACTGTTCTAATTCATAAAATAAATGGGATCACTAAACTGAATTAAATCTTAGATATATATGATTTGAAAATAATCAAATTTTCAAGATCAACATGGACAACTATTAGTTGAATTTGATTTATTGAATCGTGATAGACAAGATCTGTTATAATGGTTGATTGCCAATTTGATTGACTGTAATTCTATGATATAAACCGATAAACTTGTTTAGTTTAATTTAAACATTTACCTATCTTGTTAAGATTATATCAAACTCCTGTTGAAATCCAGAATTTTGTATGTGTAATAAGTTCAGTAGATAAGTCATGGTAACCAATAAATATTGAATTTTTTTGAATATGATAACCTAATTACGTTGAGTATTACTTGGCCCTAAAAGATTTTCGCGTTCATCGATTCAAAGACCGGGATGGGTTTTCCAAATGAAATCAAAATACCGCTTGTTTCAACCTAGGCATTGATTAATTTGAAGTCAAATTGAAGATTATTGAAGACGGAGTTTATGCAATGGCTATTTTGTTTATTCTAGGTAGAAATTTGCTAAGATGGGTTTACAGGATAGTGCCTTCGGTTAGTCCAATCCCATGACGACTTGTATGGACGAACATCCAGTAGAGTATGCCTAACATATCGCGTAAGTTGATCTCTTCAAAACTATGTTTGGTGGTGGAGGAATTCGTTTCCCTTATCTTTTTACCCGTAGTTTTGGGGAAGTCAATTTGTGATTTGACGGGTTTGACGATGTGGCATTCAAAGTGAATGAAGATATGTTGTTCTAAAGGTAAGTTCAGCCTCAAGCCGCACAACCGGGAAATGACAAAAATCGGACAAGTAGCATGGATATGTGGGTCGCTCCCATTACGGTGTATTGTCACCATCTAGAGAATATTCATTTTGTTACTTCTTTCGCTTCTGTATCTCCCGGGAACGGTTATGTTGGTACCAACCGTAAGGTGACAATATATTTGATACACTCAAGAGAAATGAGTGGTCGGTCATGCGTGGACTGGGTTGCAAGACGTTCTTGTTGAACCCGGTGTATTCCCCTCTAGAGATACACTTCCGGCAAGTGGTTCCATACCTTGTCATAGTCGGAATCCAATCTCCAATAAGCGCCAAGCAGTTTTGTTTGTACACTATGTATGTGGAGCATAAGATGCAAGCGTTCCGCTAGATTCTAATTTATTTGTGGATACCCTAGACATTATTATAATACCGGAATAGTTATGGTTTAAAAATGTTTTGGGTTATCGTAAGGTAAAAACCATCCTTGTTTATGTGTGGATCGGTTTTTCGATTATTTATTCTTTCAGAAGAAATTTTTAAAGTTAAGTAAACTTTTAAATCATTTACTCACACCAGTCCCATGACTGACCCAGAGTTATTTTTCTATGTTTTCCCTAAACTTTTGGGTGCTCAAATTTGTACGGGCAGTCAAGTAGTTCAAGATTTTACAGACTTTCAGGAGAAACTTGGAGCAAGAGGCTTCAACGATAGATTTTTAAAGTTAAATTAATGTTGTGTCGTGTATATGATATACTCTGATAATGTATGTAAGTTCAAATCAAGTTGTATTTCAAAAGAGATTATATATCTATTATATTTTATCCATTTCGCAGTGAGATTGTGTTTACTTTGATTTTGTGTATGTTCTTCTTTTTCTTCTATTCCAATTTTTCTATCTTATCTTTTCTCATCCTCTAATTTCTTTCTTCAATACCTGAGTTTTAGTGTTCTTTGGTTTGGCTTGGGTTATATTTAGTCAGCTCAAAGAATACCGAAATTTAGGTCGCCACATTTGGTATCAGAACTGAAGGTTGAGAATAACCTTGTCTCTATGGCGTAACTCGATAAAGATAGGGTTAGTAATACCCTAGATTGAGTTTGAGTGTATAGATATGAGCGCGTATTTTTTAATTAATATAAAAATTGTTTTGTATTGTGTTGATTGGTTTGTCGGGTAGTTTATGAATTCTGGTCAATACAGTAAGCGCAACTGTATCGATAGGTGTTTCTAAACTCTTGAACAGAGTAATTCGACACAGTATTGTTTTAAAAGCTTGGGTAAATGAAATAATTTACTCAAAAATTATATTTCGATGCAAAAAGAATAGTTTTTCAAAATTATTTTATATGGATGTGTCAATTACAATTATTATTATAATCAAATATGATTATAAGAATTTAAAAGGTTATATATATATATATAACCAAATTGGATTTGTATAAGAATAGAGTATGCAAATGAAACAAGATGGGAATTGTTTGAGTAAAATCAGATGATTTGGAAAAATTCAAAGATTTTGAATTCAAAATGGAATTGAGATACACGATTTCAAACTGGTTTGGGATAAAACTGAAAATTTGGGTTTTTGAAATTTAAATTTTAACTGGAGTAAGTTAAATCAGATTGGAATTTTAAATAGGAAAACTTGGAACAGGAAAAATTGCTTCAACAAGTTTGATTCAAGCTAATGATGTCAATGAATTTTGGAATTATTTTCCAAATGTAATTAGGATACTTTCTAAAATAGAAAATGGGTTATATAAGTTGATAAGGAGTTAAGAAATGGAATTGGAACCTAACTGAAAATTGGTTGAGTTAATTAGTTTTCTGAGTATTGATCTGATGTTAATTTCGATCTTCGGGGTTGATACTTATGGAATTATTTTGTTACCTATTTATGGTTAGGGACTGATGAATGTGATTGTAATTTATGTTTTAATTGCTGTGAAATGTTTTGGTAAGTAACCTGTGTGTTTGGATGCCTTGCTTGTGTGATTGTTAGGAGGTGACTCATATATGTGTTTAAAGTCTATGACCTGATATATAACTGGAATTTCCTCACTACTTTAATTTCGGGGATGAAATTCTTTTAAGTGGGGTAGATTGTAATGTCCCAATTTTTGCATGAGTTTGTAATACATTTATTATAGGTTAAATTAGTAATTAAGTTAAAATAATAAATTGTCAATAATAAATATTGGGGAAATTTCAGGAATAATATATAAATGGTTTAGATTATTTTAACCAATGTGAAACAAGCAAGAAATGTTTTCTTGTTTCATTTTGTATTTTTATGTTTGTTTTAACTCTCGTAAGCGTAAATAAGACTGGATTTAAAATTAAATTATCTTTTTATAATCCTATGTATATATTATTTTCCTTAACAGTGTATGAATATATGTGTATATATAGGTAAGTAGTGTCATGTATTTGATTTTTATATTTGATGAAGGTTTTAAACTTATGTAAATTAAAAATAAACAGCACTTAAGAAATTTGATGTGAATATAATAAGTAAAAACAAGTTTACTTCATATAAAAGAAATATTACCTTTAAAAGTGTTATGACATCTTAAGTACTTGAAATCTAGAACAATTGAACAAATATAAGGAAGAAATACTTCATTAATAATGATGTAACACCTTTGTACTTAGAATTGAAGCAAATTTAAATATAAAAAATTGGGTTTTCGTACCATGAAAATGAAACGCATTATTTTGTTTTAATTGCTTGGCAACCGAGATTTTTCTAGTAGCTATGTACATAACCTACACATAAATTTGTACCTCTCATCAATTAGATCTGCGGTGCATGTCTATATGTATACCAGCGAAAGATTCTAGGGTGTAAAATCTGTTTATGATATCATGTTTTGAATCAAACAATAGCAACAACTACAAAACCCATTGCTCCATTAATTCATGACACCTATGCAGCTACATCCACCATTTACATCTTATCCTGCACATGGCTATATCCAGATATGATATATGACTGCCACACATTGTCATTTAAGTTGAAGTACAGGACTGCAGACACACGTAGCCTCATTCTTCTAAGCATAGCTATTCTACCCATGAAAGCATACACAGCTAGGAGCTATCCATTTCAATGCAAAACAAACACAGCTATGAACATGACTACACAACAGCTATAAACTAAATAGCAACAATCCATTTAATCAACCCATACCCAGTTATACAAATAGCTACAATTTTCTTTTCTTTCAATCAATGTATACACAACTATCAGCTAGCCATTTCATTTCAGTCAAAATCTAAGGTAGCAGCACCTACCTATACCCATCTATTTGAACATGGTTGTATATGTTCTCTAGGGGACTGTCATGACTCATACATCTTTATGGCGGTAACTAGGACTTGTTAGCATGCATAGACATAGTTGTCCTCTTTCTATCAATCACACATGATGTAAACAACACAGAGCATTCCATTTACCTAGAGACACAGCTAGGATTTTCCATCAAAACAGTGCATTCACTTCCCCATACACCCATGTGCTGCTATTATTTTAATCATTTATTTACAGTATATATATACATATCCATATTTAGCTACTGCATAATTGTATGATTTAAACTAAAACCAGCAAGAAAAATGGAAAGAAAATGCCAGTAGAAGGATCTATGCAAACCAGCATATGAAAAACAGAGGACTTCAACTGTGAGTAAACTCTTCCTTTACTCCATTAAAACAAATACTGATCTTATAGAATGTGATGTAGAGATATGTATGTTTGTTAATGGGTTGTATTTATCTAACTTAGTCTTCATATCAACCTAGAAACCAAATATTATAAATAAAAATAGAGAGCTTCTCTAGTGAATAAACTCACTTTTAATTTTCTATTTTTAAATCACACTTGACAATTATATCATTTGATGGCTTGTGGTTACATATCTTTGCTTAGGTTTAAAATTTCAACATAACATTATCTGTTGTATATATATAAGTGTTTGTTGTTATTTGTTTGACTGGCCTGTACATAAGTGATCACTGCCCATGATATACGGATATTAATGTTTCAAAATGTAAGAATCTTTGTGTTAGGCTTCATTCTATATTTTCATTCATAAAGTCAGTGATCAAACTATCCATGAGGCACGGATGTTAATGGTGCATAACGTTGATCAGATTGTCTGCGTTCTATCTATACTATGCATTATTCTCCCATATGTTATTTGTACTTCATTATATACTTTGGATGATCAGTCCAAATACATAGTTCTCCCATAATTTTAACATTCGATCTTGCTGATTATTTCCATCTCCACTGACATGCGGATAGTGAACTGTTTTGCATCCGGTATGCAATCAACTGTGAAATGTTCCAAAACTTTAAAACTACAGAAATCAAACAAGGTAAATAGACAATGGTATTCAACAAATTCCATTTAATTGGTTGTGCCAATAATAAAAACAAAAGGGGTCAAGTGAAAAGCGGGTAGCAGTGGATCCTGTAATTATATAGAAATAAAATAGCCTTCCATTCTATTTGAAACTCATCAGTAGTAGCTGGTCGGAGAAGAACGTTGGGGTATGAATGAATTCATAAAGCAAGCAGTGATGGTGGGAGCGGTCGAGACAACGTGGTTGTTGATTGTGTGTCGTTGCATATGCACCCCGCACACGGTACACTGTGACTTTGAAAATCGGAACATTAAAAGAAAAGGAAGAGGGGTGTGTGTGTATGGAGCTTGAACGAGATGAACGTAGGGTAAGGGGAAACTGTGGGATCACGAAGGCATTGGAAGGCCTGGAATGCAAGTGGAAATGGGCACAGTAGCAACTGAGAATAGTTGCGTGAAAAAAAGAAAAGAGAAGGGTGTACGCAGTACACTGGCAAGTGAAGAGAGAATCAGCAGTAACATAATGAAGGGAGCTTGCAGGTTCCATTGGGATTTTTGGCCAAAGAACTGATTGCAAACTATTTAGAACTGATATTAAAACTATGTTGGAATAGACGTAAAAACTGGTACTAGCAGATTTTGGACAACAAAACAAGAACTAATTCTAATACAATATGATTTTTTCGAAATACGAAATAAAAAATAAAAATATAAGAAGAAAGTGGGAAAGGGGAGCAAGCTTGAGAGGCTCGGTCTGGCACATGAAATGAATGGGGAAAATCACGTACTGACATGAAGTATGGTGGCACTGAGAACAAGTGGGAGATTGAAGCAATTTTGATAAAAGAAAAGAACGGTAGAAAGGATCATGGGCTGGGTTTACGCGTAGATCCAATTGGGTTGTATTAGGTCGGAAATTTTTCTTAAAACAAAACGTTTAGAAAGGAAGATGGGCTGACGGTGTAGGAAATAGAAGGGAAAAGGAGATCAGAAATAGAAAAGGAGAAAAGAGTGGAGTTGGGCCGGGTATGGGCCAATGGGATGAAAAATAGGTTAAAAGAAAGTAAAATAAATAAAATGGAAGTAAGTGAAATAAAGAAATAAATGGGAACATGAAAAGAAGGAAGAATAGAAAAAATAAATAAATTTAAAGGAATGGAAATTTGGAAAATAAACTTTAAAAAGTTTTTCTTTGAAAAAGTAGGAATTTTTTATTTAAGATATATAAAATAAAATATAAACTAAATAAATAAAATAAACGGATAGTATGGTGGATGGGACCAATTGTAGATGACCAAACAAGGAATTCGGGTAAACGAAACTGTACTTGTCAGTTTAAACAAAATTATTTTATAGAAATAAATAAATAGAATTAAATTTATATTCTTTCAATTAGAATAAAAATAAGTACTAAAATCCAGATAATTTGTTCAAGCCAGATTAGTTTATAGAATTAAAAAGATGATGGGTGGATCGTCAATAATATTGTGTTATAAATGAACTAAATTATTTTGAAATGAAATGTTATTTGATTTTAATCGACTTAGGTCAATAACTCTATTTTTAATTGATAAAAGATGTAAAGATAGACTTAACAACTATCAAGTTATGTATTGAAATCTATGTGGATGTGAACAGAATTTGACTTTATACTAGTTATTATTAATGAAATCAAGTCGATGTGATAAACAAGTCCAGAATAAATGATATTCACAATCCAAAGTGAATAACATAAGGAGCAAATGTTTTGTAGATAAGAAGGATTGTGAAGAGGAAATTGGTTGATCGATAATGATGGAATTATTCTGAAGTCCAGAAAATAAAAGGGAATAGTGATAAATTGGAAGGAGATGTTGGATCGGTTATTGACTAAGTTGAATTCAAGGAGAGTATCATTTACGTCCCACTTTAAATAAAGATTTAAATTTAATTATATATATTAAATCATTTATTCATTTAAAGGAATGAAATAATGGTTATACTTTTAAGTCATATATATTGAAGTATGGATTACAACCATACTGTTATAATCCATAAAATAAACGGGATTACTAAACTAAATTAAATCTTAGATATATAGGATTTGGAAATAATCAAATTTCCAAGATCAACTTGTTATGGACAACTATTAGTTTAATTTGAATTATTGAATCGTGATAGACAAGATCTGTTGTGACGGTTGATTGTTAATTTGATTGACTGTAATTCTATGATATAAACCGATAAACTTGTTTAGTTTAATTTAAAATTTACCTATCTTGTTAAGATTATATCAAACTGCTGTTGAAATCTAGAATTTTATATGTACAATAAGTTCAGTAGATAAGTCCTGATAACCAATAAATATTGAAATTTGTTTGAATATGATAACCTTATTACTTTGAGTAACACGTGGCCCTAAAAGATTTTCACGTTCATCGATTCAAGGAGACCGGGATGGGTTTTCCAAATGAAATCCAAATACCACTTTGTTTCAACCTAGGCATTGATTAATTTGAAGTCAAATTGAAGACGAAGTTTATGCATTGTCTATATTGTTTATCCTAGGTAGAAATTGCCTAAGATGGGTTTACAGGATAGTGCCTTCGGTTTGTCCAATCCCAGGACAACTTGTATGGATGAATGTCCAACAGAGTATGCCAAACAGAACGCATAAGTCGATCTCTTCAAAACTATGTTTGGTGGAGGAGGAATTCGTTTCTCTTAGCTTTTTACCCATAGTTTTGGGGAAGTCAATTTGTGATTTGACGGGTTTGATGATGTGGCATTCAAAGTGAATGAAGATATGTTGTTCTAAAGGTAAGTTCAGCCTCGAGCCTCACAACCGGGAAATGATAAAAATGGGAAGGCAGCATGGCTATGTGTGTCGCTCCCATTAGGGTGTATTATCACCATCTAGATAATATTTATTTTGTTACTTCTTTCGCTTCTGTATCTCCCGGGAACAGTTATGTTGGTACCAACTGTAAGGTGATAATATATTCGATACACTCAAAAGAAATGAGTGGTCGTTCATGTGTGGGTCGGGTTGCAAGACGTTCTTGTTGAACCCAGTGTATTCCCCTCTAGATATACACAATTGACAGGTGGTTCCATACCTTGTCATAGTCGGAATCCAATCTCTAATAAGCACCAAGTGGTTTTGTTTGTATACTATGTATGTGGAGCGTGAGATGCAAGCATTCCGCTAGATTCTAATTTATTTCTTGAAACCCTAGGCATTATTATAATACCACAATAATTATGATTTCAAAATTTTCTGGGTTATCGTAAGGTAAAAACCATCCTTGTTTATGTGTGGATCGGTATTACGATTATGTATTCTTTCAGAAGAAATTTTCAAAATTAAGTAAATTGTTTAAATCGTTTACTCACACCAGTCCCATGACCGACCCAGAGTTATTTTTCTATGTTTTCCGTATACTCTTAGGTGCTCAAATTTGTACGGGAAGTCAAGTAGTTCAGGATTTTATAGATTTTCAGTAGAAGCTTGGAGCAAGAGGCTTCAACGATAGGTATTTAAAGTTAAATTTATGTTGCGTTGTGTATATGATATACACTGATAATGTATGTAAGTTAAAATCAAGTTGTATTTCAAAAGAGATTATATATCAATTATATTTTATCCATTTCGCTGTGAGATTCGTGTTTATACTTTGATTTTGTGTATGTTCTTCTTTTTCTTCTATTCCAATTTTTCTATCTTATCTTTTCTCATCCTTTAATTTCTTTCTTCGATACCTGAGTTTTAGTGTTCTTTGGGTTAACTTAGGTTACATTTAGTTAACTCAAAGAATACTGAAATTTGGGTCGTCGCATTTCCTGAATTATCTTAGATCCAAGTAGAAGCCTTTCTATAGATTCCCACCAACAAGTCGTTGGTCTACAGGGTTGTTCGTACAATGCTTCGGAGGGTGCCATGCCAATACTAGCCTGATAACTGTTGTTGTAGGCGAATCCTACTAAAGGAAGATGCTCATCCTATGCCCCTCTGAAGTCTAGGATAAACAGTCTTAAAAGATCCTCAAGACTCTATTCGCTCTTTCCATCTGTCCATCGGTCTGAGGTGATAAGCGGTGATCAAACACAACTGTGTACCTAATGCTTCTTACAAGCTTCTCCAAAACTCACTGGTCAATATAGGATCACGATCACTCACAATACTGGAAGGTACTCGATGTAGATGGACCATCTCACGAAGATAAACTGCTGCTAACCATGTTGCTATCCTCTTACTCTTAATAGGGATGAAATGAGCGCTCTTAGTAAACCTGTCAACTACAACCCAAATACTGGTGTTACCTTTCCTTGATCTAGGAAAACCATCAATGAAATCCATAGAGACTCTCTCCCACTTCCACTGTGGGACCTCCAAAGGATGAAGTATTCCTTTGCTTAGCTTTGACTTGCTGGTAAATCAAACATCGAGAAACAAACTCTGCTACATCTTTCTTCATCCCAACCCAAAAGAAAACCGTCTTCATATCTCTATACATCTTATCACCGCCTGGATGAATAGTCATCTTAAAATGATGGGCTTCCTCAAGGATTGTCTTCAGCAAACTCCCAAATCGGGGAACACAATACCTTCCATCTCATGGCAACCACCCTCTATCATCTATGGAATATCTACTGAGGTGACTAGAAGTCTCCCCTCTTCTGAGTCTATCCAAGATATCTGCTAGCTTTGGGTCCTCTCGCTACGAAGCCCCTATCTGATCCAATGGAGTAGGTCGCACCTATAATGATGCTAATAAACTAGGTGTAAACTCGTTGGAGGGTCTAAAATCAAAAGTCGATATAAACTCCAAGCTTTTCCTTTCCACAAACAGAGGACTCAAAGTCATCCTCTTCCTACTCAATGCATCTACCACAACATTACCATTGCCAGGGGTATAAGAAATCTCAAAACCATAGGACGCTAGGAACTCCATCAATCTTTGTTGCCTAAAATTAAGATCCTTCTGAAAGAACAAGTACTTGAGAGAATTATGATCAATATACAACTCGAACTTCTCTCTAAGTAAATAATGGCACCAACTCTTAAGCACAAATACCATGACAGCTAACTCTAAGTCATGGGTAGGGTAGTTCTTCTCATAAAATCTTAGTTGTTTACCTCCATCACATACTACACTTCCTTCTTGCATTAGAACTGCACCAACCCCGGTGCCACATGCATCAGTGTATACTGTGAACACCTTGTTCCCATCGGGCAAGGTCAAGATTGTGGCTGCTGTCAGAGCCCTCTTCAATCGTTGGAAAGCATCCTCACAGTCTATACTCCAAGAAAATGTTAGGTTCTTCTTTGTCAGTCTGGTGAGTGGGGCTGATATCTTTGAAAAATCCTTAATGAATTTCCTATAATAGCCCGCTAAACCAAGAAAACTCCTCACCTCTGTTGCTTTCTTTGGTATCTGCCAATCTTGAACTACAACTACCGTCGTGAGATCTGTTGCAAATCCCATCTTTAGAGACCACATGCCCTAGAAATCTCACTTCTTTTCTCCAAAAATGACATTTGTAGAACTTCGCCTTAAGATGGTGCACGCAGAGAGTTTTCAAAACCTACCTTAAATGTCGGGCATGCTCTTCCTCGCTCTTTGAGAAAATCAATATGTCAACAAAGACCACAATGAACTTATTTAGAAACTCCCAAAACACCCTACTCATCAGATCAACAAAATAGGTGGGTGCATTCGTCAACCCAAAAGGCATAACGAGCCACTCGAAGAAACCATCTAGAGTTCTAAAAGAGGTCTTGTATATACTGTCCTCGGCCACCCTCAACTGATGAAACCCCGTAGCCAAGTCTAACTGAGAGACAGATGCACCAACAAGTTGGTCGAATAGATCATCTATCCTCGGAAGTGGGTGCCTATTCTTCTTAGTGAGTTTATTCAACTCTTTATAATCCACACATAAGTGAAGCGAACCATCTGCCTTGGTGGTGAATACCACCGGAGCACCCCATTCAGATATGCTTCGCCTAATGAACCCTTTCTCAAGTAGCTCCGCTACTTGTATGCTGAGCTCCCTCCTTTCTCTTGGAGCCATATGGCGCACAGACAATGCAACTGGCTTTGCATTGTCCATTGAGTATATACGGAAATCAATCTTGCGCCTCGGAGGTAAGCCTAGAACCTCCTCAAAAACATCAAGATACTCACTAACTATAGGTACAGATCGTAAATCATCGATAGATGCATCAAGCGATTCTAGGAAACTAAGCATGACATACCCTTTAGGGACACAAGAAATCTTGAGGGTCCTCCCATGGCAAGTCAAAAGTCTAACGACCCTCCTCTCACAATCTAGAATGACACCATACATGGATAGCCAATTCATCCCTAGAATCAAACCATAGCCCATGAAATCAAGTACATACACGTTGCATTCAAACTCAATGCCTAACACAGATATTCTCAAACCTCGACAAATCATAGAAAAATAAGCTGTACCACCAATGGGGTTTGAGACAACTATGTGATCTGAAACCATACTAGTACTAAGGTGCAGAAACTCAACCAAAAAATTAGATATAAAAGAATGCAAAGCGCCAAAATCAAAAAGAGTTCTAACTGGATGATTGGAAAGAGAAATCGAACCTTCAAAGGAAACATTCCTACCTCTATCTGGTGCACTGGCCACAAGAGCATGCACCTGCCCTCTAGAAGATCCTGCCCTTTGACCCTGTCCTTGCCTCTTCGCGCAATCCTTAACAAGATGTCCGACCTCTCCATAATGAAAACAATCGTTCTTCCTTTTCTTGTAATCTTTGATCACATGACCTTCACGTCCACAATGATGACATTTCCTCTTATCTCGAGCCTTGTCGTTCTTACCTCCCTTATTTTGTTGTTGTTGTTCTTTCTTAGGCCACACTTTCTTATTTTGTATTTCCTCAACCTTAGCCTCTTTTTTCTCTCCCTTATCTTCCTCATGCATCAATGCCAATCAACAAGTTTCTCAAAAGTTTCTCCCATCGAGATATGAGACATAGCCAACCCATGAAGGGGTCCATTCAATCCTCTTGCAAACCTCAAAGCTCTCTTGTGCGGGGTATCCACTAGCTCCAACCCAAACCTCGCTAGTTGATTGAACTTGTTAACATACTCTTTGATAAACATGCCTCCTTGCTTAAGCGCCAAAAACCTTTCCATTTGCATGCTTTGCTCGGCTTGGGAAAGAAACTTCTTATTGAATATCTGTCGGAAATCATCCCAAGTCTCCACTGGACTCCCTGCTTGTGTCACTTCCCACTAGAATGAAGCCTCATCTTTCAGCTGTCAAGTGGTTAACTGAATCTTTCTACGATCGTCAACTTCGAAAATTACAAATAAATCCTCCGTCTCTATAAGCCAGTTCCTTGCCTCTACGAAAGTCTCAGTTCCTCGGAGTGGCTTCCCGCCCATAGCACAGAAATCTTTACATATCTTAGAGAAATTATCAGCACGCAGAGGAGGAGCAGGAGGAATGAAGGCTGCAACTGGGGAAGGGGAATTTTCTTAACCTCTGGCAGGCATCGTAGCCTTAAGATACCTACGGAACTAACCCGGTATCGTAACACCCTCAGGAATATTAGGTTCCCCAGACATGCTGAAAAGAAAAGGAAATAGGGATTCAAATAGAGAATCTAAAGATATTTCCTATGGCTTTGGAGAATATGTTTTTCAAAACAGACTTTTCTTTAGAAAATGCTTTCTTTTAAAACCTTTTTGAAAACAATTTTCAAAATCTTTTATCCGATCTTGTAACCTTCGGCTCTGATAGCAAATGTGACACCCCACGTCCGTTAATGTCACTCTTTATTAGAATGCATTAAGTTTCGTGAAGCTTTATAGGTAAACAGAAACATTACAAGACAGATATAAAATAACAAAGGAATTAAAACTTTTTAATAGAAAAGCTTCATGGTTCAAACCCAATTACATTATAAGTCTGTAATACTGAAAACATAAAACTTCTGCCTTGTACAAAATCATCATTAGAGTACAATAATACATAAAAAGAGCATAATCCCCAAAATATAGCCATAGTAGAGAAGAAACAAAATCAAGTAGTACATCTAAGCAGCTCCAAGCAGAAGGAAAGAAGAATCTTGATCAAGCTTGAGTATTCCCACCCTGAGAACCTGGGGGGAACATCAGAGAAAGAAGAGGAAACAAAATGAGTCAGACATAAAGTCTAGCGAGTCCAGTTACTTTTAGCATATAAATAAGTAAAAGCACCAGGACAGAAATACAAGTTGAAGAGAGATAAAAGTGTCATAAGATAGGTACAACAAGGTCAACAAGATAAACTGAACAAAACATGCATTGCGCTTCTCTAATACTTTTCTATACACCAGTACTAGTATAACAAGAACAAGATGATCCCAACAAGCATAAGATGGTAGATGTAGGTGTATTTCTAGTGAGAGGTTTTACCCCATACGATAACAGGCAGCCCAATAAAACTGACAAGTGTAAACACCCAGGCTCCTAAACAAGCAAGATTAGATGTACCATAATTACTACCCCCAATCGATGGGCCCCCTAACTCGTATATACCCTATGCTAGCCCCACAGTAGGATGTATCGCCTCCTAAAGTGGCAACCCTTCATTTACAAGATGTGCACAACCATATCTATAGATGTCACGGTGTAACGACCCGTATTTTTACGGTATATAAATAATTTATCTAATTATTGAAATAATGGTTTGGTTATTTAAAATGACCAAAATTAAATAATATTGAATATTTAATTAAAATAAATAATATAATAATATATTTAATTTCTGAAATAGTCAGAAATAGTGGAATTCACAATATGGTGTGAATTGGATCATCTGTGATATTAATTCAGTTTAGAATTGAATTAGAATAACGAATATATTATTTGAACGACAGTTGAACGTATAATTATATTATGATTATAATCGAGCTCGAAATGGCACTGCAGTTCGTTATTTGGCGATTTGAACTTCAACTGAATATACAGGGTCCGTTTTAAATCGGATTTCTGTGAAACAAGAAATGTTCGGAGCTGGTGAAATATATTTTTCTAATGGAAAAGAAAAATCAGGATTTCGTCGGATAGATTTTCATTTGTGTCCAAATCAAATTTTAGAAAAGTCGCTATGGAATTCCTTTGAAATTTATAAATATATATTTATATTATAAAAGGATTTTATATATAAATCGATAATCGATATAACTTGGAATTTTGAAATATCGAGTTATAAATCCAATTGGAGTTGTATGATATTCTAGTGGGGATATATACGATAATATTTATTTATAAATATTTAATTAAATTATTTTTAAATATATTTATATATTTAAAATGGGTTATTTAGAGCTTTAAAAATCGCTAGTTTTGCAAACGACCTGCGTTTTCGTCAAAACAAATTTTCTTGGATCCTCAATATTAAATTATTGCTAGATTTCAATTTTCGTGATTTTTAGAGTTAGTATGTGGCCATACGGATTTTTAATGTGAAAAACAGTCAGTATTTTGACGGTTAAAAATACGATGTGTGAGCAAACGGAGTCGGAACCAATTTCATTGGGTCCGTAATGTCAAACTGTAGTTGCATGTCTAGTTTCGTGATTTTTGGGTATCATATGTGATCACAGGAATTTTAAAGGACAAATAAAAACAGTAGTTGCTTAAAATTTAATAAAATAATCGAATAAAATTATAAATTCCTATCTATATATTACCCTCAACTTTTGCCTAATCCTAAGTCAGACTTCCTCTTAGTCAATAAGAAATACGCCGCATCCACAAACACAAACATGAAAACGTTCCTCTTTTACAATCCCAAACTAATCAAAGAAAAATCAATAAATTCCTAGATGAATATATTTGCACTCGTGAGTTGATTATCTGCATTTTCATGTCCATTTTGGGTGGTGCGACGCAGTGTTTGGACATCGAGTTTTTGAGCGGTAGTTCTAGGGTTAATGATTTCGAGTTTTATAAACATTGATTCACGTTTTAGACATCAGTTTGGGGTTTCTGAGATCGAATGGAGGCTGCGTTCAAAGTATGGGTGATTTCGGTGGTTAAACAGTTCGATACCGAATTGTAGCTGCACGAAGGATGCTGGAGAACGGAATTTGCATTTGTGCGTCGAGTGGTAGCTAAGTAGTATGAATTGAAAGACGAGGCGGTGAGAAGTTTTTCAGTGATTTTTGTTGGATTTTAAGGTGAAAGGAGGAAGGGGTAGGATCGATTAAAGATCGGCAATGGCTGTTAATGGGAGTAGAGTGTGTGAGTTTGTTCTAGGAAGAAGGAAGGATGGTAGAGCGGGATACGGGTATGGTTGCAGGCTACAAAGAAGTGTACATGGGGATGGCCCAGTTGTAATGGAAAGGCCCAAGGAAAAGGAAGATTTGGTTGTTGGTATTTCCATAGAAGAATCGAGCCGTGTGTGTTGGGAAATGGTGAAAACGAGAGTAGGTCACGATGGATACTTCGGAGAAGAGGAAGGAAGTAAAAACAGAGGCGGGTTGTCTTTTGACAGTGGGCCATATTTTAAATGGTAAAAGCCCAAATGAAAATAAAGTTTGAATTTAATTTAATTAAATATCTATGCAAGCTTATAAATGATACATCTCGCTCATACAGGGTCAGAATTGCGAACGGTCAGATCCTTTGGGATCGTAGGGACGGACACCACATCATGGAACCGACTGAAAGGGAGCTCGTCACAATTTATAGTAAAACAAATTGTCCGTCTGAATCAAGCGATGGTTATCGTTATTAACGATGATCGCCCAATGTGAGTAAAACTCACCAACTCTACCAGTTCATATTTTTATAACGTATATTTAGAACTGATAAATGATGGTTGATTTCTGTGTATTGACTGTTTGGTTGAACTGCTAACTAATTAGTTGAAATTATAGATATAGTTATATAAATATAAATATAAATATAAATATAAATTGATTCTGTTTAGCAGAATATTTCATAGTGAAATGAAATTGATGTTAATTATATTGTTTAACATCTGTGGATGCAGGGAAACAGGTCGGAGGAATCCAACAGGATACCTCAACATTTATTTTACTGTTTTTCATATATTGTAATATATGATGTGATATATAACCTGTTGATGGTTATGTGTGTTTAAATGATATCGATCATTGTTATTTGGTATTTTAAATACCGTAAGAAATATTGGGATGTAGAAAAGGGGATTTTTCAAAGTTTATTTTGAAAATAAATTATTTATATAAAATCAATGGATTTTATATATAAAAGGAAAAGGATCTTATAAAATAAAATATTTATAAAATCAAAGAATAATTATAAAAGGAAAATATTTGTGAAACAAATAGAAAAAGGAAATATTTGTTAAACAAATAGAATAGAAAAGGAGATAGAAATAAATAGGATTATAAAAGAAATATTTATTTGTTAAATAAATAGAATTGAAAAGGGAATATGTGTTGAACAAATAGAATTGCAAAGAATTTCTATTTAGAAAATAAATAGAATAAGATAAAAGGAATATTTATTTATGGAATAAATAGAAGTACAAAAAGAATATTTATTTAGAAAGTGAATAGAATTATAAAAGGGAATATTTGGAAAAATAAATATTAAATAGAAATCTGTTTTAACAGATAATTAGAGAGATTAATTTATAAGTAATGTTTTTATAAATTAAGTAAAATAATTTATCATAGGATAAATTGAATGTATAAGTCTGAACTTATATAGAGAAGTAGAAATCGGTTTTGACACCGATATGTTAAGTAGAAGGCAAACTCAACATTTTATAAAGGAAACTGATTTTGAAATAGGAATTGAAAAAGGAGTTAATCAAAATGTGTTAACCAAAAGGAGAAAATCAAAAGGAGTTAACCAAAAGGAGTTAACCAAAAGGAGTTAACCAAATTAGAGTTAATTAAACAGAGTTAATGGATTATAGTTAATCAAACAGAGATAATGGATTAGAGTTAATCGATTAGAGTTTATCAGTTAGAGTTAATCAGTTAGAGTAATCGATTATAGTTAATCGATTAGAGTTAATCAGTTAGAGTTAATCGATTAGAGTTAATCGAATAGAATTAATCAAATATAATTAATTAATTAGAGTTAGTTGAATTTGAGTTAATCGAGTTAGAGTTATCGGTTAGAGTTAATCGAGTTGGAGTTAATCGAGTTAGAGTTATCGATTAGAATTAATCGAGTATTAGTTAATTGAATTTGAGTTAATCTAATATTAGTTATTTAAAAAGAGTTAGTCGAATGTAGTTTATTCGAAAAGGAGTAATCGAATATAGTTTATTCGAAAGAGAGATTATCGAATGTAGTTTATTTGAAAAAGGAGTTAATCAAATATAGTTTATTTGAAAAAGGAGTTAATCAAATATAGTTTATTTGAAAAAGGGACTTATCGAATATTAATTTATTCGAAGAAAGGAGTTAAATCGAATATAGAGTTATTCGAAGTAGAGTTATCGAATATAGTTTATTCGAAGAAAGGTGTTAAAACGAATATAGAGTTATCGAATATAGTTTATTCGAAGAAAGGAGTTAGATTGAATATAGTTTTATTCGAAAGGAGTTTGTCGAATATAGTTTATTCGAAAAGGAGTTATCGAATAGAGATTATTTGAAAGAGAGTAATACGTTGAAATTCGATTATATCGAATTCGGGAAAGTACTATTCACTTTCCGTTTTTAATCAAGATTTATTTATTTAGTTATAAATTGTCTATTTAGTTATTTAGTTGAATTAAGAATAAAACTTATATTTTGAAGTTAGATATTTCAGAAATAGGGATTTTAACACTATTGTTATAATCAAATGATTTCTGTAAAAGAAGTTGAGTCGTAAATAGAATCCGAGAGTTACGTAAGGAAGTTTTTAAAGATTGAGAAGGTGAACTTTGTCTATTTCGAAGTTAGAAATGTTGTTTAGTTAAGGTCTGAGAGGTAGTTATACCCCAATTCGTTTTAACTAAGGAATGGTTAAGGTTCGACAGTGAAGATTGGTTAAGTGAATTTAATTAAATAAGTGTAATGGTTTGAGTTGGCGTAGCGATGTTTTATTTAAACATCTGCTTAAATCTAATGTAGGAGTTTTTGAAATGTTTTCCAAATAAGAATCAGAAATGTTTTCTAATATAGAAAATAAGAAATGGAAATGTTTTCCAATGTTAATAACGTATATTTTCTAAATTTAGAAAATAAGAAATGTTGAATATATGGAAACAGGAATAGGGAAATGGATAATTGAATGACTTAGTTAAAGTAGATCAGTGTTGATTGATGATTTGCTCGGTAAGATTTCCATTTGGAAATACGACAGTTGTTTGTACACATGTTTTCCTTTGATAGTTAAATCACCGACTATCGAAGATTTTGACCATTTCCGTTGTCAATACGGAGAGACGGGGATCAGATTCATTATCTTAAAACCACTCTGTATGGGCATTAGCGTTGCGAATCAAATATGATGAAGATAATTGAAGACGAAGTTATGCAAGGGTTGTCCTGTTTACAGAATAGTACCTTCGGTTTGTCCAGTCCCAGGACAACCTGTATGGAAGAATGTCTGACAGAGTATATTTAATGGATCGCGTAAGTTGATCTCTTCAAACATATTTACATTTGGTGGCGGAGGAATTCGTTTCTCTTAGCTGTATACCCGTTGTATTTTTGGGGAAATCAATTTGTGATTTGGCGGGTATGACTATGTGACATTCAAAGTGAATAATTGTGTGATCTGTCAGAGATAAGCGTGGCCTCTAGCCACACAACCAGGAAATGACCAAAATCGGGCAGGCAGCATGGCTAAGTAGTTGGCTGCCAAGTAGGGTGTATTATCACCTATCTAGAGATATTCATTTTATTCTATAATCTATTGTCGATGCTGTCCCATTCGGGAAATGGTTTCTGATCCCAACCGTTGGTGATATACATTCGATACACTCAAGTGAAATGAGTGGTCGATCATGTGTGGCCGGGTTGCAAGATGTTCTTGTTGAACCTAGTGTATTCCTCTCTAGAGGTACACTATCGGAAGGTGGTTCCATACCTTGTCATAGTTGGAAATCCATTACCCAATAAGTGCTCACGGTTTTGATTGTATACTATATATGTGGAACGTGAGATGAAAGCATTCTACAAGATGATTATTATATTGTGGTTGATAGACACTATTATAATATCAAAAGAGTTTTGATATAAAATGTAATAACCCGGAAATCCGAGCCAATTTAAAAATATTATTTTGGCAATTTTAATGAATTATGAATATTTAAAATGAATTATTTTAAATAATAATGACGAAAAATTTATTTTGAATAGAATTAGAACGTATATATATATATATAGATCGTCGTTAGAATATAAATAATTATTTTTAATTATAAAAAGGAATTGAAAATGGCGCGGTAGTTCGATAATTCGATTTCAAACTTCAAACGAATGTACAGGATTCAAAATAAACCGGAATTTAGCGAAACCAAAAATATTAGAATCTAATTGAGAATATCTTTCTAATGAATCTGAAAAATCGAAATTTCATAGCGGGATTCAAAAGTTATGGCCAAATGAATTTTCAAAATAGTCGCTATGGAATTCAGGCCCTTAAAATGGGAATTTTGCAAACGACCTCGGAATTCGACGAAACCACTTTTGTTGGATCCGTGATGTCAAGTTATTGCTAGATTCCAATTTTCGTAATTTTTCAATTCAATATGTGAGCGTGGCAAAGGAAAACGTGTTTTGACCATTTTAGTTGAATTTAATCGACTGGAAAATGGCCCATTTTCAAACGTTCTCAGAATTCGATGAAATTGGTTTTGTTAGGACCGTATCGTCAATACAAAGCTAGAAAATATTTTTCGGGAATTTTTCTAGTTAGTATGTGGCCCCGGTAAATTGAAATCCGCGTTCAAATTCAATATATAGAGTTATATTTTGATTTTGACGAAAACTGATCGAAATGATCGAATCAGCTTACGGTACATATCCCATTGTGTTCGGAATGGGGGTAATTAGCTAGGGTCGACAGTCATTGGGTCTAGTTTCGAGTTTGAATAAAAAGTCAACTTTAAGTGGATAATTAAATAAATTATATAATATACTCTCCCCTTTTATCCCTTATGACCGGTCAAACCTCACCCCCTCCCCCCCCCCCTCTTTCACTTTTCGTTCAATTCGATTTACCAGAAGAAGAAAAAAAGAACGAAGATGGAATCACATTTTCGCCCCCCTATCGCCACCATGGATCGACGCCTCCCCTCCCACCTCCGCCTGAGATGGCGATGCCGCCCCTTCCTCAAACTCCGAACCCCAGACCCCCTCAAAATTGAACCACGCTGCGCCCCTTCACCACCCAAAAACACTGTTTCCACTCTTGTTTGTTCGTTTTGAAGTCCCTGACCACCATGAGCGCCTCTCCTCCTACTCCTATGACAAACAACAGTGAGTTTTCTATTTATTCTTAACATTTATTGTATTTTCAGTTATATAATGATAAAGGTAGGATTTTTTATAATGATAAAGATTGGATTTTTATAATGATAAAGATGGAACTTGTATTTAGATAAAGATTATGTTTTTTTTATATAATGAAAAGTTATATTTTTATATGATGAAAAGTTATATTTTTATATGATGAAAAGTTATATTTTTATAACATGAAAGTATATATTTTTATAACATGAAAGTATATATTTTTATAACATGAAAGTTTATAATTTAATTTCAGTTTTTTTTGGCAACATTTTAAAAGGGAAACTAGTTCGAAAGGAATAGATTTTTATAGTTTAAAAGTTGAGATTTTTTTTTAAATATAAAAGAAAAATCAGTTTATATAAATAAAAAATTAGATTTTTATTTATGTGAATAGAAAAGGTGAGGGTTTTAATATCGACAAGAAAAGATTATATTTTTAGTAAAGTAAAGATTATATTTTTAGAAAGGTAAAAATACGATTCTTATCATCCTAATAGCGGTGTAAAAATAGAACTTTTATCTATATAGTAGCGGTGTAAAAATAAATTTTTTATCCATATTGTAGCGGCATAAAAATATGATCTTTATATAATGGAGAATATAAAAATGTGATTTTTATATATGTAGTGAATACGGGCAACGAAAGTGACAAAAGGCGAGAATGGCGAAGATTTCCTACATAAGGAGGGTCGTGGCGTTTGGTTTAGCTTGGGTGAGAACTCCTCGCCTTTAATATATTTTTCTAGTTATAAATATATACTAGGATGCAGACGGTGTTTAGTAGCACCCAACACCCGTCGTCCACAGACCATGGACGGCTTGTATGCTTGTTTGTTTGATTTTGATGTGTAGTTGATTGTGTGATGTGATGTGAAATGAAATAAAATATTTATATAGTTAAAAATATTTTATAGTTGAAAATAGAATTTTTAACGTGTATTTAAAATGAAATAAATATAAACAAATCGGACGATTTGTTTATATATACATATTTGACTGATATTGATTGGGACGATACATTTTACACATCGCCCGACTGCACAAATAAAATCTGTGTTTGATTGTTTGAAAACCCCACACGGGTATTGGGATGATATATGACATACACTAGTCTTAATAATTAGCTGTATGTCGATCGATCGATTGACAGGCTGTTATAAGCGTTAAATATTAATATTTGATGCTTATACAGTGTAGAACGCACTCTGGATGATGGTTGATTATTTATCGTTGTTATTTTATACATGTGTTGTAGAAAATCCATATAATTAACATTATATGGTAATTGATTGGGGCTCATTCCAGTTTTGAAATAAAATATTTGAAATAGAATATTTGAAATAGAATATTTGGAATAGAATATTTGAAATAGAATATTTGAAATAGAATATTTGAAAATAGTAATATATGAAGCCGTGTTGATTAGATTTACGCCATTTTGACGTAAACGATATTTATATCGATTTTATTCATTTTATAATGAACATCGAAAGTGATTTCAAAATCTGATATTTTGTAAAAAATTGAAATTCGAATTAAATAGAAAAGAATTGAAATTTGAATTAAATAGAAAAGAATTGAAATTCGAATTAGATTGAAATTCGAATTGAAATTGAATAGAATTGAATTCGAATTGAAATTGAATAGAAATGAATTCGAATTGACATTGAATAAATTTGAAATTCAAATTGAACTGAAAATGAATTGAAATTGAATTAAAAATCGATTTGAATTGAAATCAATTTGAAATGAATTTAAAACGAATTTGTAAGGGAAAATTCAATTTTGATTTGAATTTGAAGAGGAAGTTGAAATCGTTTTGAAAACGAATTTAAAACGGTTTTTAAAATACGTTTTGAAAGGAAATCGACGATATATATATAATATATATATTATATATATAATGGCCTGAATAGAACGCGCCGCGCTGCGCCAGTTCGTGAATTTCGACCATTGACTTCGAATGGATAATTAATGGAATGTGATTTTGGGTTTTCGTGGACCGTGTTTTAAATGACACTGATTCTTTATCCCAGTTAAAGATTAAAACTGAGTGGAGTTTTAATGAATCTTTAATTAGATTGAAAAGATCGAGAATGGAGTATCACCAGTTTTACTCTAGGAGATAGTTAAATCTTTAATTAGATTTGAACGTGAAATGGTAATTGAATTTACCGATAACACCGTGGTGTTAGATATGAAGTATTACCAGTTTTACTTCTTGGGATGAATAGGTTGGGATTGGGAAATTAAAATAAATGATTACTTCGGTGTGGTTCGCTAATCCCGACTAGTTTGAACTGGTATTCAAAGGAGATTAAAGAATAATTTTAAAGAATTTATCTTTGATAAAATTAAAGGGAACCTTTCTCAAAGTGTAAGAATATTTAAATAAAATAATATTCTGAATTGGAATGAGGCGTATGTTGTGTTTGTGTAACACTTGTTTATTATATACATGAGTTATTCAGAAAGACTGGGTTTATCCCATTCTGAATAAATGATTCGACGTGGTGTCGAAGATGAAGACGGTGGTCGAAGACCAGAGGTCTTCACGTCGTTTGGGTGGTTACTGATGATCTTGATCGGGTTGTACACCCAAGAGGAGAGAATCAGTTAGTGGTCGTCCAGACGTACTTGGAGATCGATAGATATGTGGGGTACTAGGTGCCTCCGGTTTCGTTCAGACCCAGAACGAACTTGTAAATGGACTGTGTGTCTGACATTGGATTTTAGTCTGTGTGATTGATTTCTATTAAATATATATCTGTTTGGCGGCAGAGAATTTATTCTCTTGCTTAACGCCCTTCTCTGAGACGTACGAGCTCAGGGGTTATATATTGATGGATATCAAATGCATGGGTTGAATTGCCTGTGTGGCATGCCTAAGTGGCAGTTGATCAAGGCTTCTGTTGAAAAGCAAAGTCTTGTGGTGATGATCAAAGCATGGCCTGTGTGGCATAGCTTTGTGTAACGTTGTTTCGCGAGCCTCACACCCCGGTTGTGAACCAAAAATGGGAGACGGACCTCAGGGAGGACATGCGTTTCCTTCTAGCTAGAAGTGGCGTCAGTGGTTTTACATGCCCTAATGAGTTTGACTTATGTGGTTGTTGCTGTCGCGAGGCGCCTCGGTTTGATCGGACGATCCGGGTCCGATGGAGTCATTCGTTGGCTCATTTACGCCCCAAAGGGCGGGGAAACGTAGTGTTCAGGCATAATAATCCACATCGGTGGACCGGCCCTGACGATCCAAGGCTTGCCTGCGCGCTTGCCTAAGACTCGGGCTAGACAGTCTCGAATTCGGTAGAGGACTATCTTTTGCCTCGGTTCACAGATGGAAATCCAACTTCCAAATACGTGATATTTGCGGTTTTGATTGTAGAGCCTAGTATGGCGACATGATATATGGTACCCATGCCGTCTATGATTGATATTTATGATTGAAATTGTTTTAACACTATACACTTATAGTAATAATAAAACATGAAATTTAGCGTATCAAGCATTCTTTGGCTATTATAAGGTAAAACACTATCCTCCGGCTTGCGTTGCAATGTGTGATGGGGCCTGGGTCTTATAATAGCTTCATTTTTCTTTATTTAGCATTGCGCTGTTGTTTTATGCATCGGTGTTCTTGGGAGGAAACCTGTTCCGTGTTATACGGCGTGGCCCTTGATTTACCTAACTTTAAAATAAAGATTATAACTGTTTTAGTTCTCACACCAGTCCCATGACTGACCTGGAGTTTATTGTTTTAACCTAAACTCTGGGTGCCCTTATTTTGACACGGGCAGCTAGTAGTTTTGGTTTTGCAGATTTATATTCATAGGATTCTGGTTTACAGCTGGAACGATACTCGGAAAGCTTTGTATCCGCGTATTACTTCTAGTTGTGTATTTTATTATTTTCCGCTGCTTTGTAATGTATTGTAATCTCTGATATTTATCGAATGTGTAATATTGATTTATACTCTGTATGTTCTTGTATTCTAATGGAATTGTTGTAATAAACAATGAAATGTTCTTCTGTCTGCGTTCTTTTGTGGCTTGTTCTCGAACTATCCGGGCTTTCCTTACCGGGGAAGTTACGGGTTTTTACATAAAAGATCATTGTTTCTTTCAAAATGATTTGAAAGTTAAATCAAATTGATTCGGATTCTCATAAGGGAAAAACCCGTTCCGTTATACAGCGTGGTCTTATGAGATATCATTTTATTGCTCAAACTGTTTTAAATTGTTTTACTCACACCAGTCACATGACTGACCCGGAGTTTATTTTGTTTTGTTTTCCCTAAACTCTTGGGTGCCCAATTTTGTACGGGCAGTCAAGTAGTAAATATTTACAGATATACTTGGAGAGCTTGGAGCAGGAGGCTTCAGGATTATATAGCTATTGTTTATTCCGCTGTGTTGTAAGTGTTGTACTCTGATAATGTTACTGTATACATATACTTCTTTTATTTCAAGGATATGTTATCTATTATATGTTGTTCATTCCGCTGTAAGATTCGTGTTACTCTGATGTTGTATGTTATTCTTCTTCTTCTTCTATTCTAAGTTTCTGTCTTATCTATCCTCCCCCTCTGTTTTCTTTATATTAGTTTTCTGGCTTCTTGTGCAATGTGGGTTGGACTTGTGTTATTTGGTCAGCTCAAATTGTACCGGAACTTCGGGACACTACACACAGCGTCTTGTCTTTCCTAGCAAGCGGACCCATGCATGCACATGACCCCGTTGGAACGTGCCGTCAACACCCTCACTCAAGTGGCCTCTTATAATCAGCTTAGTAAGTGTGCCCCGATCCCAACCTAGTTCAGGGTTCCCCGTTTGATACCAAGATTGGTTACTAATTGAACGTGTCCCACACGACAGATGATACAAGCTTCCCACCTAGGCTTGCATCCCCACTACTAGGATTTCAACAGGTTATGCCTACTAGTTTAACAAGGTTGCATAAGCCCAACAGGTTAAGTTTGTGGGCCTATATATATAAATATTACCCACCGCCCCAAGATTTACTTAACCCACCGACTGTTTCAAGCAAGTTTACTTAACCCCGACTCTAGCTAATAGGTTCATGTAATCCTTATGGATTCAAACAGCTTAAGTATTACTAGTTCATCACCATTCATTCATTTATGGTTACAGTTCGTTGGACCTGCCACATTAAGCCTATAACTTGTGGATGCTGGATATACCGGTTGGTTTTGGGCAGACTTCTTCCATAAGTCGGACTTAACCTCGTGTTTTAGCACGTCACGTGTTTATGCACTTAGACCCCTCACATTATATTTACCACTTGTGGACGATGGATATGTCGGGCGGTTCGGGGCAGACTTCTACCACAAGCGTAATCTAACTCGTGTCTAAGCGCGGTTACAGTTTCTAATTACTGTAAATCTGGGCATTTTCCTTACTAACTGATTTTCATGTTTATCATGCCTAAAATTCCCATCTGTTCTACAATACAAATTATGCCAAGATTAAGATCAAGATATATATTGTGCCTAAAATCCCAAGTTTTGGCTGAAGGTACAAATTATGCCCAAAATTCTCAATCATGTTTTACAATATGAATTATGCCCCAAATTAATCATTCCCAATCGTTCCCAATTTCGTACGTTCGCGTATTTCAGCGGTATGCCTAGCCTCAAAGGTAGCTTGGCTATAAAATCAAAAAGGGAAAAAGGGGAAGAAGAGAACAAGAATAGGCATAGCAAATAAAAACTGACATATGATGATAGAATTGGTCATACTAACAAAATAGGCATAGTGGCATGATTAGGCAAACCAGCATAATAGGCATACAGCTACATTATTAGGCAAACTAACAAAAGAAGGATAACATGAATAGGCATACTGAGATCTAAATGGTATATTATATGTACAAGTAACGGCAGATCTATTGTGATTTCAGATTACTAATAGGCATAGGATTAGATCCAAACTTATAGGCATGTCAAGATTACATTTTAAGTGTTTATATCTAAAAATAACGTAGACTCACCGTGATTGGATCTAAAGAATAGGGAATTGATTGGAGATGTTGTAGCACAAATCTCTGAATATGTATAACTTGTTTGTGGAAGAAGAATAGGCTAGATCAGACTGAGTTGGGACAACATCTCGTTGTCGCCATTGATTTATATGAATAAAACAATGGGATTAAGGTCCTTTATATAGCCTTAGGTCAACGAATCTGGTCAGAAAACAAGTCTACATATGCAGAATTGAATCTGGCTCGGATTTGAGGGTGTCGACATGGTTGTCGATACCTCTGTTGTGGTGTCGACCCATGGGTCTACACCCCTAGGGTGGGGTGGACCCCTAACGGTCCGAACTCCCGCCCTGCCCGCGTCTTTTGATTTCGAATTATTTTGAATTGTTATGTATGTATATAATTCTCTTGTGCGTAATCAAACTTCTAAGCTTAATAACTTCTTCATACGATGTCAGGCTTTTGCAAACTCAGAGTCTATCTTAACCATAATTCCGAGACGAACGCAATGGCACAGTCCATTTTACTTAGTTCCAAATATTTAATAAGTATTCCGTAGTTATCATTATAGTTTTCTTTAAAATTACGGGGTGTTATAGAGCCTGAAAGGAAGGCCAAAACATAATGTAGGGTATGTCACCACTCCAAAAAAAACACGTATGGACACAAAACTCAAAAAAATTATATAGTGGAGGGTGCCGATACAATACACTATTATATGGATACGGTTGTTTGTCGGACTCCAAAATGGACAAATGAATATACTACGGTGATCAGCGCAACGAGACGGACACAACGATACATAGTTTGTAGTGCCATGATACTTCGATTAAAAACGCATTACGGACCCCCTTTTATACAAAATCATATACACGGACATGCATATGATGGTTCATATGTCTGAATTCCATGAAATGAAAAATGACGTTCTCTTCAGAATACAGTCTAGTATTTTTAGTTCAAGTTCGCTTAAGTTCCGACAATGTTTCGTTCGTAGCAATTATTAATTGCTTAATTAAATTAACACGAATGGTACAAACTTGTGTTTTTTCTATGAAATTAATTCCTACGCTATGTTCAATTAGATGCATCGCAAATATAAATTTTTCGGATTTTTATTTTACATATTTATTTTCATGTTGCTATATCGGTTGTTTTTACCGCAAATAGTCATCAAAACCCAATTCAAACGAAGCGACTGAACTTTGACATTTTCAACATAAAATTATTTAAATCGCTTCTTAATGAAAACAACAAATTTCAAACATCAATATTTCATTATAAATCGATTTCATGATTTAAACCAATACATTCTAAGTTACGTTTATTGTTTAATTCTTATTTTAAAACCATTTTATATCAATAATCAAATTAAATTCAATAACATAAATGGTCAAAATCAACGGGATGTTACAACAAAAGGACTCAAAAATCACACCAAGTTTAGCAGTTCAACGAGAACCTTTGAAAATAATTGGCAAAGAGATAAAGTAATTAAGAAATAAGAAGGTTAAATTAGTCAAAAACGGAATCCGTATGTGATCATCACGTGCCTTAAATTGTGTTCACACCTTGAACCGCTTATCTACCGTTTGTGCTTTTATTGATTTATCATGCTAGGAAGCTCCCTAAGTGTGCTTTCTACCTTTAATCTCATGGTGAAACCTCCATGATCCAACCAAAAAATACCAGCACCCTCCTTCCTTATTTCACTTTGTTTTCTCATTTCCTCCTTACTCTCTCCCTTCTCCCTATTCCATCGCCCCCTTCAGCCCTCCCAACGCTGCCGCCTGGCCCTACCGCCCCGCCAACCCTCCTAGCACCACCACTGTAACAACCCGAAATTTTGATAGGAAATAGTTATTTAATTAGAAGCACAAAATAGGAATTTCTTCAAATAATGGAATTTGACCACGAAACCTTAATCGTTGTGTTCGTCTCGGAATTCTGATCAACTTTTATGTTTGGAATTTCTCAAACAGAGTTCGTATGAAAAAGTTGCAAACGAAATACGAAAAATGGACGGAAATAAATAAATAGTATAATTAATAAATATATTCCCTTTTATAACCAGCCCTCATTGGGAAAACTGGCTGTAAGGCGGTCGACACCCTCCTTGGGATCGGTCGACCGCTTCGTGCATGTAGTGCCCAATGATGGCTAGGTTTTCAGGGGTATTCTTGTTATATTTTATAATATGAATGAACGGATGTTATTTAAAATGAGTCCAACGGTGCAATGCCATTTCCACTCTTATTAATAAACGGATAAGGCCTTAAACTTTTTCCATTCAAATCTATAACAGCAGCGGAGCTCTGCCATTTTCCTATCTGTTCTAACCTAATTTCTTAAATGAAAATATATTCATACATATCAAATCAAATTCATATGCAATTGAGAGGATAAATAGATTCAATGGAAAAGAATGCAATTTGACGCTCAACGATAGATTCTTCGCACTTTTCCCTCTTTCTTACATTTCTATATATCTAGAATTTTCCCCATTCTAGATAAATTGTAGATTTATAAGAATATGGAGATTGTAGGCCTAAAGGAGTTCAAACTATTGAGTTTGGAAGTTATAATGTGAGTGGGAAATTTACATATACATTTATAATAATGTATTTATCTCGTTTGTAATAAATTCATTTTTTATGCCTATGCCTATCAGATCTGGAAAATAAATTGTAGCAATTAGATTGACACCCATCAGATCTGGTTATAAAATGTATTAGAACTTGTAAATTGTACATTGTGGCTATGCATAAAATGAATTATAGGATTTCTTAAACTGGTTTACACATATTCCTACAGTTATTCATGAAATATATTGGAATTATGTTATAGTTAGTATTGTAGACATTGCATAACATTGTAAATCTGGAAAGCAGTCCCATTAAACACAAATTAGATGTAGTTACATTCCAGATCTTTAGTTCAGTGTTGAAAAATAAAATATTTGAATTTGGGTAAAAAGATGAAATTGGTAAATTATGTGAATTTGGAAAGATATGATTGTTAAAATTGTGATTGTAATTATACCTATTTGTATTCAATATTGTTGGGTTTTGGCTTAATTGTTGTACATATACAATTCTCTTCTTTTTGAACAAAAAGATGTCATTTTGAATTCAAAAAAGGTACGACAAAAAGATCTAACAAGGAAAAGTGGTGCAAACGTACGTATAAATATAAATATAAATATTTGTGCGTAGTTTGCATCGACTATTCTAAAAATATATAAAAACATATTGTTGGCTAGCTTTTTGACCAAGCCACCCAGGATCATTCATAAGAAGAAAGCACGAAACCGCATTCTCTAAGGACTTGAAGGAATGGTTCGCACCATCGTCTCGCCTGCTATCGGATCGCGCACCGTCGTCTCGCCCACCGTCGGATCGCACACTATCGACTCGCCCATTCCTTCAGCAGAGCGAATCAGCTATGCGATTCGATCCGAGCTTATGTTGTTGTCCAGAGCGAACCGATTCGATCCTCTGGTGTATGGCGAACCCTTTGACCCGTTCACGTACGAGCTAGTCTTCAGCGATCCGAATCGCACGGGTCCAGCGACACGTGTCCCTAACCGTCATTTGGACCAATTCTCTCCAGCAGCACGATCTGATTTTCAAGCAGATCACGACACCTGTCCACAACGGCTAATTTGACCCTTTCCTCAACGGCGGCGATCCGATCCGATACTCTCGGGATTCGTGCCACGTGTCCACGATCAGCTTGACAAAATCAGCTATAAATAGCCCAGAGCTTGGCATTTTTCGGGAGCTTTTTGGCAATAATAAGTACTGAATCCACCATTGTTGTCAAACCACTGAAATATTGAGAGAAATCATTGTTGTATTAGCTTTTAAAGCATAATCAATAAGATATAAAGTGGACGTAGGCTCGTTAACGCCGAACCACCATAAATTCTGAGTGTTCCTTTCTTTTTCTGGTTCTTCATTTAAAATTCTCTACTGCTCATTGCAATTTGGGTGTTAGGTCCAAATTTCGGTCTAACATTTTTGGTGCTTTCACTGAGAACTCAGTCTTAAAGTTTCACTATTCGCTTCTTTGATGATTCCAGCGATTCGGACACCATGGCTGGAAAAAGATCTAAAGCTTCACAGACTAACGAAACGATCGAGGAGAGTGTACACGAACTGGGCAACGAAGAAATTCTGGATCGGGGAGCGCAGGGGCGATACGGTCCGACGAAGACACCTCGTTACGAGACGATGGGAACGAGACGATCCGTGCCACTGAAGGGGTTGTCACTCGATCCCGAGGCAACACCTCGCAGCCTCTACGCACCACAACCACGAGTCGATCTCAGGGGGGCGCAGCGAATCGCCCTCCACGAACCGCAGCTATTCGGACTGATGGTCAGACTACGACACGACCGGGAAAAGAACCTATGACCCATTCCTATCGTCCCGGAACCTCCGCTCGGCCCGGTTCAAGCTCTTTGCGTATAAGAGAGAGTGATGATGACCATTATAATCCTGCTGCTCCTGTCACTGAAGGGGATCTCTCTCGCTTCGCCGAAATGTGGGATAGGTTGTTTGATGAGTTGGCAGTCCAAAGGCAGGAAAGTTCCATCCTACGGCAGAATTTGACGGCTATGGATAGAAGACTTGACGAACTAGCAAGGCAAAGAGCATCACCGGTTCGTCCACTCACCCCAGTATATTCTTCTTCGTCTGAAGAATCGCCGAGACCTCCGCGGCGACCATATGAGAGAGCCGAAAACATAGAACAGCTTCGGTTCGGAACCCTGCCCTCACAAGAAGAGGAACTAGGGGCGGGATCCCCAAACCGTAATGTGAATAGTCCTGTGCATAACAGGCCACCTCAGCCCCGTCGCCGCATGCATACTCATGATAATAGGTGGCAGCGGAGCCCTGTCCGAGCCCCGGATTTTTTGGCTGCTTCCCGAAGAGAGATCAGAGAACCTCGTCGGGCTAGAGGCACTGACCCTGAACCTCCTTTGACCAGCGCAAATGTTGCAGCCATGGTTCACCAGATTCTCGCCGACAGCCGAGGACAGCGGAACGAAGATTGGGGGATTGACCGCAGTCATACTCCCTTTACTGACGATATTTTGGATGCGACTTTTCCAAGACGCTTCAACATGCCACAAATGAATCGATATGCGGGAAGATCTGATCCTATTCAACACCTGATGAGATACTCTTGGTCGATGACCGCTGCCGCAGCTTCTAACGCGGTTAAGTGTAAAGCGTTTCCCATATTCCTGGAAGATGTGGCTCTGCTATGGTTCACTCGCCTGCTGGCAAGATCGATTTCTAGCTTCAGGGAACTGAGCGAGAAGTTCGTAGAACAATTCCGCATCTACGCACAGAAGACGAAAAGCGTGATCGATTTATTCCTTGTCGAACAGCGACCCGACGAAAGTCTAAAGATGTACCTGGATCGTTTCAATTTAGCCGCCACTGAGGTTAAAGATCCTCATGAACCAACCATCGTCGCAGCACTGATCGACGGAGTGGATAAGGACACTGAATTCGGGAGGTACTTGGCAGGCAAACCACCCCACACCAGAGAGTTATTCTATGAGAAAGCCAATGTACATCTGCGTCGAGAAGAGGTATACACAAATCGAAAGGTTAAAACAACTGATAAGGAGGAAATTCAGAGCAATGTCGCCGTAAAACAGACTGGAGACAGCTCGGGGAAAGTTGAAGTTAACGTCGGAAATCAGAATCAGGGTGGTCGTCAGCCGGGTAACAACAATAACAATGGTAACGCCAACAACCGGAAAAGGGGCCGAGGGAACGATTCCCAGAGAAGGACTCGTCCCAGAGCCTTTGAAAGTTATACACCCATCAATGATACTTTGGAGAATATTTTCATGGATGCGTACGAAGTCCTCCAAAATAAGAGGCCACCTCCTAGAGAATCGACAGAAAAAGAGCGTGAGACAGGGAAGTTTTGTCTCTTTCATCAAATTCATGGCCATTCGACGAATGAATGCCGTCACCTTAGGGACGTGGTCGAAAGGCTGCTTCGAGAAGGGAAGCTAGATGAATACAGAGTAGCGCCTAGAGACAGGGGGCAAGCAGCGCAGGCCCCGAATCAGAATCAAAATCAACTTGCTGCTAGGCCGACTGCTCAGCAAAAAGGAAAGAATATTGTTATCAATACCGTGATCGGAGGACTCTATCTTGCTGGGCATAGTTCCAAAGCGTTAGATCAATACGTCAATGCGGCCAAACAGCACCTCGAGGTAGGGGAATGTAGCAACCCCGAGGACAGTATCCCGGTGAAGCAACAGAAGATGATGACTGATGACGTTGTTTTCCGAGAACGAGAAAGCATCGGAGCCCACGCTCCAACTGAAGATCCACTTGTAATTACAGTACCCATTGGGCCAGCCACTGTTCATAAAGTTCTGGTGGACAACGGGAGTTCCGTTAATATTCTCTTCAAAAAGGCCTTTGACCAGATGAATCTTGAAATAAAAGATTTGAAGCCCTGCCAAGGATGGATCCGTGGATTCAACGGAGCATCCACCGCTCCGATGGGTTATGTAGAGTTGCCCGTTACACTTGGGGAAGGAGAACGCCAGAGAGTGAGAATCCTTCCCTTTGTGGTTTTGGATGTTGAATCGCCGTACAATGCCTTCTTGGGCCGACCGGCCCTCGCAAAGTTCAGAGCCTGTATAGCCCCTTGGTGCTTGTTATTGAAATTCCCCACAGAAGCTGGCATTGGTATCGTCAGAGGGGATCAAGTTGCTGCGCGAGCATGTTATGTTGCCGAACTAAAGTTGCTTCGCAATGGAGGGGATATCGAAACTAAAGGCACTTCTCCCCCTTCGGGGGCGGAGACCTTATAGCAACCAAAGAGGACAATTGTTGGAGAGTTGCCTAGAGTGGTGCCCGAGGATATGGATCCCAGAGAGGATCAAGAACCCGGGGGCAGAACAGCGACTCCCAACGAGGCAACTGTGGATGTACCAATCGATGACAGTGACCCGGAGAAGGTCCTTAAGGTTGGATCCCAGTTAAGTCCAAATCTTGCTGAAGAATTGACGAATTTCTTAAAGAACAATTTGGATGTATTTGCTTGGACCCATGCAGACATGTGCGGGATATCCCCATCAATCATGAGCCATTCTTTGAGCATTAACCCCAAACATCCTCCAGTAAAGCAAAAAGGCGAATGTTGGGCCCGGAGAGGTCCGCTGCCTTGAAAGAAGAGGTTGGAAAGCTAAAAAGTAACGGGTTTATCAGAGATTCAACCTACCCGGACTGGATTTCAAATCCAGTCCTGGTAAAGAAGGCCAACGGGAAGTGGCGAACGTGTATCGACTTCTCGGATTTGAACAAAGCTTGTCCAAAAGATAGTTTCCCATTACCTCGAATTGACCAGTTGGTAGACTCGACGGCAGGTCATGAGCTTCTCTCATTCATGGATGCTTATTCAGGATACAACCAAATTCCAATGCATATTCCGGATCAAGAGCATACTAGTTTCATCACTGATCTGGGATTATATTGTTACGTGGTAATGCCCTTTGGCTTGAAGAACGCAGGCGCTACGTACCAACGTTTGGTCAACAAAATGTTTTATAACCAAATCGGGAAAACAATGGAAGTATACGTCGACGATATGTTGGTTAAATCCAAGCAATCTTCTCAACACACCACTGATTTGGCGGAGATGTTTGGCATTCTACGAAAGTATGGAATGAAACTCAATCCAACCAAATGTTCGTTCGGGGTTGCTTCTGGAAAATTCTTGGGATTCATTGTCAGTTCCCGTGGTATTGAGATTAATCCTGACCAAATTGCGGCAATCAGGAATATTCAGGAACCTAGGCAGATTAGGGATGTGCAAAGCCTTGCTGGAAAAGTGGCCGCACTAAGCAGATTTATCTCCAGGGCTACGGACAAGTGCATTCCGTTTTTTGAATTAATAAAGCGAGGAAAACGCCACTTTAAGTGGACACCTGACTGCGTAGAAGCGTTTCAGAATTTGCTCAGGCACTTGGAGAAACCTCCAATTTTATCTAAGCCGATAGATCACGAGGATTTATTCGTGTATTTGGCAGTGTCGTCTCACGCGATCAGCTCAGCGCTGGTTAGGGAAGAGGATAGGGTCCAAAGGCCTGTGTATTATGTAAGCAAAAAATTGACAGCAGCAGAGCGTAACTATCCACGAATAGAGAAGTTGGCGTATAGTTTACTGATTGCCTCCAGAAAACTTCGGCACTACTTTCAGGCACATCCTATCACCATATACACTGATCATCCACTAAAGCAAGTTTTGCAGAGACCGGAGGCATCCGGAAGGTTACTCAAATGGAATATTGAGTTAAGTCAATTTGACTTGAACTTTCAGCCCAGACGGTCAATTCGAGGGCAAGTGATAGCCGACTTCATAGCAGAGTTCACTGTCCCTGAAGAAGATATAGCAGACGAAGAAGCAGAACCCTCACAGTTACTTTTCGATCCTAATGCCTGGAGATTGTATACTGATGGCGCTAGAAACGATGAAAGATCCGGCGCTGGAATAGTGCTTGAAACCCCCGAGAAACGATTAATAACCTATGCCATCCGAATGGAGTTTCAGGCCACTAACAACGATTCCGAATATGAAGCTCTGATAGCCGGATTGAAGATTGCAAAGGAACTAGAGGTCACAAAGCTGAACATTTTCTGCGACTCCAAGTTAGTTGTGAATCAAGTCACTGGGAGATTCCAAGCTAAAAGTGCAAGATTGGTTCTATACTTAAAGAAAGTCAAAGAACTGCTGAATGATTTTGATCATTACAGCATATCTCATATTCCGCGGACAGAGAACCAGCAAGCAGACAAGTTGGCAAAGATGGCTAGTTCTAACGATCCTGAAGTGATTGGGCTAGCCCTCGTTGAAGTACTTCGGTCCCCTAGCATTGATCAGATGGAAATCGACCTAGTGCTAGAGACAGAACCAGAAAGGGAGTCCTGGATGACCCCCATAAAGAATTTCCTAACGGATGGAGCGCTTCCGGCCAAGAAGAGCGAGAGGCGTAAAGTGATTCGTAAAGCCGCCCGATACGTTCTGCAAGGTGGAGTTCTTTATAGACAAGGGTTTTCAATGCCCCTCCTTCGGTGTATAGCCCACGATGATATCAAACGTGTGCTGCAAGAAGTCCACGAAGGCGAATGTGGCGACCACACTGGAGGGCAAAATCTGGCAAAAAAGGTGTTGCGCCATGGTTATTTCTGGCCTACCATAAACAAGGATGCAGTGAAATATGCACGACGATGTGATGCGTGCCAGAGATTTTCAAAGATACCCAGAGCGCCTCCGAGTCAGTTAAAAACAATGATGAGTCCGTGGCCTTTTGCTATGTGGGGGATTGATATCATAGGAAGCCTCCCCATAGCGAGAGGTGGAGCAAAGTTCGCTATTGTGGCCGTAGATTATTTCACCAAGTGGGTCGAGGCAGAACCACTAACTACAATCACAACTAAACGAGTGATCAACTTCATCGTGAGAAACATCATCTGTCGGTTTGGGATTCCAAAGATTGTGATAACAGACAACGGAACTCAATTCGATAGTGCTGAATTCAGAAACTTCTGCCAAAAATACCACATCGAGAATCGGTACACCTCCGTGGCACACCCGCAATCAAATGGACAAGTCGAAGCGGCAAATAAAGTAATTAAGTCCATTCTGAAAAGAAGAATGAAGCCGGCCAGAGCCATGTGGGCTGATGAATTGCCCTTGGCACTATGGGCTTACAGGACAACATATAAGTCGGCAACGGGACATACTCCGTTCTCCCTTGCTTTTGGAACAGAGGCAGTCATCCCGGTTGAGATAAAGGTACCTTCTCATCGGGTGACTTATTATGATCCGATGACCAATAATGAATTGCTCCTTGAGTCCCTAGATATGATTGAAGAAAAGAGGGATGAAGCAGACCTGCGAGCCCTGAGATGCAAACAACAGGTCGCCCGATACTACAACAAAAAGGTTCGAATCCGAACCTGGGAACCCGGAGACTTGGTTCTGAAACGTGTCTTTCCACCCCCAACTCATATGGGAGCAAAATGGGAAGGACCGTACTCTATTTTGAGCAAACTTGATAATGGAACTTCAAGCTTGCAACTGTAGATGGAAGGGAAATCCCCAGAGTGTGGAATGCCCAACATTTACGGCCATATTTGACATAAGAGTTCTAAATCTATTCTTTTGCTTTGTTAGAAAATTATGTATAGGGCATGACTCGCCTAGAATGGTGTGATTCCTTAAAGCAAGAGATTATAAAGTGGACGTAGGTCATGATTCGACCGAACCACTATAAAAATACCGTGTGTTATTTACCTTTATCTGCATCTTTATTTATTTGTCTATTTGTTTTTATGAAAAACAATGTGAATAATCCAGGTATCCGGAGTCTGATGCCCACCGTTCCTCTCGTAGACCAATCAAAAAAACCCAGAGCTTTGGCAAAAGCTCCGACCGCTTGTCCGACTAGCTTTAATCCACGGAGTATGGGTTAAAGTATGCCCCGAGGATGAGTTTGATGAGAATGCATGATTGCAGACTGCTTAATCCGTGACTCTAACTCTCCAGAGAGAGAGAGAGTATAAAAGCGTCTCCGATTGAGCGCTGAGAAAGAGCTCCTTTCCCGCTGAAGGATCGGGAAGCGAGTAAATCGCTGAGCTCGAACTCTAACTCTCCAGAGAGAGAGAGAGAGTATAAAAGCGTCTCCGATTGAGCGCTGAGAAAGAGCTCCTTTCCCGCTGAAGGATCGGGAAGCGAGTAAATCGCTGAGCTCGAACTCTAACTCTCCAGAGAGAGAGAGAGTATAAAAGCGTCTCCGATTGAGCGCTGAGAAAGAGCTTCTTTCCCGCTGAAGGATCGGGAAGCGAGTAAATCGCTGAGCTCGAACTCTAACTCTCCAGAGAGAGAGAGAGTATAAAAGCGTCTCCGATTGAGCGCTGAGAAAGAGCTCCTTTCCCGCTGAAGGATCGGGAAGCGAGTGAATCGCTGAGCTCGAACTCTAACTCTCCAGAGAGAGAGAGAGAGTATAAAAGCGTCTCCGATTGAGCGCTGAGAAAGAGCTCCTTTCCCGCTGAAGGATCGGGAAGCGAGTGAATCGCTGAGCTCGAACTCAAACTCTCCAAAGAGAGGGAGAGTATAAAGGCATTTCCGGTTAAGCATTGATCAAGGTATTAGGAATTCGGTGCCAAACGACTATCCTATGAAATCTTGTTAAGTCCCCCATATTCAGAAATAGGGGGCAACCCACCAATAAGGCTATCCGATTCCTAGTAAACCCCCGTCAGGCGTTATGATAACAACTGATTGGGGGCGCATATGCTCGCACGCAAATACGAAATTTTGATACAGCAGTGCAACATGAAAATTCTCCTTTGGCTATCTGTTATCTAATTACTTTGTAATTATTATTAGTTAGCTAATAACTAAACATAGAAAGTTTATCTGAATACAGGTACACAGTGATACAAGGAGAGAAAAACCGTTGTTCATGTGCTGCAAATCAACAAAATGAAAGAACAATCTAGAAACAAAAAAGTGAGGACCAGTCCCACAATTACACTTCCTGGTCAGTGGAAAGCATAAAGGCAAAATATCAACAAATATCAACAAACATCCTATTTACGCTTAGCCCTCTTCTCCTGTTTCTGCCTCTCCAGTCTCTCTTTGTCGGCTTCAGATGGATCCCCTTTCTTCCTCTTCCGCTTATCTACGAGGGGGACATCCGATTCTTCTGAAGTGTCCTCTTTCACTTCTTTCCTCTTGCTTCTACTGGAAAGGGAAGTCGGGAAGTCATCAGGGTTTGCGAAGTGAAGCTGTCGACTGATGGACTTGGACTGGATTTTCATGATCATCCCAGTTTTGGGATCGAACTCCGCAAGGGGGACCACGTCCAGAGCCTCATCTCCCACCTTCTTTGAAGCCAACTCCTTTTCTTGTCTGGCTCTTCGGCTGGCCAGGGGTTCCTCATCATCAGCCTTTTTGGAGCCAGTAATGTCCTCTTCGTCATCCACATGGCGACCATCCATGTCTTTTAAAGCCTCAATGGTCTCGGCATCCTTGGGAACATCGGTGCTAGCTGCCAGGATGTTTCCTTCTACTGTTGTGACCTCGACTCGCTCTGAGACATCGATGCCCGCACCCGGCAGGGAAGCCTCCTTCTCCGCTTCTCTCTCTTTCTCAGCACCCTTGTCAACGGGCTCTCCACCTGCAGTACGAGATACACGCATTACAAACTCAATTGGTTGTCCTGCCAGACGACGACAATTCATAATTGCTTTAACAAATTGTGGGGAAAGGAGAGAGATACCTTCAGCTGATGCTCCACCAACCACGGGAGTTAGGCCTAAAGGGATTAGCGGATCGTCAGGATGGTACTCCTCATCTTCAGAGGTTTTAGGCTTCGCGGCAGAACTGGAACCTTCGTCAATTTTGCTTTTACCTTTGGCCACGGTTCTCTCCTTCTCCATTTCCGCCAAGATTAGGCGACGACCCTCCGCTAGGTCCTCAGGCTCGTTGTCTCTGAGGATGCTCTTCATTAATTCATCCACGTTGATTTCTTCGACCCCCAGTCTATGTTTTTCGCCTTCCACGATGGCATCCCATAAGTTGGCCAAAGTGACATGATAATCCGGGATCCATGAAATATTGCGAGTTTTGAGAACTTGGCCAAGGAAATCAAAAATCATCTCCTCAAACCCCTCAATTTCTTTTTCTCTTTCGAGGAGCTTGTTGTTAGAAGCAGTGGCCAATTCGAGGGCACTTTCGACGTTCTTTTCGGCTAGAGCTGCCCTCCTTTCCGCATCTGTAACCTGGTCGTTCAAAATTACCGTTTCTTCTTTTGCTTGGGCTAAACTTTCTTTTAAGCTCGCTCTTTCTGCCTCCCAAGCAGCCTTCTCGGCTTCGAAGTGATCTCGTGCCGTTTTCAACTCGATATTGGCCATCTTGAGATCTTCAACCTCCTTTTTTAAAGCCATCTTTTCTTGGCTATTGGAGTCCAACTCTGAATGAAAGCGCTGCTTGGCATTTTCCAGTTCAGTCTTATAATTTGCAGCATCTCTCTGTGCTAGGGCAAGTTGGGCCTGAGCATCCTCCAGGTCTTTATCCAGTTTCGTCCTAGCCCTTTCATTATTTTCGAGCTTTGCTCTGGATCTGTGCGCTTCAATTTCAAGTGTCCGAATGACTTCCGAAAGGTTAAGGGCATGCTTTTTCATCATCTCGTACTGCCTGGCCACGTGACGAATATGCACGATGACTTCACTATCCCAGTTTTTAGGGACCGGTTCCAAGGCAGGAACAAATACCATCCTATCGAAGAACATGCCAGGGAATTGTTCCCGCAGCTTTTCCAATCTACCTTGGATCTCGGGACCGTGAACATGATCCCGTGACCCGGGGGCAGCTAACTCTGGTTGGCTAGTGGGAACGATATCACTTCCCCCCTTTTCAGTCTCTTTGGATGATTCTCTGTCCCTATCTTTGGATTCGTGACGCCTTTTTGACGACCGGCTATGGGACGGAACACTCTTTGGAGGAGTCAAATCCTTTGGAAGTTGTTTTCCCCCGGTCGGAATTGGCAGGTGACTCGAAGGCCTAGTAGAGGTTGATTTGGGTGGAGATCGAGGTTGCGAGGAACTCGGCCTATGAGGAGGACCGCGACGGCGCTCTGTGTCCGGGCGGAGGCTAGGTGTGCCTTCACGGAGAGAACGATATGAGTAAGACTTCCTGTGGGACATCGTTCCTGTAAAGAGAAAAGAAGAGCATATTACAACTTTGAATATCCACGATATGATAGTGCAAGGTCAGGCAGTGTGTGTGAAGTGTGCATCCCATATAACTCCCCCTAACAGACCCGGGCCTGGAGACAGGCTCATCTGACCCGTTTCTCGTCCCCTGGTTGAAGCGGTCGCCTCTTCGGGAGCAGAAAAGAAGGGCTCCTCGCCGAAATCTTTTTCTGTATATTCGATATCGGGTAAAGGGATTTTATCCAGCTCCTCGAATAGTTGCTCTTCTGTCAACTCGTCATCACCAACAGTCTCCATTGGAGCAGAGGTAGGGATCTATTTCGACACATCACCACGGGACTCGTCCCCTTTGTATATATTCAGGTCTTCGTCGTCTTGGATGACTATCGGAGAAGGACTTTTACGAAATTTAGTTGTCTCTGCCGCTTGTGAAGTTCCCTCTCCCTCGGCTGGGGGCAAGTATTTATAGGGTTTGCCGCCGGTGCCAAGTCCAAATCTTCTGTCCAGGAGGCGATGCTTATGGAGATTGTCGTCAATGATGCATTTTTTAATCCTTAAAAAGTCAGATCTGCTTTGTGAAAGAATGGCTAACCGATTGCTGTACAGAGGACCCTCCGTTTTCGGGAAGACGTGATCTATTCAAAACAAAGAAAAAAGCGGAAAAATATTAGTACTTAGACTCCTTGAGCAAGGTATTCGGTTATATGATCGGAGCTTACTTGATTTAAGCCATCTTCGAGAGCATCCGGCCTGTCTCTTGATATAAAACCAGTCTGATTTGGGATCCCCTATATTGTTGTACCCATCGTATAAAACCTTCCTATTCGCCACCGACTCAAAGAAGGAGAAGTTTGGAGTTGCCGAAGAACGGTGCTTGAAAAGAAAGAAGAACGTCAAATCTTTAAATTTAAGCTCAGCATGTAGGATCTCCGCATATGCAATGTACAGAGTGTACAACGATGCGTAGGCGTTTGGATGGAGCTGCATTGGAGCGATGCCTAGTCGTCTTAAAGTTTACGATAGCAATCGGAGGGAACGGAGGGATAGCTCCTACTAGGCACATTGTTCTACTAATCGCCATGTACCCTTCCGGTGCTAGATGGGGTCTGTCTTCGCTTCCAGGTGTCAGGACATCGTCCCAAGGAATGTCGTGTCTTAAGCAGATTCTCTTGAGTTTTATCTCGTCAAGCTTGGACGCTAAAGAATCAGAGAATTTATCTATCCCAACTACGCCGGGGATTTCGTCCGGAGCTCGCTCGTCAGACTCAGAGTTGTTGCTGGATGAAGTACTTTCTGTGGGATCTGATTCTGTGGCTTCATATTCAGATCCAGAATCTTCACCTCCCGGATTGATTGGAGGAATTTCGGGATTGTACTGTTCAGGAGTCTCGGATTCTGCTTCTGCTACGGATCTTGGAGAAGAGTTATCGTTCGACATTGCTGCTGGGACGAGAAAATATGAATAATAAGATTAACACTACCCGTCCCCCGTGTGTGCAAGTGCCGGTGTATGTGCTTGTGTGTGCGCAATTTTAAAAATACTAATAAAGCATGAAGGCAGTCATGGTTATCAGAAGTCGTTAGACGTCATATGCAATCAAGTCAAGAGGTCATTTAGTCTAGAAAGTCCAACATTGCGGCTCTAGCCTAACTGTCCAAAGTTTTATGGTGATAAGGCATTGATTAAAGTCTGAAGTTTCTTTGAATCGTTCGCTGTAGAGCGGATCGCTAAGCATAGGGATCGCCCTCCTCTTCGACTCGCGGAGTATAGGGATCGCCCCTCATCGAATCGCCGGATGGAAGGATCGCCCCTTCATCAACCGTTGCGACTCCCACGATCCGTCCCTTCGTTGCCACCTCGATCTGTCGTCTCGCCACATGCTTTCGTCTTCAATCCTCGACCACGATCCGAGTCGACTTTCCTTCTTCTTCTGCCTCCGTCGTCTTCCTCCTCTCCTTCCCATCCTCAAGTTCCGAGCTCAACGCCCTATGGCCATGGCGACCTTGGTGATTTCTTCGGGAAATTGCGAGTTTGTGCTGTTTTTCCCTCGAATCAGTCGTAAAGATTCAGAAGAGTGATGCGTTTACAGATAAGAATGTTCTCTATGGAATTACCTTTCTAAAAACCGATAGAATACTTGAACGTTCGAAAGTTTAAGGGAGTTGGGTTCGTTTTTCAATAGTTAAGGCGAAACGATACGGCAACGTGAAAGAAGAAGGAGAATGAAGGGAAGAGGGTCGGCTTATATAGGCGAAGAAGGTGACCGTTTGTCTCCCCTTCCTTGTCTTATCTGGTCCACGAAACGTCATGAAGGCCACGATTCAAAGCTTATATCGCATAGAAGCCCACAGTCCGCCTCAAATGATGGCCCACCAAATCCAAAAGCTCACCACGACTCGATGAGAAGCCCGCTTCGTTTCGAGGTCCAAGCGCGCGCCCAAGAACGGAACGAATGTCTCGCTGACAGACCGCGGCTCGAACCCGCGATACGAATCGATGAATTTAGGAATAAAGATTCTGAGAAAGTCCCAAAAAGAGAAGAGTTTGTGATTCACGATTCGATAGGCAGATACGATTTTATAGCTTCGAAGCATGTTTCCATCATTGATAAAACATACTTCAAGGGGGCAAAATGTTGGCTAGCTTTTTGACCAAGCCACCCAGGATCATTCATAGGAAGAAAGCACGAAACCGCATTCTCTAAGGACTTGAAGGTATGGTTCGCACCATCGTCTCGCCTGCTATCGGATCGCGCACCGTCGTCTCGCCCACCGTCGGATCGCACACTATCGACTCGCCCATTCCTTCAGCAGAGCGAATCAGCTATGCGATTCGATCCGAGCTTATGTTGTTGTCCAGAGCGAACCGATCCGATCCTCTGGTGTATGGCGAACCCTTTGACCCGTTCAAGTACGAGCTAGTCTTCAGCGATCCGAATCGCACGGGTCCAGCGACACGTGTCCCTAACCGTCATTTGGACCAATTCTCTCCAGCAGCACGATCCGATTTTCAAGCAGATCACGACACCTGTCCACAACGGCTAATTTGACCCTTTCCTCAACGGCGGCGATCCGATCCGATACTCTCGGGATTCGTGCCACGTGTCCACGATCCGCCTGACAAAATCAGCTATAAATAGCCCAGAGCTTGGCATTTTTCGGGAGCTTTTTGGCAATAATAAGTACTGAATCCGCCATTGTTGTCAAACCACTGAAATATTGAGAGAAATCATTGTTGTATTAGCTTTTAAAGCATAATCAATAAGATATAAAGTGGACGTAGGCTCGTTAACGCCGAACCACCATAAATTCTGAGTGTTCCTTTCTTTTTCTGGTTCTTCATTTAAAATTCTCTACTGCTCATTGCAATTTGGGTGTTAGGTCCAAATTTCGATCTAACACATATTTATATATATATGTATATATATACGTATATATATATATATATTTCTTGCGAATTTGAATTGTGTCTATTCCACAAATTTGGCATAAACTACAATAATTGTGTGATATGGTTGTTAATGGTTGTTTGTTTGTTTGTTAATTTTATATTCATATATTGATTGAAACAGTTAAATTAAACGTTCGTTAATTAAATTAAATTTTAACCAATTGTTATTTCTAAATATTAAATCCAATTGAGGTAACTTACCTCAGTGGTTATGTTTATAATAATATAAATGTTATAAATAAATAATTGAATGCTTGTATTTCTGTTATTAGCACAGTATTGACTGTTATATTTATTATTGACTGTTTTTAATTAAAGTGTTTATTTCATCTACCTAGATGAAAATGAATATTGATTGACCATAATTAATTAATTGAATTGAATTATGCTAACCTATTGTTTTGTAGGGAATAACAGGTTGGAGGAATCCCACTGGATTCCTCACTAATATTGATAACGTTTATCAATATGATTTGTTATGGAACGTGAAATTGGTTTATATTTCACGGTTTGGTGCTATAGTAGCCATTTCCCTCTTTATTACCGTCGATTAAAAGAAATGATTTTTCAAAATCGATATTAAATGGATTTCGAGTGGTTTCAAAGATATAAATATATTTTTATATGGATTGGAAATACGATTTTGATTATAAAGATAATAGTCAAAATTAAATTCACAATTTTTATATTATATAAAATATAATTAATAGAGATGTAAAATATTATTAAAATATTTTTAACGGCTCTAAAAATGGCGTCAGTTCTCTAGATCGCAATTTCTTCTTCGCCGTTTCTTCCAATTTTCTTCCGCTTTCTTCGCTCTTTTGCCATCGCGGTCTTATTGTTCTCGCCTGTCAGCTAGGGCTCTCGATTTGTGAGAGTATCATGGCGGTGAGTGGATCCTTCGGTGATTTCTTGGTTGGGGGTTCCTTTTGTGGAATCTGCCCTCCGATTTCTGCTATCGAGGCGGAAATAGTAAAGTTGGTTTCTGAGCCATTCTCTGTTGGGTTCTCTGGCTCGTTGTCCTTTTTGGTGAAACTGCCATCTCTGTTAGCTTTCGAAGCTCTTGTGAGGCACAGATTTTTACTGGTTCTTGGTTTCTTTGTAGAGTTGTCTCCGGTTTACTCGGGTGCTCTGGCTTCCCCCTTCTGTCCTTCGGGGCAGATGGGAAAGCAGATTTTATCAGCATTGGTGGGAGATACTCATGCTTCTGAAATTCAGCGGGGCAAAGAGGATTTGACCACCTCGTTTGCTCCCCAGTTGAGGTTCAGAGGCTCTCATAATACCTGTTATCAGTCTGTTGCTGGTTTTCTTGTTGGCTCATTAGCTTGTGGTGGGTTTTTTAGTAGAGATTCGTGTGTTCTTCTTCCTCATGAGCCTGCCAGTGGTGGGGGTTTGATCACCCCACCCAAAGGCGCAGGGGATAGCTCGGAGGCTTCGTTGTTTTCGGTGGAGGTGGTGCGGTTGGAAACTGTGATGGTCACAGGGTTTGCAGCGCCAAAGCCAGGTTTTCCGGGAAGGAGTTCGAAACGTATGCGTAGACGGTCGAAAAACGTTTCAACTTGCCTTCCTGACCAGGCTGGTCCGCTTGCTTCTTCCCCTGTAGTCTTTGCAGCTCCACCGATCCCGTTGGCCACCTCAAATGCTTTTTCAGGTCTGGACGAAGCACTGGAGGAAGACGGGGTTGACGGCAGCAGTGTGTCGTCATTGGGAATGTGCAACGATTCTGAGTCAAGGGAGGTATCGGTTGATTCGGGCTTCGGTGATGGAGTAAGTTTGGTTTCAGGCAGTCCCTCGTGGTTGCGTGGATCGAGGTTTCGTCAATGGCGTAAGACCTCAACTCTTGGTGATTGGTTACAGCCAGTGTCGAGCTCAATTAGCGAGGATTCTGCTGCCAAGATGTCGAAGGTACCTTCTCTAGGAGCATGCAGTGAGCTGGAGGTGGTTGGTTCTTCTTTAGATGTTCAGCCTTTGAGTTCGAGCTGTTCTGATTATGCTGAAGGTTTGAACCTCTGTTCCAATGGTTTGACCAGTGTGCTTTCTCATGGTTATCTGGATATTGCGCTCCTCAATCAGGTTCGTTTTTGTTCTACGGGGCCTCTTTTTGGTTTCAGCTTTCTAGTCTGCCCCTTTGTTTCTGTTCGTTGTTTCCTTTTTGGCGGCTTAGTGTGTGATGATATGAGCCTTGTCACACGTTTGTGTGAGCTCCCCGGCACTGCTTGTTCTTCGATGGACGGCGAAGTGTCGGACCTTGTGTATGTTAACCGGTCAGCGTGTGTTTTTTGTCCTCCTCTATGTCTGGCGTTGTCAGTTGTTGTGCCACTTCCTCTCGTTGGTTTTCTTTTTATGAGTGGTGCTCCTTTACCCAGGTTCTCTGCTTCGATTGTGCAGCTTGCTTTTTTACTTGGTTTCAACCATCTTAGTGTTGGTTGGTTCTTTGTTTCGGTTGGTGGGTGTTTTGTCTTACATGCTGGTTTTTTTTGCTTTGGTTGGGTGATCTGTTGCGTTCATACAGCTGTAAGCTGGTACGCTTGGTCCTTTTACCATTGGATGTTTTGGGCGAACTTCAGTGGTGGGTCTTGGTTCTTTGGGTTGGTCGCCGCTGCGAGTCATGACGAGGCATTTTTTGTGTCGGTTGTGACTAGCGCGTTTTTCTTTGTGCTTTGGTATCTTAGTTGGCTTTCTGTTATGTCTTGCTGGGTAGCGCCTTCCAGGGATCGGTTGCCCTCTTGCGGTATCCAAATGGTGAACTCATCATCGGTTCACTATGCGGTTTATTGGGGAAGGGGCCTCTCATGCTTGTTCTGGCCTTCGTTTGTTTTTCTGTTCCCTGTCGCTCGATCTTTACCTACTATGCAGGTCTATCAAGTCGAAGATAGATCGGCTTTGGAAAAGATCACTCTGCATCCGGGGTTGGCTCTTTTGAGCATCTCCACTCACTTTTCACCTTCGGTCGAAGATGTGTCTTCGTGGTCCCCCTCCCCTGCCTCTTGCCTTGCTTCTCCCGTGTCTTCTGCTTCTGCTTCGCTCCCGCTTCTTAGCAAGGCCGAAATAGCGATCATCAATGATCGTCTATCTAGGCTTACTAAGAACTCTTGTCCTTCTCGTCGTGGTTCTAGGTCCTCGTACCGTCATCCTGTTTCCTGTCCCTCGCCGTCGGGCTCTCATCGTCGCAGCAGACGTGAGACCCCTCGCACCCCTCGCACCATTCATACACGCTCTATGGCGGCGTCCGAGCAGATCGTCAGATCTACTCGGCATACTCTCTACCGTATTTGAGTTGGTGCGTGTTTCTTCTGTGTTCGTCCCCCTGTCTGCCTTCTGGTTCTTTGCTTGCGGTCTTTATGGCGAACTTTCTGTTCTGGAACGTGCGGGGTATAGGGAATGATGCGTCAGTTGCCCGTCTTAAACGTATCATTAGGAAGCACTCTGTTTGTCTTATCGCGCTTCTAGAACCTTTTATGAGTCCGGACGCAATCTTTTCAACTGTCTTATCCTTAGGCTTCGGTGGTGCTCTTGCTAACGTGTCTAACAAGATTTGGATCTTATGGTCCAAAGACGTTGTCATCCACCCCCTCTTCGACTCGAGTCAGCTCTTCTCGGTAGCGTGTTCGCATCCCTCGTTCTCTTCTTCCTTTTTATTCTCAGCGGTCTACGCTAAGTGTGATCGAGTTGAGCGTCTAGGTCTCTGGGCTGACATCCTCTCTCTGTCAGACCTAGGTTTTTCTATTTCTGTCCTAGGTGGCGACTTCAATGTCGTCACCAGCCAGGCAGAAAAGAGGGGTGGAATCGCTGTTAACCGCTCGTCTGTTGCAGATTTCAACTCTTTTATCATCAGTTCTGGTCTTTCTGAACTTCCGTTCGTCGGTTCTGCCTACACTTGGAGTAACAACCAAGAAGGCCCGAACCGAATTCTTTCTAGGCTCGATCGTGTATTCGCCACCGAAGGTTGGCTTAGCCTTCCTTTCTCCTTCTCCATTTCCCACCTGCATCGTACCTTCTCCGACCATGCTCCCCTCCTTCTTAGCTGTTCCCCCCTTTCCCTTTCTGGGCCTTCTTCCTTTCGGTTCCAGAGCATGTGGAGATCCCACCATTCCTTCCTCTCAGTAGTTGAAGAATCTTGGAGTTCTCCCTTATCTGGTCCCCCTTGTGTTCTTTTCTCTCGTAAGCTGAAACGCCTTAAGACTTGTCTTAAGGCGTGGAACCTCCTTGTATTCAAGAATATCTTCGATCGTGTTAGGGCGGCTGTAGAAACTCTTATTCTGGCAGAAGCTTCTTTTGATGAAGCTCCTAATGCTGCCAACAAGGAGGCTTGGGCGGTGGCCCAACTTGCCTTCTCCTCAGAACTTCGTATTGAGCATGATCATCTACGCCAGAAAGCTAGGATCAAGTGGGTGGTAGATGGAGATACGAACTCCAAATTCTTTCATTCATCTATCCGCAAGAAGAACAATCTCCTTTCTATTCGTCAGATCTGTAGACCTGATCTTTCTTTGGCCTCGACTCCAGTTGAAGTCAAAGAAACTATTCTTTCCTTTTTCCAGTCTTTCCTTAGCACTCCTTCGGTTCCTGCTTCTGACACTTCAATCCTGGCCTTCATCCCTAGCCTCATTCTTCCGTCGGATAACTCTGACCTAGCCGCACCACCTAGCTCGGAAGAAATACGCGCTTGCGTATTTTCACTAAGTAAGGAAAGTGCAAGTGGGCCGGATGGTTTCAACGGAGTTTTTTACAGGAGTGTGTAGCCAATTATTCAAGCAGACCTTTGTCTTGCTATTCAGTCCTTTTTCTCTGGTTCTGTTCTCCCAGCGGGCTGGACCTCGACCAACCTGGTTCTTATCCCAAAATGTGATCAACCTATCTCTTGTGGGGACTTCAGACCGATTAGTCTTTGTAACTTCTCTAACAAGATCATTTCAAAGGTCTTAACCTTGAGGTTAGCACCGTTTCTTGAGCGCCTTATTTCTTCTTCCCAGGCCGGGTTTGTGAAAGGACGTTTGATCACGGACAACATTCTGCTAGCCCAAGAGCTGATCTCTCAGTTAGATAAGAAGGTTCGAGGATCTAATGTGGTCGTTAAGCTTGATATGGCAAAAGCTTATGATCGCATGTCTTGGTTCTTTATCATCAAGGTTCTTAGGGCTTTTGGGTTTCTGTAACAACCCGTATTTTCAATAACCTGTAATAATGTAAATTGAGGCAGAATTTAATTCTAAAATCTGAATCAAGGGAAACGGGCTATGCCATTGCGTTCGTCTCGGAAAAATACGCGAAATAGAGTCCGAGTTTTCGAAAATCGGAGTCCGTATGACCCAGTTAAGGCCCATTGAAGTTTGCAGAAAATTTCTAAGTAAAAACAGATTTAAATTTAAAATTAGAAACAAGGGTTTGGGCCAGCTGGGCCAAGGCGGGAAAAATCCCGCCCAGGACCCCATGTCGACAGGCCTGTCGACAGGGGTCTAGGCATGTCGACTGCCCTGTCGACAGCCCTGTCGACAGGGGGTGCCCAGGCAGTCTAGCCTGGTGCACCATTTTTGATTTGGGCTGGGTCTTGGGGCTTGGTTCTAGAGGATTCCGAGATCTGACGGGCCAAAACTAACCTAGGGTTAATCCTAGGGCTAAAAACACTCTAATCTTTTATAAATACAACCCTAATCCTACCCTAAAACCTAATTATTCATCCTAGCAACTAAACTATGCCAAAATCAAAACTCTCATGGCCTCCACCCTCTTCATACAATTCCTAAATTAATTCCTAAGTGATTTTCCATGCATACAAGCATATTTAGGCTTGTATGATCCTCCTTAGCTTGCATTAAAGGCTTGTTTTTCTATTGCCATCATAAAGGAGGAGTCTTGATCAAGTTTGCTTGCATTTGGGGGCTTTAATTAGTTGCATAAGGGGTTCTTTACATTTGCTATAGTTATTTAAATCCGCATAAGCATTGTAAGCCCTCTTACCTTCACTTTAGAAACTCTAAAGTTAATGTGTGATGAAAGTTGGGGTTTATGTATGTTTATTGAGTTATGCATGTTTATGCAAGTTTGCTAAGCCATGATTTGTATGTTTATTGAGTTATGCATGTTTATGCAAGTTTGCTAAGCCATGATTTGTATGTTTATTGAGTTATGCATGTTTATGCAAGTTTGCTAAGCCATGATTTGTATGTTTATTGAGTTATGCATGTTTATGCAAGTTTGCTAAGCCATGATTTGTATGTTTATTGAGTTATGCATGTTTATGCAAGTTTGCTAAGCCAAGATTTGTATGTTTATTGAGTTATGCATGTTTATGCAAGTGTACTAAGCCATGGTTTGCAAGTTTAACAAGTTATGCATGTTTATGCAAGTTTACTAAGTCATGGTTTGCAAGTTTAACAAGTTATGCATGTTTATGCAAGTTCACCAAGTCATGATTTGCAAGTTTAACAAGCTATGCATATTTATGCAAGTTTAAAATGACAAGTTGTGCATGTTTAACAAGTTGTGCATGTTTGACAAGTTATGCAAGTTTAAAATGACAAGTTGTGCATGTTTGACAAGTTATGCAAGTTTAAAATGACAAGTTGTGCATGTTTGACAGGTTATGCATGTTTATGCAAGTTCCCTATGCCATGTTAGGCAAGTTTAACATGTTCTGCATGTTTATGTTAATATGCAAGTTCACTATGCTAAGTTATGCAAGTCTAACATGTTATGCATGTTTGTTGTGATATGCAAGATCATCATGTATGATTATGCCAAGTTCCCTCTTCCTATCCTTTATGCGTTATTACGAATATGTAAGCGATAGAATGACGTTGGGGGTTTGGGTAAACTTAAAATACATGAAAATATAAGATTGGGAATTTACCTATTAAGTTAGGTCTACCCCTTGGGAATTTACCTATTAAGTTAGGTCTACCCAAGTAATTGTTTGACTTGTGATTATGTTTTGAAATAAAGTGGACATGACACTTAGAAAACATAAGAGTGGCCAACTCGAGGTTGGGGTGAGTTTGTAGCGTAATTCTACCCGGAACCGACCGGCTTAACTAGTGGCTACAAACAATAAGACCCAATGTGAGAAGTTGGTCATGGGGTGCCAAGACCCGAGGTTAGACCAAGTTGTGGTGTAAAGCTACCCGGACCCGCCCGGCTTAACTAGTAACCGCAACAAAGTCTAATGTGAGAGGTTAAGGTGCATTAAATTAATTAATGCCTCATGATTAGGGTTAAGTCAGGGTCCACTAATACTTAACCAATTTGGGGATTCGAGGGATTAGAATGTGGTTAAGTTGTGAACCGTTGGTTACACTTAACTAGTTTAATCCATTTGGGAGCTCAAGGGATTAGAATGGGGTTAAGCCACACTTAACCAGTTTAATCCAGGATTAGTGAAGGGTTAAATCACACCTAACCCTCTTAGAAAACCCTAGCAACGTGGTCTGTTCTAACAGTAATCCCAGTTTGGTATCATTCACAACCCTAGAAGCTAGGCTAGGGCGGGGCACGATTACTGGACAGATGTAAGCGACCAAAAGGACGATGGCTGAGTGGTACAGCGGTGCGGGTCCGGCGGGCTACGGACGTGCACGTAGTCCGATGTTGGACAAACTCGAGGCACGGGTACCAGTAGGATAGGGCTGTGCATTATTGCTTAAGTGTCCGGGGTTGACACCCGAGGGCTTGATACACCCAAAGGTGGACCCAGCACAGACTAACTACAACCATATGTGGGCCATATGGACACCAACACCTAACGTGTTAGGTTTATAGGGAGCCGATCGACTAGACCGTTGGGCTGGATCTTATATTAAGGTCACTTCATGTTATTGGGCCAAAGTTTGGGCTAAGGGATCAATACCTGTTATGTTGGTTTGCTAGTACACCGTGGTGCAGAACTTAACCTTGTTTTTATGCGATGACACCTCTATCTATCTTGTAGTTGATTTATCATGCCAGTATGTTGTTATTTATGATTATCTCGGTTTCCATCATGATGTTAACTTTATTAGTTTATAGACTGATCGTAGCAGGGCTTACTCAGTCTTTTTGACTGACCTGTTTTTCTTTCGCCTCTTTTCTTCCGTTCCCCCCCCCCTAGGTTGTCAGGGAGGGAATACTAGAGCCTAGCTTGGATTTTAGCTGCTTCCTTGGATAGCTCAAGTATGCTTTGGACTTGAGCCGCTATGGTTTATCACTCTTATTTGGGGATAGTACTTATGTATTTTCAGTTTATCAGATGATGTATTTATCTAGACTTGTAATTTTGGGAAAGTGACATTTTGATGTACCAGACTTGTGCTTTGAAATGGTTTATAAATCTTCCGCTGTTTTATTTACTTACTCTGTTTATTTACATATATATATATATCATGTCCTGCCTTGCTATATCATTATGCATGTTTACCAATAATGCCCCTCCAAAGCTAGTGCATTCCTTTGCGAGTGACCCTAGTGGAGGCGGGGTGTTACATTTGGTATCAGAGCATATGGTTTACGAGAAGGGATAAAAAGGTTTTTAAAACTTTTGAAAAGAAAAACTATTTTCAAAACCAAGTATTAAGTATTTTCCAAAAGAAAAGTCTAGTTATTTTAAAAGGCTATTCCCCAAAAGCCATTGGCACTATCCTTTGATCCCTCGTTTGAACTCTTTTCTTTTCGTTTCCAGCATGTCTGATAATCTCATCTTGCCCGAAGGAGCAACGATACCCGATTGGTTTCGTCGGTACTTGGAAGTCACGGCACCGGTCCCGGGTGTCTCTAATGTTGTCTTTCCAGTCAAGGCCGCTGTTCCTCCTTCTCCTTCCGTAGCTGATGTTCCTCTTTTCCCTCAGCCTCCACAAGCGGATTTTGCGGAAACTTGTAAGAACTTTAAGATGATGGGTGGCAAGAATTTTAGTGGAACAGAGACCTTAGTAGAGGCAAGGGATTGGTTGAAAGAGACCGAAGATCTTTTAGCCACCTTTGATATAGGTGACCGCAGGAAGGTTTTATTGGCGGTATGGTTGCTAAAGGAAGAAGCTGCACGTTGGTGGGTAGTCACCACCGCTACTAGGCCAATTGAGACTTGGGATGACTTTAGAGGAAGGTTTGGACTAATGTTCTTATTACTGAAGCAAGGGGACATGACTATTAGGGAATATATAGATAAGTTTAATCAGCTGACTCGTGTCGATTTAGACTTGGTTGATACAGCTCAGAAGAAGGCCCTACACTTTGCTCTAGGATTAAACGAGCCATTACATGGTTTGGCCATGTCTCATATACCCTTGGGGGCGACTTTCGAGAATTTGGTGAATATGGCCCTACTTCAAGAAGAAGATAACAATGACAAGAAAGAGGTCAAGGCGAATGAGTCTCAAGGCAAGAAAGTAAATTCCGAGAAACGGGGGAAGAATAACCACAACCGCAAGGGCCAGCCTAGAGGGAGTAGGAAATGCAACTTCTGTGGTAAAGTTGGACATATGGCCAGGGAATGTAGGAAGAAGAAGAGAAAGCGGGGCGAATGCTTTCATTGTGGTGAGTTTGGACATTTCAGCAAAGATTGCCCGAGGAAACAAGGGCAAGGTCAGACTCAGTGTGCAGGACTATCTGGAGGGCGAGTTCATCCCCTCAACACCGTTCTTCCAGCTTATGATAGAGGTAGTGTTTCGGTTGAAAATCTGGTTTACATTTTCTGATTTTCCCTGTTTGAACTTTGTTCGATTCTGGCATATCGCATAGTTTTATTTCATCTGATCTAGTTGAAAGTTTTGCACCTAATTACTAGTCTGGTTGATGATCCCGTATGTGTTTCAAATCCAATTGGGGGTTCTGCCCGTTTGTCTGTGGTCTGAGTGGATTTGAAAGTTTCTATCTTGAGTATAGAATTCTCGTGGGATGTATATATTCTCGGTTTCGGGGGATATGGGTTGGTTTTGGGCATGGAATGGTTGTCCTGTTTTGGAGCCATTCTGGGTTTCTGTATATAGGGTTGTGAGGCTCATGACTCGCCTCGATAATACCCTAGAAATTTCTAACAACCCTATGGGTCCCGTCATGTTATGTTATCTTGAAATCCCTCAACTCGTCTATCGATAGTTTGCAATCTGTGAGGGTGGTCCGAGAATATCCTGATATCTGGGGGGAAGTAAAAAGGGGTTACCTTTAGACATGGGATAGATTCCCGCATTATCTGGTTGGTAATATCAAGCCAGTTTCGTGGCCGGTTAGGCACGTGACCTCACGAGATGAGAGTTAAGAAAGCAAGTCAAGGAGTTGCTTGAGAAGAACTTCCTGAGACGAAGCATTTTCGAGTAGGGTGCTCCAGTAGCATTCGTTACTAATGTGGACAGTTTGCTTCGCTTGCGTGTTGATTATCGTGAGAAGAATAGACAACCGTTACCAAGGATCGATGATTTGTTTGATCAGATGGTAGGAGCATCCGTTTTCTTTTGACCTAGCTACCGGATTCCATCAGCCTAGGATGGCTGAGGATGGAATTGACAAGACTGCGTTTAGGACTCTAGAAGGATTTTTAGAATGGCTAGTCATGCTATTTGGTTTGACTAATGCACCCGCATATTACGTAAACTGGATGGGTAGGGTGTTTAGGGAGTCCTTGAACAAGTTTGTCATGGTCGTCATAGACGATATTTTGATCTCCTCAAAAGAACGAGGAAGAACATGCTATACATCTCAAGAAGGAGATGGGTACGCTTAGAGCCACCAGTTGAAGGTCAAGTTCTCCAGATGTCACTTTGGAGGAAAGAAGTTGGATTTCTTGGGCACATAGTTCCTAAGTAAGGCTTAGCGGTGGATTCCGCTAAAGTGGTTGCGGTTTAAAACCGGAAAACTCTGAGGAGGGCAATTGAAGTAAGAAACCTCCTCTGTTTGTCTAGTTAGCTAGCATTCCCGGAGCTTAGACTTACTCTTCTGGATCAAGAAGGGGGTTTCGCAGAAAGAAGACCCGCAGTTGGTCAAGAACATGGACCAATCAGTTCGAGGCGAGATGTTAAGTCACCTCACTAGACATATTATAGATGACAAGGGATGACTAAGGCACGATGAGAGATTATGTGTTCCTCGAGTGGAAGACTTGGTAAAGAAGGTTCTTACAGATGCGCATCACTCGAGGAGGTGGCCGAGTTGGTCTCGGAATGCATGTTGTGCCACCAAGTTAAGGCCAAGTCATAGAAGCCCAATGGGTCATTACCTCTATTGGAAGTTCCGCAAGGGAAGTGTGAAAACATCTCGATAGATTATGTGGATGGATTACCTAGATCAAAGAAAGGGAATACGGGTAGGTGGGCCATAATAGGTAGACTCGCGGAGAGTGCTCATTTCAGTCCGGTGAAGAGCGAGAGGACTGCATCATGGTTAACAGCGGTTTACCCTCAAGAAGTTGGCCAGTTTTGAAATAGCCTACAGGAAGCCATGGGTAGGCAACTGAATCTAGGTATGGCCTATCACTCATAGGCAGATGGTTCATTTCGATTAAGCATGAGTTATAGAAAAGCACGTTTATAGGGCAATTGGCAACGTGGATTGGTATTTTCAAGAAAAGTTCTGCTGCATGGAATACTTTATAGTAAGTAGACGAGATCCAGGATTCACTAGTGAATTTTGGAGAGCTGGCATGAGATCATGAGGTTATAGTGGGTTTAAGCCAAGTATATAGAAAGAAGAATAAGTGGAAAAGAAAGATGAGAGGCGATAATGAAATGACTTCCAACTCGAATTTGGGAAATAGGAGTTAGGAAGCCAAGGAATCATGAAGTGAAAAGACAGTCAAAGCACAGTGGAGTTAAGCTCAAGGAAACGTGACTAAGAGGAGTGAAGACTAGATACGCGCATCATATCTCTTTTTAAGAGTGCATCTTTGATCCTTGTTTTCCTGTGGAGCTTGCTTGCAAGTTATCTTTTGTATATATCCTCTCGGTCCCATTCTCGATCTTATCTCTGTTGTAAACTCCATAAGGGGGTTAAGACTCATCGGTTAGTACTAAATGTCAAAGTTTGAATGGATTTCTTGTAATCTAAAAAGGAGTTTATCTAGTTTATCTAGTTTATCGTGTTTTATCTTGTCATGAGGTCCTTAGGTAGAAACCCTTTGGATGAAACATGTGTTTGAAACATGTTATGTTTGATGGTTGCAAGTGGTTGCAAGTGTTTGCAAGTGGTTGCTCGTGGATGCATTATACACGATTAGGCACTAGATCGGCTCACACACTCCTCATATTGCATGTGCATGAGTGTTTATGCTTATTCTTGGATGAAATTCGTATGCTATCACATGGATGTTGCATATGGATGTATGATTGAGCACGCATGTAGATATTATACATTATGTTAGGAATTTGCATACATATGGATTCATTTCACTGACATACATATGCATTAAGGAGGTTTACTGTATCAGTAACCGCCTGATTTACATACATATGCATTAAGGAGGTTTACTGTATCAGTAACCGCCTGATTTTTGCATTAGGTAAGTACATATACACACACTTTTGCATATGTTCATCCAGCATTTAGAATCTTGTAAGGACAATGATTGCTCGTGGATGATGCTTTGAGTAGATGGATGATTGGATGGTAGGATACGTTCTTCCTAACTTGAAGATTTCGGGGACGAAATCCTTTAAGGAGGGGAGAATGTAACAACCCGTATTTTCAATAACCTGTAATAATGTAAATTGAGGCAGAATTTAATACTAAAATCTGAATCAAGGGAAACGGGCTATGCCATTGCGTTCGTCTCGGAAAAATACGCGAAATAGAGTCCGAGTTTTCGAAAATCGGAGTCCGTATGACCCAGTTAAGGCCCATTGAAGTTTGCAGAAAATTTCTAAGTAAAAACAGATTTAAATTTAAAATTAGAAACAAGGGTTTGGGCCAGCTGGGCCAAGGCGGGAAAAATCCCGCCCAGGACCCCATGTCGACAGGCCTGTCGACAGGGGTCTAGGCATGTCGACTGCCCTGTCGACAGCCCTGTCGACAGGGGGTGCCCAGGCAGTCTAGCCTGGTGCACCATTTTTGATTTGGGCTGGGTCTTGGGGCTTGGTTCTAGAGGATTCCGAGATCTGACGGGCCAAAACTAACCTAGGGTTAATCCTAGGGCTAAAAACACTCTAATCTTCTATAAATACAACCCTAATCCTACCCTAAAACCTAATTATTCATCCTAGCAACTAAACTATGCCAAAATCAAAACTCTCATGGCCTCCACCCTCTTCATACAATTCCTAAATTAATTCCTAAGTGATTTTCCATGCATACAAGCATATTTAGGCTTGTATGATCCTCCTTAGCTTGCATTAAAGGCTTGTTTTTCTATTGCCATCATAAAGGAGGAGTCTTGATCAAGTTTGCTTGCATTTGGGGGCTTTAATTAGTTGCATAAGGGGTTCTTTACATTTGCTATAGTTATTTGAATCCGCATAAGCATTGTAAGCCCTCTTACCTTCACTTTAGAAACTCTAAAGTTAATGTGTGATGAAAGTTGGGGTTTATGTATGTTTATTGAGTTATGCATGTTTATGCAAGTTTGCTAAGCCATGATTTGTATGTTTATTGAGTTATGCATGTTTATGCAAGTTTGCTAAGCCATGATTTGTATGTTTATTGAGTTATGCATGTTTATGCAAGTTTGCTAAGCCATGATTTGTATGTTTATTGAGTTATGCATGTTTATGCAAGTTTGCTAAGCCATGATTTGTATGTTTATTGAGTTATGCATGTTTATGCAAGTTTGCTAAGCCAAGATTTGTATGTTTATTGAGTTATGCATGTTTATGCAAGTGTACTAAGCCATGGTTTGCAAGTTTAACAAGTTATGCATGTTTATGCAAGTTTACTAAGTCATGGTTTGCAAGTTTAACAAGTTATGCATGTTTATGCAAGTTCACCAAGTCATGATTTGCAAGTTTAACAAGCTATGCATATTTATGCAAGTTTAAAATGACAAGTTGTGCATGTTTAACAAGTTGTGCATGTTCGACAAGTTATGCAAGTTTAAAATGACAAGTTGTGCATGTTTGACAAGTTATGCAAGTTTAAAATGACAAGTTATGCATGTTTATGCAAGTTCCCTATGCCATGTTAGGCAAGTTTAACATGTTATGCATGTTTATGTTAATATGCAAGTTCACTATGCTAAGTTATGCAAGTCTAACATGTTATGCATGTTTGTTGTGATATGCAAGATCATCATGTATGATTATGCCAAGTTCCCTCTTCCTATCCTTTATGCGTTATTACGAATATGTAAGCGATAAAATGACGTTGGGGGTTTGGGTAAACTTAAAATACATGAAAATATAAGATTGGGAATTTACCTATTAAGTTAGGTCTACCCCTTGGGAATTTACCTATTAAGTTAGGTCTACCCCTTGGGAATTTACCTATTAAGTTAGGTCTACCCAAGTAATTGTTTGACTTGTGATTATGTTTTGAAATAAAGTGGACATGACACTTAGAAAACATAAGAGTGGCCAACTCGAGGTTGGGGTGAGTTTGTAGCGTAATTCTACCCGGAACCGACCGGCTTAACTAGTGGCTACAAACAATAAGACCCAATGTGAGAAGTTGGTCATGGGGTGCCAAGACCCGAGGTTAGACCAAGTTGTGGTGTAAAGCTACCCGGACCCGCCCGGCTTAACTAGTAACCGCAACAAAGTCTAATGTGAGAGGTTAAGGTGCATTAAATTAATTAATGCCTCATGATTAGGGTTAAGTCAGGGTCCACTAATACTTAACCAATTTGGGGATTCGAGGGATTAGAATGTGGTTAAGTTGTGAACCGTTGGTTACACTTAACTAGTTTAATCCATTTGGGAGCTCAAGGGATTAGAATGGGGTTAAGCCACACTTAACCAGTTTAATCCAGGATTAGTGAAGGGTTAAATCACACCTAACCCTCTTAGAAAACCCTAGCAACGTGGTCTGTTCTAACAGTAATCCCAGTTTGGTATCATTCACAACCCTAGAAGCTAGGCTAGGGCGGGGCACGATTACTGGACAGATGTAAGCGACCAAAAGGACGATGGCTGAGTGGTACAGCGGTGCGGGTCCGGCGGGCTACGGACGTGCACGTAGTCCGATGTTGGACAAACTCGAGGCACGGGTACCAGTAGGATAGGGCTGTGCATTATTGCTTAAGTGTCCGGGGTTGACACCCGAGGGCTTGATACACCCAAAGGTGGACCCAGCACAGACTAACTACAACCATATGTGGGCCATATGGACACCAACACCTAACGTGTTAGGTTTATAGGGAGCCGATCGACTAGACCGTTGGGCTGGATCTTATATTAAGGTCACTTCATGTTATTGGGCCAAAGTTTGGGCTAAGGGATCAATACCTGTTATGTTGGTTTGCTAGTACACCGTGGTGCAGAACTTAACCTTGTTTTTATGCGATGACACCTTTATCTATCTTGTAGTTGATTTATCATGCCAGTATGTTGTTATTTATGATTATCTCGGTTTCCATCATGATGTTAACTTTATTAGTTTATAGACTGATCGTAGCAGGGCTTACTCAGTCTTTTTGACTGACCTGTTTTTCTTTCGCCTCTTTTCTTCCGTTTCCCCCCCCCCCCCAGGTTCTCAGGGAGGGAATACTAGAGCCTAGCTTGGATTTTAGCTGCTTCCTTGGATAGCTCAAGTATGCTTTGGACTTGAGCCGCTATGGTTTATCACTCTTATTTGGGGATAGTACTTATGTATTTTCAGTTTATCAGATGATGTATTTATCTAGACTTGTAATTTTGGGAAAGTGACATTTTGATGTACCAGACTTGTGCTTTGAAATGGTTTATAAATCTTCCGCTGTTTTATTTACTTACTCTGTTTATTTACATATATATATATATATATATCATGTCGTGCCTTGCTATATCATTATGCATGTTTACCAATAATGCCCCTCCAAAGCTAGTGCATTCCTTTGCGAGTGACCCTAGTGGAGGCGGGGTGTTACAGTTTCCTGAACCCTTTATCGATGTGGTCTGGAGGCTCATCTCCAACTGCTGGTTTTCCGTTCTCATCAACGGTTCTGCCTCTGGTTATTTCAGATCAGGGAGAGGCCTAAGGCAGGGAGACCCATTGTCCCCCTCCCTATTTGTCATTGCTGCCGAAGCATTCGTTCATGGGCTTCACTCCCTAACGATAGCTGGGCAGATTCATAGGTTCGGCATTCCTAGGGGTTGCCCTCTTATCTCTTCCTTGTCCTTTGCGGACGACATCATCATCTTCACTAATGGATCTCGTCGTTCGATCCGGTCCCTTCTTGCTTTTATTCGTCAGTATGAGAGTTGCTCGGGGCAGCTCGTAAACTCTTCTAAAAGCTGCTTTGTGGCCGCAAAAGACGTGTCAACGATTCGGTCCTCTTGGATTGAGTCCACTTCTGGCTTTATTGCGGCCACCCTCCCTCTTCCTTATTTGGGAATTGTGCTTTATCGCGGTAGGAAGCTTAACGCCATTTTCGATCCCCTCACTGATAAAGTCAGGGGCAAGATTATTCGGTGGAATGCTTCCATCATTTCCCAGGCTGGAAAACTCGTCCTCATTCGTGCTGTCCTAGATTCGCTCGGTTCCCATATCTTTGCTGCTATGACTCCCATGTCCGCATTCTTTCGCTCCTATCGGTCCTTGGCTTCTGCGTTCTTCTGGGGTAGCAAGGAGGGCTCCTCGCGCCATCACTGGGTTTCCTGGAACACTATTTGTCGTCCTAAATTTGAGGGCGGCCTTGGCCTTCGAAACCCCAAAGATCTTTGTTTGGCCTTTGCCTGCAAGCTATGGGCTCGTTTGGAGCGGACAACTCCCTGTGGGCGTCGTTCCTCCATGCCAAATACCGTAGGCTTGCTAATGCAAATTACACCGGTATCCCGTCCTACGCTAGTGAGACGTGGAAACGGATGCAATCCGTGAAAGGCTTAACGGATGCTCATGGGGGTGGAATCATTTGGGATGGCAGCCCCTTCTCGTTGAAGGCGGCGTGGAATTCGATTAGGACTCCTTATCCATGTCTCCCAATTTTCTCCTCTATTTGGAATGTTTGTATCCCGCCGAAGGTTTCTCTGTTTATGTGGAAGACCTTACATGAAGGTTTGCCGATAGATGAGAATCTTCAGCGTATTGGTATTCCTTTTGTGTCCAGATGCAGGTGCTGCAGTACTGGAAATTCTGAATCCACTTCCCATCTTTTGACAGCTGGCTCTTGTGCCCGGGCTGTCTGGAATTACTTCGGGAACCTCATGGGATGCCGATGTAATGCCAATTCGACGGAAGAATTGCTGAGACTCTGGTGGTCCGGCGTCTCAACCAAGACTTTACGTTCTATTCTTTTGCGTCTGATCCCTTGTCTTATTTGCTGGCACATTTGGTGTGCTAGGAATAAGGCTGTTTTTGACGAGGTGCCGATGGATCCTCCTACCGTTATTCAGAAAGTGAGGAACGATGTGTTCCTGGCCTTCCGTGGTAGGCCATTCAGAGGTGTCATTGGTACCCGCTCTAGGAGGTTCGCTGTTACATTTGACGTTTTGTCGATGGGTGGCACTCCTAGGGCAGGCATTGGTTGAGGTTTTTTTTTTTTCATATGTTACCCCCCCCCCCCCCCCCTCCCGCGGGTCTTATGTGGTTTGCTAGTTTGCAGGTGGTTTTTTCAGGTTCTGGAGTTGCTCTGGCGGGAGATTCGCTAGGGTCTCGAGGTTCCAGTCTGATGCTGAAGCGGCACCGGATCGACGTAGAGCTAGAGGATACTGCTGGGCCTTCTTCTTGGTTACTCCTGGTCAGGCCTCCTTGTTCAGTTGGAGGCCTTGCCCTGTGCATATAACTTTGCCCTACTTGGAGGAGACTTGTTTTGCTTTGCAGCTCTGCTGGCTATGGCGGGCGATCTGCCCTTGTCTTGGCTTGGAGTCCTTCATATTTCGTATTGCATGTTTTTGCTCTTTTCTTTTTTCGTTGTCCGTCTTGTGTGTGCACGGTTTCGCTTGCCGAAATCCGTTTTTGTGAGCCGTTGGAGGAAGGCTAGTTTCTCCTTTTTGGTGTATATATATATATATTTTTGAAAAAAAAATGGCTAAACGATATAAATTTATTGTATTGGCTATTTAAATGTTGAAATGGTTTTGTAAAGGCCTTAACGGTCGTAAAGGAAGTTTAAATGGATTTCAAAATATCGAAATGGAATAATTGAACCGTGGATATACGAGAATGCATAAAAGAGATTGTGGAGTAATGTTTTTGTAATAAATGATCATTTTTAACAAACGTTGTTTAAAATATATGAAATGTGATTTAATAACATTTCGTGAATAAGATTAAAAAATCGACGGATTTGGAAATGAGTATTGATTTGGGAATAAGATTTCATATTTTTAAATGAAATAAAAGTTGAAAATATGAATATGGATTTATAAATGAGATTGAGATTTATAAATGGGGTTTGGATTGAAATGACAAATATGAATTTATAACTGGATTTAATTCGGATAGTTGAAATAGACTGTTCAATCAATATTTTCCCAAAATATAATATAATTGGGTATACAAATATGAGTTGATTTTACGTGAAAGAGTTGTAAAATAAATTCCTAAGATAAGGGAATTGAGTAAGTATAAATTGAAAAGTTGGGAAATGATATGAAATGGCTAAGTGAGGTTTATTCCGAGGTTTAGAATGTGGTATTCCGAAGTTCGGAATGATTAATCAAAGTGAGTTATATTTCGAGGTCGGAATGTGATATTCCGAATTTTTGAATGTTAACTGAAGATAGGAGTATAAATGAAGTTAAAGGTTTGGATAACGACAAGGAATATTAGTTGCCAATTATGAATTGAAAATGGGATTTTTAAATGAAGTTAAAGATGTGGAAATGAAAACGAATGATAAGTTGTCGTAATAAATTTACAAAAGATTTTAAAAGGAATGTTTCTTGATCCTTCAACTATCCTAGAAACTATAAAACTCCCCCTTAATCCAAGACTAAACTTAGACTAAACTCTAATTCCCTTAAGACTTTAATCTAGACTAAGAAATAATTCTGATAAGATATCCTTAAAACTATGATACAACTTAAATTAATATAACTCAAGTAAGCAATATAATCTAAACAATCAACCAATTTAAGTTTTGTTGTCACAGAACATCAATTCAAATAAAATAAAACCATACATTTCTTGTAACTTCTATTTATTCTAAAAACCTATAAAGCTCGTGCTTTAATCTAATACTATAAGAACTATAGGTGAAGAAGTGATGTAACGACCCGCATTCTACGCATCATAGGATCGTAGAATATTTAATTCTGTCACATACGAAGTCGTATGGTCATGTAACTTTGGGAAACGACTATTAGGGTCATTTCCCATGTTCATGATTTTTCCCGATTTTTAAATGACCATTTTACCCCTAGTTGGTACTGTTTTGGCCATAACTTTTGACTGGGAAGGAATTTTGATCAGAAACCACTTCCATTGACTCCGGATGATGGTTTCTCTTTCCGTAGAGTGGTCATAATAGCCAAACGGACTCACCGTTTGGGAGATATGGCTGAAACAAGTTTCAGATGGTGAAAAACAGCTTAATTGGGCTTAACCGGGTGATTAACAGCTAGGCCCAAAGGGGAATTTCGGGATTAGGAGTTTAAAAGGGCTGTTAGGGTTTGGAGAATACCTTTTTCTCATTTTTCAGCCGTCACTATTCATTCCTCTTAACCTAGCCATGGCCTCCACCCTATAAATCTCTTCAAAACACCTCTTAATCACTTTCTAATTGAAGATTAGGCTTAGCAAACATCAAATCAAGGAGTATTAGCACGAAAACCGAGGTAGAGCTGCTGTGTAAGATTGGGAACAGCGCCAAATCAGAGAATATTTCAGTTTTGGGGTTTTAGTTGTGGCAAAGGTGAGTGATTAGCTTGCTTTTACACTAATTACGGTTAATTATGGGTAATTAGTGAAGATTAGCGAATTTATACATTAATAAATTCTGGAAAAATTCCTAAAATTCTATAATGATGTTTTATGGCTCTGGAAAAAAAAAAGTTTCGCTAATTGTATGCATAATCATGGTTAAGAAGGATTAAGGGGAAAACATGGGTTTCTAGGTATGTTTGATCTAAAGTATTTCATGTAAATGATGTTTTAATGTTTTTGATTGATTCTATATGTTGTTACTGCTGTTTGGAATGTTTTGTAATGTCATAGGAAGTTTAGAATGGTTGAAAACGCCGTCGTTCGGCGAAAATAGCTTGCTGGAAAAAGTTGCAGATTTTCAGAACCGGATAGAAGGAGGAGATCCGAACCGAATCGAGTAAGAAGAACATCCGATCTGAACCGGATAGGAGGAGGAGATCCGATCCGAACCGGATAGAAGGAGGAGATCCGAACCGAATCGAGTAGGAAGAACATCCGATCCGAACCGGATAGGAGGAGGAGATCCGATCCGAACCGGATAGAAGGAGGAGATCCGAACCGAATCGAGTAGGAAGAACATCCGATCCGAACCGGATAGGAGGAGGAGATCCGAACCGAACCGAATAGAAGGAGGAGATCCGAACCGAACCGGATAGGAGGAGACACCCGAACCGAACCGGATAGGAGGAGGAGATCCGAACCGAACCGGATAGAGGAGGAGACCCGAACTGAACCGGATAGGAGGAGGATGCCCGAACCGAACCGAATAGGAGGAAGAGACCCGAACCGAACCGAAGAAGACCATAACCCGAGATGCAAAGGTAGTCCAAATGGGAAGTTTGTACCAAGGATCCATATGGGAACCAACGAGTTAACTTCATGATTGGGCTTTGCTGCGGGACGTGTGCTAAGAGGCTGTCGATGTCTGTAACTTTGGATCACTATGTATAGGGGGTACGTGAACGGATTCAGGGCCACAGTGGTCTAGGTACGACTAAAAGAGCTATAGACCAATGAAGAGGGGTCATTTGTAAAGGTTTAGTCATGACTCCATGGGGTAAGCTTGGTGGTAGCAGTAGTTGTACAAGCCGAACTCCGTCACTACTTTGATGGGTCTAGTGGTTGAAAGCGGTATACATCGTATGCTTTATGCACTGAGTGAGAGATGTGAGGATGGTTGCCATGATTGAATTGTTTGCTATCACTATGACATGCACACCCCCACCCCCGTATTTCTTTGCACCATATGTTGATGGCACCTTAGAGTATTGTACAGTATGTAGTGCTAACTCTTTGGTTGCAGGTCCAGGTTCAGGTATGGTTTAGTATACCTGTTATTGTTCTATTTAGCTGCTTATCGCTCATACCAGACTTTTTGTCTGACCCAGAGTTTTATGTCTCTTCTTATTACTCTGGGTACTCACACGAGCAGACTAGAGACAGGTTAGGAGGTATGCACGAGTAGCTGATCCGGAGACGAGCAGGAGGCTTCCACGTATGATATAGATATTCTCCCTATGTTGTTGGAGATCACTGCTTGGGCATTAGCAGTGCATCTTCTACTGTTGCTTTCTTTTGCTTTAGAGACAGTTTTAAAAGTTGTAATAAGCTGTATTTTGGATTTCCGCTACTCTGATGTTGTTTAGTTTTGGTTTCAGTTTATGCACTGTCTCGTCTGTTTTGTGTCAAGTATCTTGCTATTATATTTTATTCCATGCGCTGTGAGACATTCTACAGGTTATGTGTTAGTTCTTCTCCTTCTTTCTTTTCTTATGACGACCGTTCCGTGCCAGTTGGACATGTGTACAGCGCACACTTGGAGGAAGTGTCGGTTGGTGCGGGGCGGGCCGTCACAAGTGAAATCTGAAAAAGATAACTATATTATTTAATACCTACATATGTGTAAGTATATTTTTAACTAATTATCAATTATAAATGAAATTCAACCATGTCAAGCAAGTCAATCAAGTTATTTAAGTCAAACAAATCATACAATTAAATTAAGTCAAACAATTAAAATGAGTCAATCAAGTCAAGCAAATCAATCAAGCCAAAAACAATCAAGCCAAAAAAGTCAAGCAAATCAATCAAGCCAAACAAGTCAATCAAGTTAAACATATATGTTATGTATTTAATTTATAATATCTTTTTTGAGTGATCATACATTTATAGTACTTGGAGGAGACTGCTTGCAATTGGCAACTTCCATCGGCCATCCACTTCAAGTGAAGTTGAATGGTTCAACATCTTCAAGACAACAAGATGGAAAAGCAAGAAAACTTGTTTACTGCTTAAGCTTTTGAAGAAGTTTATTGCAGGAGTATGGAGAGAGAGAGAAATAACCGAATCCTTGGCATTGGAAGTCTTATGGCTGATCAAGTTTGCATGATGATTCATAAAAGTGTGATGAAACTGTTCACCTTGTAAAGAATTTGGTTATATGATATTTTTATATCTTGATAGCTCCATGTATAAATGCATGTAAATTATTTTGTGTAAATAAATAAATTCCACTTGCCTTTCAAATTTATAATCCTATTTATTTTAATTAGATAAAAAAAACTTCCTATATAGTATACTTGTTGTGTGTAGAGTAAAAAGTTAACATGTAATGCAATGTGTGAAGTATGTTGATTATAATGCAGTGTGAACTATATGTCATATTAAAATCAATATGAGATGATATATTTAATGAAATGTAATTTGTGATGTGAATGATATTAATTTGAGATGCACTATAATTTATAATAATGATGTACGATATGCAATGATAATATGCAGAATGATTTGGTGATGATATCTATTTCAGTAAAAGATATTCAAAGTACTATCCAACTATTATGCATAGACATATATATTATAAATTATTTTTTGGCTAATTCTATTCATACACCTATAATTCCTTAACACACACCGTAAAATGAAATAAAATAGCATACACCAAAAATTTCTTTCCATACACCATGTCTTTCACAAAATTACCCTTTTATATTTTCATCACCTTTCCTCTTTAACCTTAAAACTAAATTACATAAAACTGGGTATTCAATTGCAATATATTTACCTAAAATAAAAAAAACTTTAATTTTTAACACTAATATTTTAATTTATTTAATTATTTTATTTTTAAATCACTTTTAATTTTAGATGATTGAACACACTTGCATTAGATTTGAATGAAAGATTTAAGAATTTAGTACTCTGGATAACATTAATTTTAGTAGTTAGTTTTAAATTTTAAATTTTATATTTAATTAAAGTGAAAATTGTTAAAATTGACTATATATATATGTTGCTTGTAACAATATGAATATACTTTAATCCTCAAAAGAAATATAAATTTAATTTAACCAATGATATAAATTAATTTACTAACTTTACAAGAGAAATAATATTGAGTATACTTAATGCAAACAAGGATGAATTGTATATATTTTCATTTTTTAATATTGGTTCTTTTTTAATAAGGTCATTTGGTTTGAAATTTTATTTAAAATCTCACGGTGTAAGTAAAGAAATTTACGGTGTGAAAATAGAATTTGCCTTATTTTTTATCAAACAAAGGTAATATATATTAATCTCTAGACTTAGGTTAATGATACTAATGAAAGAGATTGAAAGAATAGTACAGATAAGAATTTAATGGTTAAAAAATATATTAATGATAGGTAGTAAAATATTCAAAATAATTTTATGATAAATATGGAGTTAAATAATCTTAGTAAGATGCTTCTTTAAATACAGTAAATATTGAAGATATCTTTAAAGAGAATATAAAATTTTATCATATGAAGTAAACTATAAACATATATTCACAATTTATATAAAAATTTATTTTAAAAGGACTTAAAATTTAATGAGATATACATTAATCTTTTTGATAGAAAAGCAGAGTTGAAACAACAGTTTATTATTGAAGAATTATAATACAAGATGATACAAATTGTATAGAGGATTCATCTATTTATAATACAAGAAATAAAGGTAAATATGCTTGGATAATGGCCATGTGACCGTTGCTTTGTTATAATGGTCATGTAACGGTTGATTTGTTATAATGGGCATGTGACCGTTGCTTTGTTATAATGAGCATGTGACCGTTGCATTGTTATAATGGGCATGTGACTGTTGCTTTCCCATTATTCTTTCTTTCCTTTATTACCGCCCCTCAAATTAAGGCTAGGGTTTGCAACCCTAATTTTCCATTTTGTGGACTGACGTTGGTAAAGATTAAGCAGTTTCAATCCTTCGTCATACTGGTGAAGATACAGGTAAGATCTAGGTATGAAAGTTTTATCTTTTACTTGGTATTTGTTTGTAACTATTCGATTCCAAGTGCATCTCTGAATTTGTGGAAATTTTTGGCTGAGAGTGATTTTGTAAGCATGTCGGCCCTTTGATAGTAAGCTAGAGTATGATTCACTTGTAAAATTTTCTTCTGAACTTGCTCTCGAACAAAATAGATATCGATTTTTATGTGTTTGGTTCGACTAAGCTGAATAGGATCTACTCTCATGTAGATTGTGCTCAAATTGTCACACCAAATTATAGGATTTCGGTTAGAAGATAGTTTTAGCTCCTTTAACAATGATTGTAGCAACAAAACTTTAGCTAAAGTTCTAGCAACACTCCTATATTCCGCTTTTGTGCTTGATCTCGAGATGGTTGTTTGTTTTTTAGAGCACCAAAATGTTGGATCTAGATTAACCCTAGAGGGGGGTGAATAGGGTTTATCACAGTTTATCGATGAATTAAAAAAACTGACGGAATATTAAATAATAAACAGATCACAGAATGCAGCAGAAATAAAAAGCAGAAAGGAAATAACACACAGATATACCCATCTTCGACAAAATCCTGCCTACTGCTGCATTCCTAAAGGTTTCTACTAGGTGTTATAAACAGATCCCGCTTACAATCCCATGTAAACTCGCAGAGCCTGCTCCTATCCTAACCATACGCTCAAAACCCTAGACTGGTCTATATCCAGTAGACCAGATTTTCCCCTAGTTTTATAGATACTAGTAGATTGTCAGTTATCCCCTAACTGAATCCCCTAGAGTTTTACAGACTCTAGAAAAATTGTTTTGACGGTTTACAAAACAAATTTAAAATACAACATAATAAACCAATTAAAATCCTAGATAAAAAAAACAAAGGAATTTAAATCTCCCTTCACTTCAAACCGGCCGGCCACTTTTCATTTGAGTGCACCCTTGAAAAATTGTCCCGATTACATTGAGAAAGAGAAATGGTGGCGGCTGATCAATTTGGGGCTAGGGTTTTTCCTCGAATCAATTCGACTTCAAAAATTGGCTTTGAATAATACTCTGACGCTCTAGTTCTCTATGCACCTTTGTCGATTGATTCGTCGTCTTTCTCTGGTGACCAAAACTGTAAGTTAATTCTGAAATTTCGAATCTTTGTTTGAGATGATTTTTATTGGTTTCGATGCATGCCTGTGATGAATGTGGGTGTTGAAATAGGATTAGAAAATCCTATAATTGCTCTGATTTCGTAATTGTGACTTGGCCTGGTTGATTGTGGTTTCCCCTTTTTCTTTTGCTGATAAATTCGGCCTTGGTTTGTATGGCTTGATTGGAAGAATTTTTGCATAAATAACATGCTTGATTTGTTGCCATTTAAAAAGAAATTTCCATGAATTTATTCCGGACTTGTTTTGCTGGTCCAAAATAGGAAAGATGATATCCCCAGTATTTTGAAAAAAATTCTCGAATTGATTTTTGCCACACTCCTATTGTAAATGCTTGATTTCAGAAAATTTAAAACTTGCCATACATTGTAATCACTGGGATTTCTACCATGATTGAATTGATTTAAATCTGCCTTGAATGAATTGAAATGGCACTGCCTATTGCTCTGATTTGTTGGTGATAAACTTTCCTGAAATGTTTGTGGCCCCTTGAACATTTATTTGCACATACTCATCTCGACATTAATTGAATAAATCAACTCTGGAATTCAATATATATTTTTGGTTTTGAACAACTTTCCATAGCAGTCGAAATTCTTTGTCCCTTACTTGATTGAAGCACTGTCCACTCCTGCATATTTAACTTGTTGCCAACAAAAAAACCACGCTGTGTAATTTCTGGAATTGAATTCCATTGAAAAAACTGATTTGCAAAAAAAAAAAAAAAAAAACATCTGGCTCTTTTAAAAAAAACTTTCCATAAATATCACTTGTATTCGAGTTGCACACATTTATTTATTTACCATGAATGCTAGATCATGTTGGAGTATTTAAAATCCATCCTCACAGATTTTTTGTTGCATGATTAGCTCCATTCACCATGTATATGTTGCATGAACCACAGAGCTAAATATTGCATTTCTGGAAATGTAATTTCCCTTTTACATGATTTCCTAAATTGCTATTTTGTATTCATTGACCCTTTTCCATGTTGTTTCCTTCTTCATGCACTGACTATGCTCAGCCATATTTTACTTATTCTAGTGTACACACACTTGTTGTATACGCCACATGCTTGTATTTATCATGCTCCATTTGCTGCTTTGTATGCTTGACATACATGAAGTTTACACACTTGGTCATGCCATATTCACCTGAGTTCATGCTTATTGTAATAACTGCTCCACCATTGACCTTGATTAAAAAAAACTGTGCTTTATGTTTGTGTCTCTTCTTGTCATGTACACCACTTCTGCATGTATGTGTGCCTGCACTTGAATTGGTCTGAAAGTGAATTACTTGTGTGACTATTTTGTGAAAGTTTGCCATGTTTGCATGTCCATTGGCTCGGGTAAACTGCTATTCACAATACTGAACTGATTTGTCCATGCTAACTTGATTTAAATGTAATCGTCCATGCTATTACCATCCTGATCTTGAGTTGATCTGCCATGTTTGTTGTGTGCTGCTTTATTTCCAAAACAGTCTCGACCATTGACTTGTGTTAGCTGCTTCATATATATGCCCCCACTTGACATTTGTAAAAGCTGTTTGCACTTTCATTTGTAGACCTTGCTATGTATCTGGTCTGTGCCCTTCATGTATACATGTACCATGCTTTGACCTTTTGCTCGATCACTCATGCCTTGTATCTTGACTTTTGATTTTAACCATGATTTGCTGTATTGACTTTATATTGAGTTGTTTTCATGTGTGCACTGAGTCGAGAAGGTCCACGTGGCTACTCCTCAGATGCTCGTTGATTGGCGAGGCAGTGCACACGTGTATTTTCATACACGTGTGTATATGCAGCCATCAAACTGATTTTCTTGTCCCTGTACTGAAATATTTTATATATATATATATATACATTGACTGCCTTGTGGTATTTACAGTGTATCACTGTGAATATCACAAGCTGTCTAGACACAGTCGGAAAAATCAGATCGAGTCAGAAAAATCATGAGAAACACACCAAAATTCTGAGGCAAATAAATTTTCAAAATAAAAAATATATTCACTAGAATTTAGAATAATATTTCTATTCCAGATACTGTGTGTTTCTGTATGTGACAGGTATGAAGACTGGACTGACTGAATAACGCTATGAAGACAGAAGAAAGAAGATTTAAGCAGTGCCAATGTGTAAGTGAAAGTGTCTGTATAAATATATCTAAGTAATGAGTGATGTAACGAGGAGTTTTGTATATGACATCTGATATGACATGAAATGTAAAATAGAGATGTACAAATAGTGGAGTATAAAATTTATACTGTTTGATATTGAAATAAAATATTCTATTCAAATAAAATACTATGAATATTTAAATTTCTATACAGTTGTATTTTATTTTAATAGAAATATTATATTCGTTTATGTTGTATAGTATATGAAACAGTACAATTACAAACACATAAATAATAATATATATTTAGTTGTTATCATCAAACAAAAATCATATAATTGTGCATACAACACTGTTATATACAACAATCTCCCCCTTTTGATGATGACAAACAAATATAAGATTTTGAGCATAAACGTGTTTGAAAAAAAATGAAATATATATTACTTCCCCTATTTGAATGCTCCCCCTACAAGTGTGCATGAGTTGCTCCCCCTACAAGTGTGCATGAGTGAAAGAATTGAAAAGTAATAAATTTTCAAAATTAAAAATATATATAAAATATTCACTCATAAATCAAAATCTCAACCCATTATCCCCCTTTTGTTATCATCAAAAGGATTCTGAAATTAAAATATATATGAAAAAAGAGTAAATAATATAATTTCAGCTTAAGAGGAAGAACGGTCATCACAAATTTCAATCAGTTAAACAAAAATCTTAATAAACTGAGAACAGGTGACATATTTCACATTATAGAGAATGACGGATTTACAATGAAATTTTATATATAATGGAGAGAGTTAAAAAACAAATAATTCTAATTATTTTCAATTTTTTTTTATAAAAATGATGCATAAAACAGTGACGGATTCAGACTATAATTATAAATTCAATTTAACTGACAAAATCGAATAATCTCAAATCCCAATATCTATCAATCAACAAATCACAATATGTCATAAAATTTCAACACATTTCACAAAATAGAATATGGATTGATAGGCTGGTTTTTGTACACCAAGGAGAATTTCATATAAAGGTTTATTAAGAATTTTATTTTTATTTTCCTTTTTATTTAAGAGCACACTGACCATGCATAACCAGAGCTTGGATTTTTAAATGAGGTTAGTTACAGCTTAAATCATAAGTTGTCTCTTAACCATGCATGACCAGAGCTTGGATTTTTAAATGAGGTTAGAGACACACTTATATATTTATTATATATTTATCATTTTTAGTTTCAAAATGAAAAACTCCTCAGTATATAAAACCAAAAATGGATGATAGAAATGCGGTAGGTACAGAAATGGTTTGTGAAATAAATTTCTAAATTAATTATATTATGAAATATGCTCGACTATACCGGGATTATTGAAAATTTTCAATTATCACTAATTCTGAATAATAGTAACATAGTCACAATTCCATCACAAATATTTTCACTGTTTATTCAAGATGATTTTTCAAAAAATATCAAACTCTCCACATTAATATAGAATTATCATGGATGGCAGAAAGATGCTAGATAAAGGAGATGGTCGTGAAATAATTTCCAATTCAAAGATATTATAATAAATGTTCAACCATTATGAAAAAATCTAAATAAAATCTCCTCTTGTTGTGAAATATACTGCAGTCACAATTCATCACAATTTCAAAATCAGATAATGAATTTAATGAATTACAAATACAGTTCAATTTGGGTATTAATTTCAATTTCTGAATGAATAATCAATAAATAATTATAAAATTGAAAATCAATTACAATAGGAATTTAAAATGATTTATACAAGACAAAAAAATAGTATGTGGAATTTGTACAATGTGAAGATTCAAACAGAAGAAAAAAAATGAAGGGTTGATACCAGTTGTAGTCTCCTTTATTGAGAAATTTAATCACACCCCAGCATGGATATCTCAGAACAAAGAATTTTAAACACAAAACAAGTTAGACAAAAATAAGCACACAAATTTCATTTATCAGAGCAATAAACAGTTTTGACTCAAAACCAGCAGTTCCAGAGTGCATTTTCAAAACAGTACCAGAGATGGTTCCTTTTATCAGAGCAGCATAAAGATTTGACCAATACAGATAGTTTCAAAAGCATTTTAAAAAAAATCAGAACACAACAAAAATCAGTTTCAAAAATGGAATTGTCAAGAGAAGATGTTCCGCAGATTTATTTCAGAAGGTCATAACAGATGATTTATGATTCAAGATTAAAAATATAGTTTATTTTAAATCATTTGAAGAAATATGAGAATATTTGGATTTAATGAATCAATCACACCAAATTAAAAAAAAATTACATTTGAGATGTTTGTAAGATTCAAGAAATCCATAATTTCAAATGATTTCAAACAAACAAATATTTAAATCAAATAACCATGAATTGATAGTGAAATTTAAGACCATATTTATAAAGAATTTTCAAAAATATCTCTGACCAGTATGAGAGAAATTTCAGATCCTTTACATCAAGTTTGAGAAATATTCATGATTGAAATAATTTATTTGAAATCACTTGAATCAATGTCAAATTTTGAGATATAATGAATCAGCCACACAAGATTTATAATGTTAAATTTAAGAGGTATGTGAGATACAAAATATCAAAAACTTCAGATGAGTTCAAACAAACAAAGTTCAACAACACTGATCATGAATAAAAAAAAAGAATTTCAGGATGTATCACTGTAAATCAAGACGAATTAAAATATTCAAGCCAATCTGAAAATTTCTCAAATTGTCACAACTGATAAATAACAGAGTGACGTAATGAGTATAAATTTTCAAGACTTTCCAAAATGAATTAAAAGAGACTCAAAACAGCAAAGGTGTGTGAAATTCCACAAAACTTTCAGATCTTCAAAAATTTATAATTCTAATCAATAGTGTTCAAGATATGACAAGAATACATCAACACTGTTATGAATTCAGAGAATCAGAAAAAAAACTTCAAATCAATTATAGATATTTACAAAAACAAAATCAAGATCTGGAAAAGATTAAAAATATCAAAATGCTATGCACATGACGTGAATTTCCAGAACATATGACTTCTACAATTGGAAGTTTAAGAAAGCCCAGAATAAAGGAAAAAAAATGGCAGTGATAAAAAACAGAAACAGAAAGGAGATAGAAGGAGAAATAAACAAGAAAATAAAAAATATTTACAAAGATGAGTTTAGAGATCATACCAGAATCCAATGTGAATCAGGATCTCTAACTCAACAGTCTTGGCTAAGGAACTGTGAACAGTTCAAGGATATGAAGCAGTTTGAATCCGGTTTCTCTTTAGCAATGCAGTTCCTCAGCCTCCTTCGGTACCTAACTGTTAAGAGAATTTAGTGGTCTAACGAAAGTAGTAAAACCACTCACAGTTTTGTTCACATCTTTTGGTACCCAAATCGGTTTGTATAACAATTCGTTAGAATCAACAAAAGTACCCTTTGGAACCCAAATTCGTTTAGTTTTTCCAAAAATTATTTTATTTCTTTTTGGGGTCCACAACTGTTCAACTGGATTGTTGTCAAACCAATTCTTGTCTCGTTTGTGATTCAAAAACCTTTTGGAATTTTCAAAATTCAAATTTTCAGAAAGACCCTTTTTGAAGCAATTTAACGGATTTTTAAAATCACAAGAATTCAATATATCAAAATCATTTGTTTTCCCAAAACCGAGACCATTCCTATTACTAGAAGAAACCGAGACCATTCCTATTACCAGAAGAAACTTGATTTTTCAACAGCATATTCAAAGATTTTTCTCCAGTAAAAAAACGTTTCAAACTCAACTCAAGACTATTGATTTTTTATTTCAAAAGATCATTCTCAATTAGAAGCTTCTTAGTTTTGATTTTAGACTCAGAAATTTCAGTATCGCACTGTTTTTGGTTTTCAATCTCAAAAATCTTGAAATCCTTAATTTCATTTTCAAGCTCTTTTAAAATCAAATCTGTTTACAACAGACTTTGTTTTTCAACAAATTCATATTCTGAATTTTTGTTAATCTTAAAATTTTCAAATTCCTTTTGTAAAAAGTTGTTTGTACTTTCAAGTTCAATCTTGTTTTCTTTTAAAATCAAAATTTCATTTTCAAGCTTTTGAATATTTTTATTTTGATAAACAAGATTATTTTCCAAAACCAAACAACTTTTACAACTAGAATTTGAAGATTTCTTGTCCTTCTTAAGTTTTGATTCCAAAATATTGTTTTTGCTGATCAACTCAAGTTTTTCAGATTTTAGAATTTTATTTTTAGACTTTAGGTTCTCAACAGATTCAGTTAAACCATTTAAGCGAGAAATTAAATCTTTACAAGAAAGATCTCCTGTTGAGTCTCCATCTGGATATCCATCTGTACAACCTGTTAAGCACAAATCAGAAGCTTAGTTGACTTTCTGAGGTTTTGAGCAGTTGTCAGTATTTCCATACAGCGCTTTGAGAGTCTGCCAGATTTCCTGCGCAGTTAAACAATAGGAAATCGGGTTATATTGTACATCATCAATATAAGAATATAAAATATGAGTAGCTCGTAAATTAAATTCAATATCACTTCTACCAACAATATCAAATCCATTAATAACAGTATCCCAACATTTAACATCAACAGATTTTAAATATAACTCCATTTCTAATTTCAATTTAAAAAATCTGTACCATTAAAAATAGAAGGAATATGACTGGACTGACTCTCAGAGGACTGACAATTAGGATGACCCATTACTCTAGAGTTAATGAAATACCGGGCTGTGATACCACTTGTTGGATCTAGATTAACCCTAGAGGGGGTGAATAGGGTTTATCACAGTTTTTCGATGAATTAAAAAAACTGACGGAATATTAAATAATAAACAGATCACAACAGAAATAAAAACAGAAAGGAAATAACACACAGAGATACCCAGCTTCGGCAAAATCCTGCCTACTCCAGCATTCCTAAAGGTTTCTACTAGGTGTTATAAACAGATCCCGCTTATCCCATGTAAACTCGCAGCGTCTGCTCCTGTCCTAACCCTACGCTCAAAACCCTAGACTGGTCTATATCTAGTAGACCAAATTTTCCCCTAGTTTTACAGACACTAGTAGACTGTCAGTTATCCCCTAATTGAATCCCCTAGAGTTTTACAGACTCTAGAAAAATTGTTTTAATGGTTTACAAAACAAATTTAAAATACAACATAATAAACCAATTAAAACCCTAGATAACAAAAACAAAGGAATTTAAATCTCCCTTCACTTCAAACCGGCCGGCCACTTTTCATTTGAGTGCACCCTTGAAAAATTGTCCCGATTACTTTGAGAAAGAGAAATGGCGGCGGCTGATCAATTTGGGCTAGGGTTTTTCCTCGAATTAATTCGACTTACTCTGACGCTCTAGTTCTCTTTGCACCTTTGTCGATTGATTCGTCGTCTTTCTCTGGTGACCGAAAACTGTAAGTTAATTCTAAAATTTCGAATCTTTGCTTGAGATGATTTTTATTGGTTTCGATGCATGCCTGTGATGAATGTGGGTTTTGAAATAGGATTAGAAAATCCTATTATTGCTCTGATTTCGTAATTGTGACTTGGCCTGGTTGATTGCGGTTTCCCCTTTTGCTTTTGCTGATAAATTCGGCCTTGGTTTGCATGGCTTGATTGGAAGAATTTTTGCATAAATAACATGCTCGATTTGTTGCCATTTAAAAAGAAATTTCCATGAATTTATTCCGGACATGTTTTGCTAGTCCAAAATAGGAAAGATGATATCCCCAGTATTTTGAAAAAAATTCTCGAATTGATTTTTGCCATACTCCTACTGTAAATGCTTGATTTCAGAAAATTTAAAACTTTCCATACATTGTAATCACTGGAATTTCTACCATGAATGAATTGATTTAAATCTACCTTGAATGAATTGAAATGGCACTGCCTATTGCTCTGATTTGTTGGTGATAAACTTTCCTGAAACGTTTGTGGCCCCTTGAACATTTATTTGCACATATTCATCTCGACATTAATTGAATAAATCAACTCTGGAACTCAATATATATTTGTGGTTTTGAACAACTTTCCATAGCAGTCGAAATTCATTTTCCCTTGCTTGATTGAAGCACTGTCCACTCCTGCATATTTAACTTGTTGCCAACAAAAAAACCATGCTGTGTAATTTCTGGAATTGAATTCCATTGAAAAAACTGATTTGCAAAAAAAACATCTGGCTCTTTTAAAAAAACTTGCCACAAATATCACTTGTATTCGAGTTGCACACATTTATTTATTTACCATGAATGCTTGATCATATTGGAGTATTTAAAATCCATCCTCACAGATTTTTTGTTGCATGATTAGCTCCATTCACCATGTATATGTTGCATGAACCACAGAACTGAATATTGCATTTCTGGAAATGTAATTTCCCTTTTGCATGATTTCCTGAATTGCTATTTTGTATTCATTGACCCTTTTCCATGATGTTGCCTTCTTCATGCACTGACTATGCTCAACCATATTTTACTTATTCCAGTGTACACACGCTTGTTGTATACGCCACATGCTTGTATATATCGTGCTCCATTTGCTGCTTTGTATGCTTGACATACATGAAGTTTACACACTTGGTCATGCCATATTCACCTGGGTTCATGCTTATTGTAATAACTGCTCCACCATTGACCTTGATTAAAAAAACTGTGCTTTATGTTTGTGTCTCTTCTTGTCATGTACACCACTTCTGCATGTATGTGTTCCTGCACTTGAATTGGTCTGAAAGTGAATTACTTGTGTGACTATTTTGTGAAAGTTTGCCATGTTTGCATGTCCATTGGCTCGGGTAAACTGTTGTTCACCATACTGAACTGATTTGTCCATGTTAACTAGATTTAAATTTAATCGGCCATGCTAACCATCCTGATCTTGAGTTGATCTGCCATGTTTGTTGTGTGCTGCTTTATTTCCAAAACAGTCTCGACCATTGACTTGTGTTAGCTGCTCCATATATATGCCCCCACTTGACATTTGTAAAAGTTGTTTGCTCTTTCATTTGTAGACCTTGCTATGTATCTGGTCTATGCCCTTCATGTATACATGTACCATGCTTTGAACTTTAGCTCGATCACTCATGCCTTGTATCATGACTTTTGATTTGAACCATGATTTGCTGTGTTGACTTTATATTGAGTTGTTTTCATGTGTGCACTGAGTCGAGAAGGTCCACGTGGCTACTCCTCAGATGCTCGTTGATTGGCGAGGCAGTGCACACGTGTATTTTCATACACGTGTGTATATGCAGCCATCAAACTGATTTTCTTGTCCCTGTACTGAAATATTATATATATATATATATATATATACATTGACCGCCTTGTGGTATTTACAGTGTATCACTGTGAATACCACAAGCTGTCTAGACACAGTCAGAAAAATCAGATCGAGTCAGAAAAATCATGAGAAACACACCAAAATTCCGAGGCAAATAAATTTTCAAAATAAAAAATATATTCACTAGAATTTAGAATAATATTTCTATTCCAGATACTGTGTGTTTCTGTATGTGACAAGTATGAAGACTGGACTGACTGAATAATGCTATGAAGACAGAAGACAAAAGATTTAAGCAGTGCCAATGTGTATAACAGTGAAAGTGTCTGTATAAATATATCTGAGTGATGAGTGATGTAGCGAGGAGTTTTGTATATAAAATCTGATATGACATGAAATGTAATACAGAGATGTACAAATAGTGGAGTATAAAATTTGTACTGTTTGATATTGAAATAAAATATTCTATTCAAATAAAATACTGTGAATATTTAAATTTCTGTACAGTTGTATTTTATTTAAATAGAAATATTATATTCGTTTATCTTGTATAGTATATGAAACAGTACAATTACAAACACATAAATAATAATATATATATTTAGTGGTTATCATCAAACAAAAATCATATAATTGTGTATACAACACTGTTATATACAACACAAGAAATAAGTCTTTCTCTTACATAAATGCAATAACTAGAAATTGATTTTCTATCATCTATATCTGTAGACCAGTTTGCATCTGAATAAGCTGTAAAGTTTAAGTCTTTGTTGCCTTTTAATGATAAGCCAAAGTTGATTATTGCTTCCAAGTATCTGAGTATTCTTTTCACTGTTGTCCAATGCTCACTTCTGGGTTCCTGCAAAAATTGAGATACTTTGTTAACAATGAAAGAAATATCAGGTTGTGTTATAGTAGCATATTGTAATGCTCCTTCAACACTCCTGTATTGTTTGATATTTGAGATAGCTTCCCCTTGTTCTTTGACAAGTGTTGGTTTGATATCATAGGAGTTGGTTGGCCATTTGCTTCAATCATGTTTGTCTTGTTTAGAAGCTCTGTAATATACTTTCTTTAGTAAAGATAAATTTCTTTATCTGATTTTCTAGTAACTTCTTCCAAGGAAATAAGATAATTCACCAAAATCTTTTGTTGAGAACCGACTGTTCAAATAATCTGCCAATTTTCTGATTTTAGTTTCACTACTGCCTGTAATAAGTAAATCATCCACATATATTAATATATAAGTGGTAGATGATTCACTGATTTTTGTGAATAGAGATGTGTCAGTTCTAGTAGGTGAGTAGCCTAGTGTTGTCAAACTTCTTTAAGTCTTTCAAACCATACTCTGGGTGCTTGCTTCAGATCGTAGAATGCTTTATTCAGTTTATATACCAATGTTGGGTCTTGTGTATAGCCTTGTGGTTGTTGCATGAATATCTCTTCATGTAGATTCCCATTTACGAATGCGTTGTTGACATCTAGCTGCTTGATTTTTCAGTTATTGCTTAACGCTATAGTCAATGTAAGTCTAATAGTTGAGGGTTTTACCACTGGTGAGAAAGTTTCATTATAATCAAAACCAAGCTCTTGTGTGAATCCTTGTGTAATAAGTCTTGCTTTATATCTATTCAAAGAACCATTTGGATTCTTTTTCAGTCTGTATACCCACTTGCATTCAATTATATTCTTGTTTTTTGGTGGACTCGCTGGTTACCATGTATAATTGTTCATTAGTGCTTGATATTCTTCACCCATTGCATTTCTCCATTCTTTGTGTTTGACTGCTTGTCGATAACTATTTGGCTCTTCTTCAGTAATGACTGCAGTATAAGTCTTTGGTTTGAATATGCCTCTTTTTGATCTGGTTATCATTTGATGTCCAGTTTGATGCTGTGATGGTTGAATTGGTGAGTCATTTTGTCTGCTGCTAGAGTTTTGACTGCTATCATTGCTGATTTCTTCTCTTGTTTCTTCTAATTGTCTGCAACTTGATTCTGTAGGTGAATGAATGACGTGGCTAGTTTGCTTTGGAAGATCATCATTAGTTTCATTATCACTGTGCTAGCCTTCAGAGTTACTAGCAACCTTGTTACCATTATCTCGATGCCATGTGCCAGCAATGTTGTGCAGATCAGGTATACTAACCTTTGGATTATATATTTTGGCTATGGTTTGTATATCTGATCTGCTATAAGGGAAAATATTTTCTTCAAAATAACATGTTTTCTTGTAAATATTCTACCAGACTTGTCTATACATCTCAACCCTTTTTGATTATTGCAATAACCTATGAAAGTGCAGGGTTTAGATCTATAGTCAAGTATATGATTATTATAAGGTCTAAAGTAAGGGAAACACAGACAACCAAATGTTTTTAGACTGTTGTAATCAGGTTTGACATTAAATAGCTTTTCTAGAGGTGTTACGTCTTTCAGTACTTTAGTGGGCATTCTATTTATTAGATGCACAACAATACTGAAAGCATCAGGCCAAAATTTAAGTGGCAAAGATGCTTGAGCTAACAAAGTTAAACCTGATTCAACTATGTGTCTATGTTTCCTCTCAACTATATCATTTTGTTCATAAGTATAGGGACATGTTACTCTATGTATATTACCCTTACTTTTAAAATAATCTGTCAGGGGTTTATATTCTAATCCTCAATTAGATTGCATGACTTTAATTTGACAGTTTATTTGGTTTTCAAACATATTGATAAAACTGATGACAACATTTTTAGTATCAGATTTAGCTTTTAAAACGTATATCCAAGTATATTTAATGTAAACATCAACAAATGATATATAGTATTTTTATTCTTAATCAAAAAATATAGGAGATGGACCCCAAATATCAGTGGTAATTAATTGACTAGGTTTGGAATACACAGTTAATGAATCAGAGAATGATAATTTGTGGCTTTTTCCCATCTGGCAATAAATAGATACGTAAGGTAATTTTGCAAGAATACATTTTATTTTATTATCAGTAAAAATTTTTGTTACAATGCTAGCACTAGGATGTCCTAACTTATAATGTCATAAGTCAAAAGTACTTCTAGTTTGAACTTCATCAATTATATCAGTCAGATTACAATGTGGGTGATTATTCATAGTAGTATTGTGGTTGATGAGATTGAATTCATAGAGTCCCTTCACAACATTATCCCAAAGAAGAATTTCCCTAGTTATTATGTCTCTAACTACACAATATTTTGGGAAAAATTCAAAGTATGCATTATTATATTTAGTAAATTAAGACACACTAATTAGATTTTTCTTAATAGTGGGTACTCATAGTAAATTATGCAAAAATAACTGCCTATTACCAATGATACTACCAGTGCCAATATGAGAGATTTTAACACACTTACCATTTCATATGCTTATAGTTTGATTACCTTTGTATTCTTTGTTTCTAAGATTCAGGTTGTTCAGATTGTTAGTGATATGATGGATAGCTCTTAATTCTGGGTACCATGATTCATCTTGAATATGATCATCTCTGGCTTGTTCATTGTGATTCCTTGTGTCGTTGGTATGATTAGTCGCATCTCCCTATCCTTGTGCTAAATTAGCAGTAAAATTGGTGTTTCTTTGACTGTTGTTGTGGGCTTGGCCTGCTGAGTAGTTTGTATTTTATCTGAAATAGCACTTGATAGCAGTATGGCCAATCTTCTCACATATTTACACTTTGGCCGATTATTGTTGTTGTTGTTACTCTAGCATCCTCTTCCTTTACCACCTCTACCTCTGGTGGCGGGGTTGCCCCTCTGAAAGGCTTGCTCATTTCTGTAATTATTGTTTGTCTGATTTCTGCTATTATCATTGCTTTTATTAACTGCATAGTTAATTAAGAAGTCACTTTCTTGAGTTTTCTTGATTTCAAGCCTAGCTTCATGTGCTAATAGAATTGAGTGAACATTCATCGAGAGAGGAGAATTCCTTATGTATGGAAATTATGGCTTCTACAGCCTCATATTCTTCACTTAAGCCATTGGGTATTGTTAAGATTTGCTCAGAATCTTGCACTTTATGGCCAGTCTCTTCTAACATGTCGCAGAAAGATTTGATTTTTCTCAAGTACTCTCTCATGGTAATGTTGTCTTTCCTTATCTTTTGCAATTGTCCTTTGTAAAAGATGACTTTAGCAGCTGAGTGGTTGTTGAAAACTTTTTCTATTGTTGTCCATATCTCGTTAGCACTTTTGCAACCAATCACTTGTGGTAATAAGCATTGATTGATAGAAGATAGTAGCCATGAACTGATTAAATGATCTTGCATGTGGTATTTCATGTATTCTTCATTACTGACTATTTTATTCTCTTGATCAGTAATTAATTTTGGTGGAACTGATAAAGTCCCCATAATGAAGCCTTCAAGTCCATAACCTTGGATTGCAGTCTCGATCTGAAGTTTCCAAAGCAATTAATTGTTTTCATCTAATTGCACTGTAATTAGTCGTGATTGAGGACTAATTACAGTTTTGGTGAGTTTGTCAATAGCAATGAGGCTTTCAATCGTTCCAGTACCATTGTCAGCAGCCGATGAAGCAATATCATTGGCCATGATGACCAAACGATGAATAATCAGATGACTATTAAGCCTTAATGAAGCTCTGATACCATGATAGAAAAGTAGAGATGAAACAACAAATTATTATTGAAGAATCGCAATATAAGATGATAAAATTGTATAGAGGTGTCCTCTATTTATAATACAAGAAATAAATGTAAATAGACTTGAATAATGAGCATGTGACCGTTGATTTGTTATAATGGGCATGTGACTGTTGCTTTGTTATAATAGGCATGTGATCGTTGCATTGTTATAATGGGCATGTGACCGTTTCTTTCCTATTATTCTTTCTTTCCTTTATAACTTGTGATACAAATCAATTTTAAATTTAAACTTTAGAAATCAAAATATATTAATTTGCTAAAGAACTATTTATATTTAAAACTATAAAAGAAATCTATACTTAAAATAAAATTATTTTTGATGAAATCTGGTAATGAAGTAAACTATAAAACCATAACTTCTTATATTTTAACTATAATTTTAAGACATAAAAAAAATGTGTGTATATATATTTTTATATCAAAGTATTAAGTTAAATATACAAATTTTATAAATCTTAATAAAATAAGAAATTAAAATTAGTATTAAGTTACAAATAGTATTTATGATAATGAACCCAAAATTGTTATGAAATTATATGTGAAAATATAAGTAAAACTATGTATGTTTAAACTTCATACAAAGGATATATAAATTTATGTTTTATAACAATATCAATTGTTCAAAAATTATTTCAAGCATATATCTGTGTACTCTGTATAAATTTATTGATTTTTATAATTTTAATATATATATTTTTGAAACAAAATATATGAAACATAAGTAGATAAACAAAATTAATAATTAGAGTTTGAACAGACATTTTCATACTAAAAAGATGTCCTTTCAATTTTTAAATCCTAATCAAACAGTGATGAAATTTAAATTTAGAATATGAAAAGATTTTAATTAGATTGGTGCATTGATATGTATATTATGGTGTATCGACATATGAGCCAAAATGTCTAAAATTATAAAAGAGATAAATTTCTATACCTAATTATGTGCACGGATGTGTATTCGAAAATTCAATAACAAATATAAAATATTTGTAAAGCGTACCTCTTTTGGCAATCCTTCCTTTTATTGTTCTTCCATTATCAAGAACCACACATTCACATCTTTCAGAATTTGATGATGAGATATGCTCTATTGCGACAGGCTCATTTTTCTGATCAACATAGTATATTCATTAGCTGAATTTGAAGATCATATGTGAAAGATACCGATGATTTAGTAGTTTAACCAACTTGGTGCTAAAATTTTGAATTTTGAATTTTGAATGAATGGACCCTTCAACTACTATAAGACCAAAAGTCATATCCTTTCATAAACTTTTCTCTTCTTGATTGGTGAACAATCATCTTGGTGTCTTTCGGTCAGTAGTCATCGAACTTAACTCTTCTCCCGCAAAACAACACAACTTTTCAAAGTATCAAGTGACTTTTCAAAGTAACTAATTTTAATTTTCAATAATAACATGATGATGATTCTGTGACATATCCATATAAGAAAAATAGTGTTAAAAATTACTATTTTAAACTTTTCAAAAGACAGATTATGATAACTTTATTTTTCAATAAAATGCAGACCTATCTAATACTGATGCAATGCATGAATTTAAACTAGTGTTTTAAATCATTTCAAAATTTTCCATTTAATGTTTCCAAAATTCAGATGATGAACTTTTGAAAACCTATGCTCTGATACGGCAAAACTAACACTAGATGTGGAGGTGAGTAGTGTTTGTTAGAAATTTATGAAAATCTTAAATGTAATCGATCTACTATATGAATCAAAAACACAGAATTAAACCCAGACACAGAAATAAATAAATATAAAATGCAGAAAAGGAAAGAACACACCGGATTTTATAATAGTTCATATTACTCCTACGTCCAGTCCCACGCAACGCTGGATTGCACATAGTTTTATTATTATCAATATCCAAGTACAACCCCTTGATTTCATGGCTGTAAGGTTAACACCAGTCCAAACACTCTTGATTTCGTGGCTATAAGGTTAACACCGCTCCCTTTCCTTGATTTTAGGGCTACAAGGAAAACACCCTTTCCCAAACACTTCCCAAATGATTACAACAGCCCTACAACTCTTCAATATCACTTCAATTCAGAGATTATTTGATAGAGATTGAGAAGAGAAGAAGTTTGATATAATTTGAGTAGAAATCGGCAAAGTATAAGTGTAGAAATCAAGAAAATGGTGTACTTTAATGGTGGTATGAAAAGGGGTGAAGTTAGAGAAGAAGAATGATAAAAAAATTCAAAATCAGCCCCTACTTATGGTGTCTCAATGGTTGCAACGTTTCAGAAATGTTACAAATAGTGAAAATGCACTTTCTTTGAAAATTGAATTTATGACAGTTGCATGTCGACATAGCCAAAAATGTATGTCGACATATGTCCTATATTTTGATCTTTTAAAACTATTTTCAAGTGTTTAAACTAATATATATTATGGAAATTCTTGAAATAAAAACTAGTGTTTAAAATAGATTTTCTAAAGTATAAAAACATAGTAACATATTATATAAACATATTCATAAAGTTATAAGGTTTAAAACTGATAAAACTATATAATTATAAACATATATATATATATATATATATATGTTTGGACTCATAAGATAATAGTTTGAAATTATTTAGAAAATAATTTGAATCAAGATTTGAATTTTGAAAATCACAATTTTGAAAAACAGAATTTTAAAATCAAAATTTTTAAATTTGAAAAATAGATTTTGAACTTGAACCGCTATTCAAAGTCTTACATATAAACTAGACTCTATTACTATTTTTTTTTTTGAACACTTGAAATCTTGATATCTTGATAATTTGATAACTCATGAGTCTTGAATCTCTTTTGAATCCTAAATCTCTTGAAACTCTAAAACTGTACAGTCTTTAGTATTTAAGTCCTGTATACAAACCCTACATATATATATATTCTAGATAGAGATGTTAGTGTATATTTTATAATCAATTAATGATAATTGAAATAAGGTTGTTGTCATCAAAACTTCATTCTCCAACAATAGTGTTGGAAGCAACTGAGCGAGCACGATTGCCAATGTGATGAAGTTAGGCTATTTTCAAGTAGATGACCATCTCATTGTTTCTCTTGTAGATAGAGGGAGGCCATAGACGCTAATTTTTCATTTACCTATTGGAGAGATGACAATTACTCTTGGTGATGTTGCAGTTCTTTAAGGATTGCCTGTATTAAGGTAAACCTATGGTTGATGGCAAGCATCATGACTATATACAACTACGTATAGATTTATTGTGTGTTAGTCCTCATTCTAGACAAATTAGGGGTAATGACATGGTTAAAATTAAATGGTATAGACGCGATTCAGCTCGTGACCTAGCTTTAGACGCCATAGATGTTCAGATCCAATAGCGTGCTAGAACAATAATCACGCACATCATTACTTTGCATTTGATGTGTGATCACTCCAAGACTCGTGTGGACTTAAAATGACTTCCATATCTCATTGATTTAATGTAGGAAATATTCATGGAGTAATGACGTTTTGTGTTACACGTACACAGAGCTATCTAGTCAATCATTTATGCTTAAACATGTTAGCAGTTGTTTGATGCTTGTACAAGTATGCATTTTCGGTACATAGCCTATTAATTCTTTTGTAAATGTTTATTATGAAAATATATGTTAAAATACTTTCTAATTTCTTAGCTTTGGTCATGGACGTACCGTTCTCTTGGACGTATTTAAGTGTGGAATGTTATCATCGGTAACACAATGTATTTAGGCTCTAGGTATTATTTTTAATCAGATGATAAAGTTGTCTAATTCAGTATATATAAGTTGTCTTTGATGTTGTTTTGTTCTTCGACATATGGATTAGTCTTAAAAAAACCTCACAGATGTCGCAGCACAATGTAGTGTTTTATCATAATGAGTTGGATATCTTAGACGTAGCTTTGGTGGCATGGACGCCTTACATGCAGGATTTATTGCAGGAGCTTCCAGCTGTATGCTGCAAGATATCTTTGGATTATTAGACTCCCCTTCATTTGCAACATATGGATTGCACATCACTTGCCCGATTGGGTAATGTGATAGTTTGGTATGGTACAACTTATACTAGAAAATGCTCCACTACATATGAGGAGTATCACGAAGAGGACATTGTCACTGCAATTGATATATGGAGTCAAAGACGACTGTTTAGCTAGTTTGAGCAAGGGTTGATCACTCCACCTAAGACTTATATGAGTTGGTAATAGAACATCACGTGTAGATATGTATCACATGCTCCCGTACAAGCAGTCCACCACAGAACATATACCCCTTGTACGCCGCTTGATAGGAACGTGGTATGCATTTTCAAGCAATTGTGATTGAAATAATTATGTGTTTTGCTAACCAATAATGTGTTTTACAGGCTAATGAACAACTCGAACAAAGACTTAATCATGATGCTTTGTCCAAAGGTATGTGCATAAACATTAAAAATATTTTGAAGGTCATACTTGGTAGTAATAAATTAGAAAGACCAAAACGTACTTCACCTCCCATTCGTCCCCCTCCACCAACTGACGATTGATGTGCCTTGTCGCAAGCCTATGAGAGGTAAATGTACTTCATTGTCTCAACCTACAGAAGAATATATTCGTGGTCCTTCACAACCAACTTATGCATTTGATCCCAATACCATTTTCAGTCACTGAGAAGATGGTAGTGGATTGGTCTTGATATTTGTTATGGTTATGGGTGTTAGAACTTGTTGTCATTGATGTAGTATTGGTTTGATAACTTTTTATGGTTGTGCCATGAATATCTGTTATTTTGTTAATTGTCATTTGATGTGCAATGTTTGCACTTGATGGTAGAAGAGGTATAATTGATTACAAAACTCATTATTTTTATGGTATTGTGCTTTGCCGTTGTTGACTGTGCACATGGTTTTGATCATTTACTTGAGAGAATTGATGGTTTTTCATGTTGGATCTTTCTGGCCTATGTTTGTAGCAGGATGGAATTAGCAATTTTTAAGAAATTGCACGTTGGCGATTTTTCGAAAGTCGCCCAGATGAAAATCAGTAAAACAGGTCTATATTTGTAATTACTTTACAAACAGATCTATTCTTGTTATAACTTTATAAAATTAGTCTAAATGAGCAAATTTTCCAAGAACTTATTATACAAATAGGGTCTTGTTATTGACACTCCAACTATTGTTGAAAGGACCATTTTTTAAAAACACTCCACTCTTTGAAAAATTGTTAAGGGGTTACACAAACATATTATTTCACATTACTCAATATACCCGGATTGCCCCTTTAAATTAGTTTTTTAAAAACCTTATTCGACAAGGGAAACCGAATTAAAATAAGCAGTTCGTCACCACTGTACCGAACACAGCACGTAATCAATTATATATGTATTCAACAGTGATATGTCAAAAATTAATAATCATTTCGCTGCATTGCTTTCGTAATTATAAAATTCGACATATTTATGTCGACCAACAAAAAAAAAAAAAAAAATTCGATCCTGCTCCTTCGAAAATGCTTATCCTATAAAATTTAAAAAATATCGATATATGCGAATTGAAAAAAAAAAAAAAAAACTACAACCCTTGCAATATTTGTTAAGGTAAATTAGTTTTATTTGTTAAGGAGCTAAATGGGTAATAAGATAACGCTACTTTTATTTGTTAAGGGGTTACTTTCCTCATTGGTACTCCATTTAACAATTATTGGAAAAAAAAAATTGATCACTCCTTAACAATATTTGGAGTGTCAATAACAAACTTTGTTCATAAAATTAATGTATGCATGCACATTTTTAAAATGCACATGACTTTGTATATATATGCATACTTTCAGAATATGCATTTATAGAAACGAAAAAATAGATCTATTTTAATAATAAATTTAGATAAATTTATTACCGAATTATGTTTTTCAAGGATTCATATATGTAGTGTTAATAAAAAGAATTTAATGAACATGATTTCACGGTGTCTTTTCGAAATACTGGAAATACCCTTATCAATATTTATCACTGTTCATTTTCCGGTGATCAGTCACTGGAATTTTATTACAATTTCAGCATGGATATCAACAATAAAATAATTTGAAATAAAAGTGTTATAACTACAAAACTGTTGCACTTACAAAATACATCAATCATCTCATTTTTTGTTAGATAAAAAGTAAATATATTTAGATATTAGATGCACGTGCATTAGTTTTGTACCAGTTTCCTATGGGTTCTTTGGAAACTTCACATCTTTGCATTCACGTTTCTTAGCACGTTATCATGACAGCATGAATGATAATTTGGTTAACATATAAAACTATAGGCACTCTCCGGCGTCTTTCTAAGTAGGCAACATCCACTGATTATCATAAGTTACTCATAAACCAATTATCATGTGACTGGTACCAAGCATGGTTGTTACTGGATTTGGCCGTCGATATCATATGTTGAAACACAGTAATCAAACATAAAATTGATTAGGAGTAGTCGGAGGATCTGATACATGGGTCATTATTGATATATATTTAGAAAGAGATAATTTTCGGAAGATAATTAGAAAGAGATATTTCTGGGAAAACATACAAGATATTCAAGAATATTAGATAAGCTTGATTTATGGTGATTGATATCTTTTAATTATTTCCTAAAACTAAAAGATTTGCCATAATATTTGAGAATATTAGACAAGTTAGATTGGTTGATATATTTCCTATTTGTGGCCACTTGATTGATTGACATATTTATTTCCTATCTTATTTGTAACCACCGTAGGGTTGGAAATCTTGATTGGTTGCCTAACAACTTGTGTATATGTATTGCTTTGTTGAATCAATAAAATCATAACATTCCGCCTATCTTTTCCTGTCATAACCCCCTAACTGATATTGTATTATATATTGAATTTAGTTATAGTACGTGCTTTTTACATTGAAGAATGCAATTATCACGAGTTTTGTACCGTATGACTTCTTAAGTGCTAGAAAGAGAAAATGAAATCTTTATGTTGTTTTATTGTAATAATTGCCAGGTGTCATTATATTTTGTGTTTTTTTGGGTATAAAAGGGAATTAGATGTAACTGGCTCTATCTGGCGTCTTGAGTCAAATAGAGAAGTGAGTAGATTTCTTTTAGTTTCATTCGTTTTTAGCTCTGCAATATTGTGGGTTGTTTTTTTTGTATAATGAACAATCCAATTCTACAAACCATATCATACAAATTTTGATCATGTGCTTGTAGTAGACAAACGTCTAGGTAAATGATAATAACTGCAAAAATATTTTGATTATTATTCTATCCTTCTTGGTAGTAGTGCTTGACTGTCAAATGTTTATGCTTGTAGATCCTTAATCTTTCCAGAGGAAGATGGTCAAATTTGGGAAAAAATTGACGGCAAATCAAATTCCAGAATGGAAACGGTATGCTTTCTTCAGTATTTGCTACACATTTTTGAACGATTTTGTGTTCCCAATTAATGATATATTCTTGAAACAAAAATGTCTGTGTCATTGGCTAACTCAAAATTTCTGTTGAGCCAAAATTCATTAGACTATTTCATGTATTTTTCTGCTTCTCCATTGACTAACAGGCAAATTTAAGCTGTCCAGAAGTGATGTAATATGGTGCTTTATTTTTTTTCCATGGAAACACTTCACTGTCTGTTTCTGTGATTGTTTATGTTAGAAAATTTTCAAACAACCATTATATAATTAATAATATTTCTCAAGACCTAATGCTATTGCTGTCCTCATATTCGTTGCTTAATTCTTGCATAGCTTCTACTTTACATGAATTTGTCTGGTTCCTTGATATTTTGGGATCTTTAGGTACTATATTAACTATAAGTTAATGAAAAGGAAAGTAAGACATTTTGCCCAAGAAACACAAGAAGGTGGAAATGACCAGCGACGTATTCACAAAGAGTTTTCAAGGATGCTCGATGATCAGGTAATTTAGAATGGTCGTATATGCTATTCAGTTTTCAAGCCAAAAAAATATTTCTGTTAATTATATATATAGGTATGTATGTATGTGTGTATATTGTTATTACTATGACATTGAACACGCTCCATTTACACATCTAGCTACCAGCCATTTACCATCAATGGTAAAAGAACTGAATATGTGACTTCTTTCTTCCATCCGTGTAGATTGAAAGGACAGTCCTTTTCCTCTTAGAACAAGAAGGAATTATTGCACGCAGAATACAAGAACTAGGAGAACAACGTGCACTTCTTTTAGAAAATCCAGAAATATCAAAGATCTCTGAGTTTAGAGAAGCATATAGAGCTGTGGGACAAGACCTTCTAAAGCTTCTTAAGTTTGTTGAACTGAATGCAACAGGAATAAGAAAAATTCTAAAGAAATTTGATAAAAGAATTGGATTCAGATTAACAGACTGCTACGTGAGCACTCGATCCGATCATCCATATTCTCAGCTTCAACAAATTTTTAAGCAAGTGGTAATCATTCTACTCTAATCCTTTGTATCATTTTATCTTCATTTTTTACAATACAGATGATGATGAAAAAAAAAAAAAAAAAATCCTTAGAAAGATAATTAATTCTCTTAGCAATTTTACTGAGTGTAGGGCATCGGTGCAGTCACTGGTGCATTATCCCGCAACATTGCTGAACTTCACTATGGTCAAGGAAGCTACTTATCAATATATGACCAGCCACTTGTTGTGTTGAAAGTAAGTACTGAATAAAAAGTGTTTAAAGTTTGTAGAACATGGTAATCTGACAAAGGACAACAACAGACTTTTAAAGTAATAAATGACCAACGATCAGGGGTTTCAAAACAGTTAAGGTTATCTGTCCACTATCTGACAATAACTCTGCAATTATTGGTCATTCTGGATTCGGTCATTGATGAATTCATGTGAATATAGCCTCTTTCCTAACGCCTTTCAGATAAATAGCATTGGGCGAATTTTAGTATGTTATATTCATATTGGGTAGTAATGTCAATAAAAGCAGCAAACTTAAGAGAGAAAAGAGAGGAACGACAATTCACATAAGGTTGGCTGCATTAGTTAGTTTTGTACATGCCTTAGAGTATCTCCAGCAGTTCGAGAAAACCTACAATCGGGGAGTTTTCCTACTTCATTTCGCCTCACGGTGGTCCAGTAGTTGGATGTGGCGAAGCAGGAAAAGTCGAAATCGAGGAGTCACATTTCTTTGTGCATGGATAGACGTTTATGAGGACTATAGAGCAAATCAAATTCCCTATATCCAAAATCTCTTATCCCACTATATCTAACTAATCAGAACCCCTGAATTTCACATTTTTACTATTAAACCTTCTTTTTCTTTCCGACTTAATTACAAAATAGAAAAAATTGGGAATACTTATTGGTTGAGTACAGAGAAACAAGGGATTTTGGGTGCAGAGGATTTGCTCTCACTATAGAGTGTGTAATTGATTTCTAGAGCCCTATTCAGCTATAAATAATTATTTTAAAATATTAAATACAGCTAAATTGATCTCTGGTTGGTTCTCAAAAATCCATTTAAACTTAATGAGAGATAACTTATTTCAAAGAAAATATATTAAACGCACCAGATAATTAGTTGAAAACTAGTTAGTAAATTAATTTCTTTTAAGTTCATTTCATGCTTGCTGTTGGAGGTGCTGAAATTCTGACTTATATATTTTTATTCCTCACCACGCGATCAAATATTGGCACTCTGATGTAGATACTTATAGTAACTAAAGGGAAATCAATTATACGGCACGCTCATTTATAGAATTCATGGTATTAAAAATAGGCACTGATGTTGATAATGAAGCAAAAAGTTTCTAGTTATAAATTAATTAGTAAAGTGTAAGTTTAGTAAATAAAAAATAGTAAAATGTTCCAACTTAAATAAATAAATAACCTTGCACTTGTATATATCTATAAGAAAAATCTATCCATATCACCAGTAGTGCGGTAAAAGAGCGATTCTCTATGGGAATCCCACAGAAACAGAAGTAGCAGGTTATTTTTCTACTTGGCTATTTTATAAGTCTAGATAATAGATATACAACCATTATAACGTTAACTGACCATTGGGCTCAAAAATAATTTTTGTCCTAATCACTAATTTTCTTTATGGTGTATATATGTATTTATGTTATATGCAGGATCCTATAATCAATTCTATAAATGCATCAATTGATAGGCTGATGCATTCATCAAACGCGCTTCAATTTTTAGGGCAAGGAACGCTTATTGTTCAAGAAGACATCCCCAGTTCCGGAGAAGATGACGTGGACAGCGAGGATTATCATGTCATGTCATTACTTCTGAACTTAGCAAATACTTTCCTTTACATGGTCAATACGTACATCATTGTTCCAACAGCCGATGACTACTCAATAAGCCTAGGAGCAGCAGCTACAGTTTGTGGTGTGGTCATAGGTTCTATGGCAGTAGCACAAGTCTTCTCTTCCGTTTACTTCAGTGCATGGTCTAATAAGTCCTACTTCAAACCTCTTGTATTCAGCAGCATTATGTTATTCTTAGGAAACATATTATACGCTTTGTCTTATGATCTTAATTCCATTTCCATTCTTCTTATTGGTCGCCTTTTGTGTGGGTAAGCGCTAAGCAGTCTATGAATTCTTCATGTACAGTCTATCCCATGCATGTTTTCTTGTATTATATTTACCTTCTTTTTTTCTTTTACCCAGACTGGGTTCTGCAAGAGCAGTGAACAGGCGGTATATCGGTGACTATGTACCACTTATGGTCCGAATGCAGGCATCTGCAGGGTTTGTTAGTGCTAGCGCTTTAGGGATGGCTTGTGGACCTGCACTTGCTGCATTGCTTCAAATGAATTTTAAAGTATACTCTCTAACGATTAATCAGAATACATCGCCAGGGTGGATTATGGCTATTGCTTGGGTCGTATATTTAGTTTGGTTGTGGGTCTCATTCAAAGAGCCAGCTCGTGATACCGAGGAAACTCATGACCCTTTGGGTTAGTTTCAGCTTATAATAATCATCAACTAATTTTACTTTGGTATTCTTAGATGAATGGTTTTTAGTTGTTCATATATGTGCTAACTGAATGACATGTTACATGGAAAAGACCCGTCTTATGAATATGTAATAAGAGACAACTAGTTCTTGCTTTTAAGAGAGACTGCTGATTAAGAATCACAAATTGATGCACATATGCATACATGTGCTATTGGGTGGATATTATTATGTTAAAGCTAATACCTCTGCTTGTTTACTAGATGGCCATGTGAACGCTAGAGATTTGGAGAATGGTCTAGCTCAACCATTGCTTTTAAGCGATAAAGAACAAGCTGATGAAGACGAGGACTTAGAAGACGAAGACGGTGAAGAAACGCATGAAGATTCGCATGGAGATTCAAATACTGCCGCGAGTTCAATTGGCGCAGCATACAGATTACTTACACCATCAGTAAAGGTTACAATTCCTTATTTAACCAGTTTGTGTCTAAGTAGACTTTCCTATGTATGTATAGGTATGCATATACAGACATACACAGAGATACATACATACAGATATGCCCATGCATAATTCCAATGATTGTAACAGGTCCAGCTGTTGATATATTTCATGCTCAAATATGCTATGGAGATCTTACTCTCAGAATCAAGTGTCGTCACTACGTTCTATTTTAGCTGGAGCACTGGTCAAGTGGCGATTTTCCTAGCAATCCTTGGACTTACTGTCCTTCCTGTAAATGCAGTCGTTGGAACTTACGTTAGCAACATGTTTCAAGACAGGTAACCAAAATGTTTTCTTACAACCATCAAATGCTATCCAGTTGAAATTTCTTGTAGAAACAGTTTTTTTGATGTTGTCTTCTGCTTACTGTAAGCTTTAGTGTTAATGAATTGCATATCACACAGACAAATCTTGCTGGCTTCTGAAATACTGGTGTTAATAGGCATCACCTTCAGCTTTCATGTCACTAGCAAATACTCTGTGCCACAGTATGTCATCTCCGCCCTTATTACATTTGTTGCTGCTGAAGTTCTCGAAGGTAACCGCCGATTCATTATTTAAAATGACGATATGGTTTCTTTTACAGCTAAATAATTTTTTTTATTTCTATTTTTTAAGTTTTTCTACTGTAAAATATTAAACTTGGAAATACATGTTAACAAGTGGTATGTGCGATTTTCATTTCTTACTGCAGGTGTGAACCTCTCGCTCTTGTCTAGGGTAATGTCATCTCGACTAGCGCGAGGGACATACAACGTAGGACTTTTATCAACAGAGGCAGGGACACTAGCAAGAGTTGTGGCTGATGGCACAATCACTTTGGCGGGCTATTTGAGTCGAGATCAGTTGCTCAACATGACCCTTTTGCCTTCTCTGTTCATCTGTGTTGTTTCTATAACTGCCACTTTCTTCACGTACAACAATCTCTGCTGATAGGAATAACTCTTTGGTTTATGTATCATGTTTATGTCTAGTACTATGACTAAAAGCTTCATAAATTAAGCCCCTGCTTTTTGCAAAAAATCGATAAAAATCAACATAAAAATTTACTTAACTTTAAAATTTAATTAAACACATAATCATCATCGTATTTATGCATTAAAACTACCAACAAAAAAAAATTCAAAAATATGCACGCTTTAGAATTTTTCAGCAGTTTTCCGTATAATTGTTGACGATGCAACAATTATATCATAAAAGTTGCAGATTTTCATGTAACTTTTCTGATTTGCATGAAAAATTCGAACTCAAAGCCTACACTTATTAAGACATTCAAGTGTTGCACGTAAATCAACAGAAATATAATAAAAATTGCATACTTACAATTTTTTTTATTTCCAGTAAATTGTTGCAAATGATGCAACTATTTATAATATTTGCTGATATTCCTGCAACTTTTCATTATTTACATCAACAGTAAAATAGTTGCTGATATATCAGCAATCATATATAAATAATTGCAAACATTGTTGCAATTATTCATCTGTCTTTCATATGCATGTGTTGTGTGAATAATTGTTGATATATCAGCAGTTATATATGAATAATTGCAGACATTGCTGCAATTATTCACCCGCCTTTCAACATATTAATGTATTGTGTGAATAATTGCTAAAATATCTGCAATTATTCACAAAAATTGCTGATATTTCAGTATTTTTTTGTGCAGAACACTTTCGTGGATATTTATAATTTTTTGATACTTTTATACAGCTGTTTGAACCAAAAATGGTTCAACACCAATGGTGTCTTATCGACACTTCACCAAAAAGGTATGCAATAAAAAATGAGACCACAATCCCAAATGCAAGTAAAGAATACAAGGATTTTTATACTGGCTCGATCTAGGAATGATCTACATCTACTTTTGAAGTGATTTTCATTATCATGGAGAAATTTACAAAGTTCATCATCTCATACATCTCACTTATTACACTTGTTCACTCTCTTTATGATGATTTCCCACTTTTTACTCTCTTTACGCTTTAGATCTCACTTAGATTTGAGAAGAAACGGATTAAATCTCGTGACTAGATAATCTTCCTCGATTCTATCATGAAATTAGCGTTAGATCCATGCTTTAAAGAGGAGTAGTGGCGGTTGGAGATCACTTGGATTGAATTGGAGTGAGTATTAATGGTGTTTGGAGAAGATGAGATCCACTTGATGTTGGAGGAAGAAGCAGCGAGCTTAAGAACCATTAATGGGAGCTTGAGAAGCTTAGGAGTGGTGGAAAACCGAAATGACAGTACTTCGGGGTGGCTTAGATTGGTCCCTTGAATGGTTGTGAAAAGTGGTATTTACAGGAGAAGATTGGACCTGGTGGCAAAGCTGTAATTATGAAAACAGGGTACGGGTTGCACATTCGGGTATTTACGGAACTGCAACTGGACATCTGTACACAGTTGTAGCCAGTTATACGCGATTTACCAAGACTTGTGCGAGCGATCCAGAGTGAGCGAGCGTTCCAAAATAATAGTAAGCGACCGCCCCCAATAAATGAACGTGCGAGTGAACAGGAATTGCAAAGCGCAAGCGCCCCAAATGAGAACACGTGATCGACCCTTGTTATTTATTAATAACTATTTCACTTTGTCGCCCATTCTTTTATATGACTACTATGCAAATAGAGGAACAACAATTACGCCTTTGACATCCCTTTATAGTACTATGCTGAGCCACTTTTACACTATACTCCCTCAGAATAAAGCCGTGCTCGATCTCTTCATTCAACAGCGATGCTCGACCGACCACCGGAGCAGCTATTGTCATAGGCGACCCTCAGTTGAAACATTGCTCGACCCGTAGCAGAGGCGTGTTGCTCGACCAGTCCATTTGAGGGATGCTGCTCGACCCTTAGTTGAAAGGCACCGCTCGACCCACTGTCAACTACAGTGCACAACCGACCTGATGGAGGCTAGAGCTGCTCGACCGGATGATAAGTTGAGATGAATGAACGAGCTAGACTTAAAGTGCGAGCAAGCTGGTGCGAGCGAGATGGCGGGAGCGAGCTGGAAAAGAATGCACGACCTCTTGGGAATGCTTGAACGACCAGAAACTTGTACATGCTCGATCAGAGATGCTTCCATATTTGTGAACGACCCTGGTTGTAACAACCCGTATTTTTATAACATGTTAAAGTCATAAATAAAGACATAATTAAACTTTAAAATAAGAATCAGGGGAAACGGGTTGCGCCATTGCGTTCGTCTCGGAATTCTGCATGAAATCGAGTCCGAGTTTTCGAAAATCGGAGTCCGTATGACGAAGATATGACCCTCCGAAGTTTCAGGAATTTAAATAAAATAAAACAGCTCGAAAATAAAGCCAGAAATTCGAAATTCAAACCCAGAGAAGGAAGGCGGGAAAATTCCCGCCCATATACCCAGGTTGACTAGGGAGTCGACCCCCCCCCCCAACCAGGTCGACTGGGGTGTCGACCTCCCCATGACCAGGTCGACCTGGGGGTCGATCTGCCTCCCGAACCCACTTCTTGAACCAGATGCATCCTGTTGTATTTAGACTCGTTTTCTATCCAGATTCGTCTGCCTAATCCTATATAAACTCACCCCTAGCCTCATTCTCTCCACACCATTTCATTTTGTCCTTATGCTGCTTCTGAGATAATCAAAATAATAAGATAAAAAGGAAGAAAAAGGACTGCTCCTTCTCCATCAAGACTACGTTTAGAGATTTGCAAATTGGGGGATTTCAATTAGAACACGATCAATCAAATAGAGATTCAACAATCAAATTCTTCTTTCTAATTCTCGATCCACGCACTGTAAGTTCTAGTACTTTGAGATCTAAACTTGTTAATTGTAATTTGGACATGAGATAAAGTGAAATTTGACTTAAGCATGATAATCGATTCATATCTATTCTTGGATCTTGACATTTGGAATATTGCTTTGAAATCAGTTTGGGCCTATTCGCATTTATAAATCAAATGTTATCATGCCTATGACATTGAAACCATTGTTAATGGCCAAGAACTATGACCGAGAACATAAGACTATGCCTATGACTAAGAACATAAGACCATTGCCTATGACTATGATAAGGACAATTGTGGCTAATCACCTATGACTCGTGACTATGAATTACTACCTATGATTATGAACATAAGACTATGACCATGACTTTGAAACTATTGCGGTTAATTGCCTATGACTATTAGGGTAGTTGCCTATAACTCTTTTGGATAATTATCCATGACTATTGTATAACTATTGTGGTTAATTGACTATTATAGTTGATTGCTCAGAACACTATAGTTGAAAACCATGTTGAACACCGAATTGGCATTTAGTTGGATCCCATACCTAGGGTGTGACTTGCTTAGTTTATTCGTTATTATGTACACCGAAAACCATTGACCCATTATCCTTGTATTTGGCATGCTTGTGCATGCCTATTCTTGTATGTCAAGTTTTTATCAGGACTATCGCCTTATTTTGCTAGATTTGAAAACCCTGTTAATTTCTATATGTCAGTGATGTTGTAACTGATTATCTCAAGTTATATCATGTCAGTCTTGTAATCTCTTTTATCGCTTTATGCTTGTCCCTTCTACCTATCATAGTTTTGATGTTATTCCCTTTATCTCTAGATTTAGATTTGCTTGTAATTTAGATCGATTAACGTTTACATGCGATGGGAATACGATTTTGGTAGATTAGGCAAAACATGAACTGGTTGTAAACATGAATCATGAACTTGATAATAGGCATAAGTTGAAACATGAAGCTTGGCACGAACTTGACATGAAACTTGAACATGGTCATGACACTAGAATGAACTTGAAAATGGCCAACTCGAGGTTGGGTTGAGTTTGCAGTGTAAATCTGCTCGGAACCGCCTGGCAAATCCAGTTACTGCAAACAATAGGATCCAATGTGGGTAGTTGGTCATGTCGCGCTTGAAACCCGAGGTCAGACTGAGTTGTGGCGTAAATCTGCCCGGAACCGCCCGACATATCCAGTGACCACAACAACAGGTCTGATGCGAGAGGTTAGGGTGCATTAATGAATTAATGCCACATGATAGGGTTAAGTCATGAACATGAAAGACAACACTTAACCAACTTGAAATATGATTGGTAGGGTTAGGTCATTATCTTGAACGACAACACCTAACCAACTTAACACGAGAATGGTAGGGCTAAGTCATGAACTTAATTGACAACACTTAACCAACTTGATATGCTTAGGGCCGTTATGGTAACGGTAAATTTACCATTACCATACCATTACCAATCGATCGGTAAACATTTTTGATTAAAATCGGTATACCAGTTAAAACGGTATGGTAACGGTAAATTTACCATTTTTAACGGTAAATTATCGGTAACGTTTCTTGAATACCAGCGGTAACGGTAAATTTACCAGTTAATTCAAAACATAGGTATGCTCATCTGATATGCTTTATTACAAGCACGTATAACCAAATGAATGATTATATTTGGTTCAATCATCAGATGAAATAATTCCAGATACACTTATTTTCTTTTTCATTTATGTTTTTTATAAACTAACACTACATATAGTGTAATAAAGACGCACTGTGTACAAAAAATATGTTAAGATATAAACTTTAATGGACAAACGGTAATTTACCATTACCAGTGTAACGGTTACCAGATTATCGGTATACTAGTCATTGGTATACCAGTCGATCGGAAACGGTAATCAATTCTGGCTTACCAGTAAAAATGGTACGGTAACAGTATTTGCCAAACGATAACGGTAACCATTACCATAACAGCCCTAGATATGCTAGACTGATGGGGTTAAGTCTCGAATTTAAATGACAACACTTAACCTACTAGACGGGAACCCTAGTTACGCGGTACATTTCAGCAGTAACCCACTAGATGTATCATGGTACCCTGGAACTAGGCAGGGTGGGGTAGGATTACTGGGCTGATTGTAAGCGACCAGAACGACAGCTGTGTGGGTGCGCCAGTGTAGGTTCAGGCGGGCTATGGTCGTGCACGTGGTCCGGAGTTGAAAAAGCAGGCATTGGGCATCAGTAGGTTTATCTGTGCATGCTTGATTCGTGCCGGTGGTTGGCACCATAGGGCTTGATACACCCTATGGTGGACCTAGCACAGGTGACTATAGTCGTGATAGGGCCGTATGACACAGAAACACAACGAGCTAGAACTTGTAGGGAGCCGATCAATTAGTGGATCGTTCCATTGGACCTAGTAATAGGTCATTCACGATTTTGGGCCAAGGGATCATTTCATGATTAATACTTGACATGGGTTGGGCTACTAGTACAGTTGGTGCAGCGAACCTTGAACATGCGATGCTATACTTGACCTATACTTGATTCATCATGTTATCTTAGTCTATCTTATCCATCTTGACATCATACTTATGTTTACTTTCAGTTTATACATGTCATGTTATCTTTACCTGTTTTTATGCTGAAAGTCACTTGGACTTACCAGTCTTTATGACTGACCCATTTCCTTTCGCCTCTGTTTCTTTCGTTTCTTCCCCCAGGTTCTCAGGGAGGAAACTCTAGCTCTTAGCTTGGATTTATCTTGCTTTCTGTCAGCTCATGTACGGTTTGGTCTTGAGCTATGCTATGGCTTCACGTCTGCTATTTTTGGGGAATAATTTACTTTTGTTATTTTTAAGTTTATGCTTCTTTATTTAGAACTTGATGTAATGGAATAATAGCAACTTGTACTTTGGATATATGAGGTTTTGACTCTTTTCTTGAAAGTAATATGATTTGGTTTTTAATTTCTACCGCTGCTTTATTTATGTTCTGTCTTGTGATATCTCTGTATATGTTTACCTAGATAATGCTCCACGAAAACTAGTTCATTCCCTTTGTGAGTGACCCTAGCGGAGGTGGGGTGTTACATTTGGTATCAAAGCAGAAGGTTACCAGACTGGGCAAAAGCTTTTAAAAACCTTCTGAAACTATTTTCAAAACCATTTATAAAGAAGCATTTTTCAAGAAAAGTTTATTTTGAAAAGGCTATTCCCCAAAAGCCATTAACACTTTCCTTTGTTTCCTCGTTTGAATCTCTATTTTTTCGTTTTTCAGCATGTCTGGGAATCTTAACTTTCCAGAGGGCATGCCAATACCTGGCTGGTTCAGGAGGTACTTAGAGGCTAGGGCCAACGATGCAGGCCCAGCAGATATTCCTCCTCCAGCTGCAGCGATTCCTCCTCCTCCTCCTCGTGGAAATGCTTTCGCAAAGACGTGTAGAGACTTCAAGGCTATGAGTGGAAAGGACTTCTATGGGACTGAATCGTTTGTGGATGCGAGGAACTGGCTGAAGGAGACCGAAGATTTGTTCGTCATCTTCGAAGTTAACGACAGGCAAAAGATACAGCTAGCAGTGTGGTTGCTTAAAGATGAAGCTTCGTATTGGTGGGAGATTACCAATGCTGAGAGGCCAGTGGAAACTTGGGAAGACTTCCGGATGAGATTTGAGATGAAATTTCTCTCCCAAGCTGAAAGAAGCCTGCAGATGGAGAAGTTCCTAACTCTTAAGCAAGGAAGCATGACAGTCAGGGAGTACGTCAATCGGTTTAATCAGCTGGCCAGATTTGGGCTGGATTTAGTGAACACCCAACACAAGAAGGCTCTTCGCTTCGTCAGAGGTTTGAATGAGCCACTACACAGCCTTGCTATGACTCATGTACCCATGGGGGTGACCTTTGAGAGCTTGGTGGATATGGCCCTACTTCATGAAGAAGACGAGAATGGAAAGAAGGAGGTCAAGGCGAATGATTCTCAAAACAAGAAGAAAGACTCCGAGAAAGGAGGCAAGAACAACAACAACAATAATGATAACAAGACACATGAGAAAAGAAAATGCCACTTTTGCGGTATTGAAGGGCATATAGCTCAGGATTGTAGAAAGAAGAAGATGAAGATGGGAGCATGCTATCAGTGTGGTGAAACTGGACATATCAGCAAGAAATGCCCTAAGAAGCAAGGGCAAGCCCCAGAAGGTCCTGCTTGCGGGGCTTGCCCTTGCTTCTTAGGGCAGTTCTTGCTAATATGTCCAGTTTCACCACACTGAAAGCATGATCCCATCTTCATCTTCTTCTTTCTACAATCCTGAGCTATATGCCCTTCAATACCGCAGAAGTGGCATTTCTTTTCTCATGTGTCTTGTTATCATTATTGTTGTTGTTGTTTTTGCCTCCTTTCTCGGAGTCTTTCTTCTTGTTTTGAGAATCATTCGCCTTGACCTCCTTCTTGCCATTCTCGTCTTCTTCATGAAGTAGGGCCATACCCACCAAGCTCTCAAAGGTCACCCAGATGGGTACATGAGTCATAGCAAGGCTATGTAGTGGCTCATTCAAACCTCTGACGAAGCGAAGAGCCTTCTTGTGTTGGGTGTTCACTAAATCCAGCCTAAATCTGGCCAGTTGATTAAACTGATTGACGTACTCCCTGACTGTCATGCTTCCTTGCTTAAGAGTTAGGAACTTCTCCATCTGCAGGCTTCTTTCAGCTTAGGAGAGAAATTTCATCTCAAATCTCATCCGGAAGTCTTCCCAAGTTTTCACTGGCCTCTCAGCATGGGTAATCTCCCACCAATACGAAGTTTCATCTTTAAGCAACCACACTGCTAGCTGTATCTTTTTCCTGTCGTCAACTTCGAAGATGATAAACAAATCTTCAGTCTCCTTCAGCCAGTTCCTCGCTTCCACAAAGGATTCAGTCCTATAGAAGTCCTTTCCACCCATAGCCTTGAAGTCTCTACACGTCTTTGCGAAAGCATTTCCACGAGGAGGAGGAGGAGGAGGAATCGCTGCAGCTGGAGGAGGAATATCTGCTGGGCCTGCATCGTTGGCCCTAGCCTCTAAGTACCTCCTGAACCAACCAGGTATTGGCACGCCCTCTGGAAAGTTAAGTTTCCCAGACATGCTGAAAAACGAAAAGATAGAGATTCAAACGAGGAAACAAAGGAAAGTGCTAATGGCTTTTGAGGAATAGCCTTTTCAAAATAAACTTTTCTTGAAAAATGCTTCTTTATAAACGATTTTGAAAATAGTTTCAGAAGGTTTTTAAAAGCTTTTGCCCAGTCTGGTAACCTTCTGCTTTGATACCAAATGTAACACCCCACCTCCGTTAGGGTCACTCACAAAGGGAATGAACTAGTTTTGATGGAGCATTATCTAGGTAAACATATACAGAGATATCACAAGACAGAACATAAATAAAGCAGCGGTAGAAATTAAAGACCAAATCTTATTACTTTCAAGAAAAGAGTCAAAACCTCATATATCCAAAGTACAAGTTGCCATTATTCCATTACATCAAGTTCTAAATAAAGAAGCATAAACTTAAAAATAACAAAAGTAAATTATTCCCCAAAAATAGCAGAGTGCAGCCATAGCATAGCTCAAGACCAAACCGTACATGGGCTGACAGAAAGCAAGCTAAATCCAAGCTAAGAGCTAGAGTTTCCTCCCTGAGAACCTGGGGAAAGAAACGAAAGAAAAAGAGGCGAAAGGAAACGGGTCAGTCATAAAGACTGGTAAGTCCAAGTGACTTTCAGCATAAAAACAGGTAAAGATAACATGACATGTATAAACTGAAAGTAAACATAAGTATGATGTCAAGATGGATAAGATAGACTAAGATAACATGATGAATCAAGTATAGGTCAAGTATAGCATCGCATGTTCAAGGTTCGCTGCACCAACTGTACTAGTAGCCCAACCCATGTCAAGTATTAATCATGAAATGATCACTTCGCCCAAAATCGTGAATGACCCATTACTAGGTCCAACGGAACGATCCACTAATCGATCGGCTCCCTACAAGTTCTAGCTCGTTGTGTTTCTGTGTCATACGGCCCTATCACGACTGTAGTCACCTATGCTAGGTTCACCATAGGGTGTATCAAGCCCTATGGTGCCAACCACCGACACGAATCAAGCATGCATAGATAAACCTACTGATGCCCAATGCCTGCTTTTTCAACTCCGGACCATGTGCATGACCATAGCCCGCCTGAACCTACACTGGCGCACCCACACATCTGTAGTTATGGTCGCTTACAATCAGCCCAGTAATCGTGCCCCACCCTGCCTAGTTCCAGGGTATCATGATACATCTAGTGGGTTACTGCTGAAATGGACCGCGTAACTAGGGTTTCCGTCTAGTAGGTTAAGTGTTGTCATTTAAATTCGAGACTTAACCCCATCAGTCTAGCATATCAAGTTGGCTAAGTGTTGTCAATTTAGTTCGTGACTTAGCCCTACCATTCTCGTGTTAAGTTGGTTAGGTGTTGTCGTTCAAGTTCATGACCTAACCCTACCAATCATATTACAAGTAGGTTAAGTGTTGTCTTTCATGTTCATGACTTAACCCTATCATGTGGCATTAATTCATTAATGCACCATAACCTCTCACATCAGACCTGTTGTTGTGGTCACTGGATATGCCAGGCGGTTCCGGGCAGATTTACACCACAACTCAGTCTGACCTCGGGTTTCAAGCGCGATATGACCAACTACCCACATTGGATCCTATTGTTTGCAGTAACTGGATTTTCCGGGCGGTTCCGGGCAGATTTACATTGCAAACTCAACCCAACCTCGAGTTGGCCATTTTCAAGTTCATTCTAGTGTCATGACCATGTTTAAGTTTCATGTCAAGTTCGTGCCAAGCTTCATGTTTCAACTTATGCCTATTATCAAGTTCATGATTCATGTTTATAACCAGTTCATGTTTTGCCTAATCTACCCAAATCGTATTCCCATCGCATCTAAATGTTAATCAATCTAAATTACAAGCAAATCTAAATCTAGAGATAAAGGGAATAACATCAAAACTATGATAGGCAGAAGGGACAAGCATAAAGCGATAAAAGAGATTACAAGACTGGCATGATATAACTTGAGATAATCAGTTACAACATCATTGGCATATAGAAATTAACAGGGTTTTCAAATCTAGCAAAATAAGGCGATAGTCCTGATAAAAACTTGACATACAAGAATAGGCATGCACAAGAAAGCCAAATACAAGGATAATGGGTCAATGGTTTTTGGTGTACATAATAACGAATAAACTAAGCAAGTCACACCCTAGGTATGGGATCCAACTAAATGCCAATTCAGTGTTCAACATGGTTTTCAACTATAGTGTTCTGAGCAATCAACTATAATAGTCAATTAACCACAATAGTTATACAATAGTCATGGATAATTATCCAAAAGAGTTTTAGGCAACTACCCTAATAGTCATAGGCAATTAACTGTAATAGTTTTAAAGTCATGGTCATAGTCTTATGTTCATAATCATAGGCAGTAATTCATAGTCACGAGTCATAGGTGATTAGCCCCAGTTGTCCTTGTCATAGTCATAGGCAATGGTCTTATGTTCTCAGTCATAGGCATAGGCATACTCTTATATTCTCAGTCATAGTCCTTGGCCATTAACAATGGTTTCAATGTCATAGGCATGATAATGTTTGATTTATAAATGCAAATAGGCCCAAACTGATTTCAAAGCAATATTCCAAATGTCAAGATCCAAGAAGAACAAGAATAGATATGAATCGATTATCATGCTTAAGTCAAATTTCACTTTATCTCATGTCCAAATTACAATTAACAAGTTTAGATCTCAAAGTAACTAAAACTTACAGTGCGTGGATCGAGAATTAGAAAGCAGAATTTGATTGTTGAATCTCTATTTGATTGATCGTGTTCTAATTGAAATCCCCCAATTTGCAAATCTCTAAGCGTAGTCTTGATGGAGAAGGAGCAGTCCTTTTTCTTCCTTTTTATCTTATTATTTTGATTATCTCAAAAGCAGCATAAGGACAGAATGAAATGGTGTGGAGAGAATGAGGCTAGGGGTGAGTTTATATAGGATTAGGCAGACGAATCTGAACATAAAATGAGTCTAAATACATCAGGATGCATCTGGTTCATGAAGTGGGTTCGGGAGGAACGTCGACCCCCAGGTCGACTCCCCAGTCGACCTGGTCATGGGGAGGTCGACACCCCAGTCGACTCCCCAGTCGACCTGGTTGGGGGGCTCGACTCCCCAGTCGACCTGGGTATATGGGCGGGAATTTTCCCGCCGGCCTTCTCTGGGTTTGAATTTTGAATTTCTGGCTTTATTTTCGAGCTGTTTTATTTTATTTAAATTCCTGAAACTTCGGAGGGTCATATCTTGGTCATACGGACTCCGATTTTCGAAAACTCAAACTCGATTTCATGTAGAATTTCGAGACAAACGCAATGGCGCAACCCGTTTCCCCTGATTCTTATTTTAAAATTTAATTTTGTCTTTATTTATGACTTTAACATGTTATAAAAATACGGGTTGTTACATTTTCAATTCCCTTCTCAAAATCACAATTTTTGTTTTTCAAATTCACGTTTTCACTTTTGAGTAATTCAAAATCAGTTTTGAATTTCAAAGGATCATTACTCAAAAATTGACATTTTACGCATTCTAAAAACGATGAATTCTTAACTTTTTCAAGTTTTCTTTCTAAACTGTTATTTTCTTGAACTAGTTTTGACCTATAAGATTTCAATTTCTTAACTTTTAATTCAAGAGAATCAACGGTTTTTGTGAGGTCATGACACATTAAAATTAATTCTTTATAAGTAAAATTTGATACCTCACTAGAATCCTCTTCACTACCTTCCGAATCAGGTTGAGCCATAAGACACAAATTAGCTTCCTCTTCATCACTTTCAGAAACTTCTTCTCCTTCCTCGTCATCCCATGTAGCAGCAAAAGCCTTCTTCTTTCTTCTGAAATTCTTCTTCTTTTCATTTTTGAGCTGTTGGCAATTCGGTTTGATATGTCCGGGTTTCTTGCAATTATAGCAAAACACTACATCGTCTGAACTATCTGAACTTTCGGACTTGTCGGTTTTTGAATTCTTCTTTCGTGGCTTGTAATTTCCTTTGGCCCACTTTCTCAAAACCATGGCTAGCTCTTCAGCGGAATCTTCATCATCACTTTCAACAGTATTATTTAGAGCGATCGTCTTTTTCTTTGATTCAGAATTCTTTTGTTCTTCTCTTGCTTTTAACTCCATCTCGTAAGTGATGAGATTTCCAATCAACTCCTCCAGTCTTATTTTATTCAGATCTTTTGACTCTTGAATCGCCGTAACTTTTGCTTCAAAATTCATCGGTAGCACGCTTAATATTTTTCTGATCAATTCCACTTCGGTATAAGTTTTGTCAAGAGCTTTTGCATTATAGACTAGTGATGAGAAGCGTCCATACATCTCTTTTATATCTTCATCTCATTGCATAGAGAAATTTTCATATTCGTTGCTGAGAATAGCAAGATAAGATTCCTTCACTTGAGATGTTCCTTCGTGTGTGATCTCCAACGTATGCCATATTTCCTGAGAATAGCAAGATGAGATTCCTTCATCGCTTTGGCATTAGTTGAAAATAATTTTTTATCATTAGCGTCCCACATGTCTTTTGATTTAGGAATTTCAACACTATTAACAATAACAGTGGGAGATTTATAACCTGTTTCAATAATATCCCACACATTATAATCGACTGAACTCAAATAAATTTTCATCCTAACTTTCCAATATGCATAATCAGTTCCATTAAACATTGGTGGCCTAGCTATGGACCGACCCTCAGAAAAAGCATTATTAGACAGATTCATGACTCTAGAGTTAAAATAAAATAAAAAATACCTGCTCTGATACCGCTTGTAGGATCTAAATTAACCCAAGAGGGGGGTGAATAGGGTTTATCGCAGATTTTCACAAAGTAATTAAATAATCACAACACAGATAATAATCAGAATAAATACGAAAAATAAATAACATACTGATATACCCAGCTTCAGCAAAACCCTACCTACTGCTGCATTCCCCAAGGTTTCTACTAGGAGTTAAAACAATCGCTGCGCTTACAATATCCTGTAAACTCGCGACACTCGCTCCCAACTGTTCTTAACCCTACGCTCAAAACTGTGCACTGGTTTCTATCCCTGAAACCAAATTTCCCCGAATTACAAATCCCGTAATTCGTCTCCCTAGTTTTAGGGAAAAATTAGAAAACTCTAAAGTCGATTACAAATTTTAAAAACTAAAAACAATTTAAAATAAAACCCTTATCCAAAACCAAACCCTAGTTTCTTTTTTTTAAACTAAGTAATAAATCCCTTTTAAATCCTTTGTATCTTGTCCCTTTTAATTAAACTTGGCTGGCCACTTCCTTTTCACTTGAGCCCGATCACTTTTGTTACTCTCTGAAAAAAAGGGCGGCGCCTTTGCTAGGGTTCACTGAAATCTCCCAAATTGATTCGATATTTGATGAATTTCTTAATCTCTGAAGCACGATACCCTTGATGCTCTATCGTCTCTGATGTTCTTCAATTCGTAGTCGCGATCTCTCTTAATTAATTTGAAGGATCCAAGTACTCTCCTTTTTCCTGGTATGAATTCAATTCGTATTTTTGATTTTGCTTGTTCGAACTTGGATAATCATAGCTGATAATGATGTGGGTGTATTTATAGGATTGAAAGTCCTAAAGTTGTGCTTTGATTTCGTATTAGATCTGGTCTGATATTGCGTATGTTTTGGGCTTGATTTCAGATGAGTTTTGGCTTTGAATTGATTTGATACTTCTGGATATTTCTTTGATTTGAATACAGCTAATGTTGAATATTTTCAACTTGCGTGAAATTCCTGGATTTTAATTTAATCTCCCCTTGATTTCTGGAACTTTATGAGATATTTATTTCTTGGCTAAAAAATTTTTGCGTGAGTAATTTACTTGCTTGATAACCCTTTTTGAACTGATCAGTGCAGATACTTGAACAAATTGAACTGCTTTAATTTTACTGCTTCATATAAACAAAGGTATGACCAAATACTCCTTGATATTTATTTCTTGTTGATGCTTTACTGTTTAAAATAAATACTATAGTTGACCTTTATCTTTGTTCCTCATTTCATTCTTGAGTGCATCCTTTATGCTTTGCCTTTAACTTGCTTTATCTTGAGTTCACTTTCTTCATGTTTGCTGCACCATGTTGTGCTTTGACTTGCCACTTTGACTTGTGAATTGTTGCTAAAGTAGATTGATCATTTCTCATTGAAAATTTCAATCTGGTCTTTTAAACTTGAACATGCCATTGCCTTGAAGCACCTAAATATAAACATGTTTAAACTATTTTAACCATTGCACCATGATCTTGTAACTATCACTGTCCATTTGCACTTGCTTGCTCCCATTTTCTTTGTACAACCACATTTAGGTTTTGATTTGTCGAGTAGAACATCAACCTGACTTGTATGGTGCATATAACCATTTTGAACTGTCTTGACCTTGGTGCTCTATTTCAAACTGATACGAATAGATGCTACATTAGAATTTTCATGTTTGTTATTTGATCATGATACTACTCTTGTCATACAATCTGTTTTAATATTTTAACTAGTCTTAAAATAATGTGACATGAACAGATTTGAACAAACATTGCACTTGAATTTTTCCTTGTGTTTTGAACTGATGAAAACAAATACTTGTTTAATCACTATTGTTTAATCCTGAGATTCCTATGTCATTCACTTTTGTACACTTGGAACATGATCCGTCTAACTTCATTACTGCACTATCCATTGTACATGCTCCCATTTACCATTCATGTATATTCATTGCTTGAGCTTTCATTTGCTCTTGAGCTTGTATGTTGTATACTTGAACTTGTGTCACCCCTGTAGTTGTATTTTGACACTTGAAATTGCTATGTAGACTTGATCACATGCTAAGGCACATGTACTAGTCACCATTGATACTCCACTGTATACATCTGGGCTTCTTATTGTATTTGTAAAGTTCATGTGCCCATCATTCATATATGTTGACACTTGTAAACTATTTTGACTCATGCCAACTTGTACATCTATGTTGCTTTAATTTTGAACCTGACTTGGTGCTCGGCTCTCTTGCATCACTTTTGAATTTTTTTCGACCATTTTGGCTTTTTATTTTTATTTGCACTTCTGGCTCGACCATTTGCATACTGATTTGCACTGAGTCGAGAAGGTCCTTGTAGCTACTCCTCAGATGCATACTGATTGGTGTGGTAGTGCACACGTGTATATTTATACATGTGTGTATATGCAGCCATCAGACTGATTTTCTGTCCTTGCATATCAGACCTAGTCTAGAAAAATGATGAGAAACAACCGTAATTCTGAGGCAAATAAAATTTAAAAATAAATTTTTTATTTGCTTTTATTTAATTCTATTTTTGTTGCAGTCTACTGTGTGTGTTCTTCTGTATGTGACAGGTATGAAGATGATTGGACTGACATAAGAATGCTGTGAAGACAGAAGATTTAAGATGAAGACAAGAACAATATTAGTGTGTGTCTATGTAAATATATTGAGTGATGAGTGATGTATATAATGAGGAATCTGTGTATATGAACTCGATCATAGACGTGAATAAAATTGTACTGTTATTTGTAATAAACAGATTTGATTGAAATAAAATATTATTTTATTGTGTCTAATTCAATCTATCTATTTTTATTTGAGTTCCTTCAATATTACAATTTTGTGTGTGATGTGTCATGTCAGAAATATTCAAAGTTATTTGAGTGAATTGTAAATAGTGGAGTTATAAATAGTTGTACTGTTTGAATGTTTGAAATATAACATTTAATTTAAATAAAATACTTTATGAATATATGAATGTCTGTATAATCGTATTCTATTTAAATATAAATATTATATTCCTGTCTGTGATGTATAAATAGAACAGTATGGTAACAAACACATTTAAAATAATATTTATTTGGTTGTTATCATCAAACAAAAATCATATAATTGTGTATACAACTACGTCATAAACAATACCGTGTAACTTCATTGTTAGCAACGTTTTCGTTTTCTCCAACAACTTTGCTTGTGATCTTCTTAGATTTAGCCATTATTTCGGACAAGGGTCTCAACCTTGTGGGAGAGGATTCATCAGATGGTCTGGATCATAGATTTGGAGAAGCTATGGTAGAAGTAGGCATAAAACTTTAATGGTAGGCTATTAAGATTGAGAGAAGTGCGAACGTGGCCCCACGTTGGGCGCCTAATGTTTAAATAAAAAATAGTTCAACACCAATGGTGTCTTATCGACACATCACCAATAAGGTATGCAATAGAAAATGAGACCACAGCAGCAAATGCAAGTAAAGAATACAAGGAGTTTTATAGTGGTTCGATCGAGGAAAGATCTACATCCACTTTTGAAGTGATTTTCATTATCATGGAGAAATTTTAAAGTTCATCATCTCATACATCTCACTTATTACACTTGTTCAATCTCTTTATGATGAATTCCCACTTTTTACTCTCTTTACGCTTTAGATCTCACTTGGATTTGAGAAGGAACGGATTAGATCTCGTGATTAGATAATCTTCCTTGATTCCATCATGAAATTAGCGTTAGATCCATGCTTTAAAGAGGAGTAGTGGCGGTTGGAGATCACTTGGATTGAATTGGAGTGAATATTAATGGTGTTTGGAGAAGATGAGATCCACTTGATATTATAGGAAGAAGGAGTGAGCTTAGGAAACCATTAATGGGAGCTTAAGAAGCTTAGGAATAGTGGAAAACCAAAACAACAACACTTCGGGGTGGTTTAAATCGGTCCCTTGAATGGTTGTGAAAAGGGGGTATTTACAAGAGAAGTTTGGAGCAGATGGCACAGCTGTAATTATGAAAAACAGCGTACGGGTCGCACATTCGGTTATTTATGGAACTACCACTGGACAGTTGTACGCGATTGACCAAGACTTGTGCGAGCAATCCAGAGTGAGCGAGTGTTCCACAAAAATAGTGAACGACCGCCCCAATAAATGAACGTGCGAGCGAATAAGAACCGCAAAGCGCGAGCGCCCTAGATGAGAACACGTGATCGACCCTTGTTATTTATTAATAACTGCTTCACTTTGCCACCCATTCTCATTGCCACCCATTCTCAGGGCCGGCACTGAGTATTTATGGGTCTAGTGCGGACCCAAAATTTTGGGCCCTTATTTTTTTTTTTAATGAAATTGAACTTAAGTGAAAATGTGCTTTTTCTACTGTGCATCTCCATTGAGAAAATTGCGTGTTTCAGCAAATTCATAAAGTTTTTAACTACGTTTTCAATCTGTCAACTAGAGTTCCACACAAGCCACATCTCCATTTTAATATATTCATTGATGTCAACAAAACATACAATCATATCTACTTTTGCATAGATAAATTACTATCAAGTACGTGCATCCTGACAAGAAAAAGCAGTTCTAGTAAAGGTAATACAGTTTTTTTTTGGGCCCCTTGAACTACTGGGCCCTGTGCGGTCGCAAGGCTCGCACTAGGCCAGGACCGGCCCTGCCCATTCTTTTATATATGTCTACAGCGCAAATAGGGGAACAACAATAATGCCGTTGCCACCCCTTTATAGTACTATGCCGTGCCACTTTTACACTGTACTGCCTCAGAATAAAGCCGTGCTCGATCTCTTCATTCAACAGTGATGCTCGACCGACCACCGGAGCAGCTACTGTCACGGGCGACCCTCAGCTGAAGCACTGCTTGACCAGTAGCCGATGGCGTGTTCCACGGCATAGACACATTCAAAACGCGTGTTCTATTTTTTTTTTCCTTCGTTCAATTCTTCAAAAACAACGTACATCCTGTTCTAAAAAAAGTACGCCCGTTCCAACACAACAAATTTCGCTAGCGTCCTAAATTTCCTTCGTTAATTCTTCGTTTTGAAAAAGTACTTCCTATTCTAAACAGTGTACAATATCCTTCTTGATTTCTTTGTTCTTTAATCGATTTCCGCCGGTGCCTTTGTCGGATCGATCCGCTCTGTCGAGCCTTCTCTTCTCAATCAAATCGCGTGCATCAAGATTCAGGTATGCTACGATGGCGTTGTCTATTTATTCTTTGTTTTCTTACCTTTGTGTAAATTTCATTTAAATCAATTCGATTAAAATAGTGCTTGATGTGCTTGTTTCAGCAGTGAAATTGATTTTTTTCAGCGATGAAATTGGTTACGAAATTTTCACAAATTTAGAGTTGTTATTATGAGTTTATCTTATTCCATCCTTGTATTGTTTTCACATATAGGAATGGTCCTTTGTAATTGGTAACAAGTAGCTGTTCAATATAATGATTGCGATTGTTATGCTCATCAGTTGCTTGATGAAATGTGCGACCGTAGCATATTATAAATATAGTTTTATCTGCCTGTGGGTTGTGTTTGTCATGATGTTGTTTGATTGTAGTTAGAATGATAACGACTTTGTAATGCCACATTCATGATGTTCAAAGGTTTTGGCGCTAGTATGTAGGAATATAGCTGTAGACATGTTAATCTATGAATTAGACGCGTTAATATGCGTTAATATAGCTGTAAATAATAGAAAATTTTGGTACTTGCTTGCATATAACGTTGCTTCTCAAACATGGAAGATGTAGTCAAACACTTGACAATGGCGCAAAGGTGTAGTTAAATTTTTTGCCAATGGGAAGTTACAAACATGTAGTATGAACCATTGATTAATGGCTTTTGTCTTATAACAGAAAACGGTTAATTGAAAAATGAAACTTGTTTAAAAGTTCATACTATTCGTTAGTCCCTTGTGATCAACTACTGGAAATTCAAGAAAAACAGAATTTTTAAACGCACACATAAAATCAACTGATGGTTGTATAAGAATTACAGGCTCTTGGTAAGTGATGGAATAAATCGATCTATCCTGGTAAGTGGAGAAAGTAGGGTCGGTAAAACCAATATATTAATAAGAAAAATTCTTATTTGCTTTGAGTATATGAAAAAAAAATTCTATAACTTCACTCTCGTTGCTTTATGCTCATTGATGCATGGAGAACGTTGGATGCAGTATCCTTTAGTTTCTATGTTATTCTGGAAAAGTTTTCTGTTTCTATATTGGTTTAATATTGTTTTTGTTATTATTATTATTACTTGAAATTTGAGATATTTTCCATTTGAGATATTTGGGAAATTTCCCTTGAAATCCCTCATATTGTATTGAATGTGCTTCCAATTCCATTAAATGGTGAGGTATGGCACTCTTCTATGTAAAATGCAGCTTATTCTAAATACAGTCAATTGATTCTCCTGTTATTTTATTATTTTGATGATCCATTGTCACTTGCCTACTTCCCTCTTATCAGTATTATTGAAATACAACCAAAAGTTAGCTTTTATTATCACAGTATTTTCATAACCATTACTGCAATATTTCTTCTTTGCAACTCTGTTAACTTTCGTATACAAACCGAATTATCATTCCATATCTTAATGAAAATTGTGGCATTACTTTCCTGAATGAATAATTTGAAATAATTAGGTTAACTCAGGTACTATGTTATGTTTTGTTAATTTATCTGGCACACATATTGCAAGTGAGATGCACATCATTGATATATGCATATAATATGCTACGAGATATTCTGTTGGAAGTGTATGCATGCACCAAAATCAAGTGGAGGTCTAATGAACCAAACGTAAATTTGTTTAAGTGTGCATTGAATCAATGATGCATATGGTTTTATATGTCAACCTTAATCTTACAGAAAAAAGAAAAATGTTTTGTTGTTTTATATGCTCACAACCAACCTGAAAAAGGGGTCATGTAATAAATAAAAGAGAAACACAATTTAATAAAGGAGAATACATTAGATGAATAATAATGAAACAAAATTAATTTTGAATAAAATCTTAATGCCTGCATTGACTAGTAAAAGGAAAGTTAATCAAATTTCAGTTACAATCAAAACTGATTCTCTAGGGAACCAAATGAATTTGCTCCAATAGGCGGAGAATTGTTTTGGCTAAACGTTTTGCTTTTGTTCTTTACATCTGTAGCATGCTGATAACAGAGCTATCCACTCGGTAAAATTAAAATCATGAACCTCTTGGAAGCACTGCTGTTCCGAAAGAAAAATCAATTTCTTCGCGTTTCAAATCATATAAAGACGAACAAAACTACATAATTTGTTTCGTAGGTTATGCGAAATCACTTTATATCTTCTTAAATCCTAAGAAGTTACAAGTACAATTCCGTCTTACAATCCGTAAGACTCATTCACATACAACATCCTTGTATTTTTTTATGAAGAAGTAGAGAAAAAAAAATGATTTTATACACCAAAATCCTCGTGTTAGAATGACTGGAGTTGGCCTTGATATGCTCACAATATTCTTGCGGTGATAATGGTGGAAGCCGTGAAGAGTTAGTGCCAAAAGATCATTCAATTTTCCTTTAAATGGTGTATTTATAGCTGATTTCTGAATTCGGTTCAGGTGCCATGTGGCACGTCCAGAGAAAATCTCGAAAAGTAGCGGAAAATGTGGAGAAGGCCTCTCCAGTTTATGCTCTGCCATGTGGCATTTGATCCGTGCATGTAGTAGGCGGTTGCTCCTTAAGAATCGATCAATATTGTTGCGCAGGAATTGCTTCCAGGCGGGTCGGATCGGTGCCGATCCGAACCGAGCTATTGTCACTACGCCATAGATTGCATACGGCAACCCCAGAGAAATGACGCAGGAAGTGCAAAATAACGTTGGTATAGGCCAAAAATGATCTCTGGCAACACTTTTTTGGGGTTGCCTTTTGCCGCGTTGCCTTAGAGTCAAAGGCAACGACTTTGCTATCCTAAGGTAACATCGCTACAGGTGTTGCTACATGCACTAAATTTACATAAATGTGGGGCCCACTAAATTCTGAATCCCGGGATCACGGAATCCTGTTGCGCCCCTAAATTCTGTAGCTGGGTTCACGGAATCCTGTTGTAGGGCCCACATTTATGTAAATTTATGGCAACACTATATCATAGCTACGGAAACATTTAACACTGCATATTGCAACATTATATCATAGCTATTAAATCATTATATAACATACTGCCACATAACATCAATTACCATCACACACTGAAATTAATAAAAAACTTTTCATTTCAAATTAATAACCAATAACACAGATACTAGTTAGTCAACTACAGAATAACAAAAAATAGCCAATAAATTCAGTTTTGTAGAGTACTTACAAACACAGCCGGTACTAAATTCATGTTTACATCAAACTAAAACAGTTTCGAATAAATAAAGCCCGAGCCTCCAGTGCATTCAGTACCTCTCTACTGCCTCCTTCACCTGCAAAATAAAGCAGTTTCAAAAGTCATGCATTTCAGCAAAAGCCTTTAGTATAACTAATGCATTTCAGCACAACCAAAGTCATGCATGCCTCGGCTACAAACTGATGCAATGCCTTGGAAGACATGCATGCATCAGTTGCATTTTAGCACAAACCATGACCATAGTATAACTGACTTGCACTTCAGCACAAAGACATTTCAGCACAAACTATGGCCAGAGTTGCTTTTCAGCACAGAATTGCATTTCACAATCTATGGCTGAGTTGCAAATTGATGCAATGACTCAACTTGTTCAAAGCATTTACGATATCAAGGAATGCAACAGAATGCCTGAGGCACTAAAAATTTAGACAAGCCACGAATCGTTCAAGTACAAACTCAACCATTGCATCAATTACGAACTAACACGATCATTACTGATTGAAGAGTAAATAAAATTCTTAAAATTATGTAGTTCATTACTGAAGCATCAGCCTTGTACATGGTCAGTTACATACCAGCATTAAACTACAGAATTGTAATAATTAGACTGATGCTTCAGCAAGCGGAAATTGTAAGAATTCTGAAGCATACCACCAGCCAACCATAAAAATAAGCAAAAATACATACCAGCAGTGTGTGTCTGTATACAATCTCTGATTTGCACAATTTGTAAGGGCCTTGGACTACAAAAACATGAAATTAAGAAGCCATGTTTTTCACTTTGCTAGGTGATAGGCGGATTCGTCTTATTGGGACATCATCTCTACACCAACGAACAGCAAAATCTTGATTTCCCATTCCATAAGTAAGCTGGATATCATTCAAATCTTCATTTTCATATTCTCTTTCGAGTTCACACTAGTCTTTCGGCAATTTCTTGATAACATCGTGGCACATCTTATTAATTGGATCTGCTATATAAAACACCTGTTTTACTTGTGAAGCCATAACATAAGGATCAAATTTCTGGCACAATCGATTAAAATTGACACGAGTCATGTAACACCCCACCTCCGCTAGGGTCACTCACAAAGGGAATGCACTAGGTTTGGTGAAGCATTATCGAGGTAAACATGCACAGAAATATTACAAGACAGAATATATATATAAAACAGCGGAAGTAAAACAAATTTAATTACCTTATAAAATAAGGTCTAAAGCCTTTTACATCAGAATACATCAAAACCTGTCTTGCAATAGTAAAGAAGCATAAAACCTTTTCATAAATTATTCCCCAAATAAAAACAGTAAGGTAGCCATAGCCAAGAAAAGTTCAAGCCATGCATGATGACCTTCAAGCAGAGGAAGTCCGAACTAAATAACAGTGTTTCCTCCCTGAAAACCTGGGGGGGGGGGGGGAGACGGAAGACAAAGAGGCGAAAGAAAACGGGGTCAGTCATAAAGACTGGTAAGTCCTATCTACTTCCAGCATAAAACAGGTAAAGGTAACATGACATGCATAAACTGAAAGTAAACATAAGGATGACACAAGATAGATAAGCTAAACCAAGATAACTGGATGAACTACTGTAGCAAGGTAAACCAAGGTATCATGATAAACTACGGTGTCAAGAATCAAGGTATCACATCGTCAGGTTTCTATCAAGTATACTATCACAAGGTATCTATCATGTATAACATCCCACGGTATCTATCATGTATATTTGCTCTGCACCTCTCGTACTAGTATCCCAACCCGCGTCATGTGTTAACTATGAATGTCCCTTGCCCAATGTCATGTAATGGTCCATGTCAACCTAATATATAGCATATGTAGGTTTTCCCAACTCGTATGTTTCTTTCCATGTATAAGTTCAGTCCTTTGCCGTAGGCCGTACGGGCTTTCCCATGTAAATCTATACCACCTCAACGTAGTACCATTTTATCCTTGAAGTTGTTTTGGACTGCTACCCTTGATCTAGTTATGTTTTCTTACCATGAACTATCGCGTGTTCACTTAGGGTTTATGCCACCTAGGACCACTAGGGATTATGCTACCTAATGAACGTTCCCGTGTCTCGGTTTGGGTTCAGGCCACTAGGGATTATGCCACCCGTCAACCGCGCCCTTTATCCCACGTATGTATCGTGAATCGTTTTCCATGTCTAGACGCACATGTATCTCAATGTGCCATCCGAGTTCCGTGCCAGGGCAAATCAAGAAATACGGAACTCGGTCGGGAGCTTTAAGTCGTCTGGTAATGCAGATATCAAGGTCTGTTTTTGTATCCGTGGCTATGGTCCCACGTGAGCCTTCCCTCAACTACTGAAAGGCAATCCAAGAAAAATCATGTATGAGAACTACATCCCGGCCCCACTATAGCCCCACTTTCCTATGGGCCAACCTCACCCATGACTCGATAGCAAGAACATGGTCTGTTGGGAGTTCTCTGCCTTTCCGTTCGCGCACGATTGACTAAAGATGGTAGGTAGTCGGCGACGTGCTATCCAGGGCAAAATCAAGTATCGTCGACTCCACGCTAATCCATCCCAGTCTTTAGGTCGCTCGCATAGCAACCAAGGCATACTCTTGGCTCTTCTATCGCAGACCTTAACCTCTGTGAGGCCGGGTTTCATGGACCACCTGCCACCTCACAGAGGGATACCAAGAGTACCCTCACGTACCCCGAAGCTACCGCTTCGTCACCCAGTTCGCTGGAGCTTTTTATCCAAGTCAGATAAGTTGCTCCTCCTCGTATACTAAGCGATGACCTACTGTATCAGGTTACTCATCTCTTTATGAACTAGTCCCATGTCCTTAGCTAAAAATTATTACTTAGTTACCCTTAACTAAGGTTTACCACTTAGCTCCTCTTTCCGCTATCCTTGTTAACTACGATTTCCAACCTAGTCCCCTGAGCTAGGGTTTTGTCAAATGGGTTAAGTGTTGTTATCCAAGTTCATGACTTAACCCGCCTACGAATCATGTCAAGATTGGCTAAGTACTCAAGTTCAAGGCTTAGCCCTACAAGTTGGTTAAGTGTACCAAGAAGCTCATGACTTAACCCTATCAAGTCAAATTGGTTAAGTATTTATTTGTCTTAACCCTATCAGATTATCATGTTAGATTGATTAAGCATAGATTATCTTAATCCCATCAGATTAACAAGTCGGATTGGTTAAGTATGGGTTAGCTTAACCCCATCCACTAATCGTATTACAATGGTTAAGCCTAATTTTAAAAGGTCTTGTGACTTAACCCTATCAGGTCCACCTATTAGATTGATTAAGTATAGGTTACTTAACCTCATCAAATCATCATGTATAATTGGTTAAGTATAAGTTACTTAACCCCATTAAATTACCGTGTTAAGTTGGTTGAGTTTTGGTTACTTAACCTCATTGAATTACCAAGTTTAGATTGGTTAAGCGTTTAACTTAACCCCATCGAATTACCGTGTTTAGATTAGTTAAGTGAAGGTTACTTAACCCCATCTAATTACTGTGTTTTAGATTAGTTAAGTCTAAGTTACTTAACCCCATCTGATTACCGTGTTAGATTAGTTAAGTATGGATTACTTAACCTCATCGAATTTACCGTGTTTAGATTAGTTAAGTGTGGATTACTTAACCCCATCTAATTACCAAGTCGGATTAGTTAAGCGTAAATTACTTAACCCCATCCCCTAATTGTCTTGTATGGTTAAGTGTCATTAAGAAATCAAGCCCGGTCCCACTTAACCTACCCATTCGTGTCATATCGGTTAAGTGTCATTAGTCAAATTTACTTAACCTTATCATGCAGCATTAATTTAATTAATGCACTCTCAACCTCTCACATTAGACCTTGTTGTGGTTACTAGTTAAGCCGGGCGGGTCCGGGTAGTTTTACACCACAACCTAGTCTAACCTCGGGTCTTAAGCGTGACATGACCAACTTCTCACATTGGATCCTATTGTTTGTAGCCACTAGTTAAGCCGGGCGGGTCCGGGTAGATTTATGCTACAAACTCAACCCAACCTCGAGTTGGCCACTTTCATGTTTGGTCTAGTGTCTTTCTACACTTACAACCCACCCATGTCTAGTTCAAGTTCCATGTTTTCCCACGTGTCATGACCATATTTAAATGTATCATGAATGTCATGTTCTCATGTAAGCCCCATGTCAAGTTTTTCATGTCATACCCACGTTTTTCCTAAGCTACCCAAACGTATTTCCAACCCAAGTGGAAGCGAGTCACATAGTAGGGTATTATGCCAACATATTGGCCATAAACATGCATAGTATCATAAGGGAATTTGGCCACAAACATGCATAGTATCATAAGGGAATTTGGCCACAAGCATGCATAGTTTCATAAGGGGATTTGGCCACAAACATGCATAGTATCATAAGTGAATTTGGCCACAAACATGCATGATACATAAGGGGTTTGGGTTCATTTACATGCATAAGCCCCAAAGTCAAATCTTTGCCAATGTTTCACAAGTCAAATGGTTCCCAAAGGTTCATGCTAGCATTCCATAGATAAAGATTCAAACTTGCAAGGTAAACTAGGTTAATCATAACATGAATAGCATGATCTAGTCACTAAGCATAGCCAAAAGTCATAGGTTCAAGCAAAAGAGGCATGACAAGGTTCATATAGGCTAGCATACTTAGTTTAATCTCGTTTTATTCCATGCCATCATTAAGACTACCGTTTAGATCTAGAAGTAGCTAGCACTTACATAGCGAGGCTTAGGAAAAGGATCATGCATCATTTTGACGAAGAAAGGTGGCTCCTTTGTCGAAGAATCGTCATGGAATTTGCGTAGCAACGTTGATCCCTCCTCGATTTGGTGTAGAAAGCTCGCACCTTTTGATTTGAACCCGATTTGAATGCATAGTCTCTAGGAATTGGAGATGGAGGTCATGATCACTTGGCATTTGGGCAGCACTTCGTGGCATGAGTGATTTGTGAGGGTTTAGGGTAGGCTTAGGGGTCTTTTTATAGAGATTAGGAGTAGTTTAGGCCGTTAGATTAACCCTAGGATAGATCCAAGCCCTCAAAAATCGTCACAAGCCTCCAAAACAGGACCCGGGAGCCAAAACAGGTGCACCAGGCCGACCTGGCCGACCAGGGAGGTCGACCCCCAGGTCGACTCTAGAGTCGACCTGGTTTGGGGGGGAGGTCGACCCTAGTGTCGACCCCCCTATCGACCTGCCTGGGCGGGATTTTTCCCGCCTACTCTGAATTCTGAAAATTTGAATCTGTTTTCGAATTTGAATTTTTCGTGAAACTTTGCGAGGCCATATCTTGGTCATACGGACTCCGATTTACGAAATTTCGGACTCTATTTCGCGTATTTTTCCGAGACGAACGCAATGGCACAGCCCGTTTCTCCTGATTCAGATTTTAACATTTAATTCTGCCTTGATTCTTGTCTTAACACGTTGTTTAAAATTCGGGTTGTTACATTCTCCCCTCCATTAAGGATTTCGTCCCCGAAATCTCCAAGTTAGGAAGAACGCATCCTACCATCCATCATCCATCTACTCAAAACATCATCCACAGGCAACCATTGTCCTTAGACGATTTCTAATGCCATATGAACATATGCAAAACGTGTGTGTATATGCTCCTTAGCTAATGCTAATGATCAGACCTGAATGATCTTTCTAATGCAAAATATGTTTAGTGCCATGAGTCCAACATGTATGCAAATAGTCCTAGTCATATAAGTACTATATGCGTGCACAAACATTCATTCATATGCAACATCCGCATGATAACACATTAACATTCAAACAGGTATAAATACTCGTGCATATGCAATGCAAAATGTGAGTGCGTCGATCTAGTATCTAACGTGTATTCGCGCATCCACGAGCAACCACTTGCAACCATATCAATCATAACATGTTTCAAATACATGTTTACATCCATAGAGTTCTATCTAAGGTTCCCAAGATAAGATCGAGGAGATAAACAAGACAAACTCCTTACGGGGTTTGTAACAGGACCGAGAGGATATCCACCAAGCGATAGCATGCAGTTAGCTCTACAGGTGAACCAAGGATCAAAGATATACCCTTAAAAAGAGACATAATGCGCGTGTCTAAGCCGCATTTCCATGAGCTTGATTCCATAGTGCCTTGACTGCCTTTGACTTCATGATTTCGTAGCTCCTTGATTCCTATTTCCAAGGTATGAGTTGGAACTCATTTCACTGTCGCTTCTCGTTTCACTTTCACTTATTCTTTCCCTAGTATGCTCGGTTCAAACATATCTGTGTACTCATGCAAGCTCTCCAAAATTCACTAGTGAATTCTGGATCTCGTTTACCGATGCCAATCCATGTCGCCTTATTGGCCAACGTTACTTGATCGGATCAGAGGTTTCCGATAAATACATCAAGTGATTCTAGGTAACAACCATGACAAAGCCCAAAAGGTTATACGAGACTTCGAGGGTATTACCAAGGCAAGTTTTAACTATCCCCCTTTCAAAACCGAGAATGGCATCCCTTACTGGATAACCACTTCATCCCTAGAATCCATCCATAGCTCAACTATATGAGCATTGCTTCTAATCTCAACACTTGGCATTTACACTCTCAATTCCAAACAAGTCATGAATAAATGGACCGACTCTCCAACCAGATTTTTGGGACAAAAGTGGGATCTTCTACCATGCTAGTACTAAGGTGCAGAGACTTAACTATCAAGGCAGACTTAAATGATGCGATGATCAATACAAAGCCTGGACGGGATGATAGAAAAGAAAGGCTAAGCCTTTAACAGAAACGGTATCATTTCTCTTAGGTACGCTAGAAATGAGAGCATACAATTGCCCTCTCGCTGATCTTGTCCTTATCTTCCTTTGTGGATCAAGCCATACCAACAAGTTGCTTATTCTTAAGCTCGTGTCCTTTATCCTTGCTCTTATTATCCCTTCTTATAACTTCGGTAACAGGTCTCTCGAGAACTTTCTCCATCGCACGGGGAAAACACTCACATAGTTAGACAAGGATTAGTCGCAGTTAAAACTACTGTGACTAAAGATGGAGGAAAGAAAGGAAAAGAGATTCAATCAAGGAAACAAAGGATGGTGCTAATGGATTTTGGGGAATAGCCTTTAAAAACTTTTCTTGAAAAATGCTTCTTTGTAAACGGTTTTTCAAATAGTTTTCAGAAGGTTTTAAAAACTTTTGCCCAGTCTGGTAACCTTCTGCTCTGATACCAAATGTAACACCCCACCTCCGCTAGGGTCACTCACAAAGGGAATGCACTAGGTTTGGTGAAGCATTATCGAGGTAAACATGCACAGAAATATTACAAGACAGAATATATATATAAAACAGCGGAAGTAAAACAAATTTCATTACCTTATAAAATAAGGTCTAAAGCCTTTTACATCAGAATACATCAAAACCTGTCTTGCAATAGTAAAGAAGCATAAAACCTTTTCATAAATTATTCCCCAAATAAAAACAGTATGGTAGCCATAGCCAAGAAAAGTCCAAGCCATGCATGATGACCTTCAAGCAGAGGAAGTCCGAACTAAATAACAGTGTTTCCTCCCTGAAAACCTGGGGGAGAAAACGGAAGACAAAGAGGCGAAAGAAAACGGGGTCAGTCATAAAGACTGGTAAGTCCTATCTACTTCCAGCATAAAACATGTAAAGGTAACATGACATGCATAAACTGAAAGTAAACATAAGGATGACACAAGATAGATAAGCTAAACCAAGATAACTGGATGAACTACTGTAGCAAGGTAAACCAAGGTATCATGATAAACTACGGTGTCAAGAATCAAGGTATCACATCGTCAGGTTTCTATCAAGTATACTATCACAAGGTATCTATCATGTATAACATCCCACGGTATCTATCATGTATATTTGCTCTGCACCTCTCGTACTAGTATCCCAACCCGCGTCATGTGTTAACTATGAATGTCCCTTGCCCAATGTCATGTAATGGTCCATGTCAACCTAATATATAGCATATGTAGGTTTTCCCAACTCGTATGTTTCTTTCCATGTATAAGTTCAGTCCTTTGCCGTAGGCCGTACGGGCTTTCCCATGTAAATCTATACCAACTCAACGTAGTACCATTTTATCCTTGAAGTTGTTTTGGATTGCTACCCTTGATCTAGTTATGTTTTCTTACCATGAACTATCGCGTGTTCACTTAGGGTTTATGCCACCTAGGACCACTAGGGATTATGCTACCTAATGAACGTTCCCGTGTCTCGGTTTGGGTTCAGGCCACCTAGGGCCACTAGGGATTATGCCACCCGTCAACCGCGCCTTTTATCCCACGTATGTATCGTGAATCGTTTTTCATGTCTAGACGCACATGTATCTCAATGTGCCATCCGAGTTCCGTGCCAGGGCAAATCAAGAAATACGAAACTCGGTCGGGAGCTTTAAGTCGTCTGCTACTGCAGATATCAAGGTCTGTTTTTGTATCCATGGCTATGGTCCCACGTGACCCCTCCCTCAACTACTGAAAGGCAATCCAAGAAAAATCATGTATGAGAACTACGTCCCGGCCCCACTATAGTCCCACTTTCCTATGGGCCAACCTCACCCATGACTCGATAGCAAGAACATGGTCTGTTGGGAGTTCTCTGCCTTTCCGTTCGCGCACGATTGACTAAAGATGGTAGGTAGTCGGCGACGTGCTATCCAGGGCAAAATCAAGTATCGTCGACTCCACGCTAATCCATCCCAGTCTTTAGGTCGCTCGCATAGCAACCAAGGCATACTCTTGGCTCTTCTATCGCAGACCTTAACCTCTGTGAGGTCGGGTTTCATGGACCACCTGCCACCTCACAGAGGGATACCAAGAGTACCCTCACGTACCCCGAAGCTACCGCTTCGTCACCCAGTTCGCTGGAGCTTTTTATCCAAGTCAGATAAGTTGCTCCTCCTCGTATACTAAGCGATGACCTACCATATCAGGTTACTCATCTCTTTATGAACTAGTCCCATGTCCTTAGCTAAAAATTATTACTTAGTTACCCTTAACTAAGGTTTACCACTTAGCTCCTCTTTCCGCTATCCTTGTTAACTACGATTTCCAACCTAGTCCCCTGAGCTAGGGTTTTGTCAAATGGGTTAAGTGTTGTTATCCAAGTTCATGACTTAACCCGCCTACGAATCATGTCAAGATTGGCTAAGTACTCAAGTTCAAGGCTTAGCCCTACAAGTTGGTTAAGTGTACCAAGAAGCTCATGACTTAACCCTATCAAGTCAAATTGGTTAAGTATTTATTTGTCTTAACCCTATCAGATTATCATGTTAGATTGATTAAGCATAGATTATCTTAATCCCATCAGATTAACGAGTCGGATTGGTTAAGTATGGGTTAGCTTAACCCCATCCACTAATCGTATTACAATGGTTAAGCCTAATTTTAAAAGGTCTTGTGACTTAACCCTATCAGGTCCACCTATTAGATTGGTTAAGTATAGGTTACTTAACCTCATCAAATCATCATGTATAATTGGTTAAGTATAAGTTACTTAACCCCATTAAATTACCGTGTTAAGTTGGTTGAGTTTTGGTTACTTAACCTCATTGAATTACCAAGTTTATATTGGTTAAGCGTTTAACTTAACCCCATCGAATTACCGTGTTTAGATTAGTTAAGTGAAGGTTACTTAACCCCATCTAATTACCGTGTTTTAGATTAGTTAAGTCTAAGTTACTTAACCCCATCTGATTACCGTGTTAGATTAGTTAAGTATGGATTACTTAACCTCATCGAATTTACCGTGTTTAGATTAGTTAAGTGTGGATTACTTAACCCCATCTAATTACCAAGTCGGATTAGTTAAGCGTAAATTACTTAACCCCATCCCCTAATTGTCTTGTATGGTTAAGTGTCATTAAGAAATCAAGCCCGGTCCCACTTAACCTACCCATTCGTGTCATATCGGTTAAGTGTCATTAGTCAAATTTACTTAACCTTATCATGCGGCATTAATTTAATTAATGCACTCTCAACCTCTCACATTAGACCTTGTTGTGGTTACTAGTTAAGCCGGGCGGGTCCGGGTAGTTTTACACCACAACCTAGTCTAACCTCGGGTCTTAAGCGCGACATGACCAACTTCTCACATTGGATCCTATTGTTTGTAGCCACTAGTTAAGCCGGGCGGGTCCGGGTAGATTTATGCTACAAACTCAACCCAACCTCGAGTTGGCCACTTTCATGTTTGGTCTAGTGTCTTTCTACACTTACAACCCACCCATGTCTAGTTCAAGTTCCATGTTTTCCCACGTGTCATGACCATATTTAAATGTATCATGAATGTCATGTTCTCATGTAAGCCCCATGTCAAGTTTTTCATGTCATACCCACGTTTTTCCTAAGCTACCCAAACGTATTTCCAACCCAAGTGGAAGCGAGTCACATAGTAGGGTATTATGCCAACATATTGGCCACAAACATGCATAGTATCATAAGGGAATTTGGCCACAAGCATGCATAGTTTCATAAGGGGATTTAGCCACAAACATGCATAGTATCATAAGTGAATTTGGCCACAAACATGCATGATACATAAGGGGTTTGGGTTCATTTACATGCATAAGCCCCAAAGTCAAATCTTTGCCAATGTTTCACAAGTCAAATGGTTCCCAAAGGTTCATGCTAGCATTCCATAGATAAAGATTCAAACTTGCAAGGTAAACTAGGTTAATCATAACATGAATAGCATGATCTAGTCACTAAGCATAGCCAAAAGTCATAGGTTCAAGTAAAAGAGGCATGACAAGGTTCATATAGGCTAGCATACTTAGTTTAATCTCGTTTTATTCCATGCCATCATTAAGACTACCGTTTAGATCTAGAAGTAGCTAACACTTACATAGCGAGGCTTAGGAAAAGGATCATGCATCATCTTGACGAAAAAATGTGGCTCCTTTGTCGAAGAATCATCATGGAATTTGCGTAGCAACGTTGATCCCTCCTCGATTTGGTGTAGAAAGCTCGCACCTTTTGATTTGAACCCGATTTGAATGCATAGTCTCTAGGAATTGGAGATGGAGGCCATGATCACTTGGCATTTGGGCAGCACTTCGTGGCATGAGTGATTTGTGAGGGTTTAGGGTAGGCTTAGGGGTCTTTTATAGAGATTAGGAGTAGTTTAGGCCGTTAGATTAACCCTAGGATTGATCCAAGCCCTCAAAAATCGTCACAAGCCTCCAAAATAGGACCCAGGAGCCAAAACAGGTGCACCAAGCCGACCTGGCCGACCAGGGAGGTCGACCCCCAGGTCGACTCTAGAGTCGACCTAGTTGGGGGGGGAGGTCGACCCTAGTGTCGACCCCCCTGTCGACCTGCCTGGGCGGGATTTTTCCCGCCTACTCTGAATTCTGAAAATTTGAATCTGTTTTCGAATTTGAATTTTTCGTGAAACTTTGCGAGGCCATATCTTGGTCATACGGACTCCGATTTACGAAATTTCGGACTATATTTCGCGTATTTTTCCGAGACGAACGCAATGGCACAACCCGTTTCTCCTGATTCAGATTTTAACATTTAATCCTGCCTTGATTCTTGTCTTAACACGTTGTTTAAAATTCGGGTTGTTACAAGTCAGCCCATATAAATCTTTCTCTTCTTGGTACCAGCGACACTTAAATAAAACCACACTAAATTCTCCCCAATAATCTAGTTCTAATATTTCTTCAATTGATCCGTAGTAATTAACTTCACCAACCAACGGATTTTGATCTTTCGAACTTGCAAAGCTAGTAGTCAAGGCTGTCAAAAATACACCACTATTTTATGTTGTACATTTGGCATCTCTGAACCTTGTATAAAATCTGTATCCATTGATAACATATCCAGTAAACCGCTTAGCTGTTGGAAGAGGCCCCATTGCAAGCAGTTGTACTTCTTTTGAAATGTCCTCCTTTTTCCCAACATCTTCCTTTAACCACTTCCAAAATTCTTCACTGTGTTCTCTCTCTCTCTTTTATATTTTTTTGATGATGCATGACCATCAATTAAAGCTCGGTGTTCCCTAGAATAAAGACCAGGTTAATAAAAGATAGAAACAAATTTGGCTGGATCTATTATTAAAGCTGAAACTGACCATACCGGAAACAATTTTGTATGAATGAGAACATAGCTTAACTACAAATCATGCCTGAAATCCCTGAAAGTGCTGAAACTTGGAATTTACAACTAACAAATCATCGAGATTATCTCCAAAATTTGTTCCTGCTTCACAATCCATATTATTATCGCTCCTTTCAGGATCTAAACAGGAAACTCCACAAATCCATTTCATGTACAACTCAGATGGACCATTCCAAATCAGATGGTTGTAGACTACTTCTTGATAATGCCACTTGCGATTATGACACTTTTTGCAAGGGAATGTAATTTCATCACCTACCGCAAATCTAGAAAAAGTATTTCGAATAAAAAGTTTCACTCCACTGATGTACCCTTCACTGATTTAGGAAGTTCTGCCCATAGTTTTTCCTCGTCGTTCATTGAGTGATACCTTTAAGCAGTAAATTAAGCACAAGTAAAGCCATACATTACGCAACATAACAATCAAATCATAAAAAATTGAAATATTCATTGAGTGATACCTGAAGCAGCAGATTAAACCGAAACCCTAACTGAAATCTGAAACCCAAGACGAACCCCAATTGGAGGCCTAATTGAACTTGAACTCGAACCTGCCCTACTGGAACCCTAATTAAGCTTGTAAACTTGAACTTTTATCCCTAATTGAACCTGAGAGTGAGTGTGGAGAAGTTGAGCAGCGGAGTACTTTGGTAAAGTTCGATTGAAATTTTCAATATTTTTTTAGTTTTCCCCCCTTTGTTTTTTCTTCCCGCCCTAGACATTATTTCACGCGCGGATTGCTAATCTGGACTAAACATTTCTTCACGCGGATCGCTAATCTGGACCATTGGATCGTGTTGACGCGGATTGATAATTTTATTCAGGAGGCTACTGCAACACATGTTGATATATATGCTAACACATTTAAGTGTGCGTTGCAGTAGACAAAAAACAGCATAGCAATGGCAACATTGTAGCTAGCAACACCGTGCATTTTCGTTGTGATAGGCCATCTATGGCGTAGTGTGTCTTCGAACCGAGGACGAGCGGCACTTCGATGTAGAAGAAGCTAGGCGGGTCGGGTCGTCCTATCCCGATCCAATCCGAAGGGTGACAAGTTTCCAATGTTAATCCATTGAGTCGAGTTTTCCTCCACCGAACCGACCCGTATATCCAATCCGACCTGGGGTGTCCGATCCGATCCGAGGCTATGCCAATGCCAAAAGTCAAGTTCTCATTCTGTATGCGTTCACGGAAACGGGCATAACCTCCAAACCGTAAGCCCGTTTTACCCAAACGAAAGCTCCACTCCAAGCTAATTTAGAGGGCTACAAGAGTTACTGAGCAAGGCTCCGTAATTGATGTTTTTGGGCCCAAAAGAGGCCATCTACTAGGAGTTTCAGGTCATTCTTTGTTTGTGATGCGACTTGAACCAAATTTCTTCCTGTCTTCTGACGATGTTTTCAACGCTTGAGTGTGTTGCTAATCAGAAATTCCATATGTAATTATTTTGACTAAAAAGCATGTCAACACTATGCAGTTAGAATCTATCGAAATATGCGATACTTGGTCAAGCAAAGTGGAGGATTTTCGTCAAGACGAAAATGCGGAAGAGATCATAATAGGAGCGGGAAATTTGGGAAACGAGTGAGCCACCTGGTCAAACTGAATGACGCATCCGACACTCCAACGTGTAGGACGACAATGGTCCATTTCGTATGCTACATTCGTATGGTAGAGATTTTCGTTTGCCACGTTCATGCTTCCAACGTATCGAATGCGGCTTCAACGTTAATGTGGCAAGTTTGATTAAGAAAAGTACCATAATCCATGACTAAACGAAACTAGCATATGAGTCTATGCTGTGCATAAGGACAAGTAAGAGAAAAAGTTGACATGTGCAAACATTGGATGCATATAAATGCATACAGTGGTTATTGGTCATTTCAGTTTGCACGACAATTTCCTGAACTACGTTGTCATATTTGAAAATCTTCTGTTAATTATTGCATAACAGCTGAGTTTTAATTCGCATGAAATGAGTCAAAGGGGAGTTGCAAATAAGCAGTAAAGGAATGATTTATCCATTAAAACAAATAATAGTACCCATAATAATCATTTAGTTTTAATTCTTTTTCTCATGCAAAGTCTTATACTGTAAAACTGTAAGATAACGCTGCAACAAAGCAACATTTTAGATTTCTGTTATCATAATTTATTCATACATAACAAACTCACTTTAACTGATTCAACTTATTTGGCTACAAATTAACAATAGTTAAACATGTTATATATTTTTGGATTAATTGTCAAGAATAATCCGAAGTTTGAGTGCCTTCCCATAATAATCTCAAGTTTGGATTATTTATGAATAAATCCGAAGTTTAGGGGGTGTCTTCCTAAATTGATCCCGGTGACCTGATAACCAGTTTGACCGGTAAACTTTCCCAAATCAACCGTTCTTCTTCCCATATTTTTCCCTTTCTCTGCTGCTCTTCTCCTTTTCTCTCAACCTCCACTCGTTAGCTTCTGTCATGCCCAGGCCTTACTGGTACTATGCATTGATGAGATTCTCTGTGGATTTGCAATATTCAAACTAACACTTATCAAACCAAACCCAAGCTGTGTTGAATCCCCTTCTTCCTTCTAGAAAGCATAATCAACGAAAGGTCAAGAACTCCGAGTAATTGAATTCACGCACTTCCCTTGTACATCAGCATGCAGTTGTACGTGCACCCAGGGGCGGATGCAGCTGCATCCCACATAGGGCCAAGGCCCTACCTCGTTTTTTAATTTTACTTTAGAAAATTTGGCTTAACACGTTTTGGCCCTACCTTAAAAAATAATAAATGCCCTATGTGCTTTTTGACTTTTCCTACGTTTGTTTGTTCCCATCCTCCTATCCAGCAACTAGCAGCTTTTCCATCAGACTGTTTTATTATTTCATTTTTCTGGAAGCTTAGAAACTGAAGCCGCAACAATTCTCCATAATTCAATTGTCTAAACCTCTGATCTATGTAAGTTTCTGCTTTGATTATATTATTATTAATATGCAAACATTTTGCAAGATTAATTGTTTTCCCCAAATTTCTAAATTTCAAGTTCTAACCAATTTGTTTAAGAGTTACAAATATAATTTGATTTTCAATTTTATTTCATATGTTTTATTTGAACTTTGCAGGATAACTGTTAGTTGACGGCAAAACACTGTAGCGCATTGATTCACATTGACATGAAGAAATATTTCGCAATAATCCCAAGTAAGGAAAATAACTAATGCACATAAACTGTTTGATTGAATTCCCACTTAAAATTATTCACTTTCAGTTTCTAATTGTTAAAAGAATCCATTTTTTTCCTATTAAATGTCTATAATTTTAAGCTAGTTGTTCAAAATTTGTGCATTATTCATTAGGAAACTTGAGTTCAGTTTCTACACAAGATGAAGATATTGTAAAAGCAAACTTTTCTAAAAAGGCTCGTAAAGAGACGACGCCCGATATGGCAGACCTTCCCGTAGACCCCGGGGAAAGGGTGCTTATTTTTGAATATGGCAATAGTCAAGAAGAGGTCCGTAGAGCTTATTTATTAAAAGGTCCTTGCCAACCTTCAAATCATAAAATTCCAAAAAATACAAAAATCAATGATAATAGACAATTTAATCCTGATTGGTTTCGTCAATATCCTGGTTGGTTAGAATATAGTATCAAAGAAAATGTTGCGTACTTCTTATATTGTTATTTTTTTAATCTTATCACGGTGATCAAGGTGGTGGTGACTGCTTTGTGACAAGGAACAAATCTTTGTAATATATTCATGTAGGAAGCCATGGAAGTTCACATAATCAAGCTCGTCAAAAATGTGAGACTCTCATGAATTCAAAGCAACATGTTAGTACCTTTGTTGATGGATTGTCCGAGCGACAGGTAAATGAATACAACACTCGACTGAAAACATCGGTTCATTGTCCGAACTAAATAATCAATTTATAGTTGACACTACTGAATTATTATGTTGCATAGCATGCTTGGATCCTCGAGATTCTTTTTTTGCATTTGATAAAAATCGTCTATTGAAACTTGCTGAATATTATCCGATTGTATTTTCGAAGACACAAATTTCAATGCTTAATAATCAACTTGAAACCTACATTATTGATATGCGTATGGATATATGATTTTCAAATTTGAAATGTATTGGACATCTTTCCCAAAAGATAGTAGAATTAAAGGAAGCAGAAACATTTCAATTGGTGTATTTACTTCTGCAACTCGCTTTGACATTGCTCCTAGATACATCAACTGTTGAGAGGGCATTTCTGCAATGGGGATAATGACAATCGACTTAGAAATTCTATGGGAGATCAATGGTTGAATGACAATCTGATTGCGTATGTTAAAAAGGATATATCTAAATGGATTGATGACGATGTCATTATGTTGCGTTTTCTTGAGATGAAAAATTGATGTCGACAACCTTAATTAGACTAAAGTGCACTTCTATTAAATTTAGAGATTTCGTAGCTGTGATCTTATTTTGTTTAATTCTAATGTGTGTTAATGTCATCATCTTTATTTTGGCATAATCAAATACCATTATGTTCATAATATAATATAATGTGCAGCTTGTATTTGGGACAAATATTGTTTATGAAGTTTGCAATTGTATGATATGAATATCTATAACTTTCTGTAGGTAAACAAATCTCTACAAGACTACATGAAAGCATGGAAGATCGGCACTATCAGGTATTTTATTGCAGGTTTTTTTTGTACCATTTACTTTGTTTTCTGTCTAGTTAGATTTGTCTAAAATATTTACACTATAATTTTTCAGTGATTTTTGAGCTGGAAAGCTTCATGTGTTCTACTGCATGGAGCATGGAAGATCTGCACTATCAGGTATTTTGTTGAATTTTTTTTAATAAATAAGTATGCCATACCTTGAGTAATTTGCTGGCTCCGCCACTACATGCACCACGATTCCAATCATCAAATTGATGTTGGCCAATACCTATAAATGTCAATCTTCTTCATCTTGTCCTAAACATAAACTGCCTCTACAATTGAAACTACCGGGAAAACAAAATGAATCTGAGCTTAAGAATTTCAACGATGCGCTACCCTCGGTTTTCTCCGGCTAAACCTGTCACCACCGCACGCCGCATGACACCTCCAAACACCTTCTTCCTAACTTTTACCACACTCGATGTCATGGTTCGACCACGATGGAACAAAAATGCATAAATAAACAAAATTGGGTTCGAAAAACTAAAATGAGCTCGACTGAGCTCCTTCGGTCATCGAAGATCTCAACTCCAACATCAAAACATCCGCCTCATCTCTAACCACCTTCAAGTACCATCGACTCGCTCTTAAACCCATAAAATCATCGAAATTTCAAATTTTTCCGAACTTTGATTAATACGGTACATCACTCACAACACCACACGAAAATCCAAAGAACATGCTTAAAAATCATAATTTCCCAATACCAGTCTAGTCATACAAACAGAATGCCAATTTTGATAATTTATTGACGACCACGTTTAAGTTTCTTGCTGTAAAAACCATATTTCTCTCCTCTGAATCAACTAAAATCCAACGAACTATTTTTAAAATAAATTACGTACAATTTGGCAGTAATTTGTGGTTGAAATTTTTAACCCGAATTTGTTTAGAGATTTGTTGGGCTGATCAGCGGCTTGGTGGCTTATTTAATTGGTGAATGGTCGAGCTTCTATTTGTGAAATATGGAGTTGAAATACCCATGGGGATAGGTTTTTAAATGAAGAGAGAAGAAAGAGGAAGGGTGAGTGTGAGGAGATGAGACAAGGTTAAGTGAAAAGGAAAAACGCAACAAAGATAGGGAAAATACGGGAAGAAGAACGATTGATTGAGAAAATTCACCCATCAAACAAGTTACCAGGTCACCGGGATCAATTTGGGATGACATCCCCCAAAATTTGGATTATTCAAAAATAATCCAAACTTGGGATTATTATGGGAAGTGTAATAACCCAGAAATCTGAGCTAATTTAAAATTTTTATTTTGGCAATTTTAGTGAATTTTGAATATTTAAAATGAATTATTTTAAATAATGACGACGAGAAATTTAATTTGAATAGAATTCGAACGTATATATTTATATAGATCGTCGTTAGAATATAAATATTTATTTTAAATTATAAAAGGAATTGAAAATGGCGCGGTGGTTCGAAAATTCGATTTCAAAGTTCAAATGAATGTACAGGATTCAAAATGAACCGGATTTTGGCGAAACCAAAAATATTAGAATCTATTTGAGAATATCTTTCCAACGAATCCGAAAAATCAAAATTTCATAGCGGGGATAAAAAGTTATGTCCAGTTGAAATTCAGAATAGTCGCTATGGAATTCTGGCCCTTAAAAATAGCCGTTTTGCGAACGACCTCGATTTTTGACGAAACCACTTTTGTTGGATCCGTGATGTCAAATTATTGCTAGATTTCAAATTTCATAATTTTTGAAGCTAGTATGTGAGCGTGGCAAAGGAAAATGTGTTTTGGTCAATTACAGTTGATTTTAATCGACTGGAAAATGGCCATTTTTCAAATGGTCTCAGAATTCGATGAAATTAGTTTTCTTAGGGCCGTATCGTCAATACCAAACTAGAAAATATTTTTCTGGAATTTATAGAGTCAGTATGTGGCCCCAGTAAATTGAAATGCGCGTTCAAATTCAATATATAGAGTTATACTTTGATTTTGACGAAAACTGATCGAAACGATCGAATCAGCTGACGATACATATCCCATTGTGTTCGGAATGAGGGTAATTAGCTATGGACGACGGTCGATGGGTTTGATTTCGAGTTCGAAATAAAAAGTTGCTTTTTGAAATCAATAAATAATTAAATATATATATTTTATATAAACCCCCCTCACTCTCTTTCAATCGATCAGAAAGTAAATAAAAGAAAAAAAGGGAAAACCCCGCCGTTCATCCACCGCTGCTCGCCCAGGTGGAGCGCCGCCTCGAGCAGACCCCCCTCTTCTGCTCCTCCCTCCTCCTGTCGATCCTCTCTCTCCTTCTTCTTCCTTCTCCCCCGCTTCCTCTTCTCCCCCTCCAACCATTCAAACCGCCCCCCCATGAACCGACCCTCCCCATCCCATCGCTGACGATGGCGCACTCCTCCTCCGCCCCCTCTCAGTTCAACGACGAAGTGAGTCTTTTGGTTTTTTTTTTTTTGACACGTCAAACTTTGGATTATTCCTGACAATTAATCCTATATTTTTAACTGTGACTATGATTTTTTGCCCCTACTAACTAGAATTTCTATGTACGTCATTGATCATATGTACTACAGATATAGAATCATAGGTTAACTGATAATGACATTTTGTTTCATGTTGCCAAAATTGTTTTTCTCCTCAGATACTTGCATTTGTAACTAAAGGCTTGCTTGGGGAACTCGTTCAAATGGGAGTAGATAAATATTTTTCATTTTTGCACAGCGATTGACTAATTCTCTCATATTTCTTTTTAGTATTACAACTGCATGGTGGTTGGTAATTAGGGATGGCAATGGGGCGGGCGCGGGTAGTACCACCCCATCACCCGCCCCGTTGGGTGATTTTTTGACCCGTGCCCGCCCCATACCCGCATGGGTATCCATTAAACGGGTTTTAAACGGGTTGCGGGTAATGGCGGGTATTCGTGGGTATCCATTATATTTATTCAATTTATTTTTTAGCCATTTATTGAAATTATTTAAAAGTACATTTGGTAAAAAAACAAATTAGACCAATTCTTAAATGCTAACCTCAAAATACCAATACATATTTAAACCAATATCCAAAAAAGAAGAGACAACAACAGAAGTATCCATCAAAATATCAACAACCGGTTATAAACTATTGAGTAAAAGCATGCACACAAATACTGAACAGCCAACAACAATATTTTTTGTATTGACTATTGATAATAAATCGCATTCAATACGGGTACGGGTACCCGCGGACATGGATATCTTACTATCCGTACCCGCCCCATTAATTGACGGATATTAAAAATACCCGTTTATTTTACCCATGGATACCCATTTAACTATCCGTTTTATACCCATGACGGATTTTACCCGCGGATAACCGCGGGTACGGATTTTTTTGCCATCCCTATTGGTAATACACGTCAGGTTACGTAGTTTAAACTTTAAAGAAAAGATTAGTTCAATTTTGTATTAATGTCAGTAAAACATCAAATAATAATGTGTTTGGAAAAACTATAATTTGAAAGATTTAGGAGTAATTAGTAAAGAGAAAATTTTAATCTATATAAGAAGTCATATTCCTCTTTTTTTCCCTTACCAGTTTAGTTTAGCAATCCTCAAATAAGCCTTTTTAACGATTAGTTTTTTTAACAAGTGGACTCCATAATAGATTCCTTAGATGACAGATTTTAAGCAATACTTCATGCCATTTTATCTTATAAAATAACAACAGTTAGTATTCTCTTTATTATGATTAATTTGACTTACAATAGTGAGTATTTGTTATTCTTGGGTAATCGGTCCTCAAATTGAAAGCAAAATTTCATTATACCCCATACATTGTTGAGATGGATTGTGTAATGGGATAACACAAGTTTTCCAAATTTTGAGATCAAGCTTCCTCAATAGTTTTTCCAACTAAATAATCTCAAGGTGAAAATTTACATAGTTGCACGCACGCACACAGGGAAAGTCTATTAAAACACAAAATTAAGACATAATCGATCTTCACCGTTGGATTGCTCCCTGAATTCCACCTCTCCATATAAGAACAAAAGAAAATCCAACGGTCGAGTCTTTGTGCCTTTTGATTGTGTCTAACTGTGTGTTCGATAGCCACCCCTATATGTGTATATATATATATGAAAATTGGTTCTTTATTATTGACGTTAAAGAACACCTAGTTGATTCATTTCCTTAAACAACCCTATCAGCGTTGTAGGAAAAAGAGTACGACATCAAACTAGTAACTTCTCAACATAATATACACAATATACATCCATAGGCCATTCATACAAAATAAAAAAATAAAAAAATCTGGCCCATGTAGAAAAGCCCGCCGCTCCTTCTTTAAGACTTCAGCTCCTTCAGAAATGAAAAACAGACCGACCTCCTCAAAAAATGGGCGAAAAATTAAGGTTTCCTTTATCCATTATCTACCAATTCGATTCCCCAATTCCGAAGTATGCTATTGAACGACTTGCTGCTCGTCTTCTTCTTCGATGATTTGCGCATCAGGTATGCGATTTCAACTTGGATTACTTTTACTTTTTCAATTTTATCCACTTCTTTTGCTTAAAAATTCTTTCGTTCCTTTTCTGCCAGATATGATAGGTCGTAGTAACGATAGTTGCTGATGCTAGTTGGTAGGGATGGCAATTAGACCCGTCCCGATGGACCTGGACCTGACCTGACGGGTCTCGGTTCTAGGCGGGCCGGTTTTGTCGGGTCTAAACTGTACATTTCAAAAATCTGGACCCGACCTGACCCGAGCTTCAGTTCGGGTCGGGTTGAAGCTCGGGTCGGTTCGGGTCCGACTGAATAATAACACAAAAAATACATATATTTCAATGTTTTTTGGTCGGGTCTTTCGGGTTGGGTCCGTGCGGGTTAGGTTTGATCGGGTCTTGATGGTATTTTTCATCACCTAGACCCGACCCAAGACCCATCGGGTTCGGTTTGAGTTCGGGTCGGTTCAGTTCGGGTTTTCGGTTCTCGGTTTTACTTGCCAGCCCTACTAGTTGGTGCATGCTCTTATGTTTCGGCTTGTAATAGTTCTGGAGCTTCTGGATTTCATTTTGAAGAGAAAGGGGAGTATCTCCATTTTCTGTTATACCTATTTTTTGTTTTGATTATATTCCAAACGTACCTTCTGTATAGACAGTTGAAAAATATATGATCTGTAGTTTCTGGTAGTTCTTCACACAGTACACATTTATTATCTACATTCACGCCCCAATTGATGAGTTTATCCTTTGTGTTTACCCTTTGTAATATGATTCTATAAGCACAGCAGGCCATTTTCCTACTGTTTATAGGGTTCCATATGATTGAGCTCTAATCAACCTTATCCTGTTTATGTCTGATGTTGTCCCAAGTTTGTGAAAATGAGAATTTCCGAGTCTCCAACCAGGACCAGTAGTCTTCAGCTTGATTTTCATGTATGTGCATTTGTTTGATTTCGTTTTCTACTTCTCTAATCTCAGTGTACTTCTCAGTATTCCATTGATCTCCATTTATTATATTAGCCACTTTTTTTATCTCTACAATCACTCATATGAAATCTGTCCCATCCCAAAATGTTTACCAAACATTTGCTATTTATCCATGGGTTAGTCCACAAATTTGTCTTATTCCCATTAGCAATCTGTCTATTAATGCATTGTAGAGCCTCTGATCTGTGTATCAGCATGTATTTAAAGTGCATGACATGTTGTTGTTGATATTCATAACTCAAAAAATTTCATTGTTGCAATATTTTCCTTTCATCCATTTTGTCCATGGATATTTAGTGAAGAATAGTTTATGTATAAGTTTGAGGATAGCCACTTTTCTCAATTCTTCAAAGCTTTTGATACCAATGCCCCCTTCTTCCTTTGGTCTGCATAATTTATTCCATGCAATTTAATGTGTTTTCCCTCCCTAAAAGAAGTCTGCACATAGACTGTCTATCTTGTTGATTGTTGCTGTTGGTATGTAATATACTAGCAACCAGTACAACACCATAGGTGTTATTACAGTGTGTATTAATTCAGCTCTTCCAGCCATTGATAACGTATTGCTTTCCCAGCTGTCAATTTTATCCATTATTTTTTGGAATACGCTTGTACATTCTACATAGTGTAAATAATCACTTGACATAGGCACCCCTAAGTATTTTACTGGCAGCTGTCCTTCTTGTAGTCCCAACACTTGTAAAATTTCAATTTTGTTATTGCAACTTGTACTGAAAAATATTTTGCTTTTGGTTTGGTTGAACTTCAATCCAGCATATTCTCCCATTCTATTGGCTAATTCTCTTATGTATTGAGCCCTTTTCAAATCTGCATTTGCATATATCATCACATCATCTGCATAGAGTAAATGTGAGATACATGGTTGCATATTATTCATATATATGTGGATGTACTAGGTATCTCATTGTCATCTTACCAAGTTGTTAAACTGATCTCAAATATTTAGTTGGGTAATGCAGGCTAAAAGCTGATGACAGATCGAACTTGTTGTATTTTATTTTTAGTGTCAGTGATATCAAACAATGCATTGTTATGTCAGCGTATATTATGAATACTAAATTTTTTGCTTTCTGGTGTGGATCATATATGCTGAAATACATTATACAATTAATAAATATTGGGATTAATTGACACGAACAATCCAAAGTTTAACCTGCCTTCCCATAATAATCTCAAGTTTGGATTATTTTTAAATAATCCCAAGCTTGGGGTGTCCCTTCACATATTGATCCCAATTACTTGTTAATTTTTTATAGCCGGTTTTTAAGTTTAACCATAACTATAGTTAATTGTAACTAATTACCAATTTACGTTAAATCTTCCTCCTCCCTTCGTTATACTTCGTTTCCTCAACCACGTGTTTAAATAAAACGCTTCTCCTTCTGTAAGAACCCGTAACTTCCCCGTGAAGGAAAGAGCGGATACTTTGAGAACAACACACAAAAGGACGCATACGGAAGAACATTTCATTGTTATTACAACAATTCCATCAGATACAAGAATATACAGAGTATAAATGAATAAATTACATTCGATAAATATCAGAGATTACAATAAATTACATTGCAGCGGAAAAATATACAAAACACAACTGAAAGTGATACACGGATACAGAGCTTTCCGAGCATCGTTCCAGCTGTAAATCAGGACCCTGTGAATATAAATCTGCAAAACCAAAACTACTAGCTGCCCGTGTGGAAAATAGGGGCACCCAGAGTTTAGGTTAAAACAATAAACTCCAGGTCAGTCATGTGACTGGTGTGAGAACTAAAACAGTTATTAATCTTTATTTTTAAAGTTAGGTAAATCAAGGGACCACGCCGTATAACACGGAACGGGTTTCCTCCCAAGAATACCAGTGCATAAAACAAACAGCGCAATGCTAAATAAAGAAAAATGAAGCTGTTATAAGACCCAGGTCCCATCACACAATGCAACGCAAGCCGGAGGATAGGGTTTTTACCTTATAACAGCCAAAGCATGCTTGATACGTTTAAAACACATTATTTGATACTATTATAGGTGTATAGTGTCAAAACAATTTCAATCATAAATATCAATCATAGGCGGCATTAATGACCCATACCACTATGTCGCCATACTAGGTTCTACAAATAAAACCGCACTATCACGTATTGGAAATTGGATTTCCGTCATGAGTCGAGGCAAGGGGCAAGCTCCTCTCCGCGTTCGAGACACTCTAGCAAATGCCTCAGGACCCCACTATGATCCTTGGAATCGGCTGGGCCGGTCCTCTCTTACTTTTGAGGATTGGCAATTCCTGAACACACGTTTCCCGGTCCTTACAGACCTATATCCGAGGCGCCTCGTATCCAACAACCACACAGGTGAAAAGTATATAAATGTCAGGGCTGGTAGGTCACTGACACCACCCTAGCTAGAAAGAAACGTCGTGCTCTCCCAGCGGTCCGTCTCCCGTTTTTGACTCATACCGAGGTGTGAGGCTCGCGAATTCACGTTATACACAAAGCTACGCCACACAGGCCGTGCTTTGATCATCAACCACAAGACTTTGCTTTTCAACAGAAGCCTTGATCAATTGCCACTTATGCATGCCACACTGGCAATTCACTCCATGCGACTGATGTCCATCGATATACAACCTCTGAGCTCGTACGTCTCAGAGAAGGGCGTTAAGCAAGAGAATAAATTCTCCGCCGCCAAACAGATGTATATTTAATAGAGATCAATCAACACAGAATAAAATCCAATGTCAGACACACAATCCATTTACAAGTTCGTTCTGGGTCTGAACGAAACCGGAGGCACTTTCCTCGCATATCCATCCATCTCCAAGTACGTCTGGACGATCACCAACTGTTTCCCTCATCTTGGGTGTACAGCCCAATCAAGATCATCAGTAATCACCCAAACGATGTGAAGACTTCCGGTCTTCAGCCACCGTCTTCATCTTCGACATCTCGTCGAATCGGTTATTCAGAATGGGTATAAACCCGGCCTTTATGAATAACCCACGTATATGATAAACAAATGTTACACAAACACAACAAACGCCTCATTCCAATTCAGAATATTCTTTTATTCACAAAATCACATTTTTAGGGAAAGGTTCCCATTAATTTTATCCAAGATAAATTCTTCTAAATTTATTCTTTATCTTCCTTTGGATATCATTTCAAACTAGTCGGGATTAACGAACCACACCGAAGTAATTATTTATTTTATTTCCCAATCCCAACCTATATATCCCATGGAGCAAAACTGGTGATACTCCATTTCTAACACCACGGTGTTATCGGTAAAATTAATTACCATTTCACGTTCAAATCTAAGTAAAGATTTAACTATCGCTTTGGAGCAAAACTGGTGATACTCCACTCTCGATCACTTTTCAGATTTGATAATTTAAATTATCAATTTACATTTTAATCTAATTAAGGATTCATTAAAACTCCACTTAGTTTTAATCTTTTCAAAAATCGATATCTTGCCTTTAACTGGGTTAAAGAACCAATGTCCTCTAAAACACGATTCACGATAAACCCAAATCACATTTGATATTAAATACAAGGCTCTGAATAGAAAATATATCGGTTTATATTCAATATCAAATTCTGAAACCAACATATATTGTATTGGAAATAACGATATTAGATATATCTTTCAAATTCCCATAACAATATCTGTATAGTCACGAAATCCAACATCGAAATATCCCGAAGATAATTTCGATTCAACTCCAGTCCAATCCACGTATTGGGAATATTGATTATTTTTAATAATTTTATCAAGGCCCGTACAGTCGATTTCCATCAACGGCCATCGAACTGCACTTACAACGACCTTTTTCGAATTTGATTTGGACATAATTCCAAATCCAACCGTTAGATTTCAAATTTCTAATATTCATTGGAAATCTCTTTTCGATACGAACCCAACGGTTCCGGTTTTAGGAGAATCCGACGGTCGGATCTCCCGCAACGTCAATTCGAAGTCAATGGTCGAAATTCACGAACTGCCGCGGCGCGGCGCGTTCTATTCAGGCCATTATATATATAATATATATATATTATATATATTTCGTCGATTTCCTTTTTAAAACGTATTTTATAAATCGTTTTAAATTCGTTTTCAAAACCATTTCAACACTATATTCAATTTCTAATCAAAATTGAATATTTCATATCATTACTATATAAATGATAATATTTTCAAAACGTTATATTTTGAAATCACTTCTTTTCTATATTCATTTTAAAAAACGAATATAATCGATATAAATATCGTTCACGTCAAAATAGCGCAACTCTAATCAACACGGCTTCATATATTTCAATAAATTCGTTATTCTATTCAACAAATGAATATTTATTCCATTCAACACATGAATCTATATTTCTTCCAACACCTGACTAATCTCAACACATGAGTACTGTCAACACCTCACTATTTTTGTTATGTAAAATATTTTATAAAACTATGGTATCTATCGTTTGATTTTCAATTAGACTCCACCGTGAAGTAGTTCTAATTTTAAATATGATAAAGATGTAAATTTCATTGTATAAAATATTTCACTCAACACATGAACATCGTCAACACATGACTATTTTTATATTTAACACATGAATTTTCTTTTATAATATTCATTGTTGTCCCGATTGGAATGAGGCCCAATCAATCACCATATAACGTTAATTATATGGATTTCCATACAACACATGTATATAATAGCATTGAAAAATAATCAACCATCAACCAAAGTGCACTACACTGTATAAGCATCAAATATAGATATCTTACGCTTATAACAGCCTGTCAATCAATCGATCGACATATTTAATCAATCAGGATGAGTGAACTTCCAAATTTCATCCCAACACCCGTGTGGGGTTTCAAACAATCAAACACAGATTTTATTTGTGCAGTTGGGCGATGTGTAAAATTTATCGTCTCCATCAATATCCTTCAAATAGGTGTACATAAACAAACCGTCCGGTTTGTAAATGAATATTTTATTTTATTCACTTCCACGTTAAAAATTATATTTTTAACGATAAAATATTCTATTTCAACACTTGAATTTCTATTCAGTTCATTTACACAATAAAAATGATATTTTTATTTTTCTAACATATTTTGGGAAATTTCGGCGGCATAACGGCACGATACTAGAAACGGGACGAGGCCTAGCCTTATCCCCGGTCTAGTGAAGGCCCACGCCATTCACACATCAATCAAATCCATTTCATTTCACCAAACAATTCAATTCAAACCAAATAATCTAACCAACTACACAACCAAACAATTTTACAAACAAGTCATCCATGGTCTGTGGATGACGGGTGTCGGGTGCTGCTAAGCACCGTCTGCATCCTAGTATATATATATAACTAGAAAAAGAGATTTTGAGTGAGAAGTTCTCACCGACTAGCTAAACCAAACGCCACGACTCTTCTTATGTAGAAATCTTCGTCGTTCTCGCCTTTTGTCACTTTCACTGCCCGTAGTCACTACATATATAAAAATCACATTTTTATATTGTTGCCATGTATATAAAAATCACATTTTTATACTGTTGCTATGTATATAAAAATCACATTTTTATACTACTACTATATAGAGAAAAATTCTATTTTTACAACGGTGTTCATATAATAAAGATTATATTTTTATATCGCCACTTATATAAAAATCACATCTTTGCTCCTTTTACATAATAAAGATCAAATCTTTAATACTTCTATAATGTAAAAATCATATTTTTATCATCTCTATAACATAAAAATCATATTTTTATTAACTTCATATGTCAAAAATCATAAAAGCTTTAAAGCGGAGAAAACTCACTTTTTTTCTAACGCCCGGATTCGCTGTTTGGGTCCTAGAATTTGCAAACGAGCTTCAATCTTCACACCATCTTTTTTTCTAGCACAAGCACGCCATTCTGAACAACTTTCGCCTAAGGAACTTTTTGCCGAAAATGCTGCAATTCGCCAGAATTCGCGAAAGTACACGAATTTTGCCGCTTCCGGACAGCAGACTTTAAACGCGTTTTCCGGGCAGCTCCGAACTCCAAAACACGACTTCCATATAGTCAAATCGAAGAGAATTTCGTGCTCTACGACTTTGGTCTTGAGGGACTTTGGCTAAAAACGCACGGTTTGGGAGTTATTCGCGAAATACGGTCAGGGACTTATTTGCATAACGGGCGATTTTGGTGAAAATGGGTTTTTGGGTGTAGCGGGGCCCACGGTCGGAATTGAGGGGGCTGGAGGGGGGCGTGGGGCCTGAGGTGGTGTGGGGAGGTGGCTAGGGGCCGGCGGCGGTGGTGGTGGGGCCCGTGGCGGTGGCGGTGGTGGCTTGAGGTTTAGGGATTTGCAAATGGAGAGAGGAGAGAGAGGAGGAGGAAGAGGAGGAGGGGAAGAGGAGGAGGGGGTGCGGCGCCTGGAGGGAGGCCGGTGGTGGCGGTGGTGGAGGAGGGCAGCGGCGGTTTGGGGTGGGACTCCATTTTTGAGTTTTTGTGAAGAAAGAGGAAGAGGAAGAAAGTGAAGAAGAAAAGGAAGTAAAAGTGTTTATATGCTAGTTTCTCACGTATCGTCCGAACACAAACGATCTCCGATGGCCGCGGATTTCGGACACGAGATAGTAGACGTGAAGACGAGTCCAACGAAACAAGTTTCGTCGAATTCCGAGTTCGTTTGACCATTCAAAAAAATTCACAAAAATGCTCAGATAAGCTCTAAAAATGCGATTTTGGCGCACCTTTTCTTCTCGCACGCTCACATGCTAACTCAAAAAATCAAGCCCTCTTGGATTTAACCATTATTAGACGATACGAATCTAGAAAAAAAGTAGAATTGAATTCCGATGTCGTATCAATAATGTTCCTTTGTAAAATGACTGCTCGTTTTACCCCGAACTGTTTCAGCTCGCACGACCACATACTGACTCCGTTCGACGCGTCATTTGGAACTCAACAATGATTTGTCATTATGAATCCATAAAAATTTATCTCGTCGAATTCTGAGCTCGTATGCAAAATTTCACTTTTTAAGGGCTATGTATTGTTAACCGAACAACTCCAGCCCATAGCCACTATTCCGGATATCGGAATATATCGAAGCTTATACTTTTCGGAGTTCTAAACGGCATTTTGAACTCAATGGAAGTGGTTTCGAGTCCAAATTCATCCGTATGCAAAATATGACTTTTTGGCGCCGCATATAATTTACATAGCGACTATTCTGAATTTTCAACTGGGCATAACTTTTGATTCCCGCTATGAAATTTCGATTTTTCGGATTCGTTGGAAAGATATTCACGAATAGATTCTAATATTTTTGGTTTCACTAAAATCCAGATTGTTTTGCACCCGGTACATTCAATTGAAGTTTGAAATCGAATTATCGAACTACCGCGCCATTTTCAATTCTATTTATAGTTATATATAATTCTTATATTCTAACGACGACGTATATAATACACACGTTCTAATTCTATATCCAAAATAAATTTCTCGTCGATATTATTTAAAATAATCTATTTTAAATGTTCAAAATTCACTAAAATTGCCAAAACAAAAATTTTAAACTGGCTCAGATTTTCCGGGTTATTACAATCTCCCCCACTTAAAACTTTTCGTCCCCGAAAAGGAACAAAGTCGAAAGTGGTTTGATTAATAAGCTCTACGTTCGATCTGGCTTGCATTCTCCAACTTTTCAGTTTCTGAGAATTTTCAAAATTTCAAAAATTTGGCTAACACCCTATATTTTTGAAAAATTTCGCCATAACCTCCCCTGCACCGGGAGCATCGGGGAATTTCAAATAGCTTCCCCGGTCCTTCTAATCTCAAAAAAAGAAAAAGAAAAAGCCAAGCGGCTAGCCAATAGGCTCATAAAATCATCATCACCCAAACAAAACGGTAAATTATGTAGTAAACATGTACCTATTTGTCGGGCAAACAAATTTTATTCTTCGGCTCTAGCCTCTTTGCTATGACCTGTTCAATGTAAGTATATGTATATGCAAGCAAATGCGACCAATTTTCAATATAATTCAATATGTGATTCAATTTAGGCTAAATGGTAAAAAAATTAGCAAACAAATAAACAAACAACACAAACATCAATCTATTAGTGAATTAGAGTTTCAAATTCATAATTTTGATATATATACAAAAATCATGTTTTTGATGCCAATCACAACAATGAATCTATCTATATTAATTTTGGTTCTCACACCAGTCTAATGGAAATATATAGAAATCACACCTTCGAAACACGAACATAAATACTGATGATGTGGCCACATCATCAGAATTATCCCCGGGTGTCTAGAATGTGATTCTATATCTATCCAGTATATTAAAACTTCGACTATACGTTCATGACGCGTATACGCGAAATCTATATATACTCGATTGTCCATATTCAAAATAAATAAATAATCAAATACGTATAAAGCGATTTAAATTTTCAAAACAAAATTGTTTTCATTTGAAAAATATACTCTTCACACTCGTTCTAGGATACTACTGATCCTATCTCTAACGAGTCATTCTAATTGGATATTGCTAATCCAATATCTGATGAATTCTTTCGTATGGTTCTAATGTGCCTTGTTCTCGAGCTCTGTAAACCAAAGCTCTGATACCACTGTAAGAACCCGTAACTTCCCCGTGAAGGAAAGAGCGGATACTTTGAGAACAACACACAAAAGGACGCATACGGAAGAACATTTCATTGTTATTACAACAATTCCATCAGATACAAGAATATACAGAGTATAAATGAATAAATTACATTCGATAAATATCAGAGATTACAATAAATTACATTGCAGCGGAAAAATATACAAAACACAACTGAAAGTGATACACGGATACAGAGCTTTCCGAGCATCGTTCCAGCTGTAAATCAGGACCCTGCGAATATAAATCTGCAAAACCAAAACTACTAGCTGCCCGTGTGGAAAATAGGGGCACCCAGAGTTTAGGTTAAAACAATAAACTCCAGGTCAGTCATGTGACTGGTGTGAGAACTAAAACAGTTATTAATCTTTATTTTTAAAGTTAGGTAAATCAAGGGACTACGCCGTATAACACGGAACGGGTTTCCTCCCAAGAATACCAGTGCATAAAACAAACAGCGCAATGCTAAATAAAGAAAAATGAAGCTGTTATAAGACCCAGGTCCCATCACACAATGCAACGCAAGCCGGAGGATAGGGTTTTTACCTTATAACAGCCAAAGCATGCTTGATACGTTTAAAACACATTATTTGATACTATTATAGGTGTATAGTGTCAAAACAATTTCAATCATAAATATCAATCATAGGCGGCATTAATGACCCATACCACTATGTCGCCATACTAGGTTCTACAAATAAAACCGCACTATCACGTATTGGAAATTGGATTTCCGTCATGAGTCGAGGCAAGGGGCAAGCTCCTCTCCGCGTTCGAGACACTCTAGCAAATGCCTCAGGACCCCACTATGATCCTTGGAATCGGCTGGGCCGGTCCTCTCTTACTTTTGAGGATTGGCAATTCCTGAACACACGTTTCCCGGTCCTTACAGACCTATATCCGAGGCGCCTCGTATCCAACAACCACACAGGTGAAAAGTATATAAATGTCAGGGCTGGTAGGTCACTGACACCACCCTAGCTAGAAAGAAACGTCGTGCTCTCCCAGCGGTCCGTCTCCCGTTTTTGACTCATACCGAGGTGTGAGGCTCGCGAATTCACGTTATACACAAAGCTACGCCACACAGGCCGTGCTTTGATCATCAACCACAAGACTTTGCTTTTCAACAGAAGCCTTGATCAATTGCCACTTATGCATGCCACACTGGCAATTCACTCCATGCGACTGATGTCCATCGATATACAACCTCTGAGCTCGTACGTCTCAGAGAAGGGCGTTAAGCAAGAGAATAAATTCTCCGCCGCCAAACAGATGTATATTTAATAGAGATCAATCAACACAGAATAAAATCCAATGTCAGACACACAATCCATTTACAAGTTCGTTCTGGGTCTGAACAAAACCGGAGGCACTTTCCTCGCATATCCATCCATCTCCAAGTACGTCTGGACGATCACCAACTGTTTCCCTCATCTTGGGTGTACAGCCCAATCAAGATCATCAGTAATCACCCAAACGATGTGAAGACTTCCGGTCTTCAGCCACCGTCTTCATCTTCGACATCTCGTCGAATCGGTTATTCAGAATGGGTATAAACCCGGCCTTTATGAATAACCCACGTATATGATAAACAAATGTTACACAAACACAACAAACGCCTCATTCCAATTCAGAATATTCTTTTATTCACAAAATCTGTGACGATCCCAAAACCCCGTGGCTCGGTGTTAAGGATAATCATTGGAATATAACACATTAATCATCATTAGCAGATCACAGATAATAGCATAAACAGAAAATAGAATAATTTACACACATATGACAGCGGAATCATATAGATAACATCACATCAGAGAAGCACAGTACAGGATACAACTTAGTGCATAATGATACATAATCAGTCACCATCGCCTGAGGCGGAATCATACATAAAGAGTACACAAAAGGAATATCAGTCTACATCGCCAGTGGCGGAATCATAATATAGATACAATAATGGCGGAGAAAATCCAAGTCAGCACGGTGTAGTCAAGCCTCGCCATGAGCCAAAAGGTGCGTCAGAAACCTGTAACTAGGCTGCCCGTGTGAAAATAAGGGCACCCGAGTTTGCAAGGTGAAACAAACTACGAGTCAGTCATGGGACTGGTATGAGAAATCTCTTCAGCTTATTAACAACAATAATAAGGCAAATCAAAGGACCACGCCACTTTCGCGGAACGGGTTTACTCCAATGAGTGCTCGTGCATGAAGTAAAGTAAATGATTAAATCAACGCAATGCTTTTTCTAAAATGAAGCCATTATAAGACTCAGGTCCCATCACACAATGCAACGCAAGCCGGAGGATAGAGTTTTTACCTTATAATGGCCAAAGATGCTTCATACGAATAAACAAAGGTGTTTGATATTATTACTAGTGTATATATGTTTCAAAAGCAAATTCAATCATAAATATCAATCCTAGGCGGCATAGCTACCATCTACTATGTCGCCGTACTAGTAATACAATCACAACCGCACATATCGTATTGGAAATTGGATTCCTTCATGAGTCGAGGCAAGGGGCAAGCTCCTCTCCGATTCGAGACACTCTAGCAAATGTCCCAGGACCCCACTATGATCCTTGGATCTTCAGGGCCGGTCCTCTCTTACTTTTGAGGATTAATTATTCCTGAACACACGTTTCCCGGTCCTTACAGACCTATAATCGAGGCGCCTCGCATTCCAACAACCACACAGGTGAAAAGTATATATAATGTCAGGGCTGGTAGGTCACTGACACCACCTTAGCTAGAAAGAAACGTCGTGCTCTCCCTGCAGTCACTCTCCCGTTTTTGACTCATACCGAGGTGTGAGGCTCGCGAATTCACGTTATACACAAAGCTACGTCACACAGACTATGCTTTGATCATCAACCACAAGACTTTGCTTTGCAACAGAAGCCTTGATCATATGCCACTTAGGCGTGCCACACAGGCAATCCACTCCATGCGACTGATTTCTGTCAATACATAACCTCTAAGCTCGTACGTCTCAGAGAAGGACGTTAAGCAAAAGAATAAATTCTCCGCCGCCAAACAGATATATATTTAACAGAGATCAATCAACACAGAACAAAATCCAATGTCAGACACACAGTCCATTTACAAGTCCGTTCTGGGTCTGAACGAAACCGGAGGCACCAATTCCTCGCATATCCGTACAATCAACAATATGTTTGGACGGCTACTACTTCAATTCCTTCATGGTAGCTACTCCAATCACGAGCATCAGTAGCGCCCATCCATCCAACGTGGAGATCGTCGGTCTTCAGTCGTCTTCGACTCTTCGACTTCTCAACGTCGATCGATTATTTGAAATGAGATCAACTCGGCCTTTTCAAATAACCCACGTATATTTAGATTTTCAAACCAATTAATCACAGGGTTGAACTATTCAACATTCACATTTCAGTTATTTAGTTATAATTTTCACGTCAAATACATTCAACCATCACATATCAAGCAAACACAACAAAATTGGTTTATTTTCACTCTATATCGTCTATAGCACTTTATAACGATACATCGCCATTTTTATTTAATTTAAAACGGCCATATTTAATTAAACGACGTTTCAGGTCGTTTCGATGCACTGGCGCTGCTTTCCACTAATTTTGTTTTACACATATAGGAAAATCTAACCGTTGGATCTTCACAAATTTTACATCATTAGGAAGGTCTTTTCAAAACGAACCCAATGGTTCCAGTTTTGGGAAAATCCGACGGTCGGATCTTCCACACTAACCATTTGAAGTTACGATTTCAATTTACGAACTGCAGCGTCGTTATTCGATTTAATTTAATTATATTTATATATAAATATAAATATAATCGTTTCTGGCGCTGTTTTTCACTAATTTTGAATTAAACATTCCAGACAATCCAACCGTCGGATCTTCACAAAGTTGGTGCCGTTGGAAAGATATTTCCAAGGCGAACCCAACGGTTGAGGTTTCGGGAAAATCCAATGGTCGGATCTTCCGCACTAATCATTTGAAATCACGGTTTCAAAATATGAACTGCACGGCCACGTTTCGTTTTAATTATATTTATATTTATATATTTATATAAATATAGTCCATTCAATAATTTCTATATCGTTTTCACTTCAAATATTTTTCTAACACCTTAAAATTTTGGAAAATTTCGCCATAACCTCCCCTGCACCGGGAGCATCGGGAAATTGCAAATAGCGTTCCCGGTCCTTCTAATCTCAAAAAGAAAAAGAAAAAGCCAAGCGGCTAGCCAACAGGCTCATAAAATCATCACCCAAACAAAACAGTAAATGTGTACCTATTTGTCGGGCACAAAATTTTATTCCTCTTCTCTAGCCCCTTTTTGCTTTAACCTGTTCAATAGATATGCATGCACATATATACAATTTCTAACATTTATCATTTTCTATTCAACTTCATATTTGATTTGCTTTGGTTTAAAAACACCATTCATTCTAATATCGCATGCATAGGCTAAAATCATATCATTAGCTAGTTAATGTATATTTCAACTCATGCACGTTTATTTGAACAAGTGGATATTCTTAACACTTTATATTTCAAAAGATGATAATTTTGGCGAACTAAAATAGATTTCAACACATGACTATTTTATTTAGTTCCTATGCATGTTAAAAATAATATTTCTATCACAAATATTTGTTTCAACGTCTGCATATTTTTAGCATATCACACATATGATAAAAATGATATTTTTATCATTTAAAATATTTATTCAACCAATGTATGGTTTCAACACTTCATAGTTTCAATAAAAATGTAATTTTTATCGTTCAATCTTTTTATTCAACACATGAACCTTTCCACTACACACACTTCTCAACAAATGAGTATTTCCACACATGGACAATTTATTTATGTTGTTCATATTAGAAAGATGAGATTTTTATGATTGAAATTATTTATATAAGGCGAATATTTTTCATACTTCATATATATATATAAATGTGATTTTTATTGTTTATACACTTCATTCATTCACAAATGAATTTTATTTTCACACTACGCTTTTCAACACATGAATATTTCCACACATGGACATAGTTTCAATATATGACTTTAATTTCAATGCATGTAAAATAATTTCAACATATGAAAATAATTCTAACACACAAAGATTATTCAAAATTTCGGCAGCATAACGGCAGGGTAGTTAAACCGGCACCGTCCCTAGTACGGCTCCTCGCTCTACCTTAAAACCTCGCGGTTTTTGACAATGGGGATTCATGCATCTAATTCGCACGCAGGCGGCATGTTTATATTTATTTCATTTCCACAAACTAATCCTATGTGGTTTCAACCAAATATTTTCCAATCACAAACGGGTATTTTTCAACCACAATCAATTCAATATCAACCACAAACAATCCCAAACAACACTTTGCCGTCAACCAATTTTCACAACAATTTCAACCAATAAATATCGTCCATGGTTTGTGGACGAGGGGGCGTATATATATATAACATATAAATATTTATATATAGCAATTCACTTTTATTTCCACACATATATATATATAAAGAAATTGAAGAGTGAGAATTTCTCACCAATAGCTATCCAATAACACGACTCTTCCTTTATGGAAATCTTCGTCTATTTCGTCTTCTTGTCGCTTTCGTTGCCCGTATTCTCTACATAAGTAAAAACGAATTTTTACTATGTTATTCAATATATAAAGATCATATTTTAAAAACAAAGATTATATTTTTAATATTCCTATGATGTAAAAATTATATTTTTATTGCTTTAAAAATATAAGAATTATATCTTACTCCTACTTAACAAAAATTCCGTCTTTTCTCTTTTTAAAAATATGATCTTTATTTTTGCAAGTTCAAATCTTTTTCTACTAAAAGATTAAACCTTTTTCTATTTCAAAGTTTAAACTTTTTTCCTATTTCAAACCTTAAAATAAAATCAGTTTTTAAAATTCTTTAAAAATTCAGTTTTTATAATTCCTAAAAATCAGTTTTTAAAATTCTTTTCAAAAATTCTGTTTTTACATTCTAAAAAAAAAGAAACAGTTTTTACATTCTTTAAAAATTCAGTTTTCTATATTCTCTTTTTTTTTTTTTAAAAACAGTTTTTAAATTCTAAAACAAATCAGTTTTTAAAATTCTTTTTTTTTTAAATCAGTTTTTAAATCTAAAAAAAAAAAACAGTTTTTAAAATCTAAAAAAAAATAGTTTACTGCAAACCAAAAATAAAAATAAAAAATGAAATAATCCTAAATGCTCACCGCTGGATGCGAAGGGGAGCTCGATGGTGTTCGTCGGCGGCAGGCTTCAGGGGGGCGTCGCGATGATGTTCGATGTGGAGGCGGGGTCTTCTTCGATTGCGTCGCGACTTCGAGAGTTCAGGCGGGGTCTTCGATAGTGAGGGCGGCTTCGAGGTGGGGCGACGTCGAGGGGTTCGTCGGCGGCTCGATGTCTAGGTTAGGTTTTTTTTTTTTTTGTTTCTGATAAATGAATCGGGGGGGGGGGGGCAAGCAGAAGAAAAAGGGGGGAAAGAAAATTAAAATAATATATATTTTTTTTATTACTTAATTATTTAATTTTTGTAAAAAGGTTGACTTTTACATACGACCTCGAAACGAGGCCTACCGCCTGTCGTCCATAGCGTTTCACCCCCATTTCGAACACAATGGGATATGTATCGTAAGCTGATTTGATCACAACAATCAGTTTCTGTTGAATTTTCATTTAAATCCTTATATTGAATTTTAAACGTACATTTCAAATTACCGGGGTCACATACTAACTAGAAAAATTCCAGAAAAATATTTTCTAGTTTCGTATTGACGATACGGTCCTAACAAAACTAGTTTCGTCGAATTCTGAGACCGTTTGAAAAATGGCCAATTTCCAGTCGATTAAATTCAACAGAAACTGGTCAAACGCGTTTTCTTTTGCCACGCTCACATATTGATTCGAAAAATTATGAAATTTGAAACCTAGCAATAGTTTGACATCCCGGACCCGACAAAAGTGGTTTCGTCGAATTCCGAGGCCATATGCAAAATATCAATTTTCCAGGCCTATATATTCTATATACCGACTCTTCTGAAAATTCATTCGGCCATAACTTTTGATTCCCGTTAGGAAACTTCGATTTTTCAGATTCGTTAGAAAGGTATTGACTAACATATTTAAATATTTTGGTCTCACTAAAATCCGTTATATTTTCCACCCTGCACAGTCGGTCAAAGTATGAATTCAAATTTTCAAACTGACTCACTATTTCTAATTCACTATTTTATTGAAATATTCTATTTCCATGGTTCAAATTGCTTTTAAATAATCAATTTAAAATTTTTAAATTGGCTCGTATTTTCCGGGTTATTACAATCTCCCCTACTTAAAACTTTTCGTCCTCGAAAAGGAAACAACAGTAAAGTAGGAAATAAAATGTAAATGCAAAGTATGGTGAAGGTACCTTGCACCGGAGTTAGTCAGAGATATCCACTCTGCATTTGGGATAAGCTTGCTTAATGCTTTCCTCAGTTTCCCAAGTACAGTCTCTAGGATCACTGCCCCACTGTACTTTAACTAAATGAACCTTTTTGCTTCTGAGTTCTCTAGTTTCTTTGCCAACAATTTTTAATGGCTCTCTTCTGAGTGCTAATTCTGGAGTTATCTCCACATCCTGTTGCGCTGCTTCTTCTACAACAAGATCCGGATCATGCACATGTCTCCTAAGTTGAGATACGTGAAATACATTGTGCACTCCAGGCAACCAATCTGGCAATTGAACCCTATAAGCAAGAGTTCCAATTCGCTCAAGTATAGGAAAGGGACCAATAAATCTCGGTGCCAACTTCCCAGTCTTGCCAAATCTGATTACTCCTCTCATCGGAGAAACCTTTAAATAAACGTGTTCACCAACAGCAAATGTCAAATCTCTCCTTCTAGAGTCTGCATAACTTTTCTGTCGGCTTTGGGCGGTTTTCAATCGCTTCTTGATGAAGTCCACTTTATCTGATGCTTCCCTAATCATATCGGGTCCTAGTACAAGTCTGTTGCCAGGTTCTACCCAACATGCTGGAGATCTGCAGGGTCTGCCATATAATGCTTCAAAAGGTGACATCCTCAAACTTGCTTGATAGCTATTGTTATATGAGAATTCTGCCAAATGCAAATGATCTTCCCATGACCCACCAAAATCGATTATACAAGCCCGCAATAAATCTTCTAGAATTCTATTCACCCGCTCAGTTTGGCCATCTGTTTGTGGGTGATAAGCGGTGCTCATATTCAGTTTTGTCCCCAATTCTGTCTGGAAAGCCTCCCAGAACTTGCTAGTAAATAGGGGATCTCTATCACTGACTATGCTGATGGGAATTCCATGCAGCTTAACAATTTCTTTGAAATATATCTGTGCTAGACTTTGGGCAGTTCGATTGGATCTGACAGGTATAAAATGGGCAGTCTTCGTGAAGCGATCTACGATTACCCAAATACTGTCATTACCTTTCTTGGTTCGCGGCAAACCATCTATGAAATCCATGGAAATCTGTTCCCATTTACAACCTGGGACTTCCAACGGTTGCAACAGTCCAGCTAGCTTTTGTTGGTCACTCTTGACCAATTGACAAGTAGGGCATCTGCTAACATACAAAGAAATATCTCTTTTCATTGCCTTCCACCAGAAAGTGCGTTTGATATCATTGTACATTTTACTCACCCCAGGATGGATGCAAAATTTGGATTTATGGCATTCATCAAGCACTTCTCTTCGAAGGCCTGGAATATTTGGGATGCAAATTCTGTTATTTAACCTGAGAACCCCCTTATTGTCAATACGGAAACTCGTGGTTTCACCTTCCTGGACTCTCTTACTGATTCTCTGAATGAATTCATCTTCTTTCTGAAGGGCTGAAATCCTATCAATCAATCCAGGTGTAATTATAAGATGGGCAACGATTGCGGTCTTTCTACTAAGTGCATCCGCTACTACGTTAGCTTTTCCCGGCGTATACAGGATATCAAGATCATACGCTGCAAGAAATTCTAGCCAACGCTGCTATCTCAGATTCAGATCTTTCTGGGTATATAAATACTTCAATGATTGGTGATCTGTGTACAATATAAATTTCTCGCCCAATAAGTAATGCCTCCAGATTTTCAAGTCAAATACGATGGCTAGCAACTCAAGATCATGTGTCACATAATTCTTCTCATGCGGTTTCAATTGGCGGCTTACATAAGCGACTACCTGGCCTTTCTGCATTAACACTGCACCAAGACCTCTAATAGAAGCATCTGTCCAAACCGTTAAATCCTGATTGCCATCAATAATAGTTAACACTGGAGCGGTGGTCAGCTTCGATTTCAATTCCTGGAAAGCTTCTTCACAGTCGGAAGTCCACTTAAACTTCTCATGTTTCTTTGTGAGCTTCGTTAACGGACCGGATATCTTCGAAAAATCCTTAACGAACTTCCGATAATAACTAGCCAACCCCATAAAACTTCTAACTTCTGTGGGAGTAGTGGGTTGTTTCCAGTCTTGAATCGCTGTTATTTTGCTTGGGTCAACAGAAATTCCTTTCCCTGACACGACATGGCCAAGAAATTTGACTTCTTCTTGCCAGAAGACACATTTAGAGAATTTGGCTTTGAAGACGTTCTTCCTTAGAATCTCCAATACTTGTTCTAAGTGTTTTTCATGCTCGGGTTTTGATTTGGAGTAGATTAAAATATCATCGATGAATACGAGGACAAATTTATTCAGAACTCCCCTGAACACTCTATTCATTAGATCGACAAAGTATGCTGGAGCGTTACATAGGCCAAACGGCATTACTAACCATTCATAAAATATGTCTGGGCCTCTGAAAGCGGTCAAAGGAACACACTCTTCTGCTATTCTCAATTGATGAAAACCTGTAGCTAGGTCCATTCGGGAAAATACTTTCGCCCCATTCAATTGGTCTAGCAAATCATCAATGCGGGGTAATGGATATTTGTTCTTGAGCGTCTGTTTGTTGAGGTCTCGGTAATCAACACATAATCTAAGAGTACCGTCTGACTTTGGGACAAACACGACAGCTGCACCCCAATTAGAAAAACTAGGTCTGATTAGACCCTTCCACAACAGTTGACGAGTTTGATCGCCTAATTTTTCTTTTTCTTTCGGAGTCATTCTGCGAATTGGATGTACCACTGGTCTGGCATTAGGAATTAGATCGATTCGGAATTCTATTTCTCTTTGCGGAGGTAAGTTTTCAACTTCTTCAAACACATCCGCATAGTTGCTAACAATCGGAATCTTTTCTATAGAAGTGGGGATAAGTTCTAATGCTGACCAAAATTCTTCTCTATTCGGATTCGAACCATGACAAGGAACCGTAATATATCCAAGCTTCGTTCGGATTTTAACGATCCTTTCCGCACAATTCACTTCGGCTTCATATTTCGTTAACCATTCTAACCCAAGGATGACGTCGAATTCGGGAAAATCCATAACAATCAAATTAATGGGAAATTTGTAGGAAGAATAAGAGATTGGCACTCTACAACAGGAACCGAGAGTAATAGGACCCCCTATCGGGTTATGAACTTCAACCGATTCTTTAAGCTTTCGCTGTTTTAACTTTAGTTTGTGCACTGTGTTTTTAGCAATAAAACTACGCGATGCACCTGTGTCAAATAATACAGAAACAGGAATATTTTTAATTGTAAGGGTACCTCCCAAAACATCGGGGTTACCTGCTCCGTCGGAAGCAGCTGGCGGGCTAGACCCGTCATAGACATGGGCTACAGTAGCTTTCTTCAGCAAAGGACAGTCTTTGACCAGATGGTCGGTCTTGCGACAGTTGAAGCACGAGCGAGGGTTCTGAGAGCCTTGGCTCGAGCCTTGAGAATTTGTTTTCTGCCTCTTCGGAGCTGTGCAGACGTTTGAGTAGTGCCCCGGCTTACCATAATTAAAGCAATTTCCTCGTGGCGGCTTGCCAGTCTGAGGCTTTGAAGATGCTGCTTGGCTTGACTCGCCCTGATTTACCGTAGGCTTGCGCTTGTTTCCTGCTTGACTTCTAGCGCGATCCTGATCCAGATGCCTTTGATCAAGGTCTTCATAGTTGCATGTCATTTCCACTAGCTCGTTGAAATCCAGCTTGACATGGGCCATGGCTCTATCATGATATTGACGTCTTAGTCCAAAGATAAACCTCTTATTTTTGGATTTCGCGGTAGCAACGAGTTCTGGAGCATAGGGCGACAACATTGTAAATTTGTTCAGATAATCCTGCACGGAAAGATCCCCTTGCTGGAGATTGGCGAAATCATCGTGCATTCTTTCTAGAGCTTGTTCTGGGACATATTTCTCCTTGAAAAGTTCTTTAAATCCATCCCATGTTCTTCCAGCTTCTCTATTCCCGGCGGTAAGAGATTCCCACCATAATTCGGCTTGTTCCTGCATAAGCCAGGCGCCCATAACAGCTTTGTCTTCGTCTCCTAGCCTTAGGCCTTCAAGAATTTTCTCGCATGTTTTGAGCCATGCAAGGGCCTCTATTACGGTGCCAGTTCCCGAGAAGGTCTTGCCTCCTAAGTTCTTATATCTCTTAGCTACACGGTCAAGCTCGAAGTATTGAGCTGCCGGAGGTTGTATCAAAGGTCCTTCCTGAGCTGGGATTTCTCCCCTTCCTCGGCCTCGGCCGGCACGGTCTCCTCTAGCGGCGGCTGCTCTGGTAGCCATTTGTCAAATTCTGTATAAGCAACGAAAAAAGTCAGCTAACAGAAATGATAGTCTATTGCATAGTTAAGTAGAAATTCCTACGGAAAGATAACGATGGACTGATCAATTGTTTTTGCTATTCTGCTCAGCTCATTCTAGGACTTTACTAGTCCTATCTCTAATGAGCGACTCGCCTTAGAATACTACTGATTCTATTTTGACGAAGTGTTTAATGTGTTAGACTCCAGAACTAAGGTTAACCAAAGCTCTGATACCAGCTGTGACGATCCCAAAACCCCGTGGCTCGGTGTTAAGGATAATCATTGGAATATAACACATTAATCATCATTAGCAGATCACAGATAATAGCATAAACAGAAAATAGAATAATTTACACACATATGACAGCGGAATCATATAGATAACATCACATCAGAGAAGCACAGTACAGGATACAACTTAGTGCATAATGATACATAATCAGTCACCATCGCCTGAGGCGGAATCATACATAAAGAGTACACAAAAGGAATATCAGTCTACATCGCCAGTGGCGGAATCATAATATAGATACAATAATGGCGGAGAAAATCCAAGTCAGCACGGTGTAGTCAAGCCTCGCCATGAGCCAAAAGGTGCGTCAGAAACCTGTAACTAGGCTGCCCGTGTGAAAATAAGGGCACCCGAGTTTGCAAGGTGAAACAAACTACGAGTCAGTCATGGGACTGGTATGAGAAATCTCTTCAGCTTATTAACAACAATAATAAGGCAAATCAAAGGACCACGCCACTTTCGCGGAACGGGTTTACTCCAATGAGTGCTCGTGCATGAAGTAAAGTAAATGATTAAATCAACGCAATGCTTTTTCTAAAATGAAGCCATTATAAGACTCAGGTCCCATCACACAATGCAACGCAAGCCGGAGGATAGAGTTTTTACCTTATAATGGCCAAAGATGCTTCATACGAATAAACAAAGGTGTTTGATATTATTACTAGTGTATATATGTTTCAAAAGCAAATTCAATCATAAATATCAATCCTAGGCGGCATAGCTACCATCTACTATGTCGCCGTACTAGTAATACAATCACAACCGCACATATCGTATTGGAAATTGGATTCCTTCATGAGTCGAGGCAAGGGGCAAGCTCCTCTCCGATTCGAGACACTCTAGCAAATGTCCCAGGACCCCACTATGATCCTTGGATCTTCAGGGCCGGTCCTCTCTTACTTTTGAGGATTAATTATTCCTGAACACACGTTTCCCGGTCCTTACAGACCTATAATCGAGGCGCCTCGCATTCCAACAACCACACAGGTGAAAAGTATATATAATGTCAGGGCTGGTAGGTCACTGACACCACCTTAGCTAGAAAGAAACGTCGTGCTCTCCCTGCAGTCACTCTCCCGTTTTTGACTCATACCGAGGTGTGAGGCTCGCGAATTCACGTTATACACAAAGCTACGTCACACAGACTATGCTTTGATCATCAACCACAAGACTTTGCTTTGCAACAGAAGCCTTGATCATATGCCACTTAGGCGTGCCACACAGGCAATCCACTCCATGCGACTGATTTCTGTCAATACATAACCTCTAAGCTCGTACGTCTCAGAGAAGGGCGTTAAGCAAAAGAATAAATTCTCCGCCGCCAAACAGATATATATTTAACAGAGATCAATCAACACAGAACAAAATCCAATGTCAGACACACAGTCCATTTACAAGTCCGTTCTGGGTCTGAACGAAACCGGAGGCACCAATTCCTCGCATATCCGTACAATCAACAATATGTTTGGACGGCTACTACTTCAATTCCTTCATGGTAGCTACTCCAATCACGAGCATCAGTAGCGCCCATCCATCCAACGTGGAGATCGTCGGTCTTCAGTCGTCTTCGACTCTTCGACTTCTCAACGTCGATCGATTATTTGAAATGAGATCAACTCGGCCTTTTCAAATAACCCACGTATATTTAGATTTTCAAACCAATTAATCACAGGGTTGAACTATTCAACATTCACATTTCAGTTATTTAGTTATAATTTTCACGTCAAATACATTCAACCATCACATATCAAGCAAACACAACAAAATTGGTTTATTTTCACTCTATATCGTCTATAGCACTTTATAACGATACATCGCCATTTTTATTTAATTTAAAACGGCCATATTTAATTAAACGACGTTTCAGGTCGTTTCGATGCACTGGCGCTGCTTTCCACTAATTTTGTTTTACACATATAGGAAAATCTAACCGTTGGATCTTCACAAATTTTACATCATTAGGAAGGTCTTTTCAAAACGAACCCAACGGTTCCAGTTTTGGGAAAATCCGACGGTCGGATCTTCCACACTAACCATTTGAAGTTACGATTTCAATTTACGAACTGCAGCGTCGTTATTCGATTTAATTTAATTATATTTATATATAAATATAAATATAATCGTTTCTGGCGCTGTTTTTCACTAATTTTGAATTAAACATTCCAGACAATCCAACCGTCGGATCTTCACAAAGTTGGTGCCGTTGGAAAGATATTTCCAAGGCGAACCCAACGGTTGAGGTTTCGGGAAAATCCAATGGTCGGATCTTCCGCACTAATCATTTGAAATCACGGTTTCAAAATATGAACTGCACGACCACGTTTCGTTTTAATTATATTTATATTTATATATTTATATAAATATAGTCCATTCAATAATTTCTATATCGTTTTCACTTCAAATATTTTTCTAACACCTTAAAATTTTGGAAAATTTCGCCATAACCTCCCCTGCACCGGGAGCATCGGGAAATTGCAAATAGCGTTCCCGGTCCTTCTAATCTCAAAAAGAAAAAGAAAAAGCCAAGCGGCTAGCCAACAGGCTCATAAAATCATCTCCCAAACAAAACAGTAAATGTGTACCTATTTGTCGGGCACAAAATTTTATTCCTCTTCTCTAGCCCCTTTTTGCTTTAACCTGTTCAATAGATATGCATGCACATATATACAATTTCTAACATTTATCATTTTCTATTCAACTTCATATTTGATTTGCTTTGGTTTAAAAACACCATTCATTCTAATATCGCATGCATAGGCTAAAATCATATCATTAGCTAGTTAATGTATATTTCAACTCATGCACGTTTATTTGAACAAGTGGATATTCTTAACACTTTATATTTCAAAAGATGATAATTTTGGCGAACTAAAATAGATTTCAACACATGACTATTTTATTTAGTTCCTATGCATGTTAAAAATAATATTTCTATCACAAATATTTGTTTCAACGTCTGCATATTTTTAGCATATCACACATATGATAAAAATGATATTTTTATCATTTAAAATATTTATTCAACCAATGTATGGTTTCAACACTTCATAGTTTCAATAAAATGTAATTTTTATCGTTCAATCTTTTTATTCAACACATGAACCTTTCCACTACACACACTTCTCAACAAATGAGTATTTCCACACATGGACAATTTATTTATGTTGTTCATATTAGAAAGATGGGATTTTTATGATTGAAATTATTTATATAAGGCGAATATTTTTCATACTTCATATATATATAAAAATGTGATTTTTATTGTTTATACACTTCATTCATTCACAAATGAATTTTATTTTCACACTACACTTTTCAACACATGAATATTTCCACACATGGACATAGTTTCAATATATGACTTTAATTTCAATGCATGTAAAATAATTTCAACATATGAAAATAATTCTAACACACAAAGATTATTCAAAATTTCGGCAGCATAACGGCAGGGTAGTTAAACCGGCACCGTCCCTAGTACGGCTCCTCGCTCTACCTTAAAACCTCGCGGTTTTTGACAATGGGGATTCATGCATCTAATTCGCACGCAGGCGGCATGTTTATATTTATTTCATTTCCACAAACTAATCCTATGTGGTTTCAACCAAATATTTTCCAATCACAAACGGGTATTTTTCAACCACAATCAATTCAATATCAACCACAAACAATCCCAAACAACACTTTGCCGTCAACCAATTTTCACAACAATTTCAACCAATAAATATCGTCCATGGTTTGTGGACGAGGGGGCGTATATATATATATATATATATAATATATAAATATTTATATATAGCAATTCACTTTTATTTCCACACATATATATATATAAAAAGAAATTGAAGAGTGAGAATTTCTCACCAATAGCTATCCAATAACACGACTCTTCCTTTATGGAAATCTTCGTCTATTTCGTCTTCTTGTCGCTTTCGTTGCCCGTATTCTCTACATAAGTAAAAATTCGATATAAAGATCATATTTTAAAAACAAAGATTATATTTTTAATATTCCTATGATGTAAAAATTATATTTTTATTGCTTTAAAAATATAAGAATTATATCTTACTCCTACTTAACAAAAATTCCGTCTTTTCTCTTTTTAAAAATATGATCTTTATTTTTGCAAGTTCAAATCTTTTTCTACTAAAAGATTAAACCTTTTTCTATTTCAAAGTTTAAACTTTTTTCCTATTTCAAACCTTAAAATAAAATCAGTTTTTATATCTTTAAAAATCAGTTTTTAAAATTCTTTAAAAATTCAGTTTTTATAATTCCTAAAAATCAGTTTTTAAAATTCTTTTCAAAAATTCTGTTTTTACATTCTAAAAAAAAAGAAACAGTTTTTACATTCTTTAAAAATTCAGTTTTCTATATTCTCTTTTTTTTTTTAAAAAAAAAAACAGTTTTTAAATTCTAAAACAAATCAGTTTTTAAAATTCTTTTTTTTTTAAATCAGCTTTTAAATCTAAAAAAAAAACAGTTTTTAAAATCTAAAAAAAAAAATAGTTTACTGCAAACCAAAAATAAAAATAAAAAATGAAATAATCCTAAATGCTCACCGCTGGATGCGAAGGGGAGCTCGATGGTGTTCGTCGGCGGCAGGCTTCAGGGGGGCGTCGCGATGATGTTCGATGTGGAGGCGGGGTCTTCGATAGCGAGGGCGGCTTCGAGGTGGGGCGGCGTCGAGGGGTTCGTCGGCGGCTCGATGTCTAGGTTAGGTTTTTTTTTTTTTTTTTTTTTTTGTTTCTGATAAATGAATCGGGGGGGGGGGGGGCAAGCAGAAGAAAAAGGGGGGAAAGAAAATTAAAATAATATATATTTTTTATTACTTAATTATTTAATTTTTGTAAAAAGGTTGACTTTTACATACGACCTCGAAACGAGGCCTACCGCCTGTCGTCCATAGCGTTTCACCCCCATTCCGAACACAATGGGATATGTATCGTAAGCTGATTTGATCACAACAATCAGTTTCTGTTGAATTTTCATTTAAATCCTTATATTGAATTTTAAACGTACATTTCAAATTACCGGGGTCACATACTAACTAGAAAAATTCCAGAAAAATATTTTCTAGTTTCGTATTGACGATACGGTCCTAACAAAACTAGTTTCGTCGAATTCTGAGACCGTTTGAAAAATGGCCAATTTCCAGTCGATTAAATTCAACAGAAACTGGTCAAACGCGTTTTCTTTTGCCACGCTCACATATTGATTCGAAAAATTATGAAATTTGAAACCTAGCAATAGTTTGACATCCCGGACCCGACAAAAGTGGTTTCGTCGAATTCCGAGGCCATATGCAAAATATCAATTTTCCAGGCCTATATATTCTATATACCGACTCTTCTGAAAATTCATTCGGCCATAACTTTTGATTCCCGTTAGGAAACTTCGATTTTTCAGATTCGTTAGAAAGGTATTGACTAACATATTTAAATATTTTGGTCTCACTAAAATCCGTTATATTTTCCACCCTGCACAGTCGGTCAAAGTATGAATTCAAATTTTCAATCTGACTCACTATTTCTAATTCACTATTTTATTGAAATATTCTATTTCCATGGTTCAAATTGCTTTTAAATAATCAATTTAAAAATTTTAAATTGGCTCGTATTTTTCGGGTTATTACAAAATCACATTTTTAGGGAAAGGTTCCCATTAATTTTATCCAAGATAAATTCTTCTAAATTTATTCTTTATCTTCCTTTGGATATCATTTCAAACTAGTCGGGATTAACGAACCACACCGAAGTAATTATTTATTTTATTTCCCAATCCCAACCTATATATCCCATGGAGCAAAACTGGTGATACTCCATTTCTAACACCACGGTGTTATCGGTAAAATTAATTACCATTTCACGTTCAAATCTAATTAAAGATTTAACTATCGCTTTGGAGCAAAACTGGTGATACTCCACTCTCGATCAATTTTCAGATTTGATAATTTAAATTATCAATTTACATTTTAATCTAATTAAGGATTCATTAAAACTCCACTTAGTTTTAATCTTTTCAAAAATCGATATCTTGCCTTTAACTGGGTTAAAGAACCAATGTCCTCTAAAACACGATTCACGATAAACCCAAATCACATTTGATATTAAATACAAGGCTCTGAATAGAAAATATATCGGTTTATATTCAATATCAAATTCTGAAACCAACATATATTATATTGGAAATAACGATATTAGATATATCTTTCAAATTCCCATAACAATATCTGTATAGTCACGAAATCCAACATCGAAATATCCCGAAGATAATTTCGATTCAACTCCAGTCCAATCCACGTATTGGGAATATTGATTATTTTTAATAATTTTATCAAGGCCCGTACAGTCGATTTCCATCAACGGCCATCGAACTGCACTTACAACGACCTTTTTCGAATTTGATTTGGACATAATTCCAAATCCAACCGTTAGATTTCAAATTTCTAATATTCATTGGAAAGCTCTTTTCGATACGAACCCAACGGTTCCGGTTTTAGGAGAATCCGACGGTCGGATCTCCCGCAACGTCAATTCGAAGTCAATGGTCGAAATTCACGAACTGCCGCGGCGCGGCGCGTTCTATTCAGGCCATTATATATATAATATATATATATTATATATATTTCGTCGATTTCCTTTTTAAAACGTATTTTATAAATCGTTTTAAATTCGTTTTCAAAACCATTTCAACACTATATTCAATTTCTAATCAAAATTGAATATTTCATATCATTACTATATAAATGATAATATTTTCAAAACGTTATATTTTGAAATCACTTCTTTTCTATATTCATTTTAAAAAACGAATATAATCGATATAAATATCGTTCACGTCAAAATAGCGCAACTCTAATCAACACGGCTTCATATATTTCAATAAATTCGTTATTCTATTCAACAAATGAATATTTATTCCATTCAACACATGAATCTATATTTCTTCCAACACCTGACTAATCTCAACACATGAGTACTGTCAACACCTCACTATTTTTGTTATGTAAAATATTTTATAAAACTATGGTATCTATCGTTTGATTTTCAATTAGACTCCACCGTGAAGTAGTTCTAATTTTAAATATGATAAAGATGTAAATTTCATTGTATAAAATATTTCACTCAACACATGAACATCGTCAACATATGACTATTTTTATATTTAACACATGAATTTTCTTTTATAATATTCATTGTTGTCCCGATTGGAATGAGGCCCAATCAATCACCATATAACGTTAATTATATGGATTTCCATACAACACATGTATATAATAGCATTGAAAAATAATCAACCATCAACCAAAGTGCACTACACTGTATAAGCATCAAATATAGATATCTTACGCTTATAACAGCCTGTCAATCAATCGATCGACATATTTAATCAATCAGGATGAGTGAACTTCCAAATTTCATCCCAACACCCGTGTGGGGTTTCAAACAATCAAACACAGATTTTATTTGTGCATTTGGGCGATGTGTAAAATTTATCGTCTCCATCAATATCCTTCAAATAGGTGTACATAAACAAACCGTCCGGTTTGTAAATGAATATTTTATTTTATTCACTTCCACGTTAAAAATTATATTTTTAACGATAAAATATTCTATTTCAACACTTGAATTTCTATTCAGTTCATTTACACAATAAAAATGATATTTTTATTTTTCTAACATATTTTGGGAAATTTCGGCGGCATAACGGCACGATACTAGAAACGGGACGAGGCCTAGCCTTATCTCCGGTCTAGTGAAGGCCCACGTCATTCACACATCAATCAAATCCATTTCATTTCACCAAACAATTCAATTCAAACCAAATAATCTAACCAACTACACAACCAAACAATTTTACAAACAAGTCATCCATGGTCTGTGGATGACGGGTGTCGGGTGCTGCTAAGCACCGTCTGCATCCTAGTATATATATATAACTAGAAAAAGAGATTTTGAGTGAGAAGTTCTCACCGACTAGCTAAACCAAACGCCACGACTCTTCTTATGTAGAAATCTTCGTCGTTCTCGCCTTTTGTCACTTTCACTGCCCGTAGTCACTACATATATAAAAATCACATTTTTATATTGTTGCCATGTATATAAAAATCACATTTTTATACTATTGCTATGTATATAAAAATCACATTTTTATACTACTACTATATAGATAAAAATTCTATTTTTACAACGGTGTTCATATAATAAAGATTATATTTTTATATCGCCACTTATATAAAAATCACATCTTTGCTCCTTTTACATAATAAAGATCAAATCTTTAATACTTCTATAATGTAAAAATCATATTTTTATCATCTCTATAACATAAAAATCATATTTTTATTAACTTCATATGTCAAAAATCATAAAAGCTTTAAAGCGGAGAAAACTCACATTTTTTCTAACGCCCGGATTCGCTGTTTGGGTCCTAGAATTTGCAAACGAGCTTCAATCTTCAGACCATCTTTTTTTCTAGCACAAGCACGCCATTCTGAACAACTTTCGCCTAAGGAACTTTTTGCCGAAAATGCTCCAATTCGCCAGAATTCGCGAAAGTACACGAATTTTGCCGCTTCCGGACAGCAGACTTTAAACGCGTTTTCCGGGCAGCTCCGAACTCCAAAACACGACTTCCATATAGTCAAATCGAAGAGAATTTCGTGCTCTACGACTTTGGTCTTGAGGGACTTTGGCTAAAAACGCACGGTTTGGGAGTTATTCGCGAAATACGGTCAGGGACTTATTTGCAAAACGGACGATTTTGGTGAAAATGGGTTTTTGGGTGTAGCGGGGCCCACGGTCGGAATTGAGGGGGCTGGAGGGGGGCGTGGGGCCTGAGGTGGCGTGGGGAGGTGGCTAGGGGCCGGCGGCGGTGGTGGTGGGGCCCGTGGTGGTGGCGGTGGTGGCTTGAGGTTTAGGGATTTGCAAATGGAGAGAGGAGAGAGAGGAGGAGGAAGAGGAGGAGGAGGGGAAGAGGAGGAGGGGGTGCGGCGCCTGGAGGGAGGCCGGTGGTGGCGGTGGTGGAGGAGGGCAGCGGCGGTTTGGGGTGGGACTCCATTTTTGAGTTTTTGTGAAGAAAGAGGAAGAGGAAGAAAGTGAAGAAGAAAAGGAAGTAAAAGTGTTTATATGCTAGTTTCTCGCGTATCGTCCGAACACAAACGATCTCCGATGGCCGCGGATTTCGGACACGAGATAGTAGACGTGAAGACGAGTCCAACGAAACAAGTTTCGTCGAATTCCGAGTTCGTTTGACCATTCAAAAAAATCACAAAAATGCTCAGATAAGCTCTAAAAATGCGATTTTGGCGCACCTTTTCTTCTCGCACGCTCACATGCTAACTCAAAAAATCAAGCCCTCTTGGATTTAACCATTATTAGACGATACGAATCTAGAAAAAAAAGTAGAATTGAATTCCGAGGTCGTATCAATAATGTTCCTTTGTAAAATGACTGCTCGTTTTACCCCGAACTGTTTCAGCTCGCACGGCCACATACTGACTCCGTTCGACGCGCCATTTGGAACTCAACAATGATTTGTCATTATGAATCCATAAAAATTTATCTCGTCGAATTCTGAGCTCGTATGCAAAATTTCACTTTTTAAGGGCTATGTATTGTTAACCGAACAACTCCAGCCCATAGCCACTATTCCGGATATCGGAATATATCGAAGCTTATACTTTTCGGAGTTCTAAACGGCATTTTGAACTCAATGGAAGTGGTTTCGAGTCCAAATTCATCCGTATGCAAAATATGACTTTTTGGCGCCGCATATAATTTACATAGCGACTATGCTGAATTTTCAACTGGGCATAACTTTTGATTCCCGCTATGAAATTTCGATTTTTCGGATTCGTTGGAAAGATATTCACGAATAGATTCTAATATTTTTGGTTTCACTAAAATCCGGATTGTTTTGCACCCGGTACATTCAATTGAAGTTTGAAATCGAATTATCGAACTACCGCGCCATTTTCAATTCTATTTATAGTTATATATAATTCTTATATTCTAACGACGACGTATATAATATACACGTTCTAATTCTATATCCAAAATAAATTTCTCGTCGATATTATTTAAAATAATCTATTTTAAATGTTCAAAATTCACTAAAATTGCCAAAACAAAAATTTTAAACTGGCTCAGATTTTCCGGGTTATTACACCTTCAGACTTCGATGAAACCCAACGCACCCGATCTTAAACCTCATCACGCACCTCTCCCTTCTGACCGGATCTTCGGCGATCCATACCAGCGACCTCGCTGGGACACCACAACCTCATGCCTAGCCCCAGGCCCATAAACAGCTCTGAACTTCGCCAGAAACATGATGCAGATCTCCTTCATCCTCCTTCTTTCATCCCGCAACCAAGCTCCTCCTACCTGAACAACATCTGCCACCTGCATCACAACCGGAACACAAACTTCTCCACCTTTACTAGAACCACAAACCAATCATCACACATCTCCTGACACCACAAGACCATCCGTAAACAACTTCATCACCACTCTGCTATCTGACAGCAACAACACCACCGGCTTCCATCCATCCTCAATGTCCAACAACAGATTCCAAATAGCACTTCAATCCCAAGCCAAAGCACGTCTTCATCTTACACATCACCATCGCACCAACTTTCATCTATCATCACTATCCAAATTTAACACCCATCGACTTCAAACTCCCCTAACTTTCCATCAACAAGCATCACCATCATCAATCAACAATCTGAGCTTGTCACTTCACCGCCTCCGACTATGTTACTAACGTGACCATTAGAACTTGCATCTCAGAAACCTGCAACCAAACCACCTCAAACCAAAATCTTAAATTTCCAAACCCAGTTCAGTCGACGTCCCCAAGAATCACCCTCGGCAAATTCAGTTGCCCAAAATTCAATTCCACTGGCAAATCCTCAAAACAACCACAGCCTGAAATAAGGTCGAACTCAACCTGATTTTGATCTGGGAGATACGGTCGAAGAAAAACGGTTTGGAGAATTTTGATTTTAATATGATGCTCCAATTTGGGAGCATTTTGATTTCGAACTAGCTCTTCCCAGATTTCTTTATTTATTTCCATTTGGCCTTGTTGTGAAGAAGAGATCGAATAAAGAAGAAGAACAATTAATCTGAAATGAATTCACGTTCATTTGCTAATGTAAAAAGTTGAACCGGCTGTAAGACGTCAGTAGGTCAGTGGGATCAATATGGGAAGGGATCCCCTAAACTTGGGATTATTTAAAAATAACCCAAACTTGGGATTATTATGGGAAATTACGTTAAACTTTGGATTATTCTTGTCAGTTAATTCTAAATATTGCCACTTAAGAGGTTAGGACATATTTTTTATTCTAATGCACACACACATATTTTCATTTTCCTCGTTGGATAATTTTTTACAAGACATGTCTTTTTTTTTCATTTAACATACCAATACTGGACCATGAAAATGTATGTTGTGATTCACTAAATAAAAGATTTTGTACAATGTGATCTAAGCTGTAAAATACTCTTGCTAGTATCGTTTCATAAGTCACACAGTTAGATTAGGAGTTTATTTTTAGAAGACTATTTATGAACATTTAAATCACTCTTAAGACTTGTACATCTCTTATTTATTTTTCAAATAGATAGGCATTCAATTGGCGTATAAGTTTTGGAGTTTTAAATATAAACTATTCTAAATTACGGGTAATACAGAAGAAAACATTATTCTTTCAAGTAGAAATTTTGTTTATCCATCAATTCACCAAACGTTTGATATATCCAGTTTTATGTAAATAATATTGTTATGGATTGAAAAATGTCTGCTAACAAACAAAGGTTTTCTCGGTAAATAAAGTTAATGGCAACATAACTGCCTCCTCCCGAATCTCCTTTTCTTCATTCTCTATCATATTCCTTTCCTTTCCCATCCGCTCCTCTCAAACCAAAATCCTTCATATCTTCACTGCTCAATATATGCTTTTTTCACCGTGTTGTTTTACCGAGATGTAACTTCAGATCTACTTTAGATCTGGACCCTTTTCTTCAAACTCTGTTCTTGAACCCTTCAGCCCATGATGAATTCCAACGCCATATTCTTACCCTAGCACTTCGTTGTTTCACGCGGTTAATGTCTGGTTTTGCTTTGAAGGAGGATCTCGTGTTCCTATCTAGTTGTCTAATAGAAGCTATGCGTAAACACTAATTGTATCAGGAACACCGTTCGAGCAGTTTATCTAGCTTGTTGAGAGATCGTAGTGTCAGCATGTTGTTTGGGATGAGTATGTGATGGGTTCTTTTTGATGAGTTTACATGTATGTTGACTAGTTTTATTAATGAAGTCTCCTCAAGCAGTGGAGTTACTTAATTTTCTGACTGGGTTTGCTTCGCGTTTCTACCTAGTTGTCTAAGAAGCTATGTGTAAACACTATATGAATCAGTTATGCCGTTAAAGCAGTTTATCTGGCCTGGTGAACAAATGTTGTGTCAGCATGTTGTTTGGGATGAGTAGGTATGTAATGGGTTCTTCTTGATTAGTGTATCTAGTTGGGGCATTTTGTCGTTCGTCTTGGAGTGAGTGAGTTGGTGGTGTAAGTAAGGTGGAGTTTGGAGTTTGTGCGTGAGTAACTTTCATCTTTTTGTTTAGAGAATGAGATGTGTGTTGGATGTACATCTTTGTATTTTTTTGATATGCACTTATGCTTGTTGCTTATGTGATTCGTGAGTCGTTCCATGATTGGTTGGATGGTGATGGTATTTTGGTTTGATGATGGCCTATTCGCAGCACAGGGAAGCTTTTCTCACATTGTTGCAGAGCTGTAGCCTTTAATCCTTCCTCTCCGTCCAATGTACTCGATCGACTTACAGGTTTCAGGTCAGGTTTTTGGTATGCTTGGTGCCTTTGGCACTGTGCAACATCTTTATGCTATGCGCATACAATCAGTAATATGGATCCACTATGCTTTGTTTTGGCTTACTGAAGCTCCTTTGGACGTGTTAATTGCGTGCTGCTGTCATCACTTTAGCTTGTTTCGGGGAAGTCTTTTGTGTGATGGAAATTCTTCATGGTCCAAGCATTCTCAGTTGCTTAACTTTAGGATCCCTGTCATATTCAAAAGGAAGTGTGTTCTGTATGATATCTTCTTAGCTGTTTGATGTTGACTGAACCTTGTGGAAGCCTGCGTGGGCCTGTTCTTGAAGTACCACCTTTTTCTCACGCTTCATGTCATGGGCCATCTATTGGTTACTACAGTTATCTTTGTGTGGCTCCAGTAACTTGCAGCTGCTAGGTACATAATTGCAGTGATTATAGTATGGTTCTCTAATATGTTACATTTGTGTTTGAAATCCTTTGGGTATGTTGACCCTATGTCAGTTTGAACTGCTTTGCAGTAGGAATCTGTCTAAACTTAGGTCCCTAGGTTTAGATCCATGTAATTTCATTGGGCTACGCCTGTACGAAATGCTCCCTGCATGGAGATTATATTGTAGTCTAGTATTTAAGCTAGCTCCAATACTATAAGCTGGAAAGGTAGAGTGGATGGAACACTATAAATTCCATAGGCGGTGGATGGTCCACCTTAAAAACCGAATTTGTTTATTGTAACCACAATCACCTGTATTTAACTGTATTTTTATTATTGGTTATAATAAAAGGTGTTTGCGATCACCTTAAAAACCGGTCGGCTATGCCAAAAATAATTGTCTGCTAACTCAATGGACAAGCAGTGCTGAAAGTACTAATGAAATTTTCCTGTTTCATTTTCTTCACATTTGTTTTATAATTTTGTAAGATATAATTTGTGATGAGCCAAACCTAAGGAAAATAAAATCTCCAGTAACTTTGTCAGTCTTAATTTTAGTTTACTTTTGCATCGTTAATCTATATTTACATCCACTTTCATTCCTTGGGCTTTCAGTTTTATCTTCTGTTTTCTTTTGCGCCATTTCAGATTTAACCTATGTCTGAATGGATTACCACTCAATTTTATTTTGCTTTTATTTATATTTCTGTCCGCTTCTATGGCACGAGTGGGGATCTGTCACCGCATTCATATTAAGGCCGGCCTCATCTGTTATATGTTGTAAAAAAATGTAATGTCTGTCGAAATTCGGGTTGTTACACCACATATTAGAAAGAATATGTGTGTCACAGTGTGCAAAGGACAACAATGTATCCTTTGAATTTGACCCAAAACACTGTCTAGTTAGAGATATCCTAACTAATGAAATTCTTTTGCGGGTAAAGAATATAAAGGGTTGTGCACATTTAATGTTGGAAATTCAAACACTACTGACTTGAAAAAGAATTATAGCCCTAATTTGACTAAACTTAAAAGATGAAATATGTAAGACATTTGATATGTGGCTTTATAAGATTGGCCACTGAAGTATGAAAATTGTAAAGAAAATTTTAGGTAATAGTAATATTGCAACCAGTATTTGTAACACCCCAAAATTTAATACACTATAACCACGCTTTAAAGATAATAAAATGGGAATTACTTAATTAAATATTCAGAATTAAGTGAAACGGTTTTACCATTGCGTTCATCTCAGAATTCAGATAGACACAAGTTTGCGTAAAACATAAAACATATGAAGAAGTTATGAACCTTAGAAGTTTATATACACATAAGGGGATTATATACAAATATAATTTAAACCAATTCAAAATAAAATTTAAATGCAAAAATCAACGCAGGAATCAAGGGGGCATGGGACGACCCACAACGGGCTTGGGTTGACCTATGGGTCGACCGAAGTCACGTTGGGTCGACCTACGGGTCGACCGGATGAGATCCGGGGCAGGTTATGGTTTTTGAATTCGAACTATTTTTGTGACTAGATTCATTCATTGAGTGAGCGCTACATGTACGGCTTAGATTAAACCTAAGAATCTAAAGGTTGGGGTTAACACTGTAAATCTATAAAGAGGTGGCTCTCTCGCATTCTAATACACACAAATTTCTTCATACTCTTTGCCTCCATGAATCTATTCTAATATATATATATATATATACACACACACACACAATCTCTTCTTCAACAAGACCCGCTGTGAGTTCCCTGTTATTTTTCAGATTTGCTACATAAAACCCTATCATGACAGTTAAATAATATTGGATTTATGATATACAGTGTTTATAAGATAATTGATATACCTGTTCTTCACTGTTATTCACCGATGTTATTGTTATATGTTAAATATATGCCTTTGCTACCAAATAATTGATTAATTATGTATATTTATCTTCCTTTTCCCTACTTCTACTGTTCTAGTTTATTTCCAGTCTGGCCCATATGCATATGTGATTTGATTCTATTCCCCTTCCTCTGTTTTTCCCTTTTTGTTTACGCTAAGCCTTTGGAAGTGTAGGCTATATCCGATTAAAGTTTGCGTATAGTAAGATTGGGGTAATAAGAAATGACATAAAAAGGGGAATTTGGGCATATTGTTAAATTGAGGACTGTTTAACTATAATTTGAGAAAGGGAAAATATGCACATATTTATACTTGTTGTAAATTGATAAAAAGGGGTATTGTGCATACACTTGCTGTAAATTGATAAAAAGGGATAATATGCATAAACTTGTACATGCTGTAATTTAGGGACATAATTGAATGAATACTATGCATATGTATAACCATGTTAGATTTGACTTAATACAAATATTAAGTAAATGACATGTTAGAATATTGTAACTACCAAATGTAGGTTAATAAACTGATTCACTAAAGTAATTGTATACATCTGGGCAGGTGTTTTGGGGAAGGGTTGTGCACATTTAAGAACATATAATATTACAACCACACTTATTAGTAAACCTAAACCTACTAGGTTAATCCTAATTATTAATAAGCTAAGTGGTCCCTCGTTCTGCTGTTGAATCAGGTTTTGGGGACTTTTAAATCCTAGTTACTTGGGGGCACAAGCTTAAGGGGTTTGGCTTGTGTCAGTCTGCTGTTTGGAACCCATATATGTCAGTATCCCTGTTGGTATTTTGTTAGACTTCCTCGCACTAGGTAGTGGTCAGGGCACGCTTCACTGAACTGGATAGTAAGAGTTTCAATTGGGGAAGGTGGGTACGGGCGCATTCCGGCGGAATCATGAACGTGCATAAGTCTGATTAGTGAAACTAAGTCGTTGTAACACTAGTAAATAAGTCTATGTTATATAAGTTGTTGGGTTAGGGGGTGATACACCTTACTATCGGGGCTTACACAGGGTATTTACGTATTAGGGAGCCGATCGCATGGGTAGTGATTAGGGTACACCTAATCCTGCTGTTGATTATGCTGTTAATCCTGCTATTATGTAATTAGGTTAAATACTTAATCCTGTTAATCCTGTCATACTAGTATTGGTGCAGACATAACCTGTTTTTGGATATAAATGAGAAGCATTACTCGTTCACTACTAATTCCTCTTATTCCTGTCTATCCTGTTGTTCCTATTTATCTAATTATCCTGTTTATGTTGTTAACCTGTTGCCTTATATTGTACTTTCTCATCCAATCTTGTTTACCTGTCTTGGTATTTTTATTTTTATGCACATTTTAAAATCACCGGAACTCGCCAGACATTATGTCTGACCCTTTTGTTTTCTCTTCTTTCCCCTTAGGTCCTCAGAGTGGAAGCACTCATCAGTGATTAGGACTTTCTCTTTCATCTTGAACTTGGACTTTCTGAGATGTACCGTTTTTGACTTACTATCTACTCTATTATGGCTTGCGACGAGGGATATGATTTTATTTTATGGCACTTTATTATTTTGTTTTATGAGACAGATTTGAGATACTCGGTTTTGATGTAACCTGTTTGAGACTGTGTTTTATTTGTAATAATGAAGTTGAAATTTTCGACTGCTTATTTTATATTTGTCTTATGCATTTCTGTACTGTTTACCTATTGCGCTTCACAAAAATTAATGCACACTCTAATGAGTGGCATCAAAAGACGTGGGGTGTCACATTCGGTATCACAGCCGAAGGTTACAAGATCAGAAAAAAGTTTTCAAAAATTGTTTTTAAATTCAAAGTATTTTCAAACAAAAGCCTGTTTTTGAAAAATAAAACATACTCCCTTAAGCCATATTTAATGTTCTCTCGATCTCTTGTTGAATCCTTTTTCTTTTCTTTTCATTATGTTTGCATCACCCAATCCTCCTAAGGGTTTTCCACAACCTACATGGTTCCGTAGGTATCTTGAGGCTATGGCATCTACCTTTGGACAAGGAGATGCCCTACTCCCAGCTGCAGCTGTTGTAGCTTCACCTTCACTAGTAGATAACTTTTTAAGTTATGTAAAGACTTTTGTGCTATGGGAGGAAAACCATTCTGTGGTACCAAGAGCTTTGTTAAAGCACGTAGTTGGCTAAGAGAGACGCAAAACATGTCTGGTCCTTTTGAGATCGGTGATAAAAGGAAGATACAGTTGGCCACATGGCAACTAAAAGATGAAGCTTCTTACTAGTGGGAAGTAACGCAGGCGGGACAACCAATAGCTAGTTGGGATGACTTCAAACAGAGATTCGAGATGAAGTTTTTATCTCAGGCAGAAGAGGGATTATAGATGGAGAGATTCTTGGCTTTGAAACAAGGGGATATGTCTGTTAAAGGTTATGTGAATAAGTTCAATCAGCTGGCGAGATTTGGTCTGGACTTGGTGGATACACCCCATAAGAAGGCTCTTAGGTTTGCGAGAGGGTTAAACCAACCTCTCCAAGGACTTGCATTATCTCATATACTAGTGGGGGAGACGTTTGAAAGGCTGATTAACATGGCTTTTATGCACGAGATGGCAAGGATGATAAGAAAGACAGTAAGACTGAAGAGACATAGGCTAAGGGCGAGAAAAAGAAACGGTGGTCCAAGAAATGAGCACAAAAGAAAGGAGGAAAGCCTGACACGGGTCGGATCAAGAAAGACATCAAATGTCATGGTTGTAGAGCCATGGGTCATTTTGTGAAGGACTGTAGAAAGGAAAAGAAGGCCTGCTTTAATTGTGGACAAGTGGGACACTTCACTAAGCAATGCTCCAGTAAGAAAGAACAAGGTGTAGGAACTTCTAGACAAGTACATGCTTCAGAGGCTAGTGGACATGATCGAGATTGGAAAGTCACTGTTAAAGGTTTGATTTCCCTTTTTGACTATCCTATTAGAACCCTGTTTGATTCTGGCGCTTCACATTCATTTATATCCAGTTCTTTAGTAGATATAATACTAGTATAGTCTCTGATCTTGTGATAGTCTCAAATCCCATAGGAGGATTGGCTCATTTATCCATGATGTGTATGGGCTTGAGAGTTTCTATTGTGGGCGTTGAATTTTAATGCGACGCATATGTATTGGGCTTTATGGGCTATGGTTTGATTCAAGGGATGAATTGGCAAGCCATGTATGGTGCCATTCTTGATTGTGAAAAGAGTAGTTAGACTTCTTACTTGTCATGGTAGGAATCTCAAAATTTCCTATGAACCACGGGCGTGAGTGATTCTCATTTTTCTTGAATCACTTGATATTCCTATTGACGATTTGCGATCTGTACCTGTAGTCAGAAATTATCCGGACATGTTTAATGAGGTTAAGTGACTATTTCCAAGGCGCGAGATAGACTTCCATATTTACTTGGTAGAGAATGCGAAGCCAGTTGCTCTACCGGTGCGCCACATGTCTCCTAGGGAGAGGAGGGAGCTTAACAAGCATGTAGGGGGGAGCTATTCGGGAAAGGTTTCATTAGGCGAAGCATATCAGAGTGGGGAACTCCAGTCATCTTTGCAATTAATACAGACTGCTCACTTTGTCTATGTATGGATAATAAGGTGCTGAATAAGATCACCAAGAAGAATAGGTACCCGCTACCAGGGATTGATGATCTTTTTGTTCAGCTAATAGGCGCGTCAGTTTTCTCGCAAATGGATTTGGTCATGGGATTTCATCAACTATGAGTGGCAGAGGACAACATTGATAAGACTGCTTTCAGGACTCCAGATGGTTTCTTTGAATGGTTGGTTATGCCTTTTGAGCTAACCAATACACCCGCCTATTTCATGGACTTGACGAGTAGGGTGTTTAAAGAGTTTTTGAATAAGTTTATGGTGATCTTTGTAGATGACATTCTAATCTTCTCAAAGAATGAGGAGGAGCATGCACAACACTTAGGAGAGGTTCTACGCACTCTCAGACCACTTCAGCTCAAAGCAAAATTTTATAAGTGTCACTTTTAGAGAAAGGAAGTAAGGTTCTAAGGGCATTTGGTCTCCAAGGATGAGATAACAGTGAACCCCGCTAAAGTCGTCGCAGTCCAAGATTGGAGGGCTCCAAAGAATACAACGGAAATGAGAAGTTTTCTATGGTTTCCGGGCTACTATAAAAAGTTTATCAAGGATATTTCAATGGTATCAACAACGCTCACCCAATTGACGAAGAAGAACTTTGCTTTTTCATGGAGGATCAGTTGTGAGGATGCCTTTCAGAGATTTAAGAGGGATCTTACAACAGCCTCTGTTCTGACTCTCCCCGACGGAAGAAAGATGTTCACGGTTTATACAGATGTTTGTGGCACAGGGCTTGGTGCCATTCTGATGAAAGAGGGAAGGGTAGTATGCTATGGTAGCAGACAGTTGTGAGTTCATGAGAAGAACTACCCTGCCCAAGTTCTAGAGTTGGTTACAATAGTGTTCCATTGAAGTCTTGTAATAACCCGAAAATCCGAGCCAATTTAAAACAATTATTTTGGCAATTTTAGCAAATTTTGAATATTTAAAATGAATTATTTTAAATAATAACGTCGAGAAATTTAAGTTGAATAGAATTAGAACGTATAAATTTATATAGATCGTCGTTAGAATATAAATAATTATTTATAATTATAAAAGGAATTGAAAATGGCGCGGTAGTTCGAAAATTCGATTTCAAAATTCAAATGAATGTACAGGATTCAAAATAAACCAGATTTTGGCGAAACGAAAAATATTAGAATCTATTTGAAAATATCTTTCCACGAATCCGAAAAATTGAAATTTCATAGCGGGGATAAAAAGTTATGCCCAGTTGAAAATTCAGAATAGTCATTATGGAATTTTGGCTCTTAAAAATAACCATTTTGCAAATGACCTCTATTTTCGACGAAACCACTTTTGTTGGAACCAGAATATCAAATTATTGCCAGATTCCAATATGTGAGCGTGGCAAAATAAAACGCGTTTTAACAGTTTCAGTCAATTTCGATCGACCAGAAAATGGTCATTTTTCAAACGGTCTCGGAATTTGACGAACTTAGTTTTGTTAGGACTGTATCGTCAATACGAAGCTAGAAAATATTTTTCGGGAATTTTTAGAGTCCGTATGTGGCCCCGGTAAATTGAAATGTACATTTAAAATTGAATATACTTATTTATGTTTTAATTTTGATGAAAACTGATCATAACAACCGAATTGGGTTACGAAACATATCCCATTATGTTCGGGATGGGGGTATTTGGCTAGGAGCGACAGTCTTTGGGTCTGGTTTGGAGTTCGAATGTGAAATACACTTTATAGAATTTAATTGAATTAAATAATATAATATTTTATATAAATAGCCCCTTTAAAACCCTAGCCCGTTCATAACAGGCCGCCACCATACAGCATTGAAGGGCTAGGATGCTTCGATTTTCATTCCAAAATTTCTCCTAATCCGCTCGATGGATTTCAAAATTTCAAAAATTAAAAACGAAGAGCTTCACGAGCTATTTAATATGGACGGTCGAGATAGTGAATGGTGTCCTGGATTCCTCGAATTTCGGGCTCAAAGACAACGGGTTCGGACCCGTTCATCAGATCATATGGGCCACCGAACCGCTGATGGTGGCGGCTATGGGGAGGCGCCGCAACGACGGAGATGGTGGCGCCGCCTGATGGTCGGCTGGCTGCCTCGATCTTCGTGCGTAGGAAGAATTTTGTGCGAGCTCGATGGGTTAATCCGTCTGGAGGTGTTAACGAAGAAGAAAGCACGACGGGGAGGATTATTTTAAGGTTTAATTATATTAATTATTAATTAATGATGTTTATTAGTGATTAAATCTATAAATGGTCGTATCTCGTTCAAATCAAAACAGAATTCGATGATTTCAGGTTCTTTGGAACTATGAGGAAAAATACTACAGACAGAACAATCCAGAAAGGAAACGAAGCACATCAGAATTTGAATTGAATTTAAATTCAAAACAGTATAGAAATTCAGAAATTAGACTGATGGAGTGGAAACCAAAGGTGAGAATTTCTCACCAAAATGATTTCTGTACAGTTATTTATTTTATAACTGCATATATGAACTACTCGCCGTCGTCCACAGACCATGGACGACTTGTTTGTTTGATTGTATTATGTGGTTGAAATTGTTTGTGATGTGAAATGGACTGTGTAAAAATATTTGAATAATAAAAGTATCATTTTTATTATATAACTGAACGGTAGAAAATATTCATGTGTTGAAATAAAACATATATTCATGTGTTGAAATAAAATATATATTCATGTGTTGAAATAAAATATATATTCATGTGTTGAAATAAAATATATATTCATGTGTTGAATAAAATATATATTCATGTGTTGAAATAAAATATATATTCATGTGTTGAAATAAAATATATATTCATGTGTTAAAATAAAATAAATATTCATTTACAAGTCGAACGATTTGTTTATGTACACCCATTTGACAGATATTGATTGGGATGATAAATTTTACACATCGCCCAACTGCACAAATAAAAATCTGTTTTTGTTGATTTGAAACCTCACACGGGTGTTTGGATGATATTTGGCGTACACTAATCCCAATTATTTAGCTATATGTCGATCGATGGGTTGACAGACTGTGTAAGCATTAATTATTTATATTTAATGCTTATGCAGTTGTGTGGTGCACTCTGGATGATGATTAATTATTTATCGTTGCTATTATATATATGTGTTGTATGGAATCCATATAGTTAACATTATATGGTAATTGATTGGGCCTCATTCCAATTTGGAATAAAAGAATATTCATGTGTTGAATAAAAGATATATTCATGTGTTGAATAAAATATATATTCATGTGTTGAATAAAAGAAAATTCATGTGTTGAATAAAATATATATTCATGTGTTGAATAAAAGAAAATTCATGTGTTGAAGAAAATATTCATTTGTTGAATAGAATAACGAAGTTATTGAAAGATATAAAGCCGTGTTGATTAGATCTGCGCCACTTTGACACAAACGATATGTATATCGATTTTATTCGTTTTTATAATGAATATAGAAAAGGAAGTAATTTCAAAATATAAGGATTTGAAAATATTATCATTTATATATATATATATATCGATGATATGGAATATTCAATTTTGATTAGAAATTGAATATGAAGTTGAAATCGTTTTGAAAATGAATTAAAAACGATTTATAAAGTATGTTTTGAAAGGGAATCGACGTAATATATATATATATATATATATATATATATATATATATATATATATATATATATATATAATGGCCTGAATAGAACGCGTCACGCTGCGGCAGTTCGCGAATTTCGACCTTTGACTTCAAATGGACATTACGGGAGATCCGACCGTCGGATTCTCCTAAAACCGGAACCGTTGGGTTTGTATCGAAAAGAGCTTTCAAACGAATATTAGAGATTTGAAATCTAACGGTTGGATTTGGAATTATGTCCAAATCAAATTGGGAAAAGGTCGCTGTAAGTGCAGTTCGATGGCCGTTTATGGAAATCGACGGTACGGGTCTTGATAAATTTTTTAAAAATATCAATAATTTGTGTAAAATCATAAGAAATGATTTGGAAAGAATTGGGATGAAAAATTCCATATTTGAAAAGATAAAAATAGATTTTTATTGAGATGAACTAGTTTTGAACTAGAATTATAATCCATTTTTTTTAAAAATAAATAAATTGGATTTGAAATAGTTTTAAAAATAACCAGAATTTCCAATATATAGATTGGAATTGGATTTGAATCGAAATTGTCTTTGGAATATTTCGATGTTGGATTTCGTGATTATACAGATATTGTTATGGAAATTTGAAAGATATATTTATATCGTTATTTCCAATATGATATTTGTTGGTTGTAGAATTTGATATTGAATACAAGCCGATATATTTTCTATTCAGGGCCTTGTATTTAATATCAAATAGGATTTGGGTTTATCGTGAACGGTGTTTTAAATAACACTTGTTCTTTAACCTGATAATTAAAGGAATGTGAATTGGGTTTATTGTGAACCGTGTTTTAACGACATTCGTTCTTTAACCCGATTTACAGTGAAATGTGATTTGGAATTTAAAAATATAATGTTAAGATCTAAAGGAGATTTTCCAAAGTAAAATTTTCCAATTTAAATAAAATAAATTGGAATGGAATGGAATTCAATTTGATAATAATCGAAGTGAATTTCTGTGGATGAGGACTGCTAATATATATGGAATTTAAAAGTCTTTGCCGTTATTCCATTTATATTGTTAGTCGGATATGGAAGTTTATATCGATTATATATATCGATTTGTTTTCCATGAAGATTCCATTGTCAATGGAATGTGATTTTGGGTTGTCGTGAACGGTATCTTCAATAATACTGTTCTTAGACCCAATGGAGTTAAGAAAATCAAAAACTAACTGGAGATTAGTTAAGTTGGATAGTTTCTTGGGTATTGATCTGATGTTGGTTTCGGCCTTCGGGGTTTACACTTAGGGAATTATTCACTTGCTAATTTACGGTTAATGGATGACGGAATAGAATGTGATTTTGGGTTTATCGTGAACCGTGTTTTAAATGGCATTGGTTCTTTAATCCAGTTAAAGACAGGATATGATTTCCCAAGTTAAACAATCATTAATAGTGATTTTTGGGAAGATTAAAACCAAGTGGAGTTTTAATGAATCTTTAATTAGATTGAAATGATCGAGAATGGAGTATCACCAGTTTTGCTCCAAGCGATGGCTAAATCTTTATTGAGATTTGAACGTGAAATGGTAATTGAATTTACCGATAACACCGTGGTGTTAGATATGAAGTATGACCAGTTTTACTTCATGGGATGGATAGGTTGGGGTTGGGAAATTTAACAAGTGATTACTTCGGTAAAGTTCGCTAATCCCGACTAGTTTGGATAAATCATAATTTGGTTTGAATTGATATTCAAAAGAAGATTAAAGAATAAATTTAAAGAATTTATCTTTGATAAAATTAATGGGAACCTTTCCCAAAGTATAATAATATTTGAATAAAAGAATATTCTGAATTGGAATGAGGCGTATGTTGTGTTTGTGTAACACTTGTTTATTATATACGCGAGTTATTCAGAAAGACCGGGTTTATCCCATTCTAAATGACTGATTCGACGATGTGTCGAAGATGAAGACGGTGGTCGAAGACCGGAGGTCTTCACATCGTTTGGATAATTACTGATGATCTTGATTTGGCTGTACACCCAAGAGGAGGAAATCAGTTTGTGATCGTCCATACGAACTTGGAGATCGATGGATATGCAAGGCACAAGGTGCCTCCGGTTTCTTTCAGACCCAGAACGGACTTGTAAATAGACTGTGTGTCTGACATTGAATTTCATTCTGTGTGATTGATGGATATCAGTTGCATGGAGTGGTTTGCCTGTGTGGCATGCTAAGATGCAAATGATCAAGGCTTCTGTTGAAAAGCAGAGTCTTGTTGTTGATGATCAAAGCATGGCCCGCGTGGCATAGCTTTGTGTACCGTTGATTTGCGAGCCTCACACCCCGGTTGTGAACCAGAAACGGGAGAGGACCTCAGGAAGAACATGCGTTTCCTTCTAGCTAGGGTGGTGTCAGTGACCTACCAGCCCTGACATTTATATTATTTTCACCTGTGTGGTTGTTGAATTGCGAGGCGCCTCGGATATATCGGTGACTATGTGGAGCCGATGGAGTCATTTGGCTCATTGACGCCCCAAGGGCGGGGAAACGCAGTGTTCAGGCATTTTAATCCACATCGGTGGACCGGCCCTGACGATCCAAGGGCCCACCTGAGTTTGGGTCCTAAGGGGCGGGCTAGAGCGTCTCGAATCGGTAGAGGACTATCTTTTGCCTCGGTTTACAGATGAAAATCCAACTTCCAATACGTGACTTTGCGGTTTTGATTGTAGAGCCTAGTATTGGCGACATGATATATGGTACCTATGCCGTCTATGATTGATACTTATAATTGAAATTGTTTTGACACTATACACTTATAGTAATAATAAAACATGAAATTTAGCGTGTCAAGCATTCTCTGGCTATTATAAGGTAAAACCCTATCCTCCGGCTTGTGTGATGGGACCTGGGTCATATAATAGCTTCAATGTTCTTTATTTAGCATTGCGCTGTTGTTTTATGCACTGGTATTCTTGGGAGGAAACTCGTTTCGTGTTATACGGCGTGGTCCCTTGATTTACCTATCTTTAAAATAAAGATTAATAAATGTTTTAGTTCTCACACCAGTCACATGACTGACCTGAAGTTTTTTGTTTTAACCTAAACTCTGGGTGCCCTTATTTTCGACACGGGCAGTTAGTAGTTTTGGTTTTGCAGATTTATATTCACAGGAACCTGATTTACAGCTGAAGCAGTATTCGGAAAGCTCTGTATCCATGTATCTATTTTCAGTTGTGCTTTGTATTGTTTTTCCGCTGCAGTAATGTATTTAACTCTCTGATATTTCTCTGATGTGTAATATTTATTCATGCTCTGTATATTCTTGTATTCTGATGGAATTGTTGTAATAAGCAATGAAATGTTCTTCTGTTTGCGTTTTGATTTGTCGTGTTCTCAAAACAATCAGGGGTTTTGAATGGTCTTGGTCGGTTTAGCGATCAATTCGGATTGAGCGAAATTCCTTGTTGTTACATGTGGTATCAGAGCTTTGGTTTACAAAGCTCGAGAACAAGACATATTAGAACCGAACGAAAGAATTCATCAGAGATTGGATTAGTAATATCCAAGGAGAATGACTTGTTAGAGATAGGATCAGTAGTATCCTAGAACGAGTGTGAAGAGTGATGTTTTTAAAATAAAATTGAAAACAATTTTTGTTTTGAAAATTTAAATCAATTATTCGTATTTGAATATTTATTTGTATTGAATTTGGACAATCCAATATATAAAGATTTTGCGTATACGTCTGATCCGCATGCATTCGAAGTTTTAATATACTGGATGGATATAGAATCATACTCTAGTAGCCCGAAGATGATTCTGATGATTGAGTACTCGTCATCAGAATTTATGTTCGAGTGACGAAAATGAGATTTCTATATAATTCCAATTGACTGGTGTGAGAACCAAAAGCAGATAGGGTCTATTGATGTGATTTGGCATCAAAAATGTGATTTTTTGACTATGTATCAAAGTTATGAATTTGAAAAGCTAATCAACTAATTGATTGCTGGTTGTGTTGTTTGATTATCGTTTGATTAATTAAATGTTGAACCTTTAGCCAAATTGTACCAAATAGTGAATTGTATTGAAAATTTGTCGCATTTGCATACATGTACATTGAACAGGTCATAGCAAGGAGGCTAGAGCAGAAGAATAAAATTGTTTGCCCGACAAATAGGTACATGTTTACAAATTTATTGGGTTTGGATGATTTTATGAGCCGCTTGGCTTTTTCTTTTTCTTTTTGGATTGGTGAGGGCCTTGGGAGGCTATTTGAAATATCCCGAAGCTCCCAGTGTAGGGGAAGTTATGGCGAAATTTTTCGAAAATTTAGGGTGTTAGCGAAATTTTTGAAAATTTTGAAAAGTTCTTAGAAACTGAAAAGTTGAAGAATTTAAGCCATAAAGAAAATAATGAAAGTTGAGTTGGTTTGTAAAACAACTTTCAGCTTCGTTCCTTTTTGGGGACGAAATGTTTTAAGTGGGGGAGATTGTAATAACCCAGAAATCCGGGCCAATTTAAAATTTTTATTTTGGCAAATTTAGCGAATTTTGAATATTTAAAATGAATTATTTTAAATAATAACGTCGAGAAATTTAATTTGAATAGAATTAGAACGTATATATTTATATAGATCGTCGTTAGAATATAAATAATTATTTATAATTATAAAAGGAATTGAAAATGGCACAGTAGTTCGAAAATTTGATTTCAAAATTCAAATGAATGTACAGGATTCAAAATAAACCAGATTTTGGCAAAACGAAAAATATTAGAATCTATTTGAGAATATCTTTCCAACAAATCCGAAAAATTGAAATTTCATAGCGGGGATAAAAATCATGCCCAGTTGAAAATTCAGAATAGTCGCTATGGAATTTTGGCCCTTAAAAATAGCCATTTTACAAATGACCTCTGTTTTCAACGAAACCACTTTTGTTGGAACCGGAATATCAAATTATTGCTAGATTCCAAAATTCGTAATTTTTCGAATCAATATGTGAGCATGGCAAAGTATAACACGTTTTAACAGTTTCAGTCAATTTCAATCAACCACAAAATGGCCATTTTTCAAATGGTCTCATAATTTGACGAACTTAGTTTTGTTAGGACCGTATCGTCAGTACAAAGCTAGAAAATATTTTTCGGGAATTTTTAGAGTCCGTATGTGGCCCCGTTAAATTGAAATGTACGTTTAAAATTGAATATGCTGATTTATGTTTTAATTTTGATGAAAACCAATCATAACGGCCGAATTGGGTTACGAAACATATCCCATTATGTTCGGGATGGGGGTATTTGGCTAGGAGCGACAGTCGTTGGGTCTAGTTTGGAGTTCGAATGTGAATTACAATTTTTAGAATTTAATTGAATTAAATAATATAATATTTTATATAAATAGCCCCTTTAAAACCCTAGCCCGTTCATAACAGGCCCCCGCCATACAGCGTTGAAGGGCTAGGATGCTCCGATTTTCATTCCAAAATTTCTCCTAATCCTCTTGATGGATTTCAGAATTTCAAAAAGGAAAACGAAGAGCATCAAGAGCTCTTTAATATGGACGGTCGAGATCGTGAATGGTGTCATGGATTCCTCGAATTTCGAGCTCAAAGACAACGGGTTCGAACCCGTTCATCAGATCATATGGGCCACCGAACCGCTGATGGTGGCGGCTATGGGGAGGCGCTGGAATGGCGGAGGTGGTGGCGCCACCTGATGGTCGGCTGGCTGCCTCGATCTTCGTGCGCAGGAAGATTTTTGGTGCGAGCTTGATGGGTTAATCCGTCTGAAGGTGTTAACGAAGAAGAAAGCACGATGGAGAGGATTATTTTAAGGTTTAATTATATTAATTATTAATTAATGATGTTTATTAATGATTAAATCTATAAATGGCCGTATCTCGTTCAAATCAAAACGGAATTCGATGATTTCAGGTTCGTTGGAACTATGAGGAAAAATACTATAGCACAGAACAAACCAGAAAGGAAATGAAGCACATCATAATTTGAATTGAATTTAAATTCAAAACAGTATAGAAATTCAGAAATTAGACTGATAGAGTGGAAACCAAAGTTGAGAATTTCTCACCAAAATGATTTCTGTACAGTTATTTATTTTATAACTGCATATATGAACTATTCCCCATCGTCCACAGACCATGGACGACTTGTTTGTTTGATTATATTGTGTGGTTGTAATTGTTTGTAATGTGAAATGGACTGTGTACAAATATTTGAATAATAAAAATATCATTTTTATTATATAACTGAACGGTAGAAAATATTCATGTGTTGAAATAAAATATATATTCATGTGTTGAAATAAAATATATATTCATGTGTTGAAATAAAAAAAAAATCATGTGTTGAAATAAAATATATATTCATGTGTTGAATAAAATATATATACATGTGTTGAAATAAAATATATATTGATGTATTGAAATAAAATATATATTCATGTGTTGAAATAAAATAAATATTCATTTACAAATCGAACAATTTATTTATGTACACCCATTTGACAGATATTGATTGGGACGATAAATTTTACACATCGCCCAACTGCATAAAAAAATATGTTTTTGTTGATTTGAAACCCCACACAGGTGTTGGGATGATATTTGGCGTACACTAATCCCAATTATTTAGCTATATGTCGATCGATGGGTTAACAGACTGTGTAAGCGTTAATTATTTATATTTAATGCTTATTCAGTTGTGTTGTGCACTCTGGATGATGGTTGATTATTTATCTTTGCTATTATATACATGTGTTGTATGGAATCCATATAATTAACATTATATGGTAATTGATTGGGCCTCATTCCAATTTGGAATAAAAGAATATTCATGTGTTGAATAAAAGATATATTCATGCGTTGAATAAAATATATATTCATGTGTTGAATAAAAGAAAATTCATGTGTTGAATAAAATAGATATTCATGTGTTGAATAATAGAAAGGGTGCGTTTTTTACAGGTCCCTATTAAGTTTCAAAATATAAAAAAAAACCCGATGATAAAAAATTATAAAATACATCCCTATTTTTGAATTTCCGCTAAAAAAATTCCTGATCTACCCTTACGCACCTAAAAAACTATCCAACAAATGTTCGTCCTCATTTACTCAGTCCACCGCTCCTATTGTCTCGCTCAAAAAACGAATCCTACAATTCTGGAAAACCGTCAATCATTCCAACAGCGTGTTTTTTTTTTACGAAAAACTGGACAATTAAATACAAATATTATGTAAAATTGCATACATTTATGCAACTAAGTAAAATAATTGCATACATATATTAATATTATACAGAAAATAAATTATTACTTTTAAGCAACAATGAAGTAGATGTGCATACATTAATATTATACAGAAATAAATTTTTAGTTGAATGTAGTGACTACATTTTTTTATTAAGTTTTTTGTTTTTTACGAAAAACTAGACAATTAAATACAAAAATTACATAAAATTGCATACATATATGCAACTAAATGAAATAATTGCATACACATACATAACTGTACTGCATAATTGCTGAAACAAAATAAGTGACCTAAAAGTAAATACATATAATTATAACAAGATGCATATATATATATATATATATATATATATATATATATATATATGCAAATAACAGAAATATGTGCATACTTACATGAAAAAATTCGTAATATTTACATGTATTACATCGAAAAATACTTACAGACCACATTTACATTTACTACATCAAAAATTTCAGAACATTTACAAAGCAGAGCTAATGGTCTTTTGAAGAACAAATAATTTTGTTAAAACCCAGCTTATTGCACAAACCACATCTAGTAGACTCTGTAGAAGAAACTGCAGATTTCAATCATTTGGAAAAAGATGGACGGCCAAGCTTCAGCAACACCACTACACCAATATCCGCCAGAACACTGTTATAAAAAAAAAAAAAAATCAACACTGATAAGCTTAATGTGCAGAAACCTAAATTACAAAAACAGCATCAGATTAATATAAATACATGCGTACAATACAGCAAAAAAACAATAATTTCTGATTATTTATATGCGAATATTCTACATATATGCATAGAAATATGAATATATTTGTAAAATAATATGTTTTCCTAATTGTTTGATAAAAAATTGCATACAGATATGCATATATTAATAATAGATGCATATTTGTCCGCAACTTTTACTCATAATTACAGCAAAAATCCACAAGTTCTAACAATAGTTTCATGAATTTATGTTTTTTTCAAGTCCTTATCATATGAAAAATCGTATTTTTATGCTAATACTAATCGTGTTTTTACAGATCCAAACCGTCCATATGCAAGTATTCTACATTCATGCATAGAAATATGAATATATTTGTAAAATAATATGTTTTTCTGATTGTTTGATAAAAAATTGCATACAGATATGCATATATTAATAATAGATGCGTATTTGTCCGCAACTTTTAATCAGAATTACAGCAAAAATCCAAACCGTCCACAACAATAGTTTCATGAATTTTTTTTCAGGTCCTTATCATATGAAAAATCGTATTTTTATGCTAATACTAACCTTATATGTATCCTACAAATAAAATCAGAAAGAAAAGGAAAAAAAATCTCACACAAAAAAACCGGATTTTGGATCGCCGGAGCCGGAAAGGGAGGAGGGTTATGCTGGAGGTGGGGGTGCGCCAGTGGGTAGCGGCGCGTTGGTGGATCCTTGTGCTGGAGCGTCGAGCGGCGGTTTAGGTTTTGGGGTCTCGTGATTTGGAGCTGGTCGATGGTGGTCGTCGCTGGTTGGTGGAGTGGGGACGCGCCAGTGGGTAGCGGCGCGTTGGCGGATCCTGGTGCTGGAGCGTCGAGCGGCGGTTTAGGTTTAGGTGTTGGATCCCGCCGCCATGGATTAGAAAATTAGGTTTCTGTAAGAAATAAAAACCTAATACGTAACATATAGTGAAAAACGCACCGTTAAAATCGAATGAGGGCATTTCGGAAAAAAAACCTGCGTTTTAAAAATAGGGATGAAATTTATATGTTTCAAAGGGGGAGGATGTGAGCCTAATTAACTTTAGTTTTAAGGATGTGAGACTAATTTTCACTAAAAGAAAATTCATGTGTTGAAGAGAATATTCATTTGTTGAATTGAATAACGAAGTTATTGAAAGATATAAAGCCGTGTTGATTAGATCTGCGCCTTTTTGGCGCGAACGATATTTATATCGATTGTATTCTTTTTTATAATGAATATAGAAAAGGAAGTAATTTCAAAATATAATGTTCTGAAAATATTATCATTTATATACATATATATATTGATGATATGGAATATTCAATTTTGATTAGAAATTAAATATGAAGTTGAAATCGTTTTGAAAACGAATTTAAAACGATTTATAAAAGCGTTTTGAAAAGGAATCGACGTAATATTATATATATATATATATATATATATATATATATAATGGCCTGAATAGAACGCGCCGCGCTGCGGCAGTTCATGAATTTCGACCATTGACTTCGAATGGACATTACGGGAGATCCGACCGTCGGATTCTCCTAAAACTGGAACCGTTGGGTTCGTATCGAAAAGAGCTTTCTAATGAATATTAGAGACTTGAAATCTAATGGTTGGATTTGGAATTATGTCCAAATCAAATTGGGAAAAGGTCGTTGTAAATGCAGTTCGATGGCCGTTTATGGAAATCGACTGTACGTGCCTTGATAAAATTAATAAAAATATCATTAATTTGTGTAAAATCATAAGAAATGATTTGGAAAGAATTGGTATGAAAAATTCCATATTTGAAAAGATAAAAATAGATTTTTATCGAGATGAACTAGTTTTGAACTAGAATTATAATCCATTTGTTTTTAAAATAAATAAACCGGATTTGAAATGGTTTTAAAAATAACCAGAATTTCCAATATATAGATTGGAATTGGATTTGAATCAAAATTGTCTTTGGAATATTTCGATGTTGGATTTCGTGATTATACAGATATTGTTATGGAAATTTGAAAGATATATTTATATCATTATTTCCAATACGATATATGTTGGTCGTAGAATTCGATATTGAATATAAGCCGATATATTTTCTATTCAGAGCCTTGTATTTAATATCAAATGGGATTTGGGTTTATCGTGAACGGTATTTTAAATAACACTTGTTCTTTAACCCGATAATTAAAGGAATGTGAATTGGGTTTATTGTGAACCGTGTTTTAACGACATTCGTTCTTTAACCTGATTTACAGTGAAATGTGATTTGGGATTTATAAATCTTTTGTTAAGATTTAAAGGAGATTTTCCAAAGTAAAGTTTTCCAATTTAAATAAAATAAATTGGAATGGATAGGAATTCGATTTGGTAATAATCGAAGTGAATTTATGTGGATGAGGACTGCTAATATATATGGAATTTAAAAGGCTTTGCTGTTATTCCATTTATATTGTTAGTCGGATATGGAAGTTTATATCGATTATATATATTGATTTGTTTTTCATGAAGATTCCATGGTCAATGGAATGTGATTTTGGGTTGTCGTGAACGGTATCTTCAATAATACTGTTCTTAGACCCAACGGAGTTAAGAAAATCAGAAACTAACTAGAGATTAGTTATGTTGGATAGTTTCTTGGGTATTGATCTGATGTTGGTTTCGGCCTTCGGGGTTAACACTTAGGAAATTATTCACTTGCTAATTTATGGTTAAAGGCTGATGGAATAGAATGTGATTTTGGGTTTATCGTGAACCGTGTTTTAAATGACATTGGTTCTTTAACCCAGTTAAAGACAGGATATGATTTCCCAAGTTAAATAATCATTACTAGTGATTTTTGGGAAGATTAAAACCTAGTGGAGTGTTAATGAATCTTTAATTATATTGAAATGTTCGAGAATGGAGTATCACCAGTTTTGCTCCAAGCGATAGTTAAATCTTTAATGAGATTTGAACGTGAAATGGTAATTGAATTTACCGATAACACCGTGGTGTTAGATATGAAGTATGACCAGTTTTACTTCATGGGATGAATAGGTTGGGGTTGGGAAATTTAACAAGTGATTACTTCGGTAAAGTTTGCTAATCACGACTAGTTTGGATAAACCATAATTTGGTCTAAATTGATATTCAAAAGAAGATTAAAGAATAAATTTTAAGAATTTATCTTTGATAAAATTAATGGGAACCTTTCCCAAAGTATAATAATATTTGAATAAAAGAATATTCTGAATTGGAATGAGGCGTATGTTGTGTTTGTGTAACACTTGTTTATTATATACGCGAGTTATTCAGAAAGACCGGGTTTATCCCATTCTGAATGACTGATTGATGATGTGTCGAAGATGAAGACGGTGGTCGAAGACCGGAGGTCTTCACATCGTTTGGATAATTACTGATGATCTTGATTGGGCTGTACACCCAAGAGGAGAGAATCAGTTGGTGATCGTCCAGACGTACTTGGAGATCGATGGATATGCGAGGCACAAGGTGCCTCTGGTTTCATTCAGACCCAGAACGGACTTGTAAATGGACTGTGTGTCTGACATTGGATATCATTCTGTGTGATTTATGGATATCAGTTGCATGGAGTGGTTTGCCTGTGTGGCATGCTAAGATGCAAATGATCAAGGCTTCTGTTGAAAAGCAGAGTCTTGTGGTTGATGACCAAAGCACGACCTGTGTGGCATAGCTTTTTGTAGCGTAGATTCGCGAGCCTCACACCTCGGTTGTGAACCAGAAATGGGAGAGGAACTCAAGGAGGAAATGTGTTTCCTTCTAGCTAGGGTGGTGTCAGTTACCTACCAGCCCTGACATTTATATTATTTTCACCTGTGTGGTTGTTGGATTGCGAGGCGCCTCGGATATATCGGTGACTATGTGGAGCGATGGAGTCATTTGGCTCATTGGCGCCCCAAAGGGCGGGGAAACGCAATGTTCATGCATTTTAATCCACATCGGTGGACCGACCCTGACGATCCAAGGGCCCACCTGAGTCTGGGTCCTAAGGGACGGGCTAGAGCGTCTCGAATCGGTAGAGGACTATCTTTTGCCTCGGTTCACAGATGGAAATCCAACTTCCAATACGTGACTTTGCGGTTTTGGTTGTAGAGCCTAGTATTGGCAACATGATATTTGGTACCCATGCCGTCTATGATTGATACTTATGATTGAAATTGTTTTGACACTATACACTTATAGTAATAATAAAACATGAAATTTTGCGTACCAAGCGTTCTTTGGCTATTATAAGGTAAAACCATATCCTTCGTCTTGTGTTGCATTGTTTTAACATTGCGCTGTTGTTTTATGCACTGGTATTCTTGGGAGAAAACCCGTTCCATGTTATACGGCGTGGTCACTTGATTTACCTAACTTTAAAATAAAGATTAATAACTGTTATAGTTCTCACATCAGTCACATGACTGACCTGGAGTTTATTGTTTTAGCCTAAACTCTGGGTGCCCTTATTTTCGACACGGGCAACTAGTAGTTTTGGTTTTGCAGATTTATATTCACAGGAACCTGATTTACAGCTGAAGCTATTCGAAAAGCTCTGTATCCGTGTATCTGTTTTCAGTTGTGCTTTGTATTGTTTTTCCGCTGCAGTAATGTATTTAAATCTCTGATATTTCTCTGATGTGTAATATTTATTCATGCTCTGTATATTCTTGTATTCTGATGGAATTGTTGTAATAAGCAATGAAATGTTCTTCTGTTTGTGTTCTGATTTGTCGTGTTCTCAAAACAATCAGGGGTTTCGAATGGTCTCGGTCGATTTAGCGATCGATTCGGATTGAGCGAAATTCCTTGTTGTTACAAGTCTTGACGACACTATTTTCTTGGAGAAAGGTTTGAGCTATGCACGGATCATAAGTCGCTCAAATACTTGTTCTCATCGAAGATCTTAACCTATGACAGCAACGCTGAATGGAGTTCCTAGCGTCCTACGACTTTGAGATAGCTTATACCCTAGGCAAAGGTAATGTAGTGGAGGACGCATAGAGTAGGCATAGGATGACCCTGAGTCCTTTATTCGTAGAAAGGCGGAGCTTGGAGTACATCTCAACCTTCGATTTTAAGCCATCTAAGGATTTCCCTTTGGGATTGTTAGCATCATTGGAGGTGCGACCTATTCAATTGGAGCGTATTAGATCTATGCAACGGAAGGACCCGCAGATATCAGAAATCTTGGTCAGGCTTGGTAAAGGAGAGGCTTCTAGTCACTTAGCTAGATATACAGTGGACCAGATAAGTTGGCTATGACGAGATGGAAGGCTATGTGTCCCTAGGATTGGGGAATTGCTAAAGGCAGTGCTTGAGGAAGCTCATCATTCTCGGATGATTATTCATCCGGGCGGCGACAGGATGTATCGAGTCATGAAGAGAATTTTCTTTTGGACTGACATGAAGAAGGATGTGGAGGAATTTGTAGCTTGATGTTTGACTTGCTAGGAAGTTAAGGCTAAACAAAGAAAACCTGGCAGATTGCTTCAGCCCTTGGATGTCCCACAATGGATATGTGAGAGCGTCTCTATGGATTTCATCGATGGATTGCCCCGATCAAGGAAGGGGAATACAAGCGTTTGGGTGATAGTAGATAAACTTACGAAGAGCGCTCACTTCATTCCTGTTAAGAGTAAGAGGACGACAGCTTGACTAATATCGATATATCTTCGAGAGATAGTTCGACTTCATTGGGTACCTTCTAGTATAGTCAACGACCGCGACCCCATCTTTACTAGTGATTTTTGGAAGAGCCTACAAGAGGTGTTGGTACACAACTACGTTTGAGCACGACATACCACCCTTAGACAGATGGATAGACTGAGAGGGTGGATAGAGTTCTTGAGGATCTTCTAAGGTTGTGTATCATAGACTTTGGAGGGACTTGGGAGGAGCATCTCCCATTAGTTGAGTTTACCTATAACAACAGTTACCAATCAAGCATAGGCATGGCACCTTTCGAAGCGTTATATGGATGACTTGTAGATCACTGACTTATTGGTGGGAGTCTACGGACAGACTCTTACTTGGACCTGAGATGATTCTAGACACTTCCGAGAAGATTGATCTTATTTGCCGAAGGATGAAAGTAGCTCAGGACAAACAGAAATCATATGCTGATAAAAGGAGGACCGACTTGGAATTTGAAGTGGTAGATATGTTCTTCATTAAAGTATCCTGCTAAGGAGTGTAGTTCACTTTGACTCAATAGAGAAGTTGGCGCCGAGATTTGTAGGGACATTCCCTATAGTAAATGGGATAGGTCAGAAGGCCTATAGGATTAAGCTACCCGATAGGATGGCAGGCGTACATGGTCCGTTTCACATTTCTCATTTGAGGAAATGTCTACGTGATACGTTGAAAATAGTAGAGCCGGGCACACTTCCAGATGTGGAAGTTGAGAAGAAAGCATCAGTGAGCAGAGTTCCTACTCATATCTTTGGATCAGAGATCAAGAAGTTACACAACAAAGAAATCAGGATGGTAAAAGTATAATGGGTAGAAAACCACAAAGATGCAATGTGGGAACCTGAAGATAGGATTCACGCTTCTTATCCATTTCTTTTTGAAAGTACGTTCCTGACTTCTTTTCCAAGCTTTTACTTTGCATTTGCTTCTATCATTCAAGTATGTTTATCCTACCATTCGAACCTTTCGATCCTTAGGTAGAATCCAATGCTTGGAAACATGAGTTTGAGACATGTTATGATTGATGGTTGCAAGTGGATGCAAGTGTTTTCTAGTGGTTGCTTGTGGATGCATATACACACGCTTGGCACTAGATCGGCTCAAACACTTACATATTGCATATGAATGTGTGTGCATTTTAAATGGATGGAAATGGATGAATCATCATATGGATATTACATTTTGGTGAATGATTGTGCACAATATAAAGTTTATATGTTATATTAGGGTTATTTCCATACACTTTGGATACATGGTACAAACATATATTGCATTAAGGATGTCAACTGAATCAGTCGACCGCCGGATTTTTGCATTAGTGTAAGGGCATATACACAAAACACCTTCGCATATGTTCATACAAGCATTTAGAAATTCTTAAGGACAATGGATGCATGTGGATGATGGATGAGTAGATGGTTATAGATGGTTGTTAGGATAGTAACATTCTTCTTAACTTAGAGATTTCGGGGACGAATCCTTTAAGTAGGGAAGAATGTAATACCCCAAAATTTAATACACTGTAACCATAATTTAAAGATAATAAAATACAAATTACTTAATTAAGTATTCAGGATTAAGTGAAACTAGCTTTAACGTTGCATTCATCTTGGAATTTTGGTTTAGATAGACCCCACGGATAACGTGTAAAGAAATTATGAACCTTAGAAGTTTGCATACATATGAGATGATTATATAAAAATATAATTTAAACCAATTCAGAAAAATAATTTAAATGCAAAAATCAATGCGGGAATCAAGAGGGCATGGGAACACCTATAATGGGAATGGGTCGACCCAAGTCACGTTGGGTCGACCTACGGGTTGACCAGGTAGGTCGGTGGGCCGACCTGATGAGATCCAAGGGGTGTTCTTAATTCTGATTATTTTTGTGACTAGATTCATTCGCTGACTCAGCGCTATATGTACGGCTTAGATTAAAACCCTAGAATCTAAAGGTTTGGGTTAACTCTAGAAATCTATAAATAGGTGGCTCTCTCCCATTCGAATACACACAAATTTCTTCATACTCTCTTCCTCCATGAATCTATTCTAAAATAAAAATATATATAATGGGGGAGATTCTGCTGAAGCCTGAGTCTACAGAGATAACTCAAAGATTTGCATACAACAACAAAAGGGATAGGACTGGACTTTTCTATAACAACACATACATACATACATACATACACACACACACACACACACACACACATATATATATATATATATATATATATATAAGAGATTTAATCTCTTCTTCTCGAGGACTAGCTGTGAGTTCCCTGTTATTTTCAGATTTGATACATAGAACCATATCTTGATAGTTAAATAAAATTGGATTCAGAATATATAATGTTTATAACATAATTGCTATGCCTGTTCTTCATTGTTATTCACTTATGCAATTGCTATAAGTAAAATACATGCCTTTACTGTCTATGTGTATCTATCTTCCTTTTCGATATTTCTATTATTTTAGTTTATTTCCAGTCTTGCCTATGTGATTTGATTCCATTCTCCTTCCTTTGCTTTTCCCTTTTTTTATGTTAAAGCTAGGCCTTTGAAATTCTAGGTTATATTTGATTAAAGTTTGCATATAGTAAAACTAGGATAATAAGAAATGACATAAAAGGGGAATTTTGGCATATTGTTAAATTGAGGACTGTTTAACTATAATTTGGGAAAGGGATGATATGCACATATTTATATTGTCTGTAAATTGATAAAAATGAGTAATGCGTGTATACTTGTTGTAAATTGATAAAAAAGGATAATATGCATAAACTTGTACATGCTATAACTTAGGGACATAATTGAATGAACAGTATGCATATGTATATACATGTTAGATTTGACCTAATATAGACATTAAGTAAATGACATGTTAGAATATTATAAGTACCAGATGTAGGTTAATAAACCAAATCACTAAAGTAACTGTACACATCTGGGTAACTGTTTTAGGGAAGGGTTGTATACACTTAAGAACATGTAATATCACAACCACGCTTATAAGTAAACCTAAACTTGCTAGGTTAATCCTGATTATCAATAAGCTAAGAGGTCCCTAGTTCTGCTGTTGTATCGAGTTCTAGGGACTCTTAAATCCTAGTTACTTGGGGGCACAAGCTTAGGAGATTAGGCTTGTATCAATATGCTATTTGGAACCCATATCAGTCAGTATCTCTGTTGGTATTTTATTAGGGGGCCTCGTACTAGGTAGGGGTCAGGGCACGCTTTATTGAACTAGATAGTAAGAGGTTCAATTGGGGAAGGTGGGGGTATGGGAGCATTCCGACGGAGTCATGAGCTTGCATGAGTCCAATTGGGGAAACTAAGCCGCTGTGTAACGACCCGTGTTCTACGCATCATAGGATCGTAGAATATTTATTTCTTTCACATACGAAGTTATATGGTCATGTAACTTTGGGAGACGACTATTGGGATCATTTCCCATGTTCATGATTTTTCCCGATTTTTAAATGACCATTTTACCCCTAGTTGGTACTGTTTTGGCCATAACTTTTGACTGGAAAGGAATTTTGACCTGAAACCACTTCCATTGGCTCCGGATGATGGTTTACAATTCCGTAGAGTGGTCACATTAGCCAAACGGACTCACCGTTTGGGAGATATGGCTGAAACAAGTTTCAGATAGTGAAAAACAGCTTAATTGGGCTTAACCGGGTAATTAGCAGCTAGGCCCAAAGGGGATTTCGGGATTGGAGATGTATAGGGGCTGATTAGGGTTAGAAAACATTTCTTTCAGCCGCCACTTTCATTCTTGAACCCTAACAATGGCCGCCAACATCTATAAACATCCCCAAATCACTTTCTAATCAAGTTTTGGCTTAATCTACATCAAATTAAGGAGAGAAAGCACAGAAGCAAGGTTAGAGCTGCTGTTAGGCATCAGTACTCACCCAAATCAGCGAAGTTTCAGTTCTGAGAATTTTATTTGTGGCCAAGGTGGGTGATTAGCATTGTTTTGACACTAATTACAGTTAATTAAGGGTAATTAGTGAAGATTAGTGAATTTATACATTAATAAATTCTGGAAAAATATCTATAAATTCGAAAATAATATTTTATGCCTCTGGTAGAAATTTGGTTTAATTTGGTTAAGTTTTGTTAACCCTATGATTAGTTATGCTTAAACATGCTTAAGGGAAAATATGGGGTTTTGGGTATATTTGATCCATTTTGTCAAGTAAATTCATTGTTTTGGTGTTTGTGGTTAGTTTGCTATGTTGCTATGACTGTTTGGAATGATTTGTGATTGATTAGAATAGTTAGATTGGTCGAAAACGTCGTCGAATGGCGTAAACAAGTTGCTGGAAAAAATTGCAGAAAGTTGTGCAGGGTTTCGTATCGGATCGGGTATGTGCTCGGATCGGATAGGAGAGCTGGGCAAGGAATCCGAACCGAACCGGAATCTGGCACATAAGAGGCTTGGCAAAAAGGAAGGCCATGTTGGTTAAGCTGGGGATCGGATCAACTTGAGGACGAAGGGCTCGGATCGGATCAACTTAAGGATGAAAGGCTAGGACTGGAGTAAGGCGAAGGGATCGAATCGGAGTGAATGAAGAACGAGGGAGCTGATCGGAGCGGGAGCACGAACTGAACGAGAGATGGCCACCCGACCCGACCCGAAGTGGGACACCCGACCCGAACCGATGCGACGCTGTGGACCCGACCCGAACCGCTACAGGAGAAGACTACGAACCAACTCAAAGTGGAGGACCCGACCCGAACCGATGGCTAGAAGGGGAACCCGACCCGACCCACTATTGACCAATAACCCGAGATGCAAAGGTAGTCCAATATGGGAAGTTAGAGCTCAGGAACCAGTTGGGAACCGATGAGTTCACTTCATGATTGGGATTTGCTGCAGGACGTGTGCCAAGGGGCAGTCGATGTCTATCACTTTGGATCACTATGTATGGGAGGTACGTGAACGGATTCAGGGCCACAGTGGCCTAGGTACGACTAAAGGGCTATAGACCAATTAAGTGGGGTCATTTGTAAAGATTTAGTCATGGCTCCAAGTGGTAAGCTTGGTAGTAGCAGTAGTTGTACAAGTCGAACTCCGTCACTACTTCGATGGGTCTAGTGATTGACAGTGGTGGACATCGCGTGCTTTACGCACTGAGTGAGAGATGTGAGGATGGTTGCTATGGTTGATTTGTTTTCCATCATTACGACATACACACCCTACCCCCGTATTCTTTACACTATCTATTATGGCACCTTAGGGTATTGTACGGTATGTGGTACTAACTCTTTGGTTGCAGGTCCAGGTTCAGTTATGGTTTAGTATACCTGTTATAGTTCTGTTTAGATGCTTATCGCTCATACCAGGCTTTATGTCTGACCCAGAGTTTTATGTCTCCTCTTATTACTCTGGGTGCTCACACGAGCAGACTAGAGACAGGTTAGCTGGTGATGCACGGGTAGATGATCCGGAGACGAGCAGGAGGCTTCCACGTATGATATATAGTATTCTCCCTGAATTGTTGAAGATCACTGCTTGGGCATTAGTAGTGCATCTTCTACTTCAGTTTTCTTTTGTTTTAGAGACAGTAAATTTGGAAAGTTGTAATAAGATGTATTTGGATTTCCGCTGCTCTGATGCTGATGTTGGTTTTAGTTATCAGCTTATGCACTGTCTCACCTGTTTTATGTCAAGTATGTTATTATTATATTTCATTCCATGCGCTGTGAGACATTCTACAGGTTCCTCGTTAGTTAATTCCCTTCTTTCCTTTCTTCTGACGACCGTTCCGTGCTAGTCGGACATGTGTACAGCGCACTTTCGGAGGAAATGCAGGCTGGTGCGGGGCGGGCCGTCACACTTGGTATTAGAGCTCTAGGTTGCGTAGTTAACCTAGGGAAGTTATCAGGGAGAGATAATATACGTATACGAGAGAGCGTATTTGTGATTACTTTGGTTTTTAAAAGCTATATATATACTATTACTAGTATAAGGATGAAGTCGTACTGCACTAGCACCACTATGGGGTCGTTAATCGTTTCCTTTTATAGATTGACGATGAGCCGATATGCTAGAGGTACCGGTAGATGGGCCAATAATGGGAATGTTGCTGACATGAGGGCAATGTTTACTGACCTCATGAGAGAGATGCTTAGGGATGTGCAGAGGGCAGCTCCCAATGGTGGAAATGGTGGTGGTCCAATAGTGCAGCCACCGAGGGTCGACTTCGCCAAGCTGAATAAGGATTATACTAGCCTTGGTGGGAAGCTGTTCCACGGAACGGAGTCAGCTACGGATGTTCAGGATTGGTTGGATAGTTGCGAACGTATCTTCGAGGATTTGGGTATCGAGGATGCGATGAAGAGAAAGCTAGCGTCCCGTCAGCTGCAAGGGCGGGCAATGAATTGGTGGAATGCTATAAAGGCAGCTACTCCCGAAGATCAGATTACTTGGGAGCAGTTTAAGGTTCGCTTTAGCGAGAAGTTCATTCCAGCTGCTCAGAAGTCAGTGCTATTTAAGAAATTCTTGGAGCTCAAGCAGAATGGCAGAGCTGTCTCGGAGTATATTGCTGAATTCGATACTTTGTCGAAGTATGGGTTATCTCTTATTGATACTGCCGAGAAGAAGAATGAGAAATTCATAACTGGTTTGGATCAGTACTTGGGGGAAAGGCTTATTAACCACATCGATGAGACGTTTGAATCGATTGTAGGGAAAGCATTGAGATCAGAAAGTCTCTACCCTAAGCCGAAGACTGAGGTTGCATCTGCAGAGGAGCCAAAGCCACAAGCAAGTGGTGGAGGCAAGGGTGGTTCCCAGAATAAGAGAAAGCAGAGTCAGACTAAGGATGGTCAGAAGAAAAAGAATAAGCAAGATGTTGAGTGCTTCAGCTGTGGTAAGAAGGGCCATTATACTAGTAATTGTCGGGCCAAGCCAGCGGATAGGAAGTGCTTCAACTGTGGCCAGATGGGACATCACAAGGACAAGTGTCCGCAACCCCCTAAAGAAAAGCAAATGGTGAAAGCCTATGCCCTTAATGCTATTCCTTCTTCGTCGAATGCCCCAACTGCGGCGGAGAAGGGAAAGAATGTCGTCATTCAAGGTATGCTTTCTATTTATGATGTTCCTGTTAGAGTTTTGTTTGATACCGGAGCTTCCAGTTCTTTCATATCTAGTGACCTGGTAGATAGGTTGGGATTGGAGCCCGAGATTGTCGATAGACCTTTAGTAGTGACGAACCCGATTGGTGGTTCGACTAGCCTTAGCATGATTTGTCGTAATGTGGTCTTATCGAGTAATGGATGCATGTTTGTTTGTGATTGCTTTGTTTTGGGCTTTACTGGATTTGGCATTATTTTGGGAGTAGATTGGCTCCAAAGATACGGGGTGGTGGTAGACTGTGAGGGCTTTTTGGTGACAGCTAGAGCGGATGATGGGCGGAGGATAGTGTTTGGTGGTCTACCCAGTGAGGGGGTATTGGCTAGTTTTCTAAACTCCTTCGACATTCCGCATAGTGAGTTGTCAGGTTTGCCCATGGTTGGCCAGTATCCGGATGTTTTCGAAGAAGTGACCGGGCTTCCGCCACATCGAGAGATTGAGTTCCGTATTGATTTGGTGAAAGATGCCAGACCTATAGTGATGCCACTTCGTCGTATGGCACCAAGGGAGCAGCGAGAGCTCGAGGTGCAAGTCAGCGATCTTTTGAAGAAGGGATTTATCAGAAGGAGTATTTTTGAATGGGGATCACCAGTTGTGTTTGCTACCAAGGCGGATGGTTCCCTTCGTTTGTGTGTAGACTACCGCGAGTTGAATAAAGTGACGAGGAAGAATAAGTATCCTCTACCGTGGATAGATGATTTGTTCGATCAGTTGAGTGGCGCGAGAGTATTTTCTCAATTGGATCTCGCGACAGGTTTTCATCAGCTTAGAGTGGAAGCTGAGAGTATAGCTAAAACGACATTTCGGACGCCGTCTGGATTTTATGAGTGGTTGGTCATGCCATTCGGGCTGACCAATGCCCCAGCATATTTTGTGGATCTTATGAATAGGGTATTCAGAGATCAGTTGAATAAGTTTTTCCTTGTGTTCATTGATGATATTTTGGTCCACTCGAGGACAGAGGAAGAACACAAGGAACATTTAAGAATAGTGATGGAGGTGTTGAGAAAACACAAATTGAAAGCAAAGTTTTCTAAGTGTCACTTCTGGAGGAGGGAAGTGAGGTTCTTGGGTCATGTTGTTTCCGAGAATGGTATTTCCGTGGACCCTGCGAAGGTGGCTACGGTACAGGATTGGCCTACGCCCATGAATACAACAGATGTAAGAAGTTTCTTGGGGTTAGCTGGATATTATCGTAAGTTTATCCAAGGTTTCTCCAAGATAGCAGCACCATTGACCCAGTTGACCAAGAAGAATCAAGCTTTTGTCTGGGATGAAAGGTGCGAGAATGCATTCAAGAGTCTAAAGGACAAGTTGACATGCGCACCAGTGTTAGTCATTCCTAAGGGGAATGAAGAGATGACGGTATACACGGATGCCTGTGGTACCGGACTGGGTGCCGTATTGATGCAAGGCGGTAGGGTTGTAGCCTATGCAAGTCGGCAATTGAAACCGCACGAGAGAAGATACCCTACCCATGATTTGGAATTGGCAGCGATCGTGTTCGCGTTAAAGAAGTGGAGACACTATCTCTTGGGAGAAAGATTTGAGCTGTTTACAAATCATAAGTCGTTGAAGTATCTCTTCTCTCAGAAAGATCTGAATCTCCGTCAGTAGAGATGGTTAGAATTCTTGGCTTCCTATGATTTTGACATCGCATATACACCAGGAAAAGGCAATGCGGTAGCCGATGCCTTGAGTAGGAGACATGCCAGTTTAGGGGCTATGTTTCTTGAATGGAAGCAACTGGAGTACATCGGTGGGTATGATTTCAGACCAAAGTGCAAATTGGATCCAGAAATGTTAGCAAGTTTGACGATCAGACCCACTTTGATTGAGCGAATCGGCTCTAGTCAGAGGGACGATCCTAACCTATTGGAAATCATCTCCAAGTTAGAGATGGGTATCGATGAGGAGATGGACAAGTATGGGCTTGATCGAGATGGATAGCTTAGAAAGAATGGAAAGCTTGTTGTACCCAATGTCAATGGATTGAGAGATGAAGTGCTTAGAGAGTGTCATCACTCAAAACTGACTATACACCCCGGTGGTAACAAGATGTATCGAGATATGAAGCAGACCTACTACTGGGAAGGGATGAAAAGAGACATTGGGAAGTTTATATCCAAATGCATGAATTGCCAGCTAGTTAAAGCCGAGCAAAAGAAGCCTAGTGGGATGTTGCAACCATTAGAAATTCCCGAATGCAAATGGGAGCAAGTCTCGATGGATTTCATCGATGGTTTACCGAGGACTAGATCGGGACATGATAGCATTTGGGTAATCGTGGATCGATTAACTAAGAGTGCAAGATTCATACCAGTCAAATCGACCAGAACGGCAGCTAAGTTAGCAGAATTGTATATGAAGTGGGTAGTGAGATTTCATGGAGTACCTAAAAGCATTGTGAGTGACCGAGACCCGTTGTTCACTAGTGGGTTTTGGAAGAGCTTACAAGAGGCGTTAGGATCAGAATTACATCTCAGTACCGCATACCATCCTCAGACCGACGGTCAGACGGAGAGGGTGAATCGTATATTGGAAGACCTCTTGAGATCTTGTGTACTAGATTTTGGCGGATCATGGGATGACCATTTGCATCTAGTAGAGTTTGCATACAATAATAGCTACCAATCCAGTATCGGTATGGCTCCATATGAAGCTTTGTACGGAAGACCGTGCAACTCACCATCATGTTGGATAGAGACTGGCGAGAAGTTTATGCTTGGACCAGATGTGGTGAGGGAAACATCAAATAAGATCAAGATCATTCAACAACGAATGAAAGCTGCCCAAGATAGGCAGAAGAGTTATGCTGATAAGAGGAGAAGAGACTTAAAATTCTCCGTTGGTGACTTGGTGTTTGTCAAGATTTCTCCGTTGAAGAGCGTGATACGATTTGGCAGGAGAGGCAAGTTAGCACCAAGGTTTGTTGGCCCATTCCCTGTTCTAGAACCAGTCGGGAATTTGGCATATAGGGTTGGCTTACCAGAGAAGATGGCGGGAGTTCACAATGTATTTCATGTTTCCCAACTAAGGAAGTTCGTTCACGACCCAGATATGACTATTTCACCTGATCAGTTAGAGGACTTCGAAGTAGAACCCGAGGCGGTTGGGAACCGCATGCCGATCCGTATTGTCGAGCACGATATGAAGCAACTTCGAAGAAAGGTGGTGAAGCTAGTCAAGGTTCAGTGGGGCGAGAACGAGAATGACTATACTTGGGAGACAGAGGAGAGTATTAGGAAGACATATCCAGAACTCTTTGCCTGGTAAGATTTTGACTTCGATTTAGTTTTCAGCATGCTAGGGTAGGCTTGTTTGCTTGTTTTGCATGTTTGATTGTTGTATGTGGCTGTTAGGCATGCGGGATCTTTTGTATGTTTTGGGTTAAGGAATTTCGGGGACGAAATTTCTTAAGGGGGGGAGAGTGTAACGACCTGTGTTCTACGCATCATAGGATCGTAGAATATTTATTTCTTTCACATACGAAGTCGTATGGTCATGTAACTTTGGGAGACGACTATTGGGATCATTTCCCATGTTCATGATTTTCCCGATTTTTAAATGACCATTTTACCCGTAGTTGGTACTGTTTTGGCCATAACTTTTGACTGGAAAGGAATTTTGACCTGAAACCACTTTCATTGGCTCCGGATGATGGTTTACAATTCCGTAGAGTGGTCACATTAGCCAAACGGACTCACCGTTTGGGAGATATGGCTGAAACAAGTTTCAGATAGTGAAAAACAGCTTAATTGGGCTTAACCGGGTAATTAGCAGCTAGGCCCAAAGGGGATTTCGGGATTGGAGATGTATAGGGGCTGATTAGGGTTAGAAAACATTTCTTTCAGCCGCCACTTTCATTCTTGAACCCTAACAATGGCCGCCAACATCTAGAAACATCCCCAAATCACTTTCTAATCAAGTTTAGGCTTAATCTACATCAAATTAAGGAGAGAAAGCACGGAAGCAAGGTTAGAGCTGCTGTTAGGCATCAGTACTCACCCAAATCAGCGAAGTTTCAGTTTTGAGAATTTTATTTGTGGCCAAGGTGAATGATTAGCATTGTTTTGACACTAATTACAGTTAATTAAGGGTAATTAGTGAAGATTAGTGAATTTATACATTAATAAATTCTGGAAAAATATCTATAAATTCTAAAATAATATTTTATGCCTCTGGTAGAAATTTGGTTTAATTTGGTTAAGTTTTGTTAACCCTATGATTAGTTTTGCTTAAATATGCTTAAGGGAAAATATGGGGTTTTGGGTATATTTGATCCATTTTGACAAGTAAATTCATTGTTTTGGTGTTTGTGGTTAGTTTGCTATGTTGCTATGACTGTTTGGAATGATTTGTGATTGATTAGAATAGTTAGATTGGTCGAAAACGTCGTCGAATGGCGTAAACAAGTTGCTGGAAAAAGTTGCAGAAAGTTGTGCAGGGTTTTGGATCGGATCGGGTATGGTCTCGGATCGGATAGGAGAGCTGGGCAAGGAATCCGAACCGAACCGGAATCTGGCACATAAGAGGCTTGGCAAAAAGGAAGGCCATGTTGGTTAAGCTGGGGATCGGATCAACTTGAGGACGAAGGGCTCGGATCGGATCAACTTAAGGATGAAAGGCTAGGACTGGAGTAAGGCGAAGGGATCAGATCGAAGTGAATGAAGAACGAGGGAGCTGATCGGAGCGGGAGCACGAACTGAACGAGAGATGGCCACCCGACCCGACCTGAAGTGGGACACCCGACCCGAACCGATGCGACGCTGTGGACCCGACCCGAACCGCTATAGGAGAAGACTACGAACCAACTCAAAGTGGAGGACCCGACCCGAACCGATGGCTAGAAGGGGAACCCGACCCGACCCAGTATTGACCAATAACCCGGGATGCAAAGGTAGTCCAATATGGAAAGTTAGAGCTCAGGATCCAGTTGGGAACCGATGAGTTCACTTCATGATTGGGCTTTGCTGCGGGACGTGTGCCAAGGGGCAGTCGATGTCTATGACTTTGGATCACTATGTATGGGAGGTACGTGAACGGATTCAGGGCCACAGTGGCCTAGGTACGACTAAAGGGCTATAGACCAATGACGTGGGGTCATTTGTAAAGATTTAGTTATGGCTCCATGTGGTAAGCTTGGTAGTAGCAGTAGTTGTACAAGTCGAACTCCGTCACTACTTCGATGGGTCTAGTGATTGACAATGGTGGACATCGCATGCTTTACGCACTGAGTGAGAGATGTGAGGATGGTTGCTATGGTTGATTTGTTTGCCATCATTACGACATACACACCCCACCCCCGTATTCTTTACACTATCTATTATGGCACCTTAGGGTATTGTACGGTATGTGGTACTAACTCTTTGGTTGCAGGTCCAGGTTCAGGTATGTTTTAGTATACCTGTTATTGTTCTGTTTAGATGCTTATCGCTCATACCAGGCTTTATGTCTGACCCAGAGTTTTATGTCTCCTCTTATTACTCTGGGTGCTCACACGAGAAGACTAGAGACAGGTTAGCTGGTGATGCACGGGTAGATGATCCGGAGACGAGCAGGAGGCTTTCACGTATGATATATAGTATTCTCCCTGTATTGTTTAAGATCACTGCTTGGACATTAGTAGTGCATCTTCTACTTCAGTTTTCTTTTGTTTTAGAGACAGTAAATTTGGAAAGTTGTAATAAGCTGTATTTGGATTTCCGCTGCTCTGATGTTGATGTTGGTTTTAGTTATCAGCTTATGCACTGTCTCACCTGTTTTATGTCAAGTATGTTATTATTATATTTCATTCCATGCGCTGTGAGACATTCTACAGGTTCCTCGTTAGTTAATTCCCTTCTTTCCTTTCTTCTGACGACCGTTCCGTGCTAGTCGGGCATGTGTACAGCGCACTTTCGGAGGAAATGCAGGCTGGTGCGGGGCGGGCCATCACACGCTGTAACACCAGTAAATAGGTCAGTGCTATATAAGTTGCTGAGTTAGGGTGTGATACACCCTACTGCCGGGGCTAACACAAAGTATTTATGTATTAGGGAGCCGATCGCATGGGTAGTAATTAGGGTACACCTAATCTTGCAGTTAATTCTGATGTTACGTAATTAGGTTAAATACCTAATCTTGTTATACTGGTATTGGTGCAAACACAACCTGTTTTAGGGTATAAATGAGAAGCATTACTTGATCACTGTTTATTCCTGTCTATCCTGCTTTTCCTGTTTATCTATATCATGTTTATGTTGTTAACCTGTTGCTTTATACTGTATTTTCTCATCCAATCTTGTTTACCTGTCTTGGTATTTCTATTTTTATGCACATTTGAAAATCATTTGAACTCTCCAGACTTTATGTCTGACCCTTTTGTTTTCGCTTCTTTCTTCTTTCCCTCCAGGTCCTTAGAGTGGAAACACTCATCAATGATTAGGACGTTCTCTTTCAGCTCGGACTTGGACTTTTTGAGATGTATCGTTTTTGACTTGCTCTCTACTCTATTATGGTTTGCGACGAGGGATACGATTTTATTTAATGGCACTTTGTTATTTTCTTTTATGAGACAGATTTGAGATACTTGGTTTTGATGTAACCGTTTTTGATGTAACCTGTTTGAGACTACAATTTATTTTTAATAATGAAGTTGAAATCTTCCTCTACTTATTTATATTTGTCTTGTGCATTTATGTACTGTTTACCTGTTGCGCTTCAAGAAACTTAATGCACTTTCTTATGAGTGACATTAATGGACGTGGGGTGTCACGATATTCCTGATCATCATTTCTGTTCATACTACAAACTAGGAAATAGTCACAAACTTATGTTTCAGAATTATTAAACAAAATATACTAAACCATTGTAACTAGATGTTGTTCTATGGGGACCAGCCCTACTTAATACAGATTAGAATTATAACTATTACATTTCCTTTGTCAATGCCTATTCTAGACATGTGTGGATTTAATTTTTAAAAATTAAGATATGAGACTCAAAACGTTGTGATTAAGTTTATAGCTAGTGCTGAAAGGCAAACGAATTATCAAGTAAAGATAATTTAGTTTAATGGACATAAAGAATTCTTACCCCTAAAAGATTATTTTAATAAGAAAAGGAATTGTGCACAGGGTAACTTGTCCATGCACATTCAAGCCAAATTGTCTTATAGAGAGAAAGCACGGACACATTGTTAAAACCGGTCTAACACTGCTCGCACAAGCATCATTGTCGCTAAAATTTTGGCCTGATGATTTTGCCATAGTTGGGCATCTTTTTTAATATACTACCCACAAAAGTTATCAAATTCAAAAGTCCAATTGGAATATTAACTAATGTCAACCCAATTATAAGGATTTCAAAGTCTTTAAATGTCTTTGCTTCCCCCACTTAAGACCATACAACGCACACAAACTTGACTACTGGTCATCCCCATGCACATTCATAGGTTATGCCACCAATAAAATTCAAAAGTCCAATTGGAATATTAACTAATGTCAACCCAACTATAAGAATTTCAAAGTCTTTGGATGTCTTTGCTTCCCCCACTTAAGATCACACAACGCACACAAACTTGACTACTGGTCATCCCCATGCACATTCCTAGGTTATGCCACCATTAACAAAGGCTATGAATGCTTAGATAATAATGGAAGAATTTATATATCCAGACATGTGACTTTCAAAGAACGGTTGTTTCCCTTTCGTAAAGAAGATTTCAAAACAACCAAGAAAATATACAATCCAAAACTCTATACCCAATATAACTGGCCTCAATGATGTTGTCATTCTAAGAGACATCACAATGATCAACAAATGTACCAACCCTCTTAATATGTGTAACAACCCACTCGGAATGAACCTAAATTTCAACCTAGGAAAGGCTCATCCGAACTTAAGGCCATTCAAAATGGATCATTGGTTCCTATACTGAATTACTTAAAATAGAAATAACAGAGTAGACTAAGCAAAATTGAAATCGAACACAGCGGAAGTGATAAAATATAATATCAGAAATAGATATACCATTGAAAGAAAGCACCACAATGTAGATTACATAAATATGTCAATAGTTATAAGAGGGTACTTCACAATAATACTGATAACTATCTCATAAATACAAAGGTATAGCCAACATAAATTAATAATAACTATGGATCCTCCGTCATCAGGTTCCATGACTCCATTGATCAAGCAAATAATCCCACCTACCAACCTGTTAACATATTAAGAGGAGGGGTCATAACAAAAGGCTATGGTGATGAAAATCACATAAATCTTTAAAGAATAACTATTTCCTATATTCGACAGTATAAATTATTCACATTATGTCTACGTAATTCAATACACAATCAATCATATTTATTTATGAGGCGGACTACCCTATAGTCACTTAAGTCCTACATTGCTTATTTAAAGGAGGATTCTCTATGATCACTTAGTACCCTTCGAGGAGGACTACCATTTGTGAAAACCCAAACTTCCCCGTAAAGGAGAGCCCAGATTGAATTGGGAACACGACAAATCAGAACACAAACGACAGAACATTTCATTGCTTACTACAACAATTCCATCAGAATACAAGAATATAACAGAGTATGACTAAATAATATACATTCAATAAATATCAGTGATTTAAAATTACATTTAAATACATAGCAGTGGAAAATTAATACAAAATAAAACTGAAAGAGATACACGGATACAAGCTTTCCGGATATCATTCCAGTTGTAAACCAGGATCCTATGAATATAAATCTGCAAAACCAAAACTACTAGCTGCCCATGTGGAAAATAGGGGCACTCAGAGTTTAGGTTAAAACAATAAACTCCAGGTCAGTTATGTGACTGGTGTGAGAACTAAAATAGTTATTTAAACCTTTACTTTAAAATAAAGTAAATCAAGGGACCACGCCGTATAACACGGAACGGGTTTCTCCCTAGAATACCAGTTAACAAAACAGCGCAATGATTTTTGGAAAAATGAAGCTATTATAAGACCAAGGTCCCATGACACAATGCAACGCAAGTCGGAGGATAGGGTTTTCCCTTATAATCGCCGAACATGCTTGGTACGTTTAAAACAAATCATTTGATAGTATTATAAGTGCATAGTGTATAAAACAACTTCAAATATAAATGTATCAATCCTAAACGGCATGGGTACCATATATCATGTCGCCAATACTAGGTTCTACAATCAAAACCGCAAAGTCACGTATTGGAAGTTGGATTTCCGTCTGTGAACCAAGGCAAGGGATCGTCCTTCCCACTTCGATACTCTCTAGCCCGAGCCTCAGGCAAGTACTCAGTCAAGCCTTTAGATCGTCAGGGCCGGTCTACTCGATGTGGATTAAAATGCCTGAACCATGCGTTTCCCCGCCCTATGGGGCGTAAGTCTGGTCTGTATAAAGACCATATCATCCATCGGCCCCGCAGTGCCGATATATTCGAGGCGCCTTGCTATCCATCATCCACATAAGTAAAACGTCAGGGAGTGTAAAACCCTGACACCACTCCTAGCTAGAAGGAAATGCATGCCCTCCTTGATGTCCTCTCCCGTTCCTGGTTCACACCGGGGTGCGAGGCTCGCGAATTAATGATACACAAAACTATGCTATATTAAAGCTGTGCTTTGATCATCAACCACAAGACTTTACTTATCAATAGAAGCCGTGATCATTTGCATCTCAGTATGCCACACAGGCAATTCACGCTATGCAACCGATGTATATCAATCACACAGAATGAAATCCAAGGTCAGACATACATCCATTTACAAGTTCGTTCGGGTCTGAATGAAACCGGAGGCACCTTATTTCTCATCCCATATGTCCAATACAGGAGAGAGGTCCTCGCATACCCGGTCGATCTCCAAGTACGTCTGGACGATCACCACTTATTACCTTGTCTTGGATGTACAGACCAATCAAGACATCAGTAATCATCCAAACGACGTGAAGACCTTCGGTTTTCAACCACCGTCTTCATCGTCGACTCATCGCTGATTCAGTTATTCAGAATGGGATAAACCCGGTCTTTCTGAATAACTCGTGTATATAATAAACAAGTGCTATAAAAACACAACATACGCTTCATTTCAATTCTGAATATTCTTTTATTCAAATATTCTTATCCTTTGGGAAAGGCTCCCATTAATTTTATCAAAGATAAATTCTTTAATTTTCCTTTGGATATCAAATCAAACCAAATTATGGTTTATCCAAACTAGTCGGGATTAGCGAACCTTACCAAGGTAACCATTTGTTTAATTTCCCAATCCCAACCTATTCATCCCATGAAGTAAAACTGGTAATATTTTATATCTAGCACCACTGTGTTATCGGTAAAATTAATTACGATTTCACGTTCGAATCTAATTAAAGATTCAACTATCACTTGAAGCAAAACTGGTGATACTCCATTCTCGATCATTTCTTGAATTTGATAATTTTAGTTATCAAATTCACCTTTCAATCTATTTGAAGATTCATTAAAACTCTAATTCAGTTTTAATCTCCAAAAATCATTAATTAATGATTTTCTTCAAAGTTAAGAAATTAATCTTATCTTTAACTGGGTTAAAGAACTAATGTCATTTAAAACACGACTCACGATAAACCCAAAATCCCATTTCATTTACAATGGAATTGTCATGGAAAACAGATCGATATATATAATCGATATAAACTTCCACATCCAACCGATAATACAAATGGAATAATGCCAAAGCCTTTTAAATTCCATATATACTAACAGTCTTCCTCTATAGAAGCTCACTTCGATTATTACCAAGTCGAATTCCATTCAATTCCAATTTAATATGCTAAATTGGAAAGCTTTACTTTGTGAAATCTCCTTTAAATCTTAACAAAAGATTTATAAATTCCAAATCACATTTCACTGTAAATCGGGTTAAAGAACGAATGTCGTTAAAAACACAGTTCACAATAAACCCAATTCACATTCCATTTCAAATCCAGTTAAATGTTAATTAATTGGTAATTTTTCTTAACATCTTAATTAAAAGATTTATTCTTTTCACACGGGGTTTAAGAACAGTGTTATTGAAGACCCCATCCCATCAGTTTCTAACCGTAAATTAGTAAGAAAACAGTTCCCTAAGTATTAATCCCGAAGGCCGAAACCAACATCAGATCAATACCTAGGAAACCATTTAACTTAGCTAATCTCCAGTTAGTTTCTAATTTTCTTAACTCCATTGGGTTTAAGAACAGTATTATTAAAGATACCATTCATGACAAACCCAAAATCTCATTCAATTCAATTCCAATTAAACATTAATTAATTGGTAAACTTCATTAAATCTTAATAAAAAGATTTAATCTTTTCTCAACTGGGTTTAAGAACAATGTTATGAAGACACCGTTCACGACAAACAAAAAATCCCATTTGATATTAAATACAAGGCTCTGAATAGAAAATATATCGGCTTATATTCAATATCAAATTCTAAAATAAAAAAAATATCATGTTGGAATAACGATATATATATATATATCTTCCAAATTCCTCCATAATGTTTGTATAATTATGAAATCCAATATCGAAATATTCCGAAGGTAATTTCCATTCAAATCCATTCCAATTAATATATTGGAAATTCTGGTTATCTTTAGAACCATTTCAAATCCAATTTATTTATTTAAAAATATTGGATTATAATTCTACTTCATAACTTGTTCATTTCGATTAAAAAATATTTTTATCTTTTCAAATATGGGATTTTCCATCAAAATTCTTTCCAAATCATTTATTATGATTTTACAAAAAATATTTATATTTTTAATAATTTTATCAAGGCCCGTACAGTCGATTTCCATAAACGGCCATCGAACTGCACTTACAACGACATTTTTCCAATTTGTTTTGGACATAATTCCAAATCCAACCGTTAGATTTCAAATCTCTAATATTCGTTAGAAAGATCTTTTCGATACGAATCCAACGGTTCCGGGTTTAGGAGAATCCGATGGTCGGATCTCCCGTAATGTCCATTCGAAGTCAATGGTCAAAATTCGCGAACTACCGCGGCGCGACACGTTCTATTCAGGCCATTATATTATATATATATAATATATATTTCGTTGATTTCCATTTAAAACATATTTTATAAGTCGTTTATAAATTCGTTTTAAAACGATTTCAACTTCATATTCAATTTTAAATCAAAATTGAATATTCCATATCATTAGTATATAAATGATAATATTTTCAAACTTCAGATTTCGAAATCAATTCCTTTTCGATATTCATTTTAAAAATGAATAAAATCGATATAAATTTCGTTCGTGTCAAAATGGCGCAAATCTAAACAACATGGCTTTATATATTTAAATATTTTCGTGTCCATCCCAAATCAGACATCAAAAATCATATTTTGATCTTTTACTGAATATTATTTTAAAATATTCCTTATTTTAAAATATTTGTTATTTTAAAATATTCATTGTTTTTGAACTGGAATCAGACACAGTCAATTACCATATAATTTTATTTATATGGATTTCATACAACACATGTATATAACAACCATGATAAACAATCAACCATCATCCAGAGTGCATTCTATACTGTGTAAGTATTAAAAATAAATATTTAACGCTTACAACAGTCTGTCAACCTATCAATATACATACAATTAAACGATTGGGGTTAGTGTACATCAAATGTAATCCCAACACCCGTGTGGGGTTTCAATTCACAAACACGGAATTCATTTGTGCGGTTGGGCGACGTGTAAAATTTATCGTCCCAATCCATATCAATTAAATGGGTGTACATAAACATATCGTCCGATTTGTAAATGAATACTTATTTTATTCATATACACGTTAAAAATTATATTTTTAATGATTAAATATTTATTTTATTCAACACATTAATATTTTATTTTATTCAACACATCACAAACCAAATTCACATAAACAATTTTCACAACGCAATACAATCAAACAAGTCATCCACGGTCTGTGGACGACGGTGTCGGGTGCTGCTAAGCACCATCTTTATCCTAGTATATATTTTTAACTAGAAATAAAATTAGAGTGAGAAGTTCTCACATTTGGGTTCCACTCCGCCAGTTTTATTTCTGAATTTCAGATTAGTCGGGATTTGCCTGACATTCCAACGCAGTCTCCTCTATGCTGTTCATATTAAAAATCACATTTTTATTATGATGTTTATACATTTAAAAATCGCTATTTTTATTCTATGTCTTATATTTAAAAATTACATTTCTATTATTCTGTCTCCATAATAAAAATCATTTCTTTATTTCGTTCTTCACATAATAAAAATCACATCTTTAATCCTCTACTTCATAATATAAAAATCACATTTTTATGAAGCCGTTCATACGATAAAATCAAGTCTTTATAATGGTAAAAATCTATTTTTTATTTGGCTAACTTCATAATAAAAAATCATATTTTTATTAAGTTATTATATATATAAAAATCTTACTTTTAATTCGCCACAAATATGAAAATCATATTTGTAATTCGCTTAAAAATATAAAAATCATACTTTTCATATTATCAAAAATCATAACTTTTTATTCACTATATATATATAAGATCATATTTTTACTACGCTACATATATAAAAATTATATTTTACTACTCTACATATATAAAAATTATATTTTTACAACTCTCTATATATAAAAATTATATTTTTACTACTCTACATATATGAAAATTATATTTTTATCTTACTACTTGAACGATAAAAATCATAACTTTCCATAAACAAAAATCATGACTTTATATAATTAAAAATCTGATCTTTACATACAATAAAAATTCGATCTTTTCATGTATAAAGATTCTAATATTTTCTCTTTCAAAAATCATATCTTTCCTATGAATAAAACTATATACTTTATATGAATAAAGATCTAAACTTTATATTCATAAAAACCGTACTTTTACTAGATTAAAAATCATATCTCCTCATAAACAAAAATGGAGCGGATTCTCAAAAATAGATTTGGAGTGAGGGCTCCTTTCTGGAATTGGAATATTAGGAAGATGGGAGACAACTTTATCGTGAAATTTCCACCTTTCTTGTTGACTACTGATAATTGGAAGTACGCTATTGGACTAAATGAAGGATCTTTGCAATTGCGAAGGTGGTCACCTGATTTTGGCTGCCTCCAGAAGGAGAAGATGAAGCAGTGGGTTTTGATCAAACATGCACCAGTGGTTTGTAGAAGACTAAGCGTGTTGAAGGCGGCTTTGGCGGAGATTGGGGAGGTTAACAGGGTGCAATACAGAGCACTGCATGTACCTGATTTTTCATGGTTGAAGGCTGAATTGTTAGTGGAAGACCCAATTGCCCTTCCTATAACAAAATGGGTTCCTGTTGAAGGGTTTCTCCATAAAATTCTAATTGAGGAAAGCGATGATGGTGAACCTTTTCCTACTAATGAAGTGTTGAGATTTAAAAATCATGTTTTTTCGACGGATAGTGAAGGGAGGTTAAGGGCTCTTTCATATACTGCGAGACAGGTTGGGGGTGTTAATATTGCTGGTTATGGGAATGAGGAAGGTAATGGGGGGGAACGAGGTAACGCTGATGACTCTAGTGATGGCAATGCTGACGGAAATGCTGTTGATAATGTCGAGGGGTACGATGATGGGACTTTGGACGGTGGAGGTGGCAACCCATTCATTATTTCCTCTGGTGATGGAGCAGGAGTGGGAGCAAAAGGTGATGTGGGGAACCAGATTGTAATTTATGAGGGTGGTATACAAGTTGAATTTGATGTTGTGGGAAACATTGTGGGTGCGGCCAAGGTGCTTAATCAGGGAAATAGGAATGATGCTGAAAGACTGGAAGATAGTAATTCAGTAAATGGTGGCAATGCTGAAGAGTCAATGGATCTCAATGAAGCTGGTGATCACTCTACACGCAAAGGCAAGGAGGCTACTATTTCAGGAGAATGTTCATCATCAAGAAGAGTCATTTCCAGGGGCAAAAAGGCTATGGATGAGGGAGTGGTGATTCTGCGAAGAAGTGCTAGAAGGCTGGAACATCCGCTTGAAGGTAGCACTTATGTCCCTGCCTTGTTTAATTCTTTATCTAATGATAAAATGCATGAGTTAGCTAGAAATTCAGGCCTCGTTTTAAATGATCAAGTTATAAATGATATTAAAAATAAAGAATTAGAGAGGGCAAATGTTGTACCATGATTATTATAACATGGAATGTTAGAGGTCTAGGAACTTTTGATAAGTGTCTTAGAGTCAAAAATTACTTAAAATCTAATAAGCCAGACATTGTGTTGTTGCAAGAGACAAAACTTGAAACTCTTGGTGATAATATTTTTAGAAGTCTGGGTTGGGGTGTTCTTGACTCTTGGTGTTTCATTCCTGCTATGGGGAGTGCTGGGGGTTTATTTACTGGATGGAATAGTAATCTCTGGTCTTTTAAACAAGAGATTAAACAGACCCACTGTCTTCATGTTGCGTTGGAATGTAGAAAAAGCAAAGTGTTATACTTCTTTTCTAATGTATATGGACCTAATACTAGAACTGAGAGGAAGACCTTATGGAGTGAAGGGATGGAGTTTTACAATCTGTCTTATGGACCTTGGGTAATTGGGGGTGATTTCAATGTGACTAGATTTGATTATGAGAGAAGTAATAGTAAGGGAAACCACTTGGGAGATATGGAAGACTTTAGGATGTTTGTCAGTGATTGTGCCCTGATTGATCTTCCCTTGAATAATAGACGGTACACCTGGAGTGATCGGAGAAATCCACCTACCCTGGTTAAGTTAGATCGTTTCTTCATCAATACATCCTTTGAAGATTTACATCCTCTTACTTCTCAGAAGGGTTTATCCTAGATTATTTCGGATCACTGCCCTATTTTGCTGGATACTGGAGGCTTAGTTAATGCAAAAGTTTTTTTCAGATTTGAAAAGATGTGGTGTCTGGAAAACAATTTTGATGAAATGCTTGTGGATAAATGGGATGGTTTTGGAGATCGTGGAGATGCTGCCAGCAACTTATGTAGGAAATTGAAGATGTTACGTAAATTTTTGATTAAATGGAGCAAAGAAGTGTTTGGCAATATCAAGATCAAAAAAGCAGCGCTTGAAAAAGAAATCCTGGAATTCAACATTCTGGAAGAGAGAGGATTTTTGAATGAAGAAGAGAAGTCTGTGCTTTTGGAAAAAGAAAAGGAACTGTTGAAGGTGATCGATCAAGAGGAGATTTATTGGCGTCAAAGATCTAGAAGCCAATGGCTCAAAGAAGTAGATAGCAATACAAGTTACTTTCATAGAATTGCAAATGGAAGACGCAGAACAAACATGATCAGTAGTATTTGGAAAGATGGTGAAGAAATTGGGGACCAGAAGACACTTAGCGAAGTTTTCACAGAGTTTTATAAAAGCATTTTTGCGGAGAGGATTGAAAACAGATGCACGGTGGATTGGAGCAAATTTTATCCTTCTGATATTAAACTTGATGATCTTGAAAACGCTTTTACAGAGGAAGAGATTTTGTCTGCTCTTGAAGAGATGCCTGGGGACAAGGCGCCAGGACCTGATGGGTTTCCTAACTTCTTTATCAAAAAATATTGGAAAATGGTGAGAAAGGATATTTTAAGACTGTTTGAAGAACTGTATGATGGCTCTATCAGACTTGAGATGTTGAGCTACGCAAATGTTGTTTTAATACCCAAGAAAGAAGGAAATGTTACGGCGGCAGATTTCCGACCTATTAGCCTCTTAAATACCACTTTTAAACTAATCACGAAGGTGTTGGCAAATAGGTTGAAAAAGAAGTTGGACGATTTAATTGATCACTCTCAAATGGATTTTATTAGAGGCAGATTTATTTTGGATGGTGCTGTTCTGGTTTAGGAGGTAATCTCATATTGCGACAGATATAATGTTCCATGTGCTATCATCAAACTGGACTTTGCTAAGGCTTTTGACACAGTGGATTGGAGATTCCTAATTGACATTCTTACTGCAAGGGTCTTTCCTATGAGGTGGATTAACTGGATTCTTATGATCTTGTCTTCGAGCAGATCCAACATTTGTGTGAATGGTATTGCTGGTAGTACCATCTATTCGAAAAGGGGTTTAAGGCAAGGGGACCCTTTATCCCCCCTCCTCTTTGAACTGGTGGCTAATGTTTTCTCTCGTATTCTGAAGGTTAGCTCCGCTAGCAGGATGTTACAGAGCTTTGGGGATGAGCATGTGGTGGGCGGTATCAATTCTTTACACTATGCAGATGACACTATCATTTTTAGTAAACCTGATTGTAAATACATTGCTACACTCAAATTTTTGTTGTATGCTTTTGAGAGTTTATCAGGCTTGAAAATTAACTTTCATAAGAGCAGCGTCTACACTCTAGGTTGCAATGCTGAGCTGTCAAAGAACTGTGCAATGATGCTCAACTGCAAGGAGGACAACTTCCCTTTAAACTATCTGGGTATGTGCATTAGACCAAAGAAGCTTTTCAAAAAGGACTGGATCCATCTCATTGAGAAAGTCGATGTGAGGCTGGCTAGATGGAAAGGCCAATCCCTCTCTAGAGCAGGCAGACTGGTACTGGTTAACTCAGTTCTCTCCTCCTTCCCTCTGTACTGGCTCTCCTTTTTCAGGTGTCCGGGATGGGTCACAGACATGATTGATAGGATGCGAAGGAATTTTTTCTGGACGGGCGAGAAGGAGACTAAGAAATTAAGCTGTCTTGTTTCTTGGGGGCAGGTTTGTAAAGCTAAAGATCAAGGTGGATTAGGAGTGCTTAATTTGAAAGACATGAATGCTGCACTTCTCTGCAAATGGTTGTGGTTGATGCTTGGCGAAAGGAAAGCCCTTTGGAAAGAATGGATTATAAATGTTTACTATGGGGGTGTTTTTGACTGGAATAGGGACTGGTCACGCTGCTCTATTTTCTGGAAAGGGGTTATGAGTTTCTCGCAGTGGATCAAGATTGGCACTAAAGTGGTGGTTCACAATGGGCTTAACATATCATTCTGGCATGATGCTTGGTTATTGCCTATACCATTAAAAGAGGAATTGAAGGAGCTATTTGAAATTGCATGTAACACACACTGGTCTGTTGGAGATATTTATAACTCTGAGGCTACTGATTTTAAGTGGAGACTATCTTTCTGCCGACTTGTCATTGGTGATGCTCTTCAACAACTCTGCCAGCTGTATCTGTGGTTGGCGAATGTCCATTTAACTATAGGAAAAGATGAGTTTGTGTGGATGGGGGATGATAGTAAGGAGGTGTTTCGAGTTAGGAGTGTGTATAAACTGATTACCTTTTCGGGTTGTAGAAGACTGGAGTTTGATCGAATGTGGAAGACAAAGAAGGTGCCGCTGAAAGTGAAGATTCATATGTGGATTGTGCTTCATGATCGATTGAATACCGGTTGCAGACTAAGGCGTAAAGGTTTTGTTGTCAATACTGGCTGTGCTTTTTGTGATGAAGCTGATGAAGACTACAAACATGTTTTTTGGAGATGTGATTTTGCGTTTTATGTATGGACGAAGTGTATCGTGTATCTTGATTTAAACTTAGACTGGAGGGACTAAATCAAAGACCAGCAACATTTTTGGTTAACCTTTTTACCAAATTTAGACAACACACATAAAAAGAGTCTTTTTATTCTACTTAACTTCGCTTATACTTGGGTATTATGGCATGAGAGAAACTCTAGAAAGTTCAAATTCAAGATGAAATCACCTGATAAAATTATCTTCATTATTCTTAAATATGTTCTACTGTGGGCAGGGATGGAAAAGGAGAAGTTCGTCGACACCATAGCTGCAAGGGTTCACGATCGCAAATGCAGGCGCGGCTAGCTTCTTGGTGCTGTTTATGTATTATGCTTATTATTTTTAAGTTTATTATGTACCTGCTGCGTCAGGTTATGATGTTCTTTTTGTGGCTGGTTTGGTAAATGATGTACATATACTATATTTCTTGTACTGTACCAAACTCTCTATATATGATATCTCTAGGCGTGAATCATTAGATTCACTACCTTTTGTTTCAAAAAAAAAATCATTTGATTTTATAAACAAAAATAATTGAAATTAGAGGTAAACAAAACTTACAGTGGGGGGAAGGGGGGAGGGAAGGAGGGGGGAAGGGGCCAAAATTCGGATTTGAGAAAAAAAGGGAGAGGAGCTTGCCGGAGCAGCTATGGCGCGGAGGATAGTTCTTCAGGTCAGCGACGGGCTGTTTCAGCCGGTGGTGGGACGGAGCGTGCGGCGATGGGGCGCTTCTAGCGCTGGAGGTAGCGGATTAGGGTGGAACAAGGGGTTTGGGGAATCGCCGTTGGGTGGAGGAGAAAGGAGAGGCGTGCGGTGGTCTTCACGGGTGGCGGCGGTCGCGATGTGGAGGGGTGGGCGCCCGGAACAGCGGTGCGGTGGAGGGGTCACGCGATTTTACCCCTTTTCGATTTTGAACGGGTGCGTGAAATGAGGGAGTGAGAGAAAGAATGGGTTGACTATATAATATATATATATATATTTTATTTAATAATATTTTCAAAAACGTAACTTTTAAATTTGAATTCCAAACGAGACCCAATGACTATCGTCCCTAGCTAATTACCCCCATTCCGAACATAGTGGGACATGTTTCGTAAGCCAATTCGACTGTTTCGATCAGTTTTCTTTTAAATTAAATTATAAATTTATATATTCAATTTTAAACGTACAATTCAATTTACCGGGGCCATATACCGACCCCAAAAATTCCAGAAATATAAATCTGACTATGTTTTGACGATATGGTCCTAACAAAACTAATTTTGTCAAATTTGAAGACCATTTGAAAAATAGTCATTTTCTGGTCGATCCAAATTGACTAAAACTATCAAAACACGTTTTCCTTCGCCACACTCACATATTGATTCCAAAAATTATGAAAATTGGAAGCTAGCAATAATTTGTCGTCCCGGATCCAACCAAAGTTGTTTCGTCGAAAATGGAGGTCGTTTGCAAAATCGGTATTTTTAAGGGCTATATTTCCATAACGACTATTCTGAATTTTCAACTGGGCATAACTATTTATTCCCACTATGAAATTTCAATTTTTCGGATTCGTTAGGAAGATATTTTTGAATAGATTCTAATATTTTTTATTTCGCTAAAATCCTATTTATTTTGAGTCGTGTACATTTATTTGAAATTTGAAATCGAATTTTCAAACTGCCGCGCCATTTTCAATTCCTTTTATAATTAAAATAAATATTTATATACTAACTTCGATTCAAATAAATATATATATTCTAATTCTATTCGAAATAAATTTCTAGTCGTTATTATTTAAAATAAATTATTTTAAATATTCAAAATTCATTAAAATTGCCAAAATAAAAATTTTAAATTGGTTCTGATTTTCCGGGTTATTACACAATTGGTCACTTAAGACCGTCATTTTATATTTATCCTTGGGTGGATTACCACTATCACTTAATGCCTTATTGCGGACCCTAGCCACTTAAGACCTTGTCCTATATCATCAACACTATTAAATATTCTCTCTATTATAATACTAAAAATACAATCTGCCACTTAATAATATCAGGCTAAGGTAGACACTCATCGGTATTTAAGACCCCTCCGAGGGACCCATCCGTTACTTTTTAACTGGTATTACGGGTGAACTCCAAGCCACTTTATACTTCCCTTAGGTAGGCGGCGGTCCTCCGTACATGATTGGCGGAACTCTTAGTAGCTCATCCCTAGTTCAGCCCTCACTTAGCCCTTAGATAAGAAGCGAACAACTTCCGGAGAATTACCCTACTCAACGCCATCGTTTAGTTAGGATTAGTTAATGTTATATAAAAGAAAGGCGGACCCAATGACCTTTTGAGAGCTAATAAGGGTGGCTCCCATGACTTTGGTCAAAAACCAAGGAGTAAACCTTAGAAACATACCTAATCCTAAACACTCGGTACCCAACAAGGTAGATCATCCACTTAATACCTTCTCAAGGCAGACTCACTTCACACACAAACAAACACGCACGCGTGCGCGCGCGCGCACACACACATATATATTCTAGACATCTCACATTAAATCGACCATTCATAGATACTGGATTTGCCGGGATGTTCTAGGCAAACTTCTATTGTAAGTTGGGCTTAACCTCGTGTCTTACTGTAATAATTATAATGGGCCATGACACCTAGACCTCTCACATTAACCAATCTTACTTGTACATGATAGATATGCCAATCGGTTTCGGGATGGATTCTACTACAAATAATGACTAACCTCTTGTTTGTGTGTCGTTAACTATAATTACAGCCATTAACTCACATATAAACACATTGAAATTTCCTATAGGGACATTTTATAATTATAATTACCTAATTTAAATGATTTTAGTACGTATTTAATGTGCATTACTATTAAGTTAATTACATTTTAAATATATAATAATAAACGAGGCCTAAATCAAACGTACATAAAGAAACGACCTAAATCGTTTGAAATGTTAATCCCAACAACTTAGCAAAGGTACACAAGTTTATTTCCCTAAATTCTCCAATCATAATATAAAATGTGTGTTTACATCCAAATAACAGGGAAATAACAAACATACAATAATTTGTACCTTAGGTTGAATGTATTATTTCAATAATAAAAGATAAATAATGTGCATTATTTCCAAATATATATGTAAAACCCCTTTTTTGTTATAGATTCACTTTTTATATTAATTTTTTGTACAAAAACTCTATTCGATTAACATAACTCAAGTTTTTATGCTTTTGCTGCGAATACATATATATTACTATTACGTTAATTACATTTTAAATATATAATAATAAACGAGGCCTAAATCAAACGTACATAAAGAAACGACCTAAATCGTTTGAAATGTTAATCCCAACAACTTAGCAAAGGTACACAAGTTTATTTCCCTAAATTCTCCAATCATAATATAAAATGTGTGTTTACATCCAAATAACAGGGAAATAACAAACATACATACAATAATTTGTACCTTAGGTTGAATGTATTATTTCAATAATAAAAGATAAATAATGTGCATTATTTCCAAATATATATGTAAAACCCCTTTTTTGGTATAGATTCACTTTGTATATTAATTTTTTGTACAAAAACTCTATTCAATTAACATAACTCAAGTTTTTATGCTTTTGCTGCGAATATATATATATATATATATATATATATATGTGTGTGTATATATATATATGTGAATATTTACAATTTAACAATGAAATGAATCAGACCATTTTCAAGGATTATCAACACCCAAATGCCCTTCTTTCATTACATTTATAGTCCAAACCCAATTACAATAACTGATTGACTATTCTCGCAAACAAATACAGATAATATGGGATTTTGAGGATTTACTATTATTTTGTTTTCATTCAAATCCAAATCCCTTTTAGGCACAATAATCCAAATCTACACTATTAGAACATGGTAAATAACAAACTTATGAAATTTCCGCTTATAGAGATTAGAAGAGGAGATGAGTGGAATTCTAATGTAGAGTATATAAATATATGGATTTCAGCCTTTGTAACAACGTGCTCTAATTCCTCCTAACATACATATATATATGTATATATGAGATTCATGTAGTAAAATCTTATATATATTTATATATAACTTAATTCCAAAGTTAATACATAGGAATTTAGGTTTAGAGAGATATAATATAGGTTAGAAGAAAGAAGAAACTAACTTGATTTCTTGAATTAAGAAATTAAGACAAAGCGGAGGCATAGAATAGAATGAAGTGTATGATTTAGAGAGAGAGGATAGAAAAATCTAGTTATAGTTGCAAGTGTGTATATAGACCATAGGATTAGTTTGATTTAATCTAGATAGTACGTTGATGCAAAGCTATAAATAAATCCAAAAAAACAACTTCCTCCACCCAACCTCCATAAGGGCAGTCGACCCTCTCTGTAGAAGGGCGATAGACGCTCTTCTACAGAGGCGATCACCCTCTTTCTGACGTCGAGCCAAGGAGTTTGAATTCCATGTAACATTGTTTTTCTGTTAGTTACTTATTTAATATCATTGATTCTTTCCAGTTGTTGATTGTTCTTATCCCCCTCTGCACACACACACACATATACACACATACACATATCGCACACAAGTTCAAATCCTTGTGGAGTATTCCATTATGCCAATCTATTTTTAAGTATATTCCAGATTTAAATTCAGCCAGTTTGAATTTCAAACCTTGTATGTAAATAATTTACATTTTTTTTTATTAATTACGTCTTTATTTGGTCTCCGTTTTAAGAGGATAAAATATGAAAACGGATCAGAATCTTACAATGGACATAACTGGAATACTTTCACGACCTAATTCTTAGTTGTCCAAAAAACTATTTTTCATCCAAATAATACAGTATTGATTATTATTATTTATTTTAATTTAGTTATCCTATGTCTATTTATGATACATTTTACGGGATGTTACATTGTTCCCCTTAAAAAAGATTTAGTCCCGAAATCTTTCTGAAGGGACGAAAAAAACAACTCGCTCTAACAACCATGTTATACACTCATGTTATTTTTTTGGTAGAGACGACCAATTTTTATAGTGTTCCATAACACTCTATTATTATTGAAAAAATAATAAGTACAAGATGCTCAGGATACATGCACCATATATGTCACTACAAAATACAACACCCAAACTCTTCCACATAGGGAAGTAACTGACATAATCACTTAAATTCACTTACTAATATGTTACATATAATCATCACATACCGGAAATAACTTAGACAATACATGAAGGAGTACATTTTTGCTTTCCATGCAGCAACCATTACTCACCGGTGAATGCACATTGTTGTTCAGTCTTTGTTAAATAGATCCCAAACTACCATCACATTCATTTTGCTTCTAGTAATATAGCCATGGTGTGATGTGGAGAGGGGAGAGTTTGTCTAGGTATCAGTGACATCAATAGGCCTTGGTGGTGAAGCTTTATATACTGTTGGGGATCACATGGGAATATGGGTGAATTTTTTAGCATTTGGCTTCTTCCTCGAAATGGATTCTTGTTCTTCTCTTTAGCAACACAGGTTCAACAGGGTCAGGTGACTTGGAAGAGGTGCATAGCTCTGTTACTTTGCTTTGTTTAGTTAGAGAGGGTTGCTTGTTCAAGAACCCTGACTTTAGTTGCAAGGTGTTACGGCTATGTGAAATGTTTTTTGGGACGTCCTCCATTTGCTTAGAAACATGCTTTGATTGGATAACAATTTGATTGCCTGCGTTGCATTGTTGCCTAGAAGAATAAGTGTTATCCCTATTTCCATAAATTAGAATTTGTTTTCCTTTATCCACAGTAGACAAAGCAAGATCCCTATACGAGAACATATTGGTATGCATCTCTCCAAGTCTTCTTATCTCTCCCTTTTCGAGTTCACTGTTATTCTCCATAAGTACATCATTGTCTCCACTAGGAACCAATGCATTGTATCTACTACTTTCAATGCCATCTAATAATACCTTACCCGGTATTTCAAAATTTTCTTTGCCTACTTACAAAACAACATCATTATAGCTAGGTGGCACAACCCTTTTGCTCTTTTTACTTACAACTTATTTCCACTTCCTGATAACAAGGGATACTGGAAAAACTTTACTAATTAAAGGGTTCTGCTCAATTTTAACCTCTACAACAATTTTTTAACAATTTTAATTGGATCTATACCTTCAACTCCACTAGAACTCTCAGTGACTAATATGGATTTATCACATAAATGGCCAAATGATCTCCACTTGACGCAAATCTGAGGTTGCCATAAATACTTTACGTAAACATTAACACCCCATAAAAACCAATTAATTAGACAAGATAATTAATAAATAATAATAAGTTAAATTAAACATTAAATATTGTCAAGCTAAAAAATAGAGTTTTGTAAAATTAGGAATTTGGCCTAAAAATATCATAGTTGTACTCGCGGCGAGATTCTGATCCGTTTTCATATATAATATGTCAAAAAGGGAGTCCGTATGAAGAATTCACCTTTAATTGTGTTGTGCGCAAATAATATATAAACGACATTTGAAATTTGAATTAAAAATATAAACATATAGAATATAAACATATGGAGTATAAACATATAATTAATAATTGACTGGAATATTCCATCAAATTCAAATTCGTTGAATATATATGCATATAAAAGGGGACAAGAATATTTAGTAGAAGGAAAGTAATAAGTATATAAAGGAACATTTTGATTAAATTAAATTCTTTCCACCTTAAAACAAATAACTGGGCGTTCTGGAACCTAAGGGGTCTGGGTTAGGTTTTGGGTGATATTTATATAATTAACCGCTAGGATTAAATCTAATTAATCCTATGGCTCTAATTTGCACACACAACTAAATATTACCTCATTCCACCTCCCCTAAACCTAAATCTCCCTGGTCGCTCTAGCCTCCACTCTGCCTTTGATCCTAGAGAAATATATATTAGGTTTTCTTCTCCAAATCTCTTAACCTATATTCCTTTATAATCTCCTTTCTTTTAGGATTTAATATAGAATCTGAAATCATAAGATATATATATATAATTCTAATTTTTTAATTCTTATATATAGATTTATAAGAGATTGGAGTGCATTCGTGTTCGTTCTTGTAAGGTTTTCAAATCTAATAGGGAAAACATCATCAAATCTGTGTCATTCCTTATATTGAATCACTGTGAATGGAAATATCTTAGAGTATTGATTTGGATCTGTATGCCTAAGAGGATTTAGGATTTCTACGAAAACATAAAAATACAAACCATCCAAATTTCTGTCTTTTATGTTTATTGGAAGAAATGTACAATCTGTGTAAATTTTTGGTTTGTGGTTGTTAAAGCAATGAAGAAGATGATAATTTTGTGTTGTATGATTATTATTGTTGTCAAATTCATATTTCATACGTTGTGATTTCATATACTGTTTATTATCAAACATTAAGGATTTGGATTCTTACATGAATCAAAATAGGTTTAAATATCTATTTTTATAAATAGATTATTTGAACGTATTTCTTTATACAATGTTCAAATATTAATGTTTTACACATAAATGTATTCAAAAGTGGATTTGAACCATAAAATAATAATTATATATGTTTGGATGCATTTCACAATTGCCATCTTTTGTTGTTGTAGCAATCAGTCAAGCCTAGGATACAAGTTTTATATGTTATTATTGTTTGTTTCCCATGTAGATATATGTTTATATACATGTCTATACTTGATTAGTGAAATTTGGGAAATTGACTTGTATGCCTTTCTTTGGTTAGAGATTGACATTTCAACGGTTTAGAAACGTTAAATTCGAACGTTGGTATACATTTAACTTAGGATATTTATTATTTATATATATATTAAATAATGTAATTAACGTATAATAAATCCGTAATAAATACAATTAATTTAGGAAAGTAGTAATTTGAATCTCTAATGTCCCCTTAGGAATTTGTTTGTATGTGTGTGCGTTAATGGCTTTACAAGTAGTAATTAATGACACAAAGACATGAGGTTAACCATTACTTATAGTAGAGGCCTTCCCGAAACCAACCTACATATTCAGCATCTACAAGTAAGCCTGGTTAATGTGAAAGGTATAGGTGTCATGGGCCATTATAGTTATTACACTAAGGCATGAGGTTAAGCCCATTTGTACTAGTAGCCTACCAGAAACCGTCCGACAAATTCAACATCTATAAGTAGATGGTTTAATGTGAGAGGCCTAGTGTGTGTATAAGTAGGCATGTCTGCCTTGAAAAGGTTTTTAGTGGCAGACCTACCTAATTTAGGTCTTAAGTTGTTAGGACTAGGCCTGTTTCTAAGGTTCACTCCTTGGTTTGGTCCCAAGTCATGGGACCCTCCCTCACTAGGTTCTAATTAAGTGGTCTTTGGGTCCTCTATCTCTAAAGTGGACTAACTATAACGATAACATTGAGTGGGGTAGTTCTTCGGAAGTTGTCCATTTCCTCTAAGAGCTGTGTGAAGGCTAACCTAGGGACAATATGGGTACCCTACGCTGTCTACGGTAAGTCTTAAGTGGCGTAGGAGTTCAACCATGATATTAGTTATGTAGTAACATAGGTGTCGGCCAGAGGGGTATTAAATGGAAAACTGTGTCTACCCTAAACCTGTATTAAGTGGCGAGTTACTACTTCACATATTACTATTGAGAGTATGTATGTATGTATATATATAGTGTTGATGTGATAGGACAGAGTCTTAAGTGGCTAGGGTCCGACATAGTGTCTTAAGTGATTATAGGAATCCACCCTAAATTTAACATAGTAGTATAGCCTTAAGTGATTGAGGATCCGCCCTAAAGTGTTAATGAAGGTCTTGAGTGACCATATGTGTTAGCCTTTTCTATGACCAGGCCATACAAAGTTAAGAGATCAATCAATGGATGTACTCGAGAGCAGGATTTGTAGTTAATGGGAAACCGGATCGGTTCGGGTCTTCATAACCAAACCCCTTTTCTATACATACACTAGCAATTCAACTCCAGATGACGAGCATCGGATCGGTTCGGCCGTTCGACATCCAACCCCCTCATTATGTAAATTAGCATAAGCTCTTTATTGCTGTCGAGATAGATTGGGTCATGCGGGGACTGGCCTGAACCGCTTGCCTACCATCCGATCCGACCCCAGGCTTCCTGCTACGAAACGGTTACACTCCACATCCTTACAAGCTAGGAGCGTTTACTACCCACTAACCCACGATGTTGATGCGCTTTCTTCATCTAGGCACATCCAATTCCGAGATCTATGAAATGGAACCCACGTGGCATCCGACCCGATTGTATTTCTTGCCTATAAATACATCATAACATGCCATTTTGAAGGATCTTTTCGCATTTTAGCTACTTCAACTCCAACATTATCACATTTTCTCTTGTTTATTCAGATTACACTTCAAGTTGCTGAAATTCCACAAATTATTGAGAGATACTTGATTGTATCCGAGAGGTTGAGTGGCTATTGCCTTTGTATTTATATTCAATCCATCAATCAAAGAAGTACAAAGTGGACGTAGGCTCGTTAATGCCGAATCACTATAAATTCTGTGTGTTGATTCTCTTTTTTATCTGTTTTTACTTGTTATTCTCTAGAATTATCATCCGATTGGGTGTTAGAACCACTTTTTGATCTAACAATATGAATGCCCTCCTAATAAATTAGACTGATTTCCTTGTGTGTATGCTTGTTCAAGTGGACATACAGTGAAAAATTTATCCTGCCAAATATAAGAGTAGTTACCCTTCAAATATATGTGGTTTTCATTCATCGTGACCTTATGTTCTGACCTCCCTCTTCTTAACATACTTACAGGACAATGGGTTGGACTTTATGTTGAGAGATGAAGTGTTGGAGCCTGATGATGGAGGAACATATCTATTTATGTTCTATTTATTATTGGCAGTATTATTGTATTTGAGATATTAATTGATGTACATGATGTAACTATTAGAAACCTGGTTGTAAGCTACATTATTGGTTTTTAATTTAAATGGTACATCTACTTTATCATCATTACATTTTGTCCTTTTCGTTGTGTGATATTCCATCTCGTTATATTGCTCTATTATTCTTGTAGGATTGAGATTAGCATTAGAGGGGGTGAATAGGGTTAATTACAATCTTTGCAGAGTATTCAAACAATGATAATCATAACACAAATAATAATAAAAGTAGCACAGATAATTGCAGGATAAACTAAAAGCAGAAACATAACAACATAGAATTTTACCCAGCTTTGAAAAAACCGCCTACTACTGCATTCCCCAAGTTGTCTAGTAGGTATTAAACAACTAATTACAATGCTTACAACACCTATGAACTTGCGCGAATTACTATCCTAAATGTTATAACCCTACGCTCAAAACTTTATCCCCAAATTTCTACTAGGAGTTAAACAAAGGAAACCTCACAACTATCGCTCACCTAATCGTATTAATCCTACCCTCAAAACCCAGCACTGATCTCAAATCCCAAGATCAGATTTTTCCTAACTACATACCCTATAGTTAGAAACCCTATTTTAGAAAACTAGAAAAATATGGAATGATTACAAAAGAAAATTTTAACACTTTATACATAAACTAAACAAAACCTTATGGTTTAAGTTAGAAACAAAATATATCGGCCCATTTATCTTACCTTGTCACTTGAAAATATGTCGTCTTTCTCTTTCAATTTCAGTGGCCACTGATGAAAGAATCAGGGTTATGCTATTTTCCCCCAAATCGCGACTCCTGAAACTTGATGTAATTTCTTCTTTGATTGCCACCGATTGCAATTATTCCCTAGTCGTCTAATTTTGCTTTGTAGATGATCGAAACACTTGTGAGTTATTATGATTCTGATTTCTCTATGCTTGAATTTTGATTGCTTTTGGTGTTCGGTATCTAAGCCAATGATGAATAGGTGTTTATATAGGGCTTTAGAAATCCTAAAATTCCTCTAATTTCATTCGTTGATTTGGTCACGATATTTGCTTGTTGAATTCTTCGTACTCTCTGGAGATTTCTTCGATTGAATTTGAGTAGCTTGTTACCAAAAATAACCTTGTGATTTCTGGAAAAATTCAAATAATCCATTTTAATTTTTGGAGAAATTCCCATCTTTCCAAATATAAAATGTTGAAGCATTCCTATAATGTTCAAACCAATTTATGGAAAATTTGAAAAGTTCTTGCCAAATATATTTCCTTATATTCATTTGCCAAAAATAAATTTTACCAAAAATTATGCTTGCAATTCTGGAAATTTTCGAACTTGTCCAGTTTATAAATTTCACCAAAAACAAAACTTGGTATTTCTGGACATCCAATATTTTTGGCCTTCGAGTTCTTGTTCGTTGCCTCCATGTATCACTGTTAGTTAAAAAACTTATCCATATACACACATTATTCATACATATTCAATATATATATATACATATGTGTGTTTGTATGTGTGAGTGCTGACATTTGAGGCTCTTTTGAATCACTACTCCACTGGCTGGTTCATTTGCTGTCATGTTCCATTCTTCATTGAGTCACTGACTATTATCTTGACTTTGTGTATTTCCTTGCATGTACACATGATTGCACCCAGACTTGGCATGTTGTATTTGTTATTTCATGTTGTGTACACTTGTATATGGCTTCATTTGGCATTTTGTACTTTGGCTTTCCTGTCTTGCTATGTGAAGCATACATTTGCAATGTTCAGATGCATTGGCCTATAGTACTTGCATGCCTAATTTTGAACAGCTGCTACATTGTTTATGCTTATTATCATGTGATACGAGCCTTCAACTTTTTGCTTTGCTTGGCTGGTTGTATTTCTGGCTTGGCTGTGCACACAATTTGTACTTATGCATTACTGAAATGGTTTTGCTTCTGTTCACAATGCTCATCTATATACTTCTTCACACATACGCATATAAACATATTTATATGTGTGTATCCATATTATACTTGTGCATTGCTGAAATTATTTTTCTTGTGTATGTACTTGCACTTGCACTTCTTTTGCTTTGTTACCGTGCTTGGTCTATTAAACATATTCTTGCTTGGCTGAGCCATTTGCTACTCTAGCTTGTTCATTTCTTTCAGCTTGCTTTCTTTTTACTATTCTTGAACTCTGTACTTGGTTTTTGTACCTTCTTGGTAGTGTATCATGTCCAATTGCCTTTGTATTTGGTTGAAGTTGTCCAATTGCCTTTGACCATTTCCTTCCATTTATGCTTTTGCTGATTTTCTACTTCACTATGTGTATACACGTGCATGCTTGCTTCTGATGTTGTTTTCATGAATCATATGATTCAGGATGCTACAACTGCGCACGCGTGTACATGTTGTATAAAATTCCATGTTACTAATTGTAATTGCATCATTTACTATCTTGTATATGTATGTGCCTCTTTTTCTCTTGGCGGTTCTGATTTGTTGGTTCATGTGCTTTGTTGACCATTGTCCTTATGCACTTCATTTGTCGCACATTTACTTGGGCCTATACATGTTTGGCTCGGCTCCTGGAATGTTCCTTTAGACTTGAAAGTTGTTGGATGCCAGTGCCATCCTTGTATGATATCATGTGCATGGCTTGTTTGACCTGAACTTGTGCATGAATTGGTGTTCCCGTACTATTTAAAACTTGCTGCCTTGAACCAAGTTTCTTTTGCTTGCTCATGTATATGCCATTATATGCATCAAATATGCTTTTGTTGGTTTTCTGCTTCACTATATGTACACATGTGCATGCTTTCTTCTGAAGTTGTTTTCATGAATCGTATGAGTCAAGATGCTACAGCCATGTATCAAATTCCTTGTCACTCCTTGTAGTTGCACCATTTATTGTCTTGTATATGTGTGTGAGTGCCTTTTCTTCTCGTGGAAGTTCTGATTTGTTGGTTCATGTGCTTTGTTGACCATTGGCCTTATGCACTTCATTTGTTGCACACTTACTTGGTCCTGTGCATGTTTGGCTCGGCTCCTGGAGTGTTCCTTTAGACCTGAAAGTTGTTGGATGCTAGTGCCATTCTTGTATACTGTCATGTGCACTGCTTGTTTGGCCTGAACTTGTGCATAAATTGGTGTTTCCATTCTATTTAAAGATTGCTTCCTTGAACCAAGTTGCTTTTGCTTGCTCATGTATATACCATTACGTGCATCAAATATGTGCTTGGCCTTGTGCCATTTGCATGCTTGAGTTTTGTATTTTTTCATCTGAAAAAGAACTATACATATGTGCATATTTATTTTTTATTTTAAATCTGCGGACCACTATGTGTTGTGTCGTGGCTGGTCCAGATCAGCAGACCACATCTATGAGTCGTGGCTGGTCTTGATAAACAGACCGCTATAGCTGTGTTTAGGCTGATCTACGAGCATTAGTATTCAGTCTACCTTGTGGTATTTACAGTGAATCACTGTGAATATCACAAGTAGTCTAGACTCAAATAAATAAATAAATATCTGACGAAGTGTAGATAAATAATGAGAAACACACCAAAAATTTGAGGTAAATAAAACTTAAAATTAAATTTATATTCATCAATATTTAAATCTATTTTTGTTCAATTTTACTATGTGTGTTTCTTTGAGAGGTATGATGGTGACTAGACATGATCTGAAGCATGTGAAGACTCAGTATGTTAGTGTGTGTGTGTATATGAGTATGTATGTGAAATTGTGTATGTAACTGAGTCAACAGAGTGATGTAGTGAGAAATATAATGTAAGTGTATATGAATTGTACAACAGTAGAGTCGGAGAATTTGTACTATTTCAAATGTTGAAACAAAATATTAATTTGAATAAAAATACTGTTTGAATATCGAATCGTGTTCAATAGTATTCTATTCAATAAATATTTATTTCTATGTTAGATGTAATATGGAATACTACAATTACAAATACATTTATATAATAATATATATGGTTGTTATCATCAAACCAAAATTATATTGTTATACTCAACAACACTACGCAAATGTAATTCCTTATAGGAACCAATGACCCATTTAGAGTGGCTCTAAGTTTCGATGGGCCTTTTCTTGGTTGAAATTTAGGCCCACTCCGGGCGAGTTGTTACATGAACCATTTGCACAGATCCATCGGTCAACTTAACAGGGAATGCTGATGGTAGTTCACATTCTGGTATCACTTCTACCAAGCATTTCGCAAACGTTAGTCTATCTAATGTTTCAGTCAATGCGTCCATGCATAGAAAACGACCAATACTTGTTGCAAGCCAACTTATTCCTAACTTAGACCATGAATATAGGGGTAAGTTAGAAAGTTTTAACCATACTTGTAACGACCCGGATTTTGAGCAACTTTGGTTATCGACATAAGCTCGATGTCGATAACCAAAACATCGAAAAATCCCGGTAATTAATGAAAGAAATTAGAGGGTGAGGAAAGATAAGATAGAAACTTAGAATAGAAGAAGAAGAAGAACACAACATCAGAGTAACACGAACCTCACAGCGGAACGAATAACATATAATAGATAACATAACTTTGAAATATAACAGTTATGTATACAATAGCACTTATCAGAGTACAGCACTTACAACACAGCGGAAATAACTATAGCTATATGATCTTGAAGCCTCCTGCTCCAAGCTCTCCAAGTATATCTGTAAATTCCTGACTACTTGACTGCCCGTACAAAATTGGGCACCCAAGAGTTTAGGGAAAACAACAAAGTAAACTCTGTGTCAGTCATGGGACTGGTGTGAGTAAAACAGTTTAAACAGGTATATGAACAAGTAAACGATATCTCATAAGACCACGCCACAGAACGGAACGGGTTTTTCCCTTATGAGAATCCAAAATATCTTTATATCAAAAACCTTTTGATATTATAATAATGCCTATGTACAAATAGATATCAACTAGCAGAAACGCTTTCATCTCACGTTCTACATATATAGTATACAATCAAAATCGCAAGCACGTATTGGATAATGGATTTCCAACTATGACAAGGTATGGAACCACCTTCCGATCAGTGTACTCTAGGAACGATACACTGGAGTTCAACAAGAACATCTTGCAACTCAGCCACACATGACCGTCCACTCATTTTGCTTGAGTGTATCGAATGTATATCACCAACGGTTGGGATCAGCAACCGTTCCCGTATATATATGGGACAGCATTGATAGATTTAAGAAACAAATGAATATTCTCTAGATAGGTGATTATACATCCTACTTTGGTGCGACCGACTTAGCTATGCTGCCTGCCCGATTTCTGTTATTTACCGATTGATGAGGCTAGAAGCTACGCTTTATCATTACATCAGAGTCACTTCGAATGCCACATTGTCAGATCCATCGAAAATCACTAATTGGCGTCTACAACAGTACGTTACGTGTTAGCTAAAGAAGTTTCCTTCTCCGCTTCCACTCTTGGTATAGTTGAAGAAATCAATATACGTGACCTTTCTGGAAATACTCTGTCAGACATTCATCAACACAAGTCATCCTCATTCACTTAGAATGTCACATCGTCATACCCGCCAAATCACAAATTGATTTATCCAAAAATAACACGGGTATACAGCTTAGAGAAACGAATTCCTCTGCCACCAAACGTGAATACGTTTGAACAGATCAACTTACGCGATCCATTGGATATACTCTGTCAGACATTCATCCATACAAGTTGTCCTGGGACTGGACAAACCGAAGGCACTATTCAGTTTATCCATCTTAGTCACTGTTATCTAAGACTTATACAACAGCCCTTGCATTTTACTCCGTCTTCAATTATCTTTGGCATATATGATTCGCAACGCTTATGCCAATACAGAGTGGTTCTTCGGATAATAATCCAACCGGTCTCTCCATATTAACAACGTTAAAATGGTCAAAACTTCGATAGTCTGTGATTTAACCATCAAAGAAAAACAAGTGTGCAAACAACGATATTATTTCCAGATGGAAATTATATCGGTAAATCATCAACATATATCTATATATATATATATATTCACATTGCCTTATTTTCTATGTTTAGAAAATATATGTTATTAACACTGGAAAACGTTTTCCATTTGCTTATTTACAAATCACTACTCTTCCCCAACTATCAGTCCCTGACTGTGAACTAGTATGAGAACAATTCCCTAAGTATAAATCCCGAAGGCCGAAACCAACATCAGATAGACACTTAGAAAACCATTCAATTTACTAATCTCTAGTCAGTTCTAATTTTACTTAACTCTATTTGATTAACTCTGATTGATTAACTCTAACTGGTCAACCTTAATTAATTAACTCTAACTGGTTTTACTTGGTTTGACTAACTCCATTTATTAACTCGACTGACAAATTCAACTCGATTAACTGAACTAATCACTTTGATTAACTCGACAAATTCACTTTGGTTTACTTAACCAATTCACTTAACTAATTCACTTAGTTTAACTTAACTAATTCACTTTGATTAATCTAACTATTCACTTAACTCCTGTCGAATAAACCATATTCAATAACTCCTCTAACTCTACTCGAATAAACTATATTCGATTAACTCCTTTAATCTATTCGATTTGATAACTCCCCTTTTCGAATAACCAATATTCGATTAACTCACTTCGAATAACCAATATTCGACTACTCACTTCGAATAACTAATAATTGATAACTCCTTCGAATAAACTATATTCGATAATCTCCTCTTTAATAACTAGATTCGATTAACTTAACTTATTTAACTTAACTTGATTTACTCCTATTGAATGACTAGATTCGATCAACTTAACTTATTTAACTCATCTTGATTAACTCCTATCGAAGAACTAGATTCGATTAACTTAACTTATTTAACTCATCTTGATTAACTCCTATCAAATAACTAGATTCGATTTAACTCCATTCGCTTGACTCTAGATCGCAACGATCACAATGGTTACGCCTGATTCCCTTAGGCAACATCCGACCGCCTTAGGCTATTTACAGCCCTGCGAATTACGCTAGTAGTCATACGAGATGGCAACTTACCCTGAATACTATGTTTGACTAACTCTGTCTCAAATAACTATATTTGATTAACTCTAGTTCGTTTTACTCTAATCGATTAACTCTAACTGAGTAACTCTAACTCGATCAACTCGACTTGATTAATTCGACTTACTTAACTCAACTGGTTAACTTGACTTAGTTAACTCACTGGTTAACTTGACTTACTTAACTCACTGGTTAACTTGACTTACTTAACTCACTGGTTAACTTGACTTACTTAACCCAACTGGTTAACTTGACTTACTTAACTCACTGGTTAACTTGACTTACTTAACTCACTGGTTAACTTGACTTACTTAACCCAACTGGTTAACTCTATTGAACTGGTTAACTCTACTGAACTGGTTAACTATACTGAACTGGTTAACTCTACTGAACTAGTTAACTCTATTCAACTAATTCGACTCGACTAACCCCTTTCGAATAGCATATTCGTTTTACTAACTTTCGAATACCATATTCGATTTACTCCCTTCGAATACCATATTCGATTTAACTCCTTTCGAATACCATATTCGATTTACTTTATTCACTTTATAAAGATTCCCTTTTTAACAACGTTTTATTTATTTGAAAAGATTTACTTTTAAATAACGGTTCTACACTTTAAAAATGGTTTCCTTTTTATAACGTTTCCTTTTCAATTCTATTTGTAAATGGTTTACAAATATTTCCTTTTCAAATTTATTCTTGAAATATTCTAACTCCTTAAATTCTCTGAAAAATTCGCCATAACCTCCTTTGTAACGGGAGCATCGGTAAAATCCCCAAACCCGCCACACAGGCCTTTCCATTCAAAAAGAAAATGGTTTGTAATTATCTCCTTTTTGAATATCTCCTATTTATAAATATTCCAATTTATAAACATTTCTTATTTATAAATATTCCACTTTATAAATATCTCTTATTTATAAATATTCCAATTTATAAATATTCTATTTTCAATATCACTTTGAAAATCCCCTTATCAACATTTCGGTATGTTATGGTATTCAATCATATCAAATCACGATGTTCAATATCGTCCAAGCACATATAATCGCCCACAGATTTTATATCACATCATATAACAATATGTGATGACCCCAAACTTCCACTAGGTGAAAGTAAGGAATAATCATATGGAATACAACATAAATATAACAATACATATCACTGATACAATACAGCAGAGGAAAACCATAGCATAATAACATCATAGCAGCGGAAATATAATGTCATAAACCACAGAATCCCAACAGTCACAGAATCCAAATTATTACATCAAGTTTGCAGAAATGAAAATAAGTTCCAACTCCCAAAATGAGCAATACGAAATGAAACAAGTCTAATGACTGAACTTAAAGATAGAAAAATGCAATAGAAGTAAATGATAGCTGTCCTCAAAGCTCCAAGTCATCACCTCTCCGCAAAAGCAAATCCAAGCAAAGATAATGAGCAACTCCAAGAAGACTCCAAGCAAAGAATGAACCTGTTTACTTGGCTGCCCGTGTAGAAAAGAGGGCACCCGAGTTTGCAAAAAGGTGAAACAAACTACGGGTCAGTCGTGGGACTGGTATGAGAATTCATAACTAGTTTAGTAATAATAATATGACAAATCCAAAGACCACGCCGCTAATGCGGAACGGGTTTACTCAATGGATTGTCGTGCATAATTTAAAGTGTCAGAACGTACAACATCGCAATGCTTTTTAGAAAAATGGAATCACCATAAGACTCAAGTCCCATCACACAATGCAACGCACACCAGAGGATAGAGTTTTCCCTTATGGTGATTAAACATGCTAAATACGGCAAATACGAGTTTAATATTATTATTAGTGTATAATAAAAACATTTCAAAATAAATGTATCAATCCTAGGAAACATAGTACCCCATCCTACTATATCTCCATACTAGTAATACAATCAAAATCGTAGGGTCGTATTTGGAATTTGGATTTCCATCTGAGTCAAGGCTAGGGAGGAGATCCTTACCGATTCGAGACACTCTAGCAATGCCCCAGGATTGGTACTCTATCCAACCCTTGGATAGCTGCAAGGCCGGTCCACACTTAATTTTGTGGATTAGTTATGCCTGAACACACGCTTCCCGGTCCTTTTGGACCTATAATACGGCCAGTGGCAACCGCATAAATCGAGGCCTCGAACAATCCAACAACCACAATGAATAAATGCCAGCGCTGGTAGGTCCCTGGCACCACTCTAGCTAGAAAGAAACGTGTGCACTCCCTGCGTTCCCTTCTCCCGTTTTAGACTCCGCCGGTGTGTGAGGCTCGTGAAGTCACGTCATACACAAAGCTATGCCTAAACAGGCTATGCTTTGATCATCCCACAAGGCCTGCTTTTCAACAAAGCCTTGATCACATGCATCTTAGTATGCCACACTGTCACTCCATACCATACCATTGCTTCTCCATCAATACATAAATGGGTGTTAAGTAGAGAATAAATTCTCCACCACCAATATTTATATATTAACAGAAAATCAACAATATGATATATAACGAAGTACGATGTCAGACACACCATCCATTTAAACTTATGCTCTGGGTCTGAACGAAAGTCAAATCCGTGAAACCAACACGTACGTCTGGGCAATGACCTTGACCCATGAATTGGTAGCAAGTTAATTCAGGGTCTCGATCGTTGTCCATTCGAGGGAAGATTTACGGTCTTCATGCGTCGTCTTCTTACTTCGATCTTTAACGCCGCTGGATTAATTTGGGATGAGAATATCTCGGACTTCCCAAACAATCCTCGTATATATATACATATATATATATATATATTTTGAAAATCCTTCTTATTCGTTAATAATATTTTTATTAACAATTCATTCTATTTTAATTATTTAAAATAGTCAAACTTCTTATTTAACGACGCATTCTCAAAATCATATTTTTATTTACATTAATTAAAATGTAAACTTTCATTACATATCGCATTCTTGTTTTCTTTACATTTAATAAAATGTAAACTTGCAATTACATGTCACATTCTTACTTATTTACGTTGAATAAAACGTAAACTTGCATTTACATGTCGCATTCTTACCTATTTACATTGAATAAAATGTAAACTCATCCTACGGTGGAATTCCTTTATTTTAACATTAAAATAATGTAAATTTTTCCCTATGGTATATACACTTTTTATATTAACATTTAGAATAATGTTAACTCATCCTACGATGCATATTTTCTTAATTTTAACATTAAAGATAATGTTGACTTATCCTATGGTTAAATTACCCTTTATTAACATTAAAAATAATGTTAATCATCCTACGGTTAAATTTACTATTTAATTTACATTGACAATAATGTAAATTCATACATGCGGTGAAATTACTCATTATTAACATAAAATGTTAATTACAACATACGTTATAATTTTTATAATATTAACATTAAAAATGTTAATTTCATCATACGGTGAACTTACTATTTAATTAACATTAAAAATGTTAATTTTTCATGCATTGTAAATTACCTATTATTAACACCAAAAATAATGTTAATTTCTCATACAATGTAAATTCCTATTTTAACATTAACAAAAATGTAAATTTATATTCTATCGTCCAATTCCTTCTTACATGTAAAATGTAATTTATAATTCATCGTTCTTAAGTACATATAAAAATATAAATTTTATTTACAATGTGAATCCTACTTCTTGTTTACATTATAAAAATGTAATCTTTATTTACAAAGTAAATCCATACATTCATTTCATAGAAAAAATGAAATTTCATTCATGCGGGTTAAATTCATTCATAATTTACATAATAATATGTAATTTATGTCATACGATGAAAATTCATTCATAAATTACATATAAAAATGTAATTTACTTTATGCAGACTAATTTCATTCATAAATTATATAAAAAAATGTAATTTATTTCATGCGATCTTAACTCATTCATAAAATGCATATACAAATGTATTTTATTTCATGCGATGTCAATTCATTCATAAAATACATATAAAAATGTAATTTATTTTATGAGGTCTTAATTCATTCATAAAATACATATAAAAATGTATTTTATATTATGCGGGCTTCATTTATTCATAAATTACATAAATAAATGTAATTTATGTCGTGTGGTCTAATTTCATTTATAAACTACATAAATAAATTTAATTCATGTCATGCGGTCTAATTTCATTTATAAAATAACGTAACTTATCCTACGGTCAATTCTCTTTTTATTAACACTATAAATAATGTCACTTATCCTACGGTAAATTTTCTTTTTATTAATATCATAAATAATGTCACTTATACTACGGTCAATTCTCTTTTTATTTACATCATAAATAATGTCACTTATCCTACGATGTCATTCTTTTGTATTAACATTATAAATAATGTTATTTTTCTACAGTGTAAATCCCCTTTTTATATACATTATAAAATAATGCAAAATCATCCTACGTTGTAATTACTAAAAATTTTACATTAAAAATAATGTAAAATGGGCATACAGTGAAACTCATGTATATTTACATTAAAGGAAATGTAAATTTTCATTCTCTAATAACAATGTGAAATCCGTTCTTTCTTTACAATGTAAAATTGACTTTTTAATTACAATGTAAAGTCCATTCTTTTTATTTCATAAAAAAAATAATGTAAATCTTCCTACAGTTAAATTCCTGTTTATTTACATTTATAAACATGTAAATTTTAACATACGATGGATTTCTATATATCTTACCTTATAAAATAAAATGTAAATTTTATTTCACCATGTACATTCTACTTCTTTATAATAAAAGTAACCTTTAATCTACATGCAAACTCTACTCTATATTTACATGTAAAATAATGTCAAATTTTACATACGGGTGAGGTTTCTATTTCATTTACATTTAGAATAATGTAACTTTACATATAATGCAAACTCATATTTCATTTACATAGAAAAATGAAACTTTTTTTCTTTCATGCAGTGAAATTCACATCTTTAATTACAAAGAAAAATGTAATTCCAATCATGCGGTGAAATTCCCTTTTTAATTACAAAGAGAAATGTAATTTTTATCATGCGGTGGAATTCCTCTTTTTATGTACAGTAAAAATAATGTACATTTATCCTACGGCGAAAATATTCATTTTAATATACATTAAAAGTATGTAACTATATCCTACGGTGTAAATCCTTTTTATAATTACATTATAAAATAATGTAAAATGTACATACAGTGCCATTCCCCTTATATTAACTTTAATAAAAATGTGAAATTTTCCTACGGTGGAATTATTCTGATATTAACATTAAAATAATGTTAATTAACATACGATGAATTTTCTTTTAAATTAACACTAAAAATAATGTTAATTAACACACGGTGTATTTTCTTATTTTTAACATTAACGAAAATGTTAAATTCGTCATACGATGAAATTTCTTATTTTTAACATTAACAAAAATGTTAAACTTCTCATACGATGTAATTTCTTATTTTTAACATTAACAAAATGTTAAACTTCTCATACGATGTAATTTCCTATTAATATTAACATTAGAAATGTTAATAACATACTATGGTCAAATTACTTTTTAATATTAACATTAGAAATGTTAATAACATACTATAGTCAAATTACTTTTTAATATTAACATTTCTATTAATATTAACATTTAGAATAATGTTAATTCATCCCATGATAAAATTTCTCATTAATATTAACATAAAAAAAATGTTAATTGCATTCTGCGGTTGAATTTTATACTAAAAAAAATGTTAATTTACATCCTACGGTGAAATACTTTTTGATTAACATTAAAAATGTTAATTTCATCCTACGGTAAAAATACTTTAATATTAACATTAAAAATGTTAATTTCCACATGCGATAAAATACTTATTATTAACATTATAAATAATGTTAAACTTTCATGCAGTGCAATTTCTTAATATTAACATTAAATAAAATATTAATTAACATACGGTAAAATTACTTAATGTTAACATTAAATAAAATGTTAATTAACATACGGTGAAATTACTTTTATTACTAACATAAAGATGTTAATTTCATCTTACAGTGGATTCCTATTTTATATTTACAAATAAAAATGTAAATTTTGTCTTGCGGTGTAAATTCCCTATATTAACATCAACATAATAAATGTCAATGAATCATACGATGTAAATTTTCATATCTATAAGTTTGATCAACCCAAATCCTAACACAAGCGATAACATGTGATAGCGATAATCAAATTTCTTTGATGATAAATTAAATCAATCCAATCCTACCACAAGCGATAACATATGAGTAGTGGCCATTTTATGTCCCTTTATTTTAAATTGAAAATTAGATCAACTTAAAATCAATCCAAAGTGATAACATGTGATAGTGATAACATAACATGGTATAAGCATGGAAATCAAATGGATCTATACTAGCTACTCAATCATAGAACAATCATCATCAAACACGACCAAACAAACAGATCTGAATCATACAAAGTAATTAAATAATTTAATTTTATTAAGTTTTAAATAAAGGAACTCTCACCTTGTTTGGATAAGAATTTAAGATGCCAAATAAATTCAGAATTCACTCTAATCAGTCTCAGCAAAGCCTACTCGTCGCCACGGTCCTGTCGGATCTGAAATTTTCAGATTCGGGGTTCATACGCATTAGTTATCAATGTTTGAATAATTCTGACTTTTAACAACTGCTGCAGCAACGCTTAAAAGCGTCGCAAAATCTGAAGCATACCTTATTTTCAGAATTTGTTCAAAACTTTGGATCAAGATATCTCAGGCTACGGTTGACGGTTTTAGGTGCCGTTTGTTGGAGAATGACCGCCTTGGAGAGAGCTATCGGCGCCAGGAATTGGAGGAGGTGCGCACGCACGTGGTGGGCCCGGTTTGCAGCGAACGGCGGCGGCTTCTCGGCCCTGGTGGCGGCGCTACGATGCACGAGAGGTGCTGGGACTTGTCGGAGATCGAAGAGCTCGGGAAGAGCTTCGAAACGAGTACTCACACGCTAAATTCCGTTAAGAAATGAGAGAGAAAACTGAGTTTGAATTTTTGAAGCTTAATGGGTTTTGTGGCGGCTGAAACGAACGTGGAGGAGGAGAGATGAACAGTGTTTCAGGTTTAAATAATATTATATTAGGTTTTTCTAATCATTAGTTAATAATTTAATTAGCCCGTTAAGGCCCGTTTTGGCCCGAACCCCGATTTAGGCCTGCTTACTGTCGTTCTTAAGGTTTTGAGGCCTTCTGAACGCAATGGAACATGTTACAGGACCCTATTCCGAAATTTATTATGAGTTTTGGAATAATTATATTATTTTATTAATATTTTAATGTATACCGTACATGAAAATTCACCGAGGTCACAAATTAACTTCAAAAATTCTCGAAAAATATATTTAGCTATGTTTTGATGCTGTGGACCTATGAAAATTAATTTCGTTCAATTCTGAGCCCGTATGAATTTTTAATGAATTTTTAAAGTCAAAAATTTGCCCGTTTACACTGAAAAATCAATTATAATTATATTTTAATTCTAAAAATTACCAAAAAATCATTTTTAGCTTTGTTTTGATGATACGAATCCAACAAAATTTATTTCGTTGAATTCTGAGATATTTTGAAAAAGGCTATTTTTTAGTCAATTAATTTTGACCGAAACTGACTAAATACTGTTTCTTTTGCCACGCTCACGTACTAGCTTGGAAAATTCTAAAGTTTGAAACCTAGCAATAATTTAATATTCCGAATCCAACAAAAGTGGTTTCGTCGGAAACGGACACTGTTTGAAAAATCACTATTTTTAAGGCCAGTATAATTAATATTAAAAATACATTTTTAAACAAATAATTTTCGAAACTCGAAATATATAAGTGTTTACTGTTTTTCAATGCAGAAACATCATTTCGAACTCAGTGGAAGTGGTTTCGAGTCGAAATTCCTTTATATGTAAAAAGTAGCATTTTTGACCTATGCAAATTACCTAGCGACCTTCTAAAAATTGAATTGGCCATAACTTTTGATTTCCGCTATGAAATTTCGATTTTTCGGATTCGTTGGAAAGATATTTTTAAATAGATTCTAATATTTTTGGTTTCACTAAAATCCGTTAAATTTTGCGTCCTATACGGTCAGTCAAAGTTCAAGTTTGACTTTTCAAACTACCGCGCTATTCCTAACTCTTTTATAATTAAAATTAATTTATTCATTCTAACTTCGATTTGAACCAAATTTGTGATCATTATTATTTAAAATAGATTATTCTAAATATCAAAACTTTTTTAAAATCACTTAAAATAAATTTTAAATTGGCCCCAAAATTCAGGGTTGTTACACAATATATGAAAAACAATAAAATAACTGTTGAGGAATCCAGTCGGATTCCTCCAACCTGTCTCCCTGCATCCACAGATGTTACACAATATGATTATCATCACATTCAGTTCAATATAAATTATTCTGATAGCAGAATCAATATATAAATATTCAACGGTTTATATATATATATATATATATATATATATATATATATATATATATATATATATAATTTTCACTAACTGACTAGCAGTTCAATCAATCAACCAATACACAGCAATCAACAGATATTTAACAGTTCTAAAAATACACTGTAAAAATAGAAATATTCAGAGTTGTTGAGTTTTACTCACTTTGGCAGTTCATCGTTAAAGAACGATAAACTATTTGTTTGATTTGAATCAAACAATTCATTTTGTCGTAAATTTAGACGAGCTCCAATCCACTCCCAGTCAGTTCCAATATATAGTGCTCGTCCATACGATCCCAATGGATCCAACCGTTCGTGATTCTGACACCGTATGACAAAGATACGATATTAACAAGTGGTGTACATAGTTTTAATTAAAACAAATTTCTATTTGAATTAACCATTTGGGCTTAACCTTTTAAATGGCCCATTACCTTTTTAAACAACCCAACCCGCACCATTTCCTTATCTTCCCCAAATTCATTTCGTGACCTCCAGTATCCCAATTTCAAAACCGACGAGCTAATGGCCCCTCTCCCTCCTTCGATTCTCAGCGAAACCCAAAGCCGTTGACACCATTGTTCAACGCTACTTCTCCTCTTTAACCTTCTCTAGCTCATCAGGAACTCGCACACTCCAACTCTTCCGTCGTTCGGTCCTTTTTCCGTCAACTACTATGCAAACCACCGAACTACATCATGACGGAATCCACCCCAAGACTCACCACACGTGCGGTTTCTCACCACAAACGCAACTCTAACCACCCCTACCCTGTTCGATGCTTCGATCTCGCCCAAAATAGGAACCCTAGGTTCGCTGTGTGAAAGGGAACGAACTGAAAAAAACCATCGAGTCGGTTGAAGCCTATACCAAAATGAAGAGCGAGCTGTACTGATTCCATATACATGGATAAAATAATTTACAAATTTTTGTTGGTATTTGTTTTGATTTTCTAAAGATTGATCTTTCACTGTGGAATTTTCCTGAGGTAGCGGCGGATGTTTGGTTGACCAGTGAATGAGAAATCAGGTTATAAGGTTGTTAGAGGGGTATTTATAGACATTCAAAATATCTAGATATTTTTGGGATAATTTTAGATATTTTATTTTCGTTATTTTATACATGTTTCTGCCTTCTAAAAATCCGTGTGATCACACACGATATTCAAAAATCACGAAAATTGACATGCAGCTACAGCTCGACATTACGGTCCCAATGAAACTGGTTTCGTCGAATTCCGACTCCGTATGCTCACATAGCGTATTTTTAACCGTTGAAATATCGACTATTTTTCACTCTAAAAATCCGTACGGCCATACACTGACTCTAAAAATCATGAAACTTCACATCTAACAATAATTTGATGTTGCGGATCCAACAAAATTAGTTTCATCGAATTCTGAGGTCGTTTGTAAAACTGGCTATTTTTACAGCTCTGAATAACCCATTTAAATATATAAATATATTTAAATATAATTGAATTAAATATAAATAAATTCATATTATCGTATATATTCACCGAGGAATATCATACGGCTCCAGTAAAATTATATACTCGCTATTCCGAGTCCAGATTGAATCGATATTCAATTTGCATTGAAAAATCCTTTTATAACGTATATAAAGCGTTACGAATTATAAAGGAATTTCACAGCGACTTTTCTGAAATTTGATTTGGACATAAATCAAAATCTACACGACGAAATCCCGATTTTTCTCTTCCACTAGAAAAATATACTCCACCAGCTCCACGCGTTTCTTGTTTCATAGAAATCCGACTTAAAACGGCTTCTGTATACTCATTTAAAGTTCGAATCGCCAAATAGTGAACTGCCGCGCCATTTCGAGCTCGATTATAATTATATTATAAACTATACGTTCAACTGTCGTCGATTAAATATATTTGTTCATATAATTCAACTCTAAACTGATCTATATATTTTGAATTGCTCAGTTCACACCATATCGCCATTTTGGTCAATTCTGATTATTTCCAAATTTTATATATTATTTAATTATTATATAAATTAAATATTCCTTATAATTTAATTAAACGACCATTTAATTCTCTAAATCATTACTTATATAATTAAATTAATTAATTATATACCGTGAAAATGCTGGTCATTACAATACTGGAACTCTTTTGATACTGCTACTTCTAAACCCAGTATTCCAAGGTTTAATCACAAATACCTTACTTCTTATGATTGCTGGGTCTACATAGAGTATCCTATTTCTATCATCCACATCGGAAAATAAGAAAAAGAAAACATTACCTATAGATTTGATTTTAACACTACCGATAGGTTTCCAGATGCGTTTCAGATGATTGATGAGTCGGATAGATGCCGATCTAGGAATAATCCTACAAGGTAAATTTTCTAGTCTTCTTTTCCATCTTCGAAGATGACTCCAGTTTCCATTAGAGCTTGGCCAAAAAATTTGAGTCATAAAGTCGGTGGAGAGAAAACATCGACATTTTTTGGTTCGACGGCGAAAAGCTCTATCCATTTGGGCTTGTCGTTTGGAGAAGGAGAAAGGGGAATGGTCTGAGAGGAGGAGGAGATGGGTTTGCTAGTGACTCGGTGTAGGAGGAACCACTGGAGGAGGAAGGTCAGAAGCTTGTAGGGGTCAGTGATTGATTGAAAGAGATGAGGAGTGGCTCAAGGAAGTACAGGTATGCGTAAGGGTTGATGAAGAGAGGACATTTTTGCGGAGCTTGAGGATTGTTTTTCTACACCATGTTATTTGTAAACATCTATAAAACATCCATAGCTAAAGTGCTTATAATCTGCATATTTTCTAAAGTGAGCTCAGTCCTAGCATGTATGTGTAATAAGTGATGTTCTGTGTATGCAAAATATCCTATTATGCATAAAATTCTACATAATGTGCTGTGCATTTGTGTTGTAGCCATGTTCTACCATCCAATCTAGTAACCACAATGCAACTATAAAGAAATTCTAAAGGGAATAATTACCTGAGAAAAGCTCTGGATGATTTTTTTCCTTATCTTCTCTTTGGTTTTCCATGTGCTTTCCGCAGAGTTATCTCCCCGTTGTACTCAGACTAGGTGAATAAATTTGTTGCTAAGTCTTCTGATTTCATGCTTCACAATCTTTACGATGGCATGGGGCCGCCTAAGCTCCAACTCGAAGCACCCCAAGTCCCTAATTTCATCTGGCTCGAGACTGACAGTGGAATCATGAAGGCATTTCCAAAAATGAGAAAAATGGAAAATGTTATGGACCCCCAATGAGCATTCAGGAAGATCCACATGATAAGTTAGTTTTCTTATCCTATCAGCGATCTTAAACAGCCCGATAAATCTAGGAGCCAACTTCCTAATTTTAACTGGACTGTCTTCCTAAAAGGGGAAACTTTCACAAATACTAAATCTCCAACGCTAAATTCAAGTTCCTTCCTCCTTCTACCTGCCTACGATTTATGTCAGCCTTAGGCAGCCTTCGTCCTTCGCCGAATCAAAGCGATTTTTTTGTAGAATCATGGATAAGATTTGGTCTAAGAAAAATCTTGATAATATAAATTCTTTACATTTTGTCTACGCAATTCAACACTTAGTCAATCACATTTATTTATGAGGCGGACTATCTAACAGTCACTTAAGGCCTACACTGCTTATTTGAGGGCAGATTCTTTATGACCACTTAGTAGCCTTCGAGGTGGACTACTGTTGGTCACTTAAGACCATCATTTTATATTTATCATTAGGTGGATTCCATTATCACTTAATACCTTATGGTGGACCCTAGTCATCTAAGACCTCGTCTTATAATCGTCAATGCTATTAAAATTACTCTCCTTTTTAATACTAGAAATAGTAGTCTACCACTTAATACCGGGCTAAAGTCTCATCATCATTTAAGAACTGTTCTGTAGACCCGTGCATTACTATTTATTGGTATTATGGGTAAACTCCTAGTCACTGAATACTTCCTTTAAACAGGCAGTCCCCCATACATGATTGGCGGAACTCTTAGTAGCCCATCGTTAGGTCAGCCCTCACTTAGCCTATAGATAAGAAGCGGAAAACTTCTGAAGAACTTGCTTACTCATATGCCATTCTTTTGCTAGGACCATTTAATAACATATAAGAGAAAGGCAGACCTAATGACCATTTAAAACCTAATAAGGACGGTCCTACGACTTTGGTACAAAACAAAGGAGCGAACCTTGTTAGGGATGAGGATCAAATATCTTAAGGCAAAACTAACACTAGTTGGGGGTGAATAGTGTTTCAAAGAACTTATAGAAATCTTATCCAATTATCAATTACACAAACTACTATATGAATCACAGAATGAATATCACAACAAAAACAATCACAGATGCAGATACAAATAGAAATAAAATGCAGAAAAGTAAAGAACACACCGAATTTTATACTAGTTTGGATTACTCCTATGTCTAGTCCTGCACAACGCTGGATTGTGCGGAGTTTTATTAATATCAGTATCCACTTACAACACCCTTGATTACACGGCTACAATGTTAACACTGCTCATTTTCCTTGATTTACGAGATAAAAGGAGCACACCCTATCCTTTTACTTGATTTCAGGGATACAAGGAACACACCCTTCCTATTTTTGATTACAGTGGCCCTAGAACTCTTGGGTAGCACTTCCAAACAAAGAGTATTTGTTAGAGATTGAAAATATAAGAAGAATGATATAATTTATATTGAAATCGGTAGAGTATAAGTTTAGAATCTTAGAAAATTTAATAAGAATAATGGTGGTGTTTAAAGTAGGGAAGAAGGAGATGACAGATTATAAAAAATTCTAAAATGAGGCCTTTATATAGTGTTCCAAGCGACACAACCTTTCTGAAATATATTAAAATGAAAAGACATAACTTTTGAATTTAAATAAAATGTGATGGTTATATGTCGACATGTCAAAACATATATGTCGACATATATATATATATTTGAGTTTTAAATCATTTTTCAAGTATTTAAAACAATATATATATTCTGGAAATTCCTAAAATCAAATTAGTTGTTTAAAATATAATTTCTCAAGTATAAAAAATAATAAAATATTATTTAAACATGTGACTCAAAATATATATATTGTATAAAACTTTATGAAATAATTATAAAACTATATAATATATATGTATATATATACGCACACATAAGAAACTTAGGAAGTATATTTGAAATCATAAGTTTAAAATCAAGTTTGAAATCAATTTGAAAGTTGTTTTAAAATCAATTTAAAAAGGAATAATTTGAAAACAGAGTTGAAGTGTTATTCAGAGTTTTACATACTAACTAGACTCTATTAATGTGATAAACTTGGACTCTTGATATCTTGATACTTATGAGTCTTGATTCTCCTTTGAAATCTTAAATCTCTTAAACTATACAGTCTTCAATATCTATATTACTTGCATATAATTCCTGCATATATATATGTATATATTCTGGATAAAAGTGTTAGTATATATATATTTTATAATCAATCATGATAATGATCGAAACAAGGTTTTTGTCATCAAAAAAACAAAACATCAACATTCCATTCTCCAATAATCTCCCTCTTTTTGATGATGACAACCTTGGTTTATAAAGTATTCATACCTGATATTACATGTTAATCCGATTCTTCGATTACTCCCTCTTTCATCATGAATTCCTTCTAACCCCCCTCTAAACTATACCTATTCTATACTTATACCTATTTTATAATTTTCCCGCCTTTGTCATCAACAAAAAATATATAAATTTTTACTTAGAATAATCCTAGAGACTAATTCTATATATATAACTCCCCCTGAAATTATATCTCTCCCTAAATTTATAATTATCCTATAACTCCCCCTAACTTTATGATAATACTACTGTAATTCTAATAGACAAACTAAACAAGAGTATAATCAATGCTATCATTGTAAATTCAACAAACAAACCAACCGCTATTTACAAAGTAAGTCACTTATTTACAAGTTTTTAATATCAAATTCAAAACACATCACACAAAGCATACCAATCAAATCAAACAAGTTCATACATTTCTTGGAACTTCTACCCATCCATCTCCACTGAAGATTGGATCTGCCTTTATGACTTCCTAGTCGTCGTTGTCTTTGGTGAGACATGCTCCGGTTAGTTGTTATCTTCATCTCTGGAAAGAAAAGAGATCAACCAACGAATAGAGTCAAAGTGTTCTTCTTGTTGTTCAATCATATTAATCTGACTTAATTCTAAATGACTTTGATTATGGAGAATGATAGATAGTACGTTCTTGAAATAATTGAGAATTTCTTCAAGGTTTTCACTTAGCTTGTGAATAGGAGTAGCTATTAATATATCTATATAGAAAGATAGTGATTAGAGAAGAAGTAGAGAAGTAGTAGTGAATTTTTCTGAAAGAAAATGGTATATATAGAGTCTGGAATTTGTTTGGAAATGAATAGACATTCTGTAGTTATCTAAAAAAAATTCAAATTTGAACAAATTTGAACTTCTAACAATTATATGTCGACATACCAGAACATGTATGTCGACATACCCATATAATTTTGGGTATTTTGACTTTTTACACAATTTTGAATTATTTCATATTATATTAATTTTTTTAATTCTAATGTGTTTTTACAAACGTTTAAAGGTGGATTTGACAGGGAAAAAAACATACATTACTACTAATGGTAGATTACATTCAAACGTTACATCAAATATTGAAATAATAAATACGAAAAGGAATTACAAGCTAATATGAAATGATAACATACGCTAATAAACTTAGATTTCAGCAGATGAAGAAGGTGATATCCATGCTTTCTTCTAGTTTTTACGAAAAACTTGTTCCTTTTTGAAGACATTTGGTTGAGAGTCTTCTTGATTTTCTTTTGATTTTTGGCTTGTTTGACTTGGTTTTGAAAAATTACCTCTTTAGATATGGCTCTTGATGAAGTAGGAAATTCTATGCTTTCCACGGAGGATTTTTCTTCATCAATTTCCATTTGAACTTCTTCTTTTTCCATTCTAGCTTGTTTTCTGGCATATGACTCATATGGTTTGAAAATGATTGGAATTTGTGTAAGGGATATATTTCCAGAATTAAAGACCTTTCTAGGAACTAATTCCTGTCATTCGAAAACCACTCCAAAATATTTAAATATTCGGGTAAGGTAAATTCCATCGCAAAGAGTGTTTTCCTTTGTAGACATCTCTTTTGGTTTGAGTTCTCTAAAAATTACTTTGGCCCAATTAATATAATAAGTGCTAAAGAAGGATAAAAGAGCTTTTTGGACGTTGAGAGTGAGGTTATTAAAGTTTCTGGAATGGGGAGTGAGAGTATGTTGAATAAGGAGGTTAACATTTCCTGCTTTTGGGTGGAAAAATTGATTCTTGAATTCCATATGTTCATTGCTTTCAAAAATATGATGAAAAGATTCCAAATCATGTACATCAACTTCAAAATCCGAAAAATCCGAAACCATTTTATTGCAATTTAAAATGGTTCCCAAAACATCACTATCAAAAATAGTTTGAGTGTCTTTCACACTACTATAAACTTGATTTTCATTTCCTTTGAAAAATCCATGATTTAGAAATGCATAAACATTTTGACGACAATTGGATAACATATTTCTTTGTTATCCCAAGTATCAATCAAACTTAAAACTTCGTTTTGATGAAAAAGAGTAGGAGGATCATAGGATGCGAAATTTTCAAAAGTAGCAAGATTTTTCCATTCGTAACATAGTTTATGTACACTTGGGTAGCCTCCGGGTTGTTGTAGAGATGATCTTTGAGAGTCTTAGTTATTCTCATGGTCTTTGGAGAACTTGAGGAAGCCATTAGAGAATAGTTTTAAAGAGTATAAGATGAAGAAAATAGTTTTGAATTTTGAATGAGAGGTAGAAAGAGTAGCATTGAATAGATGATCAAATAAAGATTAAATTAACACATCTTTTCTGAGTAGAAGGACACCTTTTCAGACATCGGGAGTTGGTGAAAAGGTGGCAGGAAGTTTGAAAGTTTAGACATTTGAAATTCAAAGTTTGAATTTCGAATTCTGGTGTATATGTCGACATGTATATTCATGTATGTCGACATACGTGTGTCAATTCAAAATTCAAGTGAATTTTTGACTTTGTTTATATTATTTAATATTTTATATTCTTTGTTTAGTTATTTTCTAAGATGATAGTAATTTTAAATAAATATTTTAATTTTTTTTATTATTTTGAATTTCAAAATTCAAATTTCAAATTTGAATTTTAGAATTCAAATTTCAAACAAGGCTAGCAAACTAGCATCCATTCAACCATTTCAATCAAAAATTATTAATTAAGGCGTACCTAGTTTTTAGATCCATTCCTTCGATATTTTCTTATTCCTAAATTGCATTGAAGCACATATTTGAATTTCCAATTTCTAGCACTTCGTCACTTGACAATGAATCTGAATCATCTAACATTTCTGCCTATGCTCTTTTCCTCTTCTTTGATGAATTGTTGTTGGTTTGTCTATATGATCTACTAGGATATAGACACATCTTTTTTATATGGTCTCGTTCATTATAATTGAAGCATCTATCATTCTTAGCATTTTTTTCCTGAACTTCCTTGATTATTTTGCTGAAAATTATTCCTCCTTTTTTATCTCAAAAATTTTCTGAAATTCCTTTTCATTATTAAGGCAATTTCTTCATCATCCTCATTTCTTGAATCAGAACAATCGGTTATTTCTTTGAATGCTATAGATTTTCTTTCTATCGACTTATTCTCCTATCTTTTCTGTAACTATGCTTAAACTATCATCAAATTTCCAGTCAAGTCCTCAATCTTTATTTCGCTAATATTATTGGCCTCTTCTATTGCCAGTGTTCTGATCACATTCTGGAGTTAGAGTATTAAGTATTTTTATGACCTGATATTCTTCAGAATAAGTTTTTCCCAAAGCATGTCATTACACACAATGGCTAAAAATGGCATTTCTTTTCTCCTTCTAAACTTCACTTTCTTCTTTGGCAATTTCCTTCTTTTCTCTGCTTCTTGAACTCGATTAGTCTGCTTGGTTCTTCCAGCTCCTCTCGAGCTGCGTTCTGATTTTCTCCATCTTTCTAGGGTTCTTTTTGGGGATTTTGTCCTATGGCTTCTTCAATTGGCTTATTTAAGATTAGTGGTTCTTTGTGTCATGTTTTCCTCCTGTTGAAGCAGTTCTTGCCTCGATAGGAGATGTTATTTTGGAACCTCTAACTGCCGAGATCTTTGGCCCTTCTAAAGTTAAAATTATGCTATGATCTCTGTCTTCATTTGAAAAGCTTCCATGCTTCAAATTTCTCCTTGCACTTGAATGCTTCATGGAGCTTATGCATATATACTCTGGTGCTTTTGGCTCGTCTTTTTCCCCTCAAGGGAAAATAGGGTCATTGATCTTTTCAGGGGTGATGGGTTCTATACATGCTTCTGAAATAAGACGAGAACAAGAGGATTTGACCACCTCCTTTGTTCCTCGTCTTCGCTTTAGAGGTTAGAACATAAAAATTGGTTGGGAGATCTCAGCTTTCTCTATTAGTTCCATAGTCTACAGAGGGGTTTTCGAGAATGATGGTTGTGAACTGTTATCTCCATTCTCTACTAGTGTCGGGGATCTGACCACCCCACCCATTAAGAAAAATGGCTCAGGTTTTCTTGCTGCAGTTTCGAGAAGTGATTGTCCGTTGTTGGGTTGTTCTATTTTGTCCATATCTGGTTCCTCTGATGGCAAAATTGGTCTGATGGCATGCTTTTAAGAGCAGCTAGTATAAGTGCTGTTTCAGGAACTCATGCTGGAAAAAATTGGAACAAATCATTACATGCTCGACGTTGTCGACGTTCACAACATGGTAAGATCATTGCCCCAATTTTGACTGTGTCAGTCTCTGAATTTCTGGTTGTTTTTCTGCTCCAGCTTCCCCTATTGCTATCTCTAATGGCTTTAGTAGACAACAAGCGATGGATGGTTTAGAGAGTTTGGTGGGCTCACAGGTGGTTGTTGCAGCCTCTATGGCTGACGATGTTGTGTTGCGATCTATCTCTGGTTCTTATCGGTTGAGAGGAGCCCGTTACCGCTGTGTTGGCATAGATCGGTGGTCACTGACTAGTGTTTGCATCTAGAGATCTCATCTCTAGGCATGGCAACATTGACCAGTGAACCAGCCTCAGTGTTAGGCTTTATACCCATGGCTTCCCCTGTTCCTGTTGTTGCGTGTTCTTGTATGGGTTTTCCTAGATCGGGATGCGCGATGGGCTCTCCATCGGAGCTTGTTGTGGATCTGCAGTTGTGTGCTGATCTTGTTCTAGCTGAAGTAAGTCCATCGACCTACTGTTTTTCTGCATCTTGCTGCGGATTTCACTAGTTCTTCTTTGGTAAGCTACACTACTGTTGAATGTTTGATTCAACAACTGTGTGCTCAGGTGCATTCTTGGCGTATCTCTCCTTGTTCTTTATTAGTTTTTGATGATTTTTGTCTATGTTCTCATATGTGTTGCACAGCTTTTTGCGTTGATATGAGCCATGTCACTCGTATGAGTGAGCTCCCTGGTACATTAATCCCTCCTTTGGAGGATGATGTGGTAGGCCATGGGTGCATTTTTTCTGGTGGTATTGCGTTTGCGAGGCAACTTAGTATCTTTGATGCTTCTTTTGATTTGGCCTTGCTTCGATTTGTTTTGGTTCAGTGTTGTGTTTCCTTGGTTTACCCTCTCTATCGGTATAACGGCCCGAACATCCTCGTGAAGGAAAGCCCAGATTGAGATGAGAACATGACAAATCGAAACACAAACAGAAGAACATTTCATTGTGTATTACAACAATTCCATCAGAATACAAGAATATACAGAGTATGAATAAGTATTACACATTTGACAAATATAAGAGATTACAATAAATTACATAGCAGCGGAAAAACAATACAAAACACAACTGAAAGTAACACATGGATACAGAGCTTTCCGAGCATCGTTCCAGTTGTAAATCAGGATCCTGTGAATATAAATCTGCAAAACCAAAACTACTAGCTGACCGTGTGGAAAATAGGGGCACCCAGAGTTTAGGTTAAAACAATAAATTCCAGGTCAGTCATGTGACTGGTGTGAGAACTAAAACAGTTATTCAAAACTTTACTTTAAAAGAGAGTAATTCAAGGGACTACGCCGTATGACATGGAATGGGTTTCCTCCGAAGAACACTAGTGCATATAACAAAACAGCGCAATGCTTTTTTGAAAAATGAAGCTATTATAAGACCCAGGTCCCATCATACAATGCAACGCAAGCCGGAGGATAGGGTTTTCCCTTATAATAGCCAAACATTCTTGGTACGTTTAAAACAAATCATTTGATACTATTATAAGTGTATAGTGTCAAAACAATTTCAATCATCAGTATAAATCATAGACGACATGGGTACCATATATCATGTCGCCATACTAGTTATACAATTAAAACTGCAATGTCACGTATTGGAAATTGGATTCCATCATGATTCGAGGCAAGGGGAAAGCTCCTCTCCGTTCGAGACACTCTAGCAAATGTCTCAAGACCACACACAGTGATCCTTGGATCCTCCAAGGCCGGTCCTCTCTTACTTTTGAGGATTGGTAATTCCTGAACACACGTTTCCCGGTCCTATAGGACCTATATAATGGTCTGTACGTCGGCTCACATAGTGCCAGTTATCGACCATATATTCGAGGCGCCTCGCATTCCAACAACCACACAGGTGAAAAGTATATAAATGTCAGCCAGTTTAAGCACTAACACCATTACTAGCTAGAAAGAAACGTCGTGCACTCCTTGGGTCCTTATCCCATTTTTGACTCATACCGAGATGTGAGGCTCGCGAATTAACGCTATACACAAAGCTATGCCACACATGCCGTGCATTGATCATCAACCACAAGACTTTGCTTTTCAACAGAAGCCTTGATCATTTGCCACTTAGGCATGCCACACAGGCAATTCACTCCATGCGACTGATGTCCATCGATATACAACCTCTGAGCTCGTACGTCTCAGAGAAGGGCATTAAGTAAGAGAATAATTCTCCGCCGCCAAACAGATGTATATTTAATAGAGATCGATCAACACAGAATAAAATCCAATGTCAAACACACAGTCCATTTACAAGTTCGTTCTGGGTCTGAACGAAACCTGTAACACCCCACCTCCGCTAGGGTCACTCACAAAAGGGAATGCACTAGGTTTGGTGAAGCATTATCGAGGTAAACATGCACAGAAATATTACAAGACAGAACATATATAAAACAGCGGAAGTAAAACAAATTTCATTACCTTATGAAATAAGGTCTAAAGCCTTTTACATCAGAATACATCAAAACCTGTCTTGCAATAGTAAGGAAGCATAAAAACCTTTTCATAAATTATTCCCCAAAATAATGCGGTGAAGCAGCCATAGCAAAGAGAAGACCAAGCTATACATGATGACCTTCAAGCATAAGAGGTCTGAACTAAACAACATCATTTCCTCCCTGAAACCTGGGGGGGAAACGGAAGACAAAGAGGCGAAAGAAAACGGGGTCAGTCATAAAGACTGGTAAGTCATATCTACTTCCAATATAAAAACAGGTAAAGGTAACATGACATGCATAAACTGAAAGTAAACATAAGGATGACGACAAGATAGATGAGCTAAACCAAGGTAACTGGATGAACTACTGTAGCAAGATAAACTAAGGTATCATGATAAACTACGGTGTCAAGATAAATCAAGGTATCACATCGTCATGTTCCTATCAAGTATACTATCCCAAGGTATCTATCATGTATATTTGTTCTGCACCTCTCGTACTAGTATCCCAACCCGCGTCATGTGTTAACTATGAATGTCCCTGGCCCAATGTCATGTAATGGTCCATGCCAACCTAATATATATAGCATATGTAGGTTTTCCCCACTCATATGTTTCTTTCCATGTATAAGTTCAGTCCTTTGCCGTAGGTCGTACGGGCTTTCCCATGTGAATCTATATCACCTCAACGTAGTACCATTTTATCCTTGAAGTTGTTTTGGACTGCTACCCTTGTTCTGGTTATGTTTTATGAACTATCGCGTGTTCACCTAGGGTTTATGCCACTTAGGACCACTAGGGATTATGCTACCTAATGAACGTTTTCGTGTCTCGGTTTGGGTTTTAGCCACCTAGGTCTACTAGGGATTATGCTACCCGTCAACCGCGCCCTTTTCTCCCACGTATGAATCGTGAATCGTTTCCATGTCTAGAAGCACATGTATCTCAATGTGCCATCCGAGTTCCGTGCCAGGGCAAATCAAGAAATACGGAACTCGGTCGGGAGTTTTAAGTCATCTGCCGATGTAGATATCAAGGTCTGTTTTTGTATCCGTGGCTATGGTCCCACGTGACCCCTCCCTCAACTACTGAAAGGCAAAACAAGAAAAGTCATGTATGAGAACTAAACTACAACCATCGATGCCCCCTTTCCGGACGGCCATCCTCACCCATACCTAGATAGCAAGTATGGTTTATTGGGTGTTCTCTGCCTTTTAGTACGTACACGATTGACTAAAGATGGTAGGTGGCCGACGAATGTGCTATCTAGGGCTACCATGAAAATATCGCCGACCCCACGCTAATCCACCCCAGTCTTTAGGTTGCTCGCACAGCAACCAAGGCATACCCTTGGTTCTCCTACCGCAGACCTTAACCTCTGTGATCCCTGGTTTCATGGACCATCCGCAACCTCATAGAGGGATACCAAGAGTATCCTCACGTTTCCCCGAAGCTACCGCTTCGTCACCCAGTTCGTTGAAGCCTTTATCTAAATCAGATATTGCTCCTCCTCGTGTGTTTAAGCGATGACCTACCGTATCGGGTTACTCATCTATCTGTGAACTGGTCCAAATCCCTTGACTAAGAATTATTACTTAGTTTCTTAAACTGAGGTTCACCACTTAGTCTCTTTTCCCGTTATCCTTGTTAACTACGATTTTCCACCTAGTCCCCTGAACTAGGGTTTTGTCAAATGGGTTAAGTATTGTCATTTAAGTTCATGACTTAACCTGCCTACGAATCATGTCAAGATTGGATAAGTATTTAAGCTCAAGACTTAGCCCTACAAGTTGGTTAAGTATACCAAGAAGCTCATGACTTAACCCTATTCAATCATCAAGTCAAACTGGTTAAGTATTTGTTTACCCTATCAGATTATCGTGTTAGATTGGTTAAGCATAGATTATCTTAACCTCATCAGATTATCGAGTCGGATTGCTTAAGTATAGGTTAACTTAACCCCATCCACTAATCGTATTAGAATGGTTAAGTATATTTAAACGGTCTTGTGACTTAACCCTATCAAGTTCTCATGTTAGATTGGTTAAGTATGGTTGCTTAATCTCATCAAATCATCATGTATAATTGGTTAAGTATAAGTCACTTAACCTCATTGAATTTCCAAGTTTAGATTGGTTAAGTGTTTAACTTTAACCCCATCGAATTACCGTGTTTAGATTGGTTAAGTGTAAGTTACTTAACCTTATCTAATTACCGCGTTTAGATTAGTTAAGTGTAGGTTACTTAACCCTATCTAATTACCGTGTTTAGATTAGTTAAGTATAGATTAGTTAACCCCATCTAATTACCGTGTTTAGATTAGTTAAGTATATATTACTTAACCTTACCTAATTACCAAGTCGAATTGGTTAAGTGTAAATTACTTAACCCCATCCCCTAATTGTCTTGTTTGGTTAAGTGTCGTTAAGAAATCAAGTCCGGTTCCACTTAACCTACCCATTCATGTCATATCGGTTAAGTGTCATTAGTCAAAATTACTTAACATTTTCATGTGGCAATAATTAGATTAATGCACCCCACCCTCTCACATTAGACTTTGTTGTGGTTACTAGTTAAGCCGGGCGGGTTTGGGTAGATTTACACCACAACCTAGTCTAACCTCGGGTTTTAGGTGCTATGTGACCAACTACTCACATTGGGTCCTATTGTTTGTAGCCACTAGTTAAGCCGGGCGGGTCCGGGTAGATTTATGCTACAAACTCAACCCAACCTCGAGTTGGCCACTTTCATGTTTAGTCTAGTGTCTTATTACACTTACAACCCACACATGTCTAGTTCAAGTTCCATGTTTTCCTACGTGTCATGACCACATTTAAATGTATCATGAATATCATGTTCTCATGTAAACCTCATGTCAAGTTTTCGTGTCATATTCACGGTTTCCCTAAGCTACCCAAACGTATTTCCAACCCAAGTGGAAGCAAGTCACATGGTAAGGATACTATGCTACATATTGGCCTCAAAACATGTACGATGTCAAAAAGGGGTTGGCCATAAACATGCATAGTAGCATAAGGGAATTTGGCCACAAACATGCATAGAATCATAAGGGAATTTGGCCACAAACATGCATAATATCATAAGAGAATTTGGCCACAAGCATGCATGATAACATAAGGGGTTTGGGTTCATTTACATGCATAAGCCCTAAATTCATATTCATGTGCATATTTCACAAGTCAAATTGGTTTCAAGCATTCATGCCAACATTCCGCAAGTAAAGGTTCAATCTTCCATGATGAACTAAGTTAAACATAACATAAGTGGCATGATTTAGTCACTAAGCATAGCCAAAAATCATAGGTTGAAGCAAAAGAGGCATGACAAGGTTCATATAGGCTAGCATACTTAGTTTAATCTCGTTTTATTCCAAGCCATCATTAAAACTACCGTTTAGATCTAAAAGTAGCTAGAACTTACATAGCGAGGCAAGAGGGCTAGGAGCATGAATCGTCTTGACGAAGAAAGGTGGCTCCTTTGTTGAAGAATCGTCATGAAACTTGCATAGCAACGTTGGTTCACCCCCTTGATTTGATGTAGCAAGCTAGCACCTTTGATTCAGATCCGATTTGAATGCATGAGCTCTTGGAGTTGGAGATGGAGGCCATGATCAAGATAGATTTTGGCGGCACTTCGTGGCATGAGTGATTTGTAAGGGTTTAGGGTAGGCTTAGGGGTCTTTTTTTTTATAGAGATTAGGACTAGTTTAGGCCCTTAGATTAACCCTAGGATAGATCTGAACCCTCAAAATCCGTCACAGGCCAATAGACCAGACCCAAATGAGCAACCAGGTGCACCAGGTCGTCCAGACCCAACTTGGGTTTTTGGGCCAGGTCGACACCCGTGTCAACTGGGCAGTCGACCTGCCCCTGGGCGTGTCGACTCCCCAGTCGACACCCCAGTCGACCTGGGGCTTGGGCGGGAATTTTTCCCGCCCAATCTGTTTGGCTCCAGATTTGAATTTCGAACAGTTTTTGAACTTGAATTTTTCTGAAAACTTTGACGGGCCATAACTGGGTCATACGGACTCCGATTTTCGAAAACTCGGACTCTATTTCGCGTATTTTTCCGAGACGAACGCAATGGCACAGCCTGTTTCCACTGATTCAGATTTTATAATTAAATTTTGCCTTGATTCTCGTCTTAGCATGTTGTAAAAATCCGGGTTGTTACACTCTCCCCAACTTAAAGGATTTCGTCCCCGAAATCTCCAAGTTAGGAAGAATGTATCCTACCATCCATCTACTCAAAACATCATCCACAGGCAACCATTGTCCTTAGATGATTTCTAATGCCATATGAACACATGCAGAACGTGTGTGTATATGCTCCCTAGCTAATGCTAATGATCAGGCCTGAATGATCTTTCTAATTCAAAATATGTTTAGTGCCATGAGTCCAACATGTATGTAAATAGTCCTAGTCATATAAGTACTATATGCGTGCACAAACATTCATCCACATGCAACATCCACATGACAACACATTCGATTTCATCCATAAACAAGTATAAATACTCGTGCATATGCAACATGAAACGTGACCGCGTCAACCTAGTATCTAATGTGTATTCGCGCATCCAAGAGCAACCACTTGCAACCATTTGCAACCATTTGAAACCATATTAATCATAACATGTTTCAAATACATGTTTACATCCATAGGGTTCTACCTAAGGTTCCCAAGATAAGATCGAGAAAATAAACAAGACAAACTCCTTACGGGGTTTGCAACAGAAACAGGACCGAGAGGATATCCAACAAGCGATAGCATGCAAGCAAGCTCTACAGGAGAACCAGGGATCGACAATATACTCTAAAAAGAGATATGATGCACGCGTTTACGCCGTATTTCCTTGAGCTTAATTCCAGTGTGCCTTGACCACCTTTGACTTCATGATTTTCGTAGCTCCTTGATTCCTATTTCCAAGGTATGCGTTGGAACTCATTTCACTGTCGCCTCTCGTTTCACTTCCACTTATTCTTTCCCTAGTATGCTTGGCCCAAACATATCTGCGTACTCATGCAGCTCTCCAAAATTCACTAGTGAATTCTGGATCTCGTTTACCGATGCCAATCCATGTTACCACGTGCACTTACTAGGGTGATTCCTTTAACCCATGCTCAAGCGGAATGAACCATCCGTCTCATTGGCGAACATTACTCGATCGGATCAGAGATTTCCGATAAATACATCAAGAGATTCTGGGTAACTAACCATGACAAAACCCAAAAGGTTATACGAGACTTCGAGGGTATTACCAAGGCAAGTTAAGAGTTTAACTACCCTCCTTTCAAAACCGAGAATGGTATCCCTTACTGTATAACCACTTTACCCCTAGAATCCATCCATAGACCAACAATAGAAGCATTGCTTCTAATCTCAACACTTGGCATAGACGTTCTCAAATCCAAACAAGTCATGAATAAATGGACCGACTTTCCAACCAGATTTTTGGGACAAAAATGGGATCCTCTACCATGCTAGTACTAAGGTGCAGAGACTTAACTATCGAAGTAGACTTAATTGATGCGATGATCGAAACAAAGTCTGGACGGGATGATAGAAAAGAAAGGCTAAACCTTTAACAGAAACGGTACCATTCCTCTTAGGTACGCTAGAAATGAGAGCATACAATTGCCCTCTCGCTGATCTTGTCCTTATCTTCCTTTGTGGATCCAGCCATACCAACAAGTTGTTCATTCTTAAGCTCGTGTCCTTTATCCTTGCTCTTATTATCCTTTCTTATAGCACGGCAACTGGTCTCTCGAGAACTTCCTCCATCGCACGGGAAATCACTTACGTAGCTAGACAAGGATTAGTCGCAGTTAAAACTACTGTGACTACAGATGGAGGAAAGAAAGGAAAAGAGGTTCAATCAAGGAAACAAAGGATAGTGCTAATAGCTTTTGGGGAATAGCCTTTAAAAACTTTTTCTTGAAAAATGCTTCTTTGTAAATGGTTTCTCAAATAGTTTTCAGAAGGTTTTAAAAACTTTTGCCCAGTCTGGTAACCTTCTGCTCTGATACCAAATGTAACACCCCACCTCCGCTAGGGTCACTCACAAAAGGGAATGCACTTGGTTTGGTGAAGCATTATCGAGGTAAACATGCACAGAAATATTACAAGACAGAACATATATAAAACAGCGGAAGTAAAACAAATTTCATTACCTTATGAAATAAGGTCTAAAGCCTTTTACATCAGAATACATCAAAACCTGTCTTGCAATAGTAAGGAAGCATAAAAACCTTTTCATAAATTATTCCCCAAAATAATGTGGTGAAGCAGCCATAGCCAAGAGAAGACCAAGCTATACATGATGACCTTCAAGCATAAGAGGTCTGAACTAAACAACATCATTTCCTCCTTGAAACCTGGGGGGGAAACGGAAGACAAAGAGGCGAAAGAAAACGGGGTCAGTCATAAAGACTGGTAAGTCCTATCTACTTCCAGTATAAAAACAGGTAAAGGTAACATGACATGCATAAACTGAAAGTAAACATAAGGATGACGACAAGATAGATGATCTAAACCAAGGTAACTGGATGAACTACTGTAGCAAGATAAACTAATGTATCATGATAAACTACGGTGTCAAGATAAATCAAGGTATCACATCGTCAGGTTCCTATCAAGTATACTATCCCAAGGTATCTATCATGTATATTTGTTCTGCACCTCTCGTACTAGTATCCCAACCCGCGTCATGTGTTAACTATGAATGTCCCTGGCCCAATGTCATGTAATGGTCCATGCCAACCTAATATATATAGCATATGTAGGTTTTCCCCACTCATATGTTTCTTTCCATGTATAAGTTCAGTCCTTTGCCGTAGGTCGTACGGGCTTTCCCATGTGAATCTATATCACCTCAACGTAGTACCATTTTATCCTTGAAGTTGTTTTGGACTGCTACCCTTGTTCTGGTTATGTTTTATGAACTATCGCATGTTCACCTAGGGTTTATGCCACTTAGAACCGCTAGGGATTATGCTACCTAATGAACGTTTTCGTGTCTCGGTTTGGGTTTTAGCCACCTAGGTCTACTAGGGATTATGCTACCCGTCAACCGCGCCCTTTTCTCCCACGTATGAATCGTGAATCGTTTCCATGTCTAGACGCACATGTATCTCAATGTGCCATCCGAGTTCCGTGCCAGGGCAAATCAAGAAATACGGAACTCGGTCGGGAGTTTTAAGTCATCTGCCAATGCAGATATCAAGGTCTGTTTTTGTATCCGTGGTCATGGTCCCACGTGACCCCTCCCTCAACTACTGAAAGGCAAAACAAGAAAAGTCATGTATGAGAACTAAACTACAGCCATCGATGCCCCCTTTCCGGACGGCCAACCTCACCCATACCTAGATAGCAAGTATGGTTTGTTGGGTGTTCTCTGCCTTTCCGTACGTACACGATTGACTAAAGATGGTAGGTAGCCGACGAATGTGCTATCTAGGGCTACCATGAAAATATCGCCGACCCCACGCTAATCCACCCCAGTCTTTAGGTTGCTCGCACAGCAACCAAGGCATACCCTTGGTTCTCCTACCGCAGACCTTAACCTCTGTGAGCCCTGGTTTCATGGACCATCCGCAACCTCATAGAGGGATACCAAGAGTATCATCACGTTTCCCCGAAGCTACCGCTTCGTCACCCAGTTCGTTGGAGCCTTTATCTAAATCAGATATTTCTCCTCCTCGTGTGTTTAAGCGATGACCTACCGTATCGGGTTACTCATCTATCTGTGAACTGGTCCAAATCCCATGACTAAGAATTATTACTTAGTTTCCTAAACTGAGGTTCACCACTTAGTCTCTTTTCCCGTTATCCTTGTTAACTACGATTTTCCACCTAGTCCCCTGAACTAGGGTTTTGTCAAATGGGTTAAGTATTGTCATTTAAGTTCATGACTTAACCTGCCTACGAATCATGTCAAGATTGGATAAGTATTTAAGCTCAAGACTTAGCCCTACAAGTTGGTTAAGTATACCAAGAAGCTCATGACTTAACCCTATTCAATCATCAAGTCAAACTGGTTAAGTATTTGTTTACCCTATCAGATTATCGTGTTAGATTGGTTAAGCATAGATTATCTTAACCTCATCAGATTATCGAGTCGAATTGGTTAAGTATAGGTTAACTTAACCCCATCCACTAATTGTATTAGAATGGTTAAGTATATTTAAACGGTCTTGTGACTTAACCCTATCAAGTTCTCATGTTAGATTGGTTAAGTATGGTTGCTTGATCTCATCAAATCATCATGTATAATTGGTTAAGTATAAGTCACTTAACCTCATTGAATTTCCAAGTTTAGATTGGTTAAGTGTTTAACTTTAACCCCATCGAGTTACCGTGTTTAGATTGGTTAAGTGTAAGTTACTTAACCTTATCTAATTACCGCGTTTAGATTAGTTAAGTGTAGGTTACTTAACCCTATCTAATTACTGTGTTTAGATTAGTTAAGTATAGATTAGTTAACCCCATCTAATTACCGTGTTTAGATTAGTTAAGTATAGATTACTTAACCTTATCTAATTACCAAGTCGAATTGGTTAAGTGTAAATTACTTAACCCCATCCCCTAATTGTCTTGTTTGGTTAAGTGTCGTTAAGAAATCAAGTCCGGTTCCACTTAACCTACCCATTCGTGTCATATCGGTTAAGTGTCATTAGTCAAAATTACTTAACCTTTTCATGTGGCATTAATTAGATTAATGCACCCCAACCTCTCACATTAGACTTTGTTGTGGTTACTAGTTAAGCCGGGCGGGTCCGGGTAGATTTACACCACAACCTAGTCTAACCTCGGGTTTTAGGTGCTATGTGACCAACTACTCACATTGGGTCCTATTGTTTGTAGCCACTAGTTAAGCCGGGCGGGTCCGGGTAGATTTATGCTACAAACTCAACCCAACCTCGAGTTGGACACTTTCATGTTTAGTCTAGTGTCTTATTACACTTACAACCCACACATGTCTAGTTCAAGTTCCATGTTTTCCTACGTGTCATGACCACATTTAAATGTATCATGAATATCATGTTCTCATGTAAACCCCATGTCAAGTTTTCGTGTCATATTCACGGTTTCCCTAAGCTACCCAAACGTATTTCCAACCCAAGTGGAAGCAAGTCACATGGTAAGGATACTATGCTACATATTGGCCTCAAAACATGTACGATGTCAAAAAGGGGTTGGCCATAAACATGCATAGTAGCATAAGGGAATTTGGCCACAAACATGCATAGAATCATAAGGGAATTTGGCCACAAACTTGCATAATATCATAAGAGAATTTGGCCACAAGCATGCATGATAACATAAGGGGTTTGGGTTCATTTACATGCATAAGCCCTAAAGTCATATTCATGTGCATATTTCACAAGTCAAATTGGTTTCAAGCATTCATGCCAACATTCCGCAAGTAAAGGTTCAATCTTTCATGATGAACTAAGTTAAACATAACATAAGTGGCATGATTTAGTCACTAAGCATAGCCAAAAATCATAGGTTCAAGCAAAAGAGGCATGACAAGGTTCATATAGGCTAGCATACTTAGTTTAATCTCGTTTTATTCCAAGCCATCATTAAAACTACCGTTTAGATCTAGAAGTAGCTAGAACTTACATAGCGAGGCAAGAGGGCTAGGAGCATGAATCGTCTTGACGAAGAAAGGTGGCTCCTTTATTGAAGAATCGTCATGAAACTTGCATAGCAACGTTGGTTCACCCCCTTGATTTGATGTAGCAAGCTAGCACCTTTGATTCGGATCCGATTTGAATGCATGAGCTCTTGGAGTTGGAGATGGAGGCCATGATCAAGATAGATTTTGGCGGCACTTCGTGGCATGAGTGATTTGTAAGGGTTTAGGGTAGGCTTAGGGGTCTTTTTATAGAGATTAGGACTAGTTTAGGCCCTTAGATTAACCCTAGGATAGATCTGAACCCTCAAAATCCGTCACAGGCCAATAGACCAGACCCAAATGAGCAACCAGGTGCACCAGGTCGTCCAGACCCAACATGGGTTTTTGGGCCAGGTCGACACCCGTGTCGACTGGGCAGTCGACCTGCCCCTGGGCGTGTCGACTCCCCAGTCGACACCCTAGTCGACCTGGGGCTTGGGCGGGAATTTTTCCCGCCCAATCTGTTTGGCTCCAGATTTGAATTTCGAACAGTTTTTGAACTTGAATTTTTCTGAAAACTTTGACGGGCCATAACTGGGTCATACGGACTCCGATTTTCGAAAACTCGGACTCTATTTCGCGTATTTTTCCGAGACGAACGCAATGGCAAAGCCTGTTTCCCCTGATTCAGATTTTATAATTAAATTCTGCCTTGATTCTCGTCTTAGCATGTTGTAAAAATCCGGGTTGTTACAAAACCGGAGGCACTTTCCTCGCATATCCATCGATCTCTGAGTACGTCTGGACGATCACCAACTGATTCCCTCATCTTGGTTGTACAGCCCAATCAAGATCATCAGTAATCACCCAAACGATGTGAAGACCTCCGGTCTTCAACAACTGTCTTCATCTTCGACTTATCGTCGAATCGGTTATTCAGAATGGGTATAAACCCGGCCTTTCCGAATAACCCGCGTATATAATAAACAAATGTTACACAAACACAACATACGCCTCATTCCAATTCAGAATATATTTTTATTCAAATTTTCACATTCTTAGGGAAAGGTTCCCATTAATTTTATCAAGGATAAATTTTTCTAAATTTATTCTTTAATCTTCCTTTGGATATCATTTCAAACCATGTTAAGGTTTTCCAAACTAGTTGGGATTAGCGAACCACACCGAAGTAATTATTTATTTTATTTCCCAATCCTAACTTATTCATCCCATGGAGCAAAACCGGTAATACTCCATATCTAACACCACGGTGCTATTGGTAAAATTAGTTACCATTTCACGTTCAAATCTAATTAAAGATCAAACTATCGCTTTGGAGCAAAACTGGTGATACTCCATTCTCGATCATTTCAATCTGATTCAAGATTCATTAAAACTCCACTTAGTTTTAATCTTCACAAAAATCAATATCCTGTCTTTAACTGTGTTAAAGGACCAATGTCATCTAAAACACGATTCACGATAAACCCAAAAATCACTTCCCATTGTTAATCGGGTTAAAGAACAGGTGTTATTCAAAACACCGCTCACGATAAGCCCCAAAACCAATTTAAATTCAATTCCAATTAAATACTAATTAATTGGACAATTTCACTAAATCTTAATTAAAAGATTTATTCTTAAATACACTAGGTCCAAGAACAGTGTTATTTAAGACACCATTCACGACGAACCCAAAATCCCATTTGATATTAAATATAAGGCTCTGAATAGAAAATATATCAGCTTATATTCAATATCAAATTCTGAAACCAACAAATATCGTATTGGAAATAACGATATGAATATATCTTTCAAATTTCCACAACCATATCTATATAATCACGAAATTCAACATCGAAATATTCCGAAGATAATTTCGATTCAAATCCATTCCAATTCGTAAATTGGAAATTCTGATTTTTTTTCAAAACCATTTCAAATCTAGTTCAAAACTAGTTCATTTCGATAAAAATATATTTTTATCCTTTCAAATGTGGAATTTTTCATCCTAGTTCTTTACAATTCATGTATTATGATTTTACACAAATTATTAATATTTTTATCAAGGCCCGTACAGCCGGTTTTCAATAACGGCCACCGAACTGCACTTACAGCGACCTTTTCCAAATTTGATTTGGACATAATTCCAAATCCAACCGTTAGATTTCAAATTTCTAATATTCATTGGAAAGCTCTTTTCGATACGAACCCAATGGTTCTTGTTTCAGGAGAATCCGACGGTCGGATCTCTCGTAACGTCAATTCGAAGTCAATGGTCGAAATTCACGAATTGCCGCGATGCGGCGCGTTCTATTCAGGCCATTATATGTAATATATATATACATTATATTTTGTTGATTTCCTTTTAAAACGTATTTTATAAATCGTTTTAAATTCGTTTTCGAAACGATTTCAACTTCATATTCAATTTCGAATCAAAATTGAATATTCCACATCATCAATATGCAAATGGTAATATTTTCAAAACGTTATATTTTGAAATCACTTCCTTTTCTACAATCATTATAAAAACGAATATAATCGATATAAATATCGTTCGCGTCAAAATGGCGCATCTCTAGTCAACACGGCTTTATATGTTTCAATAACTTCGTTATTCTATTAAACAAATGAATATTTATTCTATTCAACACTTGAATGTATATTTCTTTCAACACATGAATATACTCAACACATGAGTATCGTCAACACATGACTATTTTTGTTATTTAATATATTTTATTAAAAAAATTAAGAAAAAGATGTAAATTTTATTGTTTAAAATATTTTACTCAACACATGAATATATATTTTATTCAACACATGAATCTATATTTTATAATATTCTTTATTCTCCAAATTGGAATGAGGCCTAATCAATTACCATATAATGTTAATTATATGGATTCCATAAAACACATGTATATAATAGCAGTGATAAATAATCAACCATCATCCAAAGTGCACAACACAACTGCATGAGCATTAAATACAAATAATTAACGCTTACACAGTCTGTCAACCTATCGATTGACATACAACTAAACAATTGGGATTAGTGTACGCCAAATATCATCCCAACACCCGTGTGGGGTTTCAATCCACAAACACTGAATATTATTTGTGCAGTTGGGCGACGTGTAAAATTTATCGTCCCAATCAATATCCTTCAAATAGGTGTACATAAACAAACCGTCTGGTTTGTAAATGAATATTTATTTAATTTACGTACGCATTAAAAATTATATTTTTAATGATAAAATATTTTTAACTATATAAATATTTTATTTCATTCCACATCACACAATCAATTTTCACAACAACATACAATCTAACATACAAGCCATCCATGGTTTGTGGACGACGGGTTTCGAGTGCTGCTAAGCACAGTCTGCATCCTAGTATATATTTTAACTAGAAACAAGATAAAAGTGAGGAGTTCTCACCGAGGGTTCCACTCCGCCATTTCATTTCTGAATTTCTGAACCGTTGAATTCCTTTTTGATTTCAATCCGTTCCATCGCCCTCTGTTTCACGTAGTTCATAATAAAAATCACATTTTTATTTCAATTCTAAAATTTATATTTTTACTTCCCTAAAGATTATATTTTTCTTTTGATGTAAACAATATAAAGATCGAATTTTTATCAGTACTTCATATATATAAAAATCGATTTTTTATCTTGCTAATGAATATATAAAAATCGAATTTTTATCTTGGTAATGAATATATAAAAATCAAATTTTTATCTTGCTAACAAATATATAAAAATCGAATTTTTATCTCGCTAATGAATATATAAAAATCGAATTTTTATCTCGCTAGTATGTAAATAAAAATCTCATCTTTCCATAAGTAAAAATCTAATCTTTTCATGAATAAAAATCAAATCTTTTCATGAATAAAAATCAAATCTTTTTATGTTATTCATAGGAATAAAAATCTACTCTTTTCATTGTTAAAAATATAATCTTTATCACTTTAAAAATCTTTTCTTTTCTTGTTTAAAAATCTAAACTTTTCTTCATGAAAAATCCAGTTTTTACTATATAAAAATCTCGTCTTTATCACAGGAAAAAAATCTTATTCTTTTCTATAAAAAAAAATCGAACCTTTATGGATACGAAAATCTCTTTTTTATTGTATAAAAATCTGAATTTAAATCTATGAAATTATACATAAAACTGAAATTAAAATCAACGTTGTTTACCTTCTTTTTTTACTTGCAGGGGCCCCACGGTCAGGGGAGGACCAGCGCCGGAGACCGGAGTGCTGATGGGGCGCGGAGGCGCTGCAATGGCGGCGGCGGATCTGTTGTGGAGTGGTGGCATGGTTTGGTTGATTTGGGGCGTTGGAGTTGGGTTTGGAGAGGGAGGAGAGACTGGCGCGAGGCAAGGGAGTGGAAAGAGGAAGCCAGAGGGCGGCTTCCGCCGCTGGCGGAGGGGGGGGGGGGGCGTGCTGGAGCGACGCGCGATGGGGAGCGGCGGTCGTCTTTCGCGATTTGGGGTTTTTCACCCTTTTTTTATTTACTTCTGGTTTGAACGGTAAGGGATAAAGGTGGGGGTTTTATAATTAATTTATTTAATTTAATTTTCCATAAAAGTTGACTTCTTATTTTCAACTTGAAATCGAACCCACCGACTGTCATCCATAGTTAATTACCCCCATTCCGAACACAATGGGATATGTATCGTAGCCTGATTAGATCGTTTTGATTAGTTTCCGTCAAAATCAAAATATAAATCTATATATTGAATTTGAACGCACATTTCAATTTACCAGGACCACATACGGACTCTAAAAATTCCATAAAAATTATTTCTAGCTTCGTATTGACGATATGGTTCTAACAAAACTAATTTCGTCAAATTCCGAGACTGTTTGAAAAATGGCCATTTTCCAGTCGATCGAAATTGACTGAAACTGCCAAAACACTTTTTACTTCGCCATGCTCACATATTGATTTAGAAATTATGCAAATTGGAGTCTAGCAATAATTCTACATCCCGGATCCAACAAAAGTGGTTTCGTCGAAAACCGATGTCGTTTGCAAAATTTCCATTTTTAAGGGCCAGAATTCCATAGCGACTATTCTAAATATTCAACTGGGCATATCTTTTTATTCCCGAGATGAAATTTCAATTTTTCAGATTCATTGGAAAGATATTTTCAAATAGATTCTAATATTTTTGGTTTTGCTAAAATCCAGTTTATTTTGAATCCTACACATTCATTTGAAATTCGAAATCGAAATTTCAAACTACCGCGCCATTTTCAATTCCTTTTATAATTTAAATAAATAATTATATTCTAACGATGATCTATATAAATATATACATTCTATTTATATTCAAAATATATTTCTCGTCGTTATTATTTAAAATAATTCATTTTAAATATTCAAAAATTTTCAAAATTTTCAAAATAAAAATTTTAAATTGGCTCAGATTTTCCGGGTTGTTACAGTCGGTTTTGACGGTCTTGGATCCGTCTTGGTTGTGTTTTCCTTTAGTTTATGCGCCTTCTCGAGTCATAGCGAGTCCTCTACCGTGTCGATTATGACTTGCGGCGCGTGATTCGTTTTTTCCCCTTTTGCATGCTACATCCGAGATCATTTCCTCAGTGGATTCATTAGGATGGCTGGTATCTTAGTTGTATGCATATATTGGGCTTCTCTGTGGACCAGTATACAATATACCGAGGAGATGGCCTCCCAGCATTGGTTTCTCTTGTTTACGGCTATCGATGTCACCCCCTCATATTTATACCTTTGACGCAGGTCTGTCAATTCAACGACAGATCGGCTTTGGTAAAGATCACACAACAATTGGTATTGCGTTTTACATGCAACTCCACATGTACCCGTCTTCTCCGTTGTTGTCCCCGTTGTGTCACCCTTCTTCTAGATTGCCTTCAGAGTCTCGGTCGCCTGGTTCTCCATTGTTTGTGCCTTCCGTTGCTAGCTCTTCTCCTCTTCTTAGCAAGACCGAGATAGCGATCATCAATGGTGGTCTACGTCGGCTTGCTAAGAATTCTTGCCCTTCTCGTTCTAGCAGGAGAGTGTCTACTTCCAACAGCAGGTCTAGCCGCTCTCAGAGGTCCCCTTTTATCCGCTGTCTCAATCTAGGCCGCCTCCTCATGTCCCGCGTAGTTTCACTAGGCCAGATCCCCACACCCCCTACACTATTCGCACACGCTCTATAGCGGCGTCCGAGCAAATCGGTAGATCTACTCGACACACTCTGTATCTTATCTGAGAATTTTGGTCCGCTTGCTTTCTTTCTCTTTCCTTCTGTGTGTCTTATTGTTTTTGGTCTCGATGGCGACCTTTCTTTTCTGGAACATGCGGGGTATAGGCAGTGATGCATCGTTAGCTAGGCTAAAGCGCATCGTCAATAAGAAGTATGTATGCTTGGTTGCGCTTCTGGAACTGCTGGTGGGAACAGGCACGATCACCTCTTCTATTTTATCTCTTGGCTTTGCCGGTGCTTTAGCCAACATGTCCGACAAGATTTGGATCATTTTGTCCAACGGAGTTGTCGTCCACCCTATCTTCGACTCGGATCAGCTGCTGTTGGTGGATTGCTCTCTTCCCTCCGTCTCTTAATCTTTTCTGTTCTCTACGGTTTACACTAAATGCGACAGGATAGAGAGATAAGCCATGTGGCCTAATGTCCTCTCTCTCTCTCCCCAACCTGAGCTTCTCCATTTCTGTGTTGGGTGGCGACTTTAAAGTTGTTGCCAGCCAAGCAAAAAAGCATGGAGGCAATGTAATTAACCGCTTGGCGGTGGCGGGTTTCAATGCTTTCATCATCAGCTCTAGCCTGTCTGAAGTGTCTTTTTCGGCTTGGCTTTCACCTGGGGTAACAACCAAGAAGGTCCGAACCGGATTCTCTCTAGGCTAAACATGGTCTTTGCCTCAGGCGGATGGTTCAGTCTACCCTTCTCGTTTTCCATCACCCATCTTCATCATACCTTCTCTGACCATGCTCCTATACTACTTAGCTATTCCCCCTTATCCCTCTCTGGTTCGTCCTCCTTTAGGTTTCAGAATATGTGGAGATCTCACAACTGTTTCCATAGAGATGTGGAAGAATCTTGGATCTGCCCTGTTAGAGGCCCCCCTTGTGTGGATTTCTCCCGAAAACTTAAGTGACTTAAGTCTTGCCTTAAGACTTGAAACCTGCTTGTTTTCAAGAATATCTTCGACTGCACCCGAGCGGTTGAATAATCTCTTGTGCTAGCGGAAGCTTCTTACAATGAGGAACCCTCTCCTACCAACAAGGAGGACTGGGCGATGGCCCAGATTGCCTTCTCGTTGGAGCTTCGTATCGAACAAGACCATCTTCACCAAAATGCATGGATCAAATGGGTTGTTGAAGGAGATATGAACTCCAGGTTTTTCACTCGCCTATTCATAAGAAAAATAGTCTGTTCTCCATTCGTCAGATCCACCGCCCTGATCTATCATTGGCTTCCTCTCCAGAAGAGGTCAAGGATACGATTCTGTCCCACTTCCAGACCTTCCTTGGCTCTCCCTCGGTCTCTGTTTCTGAGCCGTCCTTGCTTGCTTTTATTCCTCATCTGATCCTCCCGTCGGATAGCGCAGACCTTGCCGCACCTCCAAGCTCGGAAGAAATACGTGCCTGCGTATTCGCTCTCATCAAGGACAGTGCGAGTGGGCTTAATGGTTTCAACAGGGTTTTCTATAGGAGTGTGTGGCCAGTTATTCAGGCGGACTTTAGTCTCGCCGTTCAGTCCTTCTTCTCTAGTGGAGAGCTGCCAACGGGGTGGACATTCACCAACTTGGTTCTCATCCCCAAGTGTGACCAACCTAGCTATTGTTCGGATTTTCAGCCAATCAGCTTTTGTAATTTCTCTAACAAGGTCATCTTTAAGGTTCTAACACAAGGCTAGCTCAGTTTATTAAGTGTGTTATATCTTCTTCGCAGGCTGGGTTTGTCAAAGGACGTTTGATCACTGATAACAGTTTTTTAGCCCAAGAGCTGATTTCGTAGATCGATAAGAGGGTTAGAGGATCCAATGTAGTCGTTAAGCTCGATATGGCCAAGGCTTAAAACCACACGTCTTGGTTCTTCATCATCTAGGTTATGAGGGCTTTCAGTTTCCCAGAACCTCTTATCGACGTGGTTTGGAGGCTTATATCCAATTGCTAGTTTTCCATTCTCATCAACGGAACAACTATCAGTTTTTTCAGGTCTAGGAGAGGTCTTCGTCAAAGAGACCCTCTCTCCCTACTCTATTCTTCCTTTATACTGAGGCTTTCGTTCAAGGCTTACACTCTCTAACGATTGCTGGACAGATTCATAGATTCGTCATCCCTAGATGTTGTCCTTTTATTTCTTCCCAGTCTTCCACTGATGACATCATCGTTTGTACTAATGGTGACCGTCAATCCATTTGTGGTCTTCTAGGGCTTATTCAGCAATATGAGAGATGCTCAGGTCAACTTGTTAACTCTTCTAAAAGTTGCTTCGTTCCCGCTAAAGACCTATCAGCGGTCAGATCTTCCTGGATTGAGATAACTACATGTTTTAAGGCGGCCTTGCTTCCGCTTCCTTACCTCAGTATTGTACTATACCGAGGCAGAAAGCTTAACGCCATTTTCGATCCCCTTACTGACAAAGTCATGGACAAGGTTATTCGATGAAATGCCACCCTCCTTTCTCACGCTGGCAGACTAGTTCTCATTAAGTTTGTCCTTGATTCTTTGGGAACTCATATCTTTGCTTCCATGACTCCCAACGCTTGTTTTTTCCTCTTTTACCGGATTTTGGCTTCGTCCTTTTTCTAGGGAACCAAGGATAACGTTTATCGTCACCACTGAGTTTGTTGGAACTCCATTTGTCGTCCTAAAAGTGAGGGAGGCTTGGGCATCCATAACCCTCAAGACGTTTGCACAGCCTTTGCTTGCAAGCTTTGGGCGAGATTTGGAGCAAACAACTCCCTATGGGCGACGTTCCTGCGCGCCAAGTACCCAAGGCTTTCTAGCACGAACTACACTGGTGTTCCATCTTACGCTAGTGAGACGTGGAAACGGATGTAATCCGTGAAGTTCTTAACGGATTCTCATTGGAGTGGTTCCGCTTGGAACGGCAGTCCTTTCTCGATCAAGGCAACATGGAATCCAGTGCGTGTGCCTGGTCCTCATATCCGTCTCTTCTCTTTCGTTTAGAATATTTGTATTCCCCTGAAAGTCTCTCTGTTTATGCGGAAAACCTTACATAACAGTATACCAATAGATGAGAACCTTCAAAGAATCAGCATTCCTTTCGTATCCAACTGCAGATGCAGTAAAGCTGGATGTTCCGAATCCTCTTTCCATTTGTTATTCTCTGGGTCTAGTGCAAGGGATATCTGGAATTACTTCGGGAATATTATGGGTTGCCTGGGTAAGGCCTCCTCGATTGAAAATTCACCGAGATTCTGGTGGTCAAGCATCTCAAATAAATCTCTTCGCTCGAGCCTTCTTCGTTTGATTCCTTGTCTGGTCTGTTGGCATGTCTGGTGTTCACGGAATAAGGCAGTTTTTGACGAAGTGGCAATAGACCCTTCTAGCATCATCCAGAAAGTAAGGAACGATGTGCTTCTAGCATTTTGTGGTGGGCCTTACAGGGGCGTCATTAGTTCTTGCTTTAGAAGGATGGCTGCTACCTTTGGTGTTTCGTTGGTTGCGACCACTACTAGGCAGGTATAGGTTGATTTTTTGTTTTTGTTTCTCTTGTGATCTTCTGGTTTTATCCCTTTATCTCCCTCCCCCCTCCCCCGATCTTATGTCGTTTACTAGTTATGCAGATCCTCTTTTACAGGTTGCTGGAGTTAGTGAAAGTAGGTGTTGGTTGGTGTTCACGTTGATTCATGCTTGATGCGATTGCTGGAGCAGGTACAACCGAGCTTAGGAGGATCAGGAGATCCTACGCTTGGTACGGGCTGCGCTAATCTCCTAGGTTTGTTAGAGCTTTTGGACTAGATGTATTCAGAGGTCAGGGCCCTCTTTTTGGATCTTACAGCATTTGTCAGCTGCTTCTTTTAGAGGATATGCCTGGTGCCAGAGCTATGTGCACGTTTTGCTTGCGGCTTCAGGGCTTTCTTTGGCTATCTAGTCTATGGTGTTAGTTTGTTGAGGCTGCCTCCGCCTTCTCTCGGTTTTTGCTTGAGCTAGGCAGTTGTTTGTTTATTATTATACTTTTATTGGTTCTTTTGTTAATACGTGTGCACGATTTTGCTCATTGCGGAAACCGTTTTTGTGGGCCGTTGGAGGATGGTTTGATCCTCCATATTGTTATATTATGTTTCCATTTATGGGAAAAAAGTTTTCCCAAACCCATTAATAAATGCACGATTTCCTGGAACCTGTAGTATATATCGGAGACAGATTCATTCTGATTCGTTTTAAATAAATCAATTGATTTGTTAGCATTGATATCTTTGTCTGTTTAACTGTACTTGTTCCTTCATGAATAACTTGCAAGGTTTTCCATATTTCATATGCAGATTTACAAAATGATACTCCATTAAATTCATTTCTATCTAATGAACATAATAACATATTCATAGCCATAGAATTACTTTGTGCAGAGGCCTTCTGTTCATTAGTCCATTGTGGAAAATTAGTAGTGTGTGGGTTCAACATATTCAGTTTGTGTGATATTCCAAGTATCTAATCCTATATATTGTAATTATATTTTCATCCTACATGCCCAATAAGAATAATAACTACCATTAAATAGTGGTGGTCTAACAGTGGACTGACCTTGTACAAATAAACTATTATTGTTTGCAATTCCAGTGTTTGTTGCCATTTAATATTTCCAAAAATTCAAATGATGAAATTTTGAAATCCTACGCTCCGATATCTATTCTTAGGGATTAGGGTCAAGGATCTTAAGGAAAAACTAACACTAAAGGGGGAGGGGTGGAATAGTGTTTCAAGAATTATAGAAATTTTAACCAATTATCAATTACACAAACTATTATATGAATATCACAAAAGAAACAATCACAGATGCAGATACAAACAGAAATAAAATGCAAAAAAGGAAAGTACACACCGGAGTTTATGCTGGTTCGGATTACCCCTATGTCTAGTCCCGCACAACACTGGATTATGAAGAGTTTTGTTAATATCAGTATCCGGTTACAACACTCTTGATTTCATGGCTAAAAGGTTAACACTGCTCCTTATCCTTGATTTATGGGCAAAAGGAACACCCCATATCCTTTTCCTTGATTTTAGGACTTCAAGGGGCACACCCTTCCTATTTTTGGTTACAATGGACCTAGAACTCTTGAGTTGAACGTCCAAACAGAGAGTATTTGATTGAGATTGAAGATAGAAGAAGAAATGATATAATTTGTATTGAAATCAGAGTACAAGTGTAGAATCTTAGAAAATTTAAGAAGAATAATGGTGGTATGTAAAGTAGGGAAGAAGTGTTGGATCTAGATTAACCCTAGAGGGGGGTGAAAAGGGTTTATTATAGTTTTTCACTTAATTAAAATCTGATAGGATATTAAAATAATAAACGGATACAAAATGCAGCAAAAATAAAAGTGCAGAAAATAAATCACACAAAGATATACCCAGCTTCGGCAAAACCCTGCCTACTGCTGCATTCCTAAGGTTTCTACTAGGTAAAAGAATGATCCTGCATACAAGACCATGTACACTCGCGAACCCCTCGCTCCTATTCTAATCCTACGCTCAAAAACCTAGACCGGTCTATATCCACTAGACCAAATGTTCCCTTAGTTTTACAGACACCAGTAAACTGTTAGTTAACCCCTAACTGGTTTCCCTAGATTTTTACAGAACTCTAGAAACTATTCGAATTTGTTACAAAAGAAATTTAAAAATACAAGACAAAAATAAAAACAAAAGAGCCTCTTAAACCCTAGTTTAATTAAAAAATAAAGTCTTCCCTTTATCACTTAAACCAAGATGACCGGCCCACTTAAGAAATTGGTTCCACCCTCCTTACTACAGTTTATACAAATCTCTTTTGTTCTCTGGAGAGAAAATATGGCGGTTGGCATTCGAAACTAGGGTTTTCTCTGAGAATCCCCCCAAATCGATTTACGATTAAAAGGATGTTTTGGAAATTCTCTTGAAGCTCGAATTAGTTGATTCTCCTTCTTCGATTACACTGACTTGGGGTTGCGATCGGAAACTCTTGAAATTTGTGAGTGCTCCTGAATTTTATCTGATTTTCGTTCCTAGAATTGTAGTTTGTATTTTCGATATTCCTTGCCAATGATGAAGTGGTTGTATAAATAGGATTTTTAATTCCTTAAATCATCTCTGATTTCTACATATTATTCGATCTGAATGCTAGCGTGTGAAAACCCTGATTTGTTGCAAAATTTCCCTTCTTGATTTTGAAATTCTTTGCCTTGAATGATGAATCTGGATTAAAAGAACTTACCAAACTTGTCTGCCTTTATTTAAACATGCCTTGAAAGAATTTCTGAAAGTTTATTTGTCAATACAGGAAAGAATTGATTTTGCCATTTAAGAAAAAATTCTCTGATTGATTCTGTTGCCTTGTTCGAATTCCTTGGCTTAATTGTTCCATGACTAAATGAAATCGACCTGAAAATTTTGCGTGATTTCTGGAAATAGAATAAAACTGCTTGTGCTAATTCCATAATCAGTTTGTCAATCAGCATTACCATAAAATCTGGAGTAAATATTTGCATTGAAAAACTTGCCAAACCTTGGCTCTTCATTTTTTTGATTTGTTGCCTTTAGTTGCATTGATATGAAACCAATTTCTTTAATTAAATTCTTAAAAAAATATAAGTTCTGGGATTTGAATTTCTTTCCATAATTGTTGAGGTTGATCATTGAAGGGCAGAACTACCATATATTGTGCATATTATGTTGCTGTGCACATTTTACCATTGATCATTGCTGTCGAGTACACATTCATGCTTGCTCAACCATTTCTATGTTGGCTCCTTGCACTTCTTTTCTGTCACATGCTGAAGCCTCTGGCTTGGGTTTGCTGATGAGTTACTTTGAACACATATACACTACTTTAAAATACAGTGAACTTCAAAAAAAAAACTTTTTGTATTTGCCCAAAATACACTTGCGGAAAAAATGTTTTGTTTCATGCCAAACAGTTTTGTGTAATTCAAAATGATTTGATACTTGCCAATCTTTGTTCCAAAAAAAATAACCATTTATTTTGCATGAATAGGATTTTTCAAACAAAAGCACGTTGACTAGTTTTGTCCAGAAATAAATGTCCATGACTGTTTGCACTTGCCTGAAACTGATTTTTGCTTAAACTTGCTAAGTTTGTTTACTTGAACCAAAGCTTCATTGTTTCTTGAGCCTGTGCTCTTGTATGTTGTTTGGTACTTGATCATTTTTGAATTCCCCATCACTGTTTTGAAATTGCTTCTTGCCATGCAGATATGCTCATCCAATTGCTTGTTCTTGTTTACTGAAATCTTGTGCACATAAAATCTGGCTTTGCATGTGTGTATGAACATGAATACATCACAACTATTTTGACCTGAAATATCGCTATGAACATTGTCTTGTGAACTTGGGTATTTGCATTTGTCCAGCCTGTTTCTGCTTGAAATTTTCTATACCATTTTGCTGCCTTATGATCTTGTTGATGCCATGGCTCGACCATTTGTTACCATGAAAGTGAATGCTGCCTAGAACTTGGCCACATTTGCCTGCACCTTGACCTGGCTTTGACTGTTTTGTATGTTTCATACACTTGCTTTCTGTTGACTAGTACACATGCTTGTTCATGCTATTATCTGACCTTGCTGGCTTGACTTTGACTTGTGTTGTCTCGGCCATATGTGTTGAGCTGCTTTATATATGCTGATTTGACTTGTTGCATTGAATCTTGTTTGGCTTGCTTATGACATGTACGCAGACTTGTGCACTGAGTCGAGATGGCCCACGTGGCTACTCCTCAGTTGCACACTGTATTGGCGAGGCAGTGCACACGCGTATATATATGCACGTGTGTATATGCAGCCATCCAGACGAGTTTCCTTGTCCCTTCATTGATATATATATATATACATATGTTGTCTACCTTGTGGTATTTACAGTGTATCACTGTGATTATCACAAGATGTCTAGACACATCAGATCAAGTCGGAAAAATGATGAGAAACACACTGAAATTCTGAGGCAAATTTTCTTTTTAAAATAGAAATTATATTTGCTAGAATTTTGAAAATATTTATGTTCAAGATACTCTGTGTGTTTCCATATATGATAGGTAAGCATGAAGATGACTGGACTGACTGTGCAGTGAAGACAGAAGACAAGAACAGAGTGTCAGTGTGTGTTTGTATATATAATGTGAATTGTATAACTGAGTGACAGTGTTGTAGTGAGGAGCTGAGTATGAATGTATGATGAGCATTGGTAATAAACAAATTTGATTGAAATAAAATATCTTTTTATTGTGTTCAAACAAACTTGTCTATTATATTTAGTTTATTTACAAGTACAATATTCTGGGAATGTATATGAAATGTGATGTGTTCAAATAGTGGAGTTATAAATAGTTGTACTGTTTGAATATTTGAAATAAAATATTCTATTTAAATAAAATACTATGTTAATAATTGTATTTCTCTAAAGTAATAAAATATAAATATTATATTCCTATCTGTGATATATATATATATATATATGAAATAGTACAATAACAAACACATTTAATATAAAATATATTTGGTTGTTATCATTAAACAAAAATCATATAATTGTGTACACAACTGCGTTATATACACCAATCTCCCCCTTTTGATGGTGACAAACAAATATGAAGATTTTGAAAACTATAAATGTGTTTGACTATGAAGAACAAAACTTTTCCCCTATTTGAATGCTCCCCCTACAACAGAAACCCCCCTATAACTGTGCATGAGTGAAAAGAATGTGAAACTGAATTGGAATTTTCAAAAGTAAAAACATTTATAAAATATTCACTCATAAATCAAAATCTCTCTCATAAATGAAAAAATCTCTATCCATTCTCCCCACTTTGTTATCATCAAAAGGATACAAAGTTTAAAATACAGATGAAAAATGACTCCAAGTATCATTTCAGCTTAAGAAGGATAACGGTCATCATAAATCTCAATCAGTTAAACAAAAGTCATAATAAACTGAGAACTAGTGGCATATTTCACATTGTTGAAAAATGACGGATTTACGATGAGTTTTATAAAAATGGAGAGAGTTATATAAAAATATGAATTTTAACTATTTTCAAAAAGATTTTTGTAAAAAAAGGAGGCTCAAAAACAGTGATAGATTTGGACTATAATTAATACTTCAATTTAAGTGACAAAATCGTATAATCTCAAATCCTAATAGCTATCAATCAACAAATCATAATACGTCATAAAATTTTAACACATTTCACAAAATAGAACATGGAATGATAAGCTAGTTTTTACACACCAAGGGGAATTTCACATAAGTTTTATTTATAGCCAATTATTATTTTATTTTATTTTATTTTATATTTTATTTTTATTTAAGAGCACACTGACCACGCATAACCAGAGCTTGGATTTTTAAATGAGGTCAGTCGCAGCTTAAATTATAAGTTGTCTCATAACCATGCATAACCGGAGCTTGGATTTTTAAATGAGGTTAGAGTCACACTTATGTATTAATTATATATTTTATCATTTTCAGCTTTAAATAGAAAATTCTCCTCAATATATACAACCAATATGAATGATAGAAATGTAGTAGGTACAGAAATGGACTGTGAAATAAATTTCTAAATTAATTATATTATGAGATATGCTCGATGTATCGGGATCATTGAAAATTCTCAATTATCACTAATTCTGAATAATAACATAATCCAATTTCTATCACAAATATTTTAACTGTTCATGATTTTTTTTAAAAATATATATTAAACTCTCCACAGTAATATAAAAAACATGATGGATGGCAGAATAATGGTAGATAAAGGAGATGGTCGTGAAATAATTGCCAATTCGAAGATATTATAATAAATGTTCAATCATCATGAAAATCTAAATAAAATCTCCTCTTGTTGTGAAATATACCGCAGTCACAATTCATTACAATTTCAAAAACTGATAATAATTTTGGTGAATTATAAATACAGTTCGATTTTGGATATCGATTTCAATTTTTGAACGAATAATCAATAAATAATTTTAAAATTGAAAATCAATTACAGGAGGAAATTGAAAAGTTCTATACAAAGCAAGAGGGAATACAAAAATATATACAAAAAAACAGCAATTCTGATACCAGTTGGTGTCTCAATTAATGAGGATTGTAAAAAGGCACTGGAGACAAACCAGGATATCAGATACAAATAGAAATTCAATCATAAGGCCCAAACTGAAAAGACAAGCAAATTAATTTCATTTATCATAGCAGCAATCAGAACCAAGCAGATTTTTGAAAACATTTTTCAAAAACAGTATCAAAGCAGCACCGAAACCAATAGCACAGCAGACTCGTCAGAGGATGATTGTCATGTAAAGATGATTCATAATCCAAGATTAAAAATAATGTTTGTTTGGAATCATTTGAGGAATATGGAAAACTCTAGATTCAATGAATCAATCACACCAGATTATTAATTTCAGATCCAAGGTATGTGTGAGATTCAATAAATCAATAATTTCGAATGATTTTAAACAAACAAATATTTAAATCAAATAATCATGGAATAAAAGTAAATTTCAAGACTGAATTTTCAAAGGAATTTTCCAAAATATTTCTGACAAGCCAAGAATAATTTCAGATCATTTACATCAAACTTGAGTGATATTCATGATTTAGAAAACTAGAAATAATTCATTTGAAATCACTTGAATCAATGTCAAGATTTGAGATATAATGAATCAGTCACACAAGATTGATAATTCCAAATTTAAGAGGTGTATGATATTCAGAATATCAAGAATTTCATAGGATTTCAAACAAACCAATTTCAAACGTAATGATCATGAATAAAGATGAATTTCAAGATGTATCACTGAAACAAGACAAAATAAAATTTCCAAGCCAATCTGAAAATCAATGAAATTATCACAACTGAGAAGTAGCAGTGTGCTGTAATGAGTATAATATTTCAAGCCTTTCTAAAGTGAATTAGAAGAAACTCAAAACAGCAGAGGTGTGTGAAATTTCAATTGTTTTTCAGATCTTCAAAAATTTAGAATTCAAATCAATAGTGTTCAAGATATGACAAGAATACATCAACACTTTTATGAATTCAGAAAATAGAAAATAAACCTCAAAACAATTGCAGATATTTACAAGTTTAAATTAAAGATCTAGAAATAATTAAAACATCAGATTTTTATTCAAATAAAACAAATTTCCAGAAAATATGAGTTCTACAATTGGAAGTTAATGAATCCCAGAAGAAGTTACAATGATATGACGGTGGCAAAAAAACAACAAAAAAACAGAAAGGACAGAAGGAGAAATAAAGAAAAAAATAAAAACAGAGAATATTTACAAAGGTGAGTTTAGAGATCATACCAGAATACAATGTAAATCAGAATCTCTAACTCAACATATTTGGCTAAGGAACTGTGAATGATACAGAAATATAGTCCAGCATGGTTTCAAATCTCCTTTTCAAGCTCATTTAAAATTAAATCACTTTTCAACAAGCTTTCTTTTTCAGCAATTTCATGTTTGGAATTTTTGATGGCCTTAAAATTATTAAATTCTTTTTGCAAAGAATATTTGAATCGTTTAGCTCAACCTCGTTATCTTTTAAAATCAGAATTTCCTCTTTAAACCTTTGATTAGTTTTATTGAGATGAACGAGGTCAGTTTTCAATTTCAAACAACTTTCACAGTCAGAGTTTTCTAATTTCACAACATTTGTAAATTATGATTCCCAATAGTTAATTTTGCTATTTAACTCATGATTTTTAGATTTCAAAGATTTGTTTTTACGATGGAGTTTATCAACGATTTTTGTTAAATCAGTACACATATAAACCAAATCTTCATATGAGAAGCTTTCAGTTTCATTGTCTGTTGATTCTCTATCGTATGATCTACTTGAATTTTCATCTGTTTCTTCTTCCGAGCATAGATTAAAATCTGAGTTGATCTTCTTGGGTTTTGAGCTGTTGTTGTCAATTTTTCCATACCTTGTATTGAGAGTATTCCACATTTCCTTCGTAATTAAACAATAGGAGATAAGGCCATACTGAACATCATCAATATGAGAATATAAGGTATGTGTATATCTTCCTCATCATAACCATTAATAACAACATCCCAACATTTAAAATTAATAGATTTTAAAAAGGATTCTATTTCTGACTTCCAATTTGAAAAATCTGAACCATTAAAAATAGATGGAATGCGACTGGACTGACTCTCTATGGACTGACAACTAGGATGACCCATGACTATAGAGTTAAACAAAATACCTGCTCTGATACCACTTGTTGGATCTAGATTAACCCTTGAGGGGGGAGGGGTGAATAAGGTTTATCACAGTTTTTCACTGAATTAAAATCTGACAGGATATTAAAAAAATAAACAGATCACAGAACTTAGCAAAAATAAAAGTGTAAAAAATAAATCACACACAGATATACCCAGCTTCGGCAAAACCCTGCCTACTGCTGCATTCCTAAGGTTTCTACTAGGTAAAAGAACGATCCCGCATACAAGTCCATGTACACTCGCGAACCCCTCGTTCCTATTCTAATCCTACGCTCAAAAACATGGACCGGTCTATATCCACTAGACGAGATGTTCCCTTAGTTTTACAGACACCAGTAAACTGTCAGTTAACCCCTAACTGATTTCCCAAGATTTTTACAGAACTCTGGAAACTCTTCGAATTTGTTACAAAAGAAATTTAAAAATACAAGACAAAAATAAAAACAAAAGAGAATCTTAAACCCTAGTTTAATTAAAAAAATAAAGTCTTCCCTTTATCACTTAAACCAAGATGACCGGCCCACTTAAGAAATTGGTTCCACCCTCCTTTCTATAGTTTATCCAAATCTCTTTTGTTCTCTGGAGAGAAAATATGGCGGCTGGCAATCGAAACAAGGGTTTTCTCTAAGAATCCCCCCAAATTGATTTGCGATTAAAAGGATGTTTTGGAAATTCTCTTGAAGCTCGAATTGGTTGATTCTCCTTCTTCGATTACACTGACTTGGGGTTGCGATCGGAAATTCTTGAAATTTGTGAGTGCTCCTGAATTTTATTTGATTTTCGTTCCTAGAATTGTAGCTTGTATTTTTGATATTCCTTGCCAACGATGAAGTGGTTGTATAAATAGGGCTTTTTATTCCCTAAATCATCTTTGATTTCTATATATGATTCGATCTGAATGCTTGCATGTGAAAACCCTGATTTGTTGCAAAATTTCCCTTTTTGATTTTGAAATTCTTTGCCTTGAATGATGAATCTGGATAAAAAGAACTTACCAAACTCGTCTGCCTTGATTTAAACATGCCTTGAACGAATTTCTGAAAGTATATTTGTCAAAACAGGAAAGAATTGATTTTGACCCTTTAAGAAAATATTCTCTGATTGATTTTGCTGCCCTTGTTCAAATTCCTTGGCTTGATTGTTCCATGACCTAATGAAATCGACTTGAAAATTTTGCATGATTTCTGGAAACAGAATAAAACTATTTGTGCCAATTCCATAACAAATTTGTCTATCAGCATTACTATAAAATCTGGAGTAAATATTTGCATTGAAAAACTTGCCAAACCTTGACTCTTTAATTTTCTGATTTGTTGCCTTTAGTTGCACTGATATGAAACCAATTTCCTTGATTAAATTCTTTAAAAAAATTCAGTTCTGGGATTTGAATTTCTTTCCATAATTGTTGAGGTTAATCATTATAGGGCAGAACTACCATATATTGTGCATATAATGTTGCTGCGCACATTTTACCATTGATCATTGCTGTCTAGTACACATTAATGCTTGCTGAACAATTTCTATGTTGGCTCCTTGCACTTCTTTTCTGTCACATGCTAAAGCCTCTGGCTTGAGTTTGAGCACATATACATATACACTGCTTTGGAATACAGTGAACTCCAAAAAAAACTTTTTATATTTGCCCAAAATACACTTGCGGAAAAAAATGGTTTTGTTTCATGCCAAACAGTTTTGTGTAATTCAAAATGATTTGATACTTGCCAATCTTTGTTCCAAAAAAAATTACCATTTCTTTTTCATGAATAGGATTTTTCAAACAAAGCTCATTGACTAGTTTTGTCTTGAAACAAATGTCCATAACTGTTTGCACTTGCCTGAAACTGATTTTTGCTTAAACTTTCTGAGTTTGCTTACTTGAACCAAAGCTTCATCGTTTCTTGAGCCTGTGCTCTTGTATGCTGTTTGGTACTTGACCATTTTTGAATTCCACATCACTGTTTTGAATAGCTTCTTGCCATCCAGATATGCTCATCCAATTGCTTGGTCTTGTTTACTGAAATCTTGTGCACATAAAATCTGGCTTTGCTTGTGTGTATGAACATGAATACATCACAACTATTTTGACCAAAAATATTGCTATGAACATTGTCTTGTGCACTTGGGTATTTACATTTGTCCTGCCATGTTTCTGTTTGAAATTTGCTGTACCATTTTACTGCCTTATGATCTTGCTGATGCCATGGCTCGACCATGTGTTACCATGAAAGTGAATGCTGCCTAGAACTCAGCCACATTTTCCTACACCTTGACCTTCCTTTTACTGTTTTGTATGTTTCATCCATTTGCTTTCTATTGACTTGTACACATGCTTGTTCATGCTATTATCTGACCTTGCTGGCTTGACTTTGACTTGTGTTGTCTCGGCCATATGTGTTGAGCTACTTTATATATGCTGATTTGACTTATTGCATTGAATCTTGTTTGGCTTGCTTATGACATGTGCACAGACTTGTGCACTGAGTCAAGATGGTCCACGTGGCTACTCCTCAGTTGCACACTGGATTGGCAAGGCCGTGCACACGTGTATATATATGCACGTGTGTATATGCAGCCATCTAGATGGGTTTCCTTGTCCCTGCATTGATATATATACATATGTTGTCTGCCTTATGGTATTTACAGTTTATCACTGTGAATATCACAAGCTGTTTAGACATAGTCGGATAAATCAGATCAAGTCAGAAAAATGATGAGAAACACACTGAAATTCTGAGGTAATTTTTTTTTTAAATAAAAATTATATTTGCTAGAATTTAGAAAATATTTCTGTTCAAGATACTCTGTGTGTGTTTCCATATATGACAGGTAAGCATGAAGATGACTGGACTGACTGTCCAGTGAAGACAGAAGACAAGAGCAGAGTGTCAGTGTGTATTTGTATATGGAATGTGAATTGTATAACTGAGTGATAGTGTTGTAGTGAGGAGCTGAGTATGAATGTATAACGAGCATTTGTAATAAACAAATTCAATTGAAATAAAATATCATTTTATTGTGTTCAAACAAACTTGTCTATTATATTCAGTTTATTTACATGTACAATATTCTGGGAATGTATATGAAATGTGATGTGTTCAAATAGTGGAGTTATAAATAGTTGTACTGTTTGAATATTTGAAATGAAATATTCTATTTAAATAAAATACTGTTAATATTTGTATTTCTGTACAGTCGTATTTTATTTAAATATAAATATTATATTCCTGTCTATGATATATATATATAACAGTACAATAACCAACACATTTAATAATAAAATATATTTGGTTGTTATCATCAAACAAAAATCATATAATTGTGTATACAACTGCGTTATATACAACAAGAAGGAGATGATTGATTATAATTTTTTTTTCGAAAATGAGGCCTTTATATAGTGTTCCAAGGGACACTACCGTTTCTAAAATGTTTTAAAATGAAAATACACAATTTTTGAATTTAAATAAAATGTGATGGTTATATGTCGACATGTCAAAACTTATATGTCGACATGTCAAAACTTATATGTCGACATATATATATATATATATATTTGAATTTTAAATCATTTTCAAGTATTTAAACCAATGTAAATTATGGAAATTCCTAAAATCAAACAAGTTGTTAAAATATAATTTCTCAAGTATAAAAACATAATAAACTATTATTTAATCATATGACTCAAAAATAATATACATGATATAAAACTATGATATAATTATAAAACTACAAAATATAAATTTATATAATATATATAAACATAAGAAACTTAGGAAGTATATTTGAAATCATAAGTTTAAAATCAAGTTTGAAATCGATTTGAAAATAGTTTTAAAATCAATTTAAAAGGGAATAATTTGAAAATGAGTTGAAGTACTATTCAAAGTTTTACGTACTAACTAGACTTTATTACTTTGATAATCTTGGACTCTTGATGTAACAACCTGCATTCTACGCATCGGAGGATCGTAGGATATTTATTCCATTTTCATATGAGGTCGTATAGTCGTGTAACTTTGGGGAACGACTACTGGGGTCATTTCCCATGTTCATGAATTTTGCCGATTTTTAAATGACCGTTTTGCCCCTGGTGAATTTTGTTTTGCCCATCACTTTTTATTGGTAAGGAGTTTTGACCTTACTTTCCGTAAAGTGGTCACATTAGCCAAACGGACTTACCGTTTGGGAGATATGGCTTAAACAAGGTCTGGATGGTGAAAAACAGCTTAACCGGTCCTAGTTAGGTTAGTTAGTAGCTAGGCCCATAACCTATTTCGAGATTAGGGTTATGGGAGGGTTGATAGGGTTAGGGAAAACATTTCATTTCAGTTTTCCAGCCGCCATTTACATCCTTGAAACCCTAGCAATGGCCTCTACCTTCTAAATTCATCCTAATCTCTTTCTAATCGTGTATTAGCTTAATCTACACCAAATCAAGGAAGATTAGTGTCAAACCTGAGTTGGAGTTGCTGTGTTGCGTTGAAAATCGCGCCTAAACAGTAGAGTTTCAGATCTAGTATTTTATTTATGGCTAAGGTGAGTGATTTGCACATTTTTACACTAATTACGGTTAATGAGGGGTGATTAGTGTTAATTAATGAAATTACGTATGCTAACACTCTGGAAAGATATTTAGAAATTCTGGAATATTATTTCATGCCTTAATTAGAAATTTGGGTTAATTTGGAATTAGTTTGCTAATCATAATGTTAGACTTGATTAAATCATGATTAAGGAGATTAAGGGGAAAACATGGGTTTTGGGTGTGTTTGATCCATACTAACATGTTACAATCGTGTTTTTGGTGTGTATGGTCGATTCTATATGCTGCTACTACTGTTTGGAATGTCTTGTGATTGCCTAGAACTGTTAGATTGGTCGAAAGTGCCGTCATATGGCGTAAACAGTTGCTGGAAAGAGTTGTAGGAAGTTGTGCAGAGACCCGTTCGTGAGCCCTCCTATTCGTGAGGCATGTCTCACGAGCCAAGGTAGGAGGTGAGCCACGAACCAGATAGACCTGCGTACATCCCACGAGCCACCTTCACAAGCCAATACGAGCCGAACCACTTTCTGATACAAGACGCCTCGAGCAGAGGACTAGGTGCACCCATGAACCGCTCCAGCACCACCATCACGAACCGGCCTGCAGGAAGACCCACGAACCGGGTCCACATGGGGACCACGAGCCAGCCGAAGATCACGAACCGGAATGAGGAGCATGGGTTGATGGCCACGAACCGCAAGGAAGATCACGAACCGGGGTGAAGACTAAAACCCGAGATGCAAAGGTAGTCCATATAGGAGGTTAGAACTCAGGATCCAGATGGGAATTAACGGGTTAACTTCATGAGTTGGACTTTGCTGTGGGACATGTGCAAAAAGGGGTTATCGATGTCTATAGCTTTGACCCACTACTGAGAGACAAATTATTGGCTATGGATCAGTGCAGTGGAGTTGTCACACCATAAGGCAAAGTGATTGTAGCATGGCTATGAGCCAGTGTAGTGGAGTTTCATGACTCCATGGGGAAAAGTGGGCATAGAAATGATTTAGGCTATGGATCAGCGCAATGGGGTCATTATGATTCCCAAGGGCAAGTGATCGTAGCAAAGGATATGGTGAACAAAGTGGTAGATATCGTAAACTTTACGCACTGAGGGAGAGATGTGAGGATGATTGCTATGTTTGATGTTTGCTATCACCATGACATGCACACCCCCTTCCCATTATCTTCACACCATGTGTTAGTGTCACCTTAGAGTATTGTACATCCTGTTGCACTAACTCTTTGGTTGCAGGTCCAGGTTCAGGTATGGTTATGTATACCTGTTATTGTTCTATTGTTGCTGCTTATCGCTCATACCAGACTTTTGTCTGACCCAGAGTTTTATGTCTCTTCTTATTACTCTTGGTGCTCCTAAACGAGCAGACTAGAGACAGGTTGGCTGGTTATGCATGAGTAGCTGTCCGGAGATGAGCAAGAGGCTTACACGTATCATTTCCATATATTCTCCTTGTGTTGTGGTTGATCACTACTTTGGGCACTAGTAGTGTACCTTCCGATTTTTCTTTAGAGACAGTTTTTAAAAAGTTGTATTAATGAGGGTTTAGATCATAAGCTGTATTTTGAATTTTTCCGCTGCTATGATAGTTTAGTTTTCAGCTTACGCACTGTCTCACCTGTTTTATGTCAGGTTATATTATTATTATATTTTACCCCATGCGCTGTGAGATATACTACAGGTTCTTTGTTGATTCATTGTTTCAAATTCCCTTTCCTTTGACGACCGTTTCGTGCTGGTTGGATACCGACACGACGCATTTTATTGGAAATTTTGGCTAGTGCGGGGAAGGCCATCACACTTGGTATTAGAGCCTAGGTTGCATAATTAACCTAGGGAAAGACACCACGGAGAGATAGTGTACGTATATGAGAGCGCAATGATATTTTGGTTTCCAAAAGCTATAAATATATACTATTAGTATATTTAAGGATGAAGTCGCATTGCACTGGCACCACTATAGGGATGATTAATCGTTTTCTCTTTTACAGATTGGACGATGAGCCGATATACGAAGGGTACGGGTTCAGGGGCCAATAATAGGAATGCTCCTGACACGAGGACGATGTTTACTACCTTCATGAGGGAGATGCTCAGGGATGTTCAGGGAGCAGTTCCTAATGCTGCTAACGGAGGTGGTGCAGGGGCGAAGGCGCCTAGATCCGATTTCACCATGCTCTGCAAGGATTATACTAGTCTTGGTGGAAGACCGTTCCATGGAACAGAACCGGCTACGGATGTTCAAGATTGGCTCGATCGTTGTGAGCGCATCTTCGAGGAGTTAGGGATCGATGATGCAATGAAGAGAAAGCTAGCATCACGTCAACTGCAAGGACAGGCAATGAATTGGTGAAATGCTATTAAAGCAGCTACTCCTGAGGATCAAGTTACTTGGAATAAGTTTAAGACCCGCTTTAGTGATAAATTTGTCCCAACTTCTCAGATATCAGAATTATTTAGGAAATTTCTAGAGCTTAAACAGAATGGTACGCCAGTCTCAGAGTATATTGCTGAGTTCGATACTTTATCGAAGTATGGATTATCCCTTATTTACACTGCCAAGAAGAAGAACGAGAAGTTCATAATTGGCTTAGATGGGTACTGGGGGGAAAGGCTTATAAACCACAATGATGAGACGTTTGAATCCATTGTGGGAAAGGCATTGAGATAAGAGAGTCTTTACCCTAAGACGAAGACCGAGATTGCTATTACATCTGCAGGGGAGCCAAAGACGCAAGTAAGCAATGGAGGCAAGAATAATTCTCAAAATAAAAGGAAGCAAAACCAGACCAAGGATGGTAAGAAAAAGAAAGGAAAAATAGACGTAGAGTGCTATAGCTCTGGCAAGAAGGACCACTTTGCTAAAGAATGTCGAGCAAAGCCAACGGACAGGAAGTGCTTTAATTGCGGCCAAGTGTGACATCACAAGGATAAATGTCCGCAACCTCAAGAAGATTGTGAAAGCATATGCTATTAATGTTGTTCCTTCTACGTCGTATGCCCCAACTGCGGCGCAGAAGGGAAAGAATGTCGTTATTCAAGGTATGATTTCCATTTACAATGTTCTTGTTCGAGTATTGTTTGATATCGGGGCTTCCCATTCCTTCATATCTAGTGACCTGGTAGATAGGTTGGGATTGGAACTTGAGATTTTCGATAAACCTTTAATTGTGACGAACCCGATTGGTGGTTCGACTAGCCTTAGTACGATTTGTCGTAATTTGGTCTTATCGAGTCATGGATGTACGTTTGCTTATGATTGCTTAGTTTTGGGCTATATTGGGTTTGGCATTATTTTGGGAGTCAATTGGCTCCAAAGGTACGAAGTGGTGGTAGACTGTGAGGGATTTTCGGTGACTATTAGGGCAGACGATGGGCGGAGGGTAGTGTTTGGTGGGCTACCTAGGGATGAGGTGATGGCTAGTTTTCTAAATTCCCTCGACATTCCGCAGGACGAGTTATCAGGGGTTCCCATTGCTGGCCAATATCCGGATATCTTTGAGGAAGTGACTGGACTTCCACCACACCGAGAGATTGAGTTCTGTATTGATTTAGTGAAAGATGCCAGACCTATAGTGATGCCACTTCGTCATATGGCACCAATGTAACACCCCACCTCCGCCAGGGTGACTCTTGCAAGCACTCTGACTTTGGAGGGGCGTTTGAATCGGGTAAACATGCATAATGATATATCAAGGCAGAACAAGAACATATGTATATATGTAAACAGAGTAAATAAGATAAGTAAAACAGCGGAAGATTTCAAACTATTTCAAAACAAGTCTGGTACAACATAACTTTCCAAATAAACAAGTCTAGATAAAAACAACATCAACTGAAAAACTGAAATACATAAGTACTATCCCCAAAATAAGTGATAACCATAGCTAGCTTCATGTCGAAACCGTACATGAGCTAAAATCCCACAAGCAAGCGATCAGAAATCCAAGCTAAGCACCAATATTCCCACCCTGAGAACCTGGGGGGGGGGGGGGGGAAACGGAAGAAAAGAGGCGAAAGAAAAACAGGTCAGTCAAAAAGACTGAGTAAGCCCTACTACAATCAATGTAAACTGATAAAGTTAACTGGCATGAGAAGCAGGGATGAACATAAGGATAACTACATACTGGCATGATAGATAAAAGGTGTCATCGCATAATCAGGTTTAAGGTTTTGCACCACAGGTGTACTAGCAAACTAACATGACTTGAATAAACAAGTATTGATCCCTTGGCCCAAGCTTTGGCCCAATAACATGAAGTGACCCAAATACGAGGTCCAATAACATGAAGTGACCCTAATACGAGGTCCAATAGCATGAAGTGACCCTAATACGAGGTCCAATAGCATGAAGTGACCCTAATACGAGGTCCAATAACATGAAGTGACCCTAATACGAGGTCCAATAACATGAAGTGACCCTAATACGAGGTCCAATAACATGAAGTGACCCTAATACGAGGTCCAATAACATGAAGTGACCCTAATACGAGGTCCAACCAAACGGTCTAGTCGATCGGCTCCCTATAAGCCTAACTCGTCACGTGTTGGTGTCAATACGGCCTAAACATAATTGTAGTCAGACTGCGCTGGGTCTCCCGTCGGGTGTATCAAGCCCTAGGGTGTCAACCCCTGGACACCATAAACATAAGTGCACAGTCTAGATCTACTGGTACCCGTGCTTGATTTTCTCCGGCTACGGACTACGTGCACGACCGTAGTCCGTCCGGAACTACACCGGCGTACCACTCTGCCGTCGTTTTGGTCACTTACCTCAAGTCCAGTAATCATGCCCCACCCTAGCCTAGTCCCTAGGGTCATGATGATACAAACTTGGGATTACTGCTGGAGTGGACCCCCGTTGCTAGGATTTTCTAGTGGGTTAAGTATGGTTTAACCCTCTTGCTAATCATGGATTAACTTGGTTAAGTGTAACGATGAGTTCACGACTTAACCCTGATTAATCTACCAAGCCCACATTGATTAAGTATTAAGTGGACCATGACTTAAACCCTAACCATGAGGCATTAATTAATTAATGTGCCTTAACCTCTCACATTAGACTTCGTTGCGGTTACTAGTTAAGCCGGTCGGTTCCGGGTAGCTTTATACCACAACTTGGTCTATCCTCGGGTTCAAGGCACAACATGACCAACTTCTCACATTGGGTCCTATTGTTTGTAGCAACTAGTTAAGCCGGTCGGTTCCGGGTAGGTTTACGCTACAAACTCAACCCAACCTCGAGTTGGTCACACTTATATTTTCTAAGTGTCATGTCCGTTATGTTTCCAAAACATATTACAAGTTTTCAAGCATTTGGGTAGACCTAACTTAATAGGTAAATTCCCAATGGGTAGACCTAACTTAATAGGTAAATTCCCAATCTTATGTTTTTATGTCTTTTAAGTTTACCCAACCCCAAACGCAATCCCATCGCTTACATATCGCAATAGCGCATAAAGGATAGAAAGAGAGAACTTGGCATAATCATGACATAAAGGTGTTGAAGCCACAAGTTTAACATGGTGGCATATGAAATGTACATATGTTCATATACTTGCATATTACATTTTTAGGCCTCAAAAGCATGCATAAAACCAAACTTAGCATATTGGTGATACATGGTGATAAATGACATGTAGAAATGGCCATAAGTTCGCATTTAGCCTCACATGCAAGTTATCATAAGAGATATGATAACTTACATGTTGCCAAAATGCAACCTTTAGCATAAAGCTTGAAGCTTTATGTTCATATACTCAAGGTAAGCTTGCATAACATGATAACATGAGTAAAATGATCCACCCAAACTTGCATACATAACATGACAACTTGCATATCATAACATGGCAAACTTGCATAACATAACATGGCAAACTTGCATATCATAACATATCAAACTTGCATAACATGACATAGTAAACTTGCATATCATGGTAAACTTGCATATCATAATGATCAACCAAACTTGCATCATTCATTTAACTTTAGAGTTTAAATATGAAAGTAGAAAAGGGCTTACAATGCTTATGAAGACACAAAAATATATATAGATTGAGACAAAGCCCTTATGCAATCAAATAAACCCAAAATGCAAGCTCCAATAGAAAAACCCTTGAGCCAAAATGATCAAAACCCTTGCTTTATGATGTAAATATGGAAACTTGACTTGAATGCAAGCTAATGACACTCATACAAGCTTGAAAACACTTGTATGCATGGAAAATCTCTCATAGAAATAACTTAGAATTTTATGAAGAGAGTGGAGGCCATGAGAGGAATAATTTTGCCATAGTTTAGTTGTAGGGTTGAATAATGATGATTTAGGGTTAGGTTAGGGGCTTATTTATAGAGATTAGGATTAGTTTCAACCTTAGGATTAAACCCTAATTCCAATCTCAGCCCTTAAAACCGAATCTGGCCCCAAAACCTAACCAAAACCCCAAAATGGTGCACCAGGCAAAACTGCCCGGCTGGACCAAGTCGACAGGGCTGTCGACTTGGGTCCAACCAAGTCGACTGCCAAGTCGACAGGCCTGTCGACTTGGTTGGCTTGGCGGGAAATTTCCCGCCTAGCCTTCCAGGCCCGAAATTCGAAATTTGAACTTGAAATCCAAATCTGTTTTTAACTTGGAAATTTCTGAAAACTTCATTGGGCCTTAATCGGGTCATACGGACTCCGATTTTCGAAAACTCGGACTCTATTTCGCGTATTTTTCCGGGACGAACGCAATGGCCTAGCCCGTTTCCCTTGATTCAGAATTTAGAATTAAATTCTGCCTCGATTTACGTTATAACAGGTTATTGAAAATACGGGTTGTTACATTCTCCCCTCCTTAAAGGATTTCGTCCCCGAAATCTTCAAGTTAGGAAGAACGTATCCTACCATCCAACATCCATGTACTCAAAACATCATCCACGAGCAATCATTGTCCTTACAAGATTCTAAATGTTGTATGAACATATGCAAAGGTGTGTGTATATGTACTTATCTAATGCAAATATCATCAATGCAAATTATGTTAGTGAAATGAATCCATATGTATGCAATTCCTAACATAATGTATAACATCTATATGTGTGCACATAACATACATCCATATGCAACATCCATGTGATAACAAAAACTTTTATCCATGAATAAGCATAAACACTCATGCATATGCAATATGAGGAGTGTGTGAGCCGATCTAGTGCCTAACGTGTATAATGCATCCACGAGTAACCACTTGCAAACACTTGCAACCACTTGCAACCATCAAGCATAACATGTTTCATCCAAAGGGTTTCTACCTAAGGTTCTCATGACAAGATTAACATGATAAACTAGATAATCAAGACAAACATGGATAGCAAAAGATATGCTACAAAGAGATCGGGAAGATAAGCATGATATACTCCTTTCGGATTACAAGAAATCCCTTCCTAACCCAACCCATATTCCATAAAAGCCCAAAAGGTTTAGTCAACCTAACGGACCCCTTCAAACCCTGACATGTATTACTAGCCAATAAGTCATACCTCCCGACAGAAATAGGACCGAGAATGGGACCGAGAGGATATACATAAAAAGATAACATGCGAGTAAGTTCCACAGGAAAACAAGGATCAAGGATATGCTCTTAAAAAGAGATTTGATGCGCGTATCTAGCCTTCAGTCTTCTAAGTCACGTTTCCTTGAGCTTAACTCCACTGTGCTTTGACCGTCTTTTACCTCATGATTTCTTAGCTTCTTAACTCTTATTTCCAAATATGAGTTGGAACCCATTTCATTGTCGCCTCTCGTCTTCCTCTTTCACTTACTCTTCTATCATTCTTGGCTTAAACATAACTATGACCTCATGGTTTCATGCAAGCTCTCCAAAATTCACCAGTGAATCCTGGATCTCGTTTACTTACTATAAAGTATTCCACGCAGCAGAACTTTTCTTGAAAATACCAATCCACGTTGCCAATTGCTCTTACTAACGTGATTTTCTATAACTCATGCTTGAACGAAATGAACCATCCGCCTGTGAATGATAGGCCGTACTTAGATTCAGTCGCTTGCCCATGACTTCCCGTAGACTATTCCAAAACTGGCTAGTGAAAATTGAGTCATGGTTACTAACTATCCTTTAGGGAACCCCGTGCAACCGCTTTATTTCTTGAAAGTAAACTGTCGCTAGTTATGATGCAGTCCTTTCGCTCTCTACCGGAGTGAAATGAGCACTCTTCGTGAGTCTACCTACTATGACCCACATGCTCTTATTCCCTTTTCTTGATCTAGGCAGTCCATCCACGAAATCCTTCGTGACGCTTTTCCCTCTTCCATTGCGGGGACCTCCAATGGATATAATAGCCCACCGGGCTTCTATGACTCGGCCTTTAACCTGTTGGCACAACATGCACCTTGGGACAAACTCGGCCATCTCCTCGGGTGATGTGCATCTTCAAGAACCTTCTTTCTCTCATCGCGTCTTAGCCATCCCTTGTCATCTATAGCGAGGTGACTTACCATCTCGCCTCGAATCAACTTGTCCATGATCTCGACTAACTGCGGGTCTTCTTTCTGTGAAGTCCCTACTTGATCCAGAAGGGTAGGTCTAAGCTCAAGGGATGCTAACTAACTAATTAAACTGAGAGAACTTCTTACTTCAATTGTCCTCGTCGGAGTTTTTCGGTTTTGAACCGCGACCACTTTAGCAGGATCCACCACTAAGCCTTGCTTAGAAACTATGTGCCCAAGAAATCTAACTCCTTTTTCTCCAAAATGACATTTGGAGGACTTGGCTTTCAACTGATGCGCTCTAAGCGTATCCATCACCTCCTTGAGATGTCTAGCATGTTCTTCCTCGTTCTTTAAGAAAGTCAGGATATCGTCTACAAAGACTACCACAAACTCGTTCAGGAACTCCCTAGACACCCTACTCATCAAGTCCACGAAGTAGGCGGGTGCATTAGTCAAACCGAATGGCATGACCAGCCATTCTAAGAATCCATCTGGAGTTCTGAACGCAGTTTTGCCTATACTATCCTCAGCTACTCTGAGCTGATGGAATCCAGTAGCAAGATCAAGAGAAAATAGATGTTCCTACAAGCTGATTAAACAAATCATCGATCCTTGGCAATGGTTGTCTATTCTCTTTGTTTAACTCACGATAATCAACACAAAGTCGAAGAGAACCATCTGCCTTGGTAGTAAATACTACGGCGCTCCCCATTCAGATATACTTCGTCTAATGAAGTTCTTCTCAAGCAACTCCTTGACTTGCTTTCTTAACTCCCATCTTGCGGGGCCATGTGCCTAACCGGCCACGAAACTATCTTGGCATTATCAACCAGATAAATGCGAAAATCTATCTCTCGTTTAGGGGTAACCCCCTTCACTTCACCCAAGATATCAGGATATTCTCGGACCACCCTCACCGATTGCAAACTATCGATAGACGAGTTGAGGGATTCAAGATAACACAACATGACGGGACTCATAGGGTTACTAGAAATTTTTAGGGTATTACCGAGGCGAGTCATGAGCCTCTCAACCCTATGCTCAAAAATCAAGAATGGCTCCAAAATTGGACAACCAATCCATGCCCAAAATCAACCCATACCCCATGAAACCGAGAATATAAGCATCACGCGAGAATTCTATACTCAAGATAGAGATTTTCAAATCCACGTAGATAATAGACAAATGGGCGGAACCCCCAATTGGATTTGAAACACACACGGGATCATTAACTAGACTAGTACTTAGGTGCAAACTTTCAACTAAACCAGATGAAATAAACTATGCGATGCGCCAGAATCAAACAAAGTACGAACAGGAAAATCAGAAATGTAAACAAGACTTTCAACAGAAATACTACCTCGATCGGGAACTGGAGCGGCATTGAGAGCATGAACTTGCCCTCCCGAAGGTCCAGCACGCTGAGTCTGACCCTGGCCTTGCCCTTGCTTCTTCGGGCAATCCCTAGTGAAGTGTCCCATTTCTCCACAGTTAAAGCAAGTGCCCTTCCTTTTTCTGCAATCCTTGTTTAGATGAGTCGAGCTTCCACAAGTAAAGCACCTTTTTTCCTTCTTATCTTCCTCTTGAAGCAGGGCCATATTTACCAAACTCTCGAAGGTTGCTCCGATGGGTATATGACATATGGCCAAACCGCGCAATGGCTCGTTTAGTCCTAGAGCAAAGTGCATGGCCTTCTTCTGAGCTGTGTTAACCAAGTCTAAACCGAACCGAGCAAGTTGATTAAACTTATCCACGTATTCCCTAATAGTCATGTCCTCTTGCTTTAGTGATAGGAACCTCTCCATCTGAAGGTTCTCCTCTACTGACGATAAAAACCTCAGTCCAAACCTTCTTTTGAACTCATCCCAAGTCTCAATTGGTCTAGTAGTGGTGGTGACTACCCACCAATAAGCAGCTTCCCCTTTCAATAACCATACCGCCAACAGAACTTTCCTACGATCTTCTACATCTAAGATAGCAAAGAGGTCTTCAGTTTCCTTTAACCAGTTTCTTGCCTCAACAGAAGTCTCCATCCCAACAAAATTCTTGCAACCCATCGCCTTAAAGTCTTTGCAAATCTCCGCGAAATCCGCTTGTGGATGCTGAGGGGGAGGAGGAATGTCCGCGGGGTCGGCTTCACTTGCCCTTTCCCCCATGTATCTCCTAAACCAAATAGGTACTTGAGCGCCTTCCGGAATGGCAAAGTTATCGGCCATACTGAAAACGAAGAAAAAGATAGATTCAGAATGGGGAAAAACGAAGGAATTTTTGCTAATGGCTTTTTGGGGAATAGCCTTTAAAATAAACTAGACTTTTCTTTGGAAAATACTTTATACTTGGTTTTGAAAATAGTTTTCCAAAAGTTTTCTAAAAACCTTTTTGTTCCTTCTCGAAAACCATACGCTCTGATACCAAATGTAACACCCCACCTCCGCCAGGGTGACTCTTGCAAGCACTCTGACTTTGGAGGGGCGTTTGAATCGGGTAAACATGCATAATAATATATCAAGGCAGAACAAGAACATATGTATATATGTAAACAGAGTAAATAAGATAAGTAAAACAGCGGAAGATTTCAAACTATTTCAAAACAAGTCTGGTACAACATAACTTTCCAAATAAACAAGTCTAGATAAAAACAACATCAACTGAAAAACTGAAATACATAAGTACTATCCCCAAAATAAGTGATAACCATAGCTAGCTTCATGTCGAAACCGTACATGAGCTAAAATCCCACAAGCAAGCGATCAGAAATCCAAGCTAAGCTCCAATATTCCCACCCTGAGAACCTAGGGGGGGGGGAACGGAAGAAAAGAGGCGAAAGAAAAACAGGTCAGTCAAAAAGACTGAGTAAGCCCTACTACAATCAATGTAAACTGATAAAGTTAACTGGCATGAGAAGCAGGGATGAACATAAGGATAACTACATACTGGCATGATAGATAAAAGGTGTCATCGCATAATCAGGTTTAAGGTTTTGCACCACAGGTGTACTAGCAAACTAACATGACTTGAATAAACAAGTATTGATCCCTTGGCCCAAGCTTTGGCCCAATAACATGAAGTGACCCAAATACGAGGTCCAATAACATGAAGTGACCCTAATACGAGGTCCAATAGCATGAAGTGACCCTAATACGAGGTCCAATAACATGAAGTGACCCTAATACGAGGTCCAATAACATGAAGTGACCCTAATACGAGGTCCAATAACATGAAGTGACCCTAATACGAGGTCCAATAACATGAAGTGACCCTAATACGAGGTCCAATAACATGAAGTGACCCTAATACGAGGTCCAACCAAACGGTCTAGTCGATCGGCTCCCTATAAGCCTAACTCGTCACGTGTTGGTGTCAATACGGCCTAAATATAATTGTAGTCAGACTGCGCTGGGTCTCCCATCGGGTGTATCAAGCCCTAGGGTGTCAACCCCTGGACACCATAAACATAAGTGCACAGTCTAGATCTACTGGTACCCGTGCTTGATTTTCTCCGGCTACGGACTACGTGCACGACCGTAGTCCGTCCGGAACTACACCGGCGTACCACTCTGCCGTCGTTTTGGTCACTTACCTCAAGTCCAGTAATCGTGCCCCACCCTAGCCTAGTCCCTAGGGTCATGATGATACAAACTTGGGATTACTGCTGGAGTGGACCCCCGTTGCTAGGATTTTCTAGTGGGTTAAGTATGGTTTAACCCTCTTGCTAATCATGGATTAACTTGGTTAAGTGTAACGATGAGTTCACGACTTAACCCTGATTAATCTACCAAGCCCACATTGATTAAGTATTAAGTGGACCATGACTTAAACCCTAACCATGAGGCATTAATTAATTAATGTGCCTTAACCTCTCACATTAGACTTCGTTGCGGTTACTAGTTAAGCCGGTCGGTTCCGGGTAGCTTTATACCACAACTTGGTCTAACCTCGGGTTCAAGGCACAACATGACCAACTTCTCACATTGGGTCCTATTGTTTGTAGCAACTAGTTAAGCCGGTCGGTTCCGGGTAGGTTTACGCTACAAACTCAACCCAACCTCGAGTTGGTCACACTTATATTTTCTAAGTGTCATGTCCATTATGTTTCCAAAACATATTACAAGTTTTCAAGCATTTGGGTAGACCTAACTTAATAGGTAAATTCCCAATGGGTAGACCTAACTTAATAGGTAAATTCCCAATCTTATGTTTTTATGTCTTTTAAGTTTACCCAACTCCAAACGCAATCCCATCGCTTACATATCGCAATAGCGCATAAAGGATAGAAAGAGAGAACTTGGCATAATCATGACATAAAGGTGTTGAAGCCACAAGTTTAACATGGTGGCATATGAAATGTACATATGTTCATATACTTGCATATTACATTTTTAGGCCTCAAAAGCATGCATAAAACCACACTTAGCATATTGGTGATACATGGTGATAAATGACATGTAGAAATGGCCATAAGTTCGCATTTAGCCTCACATGCAAGTTATCATAAGAGATATGATAACTTACATGTTGCCAAAATGCAACCTTTAGCATAAAGCTTGAAGCTTTATGTTCATATACTCAAGGTAAGCTTGCATAACATGATAACATGAGTAAAATGATCCACCCAAACTTGCATACATAACATGACAACTTGCATATCATAACATGGCAAACTTGCATAACATAACATGGCAAACTTGCATATCATAACATATCAAACTTGCATAACATGACATAGTAAACTTGCATATCATGGTAAACTTGCATATCATAATGATCAACCAAACTTGCATCATTCATTTAACTTTAGAGTTTAAATATGAAAGTAGAAAAGGGCTTACAATGCTTATGAAGACACAAAAATATATATAGATTGAGACAAAGCCCTTATGCAATCAAATAAACCCAAAATGCAAGCTCCAATAGAAAAACCCTTGAGCCAAAATGATCAAAACCCTTGCTTTATGATGTAAATATGGAAACTTGACTTGAATGCAAGCTAATGACACTCATACAAGCTTGAAAACACTTGTATGCATGGAAAATCTCTCATAGAAATAACTTAGAATTTTATGAAGAGAGTGGAGGCCATGAGAGGAATAATTTTGCCATAGTTTAGTTGTAGGGTTGAATAATGATGATTTAGGGTTAGGTTAGGGGCTTATTTATAGAGATTAGGATTAGTTTCAACCTTAGGATTAAACCCTAATTCCAATCTCAGCCCTTAAAACCGAATCTGGCCCCAAAACCTAACCAAAACCCCAAAATGGTGCACCAGGCAAAACTGCCTGGCTGGACCAAGTCGACAGCCAAGTCGACAGGGCTGTCGACTTGGGTCCAACCAAGTCGACTGCCAAGTCGACAGGCCTGTCGACTTGGTTGGCTTGGCGGGAAATTTCCCGCCTAGCCTTCCAGGCCCGAAATTCGAAATTTGAACTTGAAATCCAAATATGTTTTTAACTTGGAAATTTCTAAAAACTTCATTGGGCCTTAATCGGGTCATACGGACTCCGATTTTCGAAAACTCGGACTCTATTTCGCGTATTTTTCCGAGATGAACGCAATGGCATATCCCGTTTCCCTTGATTCAGATTTTAGAATTAAATTCTGCCTCGATTTACGTTATAACAGGTTATTGAAAATACGGGTTGTTACAACCAAGGCAGCAGCGAGAGCTCGGGGTGCAAGTAAACGATCTTTTGAGGAAGGAATTTATTAGAATTAGTGTTTCCGAGTGGGAAACATTAGTTGTATTTGTCACTAAGGAAGATGGTTCCCTTCGTTTATGTGTGGACTATCGCGAGTGGAATAAAGTGACTAGGAAGAATAAGTACCCTCTTCCATGAATAGATGATTTGTTTGATCAATTGGAAGAAGCAAGAGTGTTCTCCCAGTTGGACCTTGCGACAGGATTTCATCAGCTCCGAGTGGCACCTGAGAGTATTCCTAAAACGGCATTTCGGACGCCGTTTGGATTCTATGAGTGGTTGGTCATGCCATTCAGGTTAACCAATGCACCAGCATATTTTGTAGATCTTATGAATAGGTTATTCAGGGATCAACTGAACAATTTTGTTCTTGTGTTCGTGGATGATATCCTTGTTTACTCAAGTATAGAGGAAGAACACAAGGAACATTTGAGGACAGTGCTGGAGGTGTTGAGAAGGCACCAATTAAAAGCGAAATTTTCTAAGTGTCACTTCTAGAGGAAGTGAGATTCTTGGGCCATGTTGTTTCAGAGAATGGTATTGCTATGGATCCTACAAAGGTGGCTACAGTGCAAAATTGGTCTACGCCCAAGAATGCAACAAATGTAAGAAGTTTCTTGGGGTTAGCTAGATATTGTCGTAAGTTCATCGAGGTCTTCTCCAAGATAGCGGCACCGTTAACTCATCTGACCAAGAAGAATCAAGCTTTCGTCTGGGACAAAAGGGGCGAGAATGCATTTAAGGGTTTAAAGGGGAAGTTTTTGAGTGCACCAGTGTTAGTTATTCCTAAGGGGAACGAAGAGATGACGGTATATATGGATGCCTGTGGTACCAGACTAGGTGCTATATTGATGCAATGAGGTAGGGTCATAGCTTACGCTAGTCGAAAACTGAAACCGCATAATAAAAGATATCCTACCCATGATTTGGAATTGGCAGCGATCGTATTCGTGTTGAAGATGTGGAGACATTATTTCCTGAGAGAAAGATTCAAGTTGTTTACTGATCATAAATCGTTAAAGTATCTTTTCTCTCAGAAGGATCTAAACCTCTGTCAGCAGAGATTGTTAGAATTCTTGGCTTCCTATGATTTCGATATCACATATACACCAGGAAAGAGCAATGTGGTAGATGATGCATTGACTAGGAGGCATGCCAGTTTAGGGGCTATGTTTCTTGAATGGAAGCAACTGAAGTATATCGTAGGATACGATTTCAGACCAAAGTGCGAATTGGATCCAAAGATGTTAGCAAGTTTGATGATCAGACCCACTTTGATTGAGCGGATTGGTTCCAGTCAGAGGGACGATCCTAACCTATTGGAAATCATCTCCAAATTAGAGATGGGTATGGACATTGAGGAGATGAGCAAGTGTGGGCTTGATCGAGAAGGATGGCTTAGAAAGAATGGGAGACTTGTTGTGCCCAATGTCAATGGATTGAGAGATGAAGTGCTTGGAGAATGACATCACTCAAAACTAACTATACATCCTTGTGGTAACAAAATGTATGGAGACATGAAGCAGACCTACTACTGGGAAGGAATGAAAAGAGACGTTGAGAAGTTTATATCCAAATGCATGAACTGCCAGCTAGTTAAAGCTGAGCAAAAGAAGCCTAGTGGTTTGTTGAAACCATTAGAAATTCCCAAATGGAAATGGGAACAAGTCTCAATGGATTTCATTGATGGTTTACCCAGGACTAGATCAGGCCATGATAGCATTTGGATGATTGTGGATCGATTGACGAAAATCGCAAGGTTTATACCGATCAAGTCAAACAGAATGACAGCTAAGTTAGCAAAACTGTATATGAAGTGGGTAGTGAGATTTCATAGAGTACCCAAAAGCATTGTGAGTGACTGAGATCCGTTGTTTACTAGTGGGTTTTGGAAGAGCTTATAAGAGGCTTTAAGGTCAGAATTACATCTTAGTACCGCGTACCATCCTCAAGCCGACGGTCAGGCAGAGAGGGTGAATCGTATATAGGAGGATCTCTTGAGAGCTTGTATACTGGATTTTGGTGGATCATGGGATGACCATTTGCATCTGGTTGAGTTCGCATATAATAACAGTTATCAATCCAGTATTGGTATGGCTCCATATGAAGCTTTGTACGGAAGACCATGCAACACACCATCATGTTAGCTAGAAACTGGTGACTCATGCTTGGGCCAGATGTAATAAGAGAAACTTCAGGCAAGATTAAGGTTATCCAACAGCAAATGAAGGTTTCCCAAGATAGGCAGAAGAGTTATGCTGATACGAGGCGAAGAGATTTAAAATTCTCCGTTGGCGATTTGGTGTTTATCAAGATTTCTCCATTAAAGAGCGTGATTTTATTTGTTAGGAAAGGCAAGTTAGCACCAAGATTTGTTGGTCCATTCCCAATTCTCGAGCAAGTTAGGAATTTGGCTATAAAGTTGAGTTACCTGACAAGATGGCAGGAGTTTACAATGTATTTTATGTTTCCCAGTTAAGGAAGTTCGTACACAACCCTGATATGGATATTTCACCGGATCAGTTAGATGACATCGAAGTAGAAACCGAGGCGGTTAGGAACCGCAGGCCGATTAGTATTGTCGAGAATGATACGAAGAAACTTCGAAGGAAGAGGGTAAAATTGGTCAATGTCTAGTGGAGTGATAACGAGGATGACAGTACTTGGGAAATAGAGGAGAGCATAAGGAAGCCGCATTCAGAACTCTTTGCCTGGTAAGATTTTAATAGCGATAGTTATTCCCTTATTAGTAAACCACATGCTAGGATAAGCTTATAGTATTATTGTGTATGTTTGATTGTTTGTAAATGGTTGATAGCCATGCGGGACCCATTGTTGTTTTCTTAGTTAAGGAATTTCGAGGGCGAAATTTCTTAAGGGGGGAGAATGTAATGACCTGCATTCTACGCATCGGAGGATCGTAGGATATTTATTTCATTTTCATATTAGGTCATATAGTCGTGTAACTTTAAGGAAACGACTATTAGGGTCATTTCCCATGTTCACGATTTTTGCCGATTTTTAAATGACTATTTTACTCCTAGCGAATTTTGTTTTGTCTATAACTTTTGATTGGTAAGGATTTTTGACCTAAAACCACTACCAATGGATTCATATGATGGTTTACCTTACCGTAGAGTGGTCATATTAGCCAAACAAACTTACCGTTTGGGAGACATGGCTGAAACAAGGTCTGGAAGGTGAAAAACAGCTTAAACGGGCCTATTTAGGGTGATTAGCAGCTAGGCCCATAACCCATGTCAGGATTAGGGTTATGGGAGGGCTGATAGGGTTAGGGAAAACATTTTCAGCCTCCTTTTACATCCTTGAAACCCTAGTAATGGACTCCACCTCCTAAATTCAACCCAAATCGCTTTCTAATTGCGTATTAGCTTAATCTACACCAAATCAAGGAAGATTAGTGTCAAATCAGAGTTGAGACTGCTTTGTTGCATTGGAAACCGCGCCTAAATAGTAGAGTTTCAGATCTAGCATTTTATTTGTGGCTAAGGTGAGTGATTTGCACATTTTTACTCTAATTATGGTTAATTAGGGGGATTAGTGTTAACTAACGAAATTATATATGCTAAAATTCTAGAAAAATATTTAGAAATTCCGAAATATTATTTCATGCCTTTGTTAGAAATTTAGGTTAATTTGGTATTAGTTTGCTAATCTTAATGTTAGACTTGATTAAATCATGATTAAGGAGATTAAGGGGAAAACATGGGTTTTGGGTGTGTTTGATCCATACTAACATGTTATAATCGTTGTTTTGGTGTTTATGGTCGATTCTATATGTTGCTATTACTTTTTGGAATGTCTTGTGATTGCCTAGATCTGTTAGATTGGTCGAAAACATTGTCGTATGGCGTAAACAGTTGCTGGAAAGAGTTGTAGGAAGTTATGCAGGGACTCGTTCGTGAGCCCCCCCCCCCATTCGTGAGGAATGTGTCACAAGCCAAGGTAGGAGGAGAGCCACGAACCAGGTAGACCTACCCACGAGCCACCTTCATGAGCCAGCATGAGCTGAACCACTTTCCAAGCCAAGACGCCACAAGTAGAGGACCAGGTGCACCCACGAACTGCTCCAGCACCAACATCACGAACCAGCCTCATGAACAGGAAGACCCATGAATCGCGTCCACATAGGGACCACGAACCGGCCGAAGATCACGAACTGGAATGAGGAGCATGGGTCGATGGCCATGAACCGCAAGGAAGATCACGGACCGGGGTGAAGACCAAAACCCGAGATGAAAAGGTAGTCCAAATAGGAGGTTAGAACTCAGGATTCAGACAGGAACCAATGAGTTAACATCATAAGCCGGTGCTGCGGGACGTGTGCAAAAAGGGGTTATCGATGTCTATAGCTTTGACCCACCACTGAGAGACAGATTATTGGCTATGGATCAGTGCAGTGGAGTTGTCATGACTCCATGAGGCAAAGTGATCGTAGCATGGCTATGAGCCAGTGCAGTGGAGTTGTCATGACTCCATGGGCAGAGTGGACATAGCAAAGAATTATAGGCTATGGATCAGCGCAATGGGATCATTATGATTCCTAAGGGAAAGTGATCATAGCAAAGGATTTGGTGAACAAAGCGGTAGATATCGTATACTTTACGCACTGAGTGAGAGATGTGAGGATGATTGCTATGTTTGATGTTTGCTATCACCATGACATGCACACCCCCTCCCCATTATTTTCACACCATGTGTTAGTGTCACGTTACAGTATTGTACACCCTATTGCGCTAACTCTTTGGTTGCAGGTCCAGGTTCAGATATGGTTTTGCATACCTGTAATTGTTCTGTTTTTGCTGCTTATCGCTCATACTAGACTTTTGTCTGACCCAGAGTTTTATCTCTTCTTATTACTTTGGGTGCTCCTAAATGAGCAGACTAGAGACAGGTTAGCTGGTTATGCACGAGTAGCTGTCTGGAGATGAGCAGGAGGCTTACACGTATCATTTCCATATATTCTCCCTGTGTTATGGTTGGTCACTACTTTGGGCATTATTAGTGTACCTTCCTATTTTGCTTTAGAGCTGTTTTTAAAAAGTTGTAATAATGAGGGTTTAGATCATAAGCTATATTTTGAATTTTTTCACTACTATGATGGTTTAGTTTTCAATTTATGTACTGTCTCGCCTATTTAATGATAAGTTATATTATTATATTTTACCCCTTGCGCTGTGAGATATACTACAGGTTCTTTGTTGATTCGTAGTTTCAAATTCCCTTTCCTTTGACGACCGTTCCGTGCTGGTTTGACATCGACATAGCGCATTTCATTGGAAATGTCGGCTGGTGTGAGGAAGGCAGTCACACTTAGTATTAGAGCATAGGTTGCATAGTTAACCTAGGGAAAGACACCAGGAAGAGATAGCGTACGTATATGAGAGCGTGTATTTGTGATATTTTGGTTTTCAAAAACTATATATATATACACACACTATTATTATATTTAAGGATGAACTCACATTGTATTGGCACCACTATGGGGATGGTTAATCATTTTCTCTTTACAGATTGGATGATGAGCCGATACACGAGGGGTACGGGTTCAGGGGCCAATAATAGGAATGCTCCTGACATGAGGACGATGTATACTACCTTCATGAGGGAGATGCTCAGGGATGTTCAGGGAGCAGTTCCTAATGCTGTTAACGGTGGTGGTGCAGCGGTGCAAGCGCCTAGAGCCTATTTCGCCAAGCTTTGCAAGGATTATACTATTCTTGGTGGAAATCCGTTCCATGGAACGGAATCGGCTATAGATGTTCAAGATTGGCTCGATAGTTGTGAGCGCATCTTCGAGGAGTTAGGGATCGATGATGCAATAAAGAGAAAGCTAGCATCGTGTCAACTGCAAGGACAGGCTATGAATTGGTGGAATGCTATTAAAGCAGCTACCCCTGAGGATCAAATTACTTGGAATCAGTTTAAGACCCGCTTTAGTGATAAGTTTATCCTAGCTACTCAGAAATTAGAATTGTTTAGGAAATTTTTAGAGCTTAAGAAGAATGGTAGGGCAGTCTCGGAGTATATTGCCGAGTTCGATACTTTATCGAAGTATGGATTATCCTTTATTGACACTGCCGAGAAGAAGAACGAGAAGTTCATAACTGGCTTAGATGGGTACTTGGGGGAAAGGCTTATAAACCACATTGATGAGACATTTGAATACACTGTGGGAAAGGCATGAAAATCATAGAATCTTTACCTTAAGCCGAAGACCGAGGTTGCTATTACATCTACAGGGGAGCCAAAGCCTCAAGCAAGTGGCGGAGGCAAGAATAATTCTCAAAATAAGAGGAAGCAAAACTAGACCAAGGATGGTTAGAAAAAGAAAGGCAGGAAAGACATAGAGTACTATAGCTCTGGCAAGAAGGGCCACTATGCTAAAGAATGTCGAGCAAAGCCAGCGGACAGGAAGTTGCGGCCAAGTGGGACATCACAAGGATAAATGTCTGCAACTTCCTAAAGAGAAGCAGATTGTGAAAGCATATGCTATTAATGTTGTTCCTTCTTCGTCGAATGCCCCAACTACGGCGCAGAAGGGAAAGAATGTCGTTATTCAAGGTATGCTTTCCATTTATGATGTTCCTGTTTGAGTATTGTTTGGTACCGGGGCTTCCCATTCCTTCATATCAAATGACCTGGTAGATAGGTTTGGATTGGTACCCGAGATTGTCGATAGACCTTTAGTTATGATGAACCCGATCGGTGGTTCAACTAGCCTTAGTATGATTTTTCATAATTTTGTCTTATCGAGTCATGGATGTATGTTTGCTTGTGATTGCTTTGTTTTTGGCTTTACTAGGTTTGGCATTATTTTATGAGTCGATTGGCTCCAAAGGTACAAAGTGGTGTTAGACTATGAGGGATTTTCAGTGACTATTAGGGCGGCTAATGGGCGGAGGGCAGTGTTTGGTGGCCTACCTAGTGATGAGGTGATGGCTAGTTTTCTAAATTCCCTCGACATTCCGCAGGACAAGTTATCAAGGGTTCCTATTGCTGGCAAATATCCAGATATCTTCGAGGAAGTGACCAGACTTCCACCGCACCGAGAGATTGAGTTCCGTATTGATTTAGTGAATGATGCTAGACCTATAGTGATGCCACTTCGTCGTATGACACCAAGGGAGTAGCGAGTGCTCGGGATGCAAGTAAGCGATCTCTTAAAGAAGGGATTTATCAGAAGTAGTGTTTTCGAGTGGGGAGCACCAGTTGTATTTTCCACTAAGGCAGATGGTTCCCTTCGTTTATATGTGGACTATCGCAAGTCGAATAAAGTGACTAGGAAGAGTAAGTATCCTCTTCCACGGATAAATGGTTTGTTTGATCAACTGGAAGGAGAAAGAGTGTTCTCCCAATTGGACCTCATGACATGATTTCACCAGCTCCGAGTGGCAGCTGAGAGTATTCCTAAAACGGCTTTTCGGACGCCGTCTGGATTCTATGAGTGGTTGTTCACGCCATTCGGGTTAACCAATGCACCAACATATTTTGTAGACCTTATGAATAGGGTATTCGGGGATCAATTGAATAAGTATGTTCTTGTGTTCATGGACGATATCCTTGTTTGCTGGCAAAAATTTAAAGCGAATTTTTCTAAATGTCACTTCTAGAGGAGGGAAGTGAGATTCTTGGGCCATGTTGTTTCATAGAATGGTATTATCGTGGATCCTGCAAAGGTGGCTACGATGCAAGATTGGTCTACGCACAAGAATGCAACAGACATAAGAAGTTTCTAGGGGTTAGATGGATATTATCGTAAGTTCATCCAGGACTTCTCTAAGATAGCAGCACCGTTAACTCAATAGACCAAGAAGAATCAAGCTTTCGTCTGGGACGAAAGGTGCGAGAATGCATTTAAGGGTCTAAAGGGGAGGTTGATGAGTGCACCAGTGTTAGTTATTCCTAAGGGGAAAGGAAGAGATGACAGTATATACGAATGCCTGTGGTACCGGACTAGGTGCTGTATTGATGCAAGGATGTAGGCTCGTAGCTTACGCTAGTCGGTAAATGAAACCACATAAGAAAAGATATCCTATCCATGATTTGGAATTGGCAGCGATCGTATTCGCGTTGAAGATGTGGAGACATTATCTCTTGGGAGAAAGATTCAAGTTGTTTACTGATCATAAATCGTTAAAGTATCTTTTCTCTCAAAAGGATCTAAACCTCCGTCAGCAGAGATGGTTAGAATTCTTGGCTTCCTATGATTTCAATATCGCACATACAGCAGGAAATGGAAATGTGGTAGCTGATGCATTGAGTAGGAGACAAGCCAGTTTAGGGGCTATGTTTCTTGAATGGATGCAACTGAAGTATATCGCAGGGTACGATTTCAGACCAAAGTGCGAATTGGATCCAAAGATGTTAGCAAGTTTGACAATCAGACCCACTTTGATTGAGCGGATTGGTTCCAGTCAGAGTGACGATCCTAACCTATTGGAAATCATCTCCAAGTTAGAGATGAGTATCGACATTGAGGAGATGAACAAGTATGGGTTTGATCGAGAAGGATCGCTTAGAAAGAATGGGAGACTAGTTGTACTCAATGTCAATTGATTGAGAGATGAAGTGCTTGGAGAATGTCATCACTCAAAACTAACTATACATCCCGGTGGTAACAAAATGTATCGAGACATGAAGCAGACCTACTACTGGGAAGGAATGAAAAGAGATGTTGGGAAGTTTATATCCATATGCATGAACTGCCACCTAGTTAAAGCTGAGCAAAAGAAGCCCAGTGATTTGTTGCAACTATTAGAAATTCCCAAATGTAAATGGGAACAAGTCTCAACGGATTTTATTGATGTTTTACCCAGGACTAGATCGGGCCATGATAGCATTTGGGTGATTTTTGATCGACTGACCAAAAACGCAAGGTTTATACCAGTCAAGTCGACCAGAACGACACCTAAGTCAGCAGAGCTGTATATGAAGTGGGTAGTGAGATTTCATGGAATACCCAAAAGCATTATGAGTGACCGAGATCCGTTGTTTTCTAGTGGGTTTTGGAAGAGCTTACAAGAGGCTTTAGGGTCAGAATTACATCTCATTACCGCGTACCATCCTCAAACCGACGGTCAGACAAAGAGGGTGAATCGTATATTGGAGGATCTCTTGAGAGCTTGTATACTGGATTTTGGTGGATCATGGGATGACCATTTGCATCTGGTTGAGTTCACATATAATAATAGTTATCAATCCAGTATTGGTATTTCTCTATATGAAGCTTTGTATGGAAGACCGTGCAACTCACAATCATGTTGGCTAGAAACTGGTGAGAAATTTGTGCTTGAGCCAGTTGTAATAAGAGAAACTTCAGGCAAGATTAAGTTTATCCAACAGCGAATGAAGGCTGCCTAAGATAGGCCGAAGAGTTAAGCTGATAGGAGACGAAGAGATTTAAAATTCTCCGTTGGCGACTTGGTGTTTGTCAAGATTTCTTTGTTAAAGAGCGTGATTCGATTTGGTAGGAAAGGCAAGTTAGCACCAAGATTTGTTAGTCCATTCCCAATTCTCGAGCAAGTTGGGATTTTGGCATATAAATTTTAGTTACCTGACAAGATGGCAGGAGTTCACAACGTATTTCATGTTTCCCAGTTAAGGAAGTTCGTAAATGACCCTGATATGGCTATTTCACCAGATCAGTTGGATGACATCGAAGTAGAACCCGAGACAATTGGGAACCGCATGTCGATCCGTATTGTCTTTAACGATACGGAGCATCTTTGAAGGAAGAGGGTGAAATTGGTCAAAGTCCAGTTGGGTGATAACGAGGATGGCTGTACTTGGGAAACAGAGGAGAGCATAAGGAAGTCGCATCCAGAACTCTTTGCCTAGTAAGATTTTAATAGCGATAGTTATTCCCTTATTAGAAAACCGCATGCTAGGATAAGCTTGTAGTATTATTGTGTATGTTTGATTGTTTGTAAATGGTTGATAGGTACGCGGGACCCATTGTTGTTTTCTTAGTTAAGGAATTTCGGTAGCGAAATTTTTAAGGGGGAGAATGTAACGACCCGCATTCTACGCATCGGAGGATCATATGATTTTTATTTTATTTTCATATAAGGTCATATAGTCGTGTAACTTTGGGGAACAACTATTGGGGTCATTTCCCATGTTCACGATGTTTTCTGAATTTTAAATGACCATTTTTCCCCTAGCGAATTTTGTTTTTCCCATAACTTTTGATTGGTAAGGAGTTTTGACCTGAAACCATTTCATCGGATTCGGATGATGGTTTACATTTCCGTAGAGTGGTCATATTAGCCAAACGGACTTACTTTTTGGGAGATATGGCTGAAGCAGGGTCCGGAAGGTGAAAAACAACATAACCAGGCCTAATTCGGGTGATTAGCAGCTAGGCCCATAACCCATTTCGGGATTAGGGTTGTGGGTGTGCTGATAGGGTTAGGGAAAATATTTCATTTCATTTTTCCAGCTGCCATTTACATACTTGAAAACCTAGCCATGGCCTCCACCTTTTAAACTCATCCCAAATCGCTTTCTAATCGCGTATCAGCTTAATCTACACCAAATCAAGGAAGATTAGTGTCAAATCAGAGTTGTAGTTGCCGTGTTGCATTAGAAACTGCGCATAAACAATAGAGTTTCAGATCTAGTATTTTATTTGTGGCTAAGATGAGTGGTTTGCACATTTTTACACTTATTACGGTTAATTAGGGGTGATTTGTGTTAATTAACGAAATTATGCGTGCTAAAATTCTGGATAAATATTTAGAAATTCTGAAATATTATTTCATGCCTCTGTTAGAAATTTGGGTTAATTTGGAATTAGTTTGCTAATCATAGTGTTAGACCTGATTAAATCATGATTTAGGAGATTAAGGAGAAAACATGGGTTTTGGGTGTGTTTATCCATACAAACATGTTATAATCGTTGTTTTGGTGTTTAAGGTCGATTCTAGATGTTGTTATTACTGTTTGGAATGTCTTGTGATTGCCTAGAACTGTTAGATTAGTGAAAACGCCATCGTATGGCATAAACAGTGGCTGGAAAGAGTTGCAGGAAGTTGTGCAGGGACCCGTTCGTGAGCCTCCCCCCTCATTCATGAGGCATGTGTCACGAACCAAGGTAGGAGTTTAGCCACGAACTGGATAGACCTACACACATCCCACGAGCCACCTTCACGAGCTAGCACGAGTCGAACCACTTTCCGAGCCAAGACGCCACGAGTAGAGGACTAGGTGCACCCACGAACCGCTCCAACACCACCATCATGAACCGGCCTCACGAGCAGGAAGACCCACGAACTGGGTCCACATGGGGACCATGAGCCGGCCGAAGATCACGAACCAGAATGAGAAGCATGGGTCGATGGCCACGAACCGCAATGAAGATCATGAACCGGGGTGAAGACCCGAACCCGAGATGCAAAGGTAGTCCAAATAGGAGGTTAGAACTCGGGATCCAGACGGGTACCAACGAGTTAACTTCATGAGTTGGACTTTGCTGTAGGACATGTGAAAAAGGGGTTATCGATGTCTATAGCTTTGATCCACCACTGAGAGATATATTATTGGCTATGGATCAGTGCAGTGGAGTTGTCATGACTCCATGGGGTAAAGTGATCATAGCGTGGCTATGAGCCAACACAGTGGAGTTGTCATGACTCCATGGGGCAGAGTGGACATAGCAAAGGATTAGAGGCTATGGGTCAACGCAATGGGATTATTATGATTCCGAATGGAAAGTGATCGTAGCAAAGGATTTCGTGAACAAACCGGTAGATATCATATACTTTAAGCACTGAGTGAGAGATGTGAGGATGATCGCTATGTTTGATGTTTACTATCACCATGACATGCATGCCCCCTCCCCATTATTTTCACACTATGTGTTAGTGTCACCTTAGAGTATTGTACATCCTGTTGCGCTAACTCTTTGGTTGCAGGTCCAGGTATGGTTATGCATACCTGTTATTGTTCTGTTTTTGCTGCTTATCGCTCATACCAGACTTTTGTCTGGCCCAAAGTTTTATGTATCTTCTTATTACTCTAGGTGCTCCTAAACGAGCAGACTAGCGACAAGTTGGCTGGTTATGCACGAGTAGTTGTCCGGAGACGAGCATGAGGCTTACACGTATCATTTCCATATATTCTCCCTATGTTGTGGCCGGTCACTACTTTTGGCATTAGTAGTATACCTTCCTATTTTGCTTTAGGGACAGTTTTTAAAAAGTTTTAATAATGAGCGTTTAGATCATAAGCTGTATTTTGAATTTTTTCGCTGCTACGATGTTTAGTTTTAAGCTTATGCACTGTCTCGCCTGTTTTATGTCAAGTTATATTATTATTATATTTTACCCCATGCGCTGTGAGATATACTACAGGATCTTTGTTGATTCATAGTTTCAAATTCCCTTACCTTTGACGGCCGTTCCGTGCTGGTTGGACATCGGCACAACGCATTTTATTGAAAATGTCGGCTGGTGTGGGGCAGGCCGTCACACTTCATATCTTGATGCTCATGAGTCTTGATTCTCCTTTAAAATCTTGAACCTCTTAAATTGTACAGTCTTCAATATCTGTATTACCTTTATATAATTCTTGCATATATATATATATTATAAATAAAAGTGTTAGTATGTATATTTTATAATTGATAATGATAATGATTGGAACAAGGTTGTTGTCATCAAAATATCATCAATATTCGATTCTTCAACAAACCTTAGGAATGGACCTAATCCTAACCACTTAGTACCTAACAAGGTAGGTCAGCCACTTAATATCTTCTCAAGACAGGCCTACTTCACACACAAATGCACACACACGCACACACACACAACACACAAACATATATATATATATATATATACACACACACATACGCACACATATATATAAATGCATACATACATACATATACACACATACACTAGACTACTCACATTATACTGAGCTCTTGTAGACGTTGGATTTGTTGGACGGTTTGTGGAAGGCTTATACTACAAGTTAGGCTTAACCTTGCATCTTATTCTAGTAATTATAATGGCCCACGACACCTAGACCTCTCACATTAACTAGTCTTACTTGTACATGCTGGATATGACGGTCTGCTCCGGGCGGGCTTCTACTATAGGTAATGGCTAACTTTGTGCGTATGTGTCATTAGTTATAATTAAAGTCATTAACTAACACATAAAATTTTCCTATAAGGACATTTTATTTCTAATTACTTAACTTAAACATTTTTAGTAGGTATTTAATCTACATTACTACTACATTAATTATGTTACAAATATATAATAATAAACGAGGCAAGCGTATGTAAAGAAACATCATAAACCATTTGAAATTTCCATCCCAAGAACATAATAAGGGTATACAAGTTTATTTCCCTAACTTCTCCAATCATAACATAAAATGTGTATAGGGAAATAACAAACATACATAGAATAACATGTACCCTAGGTTTTATTTTAATAATAAAATATAATCAGTGTGCAATATTTCCAAATAAATATGTAAAATCCCATTTTTTTTTACAAATTCATTTTTTATGTTAATTTTGTATATAAAAACTTAATACTTCATTAACTTGTAAATAATACGTTCAAACGATCTATTTTTGAAAATAGATGTGTAAACCTATTCAATTCACAAAACTCAAGTTCTTACGCTTTACCAAAAAATACATATATATGAATATTTACAATTTCACAATGAAATGAATTATACCATTATCAAGGATTATACAATACCCAAATTCCTTTCTTTCGTTACATCCATAATCTAAACCCAATTATAATAATTGATCGACCATTTCCGCAAACAAATACAAATAATACGGGATTTGGATGATTTATTATTGTTTTGTTTTCATTCAAATCCAACTCACTTTTAGGAACAATAATCCAAATCTATACTATCAGAATACAGTAAATAACAAACTTATGAAATTTCCACTCACAGAGATTAGAAAAGGAGATTAGTGGAAATGTATTGTAGAATATATAAAAAAACTAGATTTCATCCTTCAAATCAAATATTACATATATAAGAGAATCAAAAATTAGAATCTAATATGTGTGTGTGTATAACTTAATTTCAGAGTCCATACATATAAGAATTTAGGTTTGAATAGATAGAATATAGGTTAGAAGAAAGAAGAAACCTAATTTGCTTTCTAAAATTAAAAAATGGAGAGACAAAGTGGAGGCTTAGAATTGAATGAAGTGCAGGGTCCATAGAGAGGCTAGGGAGTGATATCTATAACTTCAAGGTTGTATATAGATGTAAGATTAGTTTGATTTAATCTGGATAGTTCGCTGAAGAAAAACTATAAATAAATCAAAAAAATCCTCCACCCAACCTCTATAAGGGAAGTTAACTCTCTGTGTAGAACGGCAGCCGACCCTCAGGTTGAACCCTTCTGTAGGGACAATCGACCCCTTTTACAAGGGGCGGTCGACCCTCCTTTTGGGATTGATCCCCCTTCAAAAGGCTGCATTGTTTGATCACCTGCTATATATAGTATATGCCAACATAGTGTGATACAATGGATACTCTGACCACCATGTTGGTATATTAATCAAGTTTTGTGTATGTGTGTGTGTATATATATAGGGGATGGCCATTTAGACGCAAAACTAGACACAAATGAAGAGACACAGAATCATAACCATTGGATTATTTTGTCTTTATGTGGAGAGGTGGAATTCGTGGGGTGATCCAATGGTGTAGGTTTATTGTGTCACCAATTGTGTTAAATGTTTGTGTCCAAATGACTTTCCCTTTATACACACACACACTTATACACATGCTCATTATTATTATGTCATCATGTTAGTGAATGATTATTTTATATATATATATATATATATATATTCAAAATAAACCCACAGCCAAAATGGGGTAGCGCCAACAGTGATATATGGTACCATGAGATTTCATACTATCCTCCCTTAAAATGTTGATAATACACATTTAATATTATTTTGAATTAAGAATTAAAAGAAAAGCTGCTCTCCATTATTTTGTTATACAAATATATTGTTATGAATACTTATAGTTGTTGAGCATACTCAATTCATAAGATATTTACAGACTTATGGTGATGTTTAAATTATCCTAGATTTGTAAGAATGTTCTGCATCTTTGCTGACATGGATCTATAAGATATGCATGCATGCTCCTTTATGTTCGGTCTATACATGCTTTAAATTACTATGAATTGAGCATTGTTCAGGTGTTTTGGTTGGTAATATGTCACACGAGTCATTGATATATATAGACCTGTGAGACAAACGCTAATGATCATAAAATATTCCATGAAATCTGAATGTGGGTAATTTTGTCCTTCACACTATTTTTCTTGTTTTTAAAACGCACTAACTCTAATATTTAATTATATTTTTATAAGAACTTGAAAGATTGAAAAATAACTGAATTATGGTATAAAACAAAATGACAACATAATGTGATATTATAGCATTTATCTGGCTGTCGTGACATGATGTTAACAGAATGGAATTAAATGCATTTATTATGACTTAACATTATAGTACTTACAGGAGTCTGATTCCTCCAATAGGAGGAAAGTGTTTTGTTCACACTTAGAAAAAAAGTGTGAACAAAATTCTTCCAATAGGAGGAAAGTGTTTTGTTCACAATTAGAAAAAAAGTGTGAACAAAATTCTATTCGTACTGAGTCCGATTTTGTTCAAACTTTTTAGCAAGTGTGAACAAAACACTCAGCTCCTATTGGAGGAATTCAGGGGGGTCTATGTGTGATCCACCTGATTCCTCCAATAGGAGGAAAGTGTTTTGTTCACACGTAGAAAAAAAGTGTGAACAAAATTCTATTCGTACTTACAGTATCTGTCGTGGTACATTGTGTCAACATATCGTGACATTGTGTCAACATTATTATGCTACTTATATTTATCAGCCTACCTGACATTATGTTGACATTACTTTTATAACATGACAGTACATTATGTTGGCATTACATTTATAACCCTTCGTTTTTTATTCCAATTTTGAATTATGGTGTACGGAAAAAAAAAACAAAAGACATCACACAACATAATGTCGTAAGAGAATTAAATTGAGATAAAGAGGGACAATTCAACTAATATCATTTGGCTAGAAAAATTATATAAAACACCACACTATAAATTCAAATAAATAGACAAATACATTTATTATACAAACTGAGTCTATTATTTTCATCATTAGTATAGTAGTAATAATAATAATATACTAATTATTAAGTTAAAATCGTCGAAATATTTCAACTTGTAAATGTGTACTTCGCAGGTAACAATTGGCGGAAATCTTAAATTTACACGACAATATTATAGTATGTGCTGGCATTGCAAAATATGCTTTTTTTACTAACTACTTTGTTTCTAAATAAAAATTCCATGCAAAAGTTCCAATAAAATTTTTAGTAAAAGACTAATAACACATGATATTAATGAAACATGCTTAAATTTTTTTTTTTTGATGAATTTTGTCTAAGCTACAACGATCTATATTTGGTATGTTCTGTTGGTGTGAATGTATATCATCCCTAATTTTATGGACACTTTATTATGATATATAATTAGATAAATTAAATACGATTACATGTAATAATAGAAAGAATTTTTTTGTTAGTAGTTAGGCTAAGCCTTAATGTATAATCTAATGGGACATGTTGAAAGAAGTAAACAAAGAACTAGTAGAGAAGGACTATAAAGAAGGTAGAATAGGCAAAGATAATAATTTCCTAATATTTCAGCCCTTACTAACTCTCATACTCTCATTATTTACATTTTTATAAACTTAAGAAAATAATGAAGGATGACAATAACAAGGAAAGATGGGAGAAAGCTAAAGGTACGAATCTAAAACTTAGGAAAATCAAATCGCTAAAAATCTAATCCTTTCTCTTTTCAAAAAAAGGTGAATAATCATATTCATCCCTTTACTATGCTTGTTGATTCAGTTCAAGCTGGGTTGATCCAAATTGTTGGATGTTTTTATATTCATTTATGCCGAGGTTATATATATATATATATATATATATATATCCATGGTAGTGGCCCAGTGATAAGGGGTTCTCGCTATCTGGTAATAGGTCCCGAGTTTGATCCCTAGCCTGGGCAACTATCCCCAATGAAAACTTAACCCAGTGTTGGGGGCCTCAATCGGGATCTAGGAGCGGACGGGTCAACCTACACCCCCTCCCCCCGAAGTGAACGGTTACCGTTATTCTTTGGAGGCGTTCATTTATATATAATATAATATATGCTTGTCGATGATTTAAGTAATTACTCATGAAGTTATCGTGTATGTTTGATCCAAAACCCTGTTATGTCATCCAAAATGGCTAGAAAATTTGATATAATGTAGGTAATACTACTTGAGAAGCGAATTTCAAATTTTATTTTCCAAACAAATATGAACATTTGGTGAATTTCTAAGGCTAGAAAATAATTTAATTAAGGTTTTAATTATTTAAGGAGATTAAATAATATTTTTGCGTCTAAAATTAATAATATTGAATTATATATAAACGAATTTAATATGATTTTTGGAATTTTCGCCATAGCTTTCTAACTTAATACAAAAAAAATTAAGCTAAAAAAACATAATTATTTAATTAATTAAAGTGGAATTTTACAATAAGGGCCTTCTTTAGTTCAAAAATAAGTTTAAAGGACATGACTTTAGGTTTATTATTTTTTAGGACAAAAAACACCAGATGCTTCATTTTACAATTTGTTCTTTCGTTTCATCATTCCGCCATTTGTCAATCAAAGCTGTAAGCGAATCAAAAACTAGGGTTTATCAAAAATTGATCGCTTTACCTTCATTTTCAACTAAATTCAGTTGCGATCGTTATCATTTCCACCCTCTTTGATCGATTGTTGTTTTTAAGCTGAATCTTTCTAATCATTTTCAACTAAACCTAGTGTAACGACCTGCCTTTAAGCCCAGTTCTTGCCGGTAATTAAATCGACTCAAACCGTTCATAAAGAAGAATTGTTAAGGGTACATACATATATTGAAAAAAAATAACAGAACCTTCCATTGAATAATTCAATATTACATCAGAGTTACATGAATATCAGAGTTACAACATAAACGTATATAGCGGAAGAAAGAAAATATACTCTCAGCGGAAGATCAAAATGATACAGCGGAAGCTCCAATTCTATCGTGGACTCCAACTCTAAAAGCGCTTCGAATCCTGCTCCAACGACCTATAACTGCAAAACTAAACACTTGCTGCCCGTATGGAAATTAATGGGCACCCAGAGTTTAGAAAGGAACAATAAACTCCAGGTCAGTCGTGGGACTGGTGTGAGAACATAAAACTTTTGCTTTAAGGTTTATTTTAAAGTTGGGAAATTCACGGACCACGCCGCTAACGCAGAACGGGTTAACTCCATATGAATTCCCGTGCATAGAAATTCGATATGACTTTTGAAAATGAAGCTATCATAAGCTCGTCCCACATCACACAATGCGAGCGCACACCAAATGGGTGAGTTTTATCTTATGATAACCAAACATGCTTTCATACGTAAAAATCCTCTTCTAATATTATCATATAGTGTGAAAAGCAATTTCGCAAATAAATGTATTAATTCTAGACGACATAATACCATTAGTATTATCTCGCCATATATATACAAACCAAAACCGTATGGCTCGTATTGGAGATTGGATTTCCAACTTGATGATTCCTGGCACGAAAGATCAATCAGAAATACAAAACGAAGTGCCTCAACGGCTTTTTCATCCAACATGCGGACACCAACTACACATCGTCAGGGCAGATCAACGGTTTTCGATCAGACACGACCCCCCGAACATACCCAACTTCCCTAGGTTCGTAAGTGGTTTCCCACTGCTGCACAGCTCCATCATCAATTCATATATAAGTATAAAACCTAACCTCCAGTTTCTCATCAATTCCGGGTGTGAGGTTTGTTGATGTCACGTCATACACAAAGCGATGCTTCGATAAGCCATTCTTTGATCATCATTAGCTCGTTTCATAACTCGGGTATGCCACATTGACAATTCACGACATATCACTGATTTCAATCAATGCACACCCTCTAAGTTCATATGACATAGAGACAAGGATAATATATTGCCACAAATTTGATATACATTAACAGAAATCAATGCTATGTGGTCAATTTCAATGTCAGGCACACCATCCATAAGAATCCATTCCGGGTTTGAACGGAACAACAACCCGAAAATACTTAAATATGTTCAGGTCTCATGTAACTCATACCTCGTATCGGTGGCCTACCTAACTAAGACATTAATCACAATTAATCTAAACAAATTTAAATATTCCTGGTCTTCATCCGTCGTTTACCGAGTCTTGAATTGCTTCATAACATCGTATTATTACTTGGAATGGTTTCGAACATATACTCGATCCCGGTCTTCCCAAGTAACAAGCGTACTTAAAACAGTAGCTATGGTTCACACAGGCTTTTCAATTCAAATCTCCTTCCAAATATTTACCAATTCATTTGCGATTCAAGATTTGAATTATTATAATTTCATACTTCTCATTATCCTCTTATCTCTTCTTTGAAATCAAAGATTATACCTTCGCTTTAATTTCTTACCTTTAATTTCTTCGAACCAAATATTTGATTATATCCCAATTACGATATGAATTCCCACCATTCAATCTCATCGGGTTTCAAGAATGATATTATTGAAGATACGATTCACGACAAAACCCAAATCAATCGATATTGAATCATAAATTACACAGAATTTTTTTATACACTTATATTCGATTTAAATTCTCATAATCAACGAATACTATAAGTGAAATAACGATAAAATAATATCTTCCAAATTCCCCAGATAGTATTCATTTACATCATTAAATTTTATACCAAATATCGAAGATTATTTCGATCTAACTCATTTCAATCCGGTGGAAAACCCATATCTTAATTAAAAGATTTATTTAACTCTTCAACATTAGATCTGGATGGAAATACCATCAACTTATCTTCAATATTGATTACCATATCCAACTCATATTATAAGCGGAATAACGGTGAATTACCTTTTAAATTCCTCAGATAATAAGAGTTTTGATTTACCGAATTAATATCAAACATCCGAAGATTTATCTCTAACCATATCCAAATTTTTCTTTGAAAAAACCCATTTTAATTCCATATAAATATTTCCAATACTTAAATAATCTTTGAACTATTTAAAATCATTCGTATAGTCAAATAATAGTTCACGCTTATGAATTTCAATTCAAAACAACATTTGGAAATGTTACCCAAGAGTACTGCTGTTAAAACAGTTATTTAAATCAAATAGATTTAAAAATTATTCGAAATTCAAATATTCCAATTCTAATCACCTTTAAATTTATAAAACAGGAAATTATCATAGATTTCTCCAATAAACTTGTTTTATTTGATTATGATCGGCAACTACACGTATTTTAAACTCATTTGAATATAACTTTAAAATCATATGTCGAAAATCGAAATTTCCTTTCTATTCAAATACTATTATTATTTGAAATCCAACGCGTCTCATTTCAAGTCAAGTTAATTTAAAATAATCAAGTCATAACCATTCGAAGTTTGAAATCGATGTTTACAACTGTCGCAACGGAGCGCATTCTATTCAAGCCATATAATGATTATAAATTATTCACACCCTTTTCAATTTAATTTATACTTCCAAATCATTTGAAAAACAAGTTCAAATTATATTTCAAATTTGATTTTGAATTTACCATCCCGTTGTCGGACCAGTTAGGGATAGCCAGGGAGAGCAGGAAACTGAATTTCCAAACCCAAGCCTAGACACCATCCTCTCTGTCATCCTAGAACGTTCTGGTGTATTTCATATCATTATTATAATATATAAAACCCATATTCAAATTTCAAAAATCTTATCTTGAATTTAAATTGAAATATTTTTACCAAAACCAAATTTCAAATAGATATAAAAATCCATACATAATCCAAATCATTTTCCAAACCCAAATTCAATATTTAAAAGTCGATATTAAATTTAAAACCAAAATCTAAATATTATTTAATAATGAAACAAAATCGTATATGGGAAGGAGATTCTAAATTGATCACCCATATATTCCACAACCACGGTGTGTTTGTGTGTGTGCGATATCCTACAATGCAATCATAACTATCCAAATGAACCATACGATCAGATGTATACGAATTCATTCATCACAAACAACATTTTAACTGTGCACAAGCGTTACAGACAATAACGCTTATCGGTGTTTAGTGTATTATCTAATTGCATGAACAACCAATCAAACATCAACATCCATCACACAATCATCATCCACTAAATATAATCAATCTCAGCTAATTATAATTAACTAATTTAAATAAATATTTAAATTAGAAGTTCTCACCAGACAAGCTCCAACATCTTCATTACCAGAGCGAATAGACCAACGAATAGTGTTACTGCTACTCGTACTGTTTCTCAGTTCACTTCCATTAGCAGTTGAAGATTTTTCTGCTAATTATATATATCGAAAGTAAATTAATAACGATATTCGATATATATATATATATATATATATATATATATATTTATATATATAGGCCTCTTATTTTGTTTTATTTTTTTATTATAATTTTATACTTAATAAAAGTTCCAATACTATATACCACTGCGTTCTATTTTCAAATACGATTCTAACTCTTATGACGGCGAGCGAATCAGATAAAAATCGAATGAGATATGGATGTTTAAAGTTTACACTATTATAACTTATAAATTAAAATAATCGTGCCAAAATTCTTTGGCCCAAAAGCCCAATTGCCAAACACCGGCCCATCCTCTTCCTTGCTTCTTCTTCCTCCCTCCCATTTCCATTTTCGCGCCTGAACCCATTTCAACCATGCACTATGTGCACATGCACACTTCCAATCTCCAACCGTTCTTCAAATTGAAACCACTGACAAACTTCTCATCGCGTCCTCTTTTGAATGCACCCACCCGCCTGGACTTCGGTTGCCTCAATCAATTTCCGCCCCTTTGGATGCCGTGACCTGGAGCAGGAAAAATGCGTGAACTTCCATATGTCGCACTCAACATTCCAGCATCGAACTCCGCCAATTTTTTCCATACGAAAGCTCTCTCTATTCTCATCGCAATGCCATTATTCATTTCGCCTATCGCTGCTCCAAACTCCGACTAAACTCAACCCTAGTTTTCAACTTTTCAAATTGTCGACACGGAATCGAACCAATTTCGCATCAAAAATACTACCTTCCTTACTGATCGCAATGGTAGTGACGGCATGATTCAATTCTTCACGGATTGGAAGAAAAGATTTTTAGAAGTTTCTAATGCAAATTTTGATTTTTCTGTAAAACATAAATTTCTCTTTTGATTGTTGATGAAATCTGAATCTGTCGATTTCTAAAAATCATAAATGGTGATCTGGACAACATTCATATTAATCATCCAGGTTGGAATCGAATGGATTGAGAGTTATTGATTTTTGAATGGATAGGAATATGGTTTTTCATTTACTGTAAATCAACAGAGAAAGAAGAAGATGGAGGTCGTGAGTTTCTTCTGTCATTTGATCAGGGAAAATATGTTTCTTTTATATATATATGAATTTACGAATTATTTAATTATTTAGAAAGGGACACATGGCTTACCAATACCATGCATTAGGACACCTAATGTTGTTTAAAAACCCAACCAATGCATGTTTGGCAAAAAGATTTAGTTTATTTATTTATAAATTGGAATTTTAGTCACAACATTATAACACTTATATTTGTAACAATTTTCACTCTTTATTACATAAGGTTTTAACAAGATATCTATATTAACTAATATTTTAAAATTTTATTATAAAAAATATTTATCTATATTATTTATCAAATAATTTACCAAAGTTTATACTAACAAATGGATTAGAATAACTTCCTATCAATCCTTAAAATTTTTATAAATGCAAGTATAATTTACCAAAATAAAATATAATAATCATTCTTGTAAAAATCATAAAATAAATTATCCTTTACAAAAATCATTTACAAATCAATATTATCAAAATTAGAAAATATTATTACTTAAACATAAATCTTATAAATTATATATAAACTTTTAAAAATAAATGTTTTCTTATACAAAGATCATAATTTATAAAATAAAACAAGATACTTTATTTAAAATTAAAATTCATATATTCAAACCTTATAAAACAAATATATATTCAGAAAATCCAACATTATATAATTAAAATCCATATTTATATATTAAAAATCCAAATTAACTTGGTAAAATTTTGGGATGTTACATTCACCCCTAGAGACTTTTCGTCCTCGAAAAGGAAGTCGAGTGACTTAAGCTCCTACTAAATTTTAAATTCCCATTTCTATCTCAACATATTAGAAATGTAATGGTCACAACCACGACTCATATCATCCTCAAGGCATCTGATTTTCACTAAAGGTAGAATCTAAGGAAACTTCTATAATCTCATGATTACTAGGGTCATCACGGGTCTTGTTTAAAATCGAATTCTCTGAGTTTGACTCAGAGCTGCTATCCTACCACTAAGGATAAACTAGGAAAGATACTGTCTAGTACTTAGAGGTCTACAACCCTAAGAAAATTTTAAAGGTTTGGAAATTATCTTTCTAACCTATCCTTATGGAACCCATGATTTCTTAAGTGCTTAACTTAGAAATTTAAATCCAAGTTCTCAAATATATTTTTCCCTAATCCTCCAATTATCCTACAAAATACCATATTGGCCAAATTCAGTATTAGAAATTCTATTGCTCTCAATACAAATTCAAATTCAATTTAAGAGATAATTAAAAATACTAGTTCCAAATCCAAATTAATTCACTTGTCCATGGATTTATCAGAGCAGGGAAATAAGAAGAGTTCAGAGATAAAGTTGGACAGTAAAATTTCAAGCACGACAATTCGGGGTGATATTCAAAAGATGACCATGGGTCGGGCAAACTCCAGCGACAAGGGAAGGGATAGAATTATATTTCGTTCTATTTCAAAATTTTATTCCAATTGTTTCCAATTCATATTAACCCATTTATAACCTAATTGAATAATACTTTCTAAATCCACTTAAAAATTCAAAAAAAAAAAAATATATATCTCTTTTTATTCTTGTTTACATATAAATCTTGTTTAGAAATTTTTTCTTACTCAACTAGCCGGAAAATCTCTTAAGACAGTTTTATTTAAAATACCATCACGCTTCCTCTACGCACTCTGATTTAGTACGTGCATGTTTCAAACCATCATTATTCAAACATTAGAAATAAGTTTCAATATTTGGAACCAAATCCTTACAGTTCATCTTTAAAAATTCATTTTCCTTGCATAATTAAATTATATATTTCAAACACTTCCAAATTTCTTTGCAAACTTATTTGTTTAAGTTCCGTTAACATAATGTCTTGGATAAATCAAAGTTATTTAGTTGAACTCGATCTTGGTTTCATTCGGAAACTGACACAAAAGGTTATACATACATGGATCAAGTCAAATTCCATGTATTTAAAACAAAAGCTTAATATCAAATGATCATCAAAAGGTATAATGGCCTAAATCAAAACACGCCTAAATCAAAAGATGAACTACTCAAGATCAAATAAGTTTGGTCTAAATTCTCAAATAGTATCAAGACGAGAAAGTCAAGTGCGCCTAAGGATGCGAGTATAAGCAGTTCAAAGTACGATAATTCAAGTCAAGGTATTCGACCAAGCTTAAGTAAAGGGAAATGAACAACACTACTCAGCGGTTCGAATTTAAACGATGGAACTAACTTAGGTCAAGTAGGGAAGTCGAGCGCTCCTAAGGATACAATCATAGTAGTTTATTCTTGGGATTTGTCATTCACAATTCATACTAGGTATACATGCGAATCGATTGCTTATATCCGTCGAGATGAACAAAATGATATCTTACTAGATCTTCATATTCAAATCTTGTCACGGTTTGATCTACTACCATTTCCATTCTAAAAGATGCAGTGATACTTCAACATGTCTTAAACGTAATGTATTATATATTATTTTACGTACGTGCACTCCCAAAATGTATATTTCCAGTTATCGATAGAATGGTTTGATCTTCATTTATACTTATTATCCACCATATATTGAATTTATTTAACATACATAACATTTGTCAAAATAGTATTCCTCGACGTCTTAATCGAAACCATATAGTTATCCCACTTTCGAAACTCAAAAATAAAAATCTGTGATGTCGCGATCATCAACAGAATTATCCTCAAGCAACTAGAGTGTGACCCTATATCTACCTAGTATATAATGGATTTTGCATATACGTTGATCAGACGTATATTCAAAACCCTTACATACTCGATAGTCCAATCGTGACATCGAATAAACACTCAAAACCCTTATTTCCAATTATATTTCAAAAATATATTCCAAATAATCATCATTTTGAAAATGATTTACTTGTTCAAAATACCTTATATAGGTTTCAAAAATACGCTCTCTCGTCATAATATTCCAAAATCTCATTCTAGGGTATTTCTAACCCTATCTCTAATGAGATTACATAACTCTGAGGAGTCATATTCCTTTGTCCAAATATGTATGTACCATATAGGTTTGTATAAACAAAGCTCTGATACCAACTGTAACGACCCGCCTTTAAGCCCAGTTCTTGCCGGTAATTAAATCGACTCAAACCGTTCATAAAGACGAATTGTTATGGGTACATACATATATTGAACAAAAATAACAGAACCTTCCATTGAATAATTCAATATTACATCAGAGTTACATGAATATCAGAGTTACAACATAAACGTATACAGCGGAAGAAAGAAAATATACTCTCAGTGGAAGATCAAAATGATACAGCGGAAGCTCCAATTCTATAGTGGACTCCAACTCTAAAAGCGCTTCGAATCCTGCTCCAACGACCTATAACTGCAAAACTAAACACTAGCTGCCCGTATGGAAATTAATGGGCACCCAGAGTTTAGAAATGAACAATAAACTCCAGGTCAGTCGTGGGACTGGTGTGAGAACATAAAACATTTGCTTTAAGGTTTATTTTAAAGTTGTGAAATTCACCAGACCACGCCGCTAACGCGGAACGTGTTAACTCCATATGAATTCCCGTGCATAGAAATTCGATATGACTTTTGAAAATGAAGCTATCATAAGCTCGTCCCACATCACACAATGCACGCGCACACCAAATGAGCGAGTTTTATCTTATGATAACCAAACATGCTTTCATACGTGAAAATCCTCTTCTAATATTATCATATAGTGTGAAAAGCAATTTCGCAAATAAATGTATTAATTCTAGACGACATAATACCATTAATATTATCTCGCCATATATATACAAACCAAAACCGTATGGCTTGTATTGGAGATTGGATTTCCAATTTGATGATTCCATGCAAGAAATATCAATCAAGGATACAAAATGAAGTGCCTCAACGGCTTTTTCATCCATCATGCGGACACCGACTACACATCGTCAGGGCAGATCAACGGTTTTCGATCAAACATGACTCCCCGAACATACCCAACTTCCCCAGGTTCGTAAGTGGTTTCCCACTGCTTCACAGCTCCATCATCAATTCATATATAAGTATAAAACCTAACTGCCAGTTTCTCATCAATCCGGGGTGTGAGGTTTGTTGATGTCACGTCATACACAAAGCGATGCTTCGATAAGCCATTCTTTGATCATCATTAGCTCGTTTCATAACTCGGATATGCCACATTGACAATTCACGACATATCACTCATTTCAATTAATGCACACCCTCTAAGTTCATATGACTTAGAGACGAGGATAATATATTGTCACAAATCCGATATACATTAACGTAAATCAATGCTATGCGGTCAATTTCAACGTCAGGCACACCATCCATAAGAATCCGTTCTGGGTTTGAATGGAACAACAACCCGAAAATACTTAAATATGTTCAGGTCTCATGTAACTCATATCTCGTATCGGTGGCCTACCTAACCGAGACATTAATCACAATCAATCTAAACAAATTTAAATATTCCCGGTCTTCATCCGTCGTTTACCGAGTCTTGAATTGCTTCATAACGTCGTATTATTACTTGGAATGGTTTCGAACATATACTCGATCCCGGTCTTCCCAAGTAACAAGCGTACTTAAAACAGTAGCTATGGTTCACACAGGCTTTTCAATTCAAATCTCCTTCCAAATATTTACCAATTCATTTGCGACTCAAGATTTGAATTATTTTAATTTCATACAACTCATTATCCTCTTATCTCTTCTTTGAAATCAAAGATTATACCTTCACTTTAATTTCTTACCTTTAATTCCTTCGAACCAAAGATTTGATTAAATCCCAATTACAATATGAATTTCCACCATTCAATCTCATCGGGTATCAAGAATGATATTATTGAAGATAAGATTCACGACAAAACCCAAATCAATCGATATTGAATCATAAATTACATAGAATTTTTTTTATACACTTGTATTCGATATAAATTCTCATAATCAACGAATACTATAAGTGAAATAATGATAAAATAATATCTTCCAAATTCCCCAGATAGTATTCATTTACATCATGAAATTTTATACCAAATATCGAAGATTACTTCTATCTAACTCATTTCAATCCGGTGGAAAACCCATATCTTAATTAAAAGATTTATTTAACTCTTCAACATTAGATCTGGATAGAAATACCATCAACTTATCTTCAATATTGATTACCTTATCCAACTCATATTATAAGCGGAATAATGGTGAATTACCTTTTAAATTCCTCAGATAATAAGAGTTTTCATTTACCGAATTAATATCAAACATTCGAAGATTTATCTCTAACCATATCCAAATTTTTCTTTGAAAAAACCCATTTCAATTACATATAAATATTTCCAATACTTAAATAATCTTCGATCTATTTAAAATCATTCTTATAGTCAAATAATAATTCACGCTTATGAATTTCAATCCAAAACAACATTTGGAAATGTTACCCAAGAGTACTGCTGTTAAAACAGTTATTTAAATCAAATAGATTTAAAAATTATTCGAAATTCAAATATTCTAATTCTAATCACCTTTAAATTTATAAAACAGGAAATTATCACAGATTTCTCTAATAAACTTGTTTTATTTGATTATGATCGGCAACTACACGTATTTTAAACTCATTTGAATATAACTTGAAAATCATATGTCGGCAATCGAAATTTCCTTTCTATTCAAATACTATTATTATTTGAAATCCAACGCGTCTCATTTCAAGTCAAGTTAATTTAAAATGATCAAGTCATAACCATTCGAAGTTTGAAATCGATGTTTACAACTGTCGCATCAGAATGCGTTCGATTCAAGCCATATAACGATTATAAATTATTCACACCCTTTTCAATTTAATTTATACTTCCAAATCATTTGAAAAACAAGTTCAAATTATATTTCAAATTTGATTTCGAATTTACCATCCCGTTGTCGGAACAGTTAGGGATAGCCAAGGAGAGAAGGAAAATGAATTTCCAAACCCAAGCCTAGACACCATCCTCTCTGTCATCCTAGAACGTTCTGGTGTATATCATATCGTTATTATAATATATAAAACCCATATTCAAATTTCAAAAATCTTATCTTGAATTTAAATTGAAATATTTTTACCAAAACCAAATTTCAAATAGATATAAAAATCCATACATAATCCAAATCATTTTCCAAACCCAAATTCAATATTTAAAAGTTGATATTAAATTTAAAACCAAAATCTAAATATTATTTAATAATTAAACAAAATCGTATATAAGAAGTAGATTCTAAATTGATCACCTATATATTCCACAACCACGGTGTGTTTGTGTGTGTGTGATATCCTACAATGCAATCATATCTATCCAAGTGAATCATACGATCAGATGTATACGAATTCATTCATCACAAACAACATTTTAACTGTGCACAAGCGTTACAGATAATAACGCTTATCGGTGTTTAGTGTATTATCTAATTGCATGAACAACCATTCACACATCAACATCCATCACATAATCGTCATCCACTAAATATAATCAATCTCAGCTAATTATAATTAACTAATTTAAATAAATATTTAAATTAGAAGTTCTCACCAGACAAGCTCCAACATCTTCATTACCAGAGCGAATAGACCAACGAATACTGTTACTTCTACTCGTACTGTTTCTCGGTTCACTTCCATTAGCAGCTGGAGATTTTTCTGCTAATTATATATATCGAAAGTAAATTAATAACGATATTCGATATATATATATAGGCCTCTTATTATATTTTATTTTTTATTATAATTTTATACTTAATAAAAGTTCCAATACTATATACCACTGTGTTCTATTTTCAAATACGATTCTAATGCTTCTGACGGCGAGCAAATCGGATAAAAATCGAATGAGATATGGATGTTTAAAGTTTACACTATTATAACTTAGAAATTAAAATAATTGTACCAAAATCCTTTGGCCCAAAAGCCCAATTGCCAAACACCGGCCCATCCTCTTCCTTGCTTCTTCTTCCTCCCTCCCATTCCCATTTTCACGCCTGAACCCATTTCAACCATGCGCCATTTGCACATGCACACTTCCAATCTCCAACCGTTCTTCAAATTGAAACAACCGACAAACTTCTCGTCGCGTCCTCTTTTGAATGCACCCACTCGCCTGGACTTCGGCTGCCTCAATCAATTTCCGCCCCTTTGGATGCCGTGACCTGGAGCAGGAAAAATGCGTGAACTTCCATATGTCGCACTTACCATTCCATCATCGAACTCCGCTAATTTTTGCCATACAAAAGCTCTCTCCATTCTCAACGCAATGCCATTATTCATTTCGCCTATCGCTGCTCCAAACACCGACTAAACTCAACCCTAGTTTTCAACTTTTCGAATTGTCGACACGGAATCGAACCGATTTCGCACCAAAAATACTACCTTCCTTGCTGATCGCAATGGTGGTGATGGCACGATTCAATTCTTCACGGATTGGAAGAAAAGATTTTTAGAAGTTTCCTATGCAAATTTTGATTTTTCTATAAAACATAAATTTCTCTTTTGATTGTTGATGAAATCTGAATTTGTCGATTTCTAAAAATAATAAATGGTGATCTGGACAACATTCGTATTAATCATCTAGGTTGGAATCAAATGGATTGAGAGTTATTGATTTTTGAATGGATAGGAATATGGTTTGTTCATTTACTATAAATCAACTGAGAAAGAAGAAGATGGAGGTCATGAGTTTCTTTTGTCATTTGATCAGGGAAAATATGTTTCTTTTATATATATATGAATTTACCAATTATTTAATTATTTAGAAAAGGGACACATGGCTTACCAATACCATGCATTAGGACACCTAATCTTGTTTTAAAACCCAACCAATGCATGTTTGGCAAAAAGATTTAGTTTATTTATTTATAAATTGGAATTTTAGTCACAACATTATAACACTTATATTTGTAACAATTTTCACTCTTTATTTCATAAGGTTTTAACAAGATATTTATACTAACTAATATTTTAAAATTTTATTATCAAAAATATTTATCTATATTATTTATCAAATAATTTACCAAAGTTTATACTAACAAATGGTTTAGAATAAATGCCTATCAATCCTTAAATTTTTTATAAATGCAAGTATAATTTACCAAAATAAAATATAATAATCATTCTTGTAAAAATCATAAAATAAATTATCCTTTACAAAAATCATTTACAAATCAATATTATCAAAATTAGAAAATATTATTACTTAAACATGAAAACTTATAAATTATATATAAACTTTTAAAAATAATTTTTTTCTTATACAAAAATCATAATTTATAAAATAAAACAAGATACTTTATTTAAAATTAAAATTCATATATTCAAACCTTATAAAACAAATATATATTCAGAAAATCCAACATTATATAATAAAAATCCAAATTCATATATTAAAAATCCAAATCAACTTGGTAAAATTTTGGGATGTTACACCTAGGGTTTACGTTTCAGATGCATTTCACTTACGACATTGATAGCTACAGGACATTTGCTTCTTTAACTAACTATTTTTCAACACTTGGCAAATCATTTTGAACTAAACCTAGTGTTTACTTTTAGGTGCATTTCAGTTATGAAAGTGCTAGCTACTGGACATATGCTTCTTATTTTTTGATTATTAAACACGTAAGTTTTCTTTATTATTCATTTGTAAGCAACTTTGATAAACCCTATTTAACAATTGTTGTATATCATAGTTTTTGTAGTGCATGTATAGTGCTTTTTTTTTGTTTTTGTAATGATTTAACCTAATATGTAACTAAATGATTAGTTATAAATAGTTTGATGTTATTCTATTCAATTGCTTAAGAAGAAAAGTGCATTTATACTTGTTGTTTATTATTCATTTAAGAAGAAAAGTGCATTTACCTTTGTTGTTTGTTATTGTTTGATGGTTCACATTTATCTGATTGTTTGTTATTGTTCACATTTATCTTTAAAATTATCAGTCTATTTGGTGTAGTTGCAAAGCAGGTTCATATGTTCATTATACAGATTTGCTTACTGTCATAGTAACATATCACCAAATAACTATACAATCATTTCAATGTTGTAATATATTCGACTTAATAGTCTAAAAAGATAAATGTATTTATCTTTCAATGAAAATTAATGTATAAGGCACTTATTATTAATTAATTGTATGTGATTACAAAATTATAAATTGCTCTAGTTGCAAAACTGAACTTATGATTACAAAATTGAATTTTTGTTATTAACAATTTATAAATGTTTAGTAGAATATCTTATTTTAATTCAGATTTAAAAAAGATAATTGAATCTATCTTTTCAAAAAAAATAATATTTTATGTTTGTTAATTATATAGAATTTCACAAGTTGATATTGCCTACGTATATATGTCCTATAATCACAAATATTGTAACATATTCATAAATAATTTAACAATCATTTCATTGTTGTACATATATTTGATTCAATAGTTTTAAAAGATAAATAAATTTATCTTTCAAGGTAAATTTACCTATAAGGTACTTATTGTTTATTAATTGTACGTGATTAAAAAATTATAAATTTCTCTTGTTGCAAAATTGAACTTATGATTGCAAAATTAACCAATAAGGCATTTTTGTAATTAACAATATATAAATTTTTAGTAGAATATCTTATTTTATTTCAAATTTAAACAAGATAATTGAATCTATCTTTTCGAAAAAAAATACATTGTTATACGTTTGTTATATATACTGAATTTCACAAGTTGATATTGTCTGAATGTATATGTCCTATAATTATAAATATTGTAATGTATCATTAAATGATTGCACAATCATTTCATTGTTGTACATATATTTGATTCAATAGATTAAAAATATAAATATATTTATCTTTCAAGGTAAATTAACCAATAAGGCACTTATTGTTAATTATTGTATGTGATTACAAAATTATAAATTGCTTTAGTTGCAAAACTGACCTTATGATTACAAAAATTGCAATTTTGTAATTAACTATTTATAAATGTTTAGTAGAATATCTTATTTTATTTCAAATTAAAAAAAGAAAATTGAATCTATATTTTCAAAAAAAGGCACCGTTTTATGTTTGTTATATATACGAAATTTCACAATTTGGAATTGCCTGAGTATATATGTCCTATAAAGCATTACATTTCATTATTTATGTTAAACCATTGCTTGATGATTATGTTGGCACGCTAGAAATTTGGACTACATTATCTCACATTGAAATTCATAGTCATTCAATATTTTCACAATCATTCAATAATATCACAGTCAATCAAGTGCATGAATTGACGATTAATTCTAACAAGATTTATTTTACTGAATATTCGCATTGTTTTACAAAATTTTTGTTTCAAACTAGCATTAGTCTAATTATATTCAACGATGTCAACTAAAAATTTCTTGATATACTGTTATGTTATGTGCACATTGAAGATTTCTTAACTTCTTAGCTGCTTATGTGCATACAAATTTCTTGATATACTATTATGTTATGTGTACAAAGAAAACAAACCATTTTGTTTCCTAAACATTTTGAGTAGAATTATAGTCAGCTGTATTAATTTTAATGTCATTGTAACAACCCGGAAAATCAGAACCAATTTAAAATTTTTATTTTGGCAATTTTAATGAATTTTGAATATTAAAATGAATTATTTTAAATAATACAATAACCCGGAAATCTGGGCCAATTTAAAATTTTTATTTTGGCAATCTTAGCGAATTTTGATTATTTAAAATGAATTATTTTAAATAATATCAACGAGAAAATTTCTTTTGAATAAAATTCAATCGTATATAGTTATATATATCGACGATAGAATATAAATATTTATTTATATTTATAAAAGGAATTGAAAATGGCGCGGTAGTTCGATAATTCGATTTCAAACTTCAAATGAATGTACCGGGTGCAAAATAAACCGGATTTTAGCGAAACCAAAAATAATAGAATCTAATTGGGAATATCTTTCCAACGAATCCGAAAAATTGAAATTTCATAGCGGGAATCAAAAGATATGCCTAGTTGAAAATTCTGAATAGTCGCCATGAAATTCAGCCCTTAAAAATGGGAATTTTGCAAACGACCTCGGATTTCGACGAAACCACTTTTGTTGGACCCGTGATGTCAAATTATTGCTAGGTTTCAAATTTCGTAATTTTTCGAATCAATATGTGAGCGTGGCAAAGGAAAACGCGTTTGACCAGTTTAAGTTGATTTTAATCGACTGGAAAATGGCCATTTTTCAAACGGTCTCGGAATTTGACAAAATTAGTTTTGTTAGGACCGTATCGTCAATACGAAGCTAGAAATAATTTTTCTGGGATTTTTAGAGATTGTGTGTGACCCCGGTAAATTGAAATGTACGTTTAAAATTCAATATAATGATTTAAATGTTAAATCTAACGAAAACTGATCGAAACGATCGAATAAGCTTACGATACATATCCCATTGCGTTCGGAATGGGGGTAATTAGCTAGGGGCGATAGTCGTTGGGCTCGGAATGGAGTTCGAATGAAAAGTCAAAGGTTGGAGAAATTATTAAATAAATAAATAATTAATTAAACTATATAATTCCCTTACCCCCCTTTCCCTCTTCTCTCTCCTTACTTTTCAGAAAACCGATGAAGAAGAAAAAATCGCGCCTGGCGATCGACGCGCAACCCCCCCAAGGCGGCGCCGCCGCGGCGACACCCCCCCTCCGCTGGCCGCCGACCTCCCTCCAGTTCCCCTTCCGATCTCCTCCTTCTATTCTCTCTCCTCGTCTAGAACCGCACCCCCTAAACCCGAAGACCCACTTCCCCCGCGCCCCCGACAGCCGACGATCCCCTCCCAGGCCCACCTCCGACTGGCCGCACCGCCCCAACCCCCCTCCTCTGATTCTCCGGCGATTAAACCCTAAAAGCTGTAAGTTTTTTTATATTTTTATTTTTCTATGTGATCGATTTTATAAATTTAAAGATCAGTTTTTGCATAAATTTAAAATCAGTTTTTATATAATTATTGAAGAACAAAATGATAGGATTTTTGAAAACAAAAAGATGAGATTTTTTATTGTATAACAAGAATAAAAATATAATTTTTATCGCATGTAAAGGTTGAAAATATAATTTTCATATTATATAGATAATAAAAATGTGATCTTTATATGGTAGGATATAAAAAGACGATATTTTTATGTAGTGAAAGACGACATTTTTAAAGTAGGAAAGGCGATATCTTTATGTAATGAAGGCGAGATTTTTATATATTGAAAAGCAAAGTAAAAATTCAATTTTTATATATTGAATAGCAAAGTAAAAATTCTATTTTTATAAATTGAAAGAAAAGTAAAAATTCGATTTTTATATATTGAAAACAAAGTAAAAATTCGATTTTTATATATTGAATAGCAAAGTAAAAATTCGATTTTTATATATTGAATAGCAAAGTAAAAATTCGATTTTTATATATTGAATAGCAAAGTAAAAATTCGATTTTTATATATTGAATAGCAAAGTAAAAATTCGATTTTTATATATTGAATAGCAAAGTAAAAATTCGATTTTTATATATTGAATAGCAAAGTAAAAATTCGATTTTTATATATTGAATAGCGAAGTAAAAATTCGATTTTTATATATTGAATAGCGAAGTAAAAATTCGATTTTTATATATTGAATAGCAAAGTAAAAATTCGATTTTTATATATTGAATAGCAAAGTAAAAATTCGATTTTTACATATGTAGAGAATACGGGCAAAGAAAGTGACAAGAGGCAAGAACAACAAAGATTTCTACATAAGAAGAGTCGTGGGATTGGATTAGCTAATCAGTGAGAACTTCTCACCTTTTAATTTTGTTTTCTAGTTAATAATATATACTAGGATGCAGACGGTGTTTAGTAGCACCCGACACCCGTCGTCCACATACCATGGACAGCTTGTATGCTTGATTGTTTGATTTTGATGTGTAGTTGATTGTGTGATGTGATGTGAAATGAAATAAAATATTTATATAGTTGAAAATATTTTATAGTTAAAAATAGAATTTTTAACGTGTATATAAAATGAAATAAAAATAAACAAATCGGACGATTTGTTTATATACACACATTTGACTGATATTGATTGGGACGATAAATTTTACACATCGCCCAACTGCACAAATAAAATCTGTGTTTGATTGTTTGAACCCCACACGGGTATTAGGATGATATTTGATGTACACTAATCCCGATTGTTTAGTTGTATGTCGATCGATTGATTGACAGACTGTTATAAGCGTTAAATATTTATATTCGATGCTTATACAGTGTAGAATGCACTTTGGATGATGGTTGATTATTCATCGTTGTTATTGTATACATGTGTTGTAGAAAATCCATATAAGTAACATTATATGGTAATTGATTGGGCCTCATTCCAGTTTGGAAAAAGGAAATATTTGAAATAGAAATATTTGAAAAGGAAATATTTGAAATAGAAATATTTTGTAATAACCCGGAAATCTGGGTCAGTTTAAAATTTTTATTTTGGCAATTTTAGCGAATTTTGATTATTTAAAATGAATTATTTTAAATAATATCGACGAGAAATTTATTTTGAATATAATTCGAATGTATATATTCGTTTGAATCGTCGTTAGAATATAAATATTTATTTATATATATAAAAGGAATTGAAAATGGCGCGGTAGTTCGATAATTCGATTTCAAACTTCATTTGAATGTACCGAGTGCAAAATAAGCCGGATTTTAGTGAAACTAAAAATATTTGAATCTAATTGAGGATATCTTTCCAACGAATCCGAAAAATTGAAATTTCATAGCGGGAATCAAAAGATATGTCCAGTTGAAAATTCTGAATAGTCGCTATGAAATTCAGGCCCTTAAAAATGAAAATTTTGCAAACGACCTCGGATTTCGACAAAACCACTTTTGTTGGATCCGTGATGTCATATTATTGCTAGATTCCAAATTTCATAATTTTTCAAATCAATATGTGAGCGTGGCAAAGGAAAACGCGTTTGACCACTTTTAGTTGATTTTAATCGACTGGAAAATGGTCATTTTTCAAACGGTCTCAAAATTCGACAAAATTAGTTTTGTTAGGACCGTATCGTCAATACGAAGCTAGAAAATATTTTTCTGGGATTTATAGAGCTAGTATGTGACCCTGGTAAATTGAAATGTGCGTTTAAATTGAATAATAAAGATTTATATTTTAAATTCAACAGAAACTGATCGAAATAGTCGAATCAGCTTACGATACATATCCCATTGTGTTTGGAATAGGGGTAAAACGCTAGGGACGACAGGCGGTGGGCCTCGTTTAGAGGTCAAATGAAAAAGTCAACTTTTTGAAATTAATTAAATAAATAAATAAAAACTCTCCCCTTAAATCCCTCTGCCCCCCCCCCCCCGTTCGATTTAAAATCAGAAGGAAATAAAAAGAAAGAAAGAGAAGGACGGGGAGGAGCCGCGCTCCCCCCAGGTGGCGGCGCCGACCACCAAGGTCCCCCCTTCCCCACGTCGATCCTCCTCCGCCCTCCGTTCTCCTCCTTCCTCTTCCCTCGCACCCCCCCTTCTCAGCTGAAACGTGCGCGTGACGCCCCCCTCGCTCTGTCGATCGCCCAAGACCCCGCGCCGCCCATCTGAGGGCCTCGCCACCAACCTGAGCCGCACCACCCTCAGCCGCGCCCGACCCCACTGCCTCGCGCCCTGACCACCGCGCCACCTAGATTGATGGCCACCACCCTCCTTCAACGCCGACACCAAATCCGACTGAAACCCCCCCTTCTTCTGATAAAGCAAAGTAAGTTTTATTTATTATTTTTAGTGTAGAAAATTATCATTTTTCCTATGTGTTTTAGTGTAGAAAAATATGATTTTTCATATGTGTATAGATCCGCAATAAAGATAGGATTTTTATCATAAGTTAGAAATATTTTTATGAAGGTAAAGATTAGATTTTTAAAATAGAAAAGATTAGAATTTTAAAATTGAAAAGATTAGATTTTTAAAATAGAAAAGATTAGATTTTTTAAAATAGAAAAGATTAGATTTTTAAAATAGAAAAGATTAGATTTTTAAAATAGAAAAGATTAGATTTTTAAAATAGTAAAGATTAGATTTTTAAAATAGAAAAGATTAGATTTTTAAAATAGAAAAGATTAGATTTTTAAAATAGAAAAGATTAGATTTTTAAAATAGAAAAGATTAGATTTTTAAAATAGAAAAGATTAGATTTTTAAAATAGTAAAGATTAGATTTTTAAAATAGAAAAGATTAGATTTTTAAAATAGAAAAGATTAGATTTTTAAAATAGAAAAGATTAGATTTTTAAAATAGAAAAGATTAGATTTTTAAAATAGGAAAGATACGATTTTTATCGATGTAAAAATAGAATTTTTATCTATATAGTAACGAAGTAAAAATTCGATTTTTATATATTGAATAGTGAAGTAAAAATTCGATTTTTATATATTGGATAACGAAGTAAAAATTCGATTTTTATATATTGAATAGCAAAGTAAAAATTCGATTTTTATATATGTAGAGAATACGGGCAAAGAAAGTGACAAAGGGCGAGTGGCGAAGATTTTCTACCTACGAAGAGTCGTGGGATCAGATAGCTATCTGTGAGAATTTCTCACCTTTTAATTTAATTTTTCTAGTTATAAATATATACTAGGATGTAGACGGTGTTTAGTAGCACGCGACACCCGTCGTCCACAGACCATGGACGGCTTGTATGCTTGATTGTTTGATTTTGATGTGTAGTTGATTGTGTGATGTGAAATGAAATAAAATATTTATATAGTTGAAAATATTTTATAGTTAAAAATAGAATTTTTAACGTGTATATGAAATGAAATAAAAATAAACAAATCGGACGATTTGTTTATATACACACATTTGACTGATATTGATTGGGACGATAAATTTTACACATCGCCCAACTGCACAAATAAAATCTGTGTTTGATTGTTTGAAACCCCACACGGGTATTGGGATGATATTTGACGTACACTAATCCCGATTGTTTAGTTGTATGTCGATCGATTGATTGACAGACCGTTATAACCATTGAATATTTATATTTGATGCTTATACAGTGTAGAATGCACTCTGGATGATGGTTGATTATTTATCGTTGTTATTTTATACATGTGTTGTAGAAAATCCATATTATTAACATTATATGGTAATTGATTGGGCCTCATTCCAGTTTTGAAAATATAATATTTGAAAATAGAAATATATGGAACCGCGTTGATAGATTGACGCCATTTTGACGTGAACGATATTTATATCGATTTTATTCAAATTGAAGTGAATATTAAAGTGAATTGAAATTCGAATTTAATTGAATTGATTTGAAATTCGAAATGAACTGAAATGATTGGAAATTCGAATAGAATTGAAATAGAATTGAAATCGTTTTGAAATGAATTCGAATTGAATTGAAATAGAATTGAAATCGTTTTGAAATGAATTCGAAATAAATTGAAATAGAATTGAAATCATTTTGAAATGAATTCGAATTAAATTGAAATAGAATTGAAATCGTTTTGAAATGAATTCGAATTGAAATCGAATAGAAATGAAGTTGAATTGAAATTGAATTAATTTAAAATTCAAATTGAATGGAAAACAAATTGAAATTGAATTAAAAATCGTTTTGAAAAGGAAATCGACGAAGTATATATTATATATATAATATAATGGCCTGAATAGAACGCGCCGCGCCGCGGCAGTTCGTGAATTTCGACCATTGAGTTCGAATGGATATGGCGGGAGATCCGACTGTCGGATTATCCAAAAACCGGAATCGTTGGGTTCGTATCGAAAAGAGCTTTCTGATGAATATTTGAAATTTGAAATCTAACGGTTGGATTTGGAGTTACGTCCAAATCAAATTTGGAAAAGGTCGCTGTAAGTGCAGTTCGATGGCCATTGATGGAAATCGACTGTACGAGCCTTGATAAAATTATTAAAAATATTAATAATTTGTGTAAAATCATCGAAAGTGATATGTGAAGAATTGGGATGAAAAACTCCATATTTGCAAAGATAAAAATAGTTTTTTATCGAGATGAACTAGTTTTGAACTAGAATAATAATTTATTTATTTTTAAATAAATAAATTGGTTTTGAAATGGTTTTAAAAGAAACCAGAATTTCCAATAATTGAATTGGAATGGATTTGAATCGAAATTGTCTTTGGAATATTTCGATGTGGGATTTTGTGATTATACAGATATTGTTATGGAAATTTGAAAGATATATATCGTTGTTTCCAATACGATATTTGTTGGTCATGAAGTTTGATATTGAATATAAGCCGATATATTTTCTATTCAGAGCCTTGTATTTAATATCAAATGGGATTTGGGTTTGTCGTGAATGGTGTCTTCATTAACACTGTTCTTAAACCCAGTTGAGAAAAAGATTAAATCTTTTTATTTGAAGTGAACCAATTAAGTGATATTTAATTGGAATTGAACTGGAATTGATTTTTGGGTTTATCGTGAATGGTGTTTTAAATAACACTTGTTCTTTAACCCGATAATTAATGAATGTGATTTTGGGTTTATTGTGGGCAGTGTTTTAAATGACATTGGTTTTTTAACCCAGTTAAGACAGGATATTGATTTCTGTGAAGATTAAAACTAAGTGGAGTTTTAATGAATCTTTAATTATATTGAAAAGATCGAGAATGGAGTATCACTAGTTTTGCTCCAGGCGATTGTTAAATCTTTAATTAGATTTGAACGTGAAATGGTAATTGAATTACCGATAACACTGTGGTGTTAGATATGAAGTATTACCAGTTTTACTTCATGGGATAAATAGGTTGGGATTGGGAAATAAAATAAACGATTACTCCGGTGTGGTTCGCTAATCCCGACTAGTTTGAATTGATATTCAAAAGAAGATTAAAGAATAAATTTGAAGAATTTATCTTTGATAAAATTAATGGGAACCTTTCCCAAAGTATAAGAATATTGGGATAAAAGAATATTCTGAATTGGAATGAGGCGTATGTTGTGTTTGTGTAACACTTATTTAAAGTATACGCGAGTTATTCGGGAAGACCGGGTTTATCCCATTCTGAATAACCGATACGAAGATAAGTCGAAGATGAAGACGGTGGTCGAAGATCGGAAGTCTTCACGTCGTTTGGGTGATTACTGATGATCTTGATTGGGCTGTACACCCAAGAAGATGGAAACAGTTGGTGATCGTCCAGACGTACTTGGAGATCGATGGATATGCGGGGTACTAGGTGCCTCCGGTTTCGTTCAGACCCAGAACGGACTTGTAAATGGACTGTGCGTCTGACATTGGATTTTAGTCTGTGTGATTGATTTCTATTAAATATATATCTGTTTGGCGGCGGTGAATTTATTCTCTTGCTTAACGCCCTTCTCTGAGACGTACGAGCTCAGGGGTTATATATTGATGGATATCAATCACATGGAGTGAATTGCCTGTGTGGCATGCCTAAGTGGCAATTGATCAAGGCTTCTTTTGAAAAGCAAAGTCTTGTGGATGATGATCAAAGCAAGGCCTGTGTGGCATAGCTTTGTGTAGCGTTGATTCGCGAGCCTCGCACCCCGGTTGTGAACCAAAAACGGGAGAGGACGTCAGGGAGGGCATGCGTTTCTTTCTAGCTATGGTGGTGCCAGTGACCTACCAGCCCTGACATTTATATACTTTTCACCTGTGTGGTTTTTGCTGTTGCGAGGCGCCTCGGTTTGATCGGACGATCTGGGTCCGATGGAGTCATTCGTTGGCTCATTTACGCCCCATAGGGCGGGGGAACGCATGTTCAGGGTTTAAGTTTAATCCACATCGGTGGACCGGCCTTGAGGATCCAAGGGTCGATGCGCTCTGACCCTGAGGCTCGGGCTAGACAGTCTCGAAGTCGGTGAGGACTATCTTTTGCCTCGGTTCATAGATGGAAACCCAACTTCCAAATACGTGACATTTGCGGTTTTATTTGTAGAACCTAGTATTGGCAACATGATATATGGTACCCATGCCGCTTATGATTGATATTTATGATTTGAAGATGTTTTATACACTATGCATTTATAATAGTATCAAATGATTTGTTTTAAACGTATCAAGCATTCTTGGCTATTATAAGGTAAAAACCCTATCCTCCGGCTTGCGTTGCATTGTGTGATGGGAACTGGGTCTTATAATAGATTCATTTTTCTTTATTTAGCATTGCGCTGTTGTTATATGCACAGGTATTCTTGGGAGGAAACCCGTTCCGTGTTATACGGTGTGGTCCCTTGATTTACCGAACTTTAAAGTAAAGTTTTAAATAACTGTTTTAGTTCTCACACCAGTCCCATGACTGACCTGGAGTTTATTGTTTTGACCTAAACTCTGGGTGCCCTTATTTTCGACACGGGCAGCTAGTAGTTTTGGTTTTGCAGATTTATATTCACAGGATCCTGGTTTACAGCTGGAATGATATCCGGAAAGCTTTGTATCCGTATATCTCTTCTAGTTGTGTATTGTATTATTTTCCGCTGCTATGTATTTAAATGTAATTTAAATCTCTGATATTTCTGTGTAATATTCATCTATACTCTATATATTCTTATATTCTGATGGAATTTTTGTAATATACAATGAAATGTTCTTCCGTCTGCGTTGTTTTGTGGCTTGTTCTCGAACTATCCGCGCTTTCCTCACCAGGGAAGTAGCGGGTTTTCACAGTATTTGAAAAAGAAATATTTTGAATAGAAATATTTGAAATAGAAATATTTGAAATAGAATATTTGGAAATAGAAATATATGAAGCCGTATTGATTAGATTGACGCTATTTTTACGTGAACGATATTTATATCGATTTTATTCATTTTATAATGAATATCGAAAGTGATTTCAAAATCTGATATTTTGAATAGAAATGAATTCGAATAGAAATTGAATATAAATGAATTCGAATTGAAATTGAATATAAATGATTTCGAATTGAAATTGAATATAAATGAATTCGAATTGAAATTGAATTGAAAACGAATTGAAATTGAATTAGAAATCAATTTGAATTGAAATCAATTTGAAATGAATTTAAAACGAATTTGTAAGGGAAAATTCAATTTTGATTTGAGTTTGAAAAAGAAGTTGAAATCGTTTTGAAAACGAATTTAAAACGATTTATAAAATTCATGTCGAAAGGAAATCGACGAAGTATATATTATATATATAATAAAATGGCCTGAATAGAACGCGCCGCGCCGCGGCAGTTCGCGAATTTCGACCATTGACTTCGAACGGATATTACGGGAGATCCGACCGTTGGATTCTCCTAAAACCGGAACCGTTGGGTTCGTATCGAAAAGAGATTTCTAACAAATATTAGAAATTAGAAATCTAACGGTTGGATTTGGAATTATGTCCAAATCAAATTTGAAAAAGGTCGCTGTAAGTGCAGTTCGATAGCCGTTGATGGAAATCGACTATACGGACCTTGATAAAATTATTAAAAATAGTAATAATTTGTGTAAAATCATAAGAAATGATTTGAGAAGAATTGGGATGAGAAACTCCATATTTGAAAAGATAAAAATAGATTTTTATCGAAATGAACTAGTTTTGAACTAGAATTATAATTCTATTTATTTTTAAATAAATAAATTGGATTTGAAATGGTTTTGAAAATAACCAGGATTTCCAATAATTATATTGGAATGGATTTGAATCGAAATTGTCTTCGAAATATTTCGATGTTGGATTTCGTGATTATACAGATATGGTTATGGAAATTTGAAAGATATATATTTATATCGTTATTTCCAATACGACATTTGTTAGTCGTAGAATTTGATATTGAATATAAGCCGATATGTTTTCTATTCAAAGCCTTGTATTTAATATCAAATGTGATTTGGGTTTGTCGTGAATGGTGTCTTCATTAACACTGTTCTTAAGCCCAGTTGAGAAAAGATTAAATCTTTTTATTTAGATTTAACGAAGTGTATCAATTAAATAATAGTTAATTGGAATTGAATTGGTATTGATTTTTGGGTTTATCGTGAACAGTGTTTTAAATAACACTTGTTCTTTAACCCGATAATTAATGGAATGTGATTTTGGGTTGTCGTGAACGGTATCTTCAATAATACTGTTCTTAGACCCAAAGGAGTTAAGAAAATCAGAAACTAACCGGGGATTGGTTAAGTTGAATGATTTCTGGGGTATTGATCTGATGTTGGTTTCGGCCTTCGGGTTTAATACTTAGGGAATTTCTCACTTGCTAATTTACGGTTAGGGACTGATTGAAATGTGTTGTGATTTTGGGTTTATCGTGAACCGTGTTTTAAATGACACTGATTCTTTAACCCTGTCACAGATTAAAACTAAGTGGAGTTTTAATGAATCTTTAATTAGATTGAAATGATCGAGGATGGAGTATCACCAGTTTTGCTCCAGGCGTTAGTTAAATCTTTAATTAGATTTGAACGTGAAATGGTAATTGAATTTACCGATAACACCGTGGTGTTAGATATGAAGTATAACCAGTTTTACTTCATGGGATGAATAGGTTGGGAATGGGAAATTAAAACAAATGATTACTTCGGTAAGGTTCGTTAATCCCGACTAGTTGAATCGAAATTCAAAAGAAGATTAAAGAATAAATTCAAGGGATTTATCTTTGATAAAATTAATGGGAACCTTTCCCTATGAATGTGAAATTTAGAAACTAATTGTCGGTTAGCTAAGCAAAATGGTTTTCTGGATATTGATCTGATGTTGGTTTCGGCCTTCGGGGTTAATATTTGGGGAATTATTCTCTTGATTAATTTACGGTTAGTGACTGATGAATTGGAATGAGGCGTATGTTGTGTTTGTGTAACACTTATTTATTATATACGCGAGTTATTCGGAAAGACCGGGTTTATCCCATTCTGAGTAACTGTTACGACGATAAGTCGAAGATGAAGACGGTGGTTGAAGACCGGAGGTCTTCACGTCGTTTGGATAATTACTGATGATCTTGATTGGGATGTACACCCAAGAAGATGGAAACAGTTGGTGATCGTCCAGACGTACTTGGAGATCGATGGATATGCGGGGTACTAGGTGCCTCCGGTTTCGTTCAGATCCAAAACGAACTTGTAAATGGACTGTGTGTCTGACATTGGATTTTAGTCTGTGTGATTGATTTCTATTAAATATATATCTGTTTGGCGGCGGAGAATTTATTCTCTTGCTTAACGCCCCTCTCTGAGACGTACGAGCTCAGGGGTTATATACTGATGGATATCAAACGCATAGAGTGAATTGCCTGTGTGGCATGCCCAAGTGGCAAATGATCAAGGCTTCTGTTGAAAAGCAAAGTCTTGTGGTTGATGATCGAAGCACGGCCTTTGTGGCGTAGTTTTGTGTAATGTTTACTTCGCGAGTTTCACACCCGGTATGAACCAAAAACGGGAGAGGACGTCAGGGAGGGCATGCGTTTCTTTCTAGCTAGAAGTGGCATCAGTGGTTTTACACGCCCTGACGAGTTTGACTTATGTGGTTGTTGCTGTTGCGAGGCGCCTCGGTTTGATCGGACGATCCGGGTCTGATGGAGTCATTTGTTGGCTCATTGACACCCCATAGGGTGGAGAGACGTATTGTTCAGGCATAATAATCCACATCGGTGGACCGGCCCTGAGGATCCGGGGGGCTGTTGCGGCTGTTCCTGAGACACGGGCTAGAGCGCCTCGAATCGGTTGAGGACTATCTTTTGCCTCGTTTCATAGATGGAAATCCAATTTCCAAATACGTGACATTTGCGGTTTTAATTATAGAACTAGTATGGCAACATGATATATGGTACCCATGCCGCCTATGATTGATACTTATGATTTGAAGTTGTTTTATACACTATGCACTGATAATAGTATCAAATTATTTGTTTTAAAACGTAACAAGCATTCTTTGGCTGTTATAAGGGAAAACCTTATCCCCCGGCTTGCGCTGCATTGTGTGATAGGACCTGGGTCTTATAACAGCTTCATTTTTCTTTTTTTAGCATTGCACTATTTGTTTTATGCACTGGAATTCTTGGGAGGAAACCCGTTCCGTGTTATACGGCGTGGTCCCTAGATATATCTGATTTAAAGTAAAGTTTTAAATAACCGTTTTAGTTCTCACACCAGTCCCATGACTGACCTGGAGCTAATTGTTTTGACCTAAACTCTGGGTGCCCCTATTTTGACACGGGCAGCTAGTAGTTTAGGTTTTGCAGATTTATATTCACCGGATCCTGGTTTACAGCTGGAACGATATCCGGAAAGCTTTGTATCCGTATATCTCATTCTAGTTGTGTATTGTATTATTTTCCGCTGCTATGTAATGTATTGTAATCTCTGATATTTTTCTGTGTAATATTTATTCATTTATACTCTGTATATTCTTGTATTCTGATGAATTGTTGTAATATACAATGAAATGTTCTTCCGTCTGCGTTCTATTTTGTAGTGTTCTCAAAACAATTCGTTCTTTCTCATCTCTTCGGAGACCGGGGGAGTTCGGGTCATTTCGAATAATAACGACGAAAAATTTATTTTCAACGAAGTTAAATCAAATAAATTTATTTTAATTGTAATTCGAGCCTGAAATGGCGCGGTAGTTTGAAAATTCGATTTCGAATTTCAAATGAATATACAGGATTCAAAATAAATCGGATTTCAGTGAAACAAGAAATATTCGAATCTGTTTAACTATATCTTTCTAATGTATGTAAGGAACTGAGATTTCGTTTTAAAAGTTGAGAGTTACGTCCAGTTTAAAATTCAAAAAAGTCATTGTGGAATTTATATATATTTTAATATATATAAAGGCCTTAAAAATAGCCATTTTTCAAACGATCACCAAATTCGACAAAATCAGTTTTGTTGGGACCGTATCATCAAAACAAAGCCAGATTTATTTTTCTGGAACCTTTAGGATCAATAAGTGAGCGTGGAGAAGTTAAACGTGTTTTGACAGTTTCAGTCAATTTTGATCGACTAGAAAATGGCCATTTTTCAAACGGTCTCAGAATTCGACGAAATTAGTTTTGTTAGGACCCTATCATCAATACAAAGCTAGAAATAATATTTCTGGAATTTTCAGAGTCAATATGTGGCCCCGGTAAATTGACATGTACGTTTGAATTGAATATATATAGATTTATTTTTTAATTTAAATGGAAACTGATCAAAACGATAAAATTGGCTCACGAAACATATCGCATTGTGTTCGAAATGGGGGTGCTTAGCTAGGGGCGATAGTCGTTGGGTTTGATTTGAAGTTCGTATCAACAAACAAGTATTTTCCGAATAAAATAATATTAAAAATATTATATAAATAGACTTATTTCTCCAAACCCTAGGTCACAACATCAGGCCGCCATTATACGATTGGAGGGCCAGAAATGCTCGAGATTTAAATCGCCAATATCTCCTCCTACAATCCGAATTGATGTATGGTTCTTTAGCGAAAATCATAGAGTTCCTTCCCCTCTTTGAATCCCTACCAGTTTCATGTGCTATCGTCGAGAGAGGAATGAGAAAATGGGGCTAAAACCTGCTGCCATCGAGGGGGTTTTTCAACCACTGTAGGCTGTCGAGTTCGACGCCGTTTGTGGTGTGGGTGGTAGTCATGGAGGCGAAGCGTGTGGGGTGTGGCGATTGAGTCCAGGCGGCATATAATTCCATGCGATGGGAAGGATTGGAGGCGAGGGTTTCTTTTTGTTGAACGGGCCTGGAACGAGATTGAGGGAGAAAGGTTTATGTTAATTATTAATTAATTAATTTAAATAAATGATGTATCTAATTGTTCAAATGGATAATCTATCATATCTTGGTCATATCAGTATTAAATGGTTTCAGAAGCGTTGGACTCGTGTTGAAGAATACTACACATGGAACTGACCGCGTTCAAAACAGAGCGCGTTGGAATTTTAGACAAATTCAAAATCAATTGTCCATAAATTCAGATAAAAACTGACGGAGTGGATCCCATTGTGAGAATTCCTCACTGTTATTTCTTGTACAATTATTTATTTCATAACTGCATATATGGACTGTTCCCCGTCGTCCACAGACCATGGACGACTTGTTTGTTTGATTGTGTTGTGCAAATTGATTGTGATTGTGTACATGAAGTAAATAAAACGTTCATATGTTGAATAAATTGTTTGAATGATAAAATTTACATTTTTATCGTATATATGAAGTAAATAAAATATTCATATGTTGAATAAATTGTTTGAACGATAAAATTCACATTTTATCGTATATATGAAGTAAATGAAATATTCATATGTTCAATAAATTGTTTGAATGATAAAATTCACATTTTGTCATATATATGAAGTAAATAAAATATTCATATGTTGAATAAATTGTTTGAATGATAAAATTCACATTTTATCATATATATGAAGTAAATGAAACATTCTTATGTTGAATAAATTGTTTGAACAATAAAAATAACATTTTTATTGTATGTATGAAGTATATAAAATATTCATGCTTGAAATAAATTATTTGAACAATAGAAATCCCATTTTTATTGTTTATATGAAGTGTTAAAAATAATCGTGTATTGAAATAAACATTTATTGATTAAAAATTGAAATATATACACGATGTGATTGAAATATATATACGAAATGTGAAATATATATATATGTATATATGAAATAAAATATATATGATGAAATGTGAAAAATATATATGAAATAATATATATATATATATGGAATAAAAAATATATATATATATATATGAAATGTGAAGAATATATATATGAAGTATGAATAAAATATATATATGAAGTATGAAAATAATATATATATGTATATGAAAGGTGAAAAATATATATATGAAATGAAAATAATATATATATGAAATGAGTAAAATATATATGAAATGAAAATGATATATACACATGAGAGGTGAAATATATATATATATATATATATATATGAAGTGTGAATGAAATAAATATAGGTTTGTTAAAAATATTATTTTTAACATATATATGAGATGTATAAAATTTTCATGTAATGGAATATTCGATTTTGATTAAAAATTGAATATGAAGTTGAAATCGTTTTGAAAACGATTTATAAAATAGGTTTTAAATGGAAATTGACGAAATATATATAATATATATAATGGCCTGAATAGAACGCGTCGCGCCACGGTAGTTCGCGAATTTCGACCTTTGACTTCGAACGGATATTACGGGAGATCTGATCGTCGGATTCTCCTAAAACCAGAACCTTGGGTTCGTATCGAAAAGAGCTCTCAAACGAATATGAGAGATTTGAAATCTAACAGTTGGATTTGGAATTATGTCCAAATCAAATTTGGAAGAGGTCGCTGTATGTGCAGTTCAATGTCCGTTTATGGAAATCGACTGTATGGGCCTTGATAAAATTATTAAAAATAGCAATAATTTGTGTAAAATCATAAGAAGTGATTTGTAAAGAATTGGACTAAAAAATTCCATACTTGAAAAGATAAAAATATTTTTTTATCGAAATGAACTAGTTTTGAACTAGAACTATAATTCAATTATTTTTAAAAATAAATAATTTGGATTTGAAATGGTTTTAAAAATAACCAGAATTTCCAATATATGAATTGGAAACTGAGACGACCCGAACATCCCCGGTCTCCGAAGAGAAGGGAAAGCGCGGATTGTTTTGAGAACACGAAAAAATAGAATGCAGACGGAAGAACATTTCATTGTATATTACAACAATTCCATCAGATTACAAGAATATACAGAGTATAAATGAATATTACACAGAAATATCAGAGATTTAAATTACATTTAAATACATAGCAGCGGAAAATAATACAATACACAACTAGAAGAGATATACGGATACAAAGCTTTCCGGATACCGTTCCAGCTGTAAACCAGGATCCTGTGAATATCAATCTGCAAAACCAAAACTACTAGCTGCCCGTTTCAAAATAAGGGCACCCAGAGTTTAGGTTAAAACAATAAACTCTAGGTCAGTCATGGGACTGGTGTGAGAACTAAAACAGTTATTTAAAACTTTACTTTAAATCAGATATATCAAGGGACCACGCCGTATAACACGGAACGAGTTTCCTCCCAAGAATACCAGTGCATAAAGCAAACAGCGCAATGCTAAATAAAGAAAAATGAAGCTGTTATAAGACCCAGGTCCTATCACACAATGCAACGCAAGCCGGGGGATAGGGTTTTCCCTTATAACATCCAAAGAATGCTTGATACGTTTTAAAAACAAATCATTTGATACTATTATCAGTGCATAGTGTATAAAACAACTTCAAATCATAAATATCAATCATAGGCGGCATGGGTACCATATATCATGTCGCCAATACTGGGCTCTACAAATAAAACCGCAAATGTCACGTATTTTGAAATTGGATTCCCATTTATGAACCGAGGCAAAAGATAGTCCTCAACCGATTCGAGACTGTCTAGCCCGAGCCTCAGGAACAGCCGCAACTACCCCTTGGATCGTCAGGGCCGGTCCACCGATGTGGATTATAATGCCTGAGCACTACGTTTCTCCGCCCTTTGGGGTGTAAATGAGCCAACGAATGACTCCATCGGACCCGGATCGTCCGATCAAACCGAGCGCCTCGCAACAGCAACAACCACACAGGTGAAAATAATATAAATGTCAGGGCTGGTTGGTCACTGACACCACCCTAGCTAGAAAGAAAACGCATGTCCCCCCTGAGGTCCGTCTACCGTTTTTGGTTCACCATCAGAGCGATCGAGGGGGGGGGGGGAATCGATTAGGGATTCGTTTTTTTTTCTTTTTTTTCCTGATCGAATGAATAAGGGGGTAGGGGAGAGAGAAAGTAGGGAGGGGGTTTTAATTAATTTTTTTTAATTTTAATTTTCAAAAAGTTGACTTTTTCATACGACCTCTAAACGAGGCCCACCGCCTGTCGTCCATAGCGTTTCACCCCCATTCCGAACGCAATGGGATATGTATCGTAGGCTGATTCGATCGTTACAATCAGTTTTCATTTAAATCAAAGTATAATTCTTTGTATATTCAATTTAAACATACATTTCAAATTTCCGAGGCTACATACTAACAAGAAAAATTACAGAAAAATATTTTCTAGCTTCATATTGACGATACGGTCCTAACAAAACTAGTTTCGTCGAATTCTGAGACCGTTGGAAAAATGGCCATTTTCCAGTCGATTAAATTCAACTGAAATGGCCAAAACACGTTTTACTTTGCCACGCTCACATATTGATTCCAAAAATTATGAAATTTGAAACCTAGCAATAACTTGACATCATGGATCCAACAAAAGTGGTTTCGTCAAAATCTGAGGTCGTTTGCAAAATTTCCATTTTTAAGGGCCTGAATTCCACAGCGACTATTCAGAATTTTCAACTGGACATATCTTTTAATTCCCGCTATGAAATTTCAATTTTTCGGATTCGTTGGAAAGGTATTATCAATTAGATTCAACTATTTTTTGTTTCACTAAAATACGGATTATTTTGCACCCGGTACATTCATTTGAAGTTTGAAATCGAATTATCGAACTACCACGCCATTTTCAATTCTTTTTGTAAATATAAATAAATATTTACATTCTATCGACGATCTATATAAATATATACGTTCGAATTATATTCAAAATAAATTTCTCGTCGATATTATTTAAAATAATTCATTTTAAATAATCAAAATTCGCTAAAATTGCCAAAATAAAAATTTTAAACTGGCCCAGATTTCCGGGTTATTACAATCTCCCCCACTTAAAACTTTTCGTCCCCGAAAAGGAACAAAGCCGAAAGTTGTTTCACAAATCAACTCAACTTTTATTATTTTTATTACGGCTTAAGTTCTTCAACTTTTCAGTTTCTAAGAACTTTTCAAAAATTTCAAAAATTTGGCTAACACCCTAAATTTTCGAAAAATTTCGCCATAACCTCCCCTGCACCGGGAGCCACGGGAAAATCCCGAAATTGCCATACAGGCCTTCTGATCTCAAAAAGAAAAAGAAAAGGCCAAGCGGCTAGCCAATCGGCTCATAAAATCATCATCACCCAAACAAAACAGTAAATTATGGTAAACATGTACCTATTTGTCGGGTAAACAAATTTTATTTCTCTGCTCTAGCCTCCTTGCTATGACCTGTTCAATGTAAGTACATGTATATGCAAGCAAATGCTACAAATTTTCAACACAACTCAATATTTGATCAAATTGGCTATATAATACAAATTTTAATTAATCGACCAACAATCAACAACACAACCATCAATCAATTAGTTGATTAGCTTTTGAAATTCATAACTTTGATATATAGTCAAAAATCAGATTTTTGATGCCAAATCACAACAATAAGCCCTATCTAGTTTCGGTTCTCACACCAATCAATTGGAAATATATAGAAATCTCACTTTCGTCATATGAACATAAATTCTAATGATGGAGCTCCATCATCAAAATCATCTCCGGGCGATTAGAGTGTAATTCTATATCTATCCAGTATATTAAAACTTCAAATACACGTTTGCAAGGCGTATATGCAAAACCTTTATATACTGGACTGTCCAAATTCATTATAGAATAAATATTCAAATACGTATGAAATGGCTTAAATTTCAAAACAAAATTGGTTTTCAAATTTAAAAATATACTCTTCACACCCGTTCTAGGATACTACTGATCCCATCTCTAACGAGTCATTCCCATTGGATATTACTAATCCAATATCTGATGAATTCTTTCGTATGGTTCTAATGCGTCTTGTTCTCTGAGCTTTGTAAACCAAAGCTCTGATGCCAACTTGAAACGACCCGAACTTCCCCGGTCTCCGAAGAGAAGGGAAAGCGCGGATTGTTTTGAGAACACGACAAAATATAACGTAGACGGAAGAACATTTCATTGTATATTACAACAATTCCATCACATTACAAGAATATACAGAGTATAAATGAATATTACACAGAAATATCAGAGATTTAAATTACATTTACGGATACAAAGCTTTCCGGATACCGTTCCAGCTGTAAACCAGGATCCTGTGAATATAAATCTGCAAAACCAAAACTACTAGCTGCCCATGTCAAAATAAGGGCACCCAGAGTTTAGGATAAAACAATAAACTCCAGGTCAGTCATGGGACTGGTGTGAGAACTAAAACAGTTATTTAAAACTTTACTTTAAATCAGATATATCAAGGGACCACGCCGTATAACACGGAACGGGTTTCCTCCCAAGAATACCAGTGCATAAAACAAACAGCGCAATGCTAAATAAAAAAAATGAAGCTGTCATAAGACCCAGGTCCTATCACACAAGGAAAGCAAGCCGGGGGATAGGGTTTTCCCTTATAACAGCCAAAGAATGCTTGATACGTTTTAAAAACAAATCATTTGATACTATTATCAGTGCATAGTGTATAAAACAACTTCAAATCATAAATATCAATCATATGCGGCATGGGTACCATATATCATGTCGCCAATACTAGGCTCTACAAATAAAACCGCAAATGTCACGTATTTGGAAATTGGATTCCCATCTATGAACCGAGGCAAAAGATAGTCCTCAACCGATTCGAGACTGTCTAGCCCGAGCCTCAGGAACAGCCGCAACTGTCCCTTGGATCGTCAGGGCCGGTCCACCAATGTGGATTATAATGCCTGAACACTACGTTTCTCCGCCCTTTGGGGCGTAAATGAGCCAACGAATGACTCCATCGGACCCGGATCGTCCGATCAAACCGAGGCGCCTTGCAACAGCAACAACCACACAGGTGAAAATAATATAAATGTCAGGGCTGGTAGGTCACTGACACCACCCTAGCTAGAAAGAAAACGCATGTCCCCCTGAGGTCTGTCTCCCGTTTTGGTTCACCACCGGGGTGTGTAGCTCGCGAATTCACGTTACACAAAGCTGTGCCATACAGGCTGTGCTTTGATCATCACCACAAGACTTTGCTTTTCAACAGAAGCCTCGATCAATTGCCACTTAGGCATGCAACACAGGCAATTCACTTCATGTGTTTGATATCCATCAATATATAACCCCTGAGCTCGTACGTCTCAGAGAAGGGTGTTAAGCAAGAGAATAAATTCTCCGCCGCCAAACAGATATATATTTAATAGAAATAAATCACACAGACTAAAATCCATTGTCAGACACACAGTCCATTTACAAGTTCGTTCTGGGTCTGAACGAAACCGGAGGCACCTAGTACCCCGCATATCCATCAATCTCCAAGTACGTCTGGACGATCACCAACTGTTTCCATCTTCTTGGGTGTACAGCCCAATCAAGATCATCAGTAATCACCCAAACGACGTGAAGACCTCCGGTCTTCGACCATCGTCTTCATCTTCGCCTTATCGTTGTATAAGTTATTCAGAATGGGATAAACCCGGTCTTTCCGAATAACTCGCGTATATTTTAAATAAGTGTTACACAAACACAACATACGCCTCATTCCAATTCATCAGTCACTAATTGTAAATTAACCAGAGAATAATTCCCCAAATATTAACCTCGAAGGCCGAAACCAACATTAGATCAATATCCAAAAAACCATTCTGCTTAGCTAACCGACAGTTAGTTTCTAAATTTCACATTCATAGGGAAAGGTTCCCATTAATTTTATCAAAGATAAATCCTTTAAATTTATTCTTTAATCTATTTTTGAATATCAATTCAAACTAGTCGGGATTAGCGAACCTTACCGAAGTAATCATTTGTTTTAATTTCCCAATCCCAACCTATTCATCCCATGAAGTAAAGCTGGTTATACTTCATATCTAACACCATGGTGTTATCGGTAAATTCAATTACCATTTCACGTTCAAATCTAATTAAAGATTTAACTATCGCCTGGAGCAAAACTGGTGATACTCCATTCTCGATCATTTCAATCTAATTAAAGATTCATTAAAACTCCACTTAGTTTTAATCTTTAACTGGGTTAAAGAACCAATGTCATTTAAAACACGGCCCACAATAAACCCAAAATCACATTCATTAATTATCGGGTTAAAGAACAAGTGTTATTTAAAACACTGTTCACGATAAACCCAAAAATCAATACCAATTCAATTCCAATTAAATATCATTTAATTGGTACCCTTCATTAAATCTAAATAAAAAGATTTAATCCTTTCTCAACTGGGCTTAAGAACAGTGTTAATGAAGACACCATTCACGACAAACCCAAATCACATTTGATATTAAACACAAGGCTCTGAATAGAAAATATATCGGCTTATATTCAATATCAAATTCTACGACCAACAAATATCGTATTTGAAATAATGATATATATCTATATCTTTCATATTTCCATAACAACATCTGTATAATCACGAAATCCAACATCGAAATATTCCGAAGACAATTTCGATTCGAATCCATTCCAATGCAATCATTGGAAATTCTGGTTATTTTCAAAACCATTTCAAATTCAATTTATTTATTTAAAAATAAATAGAATTATATTCTAGTTCAAAACTAGCTTATTTCGATAAAAATCTATTTTTATCTTTTCAAATATGGAGTTTTTCATCCCAATTCTTTCTAAATCATTTCTTATGATTTTACACAAATTATTACTATTTTTAATAATTTTATCAAGGCCCGTACAGTCGATTTCCATCAACGGCCATCGAACTTCACTTATAGCGACCTTTTCCAAATTTGATTTGGACATAATTCCAAATCCAATCGTTAGATTTCAAATTTCTAATATTCGTTAGAAAGCTGTTTTCGATATGAAACCAACGGTTCCAGTTTCAAGAGAATCCAACGGTCGGATCTCCCGCAATATCCATTCGAAGTCAATGGTCGAAATTCGCGAACTACCGCGGCACGACGCGTTCTATTCAGGCCATTATATTATATATATATAATATATATATAATATATACTTCGTCGATTTCCTTTTAAAACGTGCTTTATAAATCGTTTTAAATTCCTTTTCAAAACGGTTTCAACTTCATATTCAATTTTATTCGAATTTCAATTCTATTCGAATTTCAAATCATTTCAGTGTATTCGAATTTCAATTCACTTTAACTATAATTCGAATTTCAATTCACTTTAAATATAATTCAAATTTCAATTCAATTTCAATATTCGTTGAAAAATGAATAAAATCGATATAAATATCGTTCACGTCAAAATGGCGTCAATCTAATCAACCCGGCTTCATATATTCCTATTTTCAAATATTCTATTTCGAATATTTCTATTTCAAATATTTCTATTCAAATATTTCTTTTTCAAATATTTCTTTTTCAAATATTTCTTTTTCAAATATTTCTATTCAAATATTTCTTCTCAAATATTTCTTTTTCAAATATTTCTTATTCAAATATTTCTATTCAAATATTTCTTTTTCAAATATTTCTTTTTCAAATATTTCTATTCAAACATTTCTTTTTCAAATATTTCTTTTTCAAAACTGGAATGAGGCCCAATCAATTACCATATAATGTTTATTATATGGATTTTCTACAACACATGCATACAATAACAACGATGAATAATCAACCATCATCCAAAGTGTATTCTACACTGTATAAGCATCAAATATAAATATTTAACGCTCATAACAGTCTGTCAATCTATCGATCGACATACAACTAACTATTTGGATTAGTGTATGTCATATATCATCCCAATACCCGTGTGGGGTTTCAAACAATCAACACAGATTTTATTTGTGCATTTGGGCGATGTGTAAAATTTATCGTCCCAATCAATATCAGTCAAATGTGTGTATACAAACAAATCGTCCGATTTGTTTATTTTTATTTTATTTCTTATACACGTTAAAAATTCTATTTTTAACTATAAAATATTTTCCACTATAAAATATTTTATTTCGTTTCACATCACATCACACAATCAACTACACATCAAAATCAAACAAACAAGCATACAAGCCGTCCATGGTCTGTGGACGACGGGTGTCGGGTGCTACTAAACACCGTCTGCATCCTAGTATATATATATAACTAGAAAATTAAATTAAAGAGTGAGAAATTCTCACAAAGCTAATCCAAACGCCACGACTCTTCATTTATAGAAATCTTCGTCGTTCTCGCCTTTTTGTCACCTTCGTTGCCCGTAGCCACTACATATATAAAAATCGAATTTTTACTTCGCTATTCAATATATAAAAATCAAATTTTTACTTCGCTATTCAATATATAAAAATCGAATTTTTACTTCGCTATTCCATATATAAAAATCGAATTTTTACTTCGCTATTCCAAATATAAAAAACGAATTTTTACTACGCTATTCAATATATAAAAATCGAATTTTTACTATGCTATTCAATATATAAAAATCACTTTTCCACTTCAACGTAAAGATAATAAAAATTATATTTCTATTACTTCTATTTTATAAAAATTATATTTTTATTACTTCTACAATATAAAAATTATATTTTTAATGTTTAAACCATATGAAAATCACATCTTTGTTGTTTCTAAAAAATCCGATCTTTGTTGTCAATAAAAATCTGACCTTTTCATTTTATTAAATATATAAAACTGAATTTTTCTCATAAAGACTACATATATATATATTATATATAAACTGATTACTTTAAATAAATTAAAATAAATATATAAAAACTTACATCGATCAAAGGAGGGCGGGGAGAGGCGCTGGCGGTCGCTGGTGCGGCGGAGCTCCGGCCTGTGGTGGGAGCGATGTGGAGGCGGCGGGTTTTGTGGGTGGCGCAGCGGGTTTAAGGGGGCGGGTTCACTCGAGTTAAGGGAGGAGAGAGGGAGGTAGCGGCAGGGGGAGGGGGAAGAAGGAGAAGGTGGAGGCGGCGCAGCGACTTGGTGGAGGGCGGCAGCGCGATCGAGGGGGGGGAATCGATTAGGGATTCGTTTTTTTTTTCTTTTTTTCCTGATCGAATGAATAAGGGGGTAGGGGAGAGAGAAAGTAGGGAGGGGGTTTTTTTTTTTTTTTTTAATTTTTAAAAAGTTGACTTTTTCATACGACCTCTAAACGAGGCCCACCGCCTGTCGTCCATAGTGTTTCACCCCCATTCCGAACGCAATGGGATATGTATCGTAGGCTAATTCGATCGTTACAATCAGTTTTCATTTAAATCAAAGTATAATTCTTTGTATATTCAATTTAAACATACATTTCAAATTTCCGAGGCCACATACTAACAAGAAAAATTCCAGAAAAATATTTTCTAGCTTCGTATTGACGATACGGTCCTAACAAAACTAGTTTCATCGAATTCTGAGACCGTTGTAAAAATGGCCATTTTCCAGTCGATTAAATTCAACTAAAATGGTCAAAACATGTTTTCCTTTGCCACACTCACATATTGATTCGAAAAATTATGAAATTTGAAACCTAGCAATAACTTGACATCACGGATCCAACAAAAGTGGTTTCGTCAAAATCCGAGGTCGTTTGCAAAATTTCCATTTTTAAGGGCCTGAATTCCACAACGACTATTCAGAATTTTCAACTGGACATATCTTTTAATTCCCGCTATGAAATTTCAATTTTTCGGATTCGTTGGAAAGGTATTATCAATTAGATTCAACTATTTTTGGTTTCACTAAAATCCGGATTATTTTGCACCCGGTACATTCATTTGAAGTTTGAAATCGAATTATCGAACTACCGCGCCATTTTCAATTCTTTTTATAAATATAAACAAATATTTATACTCTATCGACGATCTATATAAATATATACGTTCGAATTATATTCAAAATAAATTTCTCGTCGATATTATTTAAAATAATTCATTTTAAATAATCAAAATTCGCTAAAATTGCCAAAATACAATTTTTAAACTGGCCCAGATTTTCGGGTTATTACAGAATGGATTTGGATCGAAATTATCTCCGAAATATTTCGATATTGGATTCCGTGATTATACGGACATTGTGGTGGAATTTGGAATATATATATATATATATATATATATATATATCGTTATTCCTGTAACAACCCGGAAATTCTAAGCCAATTTAAAAAATTTATTTTGGCAATTTCGATGGATTTTGAATATTTAAAATCAATTATTTTAAATAATAACGACAAAAAAATTATTTTGAATGGAATACGAACGTATATATTTATATAGATCGTCATTAGAATATAAATATGTATTTTAAATTATAAAGGAATTGAAAATGGCGCGGTAGTTCGATAATTCGATTTCAAAATTCAAGTGAATGTACTGGATTCAAAATAAACCGGATTTTGGCGAATCCAAAATTATTAGAATCTGTTTATGAATATCTTTCCGACGAATCTAGGAAATCAAAATTTCATAGCGGGAATCAAAAGATACATCCAGTTGAAAATTCAGAATAGTCGCTATGGAATTTTGGCCCTTAAAAATGGGAATTTTGCAAACGACCTTGGTTTTCAACGAAACCACTTTTGTTGGATCCGCAATGTCAAATTATTGCTAGGTTTCAAAATTCGTAATTTTCTGAATCAATATGTGAGCGTGGCGAAGGAAAACGCGTTTGACCAGTTTCAGTTGATTTTAATCGACTGGAAAATGGCCATTTTTCAAATGGCCTCAGAATTTGACGAAACTAGTTTTGTTAGGACCGTATCGTCAATACGAAGCTAGAAAATATTTTTCGGGAATTTTTAAAGTCCGTTTGTGGCCCCGGTAAATTGAAATGTGCGTTCAAATTCAATATATAGAGTTATATTTTGATTTTGACGAAAACTGATCGAAACTATCGAATCAGCTTATGATACATATCCCATTGTGTTCGGAATGGGGGTAATTAGCTAGGAGCGACAGTCGTTGGGTTTGATTTGAAGTCCATATGAAAAATCTCATTTGTTTGAATTAAATAAAATAAAATTTTAATATATACCCTTCGCCCAATCAAAACCCTCATTTTCTATTTTCCGAGGTCAACGCCTTAACAGGCCGCCCCCTTTGAAATCAACGCACCGCAGTTTTCCATTTCCTCCCCTAAATTCTCCTCGATCACGTAGCGATTTAACGAATCTCCAAAGGGAAGATTGTAGAGGGGATCGAGACGTACCACATCAACGGTGACGATGGGTTTTAGTGGCGCCAGGTGCCGGAATTTGGTGTTGGAAGCCCCCGATGTCGGCTTCGATTTATGTAGGCTTGGTGAGTTCGAATTTGACATGGTGGCAGGTGCAGGACCACGACGTGGTGCTCGACACGGTGGCAACCTCCGATGATCTTCCGACGGCCTACAAGTGGAGAGGCGGTGAACCCTAGTCGCTCGAAGATGGGTTCAGTGAATCGCGATGCCTGAAGGAATGGAGAGGACGACGCGTTCTTTTGGTTTTTGGTTCAGATGAAAAGAAGTGAGTTTTTTTTGTAATTACATATATTTTTTAGCAGTAATTACATTGTTAATATAAATATACTTTGAATTTGAAAATATAATTTTTATATAGAAAGAAGCGTTGTAAAAATATGTGAAGTAGAAATAAAAATAGGATTTTTATATTATAGAGATAATAAAAATATGATTTTTATTATACGAATAGCGTATTAAAAATGCGATTTTTACTATGAACCGCGGGAAAAGATCACACGAGAAATTTTGGCGAATCCGAACCTTTCAGAAATAGAGAATGAAGGAGTGGAAACCGAAGGTGAGAACTCCTCACTTTTATTTTAAATTTCTATTTAAAATATATACTAGGATGCAGACGGTGCTTAGTAGCACCCGACACCCGTCGTCCATAGACCATGAATGGCTTGTTTGTTTGATTGTATGTTATTGTGAAAATTGGTTGTGTTGTGGAATGAAATAAGATATTTATATAGTTAAAAATATTTGATATCGTTAAAAATATAATTTTCAACGTGAATGTGAATAAATATTCAATTACAAACCAGACGGTTTGTTTATGTACATCTATTTGAAGGATATTGATTGGGACGATAAACTTTACACATCGCCCAACTGCACAAATAATATTCAGTGTTTGTGGATTGAAACCCCACACGGGTGTTTGGATGATATTTGGCGTACACTAATCCCAATTATTTAGTTGTATGTTGATCTATCGGTCGACAGACTGTGTAAGCGTTAATTATTTATATTTGATGCTTATGCAGTTGTGTGGTGCACTTTGGATGATGGTTGATTATTTATCGTTGCTATTATATACATGTGTTGTATGGAATCCATATAATTAACATTATATGGTAATTGATTGGGCCTCATTCCAATTGGGAAAATAACGAATATTATAAAATAAAGATTCACGTGTTCACAGTACTCATTTGTTGAGATTACTCATGTGATGAAAGAAATAAAAATAGTCACGTGTTGACAATACTAATTTGTTGAGATTAGTCATGTGGTGAAAGAAATATAGATTCATGTGTTGAATAGGATAAATATTCATTTGTGGAATAGAATAACGAAGTTATTGAAAAATATAAAGACGTGTTGATTAGAGATGCACTATTTTGACGCGAACGATATTTATATCGATTATATTCATTTTTTTTATAATGAATATTGAAAAGAGATTTAAAAATCGAATTGAATTGAATTGGAATTGAAATCGAATTGAATTGAATTGAAATTGAAATCGAATTGAATTGAATTGAAATTGAATCGAATTGAATTGAAATTGAAATCGAATTGAATTGAATTGAATTGAAATTGAAATAGAATTGAACTGAAATTGAAATCGAATCGAATTGAATTGAAATCGAAATCGAATTGAATTGAATTGAAATTGAAATCTAATTGAACTGAATTGAAATTGAAATCGAATTGAATTGAAATTTAAATCGAATTGAAATTGAAATCAAATTTGAATTGAAATGAATTTAAAATGAATTTATAAGGAAAAATTTAACTTTGATTTGAATTTGAAATGGAAGTTGAAATTGTTTTTGAAACGAATTTAAAACGATTTATAAAATTCGTTTTAAATAGAAATCGATGAACTATATATATTATATATATATATATATATATATATATATATATATATATCATATAATGGCCTGAATAAAACGCGCCGCACCGCAGCAGTTCACAAATTTCAACCATTGACTTCGAACAGACATTGCGGGAGATCCGGCCGTCGGATTCTCCTAAAACTGGAACCTTTGGGTTCGTATCGAAAAGAGCTTTCAAATGAATATTAGAAATTAAAAATATAACGGTTGGATTTGGAATTATGTCCAAATCAAATTTGGAAAAGATCGTTGTAAGTGCAGTTCGGTGGCAGTTATTGAAAACAGACTGTACGGGCCTTGATAAAATTATTAAACATATCTATAATTTGTGTAAAATCATAAGAAATGATCTAGGAAAAAATGGGATGAAAAACTCCATATTTGAAAAGATAAAAATAGATTTTTATCGAAGTGGACTAGTTTTGAACTAGAATTAAAATCAATTTATTTTTGGAAATAAATAAATTGAATTTGAAATGGGTTTTAAATAACCAGAATTTCTAATATATTTAATTGGAATTGAATTAGAATTGATTTTTGGGTTTATCATGGACTGTGTTTTAAATGACATTAGTTCTTTAACCCAGTAAAAGGAGTTTTTAATGAATCTTTAATTAGATTGAAATATGAATTGATAATTTAAATTATCAAAATTTGGAAATGATCGAAAGAGGAGTATCACCAGTTTTACTCCTAGCGATAGTTAAATCTTTAATTAGATTTGAACGTGAAATGGTAATTAAATTTACCGATAACACCGTAGTGTTAGTTATGGGGTAGTAACAGTTTTGCTCCATGGGATGAATAGGTTGGGATTGGGAAATAAAATAAATAATTACTTCGATGTGGTTCGCTAATCCCGACTAGTTTGGAAAACCATAATATGGTTTGAAATGATATCCAAAGGAAGATTAAATAATAAATTTAAAAGAATTTATCTTTGATAAAATTAATGGGAACCTTTCCCTAGGAGTGTGAATATCTGAATAAAAGAATATTCTGAATTGGAATGAGGCGTATATTGTGTTTTATAGCACTTGTTGATTAAGATACGCAAGTTATTCAGAAAGTCCGGGTATAACCCATTCTAAATAACTGATTCGATGACGAGTCGAAGAGACTGAAGATTGGTGCAAGACCGACAATCTTCACATCGAATGAATGGGTGCTACTGATGCTCACGATGGGAGTAGCTACCTTGAAGGGGGCTAAAGTGGTAGCCGTCCGGACGTGCTTGGAGGTCGACGGATATGCGAGGAAAGTGCCTCCGGTTTCGTTCAGACCCAGAACGACCTTGTAAATGGACTGTGTGTCTGACGTTGGAATTTATTCTGTGTGATCTATTTCTATTAAATATATATCTGTTTGGCGGCGGAGAATTTATTCTCTTGCTTAACGCCCTTCTCTGAGACGTACGAGCTCAGAGGTTATATATTGACGGATATCAATCTCATGGCATGAATTGCCTATGTGGCATGCCTAAGTGGCAAATGATCAAGGCTTCTGTTGAAAAGCAAAGTCTTGTGGTTGATGATCAAAGCACAGCTTTAAATAGCGCCGCTTTGTGTATAGCGTTGATTCGCGAGCCTCACACCCCGGTATGGTGGTAAAATGATGGTTTGAGCAGTATGCTTTTTAGAGGATGGGCACCTTAGTGGTGTCGTGGATTCGGTCGACCGAGATTGAGCTTAGTGCTCAGAGGGATAGGGCTCACCCTCGATTCCCTGAGGGATAGAGTAAGCGGTGTTTTCTCTCGCCGAGACGTAAGCCGCAGTGATACTCGATTTCCCAAAAGTAGAACTGTGTTTAATATAAGCCGATATAATTTCTATTCAGAGGCTTGTATTTAATATCAAATTGGATTTGGGGTTTGTCGTGAACTGTGTGTAAATGACATTAGTTCTTTAACCTGAGTAAAAGCAGGGTTAATTTCCAAAAAGTAGAACAATCAATATGAAATGTTTTAGCAATGAAACCAATTGGAGCTTGAATAAATCTTTAATTAGATTTGAGTGAATGAATGGCGATTAAATTTACCAAAACATGAGATGTGGTGTAAACCAAATATACGTGGTTGTTGATATTGATTGCGACTGATTGATTGTTTGGATGGTGCTCGACCATTTTATGAGCAAAATATGCTTTTACATTTAGCATTGGGTTGGGTAGAAATATTGGTATGCTAACGCCTTGTGAAACACTTCAAGATTTGACTATGAGGTGTTAGCGAAGTTGTTGAGTTCATTTCAAATTTAATGAATGATTTTGAAATGATATTTTTCTTAAGTGAAAAGAAATGTATTCCCGATTTTGGACAGGGAATGTTTTATAAAACAGAAAGGATTTAGAGGCCCAAAACCTGATGACTTCTAAACGATTTAGAAATGTATTATGTGTTGCATTGTGGTTCATCGCGTATCGATTAGTTGCTATTGATGATGTATCTGTTTGGTGGCAGAGAATTTATTCTCTTGCTTAACACCCTTCTTTGAGACATATGAGCTCAAAGGCTATGTGATTAATAGTGACTAATCATATGTGTGAATTGCCGATGTGAAGTACTATATTTTGAAAGTACTTGTGATTATTATGCTGTGAAATGATTTTCCCTACTTCGGGATATGAAATGATTTGGTATATGACTAAAAATTTGGTAACCCGGTCAACTAAAAGTATGGGTGGGATGGGCGGCATATGCTTCCATGCGTGGGAGGTGCATCGTCGGTGTAGCCAGCTCCATGCGTGGGAGGTGCACACACACACACACAGATAAATATATATATCGAGTTGCTTAGGTGCGTGCCTTTTGCCTTGTCCGAGGGGAGCCTGATATTTGGTTACATACTTGTTTGTATGCATTGTTATGTTTTGGAATTCATATTTCCAAAGATTTTGGTTTGAAATCCCAAAGTGAAATCTAGTCTGGTATAAAAGCTAGATATTTATTTCAAATGATTTGAAATAGAAATCGGGAATAAAGCCCAAAGGAATAATTTCTGTAAATTAAATCGGATTTGGAAAATCTAAATTTGGGGTTAAGCCTATATGGGTAGACTGGAAAATTGCATGTTTTATGATCCATTGTAGATCTATATGCCATTATTGTTGTTGTTTATGTACTGGTATTCATGGGGATAACCCTGTTCCGTGACATGCGGCGTGGTCCCGTGGTCTACCTTATTTTAAAGTAAAGTTTTATAACTGTTTAGAGTTTCTCACACCAGTCCCATGACTGACCTGTAGTTTGCTTTTCCCTTGCAAACTCGGGTGCCCCTATTTTCTACACGGGCAGTCGAGTAGTTTATGTTGCAGATATATAAGCAGGATTCTGGATTGAAGCTTAGAGCTGTGTCCAGAGCATTGATAGTCTTCCGCTGTGTTATTTATTTATTTCCGCTACATTGTATTACATTTATTGTAAATTAATCTTCCGCTTTATTATATTTAGATATACTCTGATATATTCTGTACTCTAATGTAACATTATTATGATGTTTATAAAAGTCTTCTGTTATTTGTTCTGATGTGTTGTATGCCCAGAGTTAGCGTATCTGGGATTCGAATGGTCCTGGTCGGTTTAGCGACCGATTAGGTCCGGGCGAAATCCATACCGTTACATATGGTATCAGAGCTTTGGTTAACTCAAATCTTTGGGGTACAACTCTTTAGAATAGAATAAAAGACTCATCAGTGATTGGATTAGTGACATCCTATTGAAGAATCCTCATTAGAAATAGAATCAGTAATATTCTAGAATGAGTGTCTCATAAGAGATGGGGTTAGAAATGCCCTAGAATGAGTTGAGAGTGATATGATTATATATAACGTATTTGTGATTATATATATAATCCGGTCTTAGAAAATTTGATTTTTTTGATTATATAAAATTATATGATTGAAAAGTTAATTAACCAATTTATTGCTGGTTGTGTTGTTTGATTATTTGTTTGACTAATTAAAATATTGGAACAATAAAACCAATAAGAGAATATAAGGTAAAATTAAGCCAAATGGAATCAAATATTGAATTGAAATTAAAAATTGATTGGAAATGCATACATGTACATGTATATACACTGAATAGGTCATAGCAAGGAGGCTAGAGAAGAGGAATAAAATTGTTTGCCCGACAAATAGGTATATGTTTATTGTATTTCTTGGGTTTTTCATGATTTTATGAGCCGATTGACTGGCCGCTTGGCTTTTCCTTTTTCTTTTTGAGATCAGAGGGCCTATATGGCAGTTTGGGGATTTCCCCGATGCTCAAAGGAGGTTATGGCGAAATTTTTCGAAAATTTAGGGTGTTAGCCAAATTTTTGAAAAATTAGAAAATTCTTAGAAACTGAAAAGTTGAACTTAAGCTATAATGAAAATAATGAAAGTTGAGTTGATTAGTAAAACAACTTTCAGCTCCGTTCCTTTTCGAGGACGAAAAGATTTTAAGTGTGGGAGATTGTAATAACCCGGAAAATCAGAACTAACTTAAAATTTTTATTTTGGCAATTTTAATGAATTTTGAATATTTAAAATGAATTATTTTAAATAATAATGACGAAAATTTTATTTTCGACGAAATTAAATCGAATTAATTTATTTTAATTATAATTCGACCCTGAAATGGCGCAGCAGTTTGAAAATTCGATTTCGAATTTCAAATGAATGTACAGGATTCAAAATAATTCGGATTTCAGTGAAACAAGAAATATTTGAATCTTTCAACTATATCTTTCTAACGGATATAAGGAACAAAGATTTCATTTTAAAAGTTGAGAGTTACGTCCAGTTTAAAATTTAGAAAATTCGCTGTGGAATTTATATATATATATTAATATATATATACATATATATATATATATAAAGGCCTTAAAAATAGCCATTTTTCAAACGATCACCAAATTCGACGAAATAAGTTTTGTTGGGACCGTTTCATCAAAACATAGTCAGATTTATTTTTCTGGAATTTTTGGGATCAATATGTGAGTATGGCAAAGCTAAACGTGTTTTGACAGTTTTAGTCAATTTCGATTGACCAGAAAATGGCCAATTTTCAAACGGTCTCAGAATTCGACGAAATTAGTTTTGTTAGGACCGTGTCATCAATACGAAGCTGGAAATAATTTTTCTGGTATTTTCAGAGTTAGGATGTAGCCCCGGTAAATTGAAATGTACGTTTGAATTGAATATATATAGATTTATATTTTAATTTAAACGGAAACTGATCAAAATGATAAAATTGGCATACAAAACATATTCCATTGTGTTCGGAATTGGGGTAATTAGCTAGGGGTGATAGTCGTTGGGTTTGATTTGAAGTTCGTATCAACAAACAAGTATTTTTCGAATAAAATAATATTAAAAATATTATATAAATAGAGTTATTTCTCCAAACCCTAGGTCACAACATCAGGCCGCCGTTATACGATTGGAGGGCCAGAAATGCTCGAGATTTAAATCGCCAAAATCTCCTCCTATAATCCGAATTGATGTATGGTTTTTTAGCGAAAATCATAGAGTTCCCTCCCCTCTTTGAATCCCTACCAGTTTCATGTGCTATCGTCGAGAGAGGAGTGAGAAAATGGGGCTCAAACCCGCCGCTGTCGAGGGGGTTTTTCAACCACTGTAGGCTGTCGAATTTGACGCCGTTTGTGGAGTGGGTGGCGGTCATGGAGGCGAAGCGTGTGGGGGGTGGCGATCGAGTCTAGGCGGCCTATAATTCCGTGCGATGGGAAGGATTGGAGGCGAGGGTTTCTTTTTGTTGAACGGGGCCTGGAACGAGATTGAGGGAGAAAGGTTTATGTTAATTATTAATTAATTAATTTAAATAAATGATGTATTTAATTGTTCAAATGGATAATTTATCATATCTTGGTCATTTGGAATCAGAATTAAACGGTTTCAGAAGCGTTGGACTCGTGTTGAAGAATACTACCACATGGAACTGACCGCGTTCAAAACAGAGCGCGTTGGAATTTTAGACAAATTCAAAAATAATTGTCCAGAAATTCAACAAAAACTGATGGAGTGGATCCCAATGTGAGAACTCCTCACTGTAATTTCTTATACAGTTATTTATTTCATAACTGCATATATGAACTGTTCCCCGTCGTCCACAGACCATGGACGACTTGTTTGTTTGATTATGTTGTGCAAATTGATTGTGATTGTGTATATGAAGTAAATAAAACATTCATATGTTGAATAAATTGTTTGAACGATAAAATTCACATTTTTATCGTATATATGAGGTAAATAAAATATTCATATGTTGAATAAATTGTTTTAACGATAAAATTCACATTTTATCGTATATATGAAGTAAATGAAATATTCATATGTTGAATAAATTGTTTAAACGATAAAATTCACATTTGTCGTATATATGAAGTAAATAAAATATTCATATGTTGAATATATTGTTTGAACGATAAAATTCACATTTTATCGTATATAGTAATTAAATGAAACATTCATATGTTGAATAAATTGTTTGAACAATAAAAATAACATTTTTATTGTACGTACGAAGTATACAAAATATTCATGTTTGAAATAAATTATTTAAATAATAAAAATCCCATTTTTATTTTTTATATGAAGTGTTAAAAATAATCGTTTGTTGAAATAAACATTTGTTGATTAAAAATTGAAATATATATACGATGTGAATTGAAATATATATACGATGTGAATTGAAATATATATACGAAATGTGAAATATATATATGAAATAAAATATATATGATGAAATGTGAAAAATATATATGAAATATAATATATATATATATATATATGAAATGTGAAATATATATATGGAATAAAATACATATATATATGAAATGTGAAGAATATATATATGAAGTATGAACAATATATATATATATATATGAAGTGTGAATGAAATAAATACTGGTTTGTTAAAAATATTAATTTTAACATATATATGAGATGTATAAAATTTTCATGTACTGGAATATTCGTTTTTGATTAAAAATTGAATATGAAGTTGAAATTGTTTTGAAAACGAAGTTAAAACGATTTATAAAATACGTTTAAATGGAAATCGATGAAATATATATAATATATATATTATATATATAATGGCCTGAATAGAACGCGCCACGCCATGGCAGTTCGCGAATTTCGACCATTGACTCCGAACGGATATTATGGGAGATCCGACTGTCGGATTCTCCTAAAACCGGAACCATTGGTTTCGTATCGAAAAGAGATTTCTAACGAATATGAGAGATTTGAAATCTAATGGTTGGATTTGGAATTATGTCCAAATCAAATTTGGAAAAGGTCGTTGTAAGTGCAGTTCGATGGCCGTTTATGGAAATCGACTGTACATGCCTTGATAAAATTATGAAAAATAACAATAATTTGTGAAAAATCATAAGAAGTGATTTGCAAAGAATTGGAATGAAAAATTCCATATTTGAAAAGATAAAAATATACTTTTATCGAAATGAACTAGTTTTGAACTAGAATTATAATTCAATTATTTTTAAAATTAAATAATTTGGATTTGAAATGGTTTTAAAAATAAGCAGAATTTCCAATATATGAATTGGAATGGATTTGGATCGAAATTATCTCCGGAATATTTCGATATTGGATTCCGTGATAATAGGACATTGTGGAGGAATTTGGAAGATATATATATATATATATATATCGTTATTCCAATACGATATTTGTTGATTTTAGAATTTGATATTGAATATAAGCCGATATTATTTCTATTCAGAGCCTTGTATTTAATATCAAATTGGATTGGGGGTTTGTCGTGAACTTTGTTTAAATGACATTAGTTCTTTATCCCGAGTAAAAGTAGGATTAATTTCCAACAAGTAAAACAATCAGTATGTAATGATTTTAGAAATGAAACCAATTGGAGTTTGTATAAATCTTTAATTAGATTTGAGTGAATGAATGGCGATTAAATTTACCAAAACATGAGATGTGGTGTAAACCAAATACATGTGGTTGTTAATATTGATTGTGACTGATTGATTGTTTGGATGGTGCTCGACTAGTTTATGAGAAAAATATGCTTTTACATTTAGCATTAGGTTGGGTAGAAATATTGGTATGCTAACGCCTTGTGAAACACTTCACGATTTGACTATGAGGTGTTAGCGAAGTTGTTGAGTTCATTTCAAATTTAATGAATGATTTTGAAATGATATTTTTCTTCAGTGTAAAGAAATGTATTCCCGATTTTGGACAGGGAATGTTTTATAAAAATGTTTTATAAAACAGAAAGGATTTCAAGGCCCAAAGCCCGATGACTTCTAAACGATTTGGAAATGTATTATGTTTTGCACTGTGGTTCATCACGTATCGATTAGTTGCTATTGATGATGTATCTGTTTGGTGGAAGAGAATTTATTCTTCTTGCTTAACACCCTTCTTTGAGATGTACGAGCTCAAAGGTTATGTGATTAATAGTGACTAATCATATGTGTGAATTGCTTATGTGAAGTACTATATTTTGAAAGTACTTGTGATTATTATGTTGTGAAATGATTTTCCCTACTTCGGGATATGAAATGATTTGGTATGTGGCTAAAGACTTGGTAATCCAGTCTACAAAAAGTATGGATGAGATGGGCGGTGTATGCTTCCATGCATGGGAGGTGCATCATCGGTGTAGCCTGCTCCATGCGTGGGAGGTGCACATGTATATATATCGAGTTGCTTAGGTGCGTGCCCTTTGCCTTGTCTGAAGGGAGCCTGGTATTTGGTTGCTTACTTGTTTGTATGCATTGTTATGTTTTGGAATTCATATTTCCAAAGATTTTGGTTTGAAATCCCGAAGTGAAATCTACTTTGATATAAAAGCTAGATATGTATTTCAAATGATTTGAAATAGAAATTGGGAATAAAGTCCAAAGGAATAATTTCTGTAAATTGAATTGGATTTAGAAAATCTAAATTTGGGGTTAAGCCTATATGGGTAGATTGGAAAATTGCATGTTGTATGATGCATTGTAGATCCATATGCCATTATTGTTGTTGTTTATGTACTGGTATTCATGGAGGTAAACCCGTTCCGTGACATGCGGCGTGGTCCCGTGGTCTACCTTATTTTAAAGTAAAGTTTTATAACTATTTAGAATTTGTCACACCAGTCCCATGACTGATCTGTAGTTTGCTTTTCCCTTGCAAACTCGGGTGCCCCTATTTTCCACACGAGCAGTCGAGTAGTTTATGTTGCAGATATATAAGCAGGATTCTGGATTGAAGCTTAGAGCCATGTCCAGAGCATTGATAGTCTTCCGCTGTGTTATTTATTTATTTCCGCTGCATTGTATTACATTTATTGTAAATTAATCTTCCGCTGTATTATATTTCGATATACTCTGATATATCCTGTACTCTGATGTAACGTTATTATGATGTTTATAAAAGTCTTCTGTTATTTGTTCTGATGTGTTGTATGCCCAGAGTTAGCGTATGCAGGATTCGAACGGTCCTGGTCGGTTTAGCGATCGATTAGGTCCGAGCGAAATCCGTATCGTTATCTGTTCTTGTATATTATTTTTTATATATTGTAACCAAACTATGCTTAAAAATGCTATCTATATGCAGGAAAAGATGATTAGAAGACGTTCAGCCAAAGCTGACCAAAGAGTACCAACCTATCAATAAACACCCCCACATTCTCCACAAACACCTACTGTAAGTTATAATCAGTGTTTTCATTATATTCAATATTCAAGTTTTGCTTTACTAACTGCTGCTTTGTTGTTTACTATTTGTGTTATTTCCTTCTCTAATTTTCGACTCAATGCTCTTCTATTGCTATTGTAACTTTTCAGTTTATTTATTATTTTCTTCGTATTTCATTTAAAAAAAATTATTATGCCACATTTTACTCATGCACAGCTTTCATATGTGTTTTTATTTACCAATTAAATGCATGTATCCTTTATTTTGTGAAGTTTTTATTAAAATGATAAATTCTCTATCTTTGTTTTCAACTTGGTCATAGTATCTTTTCTTGTTATTAAAGATAAATACATTTATGTCAGTAATATGTTTTAATATATTTATCTTTGGAGCAATGTTTTATTACAAAATAATTAGACAATAAAGATAAATATATTTAACTTTTTAAAAAACTCATATTTTCTCATAGAAAATAATGTACAAATTAACTTTTTAATCAAGACCGTAAAAATGTTTTTGTATATACAAATTATATCTCATACAAAATATTATACATACTAATCTGCGGACAAAAGATAAATTCATTTATCGTTTTATACAATTTAACATAAAAACAAGTATATTAACTTTTTAATAATTATTAAAGAATTATAATTCTTTAATGTAATGTATGTTTGTCATTTTGAATAAGTTTGTGTGTTGACGTCAAAAGTTGGTTACTAGTGACGATCAACCCCCAATCGTGTGATCAACACACGAATAAAGATTAAAAATGCAATAAAAAGTAAAAGAATAGGGAATACACACAGAGTTTTTACAGTGGTTCGGCAAAGACGATGCCTACGTCCACTTCATATATTATTTCTCTTTTTTTAATTACAAGTACAATGTCTTTTCTTGTTTGAAGAAGAGAAAGAAAATGACTGTCTTCCTTTCTTCCTTTTTTTGGAGAGATTGAAGTTATGGAGAAGCGTAGAGATGAAAAGCTTGGAGAAAGCCATCTGGCCAAAAGTCCCCAAAAGTTCTCAAAAGTCCTCTTTCCTCTTTAAGCTTAGGGGTATTTATAGGTGGAGAATGTAGCTTGGGTTGTTGCGGTATGGTCTGGCCATTTCAGGAAAGCCTGGGCACATGGAATCCATCTATTGGCTTGAATTGTGGCTGAAGGACTGATTCCACTGTTCATAAATAGTATCCTTGGAAGTTGTGGCTGACGTGGCATCCACGGAGAGGTTCATTAAAAGTAGAGCTTTATCCATATATGGTTTGACCGCCTTTATTACCTTGAAAGTTGGGATATTATTTGGACTAGCTCTGTAGAAATCTTCCACGCTGGCCCGAGATAATCAGTCGACGATTTCTTTTTGGAGGCGGAAAACTCGGTCGTCCTGGTAAGCGATTCTTCCGGTAATGCACAGTCAATCTGACTGAGTTAGACTTGGGCCGATGTGCCATTGCTTCAGGTTGCGCCCCTGCTGGGCCTCCTGAAGCGTGACTTGCATATGATTTGCGCGTTTGGACTTTGGTCCTGCTCGTTGAGGCTCTTGCCAAAAAGAGTGTTAACACTTTGCCCCTCAGAATGCATCTTCATCGACAGAGGGAGGTGTATTCTGAAATCTGAACCGAAGCGCAAACGCTTGAACTACTATGGTCGCGCCGGACCATATTGAGGCCAGAAAACCGACGGTCCGATGTTGTATTAAGGCTGAAATCCCGACGACCATGCCAGGTCGTATTAAGGCCAGAAAACCTACAACCATCGGGAACCGTATTAAGGCCGAGATGATGATTGCCATTTGTACGAGTGTTGGTTCCTGCAAATACAAAACAAACTAACCTCATTTTGGAGGAGGGCGATGGGTCGAGCATTTTATCCTACTTGGCTTTAGAGAGTGGCGAGCATCAACCATGCTCGGCTTAGGGGCGAGCATAAACCATGCTCGGCTTAGAGAGGGCGAGTATTAACCATACTCGGCTTAGGGGAGAGCATAAACCATGCTCGGCTTAGAGAGGGCGAGTATTAACCATACTCGGCTTAGGGGCTAACATAAACCATGCTCGGTTTAGGGCAAGTGTTTCTTATGCTCGACTCATGCTTGGTTGGTTAGTTTAGCAAGCTATGCATGCTCGTGGTGTAAAGAAGAGAGAGTTGTCCACACTCGTATTTAGAAAATATGACCTCACTCACTTGAAGGAGTAGGTGTTTGAAATGGTGGCGGGCTTTCGCGCTGACCACACAAAACAGGGGGGCGAGCACTATCCATGCTTGGCTTAAATATTTCACAACATGATCTACTTTTACAAAAAGTAAAATTCATAACTGCTAAGAAACTAAAGAAAATAAATTCTACGAGGACAGCGATTGATTACAGAGCATTCTCAAGAGCTAAAATCAAGGCATCCTTGTTATTGAAAGAAATACATCGAAAGAAAAGATAAAAATATAATTAATGATAAAAATATAATTAATGACCAGCCTGAGGAGCTTGAGCAGAGGGTCGCGATGGCATGGCCGGGGCGCAATCTTTGACATATTCAGCGAGTTCCCCTTTTCTGACTCGTCCTTCGATGAGATCGCGCAGATGTCGGCAATCTTTTGTATTATGTCCAGCTACGTTATGGAATATAAAATGCTTTCCAGAATCGAGTTCCATCTGGGTCGGTTCTCGTCGAGGTGGTCTTGGAGTAGGCAAGGACTCGCGTATATCGAGGTAGATATGGAGCAAAGAAGAATTGAGCTTGGTGTATCGATCATATTTGTTTTCATTTCGATGTCGCACATTGCATTCATCCTTTTCTGGGGCCTTTCCTCCTCCTTTATTCTGGCCATTTCCGTTGAGTGGACCTTGTTGTTTGGCTACTAAAACTTCAAGGCTCTCCATTTCAAGGCTGGCATCCTCTTGTCGGAGAAATCTCTCGACCTCGGAGTAAAAATCATCTATATCTTTGGGGGGATCTCTGGTTAAGGAGTTTAAGAATTCTGATCTCTTCTGAACACCCGCGATGGCTGCCATCAGCACCATCGATGGCTTGGGCCGATCGACAGATGCTACAGCTGCGTTGAATCTTTCAAGAAAGCATCTTAGCGTCTCTCCGGATCGCTGCTTGATGGTAGATAAAAATATGACACTTTTCGGTCGAGAGATATGCACTCGAAATTGTTCGATGAAGCGGATGACCAGAGTATTCCAGCTACTGGTCGACTCCGTTGTTAGCTGCCGAAACCACATACCGGCTATATCTATGAGAAAGAGAGGAAAGCACTTAGTCATGAAGCTGGTCGATGCACCAAGTTCCATATGTCGCATGTATCGCATGAGGTGAATGGTCGGGTCAGTGCGACCGTTGTATGGCTCGATGGCTGGGAACCTGAAGTCTGTAAGATTTCAAGAATTTCTGATTTCTCTAGTGAAGGGGCTGCGATTGACATTGTCTTTGTCTTGCTGCGAAGAGTTGCCCCGAGTGAAGCGTCGAAAGATGCTTGCAAGCTGGCTCCCATCTCCGAGGAGTTGTTTCCATGAACTCAGTTCTACATCCTGAGAGGGTTCTGCACGAGGATCCGACAAAAGCATGCTCGGAAGGGTGGCCATTGGCTGGGCTCGACCTCCGAGATTTGAGTGAAGGTGTGAGGGAAGGTGAGATCTGCCGGGTGGTTCTGGGAAGAATGGCCCCTCTTGAACCTGATGAGTTGTGGGTCGAGCCATACCTGTAACAAAGGGTCTGGGCTGATCCAGCATAGCATGTGATGTTCGGAGGCCAGGGTTGCCCCCGCTTGAAGCAAGGTTAGGAGGGTTTACGGTAGCGTTTTCTTCTGCTACGGTGAGGGCCGGCATGTTAGGCTGGCTTCCCTCGTTCGAAGGGAAGGTTACTCCAACTCTTCGTTGAAAAGGAAGAGTGGTTAGACTGGCCTGTGGCAAGATCCCGGGTTGTAATGGGAATGGCGTTGATTCTTAGGGACCCGGTGGTAGCTCGATCGATTCGACAGGTCGAGATGTTCCAAAGAGCAGAGGCATATTTGCCAGACAACCTAGATCATGATCGTCTGTCTCCTGATGTTCTGTGGCCACAACTGCGCTGGTCGCTGGAAGCGATACTCCTGGCTGGGCTTGATTGGTTGGTGGGACCAAATCAGGATGAAATAAAGGTGTAGCCCGATCGATGGCCTGATTTCGAGTAAACTGAGGGTCAGCTGTTGTCCCAATCTCGGCTTATGGAGGAATTGATGTTGAAGCGTTCAACCCTGTTTCCAATTGATCGAGAAGGTGATCCATCAACTGCTGCTGTCGTTCGAGGACTTTACCCTGAGATGTCATATAGTCTCTGAGTTCGACCATGATTTTATTCGTGTCTCCCTAGGTAAGGAATCGAGACATGTCATCATGAGAGGAAACTTCGTGGCTTACTTCTACAGCATCGGTGTCGGCTGCATCGGCGTTTGCAGGACGAGAGAATGTTGCATCTTTCTTTCGTTTGTTTTCCATGACCTGAGATAAGCAGGAGTACGATGGCGATTCGGTGCAATACCCCTTCCTGGCGCGCCAAAGTGTTGACATCAAAAGTTGGTTACTAGTGACGATCAACCCCCAATCGCGTGATCAACACACGAATAAAGATTAAAATGCAATAAAAAGTAAAAGAACGGGGAGCACACATAGAGTTTTTATAGTGGTTCGGCAAGGACGATGCCTACGTCCACTTTATATATTATCTCTTTTTTAATTACAAGTACAATGTCTTTTCTTGTTTGAAGAAAAGAAAGAAAATGAATGTCTTCCTTTCTTCTTTTTTTTAGAGAGATTGAAGTTATGGAGAAGCGTAGAGATGAAACGCTTGGAGAAAGCCATCTAGCCAAAAGTCCCCAGAAGTTCTCAAAGGTCCCCTTTCCTCTTTAAGCTTAGGGATATTTATAGGTGGAGAATGCAACTTGGGTTGTTGCGGTATGGTCCGGCCATTTCGGGAAAGCCTGGGCACGTGGAATCCATCTATTGACTTGAATTGCGGCTGAAGGAATGATTCCACTGTTCATAAATAGTATCCTCGGAAGTTGTGGCTGACGTGGCATCCACGGAGAGGTTCATCAAAAGTAGAGCTTTATCGTATATGGTTTGACAGCCTTTATTGCCTTGAAAGTCGGGATATTATTTGGACTAGCTCTGCAGAAATCTTCCATGCTGGCCTGAGATAATCGGTCGACGAGTTCTTTCTAGAGGCGGAAAACTTGGTCGTCCTGGTGAGCCATTGCTTTAGGTTGCGCCCCTGCTGGGCCTCCTGAAGCGTGACTTGCATATGATTTGCACGTTTGGACTTCGGTCCTACTCGTTGAGACTCTTGGCAAAAAGAGGGTTAACACTTTTTAATAATTATTAAAAACATGTATATTAACTTTTTAATAATTATTAAAGAATTATAATTCTTTAATGTAATGTATGTTTATAATTTTGAATAAATTTATGGTTTTAAATAATTTATTATTCTAAATACAATTTTTATAATTCAAGTAGGCAAAGAAGCTAAATACATGTATCTTTTTAAACAACTTATGTTTTTTATACATATATATATTACTTTTTTTAATAAAATTGTTAAATTAATATTAATTTAACCAACTAGCAACCTGGCATATATCACTCTGGTACTCATTCACAATGTCCCTTAAATTGGATTATGAACTTATTTATTTTACAGCAACAAAAATAGTTTTTACTTATCAGTATCTGTATTACGTACAACATATTTGATTTATTTGTTAAATATGTTACTCATTTTTATAACAGATTTCAACTTCAAAATAGACTGAAGCTGAGCTGAAACTTCTGGATTCACAGGGAGAAGTTACAGAACTACCATAGCGAATTTGGATAAAAATATAGATACCGAGTATGAGTCTGAGTCTGTGGATAACGTAGATGAATTTGAGGTGGGTCTTAGAGACAACATAAAATATTCTGGTACATACAGATGTAACTTGGATGCTATCTACAAGATCATGACTAACATTAGAAAGAATTTTTTTTATCTTCTGCTGCATTGTCTTATTTAGACAAGACCCCCTTTAAAAATTACTTCCACATTTTTTTGGATGATAAAATTGAAAGAAAAGATTTTAGAAAAAGTGCAACATGCTTAGATGAAGTCATAACGTCATTTGAAAAAAATGAAAAAGCTTTTAGAATAGAAGGTAATTTGCTAAAATTGAGTGAAGAAGATATAAGTTTGATCCTTGGAATTCCTTTGCGGGAAAAGACTTATTTTCAATTGGAATGTTAAGTAGAAGCAATTTGAGCGAAGAGTATTTAGTTTTTCTAAATAAGCATTTCAAGGAAGATGAAAGGATAAATAGAAAAACTTTAACCAAAAGGATCAAAATAATGATTGATTAAAAAAAGGAGATGAAGACTTGGTTAAGTTGCTCCTTTTATTATTGGTTATCACCTTTCTTTTCCCCAACAATCAGTCCTATCTACAATGGGGATTTATTCTAAAATTGCTTAATTTGAAAAATATCAATTCAATATCATGGGCAAAAGCTATTCATAGCCATGTATTAAAAAAATGTGGAAATATTTGCTCAAGATCCAAGAAGCATGCCCGAATGCTCAATGATTTTGTTGGTACGTGTTATTACTTATTCACTCTTGAATTGTTGAATTGATTTATGTTGGGTCATGTCTAATTTATCAGCTAATTGAACTCTTGACAGCCTAGTAATTCATAATTATTTATCAGCTAATTAAACTTTTTTTTTCTAATTTGCAGTGTTGGATTTGTGAAAAAACGTAAATCATTGAGGTCAAAAAAGGATGTGAAAATGCGATGCCAAGAACATTAAAATGGAATTTGACACTTTTGAAAAACATATCAATTAAATCCATTGAGCCGATAAAGGTAAAAAAATTATCTTTTTATTTATTTTCTAGTGTTATTAGCAGTACATTTGATTAGTCTTAAGCATATTAAACAGTATTGTGTATCTTCACCTTGAAGTCGAATAATTTAGCACAAAACAAATTAATCAGCAATATGAAGTAACAACATGCTTTCCCTTGTTATATGTTTTCAGTTTGTGAAGAATTCAAGAAAATTATGAAAGATGAAAAAAAATTCTTCTACTGAAAGTGACCGAGAGTGTGGAAGAGGGAAAAAATAAAGAGAAAGAAGAAAGATGTCTTCGAAGTCAAGTTGAAGGCAAAGATAAAGAAATTGCAGAGTTAAAAAGAAAAATTGACAGTTGGAAAAAAACTTGGCGAAATCGGCTTCCCACCAAGACTAGTGTAATTCTTGCAAAACTTGGCGAAATCGGCTCTAGGCGCCTGCACCGCTGCACCACCACCATTTGCAGCATTGGGAACTGCTCCTTGCACATTTCTAAGCATCTCTCTCATGAAGTCAGTGAACATCGTCCTCATATCAGGAGCATTCCCATTATTAGCTCCTCTACCAGTACCCCTAGTATATCGGCTCATCGTTCAATCTATAAGGAGAAAACGATTAACCATCTCTTCTGTGGTGCCAGTGCAATGCGACTTCATCCTTAAATATACTAATAGTATATATATATAACTTTTGAAAACCAAAATATCACAAATACGCGCTCTCATATACGTACTCTCTTCTGGTGTTTTCCCTAGGTTAACTACGCAAACTAGAGCTCTGACACCAAATGTGACGGCCCGCCCCGCATCAGCCGAAATTTCCAATGAAAGTGCGCTATGTCAATGTCCAACCAGCATGGGACGGTTGTCAAAGAAAGGAAAGAAGGGAATTTGAACTAACAAGGAACCTGTAGTATGTTTCACAGCGCATGGAATAAAATATAATAATAACATATTTGACATAAAACAGGTGAGACAGTGCATAAGATGAAAACTAAACCATTATAGCAGCGGAAAATCCAAAATATAGCTTATGTTCAACATCATCATTATTACAACTTTTAAAACTATCTCCAAAGCAAAATAAGAAAGGTACACTACTAATGCCCAAAGTAGTGACCAGCAGCGACACAGGGAGAATATCTATATATATCATACGTGGAAGCCTCCTGCTCATCTCCGGTACAGCTACTCGTGCATACCACCTAACCTATCTCTAGTCTGCCCGTTTAAGAGCACCCAGAGTAATAAGAAGAGAAACTCTGGATCAGACAAAAGTCTGGTATGAGCGATAAGCAGCAAAACAGAATAATAACAGGTATACTAAATCATACCTGGACCTGCAACCAAAGATTTAGCATAACAAGATGCACAATACTCTAAGGTGACATTAACATATGGCGTAAAGATACGGGGGTGGGGGTGTGCATGTCATAGTGATGTCAAACAATCAAGCATAGCAACCATCCTCACATATCTCACTCAGTGCATAAAGCATACGATATCCACCGATTTGATCACCCAAATCCTTGCTATGATCACTCTGCCCCATGGAGTCATGACGACTGCATTGCACTGATCCATAGCCAGTAGTCCTTGCTATGTCCACTCTGCCCCATGAAGTCATGACGACTCCACTGCACTGGCTCATAGCCATGCTACGATCACTCTACCCCATGGAGTAATAACTACCCCACTGCACTGATCCATAGCCTAACAATCGTCTCTCGATGGTGAATCAAAGTTGTAGACGTCGATAACCCCTTTGCACACGTCCCGTAGCAAAGCCCAACCACGACGTTAACTCGTTGGTTCCCAACTGGACCCTGAGTTACGACTTCCTATTTGGACTACCTTTGCATCTCGGGTTATTGGTCTTCTCCTGGTCGTGATCTCCAATCGGTTCGGTTTGGTCGCGATGTCCCTTTGGTTCGTGGGTGCTGATCCCATCGGTTCGGATCGAGCTCGTGATGTCTTCACGCAAGCGGGTCGAATCGTCAGCTCCCTCTCATGGCGGTTCAGGTGGGGTCATGGATCCCTCTCCAGGACGGGTTAGTTCGTGATCCTAACTCCATAGCATTGGGTCGGTTTGAGTGTGCAAGCATGGTTCATGGTACAACAGGCGGTTCGGATCATGCTCAACCATCGGGTCGGGTCGGTTTCCCCATCTAGGTCGGTTCGTGACAGTCCACTCCAGGTCGGGTCGAGCTCCTCAATCCATGGTTGTCCACTTGTGATGCATCGGTTCAGTCGCATGCTTTGGTTCATGATGCAGCAGTTCTAAGAGGCGGTTCATGAGAAGGGGGTTCCCCACGAGCGGGTTGGGTTGCCATTCACCGATCCGATCCAGTTCCTGCTCCATTTCCTATAACTTTTCCAACGACTATTTTACGTCATATGACAGCGTTTTTGACCATTCTAACTTTGCTAAGCAATCACAAAACCTTCCAAACAGTCATATCAACATGTAGATTGACCATAAACACCAAAACAACAATTTGATATGTCAAAACGGATCAAACATACCCAAAACCCATATTTTCCCCTTAAGCATGTTTAAGCAAATCTAATGATAGGATTAACAAAACCTAACCAAATTAACCCAAATTTCAATCAGAGCCCTAAAATAATATTTTAGAATTTTACAAATTTTTCCAGATTTTTCTGAGCCAAAATTTCGCTAATTAACACTAATTACCCCTAATCAACCGTAATTAGTGAGAAACTATGCAAATCACTCACCTTAGCCACGAATAAAACTTAGATCTGAAAATATCTCTGATTTGGGTTGAATCTCTATGCAACACAGCAGTTCTATTCCCAATTTGATGCTAATTTGCCTTGATTAGATGTAGATTAGGCTAAAACTTGATTAAATGGTGATTATAAGGTGATCTGGGTGTTGGAAGCCATTGTTAGGGAAATGTTTTAGGCGGTTGAGAAAATGAAAATAGATCGTTTTCCTAATGTTCTCAGCCTCCCCATAACCCTAATCCCGAAATGGGTTATGAGCCCTCTTGCTAATCACCCTAATTAGGCCCGGTTAGGCTGTTTTTCACCTTCTAAACCTTGTTTCAGCCATATCTCCCAAACGGTGAGTCAGTTTGGCTAATGTGACCACTTTACGGAAAGGTAGACCATCAGCCGGATCTAATGGAAGTGGTGTCAGGTCAAAACGCCTTACCAATCAAAAGTTATGGCCGAAACAAGATCAGCTAGGGGCAAAACGGTCATTTAAAAATCGTCAAAAATCATGAACATGGGAAATGACCCCAATAGTTGTCTCCCAAAGTTACATGGCTATACCACTTCGCATGTTAAAGAAATAATTATTCTACGATCCCCTGATGCGTAGAATGCGGGTCGTTACATTGCTCCTCCCAAAGACATCACTCTTCCTCCACCTCCTAATCAAATTGTTGATCCTGATGCTTCTAATATCTCTTCATCATCATGCTTCAATGAGAAGGACTATACTTCAATTCCTCCAAAATCTTTGGTAAGTGATTTTGTGGCTTCTACTTCAAAGACTACTTAGAAATTAAAGAAAGACAACAAGAAGAAATCAGTTTTGAATTCAGCTGCAAATGATGATATTGATGATGGTACTGAATTTAAACAAGATGATGTTTTGCCAATAGGAAGTCAAAAATCCTTTTCGAAAAGAAATACAAGGAAGAATCCTGCTCCATCATTGAAATCCCCACAAGTTAAGAAATGATCCATAATATATGTTTTTGGAATATTAGAGGGATGAACCTTCCCTCAAAGAAAAGTGAGGTTAAATTCTTCATTCATAGCAAGAATACTCATCTATTATGTCTATCTGAAATAAAGCTGGATATTAATTCAACATCTAAAGCAGTTTCATTTATATCACCAAGATGGAAATCTGATTATAATCTTGCTGATGCAAGTTTTGGTCGTCTTCTAAATTTGTGGAATCCTCTGTTCTTTAATCTTTCTAAATTATCATCCTCGGATCAATATGTACACTATATGTGTGCCTACTTTCCTTCTAATTCTATTTTCCTTCTTATATCAATTTACACTCATAATGCTTCTTCTATGAGACATGCTTTTCTTAATAATCTTTGTCATCTAAATCCGCATGGTAATCCTTGGTTATTAGATAGGGATTTTAATTGCATATTCTCTACCTCACAAAAATTGGGTGGTTGCTCTCACTCTGTTAATGAAATAGCTCCTTTAAATCAAGCTGTCATTAAATCTAAATTGACTTCTCTTAATTGGATTGGTCCTTCATATACTTGGTCAAATAAAAGTCATTCTGGAAATCCCACTCTTTGTAAGCTTGATCATATCTTTGGTTAACTCTTCCTTTCTTAAGACTTTTTCCTGTCCTTCTTATCATATTCTTCCACCCACTATTTCAGATCATTACCCTCTTCTTTTATACTGGGGGAAAGTTGATGCTATTAAAAATGGGGAAGTCTTCTTTTTAATTTTTGGTTATCTCATATAGATTTTACCAGTATTTTGCTGCAAGTATGGAATCAAAGCTATGGAAGGAATCCTTTGGATAAATTGCTCTATAAATTGAGGTTATTAAAATTACATCTCAAAGCTTGGTCAAAGCATACTTTTGGAGATGCTCTCAAGCAATCAACTCTTGTGAGATCTGAGCTTATTCAAGTGCAAAATTCTTTGGTAGGAAATCCATATGATTCACAACTTCAAATTCTTGAGAAGGAGTTACAGGACGAGCTTAAGAATATGTTGGATATCTAACTTCAATCCTTGAAACGGAGAGCATATTTCAAAAGGGATTTGGAAGCCGATAGGAACACAAAGTATTTTCATAGTTCTCTCAAAATCAATAAAATGAAGGAGGTTTTATATATGATATATGATGTTGAAGGTAACCTTTTAACTACTCAAGCTAGTGTTGACAATGCTTTTGTTAACTACTTTAGTTCTATTTTAGCCCCCATTTCCTTACCATCTACCAATATTGATCCTCTATTTCACATTGACTTACCTTTTTTATCTCATTGTCAATCTATGGAGCTTATTAAACCTGTTACCTGTGATGAGATTAAGTCAGTTGTTTATGGTTTAGATCCTTCCAGTTCTGGTGGCCCAGATGGGTTTAATGCGTGTTTTCTTCAAAAAAGTTAGGGTATTATTGGCAAAGATGTTACTGAAGCAATCCAATATTTTTTTCTTTTGAATTTTTTACCTCCTACATTAACTGCAATATTTATTACCTTGGTGCCTAAAGTGGAAAATCCTTCATGTGTCTCAGATTTTATACCAATATCATGCTGTAATGTGTTTTATAAGATTATTTCAAAGGTTTTGGCTAACAGAATTCTAGCTGTTCTACCTACTCTAATTTCATACAATCAGTCTGCATTTGTTCCTGGTAGATCCATCAGTGACAATGTTTTGATTGCTCAAGAATTATGATAGAAATAATATATCTCCTCGTTGTAGGTTGAAACTTGATAAAAAGAAAGCTTTTGATAGTGTTTCTTGGTCTTCTATGATTGCCATTTTGTCGAGAATGAACTTTCCAAAACCCTTTTTAGCATGGATTTATACTTGCATCTCTACGCCAAAGTTTTCAATTTCAAGACATGGTTTGTTGCATGGTTATTTTAAAGGAAAGCATGGTGTTAGGCAAGGAGATCCCATTTCCTCATATTTGTTCATTTGTGTTATGGAGCTTCTTAATTCTTTGATCATCAAACAAGTGAAGTTAGGTAATTTTCAGCTACACCCTCGATGTAAAAATCCTTTTATTATCTTCACCAAGCCATATTTAAGAAATATTCAATGCATACTCTCTGTACTGCAGTCCTTTTATGATATTACTGGATTGGAAATCAATTTGAATAAATCTCATATAAAAATTGCTGGGTTAAGTCAATCTAAAAAGGATGAACTTGTGCTATTATCTAGATTGAAGGTTCTACCTGACAACTCCAAATATTTAGGATTACCTCTTTTCACTGGAAGGATCACTAAAGAGAATTGTATGCCCTTATTTGAAAAAATCATTGAAAGAATGTATCAATGGCCTTCCTATCAACTTTCTCAAGCTGGAAGGCTTACTATTATTCAATCTATTATAACGTCCATGACACATATTACTCTAGGTACTACATTCTCCCATTAAAGCTGATTAATATGGTGGTAAGTTCTATAAATAAGTTTTTATGGCATGGTGATCCTTTTTGCTAAGAAGATTATTCCTATAGCCTTTTCGAAATTATGTGAGGACAAAAGGAATGGTGGTTTAGGAATTATTAACCTCTTTCAATGGAACAAAGCTGCTGTTTCAGTGTATATTGACAAGATCTTCACTAGTGATACATGTTTATAGTCTAGGTATGTGAAGAGCAATTTGATTGGTAAAAAATACTTTTGGACCATGCATATTCCAAGTTTCTGCAGTTGGAGTTGGAGGCAAATTTTTAAGCTTAGAAACCTTTTCCTTCCTTTTGTTCAATGTTTTGCTAATAGATTGCCTGGTTTATCTTTTTGGCACTCTCCTTGGACAGATAAAGGGTTGGTTTTAAGCGATGTTGTAGATTAAAATTTAAGGAGAAACAGTGGTATTGCAGATTCAGCTATAGTGGATAATTCGATTCATGAAGGTAACTTCTATTGCCTCATTGTAGTTCAGCTGTGTTAAGAAGGTTATGGTCTGAAATATCGTCTAGTTTTAAGTCTGCAAATGAAAATAGAACATGGATGGGAAAGAAATACTCTATCATATTGGTCTATGATCTTTTAATTGGTAAGAAGCCTCTCTTTCCTTGGTATAAAAAAATTTGAATCTTGATGAGCAATGCAAAACAAAATTTCTTGCTTTGGAAAGTTATGTCCAATGTTTTAAATACGAAAGACAAGTTGTTTAAATTAGGGATTATCCCTGATGACATTTGTGTTCTCTATAGGGAAGATTCTGAATGTAACACTCATTTATACTTTGAAAGCTCTTTTGTTTTCAATTGTGGTGGCCAGTGCTTGCATTTGGTAAGTTTCATCAGCTTGCTAGCAACATTAGAGATGAATGGTTTAATCTTTTAAGGCAACAAGATGGAAGACGAGTAGGAGTTTGTTGCTTTTAAATTTTTTAAAGATTTTTGTGTTAGAAGTTTAGGCAGAAAGAAATAGAAGGGTATCCACTTCAGCGGTATTGAATTGAGATGAGTTTTTCATTGTGATTCATAATGCAATATTAAGGAAAATTGGATGAATGTTTGGTTGATACAATTGATAATCATATGAAGCTGCTGGTTGATTGTCAGTTGCTCTTCAGATGTGGCAATTCTTGAGATTCTTCCTGAGTGGTAACTGTTGATTTTGTGATGAGAGTTAATTGATGCATTGTTGTTTTTGTTTTAGTTTTTGTTTGGTTGATAGCATTGAGTTTTTTCATGTATAATCTTGTATATCTCATTGTTTTTTTCTCAATGCTATTGGCTTGTATAGCTAACATTTGAATTTGTAATTGTTCATTGTTATAGTGAATAAAGTTTTAGTTTGCCTTTTAAAAAATAAAACTTACTTTATTAGCAATGGTAAATATGAGAACTAAAGTGTGTTGTTTGATGTTTTCTTATTTATAATTTTACAATATTAATTTATGATGTTCTTTTCAGTGTGTAGTATCTGAAACAGCGTGAGTATTAGCCATATCTGCAAAAAATTGCAAAAACAGACTACATGAAAAATTCTTTTTTAGCCCACTATTCAAAAAAGATAAAACCATTTATCTTTTGCACAGCTCAAAATTATAAATATGATCCATTTATTAAATTCATCGATAACTAAACAGAAAATATTGTCAAGAGGCATAGATTAACATATAGTTTCAAACAAATTAATGCTTCGGTCGCTAAATCGAAAGGTTCGTATAGGGATGTGTTGCTGCATAATCTCTCTTCCACGAAACCAAATTATCTTGTTGTTTCTGAGCGACCAATCAGAATTCGATGTGGTCTTTCACTTCGCTTCTCAATGTAGAAGTCCAATTGTTTGCTTTAAATGTGGAAAAATTGGGCATAAAGGGTTTAACTATAAAATTCTGTTTTCTCCTTATTCACAATCACTTTCGTTGAAGTCTGATTTTGTAGAAAATGGGGTCGATTAAGGAGGCGAAAATTTCTGTAAATGGTATCCAACCTGAGCTTAGGAACAGAGATTCTTGGGTGTCAATATTGATTATTAAAGGAAGATTCTCTGTTCAAAGGATAGAGCAAATTCTCAAGGAGAAATTTGGGTTCATGGGAGATTGGTATTGGGATATCAAGAAATACAAGTCTGACTTTATGGTGAATTTCCCAAGGAGAATTATGGGCAGAGATTTGATCAGTACAATAATAGTGCTTGATGGTACTCTACATTTAAAGAAATGGAGTCTTTATCTTGGAAGTAAGGTGATCAGGCCAAGAGAGAGGATATATATGGATAGAGTTGACTAGTTTACCCATTGCATGCAGAGACTTAAGTGTACTTCATTTGTTGCTGATTAAATTGGTACAGTGGTGAGGCTTCAGGAAAACTTTGAATCAACTTTTGACTATAGCGTTTTGAATGTTTTGATTGATATAAATCTACAAGAAGGATTTCCTTTGATGTGGAACTTGTACATTGATGATTTCTTGTATGAGATCCCAATTAGAAGGGTGGGCTATACTAATAAGGAGGAAGCTAGAAAAGATTTCAAGAAAACGGTGTACTTCAAAGGTTCTGATGGCAAACTTAATTCTTGGACAAAAGTAGTATAAGGGAAAAGTAAAGTCAATCCTGATTATGATGACTCTTCTAAGGGCAATGCTGAAGTTACTAGCAAGATGGCAGGTGATGTTGGTGGTATAGAAGCAGTAGTTGCTCAGAAGGGTGCTGCCAAAGTTGTTGAAGACAAAAGAGAAGGGATCAAGAAAGGAAAGCAAGCCACGGGAAACAATGGGATATCGTTGCTTAGAAGAAGTGCTAGAGGATTGCATGGAGAGGAAATGGCTCACCCATTAAGATCGAAAATTCATTGATCTCATTGGATACACTTTGCCTACAGTAGAGAATGAAGAAGCCGATTGAGCGTCAATTGGAAGCAGCTGACACTAGTACAGAACTTGTCTTTTGCATCTCCTCATTTGCATCTGTTGTATAAACAATAGATGCAAATAGTACAATTTACATTTGGTTCTAACCAACATCAGATGCAAATAATGAGAAATAAATAATGTGGAAAATAATTATTGATATTTGCTTCTCTTTATTGAATAGTTGGACGTAAATAAGTGGGAAAATAGAGCAATTTTCATCTGCCCTTTCAAAGATGGACGCAACAAAGTGTTTTCATATAAGGAGGGAAAAACCAAAAAATCACTGGTGCATCTGCTCTAGTTAAAGATAGACGCAACTCTTAAACATGTGGAGGGAAAGCCGCGCGTATGTTTATGGAGGGAAAACGAAAATACTTTCCCGCATTCTTCTGACTTATACTATTTATCTCCTGAAACACATTTTTCCTAAGTTACAAAATCGTTTTCCCCAATTTCCTAAACCCTAAATATTTCTTCTCTCCTGTAGCTATAGTTTTGATATGGACCGCCAGTCCAACCTCTATTAGCCGCGGACCGCTCGCCACTACGGCCCGGAAGAGGATTAAGTCGTCGATGGAAAGGACCGAAGGCTGGATCGTGAAAACCTCAAAATCGTGAAGATCGACCATTAGATAACCGGTATAAGAAGCATTTTTGAGATTATTTTTTCCAAACTCTTTCATTCGCGATTTCCCCAATTCTGGATTAAAACACTAATACAGTTCATGCTGCAACATAAGCACCATCCCCAAAGTTATAAAGCTACCGAGGCTTCAGGTGATCTCTAAATTAAGAAAATACGTGGTAGATTCATGAAATAATATGTCAATTTGTAGCTGTTACCTAACACTTCAGACGTGGTAATTAATCTGTTTATTTGTTCATTAGCTTTATATTTAACTAATTCATAGTTTCATTTGCTGCAGTGTGTAACTGAATGACCTTTATTAATTATTGGCCATTAGTTTTTAAATTTATGAATTCTAGTTTCATTTGCTTTGCTGTATAATTGAATGTTGTAGCTTTGTGTAACACCCCACCTTCACTAGGGTCACTCACAAAGGGAATGCACTAGCTTTGATGGAGCATTATCTAGGTAAACATACACAGAAATAATACAAGACAGAACATATACAACAGCGGAAGAAGAACCAAATTTTATTGCTTTAAAAATCTAGAAAGGTCTAAAGCCTTTTTACATCAAAATGCCATTAAATCCGTTACATCGAAATCTGTCTTGCAATAGTAAAGAAGCATAAAACCATGGTCATAAATCATTCCCCAAGTAAAACAGTAAATCAAGCCATAGCCAAGGGAAATCCAAGCCATACATGAAAGAGCCTTGGAGCTTGGTAAGATCCGAACTAAGCTGTATTCCCACCCTGCGAACCTGGGGGGGGGGAACGGAAGAAAAAGAGGTGAAACAAAACGGGTCAGTCATAATGACTGAGTAAGTCCTAGTGACTTTCAGCATAAAAATAGGTAAAGATAACATGGCATGAATAAACTGAAAATAAACATAAGTATGATGACAAGGTAAGCTACAGGCACGATGAATCAAGTATAACATTCCATGCTTCATATCAAGAGTATCATCACCAGGTTCCTACCAAGTATCATATTGCAAGGTTTCTATTAAGTATAATATCGCAAGATTTCTAAGTTTCACCATTCCACTATTTTCTTTGATTTCCTAAATTCTCTGCACCAACCGTACTAGTACCCCAACCCGTATCATCCTTTCCATGTATATGTACAGTCCCTTGCCGTATGTCGTACGGGTTTCATCATGTATTTCTATACTACTTCAACGTAGTGCCACCATTCTTGAAATCATTTGGACTGCCACCCTTGTTCTGGCTAGGTTTCCTTATCATGAACTATCGCGTGTTCAACTAGGATTTATGCCACCAAGGACTACTAGGGATTATGCTACCTATTGAACGTTTCCAAGATTCGATTAGGGTTTATGCCACCTAGGACCACTAGGGATTATGCTACCTAACGAACAACACCCTTTTTCCATGTAACGATCTATTAATCGATCGGCTCCCTACCAGTCCTAGCTTGTTCATGTGTCTGTGTCATACGGCCCAATCACGAAATGTAGTCACCTGTGCTAGGTCCACCATAGGGTGTATCAAGCCCTAGGGTGCCAACCACCGACACGAATCAAGCACGCACTGTGTAAACCTACCAGTGCCCAATGCCTGCTTTTTCAACTTCGGACTACGTGCACGACCATAGTTTGCCTGAACCTACAATGGCGCACCAACTCAGCCGTCGTTCTGGTCGCTTACAATCAGCCCAGTAATCGTGCCCCACCCTGCCTAGTTCCAGGGTACCGTGATACATCTAGTGGGCTACTGCTGAAAAGGACCGCGCAACTAGGGTTTCCGTTCAGTAGGTTAAGTGTTGTCATTTAAATTCGAGACTTAACCCCATCAGTCTAGCATGTCAAGTTGGTTAAGTGTTGTCATTCAAGTTCGTGACTTAACCCGCCTACGTATCATGTCAAATTGGCTAAGTGTTGTCGATCAAGTTCATGACTTAGCCCTACCGAATCATCTGTCAAGTTGGTTATGTATATTCAAGCGGTTCATGACTTAACCCTATCAAATCATCGTGTTAAATTGGTTAAGTATATTCAAGCGGTTCATGACTTAACCCTATCGGATCATCGTATTAAATTGGTTAAGTATATTTAAGCAGTTCATGACTTAACCCTATCGAATCATCGTGTCCAATTGGTTAAGTATATTCAAGCGGTTCATGACTTAACCCTATCAAATCATCGTGTCCAATTGGTTAAGTATATTCAAGCGGTTCATGAGTTAACCCGCCCACGTATCAAGCTAAGTTGGTTAAGTATTATCTATATGTTCAAGTTGACTTAACCCTGCCATGTGTCAGGTTATATCGATTGGGTATTATCAACCTATTCAAGTTAGCCCAACCCATCCGCTAGTCGTGTTATAACGGTTAAGTGTCATTAGCCTAGCCACGTTACTTAACCCACCCATTCATATCATATTGGTTGAGCCTACATTTATAAGTTTTACATGTTCTTAACTCATACCGGTTAGGTCCACATTTACATGTCAAATTTCCATGTCATCCCACCTAACCCTCTAACCATACCCACGTCTTATTATGGTTAGTATTCCTTAATTCATTCATTATGAAGAACGAGTCATGACCTCTCACATTAGATCGTGCATTTTGTGGCCACTGGATTTGCCGGGCGGTTCCGGGCAGATTTATACCACAAACTGGGTCTAACCTCGTGTCATAAATCGTTATGCCTACAATTTGGCCTTCGACCTCTCACATTAGACTGACACTTTATGGCTACTGGATTTGCCGGGCGGTTCCGGGCAGATTTACACCATAAACTGGGTCTAACTCGTGTCAAAGGTTCATTAATGGTCATATTCCACCCAAAACCCCAATATCAGTTCTCGTGTTTAACATATAGAAATGTTCATGATTCACGTTTTTGCCCCCAAAACGTGTTCCCAAATTATTATCATAATTCACTATAAGGTTATGCCAAGTTATAGCCTTTTATTTACAATACATGCCAATTACCCAAAACCCAACTTTGGCGCGTTCATATTAAACCTCTACTAAGTAATAAATTATCATATATGTTTCAACTCCAAATTTTACATAATTAACATATGCCCAAGTTCTAGATTACATGTAAATTTTACATATGCCCAATTCCTACCAAATTTACATATGTTCAATTCATGCCGTTTTACATGTATGCCAACTTTATGCCAATTTACTCATATACCAAGTTTCATGCCGCTTTACATATGTCAAGATTCATGATTTACATGTTTACAAAGCTATGCCCAAATTACATAGATCAAATTTTATCCCCAAAATTACATGTATACTACGTTTACACCAATTTACTCATAACAAGTTCTAGCCAAATTACATATATCAAGATCCATGCCAAATTATATATATATATATATATATATATATAAAGATCCATATCAAATTATATATATATCAAGATCCATGTCAGATTATATATGTCAATCCCCATTCTTGCAATTACCATTATAATGACAATACCCAAATATCAAGTTTCATGTTAATGGTAAATTATCCCCAAACATCCAATTTTCATATTATGCCTTTGATTCCACCAAACTCATATATTCCACTAGGCAATATTCCAATATTTCCCCCGTATACCCTCGCACGCATATCGTAATTTAGGCCTAGGTCCGAAATTGACCTAGGTTCATCAAAAGAAAATAAATAGGGGAAGGTAGAATTTTGCATAAAAATAAGATCAGAGAGAAAAACATCATCACAGGCATAAAGATTACAACTTGGTAATGAATCAAGAAAACTGATTTACAACAGGCTGAATAGATCATAAATTAGACATGGAATAAAGATAGACAGATCTCAAAACCCAAGATCCAAGAAGCAACAGAAATAGATCGATAAACATACTTTAATCCAATTTCACTTCATCACATGCCCATATTATATTTATATTTTAATCTGAAAATAACTAGAACTTACAGGGCATGGCTAACGAATTAAGAACCGATATTGTCATGGAACGTTGTAGTTGTGTTGATTTATTGTTTGAACCATTGTTGAAGCTTTGTTCTTCGAATTCATTTGAGTTTGAATGCTTGTACTTTGATTTGGAGGCGGCGGCCATGGTTCAAGAGGGAGTTCAGCAGCATAATAGTGTAAGAATGATTTGATATGAATTAGGTTAGGTCTAAGGGTGTTTTTATAGGTGTAGCAACTAGTTTAGGCCCTTAAATTAACCCTAGAATCAATCCGGACCATCAAAACACGTCTCAGGCTTCAAAAATGAGTTCTGGGTCAAACCAGGCCGACCAGGTCGACCTGTAAAGGGGGGAGGTCGACACTATGGTCGACCTAGGGGTAGGTCGACCCTATGGTCGAACCCCTGGTCCAGTGCTGCCTAAAAACTGCTGAAACTTGAACAGGCCATAACTTCTTCATCCGGACTCCGATTTTCGAAAACTCGGACTCTATTTCATGTAAAATTTCGAGACGAACGCAATGGCGTAACCCATTTCCTCTGATTCTGAGTTTAAAATTTAATTCTGCCTTGATTTCTTGTTTTAACATGTTATAAGAATTCGGGTTGTTACATTCTCCCCTCCTTAAAGGATTTCGTCCCCGAAATCTTCAAGTTAAGAAGAATGTGTCCTAGCATCCAATCATCCATCTACTCAATCATCAATCACAGGCATCCATTGTCCTTAAGAGATTTCTAATGTTGTACGAACATATGCAGAAAGTGTGTGTATATGTTCCTTATCTAATGTAAATGATCAGGCCAGATTGATCTTTTTAAATGCAAAATATGTTTAGTGCCATGAATCCAATATGTATGCAAATAGTCCTAGTCATATAAACACTATATGTGTGCACAAACATCCATCCATATGCAACATCCACATGATAACACATTCAATTCCATCCATAAACAAGTATAACCATTCATGCATGCAATATGAGATGTGACTGAGCCGATCTAGTGCCTAATGTGTGTTCATGCATCCACGAGAAACAACTAGCAACCACTTGCAACCATCAACCATAACATGTCTCAAACACATGTTTACATCCATTAGTTCCTACCTAAAGGTATAACCGAATGATAGAAGCAAGTAAAGAAAAACTTTGTACCCTAAACACCAGCCCAAAACCAATATATATGATTCTGGGAAACCAAGCATTATAAACTCCTTTTAGGTCACAAGAAATCCCTTCCTAAAATCAACCCATATCCTATAAAGCTCAAAAAGTTTAGTCAACCCAACGGACATCCTCAAACCCCAACATATATCACAACCAGATGAGTCATACTACTTATGGGGTTTGCAACAGAAATAAGATTGAGAATAGGACCGAGAGGATATACATAAAAGATAGCATGCAAGGAAGCTCTACAGGAAAAGAGGGATCAAGGATATACTCTTAAAAAGAGATATGATGCGCGTATCTAGTCTTCATTCTTCTAAGTCGCATTTCCTTGAGCTTAACTCCATTGTGCTTTGTCCGTCTTTAACTTCATAATTTCTTAATTCTTGTTTCCAAAATATGAGTTGGAACTCATTTCACTATTGTCTCTCGTCCCATTTTCCCTTATCCTCCTTCTAGTATACTCGGCTCAAACATAACTGCGTACTCATGGTTTCATGCAAGCTCTCCAAAATTCACTAGTGAATCCTGGATCTCGTTTATAGGGTATTCCACGCAGAAGGATAATTTCTTGCAAATAAACAGATGTCAACCATGCTTCCAAGTGTACTTACTAAGGTGATTTTCTATAACTCATGCATAAGCAAAATGAACCATCCTCCTTAGTGGCGAACACTACTCGAGCGGATTTATAAATGTATCAAGAGATTCCAGGTAACTGACCATGGCAGAACCCTAAGGGTTACACTAGACTTCGAGGGCATTATCAAGGCAAGTCAAGCGTCTAACTACCCTCTTTTCATACTCGAGAATGGTATCATTTTTGGAAAACCACTCCATCCCTAGAATCAACCCATTGCCCAAAAACATAAGCATTACTTCTAAACTCAACACTTAGCATAGATATTCTCAAATCCAAACAAGTCATGAATAAATGAGCCGATTCCCCACAGGATTTGAGACAAAAACGGGATCCCCTACTACGCTAGTACTAAGGTGCAGAGACTCAATTATCGAAGCAGAAATAAAAAGGATGCGATGTACCATAATCAAAAAGGGTACGAACATGATAGAAATATAAACTAGACTTTCCTATAGAAACATTTCTACCTTCTTATTCTGAGCCTCATTCGCCTTAACCACTCTTATCCCCTCTTATATAACGTGTTAACATGTCTCTCGAGAACTACCTCCATCGCACGGCAACCCTACAAAGCTTGAAATAAGATTAGTCGCAGATGGAACTAATGTGACTACAGATGGAGGAAAGGAAGGAAAAGGGATTCGAACATGGAAACAAAGGATAATGCTAATGGCTTTTGTGGAATAGCCTTTAAAAATAAAACTTTTCTTGAAAAATGCTTCTTTGTAAATGGTTTTGAAAATAATTTCAAAAGGTTTTAAAAACTTTTGCCCAGTCTGGTAACCTTCTGCTCTGATACCAAATGTAACACCCCACCTTCACTAGGGTCACTCACAAAGGGAATGCACTAGATTTGGTGGAGCATTATCTAGGTAAACATACACAGAAATATTACAATACAGAACATATAAAACAGCGGAAGAAGAACCAAATTTTATTGCTTTAAAAATCTAGAAAGGTCTAAAGCCCGTTTACATCAAAATGCCATTAAATCCATTACATCGAAATCTGTCTTGCAATAGTAAAGAAGCATAAAACCATGGTCATAAATCATTCCCCAAGTAAAACAATATAGCAAGCCAAAGCCAAGGGAAATCCAAGCCGTACATGAAAGAGCCTTGGAGCTTGGTAAGATCCGAACTAAGCTGTATTCCCACCCTGCGAACCTGGGGGGGGGGGGGGGTGGGGACGGAAGAAAAAGAGGCGAAACAAAACCGGTCAGTCATAAAAACTGAGTAAGTCCTAGTGACTTTCAGCACAAAAATAGGTAAAGATAACATGGCATGAATAAACTGAAAATAAACATAAGCATGATGACAAGGTAAGCTACAGGAACGATGAATCAAGTATAACATTCCATGCTTCCTATCAAGAGTATCATCACAAGGTTCCTACCAAGTATCATATTGCAAGGTTTCTATTAAGTATAATATCGCAAGATTTATAAGCTTCGCCATTCCACTATTTTCTTTGATTTCCTAAATTCTCTGCACCAACTGTACTAGTACCCCAACCCGTATCATCCTTTCCATGTATATGTACAGTCCCTTGCCGTATGTCATACGGGTTTCATCACGTATTTCTATACTACTTCAACGTAGTGCCACCATTCTTGAAATCGTTTGGACTGCCACCCTTGTTCTGGCTAGGTTTCCTTATCATGAACTGTCGCGTGTTCGACTAGGATTTATGCCACCTAGGACCACTTGGGATTATGCTACCTATTGAATGTTTCCTAGTTTCGATTAGGGTTTATGCCACCTAGGACCACTATGGATTATGCTACCTAACGAACAACACCCTTTTTCCACGTAACGATCTATTAATCGATTGGCTCCCTACCAATCCTAGCTCGTTCATGTGTCTGTGTCATACGGCCTAATCACGAAATGTAGTCACCTGTGCTAGGTCCACCATAGGGTGTATCAAGCCCTAGGGTGCCAACCACCGACACGAATAAAGCAAGCACAGTGTAAACCTACCGGTGCCCAATGCCTGCTTTTTCAACTCTGGACTACATGCACGACAATAGTCTGCCTGAACCTACAATGGCGCACCAATTCAGCCGTCGTTCTGGTCGCTTACAATCAGCCCAATAATCGTGCCCCACCCTGCCTAGTTCCAGGGTACCGTGATACATCTAGTGGGTTACTGCTGAAAAGGACCGTGCAACTAGGGTTTCCGTTCAGTAGGTTAAGTGTTGTTATTTAAATTCGAGACTTAACCCCATCAGTCTAGCATGTCAAGTTGGTTAAGTGTTGTCATTCAAGTTCATGACTTAACCCGCCTACGTGTCATGTCAAATTGGCTAAGTGTTGTCGATCAAGTTCATGACTTAGCCCTACGAATCATCTGTCAAGTTGGTTAAGTATATTTAATGGTTCATGACTTAACCCTATCAAATCATCGTGTTAAATTGGTTAAGTATATTCAAGCGGTTCATGACTTAACCGTATCGAATCATCGTGTTAAATTGGTTAAGTATATTCAAGCGGTTCATGACTTAACCCTATCGAATCATCGTGTCCAATTGGTTAAGTATATTCAAGCGGTTCATGACTTAACCCTATCAAATCATCGTGTCCAATTGGTTAAGTATATTCAAGCAGTTCTTGACTTAACCCGCCCACGTATCATGCTAAGTTGGTTAAGTATTATCTATATGTTCAAGTTGACTTAACCCTGCCACGTGTCAGGTTATATCGATTGGGTGTTATCAACCTATTCAAGTTAGCCCAACCCATCCGCTAGTCATGTTATAACGGTTAAGTGTCATTAGCCTAGCCACATTACTTAACCCACCAATACATATCATATTGGTTGAGCCTACATTTATAAGTTTTACATGTTCTTAACTCATAACGGTTAGGTCCACATTTACATGTCAAATTTCCATGTCATCCCACCTAACCCTCTAACCATACCCACGTCTTATTATGGTTAGTATTCCTTAATTCATTCATTATGACAAACGAATCATGACCTCTCACATTAGACCGTGCATTTTGTGGCCACTGGATTTGTCGGGCGGTTCCGGGCAGATTTATACCACAAACTGGGTCTAACCTCATGTCATAAATCGTTACGCCTACAATTTGGCCTTCGACCTCTCACATTAGACTGACACTTTGCGGCTACTGGATTTTCTGGGCGGTTCCGGGCAGATTTACACCACAAACTAAGTCTAACCTCATGTCAAAGGTTCATTAATGGTCGTATTCCACCCAAAACCCCAATATCATTTCACGTGTTTAACATATAAAAATGTTCATGATACACGTTTTTGCCCCAAAATGTGTTCCCAAATTATTATCATAATTCACTATAAGGTTATGCCAAGTTATAGCCTTTTATTTACAATACATGCCAATTACCCAAAACCCAACTTAGGCGCGTTCATATTAAACCTCTACTAAGTCATAAATTATCATATATGTTTCAACTCCAAATTTTACATAATTAACATATGCCCAAGTTCTAGATTACATGTAAATTTTACATATGCCCAATTCCTACCAAATTTACATATGTTCAATTCATGCCGTTTTACATGTATGCCAACTTTATGCCAATTTACACATATACCAAGTTTCATGTCGCTTTACATATGTCAAGATTCATGATTTACATGTTTACAAAGCTATGCCCAATTTACATAGATCAAGTTTTATCCCCAAAATTACATGTATACTACGTTTACACCAGTTTACTCATAACAAGTTCTAGCCAAATTACATATATCAAGATCCATGCCAAATTATATATATATAAAGATCCATATCAAATTATATATATATCAAGATCCATGTCAGATTATATATGTCAATCCCCATTCTTGCAATTACCATTATAATGACAATACCCAAATATCAAGTTTCATGTTAATGGTAAATTATCCCCAAACATCCAATTTTCATATTATGCCTTCGATTCCACAAAACACATATATTCCACTAGGCAATATTCCAATATTTCCCCTGTATACCCTCGCACGCATATCGTAGTTTAGGCCTAGGTCTGAAATTGACCTAGGTTCATCAAAAGAAAATAAATAGGGGAAGGTAGAATTTTGCATAAAAATAAGATCAGAGAGAAAAACATCATCACAGGCATGAAGATTACAACTTGGTAATGAATCAAGAAAACTGATTTACAACAGGCTGAATAGATCATAAACTAGACATGGGAATAAAGATAGACAAGTCTCAAAACCCAAGATCCAAGAAGCAACAGAAATAGATCGATAAACATACTTAAATCCAATTTCACTTCATCACATGCCCATATTATATTTAAATATTTTAATCTAAAAATAACTAGAATTTACAGGGCATGGTTAACGAATTAAGAACTGATATTGTCATAGAACATTGTAGTTGTGTTGATTTATTGTTTGAACCATTGTTGAAGCTTTGTTCTTCGAATTGATTTGAGTTTGAATGCTTGTACTTTGATTTAGAGGCGGCGGCCATGGTTCAAGAGGGAGTTCAGCAGCATAATAGTGTAAGAATGATTTGATATGAATTAAGTTTGGTCTAAGGGTGTTTTTATAGGTGTAGCAACTAGTTTAGGCCCTTAGGTTAACCCTAGAATCAATCCGGACCATCAAAACACGTCTCAGGCTTCAAAAATGAGTTCTGGGTCAAACCAGGTCGACCTGTGTTAGACCAAAAAGTGGTTCTAACACCCAAATCGACTAAAATCGAAATAAAATAAGATCGAAAATAAAAAGGAGACACAGGATTTATAGTGGTTCGGCGTTGAAAAGCCTACGTCCACTTTATAATCACTTTTCTTGATGATGTAGATGAAAATACAATGAGGTATTCACTCAATTTCACTCACTTTTCATATACATTCACTTAACTATCTCAACATATACTTTGGATGACGATTTTTGGGTTGTTTGGGATGCTGGAATTCGGTTTTCTTTGATGTTTGAACTGTACGAGTGCTCCAAAAGATCCTTTCAAATGTATCTTGACAGGGTATTTATAGGTGGAAATTCACTCAGAATCCGGTTCAGGTCGGAGCTACGTGGCTCTCATCCCATCATTCTCGGGCTCAGATGGATTACAGTGTTGACATCGCACCAGATTAATGGTCATCATGGGTAGGAAGTGGTTGTAACTACCCCGAACATCTAGGAGATCGTGGGGTGAAGCAACATGGTATACTGGATTCGGTTCGGAGGGGCGAGTAGAAGGGGTTCGGATCGGAGCATCCGATCCGACCCGACCTGTGCTGAACTTGAGCTTTTGTCCATTATACTCTGTTCCGTCCCGACCTGGTAGTAGTCCCTCTGATCCGATCCGATGCTTTTTAAGAAGAAGTGTTCTTCAAGGTTTGACATCTCGACTTTGTGTTGCCTAGTTCACAAAGTAGGCTAACATTTTGCCCCCTCAAAGGATGCTTCTGTTGGATACGGAGCATGCTTTGATTGTCATTTGCACTGTGCCTTTCTGAAATCGAATCATTGAAAAGTCATTTCAATTGACATATAAAGACACGTCGCTTCAGAGAGTTACACCTCTTGGTGTTTATATATACTTCGCATAGTATGTAAATCCCTTTCTTTATTTTCAAACAGCTTGGAGAACTCTTGTTAACATTCGATTATCCTTCCAGGTAATTTTCCTTCTGATTTTTCTTTGCTTTTATTTCCTCTTCGAATTTTAACTCGATTTTGATGCCAAGCTTACGCACGAAAATACGTTCGGTTCGGGCTCCGACCCGAACAGCCTTTCCTCCTCTCTTGGTTAGCACTGGGTCAGTGGGCTGGAATGCCTCGTGGGCTCATATCCCGGTCCGAGCGGAGAAAAGGAGAGAAGAGAATACGAGTAGTCACCATCGTCCTATATAAGCTTATCTCCCTTCTCTTTCTTCCTCTCTTTCTTTTCATTTGCCTTTTCTCAGCCGATTAAACACAGAATCCCCAACTTTTTGAAACTCCAAAGTCTCTTTTATTAATCATCAAATCGCTCTCGTAAGTGGGTTTTAGACTCGATTCTCTTGATAATAATCGATATCAACTAGGATTTACGATTGATTTGACCGTTTTGGACACGGTTTTGGTTTGAGTTCGTCATCACAGTCTCCTCCTCTGCTACCATCGTCGTTGGTGGCCCAGTCGCCGCCTCGAGGCGTTGGGAGGAGGGGATTAAGACCCACTATAGGCGATTTGACCAAAAAATAAAAATTTGGTCTTGATTAGGGATATTAGCACAGAACTGGGTTCTAAGCTAGAAAAGGAAGAAGAAGAAGGATATTACAGGGGATCGGTTCGGATGATGGGATGTAGAAAATGGAGAAGATGGAAGGGAAGAGAAATTTTCAAAACCGGATCGGATCGGAGTAAAAAGTTATAGAGGCAGGGCTCCCTTGATCGGGTCGGGTCGGACTTGAAATCGGAACAAAGGAAGAAAGTGGTGCGGTTGCCTAGTCCGATACGGAGCGTTTCAGAAGTCCACCTCCGATCCGATTTGATCCCTGAGCAACAATGTTTATCCCCCCAAACCAAGATAAGGCTATATTCTCCGATCCGATCCCAATGCATACATCTGAACCGAACCAAAGAAAAATAATATCGCTCAACACATAAGAACTTACTGAAGTAGCCCGTTCAATTCTTGATATAATCTTTCAACTTAATGGACAGTTAGGATAGTGCCTTGCGAGCATACATGAACATCAAGAACTGCCCTGAACATTATTACTTTGCCAAGATTTTGCGTTGCACTTTCGAGCGTTAACTTTACATTTTCTGCATACACTGCTCACACTTTAGTTCATACACATGCACAGGGGGATACGGGCTAATTTACTCTAACTTGTGTTATTGCTTCTTCAATAGTTTAGTGACCATGACATCCAGACGTTCCTCTAGATTAGCAGAAAAGAAAGAGATCCCAGAGACATCCAACAAAATCACTCTTGAAGACATATCTTCTTCCTCAGATCCAGAATGGGATGATGAGGGCTCAGACTACGAGGCAGAAACTCACGAAAACGATAATGTGTCTTCTGAGCGCGGAGTTTCCCTGGGTTGTGAAGAGGAAGGAGGGATTGGAGATAATCGAGCTCTTGACGAATTTGAGTCTGCCATCATACTGGAGTCACCTCAAGATTCTGTTGAATCGACGATCGACAATGACAGGCTTATTCGAATACGCCTAAAGTACGGGATACCCAAAGGGGATACCTTGTTGCCATCAAAAGCTGATCGTCCTCACAACCCTCTGGAGGGATTTATGGCAATCACTCGATTGATGTGCATGGTCGGGGCTATCCCTCCATTTTCTCCTTTCGTCGTCGATTTTCTAAGACAAATGCGGATTGCTCCCATGCAGCTGCACCCCAATTCCTATGCTTACCTGTACACCCTATATGTAGCGTACCGTGAGATCTTAGGCATAGAGCTCACTTTTGATGATGTTCATTTCTTTTATAACTTCAAGCACCGGACTCGAGAAACTCCTTCTTTCTGTTACTTCGAGTCTGTCCCAAAGAGGAAAATAATTCCAGCACCGTTCAGCAGTAGAGCAGGTGATTCCAGGCTGGAATGGTTTTATGTAAGGCAACAACCAGGGTGTGCTAGGAGATGGACGAAATCAAGTAAAGCACTGGTTTTCTAAATCTCGACTCTGTACATCCAAACCACCATATTAATCCGTTTTCTTTTTGTTTGCAGTTGATAACCCAAAACAAATATCGGATCAAGCGTTCTTTGATCGGATGCACCGGCTCCTTAATGGTGATCAAAAGTTTTTAACTATTGATGAAGTCCTTAAGGACGAATATCTTCATCTTCATGGGTTGCTGTCCATTACCCGTAGCATTGGTTACGGAACGGGTCCATATGTATATATTCCCCCAGTGGACGTAATCCCAGAAATGGGTGAAGGTTCGAGAGCTCCTACAGTGCCTCTTCATACTTCACCTTCTCCATCTTCGACTCAAGATGATGAATTGGCTAACATGGCCGAAAAGCACCGCGAGGGGTATATTGTTCTCGAGGATGCCATTTCTCTGGAAAGGTCAACGTCTTCCAAAGAGATGCCGATTGATGCTTCTAAGGGAGACGTCCCTAGTACCGATGACCCAATATTTCAGGGTTTGGGGGATCTCCCCTTACCTGAAACTATTTACACTTCAGAGGATTTTGGGAAGAATCCTTTAGTTTTCACTTCTTCCGAAGAGACCACTCCTGCTAAGGCCAAAGACCCCGCTTGTACTAGTCTGGCTTTGGACTCGGGTTTGTCGGGGGGAAAACACCACTTAGGACGCACTTAACCCAATAGCACCACAATTCACATCATTTTTCTTTTGTGAAAACACTGATCCTGAATTTAATTTGTCTTGTTGTGCAGGTATGATGTCCCGTTCCTATTATGATATCAGGAAACTCCGTCGCAGCATGTCTAATCCCCCCCACGATACTGAGTATGATCGTCGCGAAGATCGCGGCAGGGAGGATAGAAGGCCCTATGATTCTTATCGTTCGCGGTCCTCACACTCTTGCTCTCCTGTCCGAACAGATCCAGAGCGATATAAAGGTTACCAAGGTCGTCGGGAAGAGGACAGGCCCCAATCAAAAGACTCAACCTCTTATCAAGAAAAGCGCAGTAGGGAGAGGAGCCCGCCAAGAGATACCGAATCACGAAGCAAGCGTAAGGTTCCCGCCAAACGGTCTAGAAAGGATGAAGAGACCATTGAGCCCTCCACGAACAGGGATACCGAGCTGACATTCCCCGCACCTCCACCGCTAGATGCTGAAACTGCAGTTAAGCGGGCGTATCTGGAGGAGCAATTTCCTGAACATTACTTCGAAAACTTGACTTTTTTACTTGCTCTTGAGCCTATTTCTTCGAGGTGGGCAGATGAGGCCAAAGCAAAAATAGACGCAGTCGAGAAACAGTATTCAGAGATGTTCAAGTATTCGCGTAGCCTCTCCAGAATCATCCGAAATTTAATCACGAATGCTGACTCGATGCAAATAACCGCAGAAGACGATGCAAGGGCATTAAAAAATTTAGGAAAAGACTTGGAGGATACACAGGCTCAGCTTGCTGTTGCTCAACGGGACGCTGCCAGCTTCAAGCAACAATTTGAGGATCTACAAAAACGCTACCATGATTTGCTTGAGTCCCATACCCAAGAGCGTTCGGAATTGAAAAAGCAAGCCGAAGATGCCAAGTCAGATGCTGCCAAAATGCGACTTGCTTACGCTGACCTTGAGCGGGAGAAGGCCGAGTTAGCGAAAAAGAATGCTGAATTGGAGAAGAAAAACGCTGACTTGGCTTCCAAACTGGTGGAGGCGGAGAACAGGGCTGCCCTAGTGGAGGGTAACGTCGAATGTGCTATCAAGTTCGCTGAAGAGGCTTGCAAGCAACTGTCAGAGGCTGAGGAAGAGGTGCATGGTTTCGGCGAATTAATGATTGAATTCTTTGCGCATATAATTCGCCGCCGGAACATCTCTTGGATTGAAGATTATCCATCTACCTTAGTCCAAGTATGGAGTCAAATCGTTGAATGGGAGAAAGAGGAGCTCAAGGTTGATTCCATTGATGAGGACAAGCTTATGGAGAAATATCTACGAGATGATGAACCAGAATGCCTAGCCGAGGGCCGCCGCCTTATTGCTGCTATTATGGACGAAGAGAAGCGGAAGGCTAAGCAAAAGAACCTTCCTGAAGCTGGTTCTTCCTCTACTGCCTCTGAAACTTCTGAAGTAGAGGGATATGATCCTGAAAACCCGGGGATCCCTCGGGCATCTCTTTTATCCCCCATACCCGAAACAGCGTCGGAGACAGCGGTCACTCCAGCTGAGAAGTCGTCGGAAGGTATCTCTACCTTTTATCACGTAATTGGGCAATTGATGAAGAACCCATTATTTTCTCCTGAGTTGATAACTGTTGATTCTCATTCTGTAGGTATTGAACCGTCCGAAAAGACAGACGTGTCCCAGGGAACCGTCTCTGGAGCAGAACCTACAGAGAAGGCTAAAGGGGGAAAAGACAAGGCTGCCACCATAGATTCGGGAGAAGGAACTGAACCGTCTAAGGCTAATACTCCTCATGATGACGAAATGATAAATGCCTTAAAAGATGATGGCGGCAACGGGGGACACGAGGAAGACCCTGAGGTGGCTATAGTTGGGGAGTCGAAAAGCGCCAATGATGTTACTTTAGCTGCACTGAAAGCCGAACAAGATAAACGCATGCAGCTTAAAGTTGAAGACTTAGACCCCGAAAGCCTTAAGCCCCTCGCAGTAGTGGATGCTGGATCAAGGTTAGTTGTTAAGCTTTCGACTAGATCTATTACAGAAGAACTTGCTAAAAAGTCTTCTCTTGATTCCAGCGTTCCGCCTTCCGGGAAGAAGTCAACTGATTCCAGCGCTTCAGCTTCCGGGAAGAAAAAGTCAAAGTGCATCTTGACTGAGGCTGAAAAAGAGGCGAGGGATGCGGGGAAGGCTGCTAAGAAGTCCAAGCCCACTTCGAAGTCTAAATGATGGAGTGTCTTGCTTTATTTTTGCATTTGATTGGCCCATAATTGTTGCTGCAAGTGTGGCCCTCGCACCTTCTTTTTGCCTGTTTTCCTGTACAAATTTGTTCATTTGTAAATAAAAATGATTCATTTCCTGCAATGCCTGTTAGTTATCAGTTCGGTACTTATGTAAAAATGCATGTCCTACTATAGTTGTGTAATGAAGTCATGGTGGGGGGAAATATGTGTGTACATATATGCCCCCAGTCAGTCTTGAAAAACTATTCAAGATTTAGTCAAACAGTCTGAATGTCCTCGATTCTCCGATGGGGTCACATTCTTTGTGTCGTTGATGCCTGTCTATTTTCTGGAATTTTTTTATACTCTCCTGTCTTATATTCAGGTTAGATTTCTTACTGAGGCGGTCTCTTGTTTGGGTGCACCTTCACGCCTTAGAGGACGTTGTCTTCCCGTCCTTTATACTCTCTCTCAATTCTTGAGAGTTAGAGTTAAGAATGTCGTCTTCCCATTCTTTCATGTCTTATTGCACAAACAGTCGTTGTGTTTGTTCCTGCATATAAGCTGTTTTCAACTTTTCAGGTTTTAAATTAACATCTTGTATTCCATAATCATAACGGAATAGTAGTTGAAGGTATAAAAAATGCAGGAAAGTAAATGACACACGATATTTTTATAGTGGTTCAGCTAAGTCGTAGCCTACATCCACTTTATAGTTCTTTGTTCATATCAACAGACTTTTCTAAGGAAAGTCGTGCCTTTTTACAGAGTTCATAAGGAAAACAACAAAGAGTACAACATCCCTAATTCAAATATCGCATCAAGTGTTGGGCATTCCAAGCCCTAGGTACCTGTTCGCCATCTACGGTCGATAACTTGAAGGCTCCTGTTTCAAGTTTCCGTTGGATGACAAAGGGTCCTTCCCACTTTGGACCGAGGTGAGGAAGGGATGGAAAAACTCGCTTTAGCACCAAATCTCCTGGTTCGAAGGTCCTAAAACGAACTTTTTTGTCATAATAGCGTGCCATCTGACGTCGATGTCTTGACGCACGCAAGTCTGCCTCGTCCCTTTTTTCTTCGATTTCATCAAGAGACTCGAGTAGGAGTGCCCGATTCGTCATCGGGTCATAATATGTTACCCTGTGAGAGGGAACTTCAAGCTCTACTGGAATTACCGCTTCTGAACCAAATGAGAGAGAGAAAGGAGTATGACCGGTAGCTGTCTTAAACGTCGTCCGATATGCCCACAAAGCTAAGGGCAATTCATCCACCCATTTTGCCTTTGCACGTTCTAATCGCTTCTTGAGGACGGACTTTATGACTTTGTTTATTGCTTCTATTTGCCCGTTTGACTGTGGATGGGCGACTGCAGTGTACCGTTTGTCGATCTTATATTTCTGGCAGAAATTTCTGAATTCGGCACCAACGAATTGGTATCAGTTATAATGGTCCTTGGGATCCCAAATCGGCATATAATATTTCTAACCACGAAACTTATCACCTTTCTCGCTGTGATTTTGGTTAAGGGCTCAGCTTCCACCCACTTCGTAAAATAGTCCACAGCGACTATTGCATATTTCGCTCCTCCTTTAGCAATTGGTAGAACTCCGATGATGTCAATTCCCCACATGGCAAACGGCCAAGGACTCACCATCGATTTGAGTTGGGTCGGTGGTGCTCTGGGGATTTTGGCGAATCTCTGGCATTTGTCGCAGCGTCGTGAATAGTCAGCTGCATCTTTATTAATTGTGGGCCAGAAGTATCCATACCGCAATACCTTCTTTGCTAAGGTCTGACCTCCCGTATGATCTCCACACTCACCTTCGTGTACTTCTCTTAGTACACGCTTGATGTCATTGTGTGCTATACATCGTAACAGGGGCATGGAAAATCCTTGTCTATAAAGAGTATTATCTTGAAGGATGTATCTGGTGGCCTTACGAACTATGGCCCACCTCTCACTCTTCTTTGATGGGAGTATCCCATTTCTAAGGAAATTCTTAATTGGGGTCATCCACGACTCCTTCTCCGGTTCTTCTTCGAGAGCAAATTCAATTTCCATCGACTCAAAGCTTGGCGATGCCAACGTTTCAATTGGAATTATTTCGGTTTCCTCCGGATTGTCAGAACTAGCTAGCTTTGCTAGCCTGTCTGCCTTCTGGTTTTCGGCTCTTGGGATATGCGTTATGTTATACCGTTCCAAGTTGCTCAACAGCTCCTCCACTTTCCCGAGATAGGCGATTAGTCGAGGTCCCCGAGCCACAAACTCCTTCCGCACTTGGCAGACGTCTATTTTGGAGTCGCAGAATATATCCAATGCCTTTATTCCGAGTTCCTTAGCAAGTTTCAGCCCGACAATCAGGGCTTCATATTCAGAGTCATTATTAGTCGCTGAAAATTCTAATCGTAGAGCATAATATAACGATCGTCGCTCAGGAGTAACTAAGACGACTCCAGCTCCGGACCTTCGGTCGTTCTTGGCTCCGTCTGTGTACAGCTTCCATGGATCTAATTTTAACTCCTCCTCTGACTTGACCACCTTGTCATTGATCATTTCCTCCTCTGGAATTGTGAACTCTGCTATAAAGTCAGCCAGAGCTTGCCCCCTGATCGATCTCCGCGGCTGAAAATTTAAATCAAACTGACTTAATTCAATATTCCATTTGATCAAACGCCCCGATGCTTTGGGTCTTTGCAACACCTGCCTCGGAGGCTGGTCAGTGTATATGGTTATTGGGTGAGCTTGGAAATAGTGGCGAAGTTTTCGGGAGGCGATCAGGAGGCTGTAAGCAAGCTTCTCAATCCTTGGGTAGTTGCGTTCTGCAGCTGCCAATTTCTTGCTTACATAATATACCGGCCTTTGCACTTTGTCTTCTTCTCGGACCAAGGCGGTGCTAACAGCGTGGGCCGAAACCGCTAGGTAAACAAATAACTCTTCATGATCCACTGGCTTTGACAAAATCGGTGGTTTCTCTAGTAATTCCAATAAATTTTGAAAGGCCTCAACACAGTCCGGATTCCATTCGAAATTTTTCTTTCCCCTTTTTATCAAGTCAAAAAATGGAACGCATTTGTCCGTTGCTTTGGAGATAAATCTACTCAGCGCGGCTACTTTCCCTGCAAGACTTTGGACATCTTTGATTCTCCTCGGTTCTTCAATGTTTCTTATCACTGCTATTTGGCTGGGATTGATTTCAATCCCTCGAGAGCTCACGATGAAACCTAGAAACTTTCCCGATGCCACTCCAAATGAGCATTTCAAAGGATTTAACTTCATCCGATACTTTCGCAGGATGCCAAACATCTCTGCCAAGTCTCGTGTATGGCTGGAGGACTGTTTCGATTTGACAAGCATATCATCCACATAAACTTCCATAGTCTTCCCTATTTGGTTAGAAAACATCCTGTTCACCAAGCGTTGGTAGGTAGCTCCAGCGTTTTTCAATCCGAACGGCATGACCGCATAGCAATACAACCCCAATTTTGTAATGAAGCTCGTGTGCTCTTGATCTGGCACATGCATAGGAATCTGGTTGTACCCGGAATATGCATCCATGAAAGAAAGAAGTTCATGTCCCGCTGTCGAATCTACAAGCTGGTCAATTCTGGGGAGTGGGAAGCTATCTTTCGGGCAAGCTTTGTTCAAGTCTGAAAAATCAATGCATGTCCGCCACTTTCCATTTGACTTCTTTACTAAAACAGGATTCGATATCCAGTCGGGATATGTCGAATCTCTAATAAATCCGTTCTCTTTCAGCTTCTCCACTTCCTCTTTCAGAGCTGCCGACCTCTCTGGGCCCAGCACACGTCTCTTTTGCTTTACAGGCGGGTGTTTTGGGTTTATACTCAGTGAATGACTCATGATGGATGGCGATATCCCACACATGTCGGCGTGGGTCCACGCAAACACATCCAGGTTTGCTTTCAGGAAGTCAGTTAGTTCTTTGGCTCGGTGTGGATCCAACTGGGATCCAATCTTCAAAACTCTTGCTGGATCAGCTTCGTCAATGGGTATATCCACTGTCGCTTCGTTAGGAGTTGCATTTCTAGCCTCTGGTTCCTCATCTTCTCTGGGATCCAAGTCTTCAGGCATTCCCTTGGGCAACTACTTCGAGGCTGATCCTTCTAATTGCTACGCTGAACCCTCCTTTGGAGGAGGCAAGGCACCTTTACTCTCGATGTTGAGTCCCTTCATCAGCATCTTTAATTTGGCAATATAGCAAGCCCTTCTGGAGACTTGATCTCCTCTCATTACCCCTGTTCCGGCTTCAGTTGGGAACTTAAGCAATAAACACCATGGGGCGATACAAGCCCTAAACTCTACAAGGGCGGGCCTTCCCAAAAATGCGTTGTAGGGCGAATCTACGTCCAGCACTACGAACTGAAGCATTCGTACTCTTCGACGTTCCCCTTGCCCCAATGTTACGGGCAATTCTATATACCCCATTGGAGTTGTCGATGCCCCGATGAAGCCTTCGATCCAACCTTCACATGGCTTCAAATCTCCAGACTCAATTTTCATCTGATCAAATGACTTCTTAAACAAAATATTAACAGAGCTTCCATTGTCCACTAGCACCTTATGAACCAATGCCGGTCCAATGGTAGTGGTAATGACCAACGGATCTTCGGTAGGTGACTGGATTCCGGTATCATCTCTGCTACGGAACACCACGTCATCAAACATTGTCCTCTGCTGTTTCACGGGGGCGATATCTTCCAAATCGTCGCACTCATCCACATCTACGTGCTTAACTGCATTAACGTATTGGTCCATTGCTCTAAAACTGTGGATATCTGGGTGAAGTCCACCTACTATGGTGATAATAATAATTCCCTTGCCTTTCTGCTGGGCTGTAGGCTTGGGAGCAGACTGATTCTGGTTTGGGGCCTGTTCTCCTTGCCCCCTGTCTCTTGGGGCAGCCTTATACTCATCCAATTTTCCTTCGCGCAGCAGCTTCTCAATTACATCTCTCAAGTGTCGACATTCATTCGTTGAATGCCCATGAGTTCCATGAAATAAACAAAATTTTCCAGTTGCGATTTCTTTCTCTGTTGAGTCTCGAGGCGGCGGTCTTTTGTATTGCAAAACATTGTATGTATCCAAATAAATGTTCTCCAGAGTGTCATTCAGCGGTGAATAATTCTCAAAGGTCTGGAACCGGGGTCTTTTGTCAGAATTACTTCCTCGGTTCCTATTTCTCCTGTTACCATTCGCATTACAGTTGCTGTTGCCGCCGTTTCCATTATTATTGTTTCCATTCTTGTTTCCCACATTCACTTCGACTTTCCCAGAACTTTCTCCAGACTGCTTCACGGCGACATTACTCTGAACAGTTTCTTTTGAAGCCGCTCCGGACTTCCTCTTTCTGTTTGCCCTTGCTTCCTTTCGTCTCAACTGAATATTGGCCTTTTCATAAAACAACTCTCTTGTGGGAGGTGGCTTCCCAGAAAGATAATTTCCAAACTCGGAATCAAGATCAACTCCTTCCATTAAGGCCATCAAGATGGTGGGCTCGTGTGGGTCACTGACTTCTGTTACAGCTAAGTTGAAACGGTCAAGATATGACTTCAAAGACTCACCCGGCGCTTGCTTAATTCTCGATAATTCAATAACATTCTTAGACTTTCGGGCGTGAAGTCAGAATTGATTCATAAAACGTTCACTTAATTCCCTGAAATTCGATATCGATCGAGGAGGAAGTCGGGTAAACCCATTGATTTTCCTTCATTTTCATCTAAATTCAGTTGCATTCGTTATCATTACCACCCTCTCTGATCGATGGTCATTTTTCAACTGAATCTATTTGTACTCGTTTTCAACTAAACCTAGGCTTTACTTTTTAGGTGCGTTTCAATTACGGTATTGCTTGCTTCACGACATCTTCTTCTTATTTTACGATTACTAAACAAGTAAGTTTTCTTTATTATTCATTTGTAAGCAACTTTGATAAACTCTAGTTAACTATTGTTGTATATCATAGTTTTTGTAGTGCATGATAGTGTTTTTTGTTTTGTGATGATTTAACCTAATATGAAACTTGGTGATTAGTTATACATAGTTTGATGTTATTCAGTTCAACTGCTTAAGTAGAAAAGTGCAATTATCTTTGTTGTTTGTTATTCACTTAAGAAGAAAAGAGCAGTTAAATTTGCTGTTTGTTATTGTTGACATATATCTAAGTTAAACTATAGTTAGAAAAGTTAAAAACATCAATGTACTTGCTCTACTTGCAAAGCATGTTCAAATATTCATTATAGAGCCATGCTTACTCTTATTGTAATATATCAACAAATAATTGCACAATCATTTCAATGTTGTACATATATTTGATTAAATAGTTTAAAAAGATAAATGTATTTATCTTTCAAGATAAATGATCTAATAACATATTAAACCTTACTTGTTTTGTGTCTACTATACTCTCATGATTTTAAGTTCTTGCATAAAGCTTGTTACTCATATTATGTATTCTGTAAACAAATGTATATTTTATCATTACTATGTTCAAAAGCTAGAAAAGATAAAAACATATAACTTTTACTGTAAATTAATTATAACGTAATTACCGCAAATAACTTCCAAGGTTCTAAATTTATTACATAAATAAACAATTGAAGTAAACAATACTATAAAAAAAATCATATATGTTTTTGCAAAAACATATTTAACTGCATGTACTTATATATGGATGATTATATATAATAATTAGTGTGTGCATAAAATATTTTCCAAGTCGTACATATAGATGATTATCTATACTATACTATTAAAGATGAGTTATCTTTCGATAACCCACAATCCCCCTTCAATCGCTGAAAAGAGTGCATCTCAACATGACACGTGGAATGTTGAGTGAACCATCCTTGCTCTCTCCACTATCCAGATTGTGTTTCAGCTTAGAGCCCTCCTACGTTGTAAACTGAAATGTCAGGTTTTTTCTCTCCTCCTCTTCTTCTACTGAACCAGCATGATAATTCTACCAATCATTAACTAATTTAATAAATTGCACCGAAGACTTTAATTTACTTCCCTACAATGTTTTCTTCAAAGCCCTAACTACTCCAGTTAATGGCGGTGATTATTATCCACTTTGAAAACCAACAACCGTCAGCCTCCTTCTTCGCATATTAGGGGCTTTGCTCCTCTTTTTTGCCATATTCTTATTTCAACTCTTGTTCCTATTGCTTTAGGTATTTTTTTATCTTTTGCTTCCATTGTTCTATTACAGCCCTTTGCTTTCGATGTTTTAGTCAAAATTATATGTTTTCTGAAATGACCCGAAATCCTCCTTACGGGAAATCACGGATTGAGTTGAGGACAAGACGAATCAGAACACAAACAGAAGAATATTTCATTGCTTATTACAACAATTCCATCAGAATACAATAATATTACAGAGTATGAATAAATATTACACAGAAAATATCAGAGATTTAAATTACATTTAAATACATCGCAGCGGAAAGTAATACAAAACACAACTAGAAGTAATACACGGATACAGAGCTTTCCGCGTATCGTTCCAGCTGTAAATCGGGATCCTGTGAATATAAATCTACAAATCCAAAACTTCTAGCTGCCCGTGTTAAAATAAGGGCACGCAGAGTTTAGGTTAAAACAATAAACTCCAGATCAGTCATGTGACTGGTGTGAGAACTAAAACAGTCGTTAATCTTTATTTTAAATTTAGGTAAATCAAGGGACCATGCCGTATAACACGGAATGGGTTTCCTCCCAAGAACACTAGTGCATAAAACAACAGCGCAATGCTAAATAAAGAACAATTAAGCTATTATAAGACCCAAGTCCCATCACACAATGCAACACAAGCCGGAGGATAGGGTTTTACCTTATAATAGCCAAAGAATGCTTGATACGCTAAATTTCATCTTTTATTATTACTATAAGTGTATAGTGTCAAAAACAATTTCAATCATAAGTATCAATCATAGACGGCATAAGTGCCCCATACCACTATGTCGCCATATATAGGTTCTACAATCAAAACCGCAAAGTCATGTATTGTAAGTTGGATTTCCATCTGTGAATCGAGGCCAGGGATCGTCCTCACTGTTTCGAGACAATCTAGCCTACCATTCTGAGGAACAGCCGCAACTGCACCTTGGATCATCTGAGCCGGTCCACCGATGTGGATTAAAATGCCAGAACACTGCATTTCCCTACCCTTTAGGGCGTAAATGAGTCCAATGACTCCATCGGCTCCACACAGTCACCGATATATCCGAGGCACCTCGCAACCCAACAACCACATAAGTCAAACTCGTCAGGGCGTGTAAAACCACTGACGCCACTACTAGCTAGAAAGAAACGCAAGTCCTCCCTAAGGTACTCTCTCGTTTCTAGTTCACAACCGGGGTGTGAGGCTTGCGAATCAACGCTACACAAAGCTATGCCACACAGGCCGTGCTTTGATCATCAACACAAGACTCTGCTTTTCAACAAAAGCCTTGATCATTTGCCACTTAGGCATGCCACACAGGCAATTCACTCCATGCGATTGATATCCATCAATATATAACCCCTGAGCTCGTACGTCTCAGAGAAGGGCTTTAAGCAAGAGAATAAATTCTCCGCTGCCAAACAGATATATATATTTTATAGAAATCAATCACACAGAATAAAATCCAATGTCAGACACACAGTCCATTTACAAGTTTGTTTAGGGTCTGAACGAAACCGGAGGCACCTTATACCTTGCATATCCATCGATCTCCAAGTACGTCTAGATGATCACCAACTGATTCCCTCCTCTTGGGTGTACAGCCCAATCAAGATCATCAGTAATCACCCAAACGATGTGAAGACCTTCGGTCTTCGACCACCGTCTTCATCCTCGACACCACGTCGAATCAGTTATTCAAAATGGGATGAACCCGGTCTTTCTGAATAACTCGCGTATATAATAAACAAGTGTTACATAAACACAACATACGCCTCATTCCAATTCAGAATATTCTTTTATTCAAATTTTCTTATACTTTGCGAAAGGTTCCCATTAATTTTATCAAAGATAAATTCTTTAAATTTATTCTTTAATCTTCCTTTGAATATCAATTCAAATTAGTCGGGATTAGCGAACTACACCGATGTAATCATTTATTTTATTTCCCAATTCCAACCTATTCATTCCATGAAGTAAATCCGGTCATACTTCATACCTAACACCACGGTGTTATCGGTAAATTTAATTACCATTTCACGTTCAAATCTTATTAAAGATTTAACTATCGCCTGGAGAAAAACTGGTGATACTCCATCCTCGATCACTTCAATCTAATTAAAGATTCATTAAAACTCCACTTAGTTTTAATCTTCCCAAAAGTCAATAACCTGTCTTTAACTGGGTTAAAGAACCAATGTCATTTAAAACACGGTTCACGATAAACCCAAAATCACATTCAAATTCAATTCCAATTAAATATCATTTAATTGGTGCACTTCATTAAATCTAAATAAAAAGATTTAATCTTTTTCTCGACTGGGTTTAAGAACAGTCTTAATGAAGACACCATTCACGGCAAACCCAAATTCCATTTGATATTAAATACAAGGCTCTGAATAGAAAATATATCAGCTTATATTCAATATCAAACTCTACAAACAACAAATATCGTATTGAAAATAACGATATAAATATATCTTTCAAATTTCCATAACAATATATGTATAATCACGAAATCCAACATTGATATATTCCAAAGACAATTTCGATTCAAATCCATTCCAATTCAATTATTAGAAATTCTGGTTACTTTTAAAACCCCTTTCAAATCCAATTTATTTACTTAAAAATAAATAAATTATTATTCTAGTTCAAAACTAGTTCATTTCGATAAAAATCTATTTTTATCACTTCTAATTTGGAATTTCTCATCTCAATTTTTCACAAATCATTTCTTATGATTTTACACAAATTATTACCATTTTTAATAATTTTATCAAGGCCTGTACAGTCGATTTCCATCAACGGCCATCGAACTTCACTTACAACGACCTTTTCCCTATTTGATTTGGACATAATTCCAAATCCAACCTTTATATTTCAAATCTATAATATTCTTTAGAAAGTTCTTTTCGATACGAACCCAACGGTTCCAGTTTTAGGAGAATCCGACGGTCGGATCTCCCTTAATATCCATTCGAAGTCAATGGTCGAAATTCGCGAACTACCGCTGCGCGGCGAGTTCTATTCAGGGATTATATAATATATATATTATGTATTTCGTCGATTTCTTTTTAAAACGTATTTTATAAATCATTTTAAATTCATTTTAAATTCGTTTTCAAAGCGATTTCTACTTCATATTCAATTTCTTATCAAAATTGAATATTCCACATCATCGATATACAAATGGTAATATTTTCAAAACGTTATATTTTGAAATCACTTCCTTTTCTATATTCATTATAAAAATGAATAAAATCGATATAAATATCGTTCACGTCAAAATGGCGTAAATCTAATCAACACGGCTTTTATTCAACACATGAATGTTTTCTTCAATTCAACACATGAATATTTATTTTATTCAACACATGAATATTTATTCTTTTCAACACATGAATATTATATTCAACACATGAATTTATTTTTATAATATTCCTTATTTTCCAAATTGGAATGAGGCCCAATCAATTACCATGTAATGTTAATTATATGGATTTTCTACAACACATGTATATAATAGCAACGATAAATCATCAACCATCATCCAGAATGCACCACACAACTACATAGGCATTAAATATAAATAATTAACGCTCATACAGTCTGTCAATCAAACGAGCGACATACCACTAAACAATTAGGATTAGTGTACGTTAAATATCATCCCAACACCCGTGTGGGGTTTCAAACAATCAAACACAGGTTTTATTTGTGTAGTTGGGCGATGTGCAAAATTTATCGTCCCAATCAATATCAGTCAAATCGGTGTATATAAACAAATCGTCCGATTTGTTTATAAATATTTATTTTATATACACTTCAAAAAATATATTTTTAACTATAAAATATTTTCCACTATAAAATATTTTATTTCATTCCACATCACACAATCAAATTTCACAACACAGCAATCAAACAAACAAGTCATCCATGGTCTGTGGACGACGGGCGTCGGGTGCTACTAAGCACCGTCTGCATCCTAGTATACATTTCAAACTAGAAATTAAAATAAAAGTGAGGAGTTCTCACCTTGGGAATCCACTCCGGCATTTTCACTTCTGAATTTCTGAACAGTTTGGATTTGCCTGATATTCCAACTCAACCATTTCACGCTGTTCACAATAAAAATAACATTTTTATTCTTCTCATCATATAAAAATTATATTTTTATTCTTCTCATCATATAAAGATTATATTTTTATTCTTCTCATCATATAAAAATTATATTTTTATTCTTCTCATCATATAAAAATTATATTTTTATTCTTCTCATTATATAAAAATTATATTTTTATTCTGACTTTATACATATATAAAAAATCATATTTTAATTTCGCTAGTATGCAAATAAAAATCTTATCTTTCCATAAGTAAAAATCAAATCTTTTCATCACTACCCATATAAAAATAATATTTTTATATTCTCTGTTATATAAACAAAATCATATCTTTTTATATAAACAAGATCCTTTTGTTTTCAAAAATCAAATCCTTTTTAACTGTAAAAGTCGTATTTTTCTTCTTACTAAAAATCGTATTTTTAACTAAACAAAGATCATATTTTTAACTTAACAAAGATCGTATTTTGAACTTAACGAAGATCTAATCCTTCCATATTAAAAAAATCTTATCTTTTCTTAACCAAAAATTCTATTTTTATATACTTAAAAATCATATCTTTTTATAAAAATCTTACCTTTCTAACATAAAAAAAATCGTATTTATCTACCATGAAAAATCGTATCTTTCTAATCTAAGAAATCCTATTTATATAAACTATGAAATCATAGCTTTTACATTCTTATCACAGCTGAAAATAACTAGGTTATTTAAATAAATAAATAAATAAATTACCTTTCTATATTTATCACCGTTGTCTTCAGCTATTAAACTCGTCGAAGTTCGATTTGAGGAGGGAGCAGCATCGCATGGAGTTCACGGTGGAGGGCAGAGCGGGTTTCACTGGACGACGCAGTGGCGCGGTGGAGCAATCGGAGAGGGCACGGCTCGGGTGGGCCTCGCGGTGTTCACGTGAGGGTCGGATGTAGCAGAGGAAGGAAGTGGCGCGGATTTAAGGGGCGCGACAGTCTTTCTGATGGGTTGGGAGGGGTTTTTGGGTTCGACGCGGTTATTCGAGGAGGAGAGAGAGAAGCGCGATTGGGGGAAGCTGAGTGGATACACGGCGGAGGGCGACTCTGACAGGACGGGTGGCGGCGATAGGAGGCGGCTAGGTCTGAAGCGCGATGGAAGCTTTTTTTTTATTATTAAATGTCGGGGAGAGAGAAAGAGAAGGGAGGGGGGCTTATATGTAATTTTATATTATTTTATATTATTTCTAAAAATGTTGACTTTTCATTCGACTACCAAACGAGACCCAACGACTGCCGTCCATAGCGCAATACCCCATTCCGAACACAATGGGATATGTTTCGTAAGCCAATTTGGCCGTTACGATCAGTTTCCGTTGAAATTAAAATATAAATCATTATATTTTAAATTCAAACGCACATTTCAATTTACTGGAGCCACATACGGACTCTAAAAATTCTCAAAAAATATTTTCTAGCTTCGTATTAATGATACGGTCCTAACAAAACTAATTTCATAGAATTTTTAGACCGTTTGGAAAATGGCCATTTTCTGGTCGATCGAAATTGAATGAAACTGGTCAAACGCGTTTTCCTTTGCCACGCTCACACATTGACTCGAAAAATTACGAATTTTGGAATCTAGCAATAACTTGACATTTTGGTTCCAACCAAAGTGGTTTCATAGAAAACAGAGGTCGTTTGCAAAATTTCCATTTGTAAGGGCCAAAATTCCATAGCGACTATTCTGAATTTTCAACTGGGCGTATCTTTTGATTCCCGCTATGAAATTTCAATTTTTCGGATTCGGTAGAAAGATATTTTTAAATAAAGTTAAATATTTTTGGTTTCAATAAAATCCGGTTTATTTTGAATCATGTACATTCATTTGAAATTTGAAATCGAATTTTCGAACTACCGCGCCATTTTTAATTTCTTTTATATTTAAAATAAAATATTTATATTCTAACGACGATCTATATAAATATATTCGTTCTAATTCTATTCAAAATAATTTTCTCGTCGTGATTATTTAAAATAATTCATTTTAAATATTCAAAATTCACTAAAATAGCCAAAATAAAAATTTTAAATTGGCTCGGATTTCCGGATTATTACAATCTCCCCCACTTAAAACTTTTCGTCACCGAAAAGGAACGAAGCCGAAAGTTGTTTAACTAATCAACTCAACTTTCATTATTTTCTTTACGGCTTAAGTTCTTCAACTTTTCAGTTTCTAAGAACTTTTCAAATTTTTCAAAAATTTGGCTAACACCCTAAATTTTCAAAAAATTTCGCCATAACCTCCCCTGCACCAGGGACTGCGGGATATTTCAAATAGCCTCCCACGGCCCTCACCAATCCAAAAAGAAAAAGAATCAGCCAATCAGCTAATAAAATCATCCATACCCAATAAATTCGTAAACATGTACCTATTTGTCGGGCAAACAATTTTATTCTTATGCTCTTGCCTCCTTTCTATGACCTGTTCAATGTAAGTATATGTACATGCATGCAAATGCGACTAATTTTCAATACAACTCACTATTTGATACAATTTGGCTAAAGGTTCAACATTTAATCAATCAACCAATAATCAAACAACACAATCAGCAATCAATTAGTTGATTATCTTTTCAATCACATAACTTTAATACATAAAAAAAATCAGATTTTTGATGCAAAATCACAACAATAAGCACTATCTAGTTTTGGTTCTCACACCAGTCAATTGGAAATATATAGACATCACACCTTCGAAACTCGAACACAAACACTAATGATGATGCATCATCATCAGAATTGTCCCCGGGCGACTAGAGTGTGATTGTATATCTATCCAGTATATTAAAACTTCGAATACACGTGGATCAGACGTATATGCAAAATCTTTATATATTGGATTGTCCAAATTCAATACAAAATAAATAATCAAATATGAATAATTGATTTAAATTTTCAAAACAAAATTGTTTTCACTTTTATTGTCAAAAACATCACTCTTCACACTCGTTCTAGGATACTACTGATCCCATCTCTAACGAGTCATTCTCATTGGATATTACTAATCCAATTTCTGATGAATTCTTTCTTATGGTTCTAATGTGTCTTATTCTCCGAGATCTGTAAACCAAAGCTCTGATACCACGATGAAACGACCTGAAATCCCCCTTACGGGAAATCACGGATTGAGTTGAGGACAAGACGAATCAGAACACAAACAGAAGAACATTTCATTGCTTATTACAACAATTCCATCAGAATACAAGAATATTACAGAGTATGAATAAATATTACACAGAAAATATCAGAGATTTTATATTACATTTAAATACATCGCAGCGGAAAATAATACAAAACAAAACTAGAAGTAATACACGGATACAGAGCTTTCCGAGTATCGTTCCAGCTGTAAATCAGGATCCTATGAATATAAATCTGCAAACCCAAAACTACTAGCTGCCCGTGTTAAAATAAGGGCACCCAGAGTTTAGGTTAAAACAATAAACTCCAGGTCAGTCATGTGACTGGTGTGAGAACTAAAACAGTCGTTAATCTTTATTTTAAAGTTAGGTAAATCAAGGGACCATGCCGTATAACACGGAACGGGTTTCCTCCCAAGAAAACCAGTGCATAAAACAATAGCGCAATGCTAAATAAAGAACAATGAAGCTATTATAAGACCCAGGTCCCATCACACAACGCAACACAAGCCGGAGGATAGGGTTTTACCTTATAATAGCCAAAGAATGCTTGATACGCTAAATTTCATCTTTTATTATTACTATAAGTGTATAGTGTCAAAAACAATTTCAATCATAAGTATCAATCATAGACGGCATAAGTGCCCCCATACCACAATGTCGCCATATATAGGTTCTACAATCAAAACCGCAAAGTCACGTATTGGAAGTTGGATTTCCATCCGTGAACCGAGGCCAGGGATCGTCCTCACCGTTTCGAGATAATCTCTCCTACCATGTCTCAAGAACAGCCGCAACTGCACCTTGGATCGAAAGGGCCGGTCCACCGATGTGGATTAAAATGCCTGAACACTGCGTTTCCCCACCCTTTGGGGCGTAAATGAGTCCAATGACTCCATCGGCTCCACACAATCACTGATATATCCGAGGCGCCTCGCAACCCAACAACCACATAAGTCAAACTAGTTAGGGGGCGTAAAACCACTTACGCCACTTCTAGCTAGAAAGAAACGCATGTCCTCCCTGAGGTCCTCTCCCGTTTTTAGTTCACAACCGGGGTGTGAGGCTCGCGAATCAATGCTACACAAAGCTATGCCACACATGACGTGCTTTGATCATCAACCACAAGACTCTGCTTTTCAAAAAAAGCCTTGATCATTTGCCACTTAGGCATGCCACACAGGCAATTCACTCCATGCGATTGATATCCATCAATATATAACCCCCGAGCTCGTACATCTTAGAGAAGGGCATTAAGCAAGAGAATAAATTCTCCGCTGCCAAACAGATATACATTTAATAGAAATCAATCACACAGAATAAAATCCAATGTCAGACACACGGTCCATTTACAAGTTCGTTCTGGGTCTGAACGAAACCGGAGGCACCTTCTACCTCGCATATCCATCGATCTCCAAGTACGTCTGAACGATCACCAATTGATTCCCTCCTCTTGGGTGTACAGCCCAATCAAGATCATTAGTAATCACCCAAACGATGTGAAGACCTCCGGTCTTCGACCACCGTCTTCATCCTCGACACCACGTCGAATCAGTTATTCAGAATGGGATAAACCCAGTCTTTCTGAATAACTCGCGTATATAATAAACAAGTGTTACACAAACACAACATACGCCTCATTCCATTTCAGAATATTCTTTTATTCAAATATTCTTATACTTTGGGAAAGGTTCCCATTAAGTTTATCAAAGATAAATTCTTTAAATTTATTCTTTAATCTTCCTTTGAATATCAATTCAAATTAGTCGGAATAACGAACTACACCGAAGTAATCATTTATTTTATTTCCCAATCCCAACCTATTCATCCCATGAAGTAAAACTGGTCATACTGCATACCTAACACCATGGTGTTATCGGTAAATTTAATTACCATTTCACGTTCAAATATAATTAAAGATTTAACTATCACCTAGAGCAAAACTGGTGATACTCCATCCTCGATCATTTCGATCTAATTAAAGGTTCATTAAAACTCCACTTAGTTTTAATCTTCCCAAAAGTCAATATCCTGTCTTTAACTGGGTTAAAGAACCAATGTCATTTAAAACACGGTTCACGATAAACCCAAAATCACATTCAAATTCAATTCCAATTAAATATCATTTAATTGGTACACTTCATTAAGTATAAATAAAAAGATTTAATCTTTTTCTCAACTGGGTTTAAGAACAGTGTTAATGAAGACACCATTCACGACAAACCCAAATCCTATTTGATATTAAATACAAGGATCTGAATAGAAAATATATCAGCTTATATTCAATATCAAACTCTACGACCAACAAATATGGTATTGGAAATAACGATATAAATATATCTTTCAGATTTCCATAACAATATCTGTATAATCACGAAATCCAACATCGAAATATTCCAAAGAGAATTTCGATTCAAATCCATTCCAATTCAATTATTGGAAATTTTGGTTACTTTTAAAATCACTTTCAAATCCAATTTATTTATTTAAAAATAAATACATTACTATTCTAGTTCAAAACTAGTTCATTTCGATAAAAATCTATTTTTATCTCTTCCAAATTGGAATTTCTCATCTCAATTTTTCACAAATCATTTCTTATGATTTTACACAAATTATTACTATTTTTAATAATTTTATCAAGACCCGTAGAGTCGATTTTCATCAACGGCCATCGAACTGCACTTATAGCGACCTTTTCCAAATTTGATTTGGACATAATTCCAAATCCAACCGTTAGATTTCAAATCTCTAATATTCGTTATGAAGCTCTTTTTGATACAACCCAACGTTCCAGTTTTAGGAGAATCTGACGGTCGGATCTCCCGTAATATCCATTCGAAGTCAATGGTCGAAATTCGCAAACTGCCGCTGTGCGGCGCGTTCTATTCAGGCCATTATATATATAATATATATATATATATTTCGTCGATTTCCTTTCAAAACGTATTTTATAAATCGTTTTAAATTCGTTTTCAAAGCGATTTCAACTTCATATTCAATTTCTAGTCAAAATTGAATATTCCACATCATCGATATACAAATGATAATATTTTCAAAACGTTATATTTTGAAATCACTTTCTTTTCTATATTCATTATAAAAATGAATAAAATCGATATAAATATCGTTCACGTCAAAATGGCGTAAATCTAATCAACACGGCTTTTATTCAACACATGAATGTTTTCTTCTATTCAACACATGAATATTTATTTTATTCAACACATGAATATTTATTTTTTTCAACACATGAATATTATATTCAACACATGAATTTATTTTTATAATATTCCTTATTTTCCAAATTGGAATGAGGCCCAATCAATTACCATGTAATCTTAATTATATGGATTTTCTACAACACATGTATATAATAGCAACGATAAATCATCAACCATCATCCAGAGTGCACCACACAACTGCATAGGCATTAAATATAAATAATTAACGCTCATACAGTCTGTCAATCAAATGAGCGACATACCACTAAACAATTGGTATTAGTGTACGTCAAATATCATCCCAACACCTGTGTGGGGTTTCAAACAATCAAACACAGGTTTTATTTGTGTAGTTGGGCGATGTGCAAAATTTATCGTCCCAATCAATATCAGTCAAATCGGTGTATATAAACAAATCGTCCGATTTGTTTATAAATATTTATTTTATATACACTTCAAAAATTATATTTTTAACTATAAAATATTTTCCACTATAAAATATTTTATTTCATTCCACATCACACAATCAAATTTCACAACACAACAATCAAACAAACAAGTCATCCATGGTCTGTGGACGACGGGTATCGGGTGCTACTAAGCACCGTCTGCATCCTAGTATATATTTCACACTAGAAATTAAAATAAAGGTGAGGATTTCTCACCTTGGGGATCCACTCCGCCATTTTTACTTCTGAATTTCTGAACGGTTTGGATTTGCCTGATATTCCAACTCAACCATTTCACGCTGTTCACAATAAAAATCACATTTTTATTCTTCTCATCACATAAAAATTATATTTTTATTCTTCTCAACATATAAAATTATATTTTTATTCTTCTCATCATATAAAAATTATATTTTTATTCTGACTTTATACATATATAAAAAATCATATTTTTATTTCGCTAGTATGCAAATAAAAATCTTATCTTTCCATAAGTAAAAATCAAATCTTTTCATCACTACCCATATAAAAATAATATTTTTATAATCTCTGTTATATAAACAAAATCATATCTTTTTATATAAACAAGATCCTTTTGTTTTCAAAAATCAAATCCTTTTTAACTATAAAAATCGTATTTTTCTTCTTACTAACAATCGTATTTTTAACTCAACAAAGATCATATTTTTAACATAACAAAGATCGTATTTTGAACTTAACGATGATCTAATCCTTCCATATTAAAAAAATCTTATCTTTTCTTAACCAAAAATTCTATTTTTATATACTTAAAAATCATATCTTTTTATAAAAATCTTACCTTTCTAACATAAAAAAACGTATCTATCTACCATGAAAAATCGTATCTTACTAATCTAAGAAATCCTATTTATATAAACTATGAAATCATAGCTTTTACATTCTTATCACGGCTGAAAATAACTAGGTTGTTTAAATAAATAAATAAATAAAATTACCTTTTTATATTTACCACCATCGTCTTCAGCTATTAAACTCGTCGAAGTTCGATTTGAGGAGGGAGCAGCGTCGCATGGAGTTCGCGGTGGAGGGCGGAGCGGGTTTCATTGGACGACGCAGTGGCGAGGTGGTGCAATCGGAGAGGGCACGGTTCGAGTGGGCCTCGCGGTGTTCACGTGAGGGTTGGATGTAGCAGAGGAAGGAGGTGGCGCGGATTTAAGGGGCGCGGCAGTCTTTCTGATGTATTGGGAGGGGTTTTTGGTTTCGGCGCGGTTATTCGAGGAGGAGAGAGAGAAGCGCAATTGGGGGAAGCTGAGGGGGTACACGGCGGAGGGCGGCTCTGACGGGGAGGGGGGGGCGATAGGAGGCGGCTAGGTCTGAAGCGCGATGGAAGATTATTATTATTATTATTAAGTGTCGGGGAGAGAGAAAGAGAAGGGAGGGGGCTTATATGTAATTTTATATTATTTTATTTTATTTCTATAAATGTTGACTTTTCATTCGACCACCAAACGAGACCCAACGACTGCCGTCCATAGAGCAATACCACCATTCCGAACACAATGGGATATGTTTCGTAAGCCAATTTGGCCGTTACGATCAGTTTCCGTTGAAATTAAAATATAAATCATTATATTTTAAATTCAAATGCACATTTCAATTTACTGGGGCCACATACGGACTCTAAAAATTCCCAAAAAATATTTTCTAGCTTCATATTAACGATATAGTCCTAACAAAACTAATTTCATCAAATTCTGAGACCATTTGAAAAATGGACATTTTCTGGTCGATCGAAATTGACTAAAACTGGTCAAACGCGTTTTCCTTTGCCACACTCACACACTGACTCGAAAAATTACGAATTTTGGAATCTAACAATAACTTGACATTCCAATTCCAACCAAAGTGGTTTCGTCAAAAAAAGAGGTCGTTTTCAAAATTTCCATTTTTAAGGGCCAAAATTCCATAGCGACTATTCTGAATTTTCAACTGGGCGTATCTTTTGATTCCCGCTATGAAATTTCAATTTTTCAAATTCGTTTGAAAGATATTTTCAAATAGATTCAAATATTTTTGGTTTCACTAAAATCTGGATTATTTTGAATCCTGTACATTCATTTGAAATTTGAAATCGAATTTTCGAACTATCGCGCCATTTTTAATTCCTTTTATATTTAAAATAAAATATTTATATTCTAACGATGATCTATATAAATATATTCGTTCTAATTCTATTCAAAATAATTTTCTTGTCGTGATTATTTAAAATAATTCATTTTAAATATTCAAAATTCACTAAAATAGCCAAAATAAAATTTTAAATTGGCTCGGATTTCTGGGTTACTACATTTTCGATCTTAAATTGAAGAAATTTAGTTTTATAAACCGTTTTCTGAAATCAATTTCATCACCCTTATATGAAATCATGCCCACTTTTAGTAATCATTCTCTTACCATCCTGTTATTTTATTAATTGGAGTTTATTTGGAACTTTGAAATCATAGGCACTTGGCTATGGAAGCCTAAAATGAAACCATGAATTAATCTAATCGGTTTGCATTATTTTGGAAGCTGCCCTCATTGCTGGTAAGAACATTTACTGTTATAAGGGATGAATATATATGAGATCCTTCTTCTCAATTTATTTATAAAAACAGTTGATTTTAAGCGTTAAAAAAAACTTAAAATGCAAATTTGATTTTGCTATATTTATTCTCCAAGCATGCAAATTGACATACCTAATTCCTGAGACAAGTTTATATTCTGATTTGTTTATTCACTTCATTTTTAAAATTTTGTAGACAGTTTTTTTTTGCACAAAAGAAGCAGCCAAACATATACATTTATTGCATGAAATAAATGAGACGGCCATCCTAAGTTAATATATTATATTACTCGGGTACGACAATACTACATAATAAGAGTAGTTGCCTCCATATTATCTAGATTCTATAGCAAGGTAGATTTAAAGTTTTAACTAGTGACCTGCAAGCCTTTAAACATTCATATGCTAATTATAACTTAGATAAACCACTAGCAAAATCATACAATTAGCTGAACTCAATATTTTACTAATATGTACCTGGTAAGAATGTCATGCTTTTTTTATATTAACCCCATATACTTTTTTGCTTCCTAGGTCACTTGGTAAATTTCAGTTTACTAAATAAAGATAAAGTGCGACATGTATGTACTGTAACATGTATGTAGTGTAACATGTACATAGTGTAACATGCATGTACTGTAACATGTACGTAGTGTAACATATATGCCATGCACCCATTACTGAACCAAAAAAGATAAAGTGTATTATCTTTTTATAGAAATACAACTATAAATATTTTATAACAATCTCAGTTTACTAAATCTACTCACCCTTATGTTAATTGTCATGAGCATAGGAAAATTCTGAACCAAATGATCTTTCAAATGACCATTCACCTACTGCTGCTAAAGATGAAAACTTGGAACAGTATGACGAAGAAAGGACCGAGATAGATGAAAATCAAGGAGAATCTTCATAATCAGTTGTGGCTAATCAATATGAAATTCAGCAAAGACCGAGGAAGCAGGAAAAAATTCAGTATGCGGGGACATACAGATGTAACTTGGATGATGTTTTCAAAATGATGAAAACCATACAAAATCTCCTCACCAGAAGCAACTAAATATTTGAAAAAAAACATATTTTAAATACTTTTTCAATGTATCCCTTGAAGATTTTATAGCATGGCAAAATTTGAGAAAAAGTTTTGCGAATTTGGATGAAATAATCACCTGTTATGATACAAGAGAAGAAGCTTTCCAATTTGTAGCAATTACTGAATATCAAACCAGAAGAAGTAAGTCTAACCTTTGGACTGCCATTGGATGGAGACGATTTGTTTCCAATACCTACATCAAATAGAGCAACAACAACGGAAACTTTCTTTGAATTTTTGTCAACCAACTTTGAAGAAGAAGACATAATAAGCCAAAATATAGCGATGAAAAGATTGAATAGGATGATTGAAGACAGAGATGGTAGTGTTGATTTAGTAAAGCTGTTGTTGCTGTTGTTGGTCATAACCTTATTGTTTCCAAACTAACAAGCTATTTGCAGTAGGGATTTCTATCAAAGATTCTAAATTTGAGAAAATTAAATTATGTTTCTTGGGCAAGGGCAATTTGTGATCATGTTTGGAAGAATGGTCAAAAAATATCATGCTTAACTAAGAAACATACCCGGATGCACTATGTTTTTACTAGTACGCTTTCTTACACATATCCAAATTTTAATTACTACAAGAACAATATTCTATATATCTTTTTATTACAGTATTGGATTTGCGAGAGGACCCAAGTAATAGAAGAAAAGGAGAATCTTGGAAAAAAATTCCCAAGGATTATCAAGTGGTACTTGTCAAATTTGAAAGACATTGACCTTTCAACAGTTGACAACAATAAGGTATGCATGTATTTAATGTTATTTAGCGGTCTCATGTTATTCAACAACTGACAATATTGTATTTCAAATTAGTCAACATTTTTATGTTATTCAACATTTCGAATTTACTAACTTAGATGACTAAAGCATGTTTGCCGATGATATTATGTATTCAGCAAACACACTTATGTAGATTAATTAATTTTACTATGGTCAAAAGAGACAAAAGATAAAAGCATTTATCTTTTAATCTAAACCATTTAATAATAAGTTAAACCTTACTTATATTTGATACCCAACAATTTGATAACAAGTTTGAATTCCATGTCATAATTTTCTTAACTATGCATTTTTTATAATTTGTAATTTTAAACTTATTAGTAATTCAATAATATTGCATGTCCAGATTAAATCTCAAATATCTTCCATGCAGATTTTTTTTCCAAATGTGACTAAAGAGGAAAAGGAGTTTCTGTCAAAAAAATTAAAAGATACAGGGCTGGAAGATGAAAGATCAAAAAAAAGAAAAATATGTGAGAATGAAGAAATCGAAAGGATGAAAAAAATATGCTTTGGACTACTCTAACACCATAAAATTGTTAGAGATGAAAGTAAACGATTTGACTGCTGAGATTAAAAGTGTGGCAGAAAAACTGGATAAGGAAAAGAATTTAAGGCAAATAGCAGACCAAAGACTCCAACACATTGAAATGAAGCTCCTAAAACTGAAAAGTTCTAAACAATATAATGTGGAGGAAAAAATTGGAGCTGAAAAATGTAAGAAATAAGGAAAAATAGTTGGTATGGTACACATGAATAGTTCTGCTAACTCTCCTTTTTTGATTTGATGCAAACTCATGATTTAATTCTAGATACCCAAGACAACTCAAAATCTGAAAATATCAAAGAACATAGTGAACAAAATGCTACTCAAAATCCAATTTGTATTGAAGATGTTAACCCTAAATAACCAAAAAAGTAGAAGCATCAAAACAAAATTGAGAAATGCCCAATGCTGAAGCATCTTACTAACGAACAACAAGAAACTGTTAAACTTTTTTTTAAAGTTCTTGGAGAAAACAAGTAAGTAATGAAACTACTTGTCATCCATACAAACTGTATATCCAGTATTTGTTAAATTAATTTTTAATTTTGTTTTTGTTCATTTTTAATTTTATCATTTTAAATGATAAATCAGTTTATCTTTTCTTGCTATAATTATAAACTGATTAAAATAATATATCTATTTATCAAAAATCATAAGCATAAATTACTTATTACATGCATAAAATAATTTAACTTTTTTGTAAAATATTGTATATTTTCTAGTTTAAAAAACATTGTTTGTTAAAAAAGATACTTTTACGTATAATACTTTTATATATGAATACGAGATGACAACAGTAATACAAAAATAGAATTTATTTATTTTTTTCCTTTTTGTTATTATGATTTGATTTAAATATTAAATCTATTTAATGTTATATTAGTATGATTTGATTTAACAGTAATATAACAACTTTTCAATTTTTCAGCGATAAAGCATTTAGTTGTGATGATGAAAACTTAATCACCATAACAAATGCATGATAGAAGACCTCCTGTATGAACAAAGTATTTGTGGTCAAGTAAGTACAACAAACTAAACTCTGCTGTAGTATAAACTATATACTTTATCCATATTATTTTTTAAATGTAGGTCGTTGATTGGTTTTGGTTCCGTAAAGCAGAGCAACTGGATCAAAGCAATAGCATTGTCTATGTTAACATAACAATGACAGTAAGTGCAACGGATGGAAACTGGAAAAAAAATCAAGACACAGCAGTTCTATCCTTTTATCAAAAAAAACACTTTTAGATTCATTATGTTGTAACATGTTATTCCCAATACATGGAAATGAACGTTGGAGCCTGCTTTAACTAGTTGTCGAAGAAGGAACTTGAAACCACTAAGACTCTCTATACTTGACCACAAGATCAAAAACCCACAAAAGTGGACATACAAAATTTGTCATTAATGTGGTAAGTGAAAATTCAAAAAAATTAAAAATGATAAATGTGTTTATATTTGTTCTAACTTACATTCACTATAACAACCCGAACTTCCCCGGTCTCCTAAGAGAAGAGAAAGAACGAATTGTTTTAGAACACGACAAATTAGAACACAAACAGAAGAACCTTTCGCTTATTTCAACAATTTACATCAGAGTACAAGAATATACAGAGTATGAATAAATATTACACATTGTAAAATATCAGATATTAAAATACATTACATAGCAGCAGAAAATAATACATAACACAACTGAAAGAGATAAACGGATACAAAGCATTCCGAATATAGCTCCAGCTATAAACCAGGATCCTGTGAATATAATATCTGCAAAACCAAAACTACTAGCTGCCCGTGTGGAAAATAGGGGAACCAGAGTTTAGGTTAAAACAATAAACTCCCGGTCAGTCATGTGACTGGTGTGAGAACTAAAACAGTTATTTGAAACTTTATTTTAAAATAAAGTAAATCAAGGGACCACGCCGTATACCATGGAACGGATTTCCTCCTAAGAATACCAGTTCATAAACAACGCAATGCTTTTCGAAAAATGAAGCTATTATAAGAACTAGATCCCATCACACAATGCAACGCAAGCCGGAGGATAGGGTTTTCCCTTATAATAGCCAAACATGCTTGGTACGTTTAAAACCAATCATTTGATACTATTATAAGTGCATAGTGTTTAAAACAACTTAAATATAAATGTATCAATCATAAATGGCATGGGTACCATACATCATGTCACCATACTAGTTCTATAATTAAAATCGCAAAGTCAAGTATTGGAAATTGGATTTGCATCATGAACTAAGGCAAGGGATCATCCTTACCGCTTCGAGACTATCTAGCCCGAGCCTTAGGGACAGAACACATCGTCCCTTGGATCTACAGGGTCGGTCCACATTTTAAGTGGATTAATAATCCCTGAACAATACGTTTTCCCACCCTATAGGGAGTAAGTCTGGTCAGTATATCGACCATATCCATCTGTAACATCCCGCTATTTTATTTTACGATTTAAATCAATATTTTTATTTTGAAAATATTTTATAATTTCTCGTAACGGGAATTTGATATTTGAAATACGTACAGTGAGATATAGCAGTAGTGAAAATTTCATCAAAAAATTTGAAAGTTTTTCGATCGTGCAATTTTCAGTGAAATGCAGCGCATAACCGTTCAAATTTTATCGATTTTAAAATCTTTCCGAATCCAGTTCGGACAAACTTGAAAAATATTATATTCGTTGTCAGTAATCCAACGGCGGAATTCGTTTCGCGAAAAACGGACGTTTGACATTCGTTCTCCGTCCGCATTTTTACGTTTAAGGGGTCCGTAACGCGTTTTTGAACAGAGCATCCTGGCACTGCAAATTTTATACCGTTGTGTCCGTCTCGTCACGCTGATTTCCGCAATATATTCATTTGTCAGATTCGGTTTTCGGTTCGCGCTGAAATTATGAAAATGCTTGCACAGTTCATTTTTGAGACAGGGCCCTTTTCCGATCTTACATACTTTTCTAGACATTTTGGGTTTGCAAAGCCCGTCCTTTTATTTTGCTAAGCCACCCGGTTTTTTTTCTTTCTTTTTCTAAACCTTAGTAAGTGGGCACATTACTCTTTGTTCAAACCATAAATTTCAAACCATTCATGTTTTGTTCCTTACGTTCCAACCATTCATTTTCCAACTTTTCAAATGCATGTTCAAGTCTTCACGTACAAAACCATTCATTATAAACATGCAAGGACGGTTCCATTTTTAAATTTTTTTTTTCCTTGTACTCTTTGTTTCCATACAAACTACGTGGGTTCATATTGCTTCATTTAAAATGTTCCCTCTCTCTTGTTTACTATTTCATGCGCAAACTCTTTTCTTAGTCTCTTTATATTTGATGTTCAGACTTTCAACTTGGAAAGGAAACCTATACAAACCTTTGCAGTTAAGTTAGATGCCTTTTGAAAATCATTTTGTTTATGTTTATGAGTCTATGAGTACAGTTCCAATATCCTGCATGCAGAACACATATTTTAATTTTGAAACGTCACATTTTTAAAGTTATTTTTCTCTAAATATGCTACTTTGTTTCCACTTGCTCTTTTGCCCATTCACCATTTCAGGGAGAAAAAATGGAGAAAAGTGTTTGACATAAATTTCCTTATGCGTGCATGATAATTCACTTCCTTATGCCATCATACAACTTCTACCCCATCCATTTTCTTCTCCTTTGCTTACTGTTTCTATGGTACCCTTATTTCCAAGCCACCGGGTTTGCCACCATCAAGACGCTGGTTCCCTCCGCCTCGCCTGACCTGGCTGCCTCCGACTTGTCGTTGGTTGTGGCGCAAACCTCTTGTCAAATCAATGAATCATATCTTTCCGGCACATTTTTTTATTTTACTTTGCCGAGTTTGGGACTTTTCCCTTTAAAAAAATGTGGATTTGTTTACTGAATTGAACAACGGCTCGTAAGCAATTAGATTTGAAATGCATCTTGTCAGCCCGTGTACCTTTTCTCTTCCCATTTAACGGTTCCTCATTACCACGTCCTTTGGTATTTTGAATACCACTTCTTTTGATTTAAACCCTTTCCCTTCGTGAATATAAACCGCCTTTGTCCCATTTCTTTTCCCCATCTTCTATTTATTTGCACCGTGAACACTACTGCTCTCCTAATTTTCTCTTCGCCATGTTTTTTTTCCTCACCAAAAATCATCCCTTGTTCTCCCTTCTCTTTTCTGCATTCCTTCCCATCGTTTTCCCTTCATCCCACCAGCGCACTCAAGCGAACCTCCTCGCCAACCCCATAGCTCCTCACGTTAGTCGGTCCGAGCCTCTCACGTAAGTCGACCTTCCACCGGCCTGCGGTCACCTTACCCTACCGAACCCCGTTACTGAGTCTTGTTCCCATTTTCATGTGTGCGTGTGAGACTGTGTGTGTGTGAATTTATATTTGGGGTATGCGTGTGTATGGTAATAAGTGTGTGTGTGTGTGCGTGTTCTTGTCTGCAAGTGTTGAGTGTGTTCTGTGTTGTGTTTATGTATGCGTGATGTGTAGTTTGTGTGTTGGGGATGAATGGCGTGAGTGTTAAATATATTTAATGTTTGTGTTTGTTGTATTTTGTGCGAGTATTTATTTCGTGAGTGATTTTACTTTGGATGCGTGCATATATAAATATATATATGTATATATGTATATATATTTCAACGATTATTTGCATATATATATTTTGCAAAGGTATATATTAATTGATGTATTGTTTGTGTTGCGTATTTGCAGTGTGTGTTGAATTTCAATATATTTTATAAATTTATTGTGTTTACGCATATAGAAATATTTATATAATATTTTATAAAATAATTTTGTGTTTATTTTATTTTGTCGAATTGAATTTGGGTTTGAGTTCTGAAATCGTTCCAAAAACCCAATACCGTACCATCCAAAACTCAAGTGTTGCACCGATCCATTGAAATGATAGACCTGAACGGACATTAGAATAGGGAAAAATCGTTATAGGTTGAAATGATAGACCTGAACGATTTTTACTGAATTTGGGATCGCGGGTTGAAATGATAGACCCATTGAAATTTTATAAATTGAGGGTTGAAATGATAAATATCCGTATCACTTGACCATAGGATAGAAAACTATATACGGACACTGTTGGTCTTGTTTTTGAAGTATTTTGATTTGGAAATTTGATTTTTTTTTTAATAATAACTTAAGATTTATTTTAATTTATTTTTATATATTTTAAATTTAAATTTCTATAATTTTGAATTATTTGATTTAAAATGATTTTTATAAGTAAATACGGATCTAATGCTTATTTAAGTTTTTAATTATAATTTATTTATTTTAAACTATATAATTTAATTATATAAGTATTTTTAACTTTTTATATTATTTAAACTTATTTTCTATATTAATTTAATTTTATATATGCTTATAATCTATATTCTAAATAATTTTAGAAGTTCATAAATATATATATATATATTCAAAATTTATTTTCTTATATATATTTTAAACTTTAATAATAAATGTCAAGATGGATAGGTTAGATTTCGCGATTTAAATTCGAAGTTTAAAGATGTAAATCTGTATAACGATACTTCTATACCGAATGTACTCATATTAAGTTATGAAATCGAATTGGTATGAACTTTTAGTAAAGATGAATTTGAATTGCGTAAATTGATGTTTAAATTGAAATTTATAATTGATATGAAATTGAGTTTGAATTGTTTTAAATTATGAACTTTGATAAGAAATGAATGTGAATTGGGTAAATTGGTTTATTTTAAATTTATAATCTATATGAATTGAATTCAATTTTAAGTGATTTAACATGAATTGGAATATATATATATATATATATATATGTAGATGTTATATGCAGAATTGATTCTTATACCGTTTGGTTTGAATTAAGAATTTGTTAAATCAATGTAAAAAGAATGGTTTTAAATCGTAATTTGTTTGAATGGAAATATAAGATTTTGATTCAAAATGTAGAAGTAACAATTTTGAACTATATGACTTTAATTATAAGTACGATATAATTTGTTTAAATTGAAATATAAGTTTTGACTTGAATCGTATATTCGAATTCGAACCAAAATGTTAGATTTAAATGAATCGACTTGAAATAATTTCTTATAAAGGAAATTTTTGAATAATTTGAATTGTTTCGAACTTGAATTCTTGAGAATATAAACCGAACCGAAATATTACCAAAGTTAAATGTTTGGTATTGAGTTAAATGGAAATTAAGACCTTTACGATATGATTTCTAAATCGATTCGATTTAAGTGAATGAGTTTCAAAATTTAAACATAATCGTAGTTAGATATTTAACTTTGAATTCATATTCGAATATGAGATTTCGTATAAATGATTTTATAAAGTGATTTATAAAATAATGACCACGATGTGAAAATTGTAAACGATTGGTTGTTAAAGAGACCGGGATCGGCTATGTAATGACCCGAAAATCCGGTCCAATTTGAGCTGACCAAATAACACGAGTCCAACCCCAAATTGCACTGGAAATTCAGGAAATTAATAGAAAGAAGTTAGAGGGTGAGAATAGATAAGATAGAACTTATAGAATAGAAGAAGAAGAAGAACATCACCATCAGAGTAAACATGAATCTCACAGCGGAACGAATAAAATATAACATAACTTTTGAAATACAAACAGTATATGTATACAATAACATTTCAGAGTACAACACTTACAACAACAGCGGAAATAATAATATCTATAGAATCCTGAAGCCTCCTGCTCCAAGCTCTCCAAGTGTATCTGTAAAATCCCGACTACTTGACTGCCCGTACAAATTTAGGCATCCAAGGGTTTAGGGAAAACAAACAAATAAACTTCGGGTCAGTCATGGGACTGGTATGAGTAAAACAGTTTAAACAATTTGAACAAGTAAACGATATCTCATAAGACCACGCCATATAACGGAACGGGTTTTTCCCTTATGAGAATCCAAAATATCTTTATATCAAAAATCTTTTGATATTATGATAATGTCTATCAACCACAACTATATTAGTCATCTAGCAGAAACGCTTTCATCTCACGTTCTGCATATATAGTATACAATCAAAATCGCAAGCACGTATTGGGTAAAGGATTTCTAACTATGACAAGGTATGGAACCACCTTCCGATCAGTGTACTCTAGGAACGATACACTGGAGTTCAACAAAAACATCTTGCAAATCAGCCACACATGACCGACCACTCATTTCGCTTGAGTGTATCGAATGTATATCACCAACGGTTGGGATCAGCAACCGTTTCCCGTATATATATGCGACAGCATTGATAGATTAAAGAAGCAAATGAATATTCTCTAGATAGGTGATTATACACCCTACTTCGGTGCGACCGACTTAGCCATGTTGCCTGCCCGATTTTTGTCATTTACTGGATGTTGAGGCCAGAGGCTACGACTACTTTCCATTCATTTATAACACGATCACTTTGAATGCCACATTATCAAATCCGTTAATCATTAATTGGTTTACACAAATATTCTGGATGTTATGCTAAGGGAATAAATCCGTTGCAACCATATATATTTATACAGACCAACCCATTCGATCATTGGAAATACTCTGTCAGACACTCGTCCATAGACGTTCGTTCTGGGACTGAACGAAACCGAAGGCACTATTCAGTACATCCATCTTAGTCCATTGTTATCTAAGATTTATATAACAGCCTTTGCACTTTACTCCGTCTTCCATTTTCTTCGGCATATTCGCAACGCTTATGCCAATACAGAGTGGTTCTTTGGATAAGATTCCAACCGGTCTCTCCATATTAGCAACGTTAAAATGGTCAAACTTTGATAGTCTGTGATTTAACTATCAATGAAAACATGTCGGTTTACAAACAACGATATAAATTCCAAATGGAATTATCGATCCAATCATCAAAACATATATACATATACATATATATATATATCCACATTCCTTATTTTCTATGCTTAGGAAATATATGTTATTAACACTGGAAAACATTTCCAATCCTCATTTACGTTCCACTAACTTCCACAACTTTCAGTCCCTAATTATAAACTAGTAAGAGAACAGTTCTCTAAGTATAAACCCCGAAGGCCGAAACCAACATCAGATCAACACCCAGAAAACCATTCGACTTAACTAATCTCTAGTCAGTTTCTAATATATTTTTTAACTCTATTTGATTAACTCTTATTCGAATAACTAATATTCGATTAACTATATTTGAATAACTCTAGTTCGATTTGACTCTAATCGATTTACTCTAACTGATTAACTCTAACCGGTTAACTCTAATTGAATAACTTATTTGATTCAACTCCTTTTTGATTAACTCCTTTCGATTACTTATATTCGATTTCTTTATTGATTTACAAAGATTTTCCCTCTTTACAACGTTTATCCATTTAAAAAGATTTCCTTTTTAACAACGTTTATTCATTTATAAAGATTTACTTTTTACAGCGTTTATTCATTTATAAAGATTTACTTTTTACAGCGTTTATTTATTTATAACATCCTATTCCATTATAAATAATTTCCTTTTTATAATTCTATTTATTTCCCTAAATAAATATTCCTTTTCAATCCTATTTGTTTTCTAACAAATATTTCCTTTATAAAATCCTTCGATTTTATAAATAAATTCATTTTCAGTAACTCTTTGAAAATTCCCCTTTTCCATTCTAGTATCACTTATGGTGTTTTAACGTGTCGTATAACAATGGTCAATATCATTCAAACATACCAAATCAACAACAGATTTTATAGCACAACATATATCAAAATATATGAAAACAGAAAAATATATTGAGGAACCCAGTTGGGTCCCTCCAACCTGTTCCCCTACATCACAGATGTTAAACCATATAATTAACATCTTCATTTCAATATGAAATGTTCTGATAAGCAACATCAATATATATATATATATAATTTCAACTAACTGACTAGCAGTTCAATCAACCAAATCAACACACAGCAATCAACAGATAATTATCAGTTCTAAGAATACGTTATAAAATATAACTGTTCAGAGTTGGTGAGTTTTACTCACATTGTCCGTAATCGTTAACTAACAATAACGGTCGCTTTGTTCGTTCAGGCGTTTTATGTTGTCATAAATTGGGATGAACTCCAAATCGTTTCCAACCAGATCCAGCTTGTAGTGTCCGTCCAAAATGTAACACTCGTCAGTACGGTCCGAACACCCATCGTTTCATCCGATTTCAAATGCTTAACTTTGCACTATTTCCTTTCAACACAGAACTCAACCCACCAGACCTGATGCAAACCGAACTGCTCCTCCTACTTTGTTGGTCAAAATCCGAACACAGCTTCTTCTTTACTACTCATTCCAACAATACTATACACAGCAAATCCTCAGGCAACAAATTAAATGCGTCCCCTGCATATTTGAACTGCTAACAACTTTCATTTTGTTTCTTTTTATGTATTTATTTTACCAGGGCCTTGCAAACTTAAAATCAGCCCAATATAATACTTCGCTGTCCATTTGTAGTAGCATCTTCCACAACAATCTGCTCTTCACAAACACACCGCTCTAGTAAACATTTCCAACCCATCTCCCTTACTTCGAACCACACGTTCTCTCCCATCCCTTCATAAAACTCAACGAAACAACTACCAATTTCTCCTTTTCCACAACTCTAGCAACCCGTCGCTGCTCATACCTTCCCACTCCATCAATGCCATAGCCGATTTTCCCCTTTGCCGTGACCATGAAGACCTCGTTTCTCCCACAATCCACCATTATTTAGCACAGACCTCATCCGTTGACTCTGACCAGAAACAGCTCGCGTCCCCCATACTGCCCATGTTGACCCCCTTGAAGCCCTCGCGCTGGTCATCTGGCTCGCGATTTCTTTTTGTTTGCTATAGGAGGATTTTGTGGCGGCCGGTTTTTGTTTGACTTCGGGTGGAAATGATTTAGGGTTAGTAAATGGTAGATGGTATTATTTATAGGAGAAGGTTTTCTGTTATTTTATTACTTTATGTTTAATCGTTACTTAAAGGCTAAGGCTTTTAAAAGTAAGAAGCGTGCGTTTTCATTCATCTGTTGATTCTAGGATGTGTAATCTTTTGTAATACACTCTTGAATGGACATCCGTAGCTATTGCACTAAGGTACAAATGATCGAGAGTACTTGGCATTCAAACTTGACAACGGGTTTTCCAGTGGAGTGTGATTACGTTGTTTAGGTTATAAACTTTTTAGCGTACTTCGGTGCACCAACTTCGTTACACAAAATTTATACGATTGTACGGACTGCTATAGACAGAATTTAACATACCGTTGTGACGACCAACGTACCACGATCCCAAAGATATGATAATACTGGTAGATTAACTCATATTGTGAAACCCCAAAATCGCAGATTAAGGGTGCAAAATACTCCAAATAAAAAGTTGCTTATTTAATTAATTAAAAATTACCATAAAATTCTAAAAATTAAATTATCGTTATGTCCCCAAAGAACCTTGTCTAAATTCAAACCTGATCTCTAGTTATATCGAATAAGCTGTCACGGTCGATAAACGATTCTATAGCGACTATTTTAAAATTTGATTTGGACATATCTCAAAATCTACACGACGAAATCCCGATTTTTCTCTTCCCCTAGAAAGATATACTCCACCAGCTCCGTACGTTTCTTGTTTCACAGGAATCCGATTTAAAACGAACTCTGTACATTCGTTTGAAGTTCAAATCGCCAAATTACGAACTACAGCGCCATTTCGAGCTCGATTTTAATTATAATATAATTTATACGTTCAAACGCTGTAAATGAAATATATTCGTTATTATATTTCAAATCTAAATGCTACCAAATCTCTTACACTATCCAATTCAGACAATACTGACAATTCAACTATTTCTGACTATTTCGACATTATAATATATTATAATTATTAATTAAATATTCAATATTATTTAATTCAAGTTATCGATATTTTCCTGAATCGATATATTTAATAATTAAATAATTTAATTATTCTATCTCTAAAATACGGGTCATTACATTCTTCCCCACTTAAAATAATTTCGTCCTCGAAATTGCTAAGGCAGTGGACGGCCCTATCTATTGGAATTCCTAAGATTGGTTTACCCTTATTTATGTTTTCAACTGAACCAATTAATATCGACTAAAATATTTATTCATTCCGACTAACTAAAATTTTCAAGAATTCTGAAAATTTTCTAACACTTTAAATTTTCGGAAATTTTTGCCATAACCTCCTTTGTACAGCCCTATCGGTAAAACTCCAACTCAAAGAAAAATCAAACAGCCAAGCGGCTTGCCAAATCGGCTCATAAATTCCAAACTCATATCAAATATAAACTTGTACCTTTTTGTCGGGTATATCATTATGTCCTTTCAATCTGCTATCAACTCACATATATAAATGTCATTCCAATCAAACTCTAATCAGTTTATTCATACTTTCAATCATTCACTTATACAAGTCAGATTTCATTCAAACCCCAATATCAAAATTTCAACACTTAACTCATCAACTCAATCCCATTCCAAATTATTCACTAATCAATTCCAGTTTCATTTAACTTAGTCAAAGTTAAATCCTAATTTATTATTCACTTTCACTATTTTAATCCATTTAACTTCATAAGTTAAATTTAGATTTCAAACTTCAAATTCCTGGGTTCATTTCAAATTAATTCGAAACCATAGTACCAATTCAAAACCTTTGAATTTTCTAAACAACTTGTTTTCCTCAACAATTCAAAAAGAAAACATTTGGTAGTAATCCATCACTTAGAACTCGAAAATGAACACCGATGATGTGGCCACACTCATAAGGGTTATTTTCCAGTTACAAAAGTGAGTTCAATACTATATCATTTTCAAAACCATTCTTAAACATTTCCCATTTTGAAACTATTTCAAAATATCCTTCCAATGTTTGTAAACACATTTAAAATCTCCCAGGATTTTAAAATTCTCATATATTATACTAATATGAATTCTACTTGGTCATTTATATAACCATTTCAATTATAATCTCATTCGATTAAATAACAATCAACACATCCAATATACTATAATGATTCAAATCTTAACCATTCTTTATATCAAAAAATAATTCGGGTAAAATTACTTCATTCACTCGTTTTCAAAACATACCGTGTCGACCCATCGTATTCGAGTGTTTACAAACTCTTATCGATATTGTGGTGCCCCACCATCGATCAGAATTCACAAACAACTCAACTAATAAATCTACTCAATATAAAACAGATTTTTATATTAAATAACAAATACGTTCACTCGTATATATACACTCAACTCAATCTAGGGTATTACTAACCCCATCTGTACTGAGTCACGCCACAGAGCCAAGGTAATTCGCTTAACTTAAGCTCTGATACCAACTGTAATGACCCGAAAATCCGGTCCAATTTGAGCTGACCAAATAACACGAGTCCAACCCCAAATTGCACTGGAAATTCAAGAAATTAATAGAAAGAAGTTAGAGGGTGAGAATAGATAAGATAGAACTTATAGAATAGAAGAAGAAGAAGAACATCACCATCAGAGTAAACACGAATCTCACAGCGGAATGAATACAATATAACATAACTTTTGAAATACAAACAGTACATGTATACAATAACATTTCAGAGTACAACACTTACAACAACAGCGGAAATAATAATAGCTATAGAATCCTGAAGCCTCCTGCTCCAAGCTCTCCAAGTGTATCTGTAAAATCCCGACTACTTGACTGCCCGTACAAATTTAGGCACCCAAGAGTTTAGGGAAAACAAACAAATAAACTCCGGGTCAGTCACGGGACTGGTATGAGTAAAACAGTTTAAACAATTTGAACAAGTAAACGATATCTCATAAGACCACGCCGTATAACGGAACGGGTTTTTCCCTTATGAGAATCCAAAAAATCTTTATATCAAAAATCTTTTGATATTATGATAATGTCTATCAACCACAACTATAATAGTCATCTAGCAGAAACGCTTTCATCTCACGTTCTGCATATATAGTATACAATCAAAATCGCAAGCACGTATTGGGTAATGGATTTCCAACTATGACAAGGTATGGAACCACCTTCCGATCAGTGTACTCTAGGAATGATACACTGGAGTTCAAAAAGAACATCTTGCAACTCAGCCACACATGACCGACCACTCATTTCGCTTGAGTGTACCGAATGTATATCACCAACGGTTGGGATCAGCAACCGTTTCCCGTATATATATATGGGACAACATTGATAGATTAAAGAAGCAAATGAATATTCTCTAGATAGGTGATTATACACCCTACTTCGGTGCGACCGACTTAGCCATGTTGCCTGCCCGATTTTTGTCATTTACCGGATGTTGAGGCCAGAGGCTACGACTACTTTCCATTCATTTATAACACGATCACTTTGAATGCCACATTATCAAATCCGTTAATCATTAATTGGTTTACACAAATATTCTGGATGTTATGCTAAGGGAATAAATCCATTGCAACCATATATATTTATACAGACCAACCCATTCGATCATTGGAAATACTCTGTTAGACACTCGTCCATATACGTTCGTTCTGGGACTGAACGAAACCGAAGGCACTATTCAGTACATCCATCTTAGTCCATTGTTATCTAAGATTTATACAACAGCCCTTGCACTTTACTCCGTCTTCCATTTTCTTCGGCATATTCGCAACGCTTATGCCAATACAGAGTGGTTCTTTGGATAAGAATCCAACCGATCTCTCCATATTAACAACGTTAAAATGGTCAAACTTTGATAGTCTGTGATTTAACTATCAATGAAAACATGTCGGTGTACAAACAACGATCTAAATTCCAAATGGAATTATCGATCCAATCATCAAAACATACATATATATATATATATCCACATTCCTTATTTTCTATGCTTAGGAAATATATGTTATTAACACTGGAAAACATTTCCAATCCTCATTCACGTTCCACTAACTTCCACAACTATCAGTCCCTAATTATAAACTAGTAAGAGAACAATTCTCTAAGTATAAACCCCGAAGGCCGAAACCAACATCAGATCAACACCCAGAAAACCATTCGACTTAACTAATCTCTAGTCAGTTTCTAATATTATTTTAACTCTATTTGATTAACTCTTATTCGAATAACTAATATTCGATTAACTATATTTGAATTGCTCTAGTTCGATTTGACTCTAATCGATTTACTCTAACTGATTAACTCTAACCATTTAACTCTAATTGAATAACTTATTTGGTTCAACTCCTTTTTGATTAACTCCTTTCGATTACTAATATTCGATTTCTTTATTGATTTACAAAGATTTTCCCTTTTTACAACGTTTATCCATTTAAAAAGATTTCCTTTTTAACAACGTTTATTCATTTATAAAGATTTACTTTTTACAGCGTTTATTCATTTATAAAGATTTACTTTTTACAGCGTTTATTTATTTATAACATCCTATTCCGTTATAAATAATTTCCTTTTTATAATTCTATTTATTTCCCTAAATAAATATTCCTTTTCAATCCTATTTGTTTTCTAACAAATATTTCCTTTATAAAATCCTTCGATTTTATAAATAAATTCATTTTCAGTAACTCTTTGAAAATTCCCCTTTTCCATTCTAGTATCACTTATGGTGTTTTAACGTGTCATATAACAATGATCAATATCATTCAAACATACCAAATCAACAACAGATTTTATAGCACAACATATATCAAAATATATGAAAATAGAAAAATATATTGAGGAACCCAGTTGGGTCCCTCCAACCTGTTCCCCTGCATCACAGATGTTAAACCATATAATTAACATCTTCATTTCAATATGAAATGTTCTGATAAGCAACATCAATATATAAATATATATAATTTCAACTAACTGACTAGCAGTTCAATCAACCAAATCAACACACAGCAATCAACAGATAATTATCAGTTCTAAGAATATGTTATAAAATATAATTGTTCAGAGTTGGTGAGTTTTACTCACATTGTCCGTAATCGTTAACTAACGATAACGGTCGCTTTGTTCGTTCAGGCGTTTTATGTTGTCGTAAATTGGGATGAACTCCAAATCGTTTCCAACCAGATCCAGCTTGAAGTGTCCGTCCAAAATGTAACGCTCGTCAGTACGGTCCGAACACCCATCGTTTCATCCGATTTCAAATGCTTAACTTTGCACTGTTTCCTTTCAACACAGAACTCAACCCACCAGACCTGATGCAAACCGAACTGCTCCTCCTACTTTGTTGGTCAAAATCCGAACACAGCTTCTTCTTTACTCCTCATTCCAACAATACTATACACAGAAAATCCTCATGCAACAAATTAAATGCGTCCCCTGCATATTTGAACTGCTAACAACTTTCATTCTGTTTCTTTTTATGTATTTATTTTACCAGGGCCTTGCAAACTTAAAATCAGCCCAATATAATACTTCGCCGTCCATTTGTAGTAGCATCTTCCACAACAATCTGCTCTTCACAAACACACCGCTCCAGTAAACATTTCCAACCCATCTCCCTTACTTCGAACCACACGTTCTCTCTCATCCCTTCATAAAACTCAACGAAACAACTACTAATTTCTCCTTTTCCACAACTCTAGCAACCCGTCGCTGCTCATACCTTCCCACTCCATCAATGCCATAGCCGATTTTCCCCTTTGTCGTGACCATGAAGACCTCGTTTCTCCCACAATCCACCATTATTTAGCACAGACCTCATCCGCTGACTCCGACCAGAAACAGCTCGCATCCCCCATACTGCCCATGTTGACCCCCTTGAAGCCCTCGCGCTGGTCATCTAGCTCGCGATTTCTTTTTGTTTGCTGTAGGAGGATTTTGTAGCGGCCGGTTTTTGTTTGACTTCGAGTGGAAATGATTTAGGGTTAGTAAATGGTAGATGGTATTATTTATAGGAGAAGGTTTTCTGTTATTTTATTACTTTATGTTTAATCGTTACTTAAAGGCTAAGGCTTTTAAAAGTAAGAAGCGTGTGTTTTCATTCATCTGTTGATTCTAGGATGTGTATTCTTTTGTAATACACTCTTGAATGGACATCCGTAGCTGTTGCACTAAGGTACAAATGATCGAGAGTACTTGGAATTCAAACTTGACAACGGGTTTTCCAGTGGAGTGTGATTACGTTGTTTAGGTTATAAACTTTTTAGCGTACTTCGGTGCACCAACTTCGTTACACAAAATTTATACGATTGTACGGACTGCTATAGACAGAATTGAACATACTGTTGTGACGACCAATGTACCACGATCCCAAAGATATGATAATACCGGTAGATTAACTCATATTGTGAAACCCCAAAATCGCAGATTAAGGGTGCAAAATACTCCAAATAAAAAGTTGCTTATTTAATTAATTAAAAATTACCATAAAATTCTAAAAATTAAATTATCGTTATGTCCCCAAAGAACCTTGTCTAAATTCAAATCCGATCTCTAGTTATATCGAATAAACCGTTACGGTCGATAAACGATTCTATAGCGACTATTTTAAAATTTGATTTGGACATATCTCAAAATCTACACGACGAAATCCCAATTTTTCTCTTCCCCTAGAAAGATATACTCCACCAGCTCCGTACGTTTCTTGTTTCACAGGAATCCGATTTAAAACGAACTCTGTACATTCGTTTGAAGTTCAAATCGCCAAATTACGAACTGCAGTGCCATTTCGAGCTCGATTTTAATTATAATATAATTTATACGTTCAAACGCTATAAATGAAATATATTCGTTATTATATTTCAAATCTAAATGCTACCAAATCTCTTACACTATCCAATTCAGACAATACTGACAATTCAACTATTTTTGACTATTTCGACATTATAATATATTATATTATAATTATTAATTAAATATTCAATATTATTTAATTCAAGTTATCGATATTTTCCTAAATCGATATATTTAATAATTAAATAAGTTAATTATTCTATCTCTAAAATACGGGTCATTACAGGCTATTGTCATACTCTCTGCCAATACCGAAAACCACTTTAACAACTGTGTACGCGGTGGAGTTCCAGAATGAAGGGGATGATTTGGCGAACGACTCTATTTTTTTTCATTTCATATTAATTACGAGACCCTGACTACCTTGAGTCAGCTTGATGTGGCTAAAACAGGAGCTATGCACGGACCAAGTGAGGTCATACCTCTTATCGAGCACACTTCTTCGATATTATTCTATTACTGTTGAGATTCGATTTGGGCCCTTTTGATTATGGGAGTGTGTATCGAGGTGGGCGGTAGTAGTTACTATGCGTCACACCAGTCCTTGTTTAGCATGCCTGGTAATAGGATGCAACATGATGGGGGGTTCTCGCTTCGCGGTTTGGTGGCGAACGGGAGACTCTTACCCCCACATGTCCCTTTTTAGGGTTGGTAGGCTGCGGTCGGGGGATCCCGAAAGGGTCGCCGTAAAACAAGGTGTCTGGGGTACAACTGTAAGCCATGGTGGGTTTTACCTACTGTACTGGAGGATGAAGGGATGGTTGCAAAGCCTACCGGATTTCGGGGTATGTTACATATGGTATCAGAGCTTTGGTTTTATCAAAGCTTTAGCCAATGAGGTAAAAACTCATTAGAGATAGGGCAACAATACCCTAGAATGAGTGGAATCAGTCACATAATCCTTCTTGAGAGAGCGTATTTGGAACGTATAAATGATTTTAAAATGTTTTAAACAAATATTTTCGGATATATATATATATATATTTGTTTAAATCTTTTCTGAAAGTCCCTTTCCAATTGAATCCATCTTCCTTCGTAGATCCTCTTTGATTAGGTTCTTTCGTTCGTTCATCTTTTAACTTGAAGTCTATTACTTACCCTTGTCCATTACAAGGTAAGAAGTAGAAAGAGAGTATAAATCTTCTAGTGAATTCATCCTTATTAAATATCGGTTTGAAATAAATATTATAATATAAGATTTTCTTGATTAAATATTGAAATTTTGATATATTTGTGCAAGATGTATATTTGTAAATAATATTATGTTTTGGTAATACCAATATTCTGAAGATTTGATGCTTATACTTTAAGGTTTTATATTTTATAAATTATATACTTTGAATAAGATTTAAAGACATAGGTTTTGCAAGAAATGATTTTATCTTGGTTGAATAATATTATTGTTTATAAATGTATGTATATATTAGAACTTATAAATTTAAATTTGTTTATAAACAATTTTATTTGTGATATATGTATATATGTTAAATATAAATAACATTGATTTGAAAATCTTTATGATAGTATAGAATAATATTGTTATGTATTTGATCTAATAATAATATTGTTAGTATATTTATTTTGATTTAAGTTGAATTTTAATAAATAAATGAGTGGGGGAGAGATATAATTTTCCCTACTTTAAATTTTAATGATTTGATATCTATTATTTATAACATACAATTTGGAAATTTTGTATATATTCTGTTTAAATATAGAAAGATGTTTTGAGTACTTACTTGACGTTAAAATTGGCCTATCGAATACCTAGTGATTTCGGTATACGTCTGATCAACGTATGTGTTAAATCCTATGTGTATTAGATAGATATAATGTCACACTCTAGTCGCTTGAAAATGATTCCGGTGATGACCGCGGCATCATCGATATCTATTTTTAGGTTTCGACAGTGGGATAGATATATATCGCCAATCGAGACCTCAAGTGAATACTTGAAACTATTTTGAAATGTTTGAGAATATACTAACTTTTGATTTATATGTATATTTCAAAATCATATATATGTATAAGGGAAAAAATATATGAGCCATTTGGTTTAAATATATTATTTAATTACTATTGTTTTCTACCTCGTTCCTTTTCGGGGACGAAAAGTTTTGAGTAGGGGAGATTGTAACATCCCGCTATTTTATTTTACGATTTAAATCAATATTTTTATTTTGAAAATATTTTATAATTTCTCGTAACGGGAATTTGATATTTGAAATACGTACAGTTAGATATAGCAGTAGTGAAAATTTCATTGAAAAATTTGAAAGTTTTTCGATCATGCAATTTTCAGTGAAATGCAGCGCATAACCGTTCAAATTTTATCGATTTTAAAATCTTTCCGAATCTAGTTCGAACAAACTTGAAAAATATTATATTCGCTGTCAGTAATCCAACGGCGGAATTCGTTTCGCAAAAAACGGACGTTTGACATTCGTTTTCCATCCGCATTTTTACGTTTAAGGGGTCCGTAACGCGTTTTTGAACAGAGCATCCTGGCACTGCAAATTTTATACCGTTGTGTCCGTCTCGTCACGCTAATTTCTGCAATATATTCATTTGTCAGATTCGGTGTTCGGTTCGCACTGAAATTATGAAAATGCTTGCACAGTTCATTTTTGAGACAGAGCCATTTGAGTTCGATGTGTCCCTTTTCCGATCTTACATACTTTTCTAGACATTTTGGGTCTGCAAAACCAGTCCTTTTATTTTGCTAAGCCACCCGGTTTTTTTTTCTAAACCTTAGTAAGTGGGCACATTACTCTTTGTTCAAACCATAAATTTCAAACCATTCATGCTTTGTTCCTTACGTTCCAACCATTCATTTTCCAACTTTTCAAATGCATGTTCAAGTCTTCACGTACAAAACCATTCATTATAAACATGCAAGGACGGTTCCATTTTTAATTTTTTTTCCTTGTACTCTTTGTTTCCATACAAACTACGTGGGTTCATATTGCTTCATTTAAAATGTTCCCTCTCCCTTGTTTACTATTTCATGCGCAAACTCTTTTCTTAGTCTCTTTATATTTGATGTTCAGACTTTCAACTTGGAAAGGAAACCTATACAAACCTTTGCTGTTAAGTTAGATGCCTTTTGAAAATCATTTTGTTTATGTTTATGAGTCTATGAGTATGGTTCCAATATCCTGCATGCAGAACACATATTTTAATTTTGAAACGTCACATTTTTAAAGTTATTTTTCTCTAAATATGCTACTTTGTTTCCACTTGCTCTTTTGCCCATTCACCATTTCAGGGGAAGAAAATGGAGAAAAGTGTTTGACATAAATTTCCTTATGCGTGCATGATAATTCACTTCCTGATGCCATCATACAACTTCTACCCCATCCATTTTCTTCTCGTTTGCTTACTGTTTCTATGGTACCCTTATTTCCAAGCCACCGGGTTTGCCACCATCAAGACGCTGGTTCCCTCCGCCTCGCCTGACCTGGCTGCCTCCGACTTGTCGTTGGTTGTGGCGCAAACCTCTTGTCAAATCAATGAATCATATCTTTCCGGCGCATTTGTTTATTTTACTTTTCCGAGTTTGGGACTTTTCCCTTAAAAAAAATTGTGGATTTGTTTACTGAATTGAACAATGGCTCGTAAGTAATTAGATTTGAAATGCATCTTGTCAGCTCGTGTACCTTTTCTCTCCCCATTTAACGGTTCCTCATTACCACGTCCTTTGGTATTTTGAATACTACTTCTTTTGAGTTAACCCTTTCCCTTCGTGAATATAAACCGCCTTCGTCCCATTTCTTTTCCCCATCTTCTATTTATTTGCACCGTGAACACTACTGCTCTCCTAATTTTCTCTTCGCCATGTTTTTTTTTTTCCTCACCAAAAATCATCCCTTGTTCTCCCTTCTCTTTTTTGCATTCCTTCCCATCGTTTTCCCTTCATCCCACCAGCGCACTCAAGCGAACCTCCTCGCCAACCCCATAGCTCCTCACGTTAGCCGGTCCGAGCCTCTCACGTAAGTCGACCTTCCACCGGCCTGCGGTCACCTTACCCTACCAAACCCCGTTACTGAGTCTTGTTCCCATTTTCATGTGTGTGTGTGAGACTGTGTGTGTGTGAATTTATATTTGGGGTATGCGTGTGTATGGTAATAAGTGTGTGTGTGCGTGTTCTTGTCTGCAAGTGTTGAGTGTGTTCTGTGTTGTGTTTATGTATGCGTGATGTGTAGTCTGTGTGTTGGGGATGAATGGCGTGAGTGTTAAATATATTTAATGTTTGTGTTTGTTGTATTTTGTGCGAGTATTTATTTCGTGAGTGATTTTACTTTGTATGCGTGTATATATATATATATGTATGTATGTATGTATGTATATATGTATATATGTATATATATTTCAACGATTATTTGCATATATATATTTTGCAAAGGTATATATTAATTGATGTATTGTTTGTGTTGCGTATTTGCAGTGTGTGTTGAATTTCAATATATTTTATAAATTTATTGTGTTTACGCATATAGAAATATTTATATAATATTTTATAAAAGAATTTTGTGTTTATTTTATTTTGTCGAATTGAATTTGGGTTTGAGTTCTGAAATCGTTCCAAAAACCCAATACCGTACCATCCAAAACTCAAGTGTTGCACCGATCCATTGAGACATTCGCTAACCTCCTCTTATAAAAATAAATATGTTGAGTGGTTGCTGTAATCGAATCTATTCTGAGTCATGCCTAGGAGTCGTCGTTTCAGTTCTGTATCAATTCGTCTGCTGTCTCCAATCTGTGCCACGAAAGGTGAGTTTATCTCACACCTGACTCACATTCATTTCATGGAGGTTAGATCAATCATTTGAACTGTTATGAAATGTATAGGGCTGCTAGTAGAAATTGTTTTGTTTATTATGTACAATTTCATATATGACACAATATTTATATGACACATAGGTGCACTGATTTTATATACTGTGACTGTTACTATGTGATTGTTGTTTGTGATTGTTGATACCCTAGTTTAGGAAAAATCACTAAGGGTTGAAATGATACATACCCGAACGGACATTAGAATAGGGAAAAATCGTTATGGGTTGAAATGATAGACCTGAACGATTTTTACTGAATTTGGGATCGCGGGTTGAAATGATAGACCCGTTGAAATTTTATAAATTGCGGGTTGAAATGATAAATATCCGTATCACTTGACCATAGGATAGAAAACTATATACGGACACCATTGGTCGTGTTTTTGAAGTATTTCGATTTGGGAATTTGATTTTTTTTTTAATAATAACTTAAGATTTATTTTAATTTATTTTTATATATTTATATTTTAAATTTAAATTTCTATAATTTTGAATTATTTGATTTAAAATGATTTTTATAAGTAAATACGGATCTAATGCTTATTTAAGTTTTTAATTATAATTTATTTATTTTAAACTATATAATTTAATTATATAAGTATTTTTAACTTTTTATAGTATTATGAATAATTATTTAAACTTATTTTCTATATTAATTTAATTTTATATATGCTTATAATCTATATTCTAAATAATTTTAGAAGTTCATAAATATATATATATATATATTTTTTCAAAATTTATTTTCTTATATATATTTTAAACTTTAATAATAAATGTCAAGATGAATAGGTTAGATTTTGCGATTTAAATTCGAAGTTTAAAGATGTAAATCTGTATAACGATACTTGTATACCGAATGTACTCATATTAAGTTATGAAATCGAATTGGTATGAACTTTTAGTAAAGATGAATTTGAATTGCGTAAATTGATGTTTAAATTGAAATTTATAATTGATATGAAATTGAGTTTGAATTGTTGTAAATTATGAACTTTGATAAGAAATGAATGTGAATTGGGTAAATTGGTTTATTTTAAATTTATAATCTATATGAATTGAATTCAATTTTAAGTGATTTAACATGAATTGGAATATATATATATATAGATGTTATATGCAGAATTGATTCTTATATCGTTTGGTTTGAATTAAGAATTTGTTAAATCGATGTAAAAAGAATGGTTTTAAATCGTAATTTGTTTGAATGGAAATATAAGATTTTGATTCAAAATGTAGAAGTAACAATTTTGAACTATATGACTTTAATTATAAGTACGATATAATTTGTTTAAATTGAAATATAAGTTTTGACTTGAATCGTATATTCGAATTTGAACCAAAATGTTAGATTTAAATGAATCGACTTGAAACGATTTCTTATAAAGGAAATTTTTGAATAATTTGAATTGTTTCGAACTTGAATTCTTGAGAATATAAACCGAACCGAAATATTACCAAAGTTAAATGTTTGGTATTGAGTTAAATGGAAATTAAGACCTTTACGATATGATTTCTAAATCGATTCGATTTAAGTGAATGAGTTTCAAAATTTTAACATAATCGTAGTTAGATATTTAACTTTGAATTCATATTCGAATATGAGATTTCGTATAAATGATTTTATAAAGTGATTTATAAAATAATGACCACGATGTGAAAATTGTAAACGATTGGTTGTTAAAGAGACCGGGATCGGCTATTGTCATACTCTCTGCCATTACCGAAAACCACTTTAACAACTGTGTACGCGGTGGAGTTCCAGAATGAAGGGGATGATTTGGCGAACGTCTCTAGTTTTTTTCATTTCATATTAATTACGAGACCCTGACTACCTTGAGTCAGCTTGATGTGGCTAAAACAGGAGCTATGCACGGACCAAGTGAGGTCATACCTCTTATCGAGCACACTTCTTCGATATTATTCTATTACTGTTGAGATTCGATTTGGGCCCTTTTGATTATGGGAGTGTGTATCGAGGTGGGCGGTAGTAGCTACCATGAGTTACCACCAGTCCGGCTCTGCAAACGGTGAATCCACCCTGGCATTCCTTGCGTGCCTGGTCACGTGCCTTATACGATCCCACTACAATTTTGATTTGTACTGTTTTATATGGAGTGCCCTCTGATCAACCTCCAGTTTACGGAGGAATTACGGTACTGTATATGCTATGGGAATATATAAACGGTGTAAGGGTAATCATGGTAATCCCGCTTACGCTATTTTGATATTTTTACTTTACTGATAGACACTATTGTATATAGCGTATTATACTATATAGTATTAGTTTGACGGATCCTTAAAGGATGGTGATCCCAAACATCCTTTAAGTTACTAACTGCATTTCATCAAACATTTCATTTGAGTTGATTTACTTCTATGAGAATGTTAGTCCTAATCCGAGTTGTTTTGTTTTGCATTATTGCTCGGGTCAGATCGAGTATTACAGCTTTGAGAATCACTTTCGGAGTCGGAGTCTATATTGGATTTGCTCACCTGTATCTACCTGTTCAGTTGATCCAGTTCCAGCTATTCTTGTCGTTTCTATTTCAAATTATTATCATTTATTTATGTATCTGAAATTTAGTGTATCAGACTTCCGCTGTATTATCTTGTAAACTCTAATGTTAATTTTATTTGGTAGCTTTATGAACTACTATTGTATTATGTATTTTCCGCTGCGAGATATTATATTACTCTGTGTCTGTGATTTATGATTCTGTGATTTGTTCTATTTACCTCGAAAGCTAATAACATTCTGTCATTTTGAACGGTTTGAGTTGGTTAATTACTGGCTTGAACCGGACGAAAGACGGTATGTTACACCATCCATCAGCCCTGTAGTGACCGATATATCCGAGGTACCTCGCTTTTCATCATCCACATAAGTAAAAATGTCTGGGCTCCATACCATGACACCACTCCTAACTAGAAGGAAACACATGTTCTCCCTACAGTCCTCTCCCATTTCCGGTTCATACCGGGGTGTGAGGCTCGCGAATTAACGCTACACAAAGCTATGCTATGTTAAAACTGTGCTTTGATCATCACCCACAAGACTCTGCTTTTCAACGGAAGTATTGATCCTTTACATCTCAGCATGCCACACTGGCAATTCACGCCATGCGACTGATGTCTATCGATATATAACCTCTGAGCTCGTACGTCTTAGAGAAGGGTGCTAAGCAAGAGAATAAATTCTCCGCCACCAAACAGACATATATTTAATAAAGATCAATCAACACAGAATAAAATCCAATGTCAGACACAAATCCATTTACAAGTTCGTTCTGGGTTTGAATGAAACCGGAGGCACCTTATTCCTTATCCTATATGTCCAATATAGGAGAGAGGACCTCGAATATTCAGTCGATCTCCAAGTACGTCTGGACGATCACCACTTATTACCCTGTCTTGGGTGTACAGCCCAATCAAGACGTCAGCAGTCATCCAAATGATGTGAAGACCTCCGGTCTTCAACCACCGTCTTCACCGTCGATATATCGTTGAATCAGTTATATATAATGGGTATAAACCCGGCCTTTCCGAATAACTCGCATATATAATAAACAAGTTCTATAAAAACACAACATACGCCCAGAATATTCTTTTATTCCAATATTCTTATACTTTCGGAAAGGTTCCCATTAATTTTATCAAAGATAAATTATTTTAAATTTATTCTTTAATCTTCCTTTGGATATCAATTCTAAACCAAATTAAGTTTTATCAACTAGTCGGGATTAGCGAACCTTACCGAAGTAATCATTTGTTTAGTTTCCCAATCCCAACCTATTCATCCCATGGAGCAAAACTGGTAATACTCCATATCTAACACCATGGTGTTATCGATAAATTTAATTACCATTTCACATTCAAATCTAATTAAAGATTTAACTTTCACTTGGAGAAAAACTGTTGATACTCCATTCTCGATCATTTCCCAAATTTGATCATTTAAATTATCAATTCCCATTTCAATCTAATTAAAGATTCATTAAAACTCCACCTAGTTTTAATCTTCCCAAAAATCTGTTGGATCTAGATTAACCCTAGAGGGGAATGAATAGGGTTTATCGCAGATTATCTCTGAGTATATAATATTAAAAATATCACAGCACAAATAATGATCCGAGTAAATAAATGCTGTAAATAAATAACATACAGATATACCCAGCTTCGGCAACCCTGCCTACTGCTGCATTCCCTAAGGTCTTTATTATAGAATTATACAGACTCCCGCATACACAAACTTACAGACTCGCGACCCTCGCTAACCGCCTACACAGTTTTGTACACTCGCAATACCTGCTGCTGTACTAACCCTATACTAAAAACCCTGACTGATCTTTGTCTCCAAGATCAGATTTTCCCTGCCTACAACCCCGTAGTCAGTAACCCCTAGTTTGACAGACTAGTAAACTGTTCAGATTGGTTTACAAAAGAAATTACAACAAAAATTACAAAACAAAATATGAAACCCTAGTTAATAAATATCAAAAGGAGTTAAATAATTAAAGGGTCATCCCCTTTCAAAATCTTGAACCCCCTTTGTAAAATGGCCGGCCTCTTTGGTTGTTGGTTGCACCATCCTTCATTTGTTTAGCCCGATCCTTTTTATTCTCTGGAAAATCAAAAATGGCGGCTGCCCTAGGGTTTTCAATATTGAATCCCCAAATCGTTTTGTTGCTTGATGAAAACGTTAATCTCTGAAGCTCTAGTTCCTGCGGCTATCTGGTTCTTCGATTTGTGATGTTTATCTCTGGCTCGTTACTGATTTGGGGAAATTTTCAGGCGATCGAAATCTGGAAAATTGTGAGTAATTTTCTTTTGAATTCTTTGAATTGTATTTATTGGATTTCGATTGTGTCGGATTATTCTACACTATCGATGATGAAAATGGTGTTATATAGGATTTAGAAAACCCTAGAAACCCTCTGATTTCACTTATTGACTTGGTCTGGTTTGAATGCGTGTTTCCTCTTTTGATACAGCGGTTTGAAATCGATTCCCTTGGTTTTTAAATGCTGCGTGATTTCCTATTTTTGGTCCCTCTGGTTGCCTTGATTTTGGATTCAGCCGAGATAAAAAATGGAAACAAATTTGAGAGATTTTGTTGCTTTCCCTTTTAACATTCTTCGATTGAAAAAAGGAATGCATGATTTCCTTGATGAATTTAGATGATACATTGAATTCGATTGTGGCCCCATTGCATAAATTCTGCTCTGTCTTGTTCAATTACTGGAAAGAATTGATATCCTCTTTTATACTTCCTTGATAAAATCGACTTGATTGAATATTGCTGGAAATGGTATGAATTTGATTTCTTGTGAGAGATTTTCCATTGTCCCTTGAATGATTTATTATTTTGAGATATTTCTTGCCAGAAAATACTTTGTCAAAACTTTGCTTGTCAAAAGCTGTTAACATTTTGTATTGAATTCTTTCCAAATAATGACACATGATTTCTTGTTCAAAATGTTGTGTCAATTCTGGAACCATTAAAAGACTTGAATTTTGGTTGTTTATCCTCTGGACCACTATGACTTTGGTACTTGCCATCACTTGAAAAACTCTGCTGCATATTGTTTGATCACTCTTGATACTTCGTACAATTTGCCACTTTGCCTTTTTATTCTTGAGCCTGTATTCGAGTATATGCATATTGTAAGCCTGCCATGCATTATCTTGTACACTCCCCTGTATTGCTAAGCTTTGTGCCCTGATTCACTTAGCTGCTATGTTGTTTATTTGCTGTCTTGACCCACTGCATATATGCTTTGTCCCCTGGTCTGGAGTTTGACTTCCTTGCATCATTTCTGATCCATGTTGACTTGTGCACGACCACTTGATTTGTTTTGCCGAAGTGCTATACCATTCACTTGCATTGTTTTGTTCCCATATGCTTGTGTTTATACATGCAGCTGAACTTGTGGTCTGTCTTGTTGAATTGCACCAGTAAACATTCATGTTTGCTGTTTTATTTATACACCATGCTGAGTGTACACACATGTATAAAACTTACTTGTCATGTTCTTCCTTGCTTGCCTCACTTGCACTATATGATTTTGAAAAAAAAAAATTGTACACTTGCTGTGTACACTTGGCATTCTTGTTGCACATTGAATTTGCTGTTTTGATTATTGAGTTTCCTTGACCACTTTGTCTTGAGTTGACTATGTTGACTTTGTGTATTGCACTGAGTCGAGCAGGTCCATGTGGCTACTCCTCAGTTGCAATCTGATTGGCGTGGCAGTGCACACGTGTACACGTGTGTACATGCAGCCATCAGACGAGTTGTCCCTGTCCCTGCATTGAGATATATATATATATGTTGTCTGCCTTGTGGTACTTACAGTGTATCACTGTGAATATCACAAGCTGTCTAGACACAGATTGATGGTTTTATAAATCAGAACAAGTTTTGAAAAAGGATGAGAAACACACCAGAAATATGAGGCAAATAGAAATTTTAAAAATAAATTTTATATTCGCATATGTTCAGTTTAAATTCTATTGCAGTGTACTGTATGTGTGTGTTTCATTGTGACAGGTATGAAGAAGATGACTGGACTGACAGTGAAGTGCTGTGAAGACTAAAGACTGAAGACAACAAGAAAGTGTTGAGTATGTAAACAAGTGAATGTAAAAGTGAAACTGAAAATGAGTGTCTAATTGTTTCTGTAGTGAGGAGCAAATGAAAAAATGAGAATTTTACTTTTATTTGTAATAAACAAGGTTGATTGAAAATATCATTTTATTGTTGTCAAACAAGCTTGTCTATTTTATTCTGTTTATATACAAGTACAAATATGTGAAGTGATTAAATAGTGGAGTTAATATAGATGTACTGTTTGATATTGAAATAAAATATTCTATTCAAATAAAATACTGTGAATATTTAAATTTCTGTACAGTTGTATTTTATTTAAATATAAATATTATATTCCAGTCTGTGATTTACAATAACAGTACAATATCAAACACATTAAAATAATATTTATTTGGTTGTTATCATCAAACAAAAATCATATAATTGTGTATACAACACCGTTATATACAACAATCTCCCCCTTTTGATGATGACAAACAAATAAAAGATTTTGTATACAATAGATGTGTTTGACAGTGAATATTGAACTACCCCTATTTATTAGCTCCCCCTACAACAGACAATTCCCCCTATAACTGTGCATGAGTGAAATGTATGAATAATAATAAATTTTCAAAATTAAAAATATTTATAAAATATTCACTCATAAATCAAAATCTCTATCCATTCTCCCCCTTTTGTTATCATCAAAAGGATACAGAATTTAAAATATAGATGAAAAATGACTAATACTATATCAGCTTAAGAGGAAGAACAGTCATCATAAATCTCAATCAGTCAAACAAAAATCATAATAAACTAATAACAGGTGGCATATTTCACATTGTAGAACGACAGATTTACGATGAATTTTATAAAAATGAGGAGAGTTATATAGATATGAATTTCAATTATTTTCAAAAGATTTTATAAAAAAAAATTAGCACAAAAACAGTGACGGATTTGGACTATAATTGATAATTCAACTTAAGTGAGAAAATCGAATAATCTCAAATCCCAATACCTATCAATCAACAAATCATAATACGTCATAAGATTTTAACACATTTCACAGATTAGAATATGGATTGATAGACTTGTTTTTACACACCAAGGAAAATTCCAAATAGATTTCTATTTATAGCACATTTTTTTTATTTGTTTATTTAAGAGCACACTGACCACGCATAACCAGATCTTGGATTTTTAAATGAGGTCAGTCGCAGCTTAAATTATAAGTTGTCTCATAACCATGCATGACCAGAGCTTGGATTTTTAAATGAGGTTAGAGACACACTTATATATTAATTATATATTTATCATTTTTAGCTTCAAAAGGAAAACTCCTCGGTATATAAAATCAATATGTGGATGATAGAAAATGGGGTAGGTATAGAAATGGACTGTGAAATAAATTTCTAAATTAATTATATTATGAAATATGCTCGACTGTACCGAGATCATTGAAAATTTTCAATTATCACTAATTCTGAATAATAACATAGTCCAATTTCTATCACAAATATTTCCACTGTTTATTCAAAAAGATTTTCTCAAAGATATTAACTCTCCATATTTATATAAAATCATAATGGATGGTAGAAGGATGATAGATAATGAAGATGGTCGTGAAATAATTGCCAGTTCAAAGATATTATAATAAATATTCAACCATCATGAAAATCCAGATAAAATCTCCTCTTGTTGTGAAATATATTGCAGTCATAATTCATCATAATTTCAAGTTCTAATATATTTTGATGAATTATATATACAGAGCAATTTGGATATTGATTTCGATTTCTGAATGAATAATTCTAAAATTGAAAATCAAATACAAGAGGAATATGCTGATCTATACATGACAAGAGGGCAAAATGTGTACAAGACAAAAAGAGTGTTTGAATTTATACATGGTGAAGATTTGAATCTAAGTACAGATGGGTGAGACAAATATAAGGCACTTCTGATACCACTTGTTCTCGCTTTCTCGAGGATTTTAATGACATAGGTGACTAACAAGAGTATCATAAAGCCAAAGCAGACAAGACTCACAAATTTTACAAGATTATCATAGCAGCAAGTTGTATTTACCAAAGCAAACAGTCATAAAAAAATTGTCGAATCAGTATCAGAGCAGCACAGAAAACTTTTTCAAAGCAGACTAGTCAAGATGATGGTTACAAAAGATGATTCATGATCCAAGATTAAAAATATTGTTTATTTTAAATCATTTGAAGAAACATGAAAATATCAGAATTTAATGAATCAATCACACCAGATTATAAATTTTTGATTCGAGATATATGCGTGATTCAATAAATCAATAATTTCAAATGAATTTAAACAAACAAATATTTAAATCAAAATAATCATGAAATAACAGTGATTTTTAGAACCAAAGTTTCAAAGAATTTCTCCACAATATTTCAGACAAGCCCAAAGAAAAATCAGATCATTTACATCAGGTATGAGAGATATTCATGATCCAGAATAATTTATTTGAAATCACTTGAATCAATGTCAAGTTTTGAGATAAATTGAATAAGTCACAGAAAATTGATAATTTCAGATTTAAGAGGTGTGTGATATTCAAAGTATCAAGAATTTCAACCGATTTCAAACAAACATATTTCAATCAAAAATAATGATCACAAATAACGATGAATTTCAAGATGTATCACTGATTCAAGACAAATTAAAATATCTAAGCCAATTTGGATATCAATGAAATTATCACGACTGGTAAGAAGTTGTGTACTGTAATGAGTATAGTATCTTAAGTGTTTCCAAAATGAATTGGAAGAAACTCAAAACAGCAAAGGTGTGTGAAATCTCATTAATATTTCAGATCACCAAAAAATAATATAGAATTCAAAGTAACAGTGTTCAAGATATAACATGAATAATCAACACTGTTAGGAATTCAAAACACAGAAAATAAACTTTAAAAAACAATTGCAGATATATACAAGTTAAAATCAAAATTCTGAACTAAAATTAAAACATAAGAGGATTATACAATTAAAAACGAATTTCCAGAAAATCGTGAATTCTGCAACTGGAAGTTTAATTAGCACAGAATAAGACAAAAATATGTGGCAGTGATAAATCTAAAACAAAACAAAAACAGAAGGAACAGAAGAGGTAGAGAAGGAATAAGACAAGAAGATAAAAACAGAAAATTATTTACAAAGTTGAGTCCAGAGATCATACCTGATTTTGCAGTAGACGATGTGAATCTCCAACTCATCGGACTTGCTAAGGAACTGAGAATAGTTCAATGATATGAAGTAGTTTGGATTCAGTTTCTCTTTTCAGCAAGGCATTTCCTCAGCCTCCTTTGGTACCTAACAGTTAAGAGGATCGAGTGGTCTAACAAAATTTGTAAAACCACTCACAGTTTCGTTTGTGCATTTTGGTACCCAAACCTGTTTGTATAACAACCCAACTGAATTTACTTTCGTGCCCTTAGGAACCCAAAACCGTTTAGTTTTTCCAAAAATGGTTTTATTTATTTTTGGGGTCCATGATTGTTCAACTGGATTGTTATAAAACAAATTCACATCTCGATTATGATTTAAAAATTCCTTTGAATTATTAGAGTTCAAGTTTTCAAATTTATTGTTCTTAAAGAGGTTTGAAGGAATTTTCAAATCATTTGAGTTTCGTTTTACAAAATCATTTTCTTTCTCGAAACCAAGACCTCTTTTATTTCCAAAAGAATTTTGATTTTTCAACAACATATTCAAAGATTTTTCACTTGTTAAAAAACGTTTCAAACTCAATTCAAGATCGTTGATTTTGGATTTTAGATCAGAATTTTCTTTTATCAGATTCGAACAACGATTAATGCTGATCTTTCTCCTTTCGGTCTCGTTTTGTTTCAAAATCAAATTTTCATTTTCAAGTACTTTGATTTTGGTCTTGGATTCAAGAATCTCATATTCAAACTGAATTTGCTTTTCAAATTGTTGTTTTTCAAAAATCTTGAATTTTTCAATTTCGTTTTCAAGCTTTTTCAAAGCTGATTCAGTTTCCAACAACTTTTCTTTTTCATAAATTTCAAATTCGGGATTTTCGTATGTTTTGAAATTATCTAATTCCTTTTGCAAAAAATTGTTTTTATAAGTTTGCTCATTCTCATTATTTTTCAAAATCAAAATTTGGTTTTCAAGCTGTTCAAATTTTTTATTAAGATGAGCAAGATTATTTTCCAAATTCAAACAATTTTCGCACACAGAATTAGAACAATCTCCACTTTTAAATTTCAATTCCAAATCACTATTTTTGCGTCGCAACTCAGAATTTTCAGATTTCAGATTTTTAATTTTCATTTGGAGTTCATCAACAGATTTAGTTAAATCAAGACACATATAAACTAAGTCTTCATAAGAGAAATTTCCTGTTTCATCATCTGTTGAGTCTCCATCATCTGTTGAATCTTCATCATCTGATCCATCTGAAATTTCGTCGACATGACCTGTAAAGCAAAGATCTGAATCTGAGTTGATCTCGTGGGGTTTTGAGAAATTGTTGTCTGTTCTGTAAACCTTGTCAAGAGTTTTCCAAATATCCTGCGCAGTCAAACAATGAGAGATAAATTTTAATTGATTATTACCAATGAAAGAATAAATAATATGCATAACCTTAGCATTTAAAACCTTATTCCTCTTATCTAACATATCTCCCATATTTTCAATAATATTCCAATATTCAAAATTTACAGATTTTAAATATAATTCGAATTTTGATTTCCAAATTTGAAAATCTGTTCCATTGAAAATCATTGGAATATCACTGGACTGACTCTTAGAAGACTGACAACAAGGATTCACCATTTCTCTAGAGTTAACAAAAAATACCTGCTCTGATACCACTTGTTGGATCTAGATTAACCCTAGAGGGGGGTGAATAGGGTTTATCGCAGATTATCTCTGAGTATATAATATTAAAAATATCACAGCACAAATAATGATCAGAGTAAATAAATGCTGTAAATAAATAACATACAGATATACCCAGCTTCGGCAACCCTGCATACTGCTGCATTCCCTAAGGTCTTTATTATAGAATTATACAGACTCCCGCATACACAAACTTACAGACTCGCGACCCTCGCTAACCGCCTACACAGTTTTGTACACTCGCAATACCTGCTGCTGTACTAACCCTATACTAAAAACCCTGACTGATCTTTGTCTCCAAGATCAGATTTTCCCTGCCTACAACCCCGTAGTCAGTAACCCCTAGTTTGACAGACTAGTAAACTGTTCAGATTGGTTTACAAAAGAAATTACAACAAAAATTACAAAATATGAAACCCTAGTTAATAAATATCAAAAGGAGTTAAATAATTAAAGGGTCATCCCCTTTCAAAATCTTGAACCCCCTTTGTAAAATGGCCGGCCTCTTTGGTTGTTGGTTGCACCATCCTTCATTTGTTTAGCCCGATCCTTTTTATTCTCTGGAAAATCAAAAATGGCGGCTGCCCTAGGGTTTTCAATATTGAATCCCCAAATCGTTTTGTTGCTTGACGAAAACGTTAATCTCTGAAGCTCTAGTTCCTGCGGCTATCTGGTTCTTCGATTTGTGATGTTTATCTCTGGCTCGTCACTGATTTGGGGAAATTTTCAGGCGATCGAAATCTGGAAAATTGTGAGTAATTTTCTTTTGAATTCTTTGAATTGTATTTATTGGATTTCGATTGTGTCGGATTATTCTACACTGCCGATGATGAAAATGGTGTTATATAGGATTTAGAAAACCCTAGAAACCCTCGGATTTCACTTATTGACTTGGTCTGGTTTGAATGCGTGTTTCCTCTTTTGATACAGCGGTTTGAAATCGATTCCCTTGGTTTTTAAATGCTGCGTGATTTCCTATTTTTGGTCCCTCTGGTTGCCTTGATTTTGGATTCAGCCGAGACAAAAAATGGAAACAAATATGAGAGATTTTGTTGCTTTCCCTTTTAACATTCTTCGATTGAAAAAAGGAATGCATGATTTCTGTGACGACCGCCCATAACCCCTGCACTAAACAAGAGGAATAATGCGCTGAAAGGCGTGCCAGGCTGCTATGGACGATCATCATAGTAAGTGAACACATCGAAACCTGTCGTAGAACTCACAGCGCAAGGATCAAATATAATAGAACATATACAACGGGTGATAGTAATGAGGTATCATATAGCAAACTTTTGAAACTCTTTCAACATCCAGAAAGATTATCCAACTGATATCCAAGTTTGTACATAAGGCCTCACTACAACTCTCAAGCAACTCAAACAGCGGAAACAGAAATACTAGATAGAATAAAATTGGTATGCCAGCCTCCTGCTCGTCATCGCTCAGCTTCCTCGTATCACTAAGCTCCATTACCTGTAACCTGCAACTTAGTCTGCCCATCCACAACCGGATGAACAGCCCAAGGTAATAAGAGGAGACATAAAACCTTGAGTCAGACAATAGTCTTAGTGAGCGATAATACAGCTAACAAACTTCAACAAGAAAGCATATGAGAATGGGTAAATGAACAACTTATCTACCCACATTACCAGAGAAGAACTCAACCTTATCTTCCCCACATCGGACAGTGATAGCCTTTACACCAAGCATTTCAACCATTCATCCATAGAAACCAGAACACCCATTCAATCATAGAGAACACACATGACATCCAGATAAGTCTCACGCAGACAACCCTAATCGAGTTTAACATTCCTCAAGTACTCTCGCCAGAGGCCTAGACCAATATCACTTAAGCACTCAAAGAACGTCTCCCTCGACTTTGGATAATCTATGTGAGATAGTACAAACAGAACAACTAATCATCCATGACTGACTCTGGCTATCACTGCCAATCCTGCTTCGAAACCATCATTATCGTATGACGACCAACCTTGCCATATGTCAAGGGCTAATGATAACCCCAGTTCTAGCATGAACTCCATATGCCCAGCCTTGGCAATGTCCAACCTGGACACTTGGCCTTTCCCCAACCAGAAAGACCCAGGGTACTCGACCAACAACCGGTCTTTTGGGCCTTTCAACGATACCCATCGTACCCCTGCTTTGAGCCTGCTAGAACTTACGACAACGATGACTTCTCGGCCTTCGCATCTCTAATCGTCCAACCTTGACGATGTTTCATAGCTCAAGCAACCTTCTCGAGCAGCCATTATCCACCAACTCACGGCCTTTGAGTTGTCTCCGCATTCGTTGTTTCACCTTGATCAACGAACACATTCATCACTTCGAGTCTTCCTACTTGAATCACCTCGAAGTCACGCCATCACCGAACCAAAACACATCACCGAACCAAAACCAAAACACATCACGTACTTTTTCAGAAAACGACCCTACCAAAACCGACCAGAACCTTGCTCCAGAATGACCAGCCAAAAACCGACCAGCCTTGCTCCAGAACGACCCGCCAAAAACCGACCAGCCTTGCTCCAGAACGACCCGCCTCCATGCAGCTTTGGATCGACTCGACCTCCTTGCAGCTTTGGATCGACTCGACCTCCTTGGGACCGACCAGCTTTGGATCGACCCCGTCAAGATCGACCAGATTTTGCTCCACCTGACCGACCAGCTCCTTCAGAGCGACCAGGATTTGCTTCCAGTAAAAACCAACCAGAATGCCACCATCTGAAACCGACCAGAATGCCACCATCTGAAACCGACCAGAAACACTTCTGCTCCTTCTGGACCGACCAGCTCCCTGACTTGCTTCCCAAGACATACTATGACCGACCACCTCATTCCAGACCGACCCGACCAACTCCAGGACGACCAGAAACCTGCACATCTCCAATTCGACTCCGATTTCGACCAAAACTTCGCCAAACGACGAATCCGACGAAACCAGCTTATCCGATTCATCCAAACGCAATCACAAACATGTTATGCAACTAACAATATCATCAATCTAACAATTTCCATCAAAACACATAAATTTCCCAAAACATGATAAGTGAATCATATGAACATAAAAACGGATCTAACTTGCATAATCTTGAGAAAAATCATAAAATTAACCATTTAAATTATCTAGATCAGATCCTAAGGTGATTCATATATAAAATGGACTTAGCATGGTGTGGATCTAAGGAAAATAACATGGAAATGATGAAATTAACATCCTAAAACCCATATACTTGCATGAATCCGAATGAGAGATGTAAATCACTCACCAATTATCCAAATCTAAGCAAAAGCAATGAAAACGCAATCCGGACAGCGAACACTTCGAATCAAACTCTTCGATCCGATGAATTCGCCCTTGAGACGATGTAGATCTAGCCTCTTATGGTGTAGATCTTCGATTTCCCTCCTTGGATTTTGGAATTTTAATGGTGGAAAGATGTTAGAGGAAGAAGGAGATCAAAGCCTCCCGATAAGAGAATGGAAAATGCCAACCTTTCTCCATACCCCTTACCCCCTATTTATAGTCTCCACCCACCCTCTAATGGGCCTTCTCCAAATCTCAGCCCATTAGCCTTCCAAAACCTGAACAGCCAACTGAAAAACCTTAAAACAGCGATTTCTCCCAAACCGTTGAACCAAATCCTTAATGTAACCACTCTACGGAAAGGGAATCATCAATTCCTTTCCAATGGCACAGGTCTCACCCTCTGATTCGACCTGAGTCAAAAGTTATGCCCAGTACAAGACTGACAGGGGCAAAATGGTCACAAACAAAATCGGTAAAAATTATGGACATGTCACACATCCCCATAAGAAACATACCAAAAGATGAGAATGATCCAACCCTCAGGGAATAAAATAAAAATATTTTACGATCTTCCGATACGTAAAATGCAGGCTGTTACAATTTCCTTGATGAATTTAGATGATACATTGAATTCGATTGTGGCCCCATTGCATAAATTCTGCTCTGTCTTGTTCAATACTGGAAAGAATTGATATCCTCTTTTATACTTCCTTGATAAAATCGACTTGATTGAATATTGCTGGAAATGGTATGAATTTGATTTCTTGTGAGAGATTTTCCATTGTCCCTTGAAAGATTTATTATTTTGAGATATTTCTTGCCAGAAAATACTTTGTCAAAACTTTGCTTGTCAAAAGCTGTTAACATTTTGTATTGAATTCTTTCCAAATAATGACACATGATTTCTTGTTCAAAATGTTGTGTCAATTCTGGAACCATTAAAAGACTTGAATTTTGGTTGTTTATCCTCTGGACCACTATGACTTTGGTACTTGCCATCACTTGAAAAACTCTGCTGCATATTGTTTGATCACTCTTGATACTTCGTACAATTTGCCACTTTGCCTTTTTATTCTTGAGCCTGTATTCGAGTATATGCATATTGTAAGCCTGCCATGCATTATCTTGTACACTCCCCTGTATTGCTAAGCTTTGTGCCCTGATTCACTTAGCTGCTATGTTGTTTATTTGCTGTCTTGACCCACTGCATATATGCTTTGTCCCCTGGTCTGGAGTTTGACTTCCTTGCATCATTTCTGATCCATGTTGACTTGTGCACGACCACTTGATTTGTTTTGCCGAAGTGCTATACCATTCACTTGCATTGTTTTGTTCCCATTTGCTTGTGTTTATGCATGCAGCTGAACTTCTGGTCTGTCTTGTTGAATTGCACCAGTAAACATTCATGTTTTCTGTTTTATTTATACACCATGATGAGTGTACACACATGTATAAAACTTGCTTGTCATGTTCTTCCTTGCCTCACTTGCACTATATGATTTTGAAAAAAAAAATTGTACACTTGCTGTGTACACTTGGCATTCTTGTTGCACATTGAATTTGCTGTTTTGATTATTGAGTTTCCTTGACGACTTTGTCTTGAGTTGACTATGTTGACTTTGTGTATTGCACTGAGTCAAGCAGGTCCATGTGGCTACTCCTCAGTTGCAATCTGATTGGCGTGGTAGTGCACACGTGTACACGTGTGTACATGCAGCCATCAGACGAGTTGTCCCTGTCCCTGCATTGAGATATATATATATGTTGTCTGCCTTGTGGTATTTACAGTGTATCACTGTGAATATCACAAGCTGTCTAGACACAGATTGATGGTTTTATAAATCAGAACAAGTCATGAAAAAGGATGAGAAACACACCAGAAATCTGAGGCAAATAGAAATTTTAAAAATAAATTTTATATTCGCATATGTTCAGTTTAAATTCTATTGCAGTGTACTGTGTGTGTGTGTTTCATTGTGACAGGTATGAAGAAGATGACTGGACTGACAGTGAAGTGCTGTGAAGACTAAAGACTGAAGACAACAAGAAAGTGTTGAGTATGTAAACAAGTGAATGTAAAAGTGAAACTGAAAATGAGTGTCTAATTGTTTCTGTAGTGAGGAGAAAATGTAAAAATGAGAATTGTACTTTTATTTTTAATAAACAAGGTTGATTGAAAATATCATTTTATTGTTGTCAAACAAGCTTGTCTATTTTATTCTGTTTATATACAAGTACAAATATGTGAAGTGATTAAATAGTGGAGTTAATATAGATGTACTGTTTGATATTGAAATAAAATATTCTATTCAAATAAAATACTGTGAATATTTAAATTTCTGTACAGTTATATTTTATTTAAATATAAATATTATATTCCAGTCTGTGATTTACAATAACAGTACAATATCAAACACATTAAAATAATATTTATTTGGTTGTTATCATCAAACAAAAATCATATAATTGTGTATACAACACCGTTATATACAACAAAATCAATATTAATGATTATTTAACTTTGGAAACACAAACATGTCGCATCAACAATCTACACCGTACTATTGATTTCTGCCTATATAACCTCTAAGCTCGTACGTCTTAGAGAAGGGTGTTAAGCAAGAGAATAAATTCTCCGCCACCAAACAGATATATATTTAGCAGTGATCAGCCATACAGTTCGAAATACAATGTTAGACACGTAATCCTGTCTTTAACTGGGTTAAAGAACTAGTGTCATTTAAAACACAGTTCACGACAAACCCAAATCACATTCCATTAATTATGGAATCTTCACAGAAAATAGATCAATATATAATCGATATCAATTTTTGTATCTGACTAATAATATAAATGGAACAACAACAAAGCCTTTTAAATTCCATATATATAACAGTCTTCCTCCACAAAAGCTCACTTCAGTTATTACCAAATCGAATTCCATTCAATTCCAATTTAATATATTAAATTGGAAAACTTTACTTTAGAAAATTCCCGTTATATCTTAATAAAAAGATTAATAAATTCCAAATCACATTAAACTGCAAATTGGGTTAAAGAACGAATGTCGTTAAAAACACAGTTCACAATAAACCCAATTCACATTCCATTTTATTCCAATTAAATGTTAATTAACTGGAAATTCTCATAATCTCAATTAAAAGATTTATTCTTTTCACATTGGGTTTAAGAAAAGTGTTATTTAAGACACCATTCATGACAAACCCAAAATCCCATTCTTTTATTCAATTCCAATTAAATATTAATTAATTGGAAAATTTCACTAAATGTTAATTAAAAGATTTATTCTTTTTCTCAACTGGGTTTAAGAACAGCGTTAATGAAGACACCATTGACGACAAACCCAAAATCCAATTTGATATTAAATAGAAGGCTCTGAATAGAAATTATATCAGCTTATATTCAATATCGAATTCTGAAATCAACAAATATCGTATTGAGAATAACGATATATACGTTCCAAATTCCTCCACAATATTTGTATATTCACGGAATCTAATATCGAAATAGTCCGAAGATAATTTCGATTCAAATCCATTCCAATTCATATATTGGAAATTCTGGATATTTTTAAAACCATTTCAAATCTAATTTATTTATTTAAAAATATTGGATTATAATTCTAGTTCATAACTAGTTCATTTTGATAAAAATATATTTTTATCTTTACAAACATGGTATTTTTCACCCAAATCATTTATTAAGATTTTACACAAATTATTGATATTTTTGATAATTTTATCAAGGCCCGTACAGTCGGTTTCCAAAAACGGCTATCGAACTGCACTTACAACGTCCTTTCCAAATTTGATTTGGACATAATTCCAAATCCAACCATTAGATTTCAAATCTCTTATGTTCATTGGAAAGCTCTTTTCGATACGAGCCCAACGGTTCCGGTTTTAGTAGAATCCGATGGTCGGATCTCCCGTAATGTTAATTCGTAGTCAATGGTCGAAATTCGCGAACTACCGCGACGCGGCGCATTCTATTCAGGACATTAAATATAATATATATATATATATATTATATTTCGTCGATTTCCATTTAAAACGTATTTTATAAATCGTTTTAAATTTGTTTTCAAAATGATTTCAGCTTCGTATTCAATTTTAAATCAAAATTGGATATTCCATATCATCAATATATAAATGGTAATATTTTCAAAACGTTAGATTTTGAAATCATTTCCTTTACGATATTCATTATAAAAATGAATAAAATCGATATAAATATCATTCACGTCGAAATGGCGTTAATCTAATCAACACGGCTTTATATATTTAAATATTTTCGCGTCCACCCAATTCTGACATCAAAATCATATTTTGATCCATTACTGAATATTATTTTAAAATATTAGTTATTTTAGAATATTCATTATTCATCTTTTTAAAATATTCGTTACTTTAAAATATTCGTTCTTTCTGAATTGGAATCAGACATAGTCAATTACCATATAATTTTATTTATATGGATTTCATACACACATGTACACAACAATAATCAAACACAGTCAGCCATCATCCAGAGTGCATTACACAACTACATAAGCGTTAAATATAGATAATTAACGCTTACAACAGTCTATCAACCCATTGATTGACATACACTTAAATATTGGGATTAGGGTATGTCAAATATCATCCCAATACCCGTATGGGGTTTTCAAATAACAAACACTGGTTATTATTTATGCAGTTGGGCGATGTATAAAATATATCGTCCCAATCAATATCAGTCAAATGTGTGTACATAAAAAAATCGTCTGATTTGTAAATGAATATTTATTTTATTCATGTACATGTTAAAAATTGTATTTTTAACTATAAAATATTTATTTAAACACATGAATATTTTATATAGTTCATTTACACAGTAAAAATGATTTTTTTTGTTGTACTAACATTTTTAGAAAATTTTGGCAGCACAACAGCGCGATACTAGAACCAGAATAAGGTCTAGCCTTATCCCTCGACTAATAATGGCTCGCACCATATACAAACCAAGTTCTAATCAATTCATTTCATTTCCCTAACTGGATTCAACCAAATAATCCAATCAACCAAACAGCCAAACAAACATGGTTTCAAACAAAGGTGTCGGGTGCTACTAAGCACCGTCTACATCCTAGTATATATATTTAACTAGAATAAATTAAAGTGAGAAGTTCTCACCTTTGGGATCCACTCCTCCAGTTGTATTTCTGAATTTCTGAACCGTTGGGAATTTGCTCGAAATTCCAATGTAGTCTTTTCCACGCTTTTCATAGTAAAAATCACATTTGCATATATATATCAAATTCTTACATCGCTACTTCATTATAAAAATTATATTTTTATAATTCTACTATACATATAAAAATCTTATTTTTATATCGCTAGCTTCATAATTAAAATCATATTTTTATTTCGTTTCATATATAATAAAAATCGAATTTTTATTTCTCTTCATATATAATAAAAATCGAATTTTTATTTCTCTACTCATATATAAAAATTATTTTTATCTTACCATTTTAAACAATAAAAATCATATTTTTATATGCCATTCAAATAAATAAAAATCAAATTTTTATATGTTATTTCGTACTATTTCCTTTTTAAAAATCTTATTTTTCTATTTTTAAAAATCATAACTTTCCTATTTAAAAAATCTAATCTTTCTAAATATAAAAATCTAATCTTTATAAATATAAAAATCTAATCTTTTTATTTTTAAAATCTAATCCTTTTATTTTTAAAAATCTAACTTTTTATTATAAAAATATAACTTTTTATTGTAGCTTTATAGAAAGATAAACTGATTTTAAAACAATAATATATATATATAACTCACCGTGTTAATCGGAGGAAGAGGGGTTGTCTGCGCTCGTTGGAGGAGGGGGTCGCTGCACAAGTGATGGTGGGAGCAATGGCCGGAGCAGCGGGATGGGGTAGTGGGGTTTTGGGGACCTCGAATTGACAAAAGAAGGGGAAGGGCTTAGAGATGACGGATCGAAGGGGGAGGGGTGCGGCGCCGTCATCGGAGGGGTGCGGCGCCGTCATCGGAGGTGCTGGAGCTGCGGGCGGTGTGGCGCTGTCGATTGTGATGGTGGAAGAAAAAAAAAGCGGTAGCTTTTATTTAATTTTATCAATTCGTTTTGACCAATAAAGGAAGGGAGAGGGTTAGGGTGGACTTTTATAATCACTTATTTAATTTAATTTAAATTCCCTAAAAGTTGACTTTTCATCCGAGCCCCAAATCGAACCCAACGACTATCGCCCTAGCTAATTAACCCCATTCCGAACACAACGGGATATGTTTCGTAAGACAATTCGGCTATTTCAATCAGTTTCCGTTAAATTTAAAATATAAATCAATATATTTTTAATTCAAACGCACATTTTAATTTACCGGGGCCACATACGGACTCCAAAATTTCTAGAAAAATAAATCTAGCTATGTTTTTGATGATACGGTCCTAATAAAACTAATTTCGTCGAATTTGGAGACCGTTTGAAAAACGGTCATTTTCCAGCCAATTAAATTCAAACTGAATTGTACGTTTAAATTCACCAAGCTTACATATTGATTCCAAATATTATGAAAATTGGAATCTAGCAATAATTTGATTTTCTAGATCCAACAAAAGTGGTCTCGTCGAAAACGGATGTTGTTGGCAAAATCGCTATTTTTAAGGGCTATATAATATATAAATTGCATAGCGAGTATTCTGAATTTTCAACTGAACATAACTTTTTATTCCCATTATGAAATTTGGATTTTTCACATTCATTGGAAAGCTATTTTCAAATAGATTCAAATATTTTTGGTTTTACTAAAATCCAATTTATTTTGAATCCTGTACATTCATTTGAAATTTGAAATCGAATTTTCAAATTACGGCGCCATTTCCAATTCCTTTTATAATTAAAATAAATATTTATATTCTAACTTCATTTTAAATAAATAGATATGTTCTAATTCTATTCAAAATAAATTTCTAGTCGTAATTATTTAAAATAAATCATTTAAATATTCAAAATTCATTAAAATTGCCAAAATAAAAATTTTAAATTAGTTTTGATTTTCCGAGTTGTTACATTCACTGTTTTCAGAAATCAGCAATGAACAATATAAATTAAGAGCTAAAACAAGAAGCGCAAAAAAGAATTCTCAACAGAAATTTAGTGCATATAATGTTGACTGTGCTCAAAATTGTTGATGAGTAATTTTGACGATAGTTAAGAATTTTATACACAAATTCACAATACACAATAACTACCTACACACATATTGCTAGTTAGATATTATTACGTGCTCACAGACAATTACTTATATAAACATGAAACAGCTTACAATTCATTATCAAAATAAATAAAAGATAATATGTTTATCCATTATATAAGCAGAGTTCTAAATTTCAAAAATATAGGTACGACTGTGGAATTATGGTGATGATGTTCATTGAAAAAATAGCACTAGGAATGTAGACTACATTAAAAATTAGTCATGAAGAAGCTAATGCATTCAGAGCAAAGATAGCTGAAGAAATACTCACTGATGAACTACATTGCTGGACAATTGACAAATTTTGCAGGTCTGCTTCAGCTTTGAAAAATGTTTGAATTCAAATAGAATATCTGAATTTGTAATGGTTGATTTTAACAATTAGATAATGAATTTGGTGAATAATTTGTAATGGCTGATACTAAATTGATGATAGTTTTTAGGCAGTGTATCTGACTTTAGTGATGAACATGATGACTTAATAATGGCTGATGTTGAACTAGTTGTGGGATTTGGTAATGAATTTCTAATGTCTACTGCTAATTTGATGATATTATTCAAATAACTTATCATGTATTTGTAATCCAAAATATAATTCTACTATTCTGTTAAAAAGGATAAATCATTTTATCTTTTGTTGAAAATTTATAGTTTTACATTTATTACTATGTTTCATAATTCTATTGTTCTACACAACAAATGGATGCAATATGGGCTGCTTTTCCTAAACAAGAAGAAATTTTAAGATTTGTCCAAATACATGCAAACACTTATGTTTTTTTCTACCAAGATCATTCGAGTGCACAAAGAAGGTTCCTAGTTTCTATATATCATGAGTTCTGGAGGAGGTATAAAACCATGAATCCTATGTTACGCCACCATTACGAGGTTATTCAAGTCGGACTGCCTTGCCACTTATATTATGATCTGGAGTTCAACAAACAGATTAACACTGTAGAAAATGTCGATGGAATGGTAGATACTATGATATCTATCACCTTCAAAACTCTAAATGACAAATACAAAATCCAGGGAAATCAAGATTGGGTTATAGAGCTTGATTCGTCTAATAAATAGAAGTTCTCCTAACATGTGATCATTTGTATCCCAAATATTGCCTTCAATGACAACTCACATGTTAGAGCATTCATCATTGAGGTATGCTCATGCATAATAAATTCTAGATTAATTGATCCACAGTTTGAAAAACTATACATCAAGAAAGATACAATCTCATCAGAGAATACGGAGCGTCTTTTCATTGATACTGGAATTTATACCCGTAATCGTTCTTTTTTTTCCTTCCTTTCTCATTAAAAGTAGGGAAGAATGTTGTACTACTGCTAAGCGGACGCTTTGGATCTAACAATTTGAATGACGAACAAGTGTTTATCAAATCACTTATTTGTAGAATATATGCTAATTTATATAAGCTATTGGAGTGCGAAATGGATCTGAACTATTGCAAAAGTATTCATTTTGAAACTGAGTTCAATGACAAGAACACGTACACCAAGGAAGATAAGCCATTACATGTTTATGGTAGCAATATACCTAAGTCCCGTTCTCCAGGAAAATCTCCCTTTCTAGATTTGGATGATAAAATTTCAACTTTCGCCTCTCATGGAAATGTTTGGGTAAATTCAGAAGGTGGTGCTAGTTTTCTTCACATGGCTACATAATTTATAACATGTCCAGAAGTCGATATTGTGAAAAAATTAGAAAAGAACACAAAAGTAATCATGTTATGTAAATTGTTGATTTCCAAAGGGGTGGCTACTATCAGAAATGCTACGACCTCGATTGTAGAGGCTGTCGATCTCCAGTGCGCCCAGTAACATAGGATGTATTGTCAAACTGTTATGATATAGTGAACCAAGAAGGCAAAATTATCTAGAAGCAATGCACCTATCAAATGAAATATCAACTACATAATCACTTCAGTCTATATTCCAAGATTGTCTGATGGTGTTATTACATGATTGTTTGTCTAATTACATGACTGATGGTATTGTCTGGTTGTTTGATACTATTAAAAGAAATAGTTGTTGCCTAAAAGTGTTATTACATGACTAATGTTAATTTCAAAATGATTGGAATGATTGATGAGCACCAAGTTACCTTACTTTTTTCTCTGTAATGTACTGATAACAAAGATAATTTTTTTTATCTTTTTTGTGAAAAATAACATGACAGATGAATCACATTAGTTATACAGTATATACATTTATTAGAATAACATTTTGTAATGTCTAATAAAGATAAAACAAGGATACTGTACATAATTTATCAGAATCACATTAGTTATATTGTATATACACTTATTTTTGTGCAAAATAAAGATAAATCAAGGAAAAATAACACGTAATGTCTAATGTTAACTGGCAAGCTGTAACACAAATGATGTTAATTTGATGATTAAATTTTGATGAATGATCATGAATTTTCAATGGCCAATTAGATTCTAATGCTCAGTTAAGAATGATAAAAGCATTTATTTATCTTTTATTGAAAATACGTTACTACTACATATAATTGTTTTAATATTACTACATATTATTTATATTTCTTCATATAGCATTACAAATAAATAATAACATGTGATAGTACATGAAATATTTTCATGTAGATACAATATAACAGTAAATGTGTTAACCAGCTGTTAAAAGCAACATTCATCACATCCATATAAGCAACAATTCAACTTACCATATTATTCAACTTTAAAACTAAATGTAAAACAATCATTCAAATACAATGAATTATAAATAAAAAAACTCAATCATTCAAAGAACAACTTCTTCTGTTATGTCCTATTTTTTACTTTCCACATTTGTTTTTCTTTGCAAGAAAATCAACACCTTTAATTCTGTTCACTTTAGGCCTACCAGCTCCACGAATAGCCTTAGGAGGAAGAACAATACATGATTCCTCAGCTTCAATTGATTCGTTATCAAAAGTTGAAATCAGATTGATTGCATGTCTATAAAAAGCTCGATAAGACTCAACAGTGAAGTAATGCTCAATATCATCATAAACGGAATTTCTTGACAAAGAAATACACTTCAAAGCATGTGCACAAGGAAAACCCGTCACTTTCCATTGATTGCAGCTGCATATGTGATTTTTAATATTGACTTTTTGCGATGTTGGAGAATGAACTTCAAAAGTATATCTACAAAGTTAAAATAAGACAAGGTTAAATAAAAGAATTATACTATAGTCGAATTAAGTGTACGTAGCGAACTAATTCAAAAAGTAGCCTATAGTCGCATATTTCTCATTCATTTTTTTCGTAAACTTAAAACAACATGTAATAAATTACATAACATAATGACCATATGGCATAAAACCAAAAAAGATAAATGCATATATCTTTTTCAGAAACAATTTACATCATGTATGAAACGTTTGATAATTGTTTGCATCATAATCTGAAAAGGAAAAACACATACCTAGGTGATTTAGAAATACTCCACCCAAACCCTTCCTCCTTCAATTTCAACAAACAAGCTTCCTATTTTGGACAAAGCACACTAGTCCACTTAGTTGCCTCTTCTCTTCGATTAGAAATTTTCATCATAAGCTTAACCCGAATACCATCAAGACATGCAGTTACAGGCAGACTTCTTTCATCCAGGATCCATGAATTGAAACTTTCGGCTATATTAGATTTATTTTCAACATACCGTTTTCCAGGAAAAAATAAATCAACCTAGTGTTCTTATGGCTTATCATTCAAATATTCAACATCTTTTTCACCTCCAGTTTCTTTAAATTTAGCCATAGCCTCTTAAAATTCATAAGTACTTGAAGCTAAAGCAGAACGTTCTAGCAAATGAGCTACCCAAACACTGCCCCCCCCCCACTTTATACAATACCAGCAATATTACTTTGCATATGGTGTAAACAATAAGAATGATGACTATTAGGAAAAAAATTAGAATGCTCAACGACAAACCCAAATGTTTATCACTTAAAAAAGTCAATGGTTTAGCAAATCTAAGAGCACTTTTTAAGTGCATCAAAAATCAACTCCAAAAATCTTCATTTTCTTTTTCCACAAGAGCCATTGCTAACGGAAGAAAATCTAAAATAAAAATAACAACATCAACAATTATTCTATGAATAACATCTTTCCAACAATATAGGTTAATATTTCCAATTATTAAAAAAACTACACTATATACATACAAAACAAGTTAAAAAGATTAAATCCCTATCAACTTCAAACACACTGCTACGTATTCACAAAAAAACACTTCTAATCTGTTCTTAGACTTTACACTATTTTATCAGTTTATTACATATTTTTCAAAAAATACAAGTACTAAGTTATACTGCAGTACATTCAGAAATTATTGAACTGCATTAAAAAGGTAAATTATTTTATCATTTTCTTCTACTGCTTTTGCTGAAAAAAACAGAAATCTTAACAACAACAAAAAATATAAATTTTATTACCTTGATTCCCATTTTTAGCGATAGCAGCCATCAAAATACCACTTCGGCATTTCAAAAAAGCTGCATCCAAAAGTACCATAGGACGAGAATACCTAAATCCAAAAATGCATGCCTCATAGCAAAAAAATACTCTCTCAAATTGGTTAGTCTCTGGATTCACATTCATACTTGTATAGCTATTCGTATTTTTTTTTTCAATTGCCTTCAAATACCAAACCAATTCATTATATGATTTTTTTTCCATCACCATAGATATCACTCATAGCCAATTTTCTGCCCTTATAAGCATAATAGTAACTTAAGTCCACATCATAATCTCTCCTAAAGCTTTTCATGATATTATTTGTTTTCCTTATCGGCTCATCACGGATTTGTTTAACAATCAAACCTTTTATAAGATCACTGTTAATGGTTAGACTATTAACCGACCGAAATCCACCTCCACATGAATGACTTAACTGAATTTTGTTAACGATCAATTGATCCAATCGCTTCAATTTGCAAGAAGCATGAATTCTAAAAGAACAACCATCTACAACACATCGAACTGTCACCCTCTCCTTACAACTCTTAACGTTTTGTACTTTATAATCATTCTTCAAACAATATGCACTAATCATTCAACGAAATCCGATAGCAGAATAAATTTTTCGACAACATCAATAAAATTTTTGCAAATTAGAATTCTTCTTCAACAACTCATGTAAATTTTTTTATTGACAAAAACCAGAGTCTAAATCATCGACGCATTCAAGCACATTACTATTTGATGAGCCAATACTAACAAGTGATCCCGGTTTACTACTTTCAACAACTACATCCATCGAATTATTCTTTAACTGTATAAAATAAACTAAAAAATCCTCCTTTTCAAACTAAGACAAGCACAATATATCTTGAACGTCGTTATCAGTCTCAACATAAGTAGCTTTTGATTCTCAGACGTTAAACATATCAAAGCATAAGGGAGTAAAATTACTCCACTCCTCACAAACCATATTCCTGACAAAACAAATAGATGCATCCAAGCCAAGATGAGCACTAAAATAATTCTTATTGAAATCAAATAAAACCATTACAGATACATCAAACCAGCAATTGAAAACATAGAACTAAATAGCTATACATTTTTTAAATCGAAACAAATTTTAATCTGAAACAATTTGCATAAAATATTACATAATATAAACTTGCTTATCAAACATTTAAAAAAAAGATAAAATAATTTACCTTTTACAGATCACAAATCACCAAGAACTAAAGCACAGGCGTCGTAAACTAATATTATTTCTGATCCAATTTCATACCAAAAGTTAGTACAAACAGAATTGACTAATAAAAATAACTGGTTTGATTGCTCAAACCAAATCTTAACTGATATTCTAAATACTAAAATCATAATCTAAGCTGAATGATACAACCAGGCTAAATACATAGTGCTTGTTTTATCAGAATAAAAGAATACCTTTAAGAGCCCATTATTCCAACTACAGCAAACGAAACATTCCCCCGACAGATAAAAACTACCTCCCTTGATATGATGTATATAGTAGCATGAAGAACGAGATAGAACATCGAAATGACAATGAAAAATACAAGTTAAAATAGATACTCACCAAAGAACAAGCAATCCAACAAAGAAAATCGATTAGCCTATCCAAATGAGCAAAATTGCCTCACGATTTCCCACAATTAAAGTCGAATTTGATTTTAAAAGAAACTAAAGCCTTTTTTTTTCCCCAAAAATCAACGAGTGCTTTGATTGCATAAGAAACGGCGGACTAATTTTTCCTAAACTCATCGAGCACCTGATATCAGAAGATACGAACGTTGTTTGAGAAGATGAAGACGTGTGCCTATATTTATATTTGTCCTAGAAAATAATTGTTTCAAAGTCGCGTCCTTAATAAAAATTGGGCCTACCTTGTAAGCCCTTCCTGCAAATTTCCACTTAATTAAATGGTTTTGAAATTATGGGGATTCTAATAATTTGAATATTTAAATGCTCATATCGATTACATAAACCTGAAAAGAAAATTTATCGACAAACTAGATATTAGGGATTGATGAAAAAGTATTGTTTTATGTAGCAAAATTGCATTTTTTATGTTAATATTGGTTTTGCCACCTACAAAGCAGTTGTTTTGCTTTACACTTGGTAGGTTCGAATAAGTATGCTTTGTCGATTCATCTTGTGGATAATTACATGATGCTAAGGCGACTCTGCATAGAGTTCTCCAAAGCAAGATAATGCAAAGAAATGATTTGAAGCAGTATTATGCTTTGTAAGTAGAGAGTCACGTTTTAAAATGGTTTTGGAACAACCAACTCCCTTATTTTGTTTTTTCTTTGAAGTAGTTGCTTTGAGCCATCTGGTTTTGTTTCAATGTAGTTGCATAAATTCATTTTGTTCCTCTTTGAGGTTTTTTTTAATTTGGTTTGAAAAGGTTTGTGCATTGTTTCACAATGCTAATTTTTGGGGCTTGAAGTGCCCTGTTTTTAATTTAAAGCACGCGCACAATTTTTGTTTCGCTTTGACACCAGATAGATGCAAAGGAAGGTGTTTCGCTCTGATGTCATAGAGGTGCAAAGGAAATTTTGGTTTTGAGTGAAGCTACAAATACCTTACATTTTCGTCCGTTTTTTGACCCTATAGTAAGGGTGAGGTGATTCAAAGCAATATGGGCAATGTAACATAATTTTAAATACTTGCTTAAATGGTTTTGGATTAACCTTCAAATATTTTAAAGTATGTTTACTTCTAATACAATTTGATTTTCACCGACAAAGAATTAAAATCATATATTTTGGTTTAGAGATTTTTATAACAAGGGTCATAATGTTCCCAGTTTTAAAGAATGATTTCAACTGGACTAAAATATAAATGATCAATGTTTTCAAGGAAATAATTAAGTATAATTTATTGTAAATAAGTTATCCTGTCACCATTGAATGGATAAGATATCGAAATATTTGATTCAGAATATTATAAAACCAAATGAGATCGATTTAAGGTCGCGTCCTATACTTCTGTTGTCATCCCTAGCTGAATTCGTCTAACATTCCATTGCATTGGGGAGGATCATGGTAAGAACAAAAATAGGAAACACGTAGAAAGAGATGCAATAAGATAGGTCATTGGTGATCCCGTGGAACCATTAGATTCTTAGTCAATCTAACAAAATTAAGAGATAAACGGGAAGTTATCAGAAAGGAAGAATATTTGGATGTTTTGTCCAGTTGGTTTCTAATGGGTAACTAGAACAATTTGGCGTATCTGATAGACCCTAGTAAAAATGGAAGTCTAGTAGTTAACCTAGGAAAACTATGAAAGAAAAAGTATAATTTGAAATACCCATAAGATAGATACTCAAGCCATGGAGTATGCAAGCATATTGGAACGACCCGAACTTCCCCGTGAAGGAAAGCCCAGATTGAGTTGAGGACAAGACGAATCAGAACACAAGCAGAAGAACATTTCATTGTTAATTACAACAATTCCATCAGAATACAATAATATACAGAGTATGAATCAATATTATACATCAGAAAAATATCGGAGATTTAAATTACATTACATAGCAGCGGAAAATAATACAAAACACAACTGAGAAGAATATACGGATACAGAGCTTTCCGCATATCATTCCAATTATAAACTAGGATCCTATGAATATAAATCAGTAAAACCAAAACTATTAGCTGCCTGTGTGGAAAATAGGGGCACCCAGAGTTTAGGTTAAAACAATAAACTCCAGGTCAGTCATGTGACTGGTGTTAGAACTAAAACAGTTATTAATCTTTATTTTAAATTTAAGTAAATCAAGGGACCACGCCGTATAACACGGAACGGGTTTCCTCCCAAGAATTCCAGTGCATAAAACAACAGCGCAGTGCTAAATAAAGAACAATGAAGCTATTATAAGACCCAGGTCCCATCACACAATGCAACACAAGCCAGAGGATAGGGTTTTACCTTATAATAGCCAAAGAATGCTTGATACGCTAAATTTCATCTTTTATTATTACTATAAGTGTATAGTGTCAAAACAATTTAAATCATAAGTATCAATCATAGACGGCATAAGTGCCTCATACCACTATGTCGCCATACTAGGCTCTACAATCAAAACCGCAAATTCACATATTGGAAGTTGGATTTCCATCTGTGAACCAAGGCAAGGGATCGTACTTACCAAATTCGAGACGCTCTAGCCCGTGTCTCAGGATCAGAACGCATCGACCCTTGGATCGTCAGGGCCGGTCCACCGATGTGGATTAAAATGCCTGAACACTGCGTTTCCCCGCCCTATGGGGCGCCAATGAGTCCAATGACTCCATCGGTCCCGGATCGACCGATATATCTGAGGCGCCTCACATTCCAACAACCACATAGGTCAAACTCGTTAGGGCATGTAAAACCACTGACGCCACTTCTAGCTAGAAAGAAACGCATGTCCTCCCTGAGGTCCTCTCCCGTTTTTGGTTCACACCGGGGTGTGAGGCTCGCGAATTAACGCTACACAAAGCGATGCCACATAGGCCGTGCTTTGATCATCAACCACAAGACTTTGCTTTTCAACAAAAGCCTTGATCATTTGCATCTCAGCATGCCACACAGGAAAACCACTCCATGTAACCGATATCCATCAATCACACAGAATGATATCCAATGTCAAACACACAGTCCATTTACAAGTCCGTTCTGGGTCTGAACGAAACCGGAGGCACCTTGTACCTCGAATATCCATCGATCTCCAAGTACGTTTGGACGATCACCAACTTATTCCCTCCTTTTGGGTGTACGACCCAATTAAGATCATCACGAATCATCTAAACGATGTGAAGACCTCCGGTCTTCCTCCACCGTCTTCATCTTCGACTTATCGTCGTATCAGTTATTCAGAATGGGATAAACCGGTCTTTTCGAATAAGTCGCGTATATAATAAACAAGTGTTACACAAACACAACATACGCATCATTCCAATTCATCAGTCACTAACCGTAATTTAGTAAGAGGACAATTCCCAAATATTAACCCCGAAGGCCGAAACCAACATCAGATCAATACCTAGGAAACCATTCATCTTAACTATTCTTTAGTTAGTTGCTAAATTTCACATTTTGAGGGAGAGGTTCCTATTAATTTTATCAAAGATAAATTCTTTAAATTTATTCTTTAATCTTCTTTTGAATATCAATTCAAACTAAATTATGGTTTATCCAAACTAGTCGGGATTAACGAACCTTACCGAAGTAATCAATTGTTTAATTTCCCAACCCCAACCTATTCATCCCATGTAGTAAAACTGGTAATACTTCTATCTAACACCACGGTGTTATCGATAAATTAAATTACCATTTCGCGTTCGAATCTAATTAACGATTTAACTATCGTCTGAAGCAAAACTGGTGGTACTCCATTCTCGATCATTTCTTGAATTTGATAATTTTAATTATCAAATTAACTTTTCAATCTAATTAAAGATGCATTAAAACTCTAATTCAATTTTAATTTCCAAAAATCATTACTTAATGACTATTCAAATTCAGAAAATAAATCTTATCTTTAACTGGGTTAAATAACCAATGTCATTTAAAACACAGTTCACGATAAACCCAAAATCACATTCATTAACAATGGAATTTTCATGGAAAACAGATCAATATATATATAATTGATTTAAACTTCCATATCCAACTAATAATATAAATGGAATAACGGCAAAGCCTTTTAAATTCCATATATATTAGCTGTCTTCCTATAACGACCCGAACTCCCCCGGTAAGGAAAGCCCGGATTGCGTTGAGAACAACACACATCAGAACGCAGACAGAAGAACATTTCATTGTTATTACAACAATTCCATCAGAATACAAGAATATACAGAGTATAAATGAATAAAATACATTCGATGAATATCAGAGATTACAATAAATTACATAGCAGCGGAAAAATATACAAAGCACAACTGAAAGTGATACACGGATACAGAGCTTTCCGAGCATCGTTCCAGCTGTAAATCAGGATCCTGTGAATATAAATCTGCAAAACCAAAACTACTAGTTGCCCGTGTGGAAAATAGGGGCACCAAGAGTTTAGGTTAAAACAATAAACTCCAGGTCAGTCATGGGACTGGTGTGAGAACTAAAACAGTTATTAATCGTTATTTCTAAAGTTAGGTAAATCAAGGGACCATGCCGTATAACACGGAACGGGTTTCCTCCCAAGAATACTAGTGCATATAACAAAACAGCGCAATGCTAAATAAAGAAAAATGAAGCTGTTATAAAACCCAGGTCCCATCACATAATGCAACGCAAGCCGAAGGATAGGGTTTTCCCTTATAACAGCCAAAGCATGCTTGGTACGTTTAAAACGCATTATTTGATACTATTATAGGTGTATAGTGTCAAAACAATTTCAATCATAAATATAAATCATAGACGGCATAAGCGCCCCATCCCACTATGTCGCCATACTAGGCTCTACAAATAAAACCGAAACATACGTATTGGAAATTGGATTCCATCATGAGTCGAGGCAAGGGGCAAGCTCCTCTCCGATTCGAGACACTCTAGCAAATGTCTCAGGACCCCACTATGATCCTTGGATCTTCAGGGTCGGTCCTCTCTTACTTTTGAGGATTGGCAATTCCTGAGCACACGTTTCCCGGTCCTTACAGACCTATATCCGAGGCGCCTCGCATTCCAACAACCACACAGGTGAAAAGTATATAAATGTCAGGGCTGGTAGGTCACTGACACCACCCTACCTAGAAAGAAACGCCGTCCTCTCCCTGCAGTCACTATCCCGTTTTTGACTCATACCGAGGTGTGAGGCTCGCGAATTCACGTTATACACAAAGCTACGCCACACAGGCCGTGCTTTGATCATCAACCACAAGACTTTGCTTTTCAACAGAAGCCTTGATCAATTTCCACTTACGTGTGCCACACTAGCAATTCACTCTATGCGACTGATGTCCATCGATATACAACCTCTGAGCTCGTACGTCTCAGAGAAGGGCGTTAAGCAAGAGAATAAATTCTCCGCCGCCAAACAGATGTATATTTAATAGAGATCAATCAACACAGAATAAAATCCAATGTCAGACGCACAATCCATTTACAAGTTCGTCCTGGGTCTGAACGAAACCGGAGGCACTTTCCTTGCATATCCATCCATCTCCAAGTACGTCTAGACGATCACCAACTGTTTCCCTCATCTTGGGTGTACAGCCCAATCGAGAGCATCAGTAATCACCCAAACGATGTGAAGACTTCCGGTCTTCAACCACCGTCTTCATCTTGGACATCTCGTCGAATCGGTTATTCAGAATGGGTATAAACTCGGCCTTTCTGAATAACCCACGTATATAATAATCAAATGTTACACAAACACAACAAACGCCTCATTCCGATTCAGAATATTCTTTTATTCACAAAATCACAATCTTAGGGAAAGGTTCCCATTAATTTTATCAAAGATAAATTCTTCTAAATTTATTCTTTAATCTTCCTTTGGATATCATTTCAAACTAGTCGGGATCAGCGAACCACACCGAAGTAATTATTTGTTTTATTTCCCAATCCCAACCTATTCATCCCCTAGAGCAAAACTGGTAATACTCCATACCTAACACCATGGTGTTATCGGTAAAGTTAATTACCATTTCACGTTCAAATCTAATTAAAGATTTAACTATCTCTTCGGAGCAAAACTGGTGGTACTCCATTCTCGATCACCTTTCAGATTTGATAATTTAAATTATCAATTCACATTTCAATTTAATTAAAGATTCATTAAAACTCCACTTAGTTTTAATCTTTTCAAAAATCAATATCCTGCCTTTAACTGGGTTAAAGAACCAATGCCATCTAAAACACAGTTCACGATAAACCCAAAATCACTTTCTATTGTTAATCGGGTTAAAGAACAGGTGTTGTTCAAAACACCGCTCGCGATAAACCCAAAAACCAATTCAAATTCAATTCCAATTAAATATTATTTAATTGATACACTTCATTAAATCTAAATAGAAAGATTTAATTTTTTTTCTATTGGGCTTAAGAACAGTGTTAATGAAGACACCATTCACGACAAACCCAAATCACATTTGATATTAAATACAAGGCTTTGAATAGAAAATATACCGGCTTATACTCAATATCAAATCCTGAAACCAACAAATATCGTATTGGAAATAACAATATAAAATATATCTTTCAAATTCCCATAACAATATCTGTATAGTCACGAAATCCAACATCGAAATATTCCGAAGATAATTTCGATTCAACTCCAGTCTAATTCACGTATTGGGAATATCGATTATTTTTAAAATCACTTTCAAATTCAATTTATTTATTTCAAAAATAAATTGATTTTAATTCTAGTTCAAAACTAGTTCATTTCGATAAAAATCTATTTTTATCTTTTCAAATGTGGAATTTTTCACCCCAGTTCTTTCCAATTCACATATTATGATTTTACACAAATTATTAATATTTTTAATAATTTTATCAAGGCCCGTACAGTCGATTTCCAACAACGGCCATTGAACTGCACTTACAACGACCTTTTCTGAAATTGATTTGGACATAATTCCAAATCCAACCGTTAGATTTCAAATTTCTAATATTCATTGGAAAGCTCTTTTCGATAAGAACCCAACGGTTCTGGTTTTAGGAGAATCCGACGGTCGGATCTCCCGCAACGTCAATTCGAAGTCAATGGTCGAAATTCACGAACTGCCGCAGCGCGGCGCGTTCTATTCAGGCCATTATATATTTAATTTAATATATATTATATATATTTCGTCGATTTCCTTTTAAAACGTATTTTATAAATCGTTTTAAACTCGTTTTCAAACCCATTTCAACTTTATATTCAATTTCAAATCAAAATTGAATATTTCATATCATTCCTATATAAATGATAATATTTTCAAAATGTTATATTTTGAAATCACTTCTTTTCTATATTCATTTTAAAAACGAATATAACCGATATAAATATCGTTCACGTCAAAATAGCGCAACTCTAATCAACACGGATTTATACATTTCAATAAATTCGTTATTCTATTCAACTAATGAATATATATTCTATTCAACACATGAATCTATATTTCTTTCAACACACGACTAATCTCAACACATGAGTACTGCCAACACATCACTATTTTTGTTATGTAAAATATTTTATAAAATTATGGTATCTATCGTTTGATTTTTAATTAGACTCCACCGTGAAGTAGTGTCTAATCTGAAATATGATAAAGATGTAAATTTTATAATTTAAAATATTTTACTCAACACATAAATAGTTTCAACACTTGAACATCATCGACACATGACTATTTTTATATTCAACACATGATTTTTCTTTTATAATATTCATTATTTTCCCGATTGGAATGAGGCCCAATCAATTACCATATAACGTTAATTATATGGATTCCATACAACACATGTATATAATAGCAATGATAAACAATCAACCATCATCCAAGGTGCACCACACAACTGCATAAGCATCAAATATAAATAATTAACGCTTACACAGCCTGTCGACCAATCGATCGACATACAATTAAATAATTGGGATTAGTGTACGCCAAATTTCATCCCAACACCCGTGTGGGGTTTCAAATCAACAAACACGGATTTTTATTTGTGCAGTTGGGCGATGTGTAAAATTTATCGACCAATCAATATCAGTCAAATCAGTGTATATAAACAAATCGGCCGATTTGTTTATAAATGTTTATTTATTCACATTCACGTTAAAATTATATTTTTAACGATAAAATATTTTTAACTATATAAATATTTTATTTCCTTTCAACACAAGAATATTTTATTATTCAATCATTCCACAACACAATCAATTTTCACAACACATCAATCAAACAAACAAGCCATCCATGGTCTGTGGATGACGGGTGTCGGGTGCTGCTAAGCACCGTCTGCATCCTAGTATATATATATAACTAGAAAAGGAAATTTAGAGTGAGAAGTTCTCACCAAAGCTATCCCAACTCCACGACACTTCAAATGTAGGAAATCATCACTGTTCCCGCCTTTTGTCACATTCGTTGCCCGTAGCCACTACATATATAAAAATCATATTTTTATATTGTTGTTACGTATATAAAATTCAATTTTTACACCGCTACTATATAGATAAAAATTCTATTTTTACATCGTTACTATATAGATAAAAATTCTATTTTTACACTGCTATTCCTATAATTTTGATTATATTTTTATCTCGCTATTCTCTATATAAAGACTTCGCCTTTTTATATATAAAGATTTCACCTTTTTATTTTATCACTTTAAAAATCACATTTTTATTTCAACGTATATATAAAAAAAAATCATATCTTTGAACGACAAAAATCTAAACTTTATTCATTTACTATATTATAAAAATCGTATTTTTATATCACGGCTACATGTGTAAAATCCACTCCTTTACAACGCTACTTCCATGATAAAAATTATATTTTTATCTTGCTAGCAATATAATAAAAATTATATTTTTATTCTCTAATAAAAATCAAAGAAAACATGTTCTTAAAATCAACAAGAATCTATTTTTGAAACCAAAGAAAATCCATAAATAAAAATCGAATCTTTACAGTTTTTCAAATCATATCATTTCAGTTTTATAATCATAGCCTTTTATTATTTATTTCATTCCAATAAAGATCGCCTTTTTATACTAGAGATAAACGAACAAAAATTGAATTTTTATATTAGAATATATAATAAAAACTCACATCAGCTGCTCGTAGGGGGAGGATGGTCCATCGGCCGGCGGCAGAACAGGTGGTGGCGGGTCCCAATGGCCAGGGCGCGGTTGTCGATTTGGGTGGGGGTCTCGGGGGGTGGTTGGCGTGCCAACTGGAGGAGGGGGTTCGAGAGGAGGGCGTCGGCCTTTGGAAGACAGGGGGAAAGAGGAGGAGGACGGCGCGGGGGTGCTGCGGTCTGGTGGGAGGAGGCGCGCACCTCCTTGACGCGGCGGTGGGGGCAATCGCGCGAGGGCGCGATGGATTTCGTTTTTTTTTCTTTTCTTCTTTTTGTCTGGATCGAATGAAGAACGGGGGGGGGGGGGGGGCAGAGGAGTTAAAAGGAAGGGAGAGAGGGTGGATTAATTTTTTTATTTATTTCTTTAATTTCAAAAAGCAACTTTTATTTTTGACCTCAAAACGAGGCCCAACGCCTGTCGTCCATAGATAATTACCCCAATTCCGAACACAATGGGATATGTATCATCGGCTGATTCGACCGTTATGATCAGTTTTCGTCAAAATCAAAATATAAATCTATATATATTCAGTTCAAACGCACATTTTAATTTACCGGGGCCACATACTAACTCGAAAAATTCTAGAAAAATATTTTCTAGCTTCGTATTGACGACACGGTCCTAACAAAACTAATTTCGTCGAATTCTGAGGCTGTTGGAAAAATGGTCATTTTCTAGTCGATTAAAATCAACTGAAACTGGCCAAACGCGTTTTCCTTTGCCACGCTCACATATTGATTCAAAAAATTACGAAATTTGAAACCTAGCAATAACTTGGCATCACAGATCCAACAAAAGTGGTTTCGTCGAAATCCGAGGTCGTTTGCAAAATTTCCCTTTTTAAGGGCCTGAATTCCATAGCGACTATTCAGAATTTTCAACTGGACATATCTTTTGATTCCCGCTATGAAATTTCGATTTTCCGGATTCGTTGGAAAGATATTCTCAATTAGTACCTAATATTTTTGGTTTTGCTAAAATTCGTTTTATTTTGCACCCGGTATATTCAATTGAAGTTTGAAATCGAATTATCAAACTACCACGCCATTTTCAATTCCTATTTATAATTATATATAATTATATTCTAACGACGATCTATATAATATATACGTTCGAATTCTATTCAAAATAAATTTCTCGTCGATATTTATTTAAAATAATTCATTTTAAATATTCAAAATTCACTAAAATTGCCAAAATAAAAATTTTAAACTGGCTCACATTTCCGGGTTGTTACACTTCCTCCACAGAAATTTACTTCGATTATTACCAAACCGAATTCCATTCCATTCCAATTCATTTTATTATATTGGAAAACTTTACTTTGGAAATTTTCCTTTAAATCTTATCAAAAAGATTTATAAATTCCAAATCCCATTTCACTGTAAATCGGGTTAAAGAATGAATGTTGTTAAAACACAGTTCACGATAAACCCAAAAATCAATTCCAATTAAATATAATTTAATCGGTATACTTCATTAAATCTAAATAAAAAGATTTAATCTTTTCTCAACTGGGTTTAAGAACAGTGTTAATGAAGACACCATTCACGACAAACCCAAATCCCATTTGATATTAAATACAAGGCTCTGAATAGAAAATATATCGGCTTATATTCAATATCAAATACTACAACCAACAAATATCATATTGGAAATAACGATATTAATATATCTTTCAAATTTCTACAAAAATATCTGTATAATCACGAAATTCACTATCGCAATATTCCAAAGATAATTTTGATTCAAATCCATTTCCAATTTATATATTGGAAATTCTGGTTATTTTCAAAACCATTTCAAATGCACTTTATTTATTTTAAAAATAAATGGGATTATAATTCTAGTTCAAAACTAGTTCATTTCGATAAAAATCTATTTTTATTTTTTCAAATTTGAAATTTTCATCCCAATTCTTCCCAAATCATTTCTTATGATTTTACACTAATTATAGATATTTTTAATAATTTTATCAAGGCCCGTACAGTCGATTTCCATCGACGGCCATCGAACTGCACTTACAACGACTTTTTCCAAATTTGATTTGGACATAATTCCAAATCCAACCGTTAGATTTCTAATTTCTTAGATTCATTAGAAAGCTCTTTTCGATACAAACCCAAGGGTTCCCATTTTAGGAGAATCTGACGGTCGGATCTCCAGTAATGTCCATTCGAAGTCAATGGTCGAAATTCACGAACTGCCGCAACGCGGCGCGTTCTATTCAGGCCATTATATATATAATATATATTATGTATATTACGTCGATTTCCTTTCAAAACGTATTTTATGAATCGTTTTAAATTCGTTTTCAAAACGATTTCAACTTCATATTCAACTTAGATCAAAATTGAATATTCCATATCATTAATATATAAATGATAATATTTTCAAAACATTATATTTTGAAATCACTTCCTTTTCTGTATTCATTATAAAAACGAATATAATCGCTATAAATAACATTCGCGTCAAAATAGCGCATATCTAACCAACACGGCTCTATATATTTCAATAACTTCGTTATTCTATTCAACAAATGAATATTTTCTTCAACACATGAATTTTCTTTTATTCAACACATGAATATATATTTTATTCAAAACATGAATTTTCTTTTATTCAACACATGAATATTCTTTTTATTCAACACATGAATATATATTTTATTCAACACATGAATTTTCTTTTTATAATATTCTTTATTTTCCAAATTGGAATGAGGCCCAATCAATTACCATATAATGTTAATTATATGGATTCACTACAACACATGTATATAATATGTAACGACCCGGATTTGGAGCGACTTTGGTTATCGACATAAGCTCGATGTCGATAACCAAAACATCGAAAAATCCCAGTAATTAATGAAAGAAATTAGAGGGTGAGAATAGATAAGATAGAAACTTAGAATAGAAGAAGGAGAAGAACACAACATCAGAGTAACATGAACCTCACAGAGGAACGAATAACATATAATAGATAACATAACTTTGAAATATAACAGTTATGTATACAATAGCACTTATCAGAGTACAGCACTTACAACACAGCAGAAATAATTATAGCTATATGATCTTGAAGCCTCTTGCTCCAAGCTCTCCAAGTATATCTGTAAATTCCTGACTACTTGACTGCCCGTACAAATTTAGGCACCCAAGAGTTTAGGGAAAACAACAAAGTAAACTCCGAGTCAGTCATGGGACTGGTATGAGTAAAACAGTTTAAACAGGTATATGAACAAGTAAACGATATCTCATAAGACCACGCCGCAGAACGGAACGTGTTTTTTCCCTTATGAGAATCCAAAATATCTTTATATCAAAACCTTTTGATATTACAGTAATGTCTATTAACCACAATATAATAATCATCTAGTAGAAACGCTTTCATCTCACGTTCTACATATATAGTATACAATCAAAAACCGCAAGCACGTATTGGGTAATGGATTTCCAACTATGACAAGGTATGGAACCACCTTCCGATCAGTGTACTCTAGGAACAATACACTGGAGTTCAACAAGAACATCTTGT